>CM063284.1:51321424-53721424 GCA_032173965.1 Sitta carolinensis | reverse complement strand
GGCCGAGAGGGCCCGGCCGCACCCGGCCAGCCGCCGCCTTCCCTCCCCACCCTCGGCCAGGGCCGAGAGAGGGGACAGATGTGTGCCTCCTGGCGGCCGGAAGGAAAGAGGCCTTCCCGCGCTTCTTTCAAAGGTAGTAAGAACTAGAAAATGCTTTCCCATTGGTTTAATAAAATGCCAATCTCAAACTTAGCCTGCTTACTTTCCTGGGCTGGTCAAACTAGGACACCCTAGAAGTAACCCACAATTTCATTCTGGAGCTTTGGTAGTCACTCTAACACTACAAAAAAGATAGTGTGGCTGAGATCAAAATGAGCCGTATATACACTCCAGCTCAAAATTAATTTTGACAGAACAGAGTGTAGTAGTATGGGACTACACTATTATTTTTAGAATATACAATGGAGAAACAAGGAAGGAATATTCCTAATTGTCTTCAATCTGTTGGCAATAAGCTTTTTACAGTATGAAATTCCACATGAAGAGAAAAAAAAGTTGTGTAAATAAGGGCAAGAAAATTAAATAACTTCTACATTTTAGTTGTGTACCTGAATCACTTGTCTACCAAAATTGTAATATTACAGATGAGTCTCACTGGGTTTGCATCATTCATAAATCAGGACTCCAAAGCTTTCTGACTCAGATATCCTTATTTAAGATTTTTCTGCGGCAGAGCTGCCCTTTTTGTTTAATAAGGTAATTGTATAATACTTGATAATAATATGCACATGTTTTCTGTAAATGAAATTGATCCAAGGAGAATGCTGTATTCCGCTTATGGATTTCCCCACTGAATTGTATCTGTATTCAAATTACACAGACTTTTTTCACAGTTCATTTCTTCTACAGGAGAGAAATGGCAGGTTTTTTCTCTGGCGAAGAGATGAATTGCTCTCTCTCTGTTATCTTTTGTATAAACTCAGGCAAATGCTGACAAACTGCAGGAATAACAGCTGTACAATGCTCATCCAATTGTCTGAAGTGAATAGAACTGCTAGAAGTCATAAAACTTGGGGAGTGAACTGATTTTCCCGGCACTTGAAACCAGGAGAAAACAATTGTTTCAGTGGCAATGAACAGTTTCAGGAAGGTTGAGGTATGACAAGGGCGGTTAAATGATGGCGTTAGAGTTACATGTGGGTTGTGAACAACTCCAGTACAGCATGTATGGCACATCTGCAGTGTATAATTAGTTAGCTGACTGTGCTTGCACAAAGGCTGCTGGGCAACTCATATCTCAGCTGAGAAAGAAAGTGGACTGGCATTGCTGGGCCTCTTGGGCCTCCCTTCTACAGGAGCTACAGCCTCCTGCAGAGCCATTGTCACCTGTAAATGGCTACCTAAGGACCCAGAGGATGGCACTGCTAGATGAGACAAAGCAATTGTTCTGTTGCGTCGTGTGGTTGGCAATCTCCTCTCACCCCTCCCCCCGACCATCAGAGCCACGCCTGCCAATCCTGAGGGACTGGATTTTAATATAAGGGCTCTCCCTGTCATCCCTGGAGAGGGCCGCCGAGTGATTGGGCAAACAGAAACAGCCCCCCCTCCCCAAAGGGGACTGGACCCCTGCCTTGTCCTTCTGCCCTGGGTCACTCTCCGCGCCCTCTGGGATTGGCCGGGGTCGCTCTGGGTCGGCCCCCTCCTCCCCGGGTAAAACCAGCGGCACGCCGCATGGTCAGGATTCTGCTCGTGCTGGTTGCCATGTTCAGAGGCTTCTGCACGGAGCTAATAAAAGCTTTTCACCGAACCACAGTAGAATCGGTTTCTTTCTCCACTGATCGTCTAGCTTCTCTGAAAGCCTTGCAGGGATCTCCCTGCTTCAGCCGGTGCTACAGTTTCCAGGGTCTGTCGCCGCCGCCCGGACCCCGGACTTGCCTCTTGTGGTGGGCCACGTGGCCACTGCCAAGGAAGGTATCCTTGTGGAAAATAACCACAGAGCTGCCTTCCCCACGCAGCCACAACGGGGGACCTGGATCTTGGATACAGTAACACGGCATTGTTACATTTTTCTAGAGAGTATGATGCTGGGCATGGAAAAATGTTTATGCCCCTTTTGCCCAATTTTACCTTAAAATTGCTGCTGCAGCCAAGTGACGTGTTTGACATTACTACACCATCCCTGGCAGGGCAATTGGGCAGTGACTTTCCCTTCTTTTAGCTCCTTTTCTTCTCCCATTCTTAGTCCTATCCTCTTAACGAATGCTGGAAGAGCAAGTGTGCTTATGGCTCTGAGTTATGCTCAGCTACCTGAAGGTGATAGCATTCAGATAGTAGCTAAATAGGAATTTATTCTCCTGCCTTCCCTTGAATGGGATTTTATCACTTCCATGGGTTATTTTCTCAGACCTGCAAGTGCAGGTATGCTTCTCTTTTACAATTATCATTGTTGTCAGTGGAAGCTGCTATCTTGAAGAGCAAATGCAGGTGCCATGCAGCCAAATGGACAGGGACTTTGTCATTTAAACAAGATTAAATCTTCCATGGGCATGTCTTGAGCATTACTCTCTAATTTGGAAGAGACTGAGCAAGGTTTCTCCTCCAAATTTATTTCACAGGATTTAACTATATAAATTTACACTCAGTTACCTGCCCAAACTTTGCCACAGTATCTTGCTCAGGAAGAAACAAGTTGACCCAACCATCAACTGTCATGTAAACAAGAAACATTAGCTGTAGCATGCTGGGTCTGGCCTGGATAGATTGGCCTGAGTGCTACCTCAGGAGTTTGGCAAAGAGTCCCCAAAGGAGCGATAAAAATGAGGGACAGGCACGACTGGGTTACTTGGAAAGCAAAGGCACTTTAATTATATGAAATAACAAACTGGCTAGAATGCAAACACAGTATGGAGTACAACACAAAAGGCCGGAGGTGGGGGGGGGGCAGGGCGAAACAGTAACTTGTATAAGGTCAGCTAGGGGTGGAGTTTGAGGAAAGGGTTCCAATGAGAGATGAGGATTAGGAATATTATAATTACTGCAGCAAATATGAACAAATAACAACAGAGGAAACAGAGAACTTTCTAGCAACATTTGCATATCGATTCCCAGGAGGCAATGTGGGTGATATTTTTCTCTCCCTAACTACGGAGGGCTTTCCCACAGTCTTAGGCTGAATCCTTCAGTGATCCCAGCAATTACATACTTTTTTCATTGAATTGTAGTCAGTATCTGTCACCTTGTCTTACACTGAGCAGAACTACTGAGGCTAGTGAGGTAGTTATTAATTTCTGTGGGGTTTCCCTGAGGGTAACAGGGTGTGCAGAATTACAGAGAAGGTGAACTTTCTCATCAAATATTCTGCAGTGGAAGCTATGCTAGCTCTTTAAGAAAACTGAAATGTCAATAATCATGTTGCAAGATCAGGCCCAACTTTAAAATAAACACATTATACATTCAAAGCCTGAAGCTTTATTTTGCTCATCCAAAAGCAGCTGTGAGTGACTCAGTGAGGTACACCATGCAGGCTTGGCTCGTGTTTTAAATAGGAATAAAGAGCTTCAAAGTTCTTCAAAGAACTAGAAAAAAGAGTTATGAACTATAATTGCTTTTTGTGAAATAGATGAGATCACGTCTACAAAACTATGGATTGTGTTTTACTACTAACTCACTGCATCAGCTAATTGCAGTTAAACAATTTTACAAGTAATGCAGCAACTACACAAGCAAATCCGGAATGAATTCAGTACTACATGAAGGTAAGGAATCAAATTCCATGCTAATATGTGAGGAACTCAAAGTTCCAGGAGATAAAATGTAAGGGAAACCGATTGAGGCAATTTGTGCTCAGAGATGACAAAAAGCTCTCTATAGAAATGGGTTGCTTAATTTTATTTCTTCCTCCACCCAGATTCCAGTCATTTCTCTTTCTAACTCACATACAGGCATCAATTTCTCTGAGAAGCTTTGTTCAGATAAATCAACTCAGGTGAAAAATACATCTCAAAATGGAAACTGTGCTATAATTTTAATTACATAGCAATTGCAAACTGATCACATTGTATATTGTTAGGTTTTAAAGTATTACCTGTCTGTAGAATATAATATCAACGTCCATTCCTGTTATTTATAAACATAGTAAAAACTTAAATTATCTGTCAGTTCTGTTCTCAGGACTCTATAAAAATTTCACATTTAGAATATTTTTCTGAATAAATTAACTAATTAAAAAAAACACAACACTTTTTGTATGTGTGTATTATCAGATTCCATTGAGGAACACCCTTTATCACAATGTTTGGCAAAGTAACTTCCAGTTTATTAAAGAGATTGCTATTTAATAATTTGGCCAAGAAAAATCTGCAGGTCCTCTGAGAATCATCTTAACACAGATGGAATAGTTCCCTTGTTTTCCTAGCAAGAAAGAGTATATAGTGCTGAGAGTTATGTTGTCTCCTCTTGCAATATTAGCTTCTCAAGAAGGTTCTCAGAATATATTAAGACATAAGATGGTGTAGTCTGTGATTACTTGAGACCATAAAACCTTGTCTTGTCATTCCTACTGCCATATTCCTGTGCAATGCTTCCAGCTTCTTTTCAGAAGCTAAAACACAAGAGAGAAAGCTTGCTTCATGATTGACTGATGGGGTAACAAAAGTTATTAGTAGCTCTTACAAACCCCATTGATTTAAAAAAAAAAATCAAATATTGACACCTTATCTTTTTATTTGAAACAAGCATTTGTCTCTTCGCTGTATTAAATGTCGGTAGGCATGTACACACTGATACTTATGAGTATTTTTGGCAGACTCTGAGGAGATCACTAGTGTATTTTAAATTCACTTCAACAAGGGCACCAGGCAATGTTATAAGGATTTTGTAAAAATCCATCCTTTTGAATCTTGTAAGTAATCTCTTGGATATCCTACAGGTTTGCCTTCATAAAGCTTTCAACACTGAGTTGAGTGGGCTGCGTGTGTGAAGCTGCCTTGATTGAAATGCCAATATTCTCTCTTTCTCTGGGCTTTGAAATTTACTATTGCAATGAAACAGATGCATTCCCCTGCATACTAAACTGAAGTGGCTATGAAGAACAACTACTAAAGCCCCTCATTTATTTCATGGTTTCGGTCTAATTGACATCAGCATTCAATCCTTTCTACTGGCCTATTCATTGTCTCCCTCTCCTGGAGATTCAGTCTGGATTCAGTGTACAGCAAATTCATTACTGAACTGCAGCACCTTGCCTCTCTGAAAGGAAGGGGAAATAAAAAAATCACCCTGTAATTACGAGAAAAGCATACTTTCTTTTTTTTTTAGCTGTTAGATATTTTCCATAATACCTACAGCAAGTAACCAACACCACCTCCCACATCTCCCAGTCGAAGACTCTATGTTAAGAGGATATTTATCTATCTTTTTGTCTCCAAAAAACCACAGACAGAGAACATGTTCCAGAGACACCCTAATACAAATATTTCTTAATAATTCATGGAATGATAGATGGGCAAAAAATATTGCAAACTATGTATTTTTGGCATATTATTTAATAAGCAGCAATAATTTTTTTTCATAAAGAATATGAATAATTTATTTTAGTACTAAAGAATGAGAATTCCTGTGATGCATCATTTGCAAGAATGATGCAATGAGCTCTAACCAGAGACTGAGAAACAATGAAAAGGAAAATGATGAAGGGCCACTGGTACCCACTGTTCCTTCCATAAGAATGGGGACCAAAAAGTGTTTGAAATTAATACAGAAGAACTGGTGCAGCATAAAATAAAGAGAAAGAGGGCAGATTGGGAAAAATTTTGCTTCACTTGGGGAAATAAAAGCAAATATTACCTGTAGAGAATACAAAGAATTGTGCGGGACGGCACAGCACATGTAGCCACCAGATAAATGTAGTTTTATGGGGAAAAGTGTTAGAAGGATGTGGTAATATTTTTTGTGGTACAGGTGATATTTTTTTAATACTGAATGTTGTGATGTGTTTGTTTCAATTTCCTAATTTTTATATTTGTATGTTATTTACAGTTCAATTGTTAATGGCTCATTCCAATGTACCCCTATGTTTCTCTTAAGCTGGTTGATCCCTACTGTTGTATCCATCCCCTGAAGTTTCCTTAAATGGTAAAACCTGCCCTATGTTCCAGCTCCTTCCCTGTCAGTCAGTATTTCACTGCCCAGCTCCTTCCCATCCATCACAGTGGTCCCATCCCCTGGTCCAGACCCTTCCTTGTCAGTCCTCCCTCCAGCCTATCCCTGCACAGTTCCTCCCCTTGGGGTGTCACCCAAACCTTGATGCCTCATTGGCCCACATGACCCTTGTCCTCCCTCATTAGTTCACAATGTTGTCAATCCCACCTTGTACTCCTCCCCTCTCCCTATCTTATTGGTTGAAAGTTTATGTCTGCCCCTAGGATCCTCCCCATATAAACCCCCCTGCACACCTCAGTTCTGTGCCCTTTTGTCCCTGGCCCTCTCCAAGGAAATAAACCTTTGAGAACCATATGAAGGACTCCTCTCTGGTTTTTGCCCTAATCCTCAATGCCTTTCCCACCTTGGTGCTACAGAGAGCAGTCTTGCTGCCAGGAGATCTAACAGCCACTGCCTTATCTTTCTTTACCTGGATCTATTCCAGAACAGGAGAGACCACTCTCAGCACAGTCCAAGATCAGGGCTAGCTGGGGAACCCTCTCGAGCACTGTGTCAGCTGAATACACAACTGAATGCTCTTTTTAGCATAGTGCAGACTGTATGGGAAAATGGTCCCCCGAAACCTGGCATTTTTGTATCTCTCTTCTTATCACTGGAAACATCATCTTCTTTAGCTATTTTTGATATTTATAAGATAGTAAGTGTGGGGACTGTGGAAAACGAGGTTCACTTTTCTGGTAAAGTTTAAAAATGTTTAATAAAGACAATAGGAGAAATAATAGAGCAAAGAAATACGGTCGTGACCGGGTGTCTTGGCACATTGCTAAAAGCACACCGGTGTCTTGGAAACCCCTCTTTTTATCCTGTTCTTCATGCATGGACTTATGCACATTCACTTTTCTAGGAACTGCATAGTCACTCCTTGGGTTTGGCCTTCATGCATGGACTTATGCATATTCATTTTTCCAGGAACTGCTCTGTATGGTCACTCCTTGGGTCTGTCAAGAGTAATCCCACTTTTATTCGGTTATTATCTTTTTGATTTGGGCTGTGGTCCTTTCTTTCACAAGCGGTGAATGCTGATAGTCACTTGGGCCTCTTCTGGAAGTTATCTTATCTATTCAGGCAGCTGAAACACACTACACCTAAATTCTAACTACAGCAAAGAAAAACTTTATACATCTATTCAGGCAGTAAAAACTTACTAAAAACTATAGAAAAACCATCATGCTTATAACATTAATTCCAACATTTGCGAAAAGCCGATACTAAAATATGCATTTATAACAGGACCATGTAGCCTTAGAGCTCAGCTGAGATAGGGATGGTATTGTTGAATAAGACAATTATGAACTCTAGGATAAACACTAATAAACTAGTAATTTATTCCACACTTACAGCTTACCGCATTTCTAAAATGTGTCAAAAACATAGTAAAGGCTAGGGGGCTCTGTCAGTGGGTTTTCACAGCAGATGCCATATATGATGTGGCTTTGACAGAGGCTGTAGAGGATGGGGACTTCTGGTGAGTGCAGAACCATTTGTAAGATTAAACATTCATTGTGACTTCTGTAGCTGAGAACTTAGAAAAGGCCTAATCCTCCCACATTACCACTAGCTGAGAGGAAAGACAGTCTCAATAACCACTGTGGTCTTGGATCCCATGTTGCCATATGGTTAGAAATCAGTAGATTCAAAGTAGCTGAACCTAGTCCAAAAAGTGCTGGAGATCATAGGTGTTCTGTTTCTACTCTATTCAGTGGACAAATCCTAAGTATTCGGGGTTAAAAAAAAAGAAAAGTAGAGGTATTATGTGAAAATATTTACAGAATCTAAAGCTGTGCAAAAGAACACTCTGCTACTAAATTATGTAATAATGTATCACTCATTCATTAAACAACAATAAATAACTTAAAACTTCCTGTAATTTGGCACGCTCCTGAAATTATATCTGTTACCATGTTTTTTTTAAAATTTTTAAAAAAAATTTTATGGACCTGTAAGGGGAGTTTAATGGGATTTCTTTGGTTTAAACACTTGATTTAAAAATATTTATTTGTGCTGATTAAGAGAAAATGGAAGATCAGTGGATGGACCATAATCTGACATGAATATCAAGAATAGAAAACTTAAAGATTCTTTAAAGTGAGAATAAACCCTTTCTTTGACAGATTAGCTGCTGGTTTCTAAATCTTATTTCTGAGAGAAGAGTACACAAGGTGATATGAGGTCCTCCCTTCACCTAGCTGTTAGCAGGCTTGCGAAAAATCTAGTTTTCCCTTCACTACCTCTCCTGCCCTGTTTTTGAGCTGCAAGGTCTAGTAGTGAGATATGGGCCTTGGATGTAACTTTGCTGACATTGATTGAACAATTGACTCAGTAGGCAGGATTTCAATCCATGTGCCCCAACCAAAATGCTGGACATAGGGTAGTCCTTGTGTCATGGTTTCAGTTTGAAACTAGGCAGAAATACCAATTACATATAGTGATTTAGGTTTGCCAGTGTCAGATTTTCTTGGCCAATGCACCAAATAAATGTGGTGAGTTTATTTTCTGCTGTGAGATAGGACTAGGAGAAAAAACAAAGTAGGCCTAAACTTGAAAGGATATAAAGAAAACTTATTAACAGAACACAAAAAAACAAATAAGAAGAAAATCAGAATAAAGCCTTCAGAACACCTCCTCTTCCCTCCCCACACCTTCTTCCCCTTCAACTGTGACAATGCATAGAACAACACACTCAGAAATTTCAGTCAGCTCTTCACTTCTAAAGTAGTCTTTCTTCAGTTCACTTAGGGAGAAAAGCATCTTTTTTATGCTATGGAAAGCTCCCCACAAGAGAGTAAAGTTCTTGTGGCTCAAATTCTCACAAATGACAGCCACCCAAAATCTGTATTTGTGAGGTTCTTCCCATCTTTCACAGTTCTCACAACTGTGCTTTTGGTCTATGTCAGCTCATTGGGGTGCTATTTTTTAAGGATGAGCTGTTCTGGCATAAAATGAAAGTTCCTTTCATCCATTTCAAAGAACAGAGGTTTTCCCCTTTTAACCCCGGGGGCAAGGTTTTCTCATCAAGCTTCTAACACTGGTGCCTCTGCTCATAATTGTGGTTAGAACATTACATTCCCCCAAAGCGTTCCATGAATTTACAAAAAACCCCCCAAAGTCTGATATATCAAGTATATCTTTACTATAGCCTCACAAAAGAATTTCACAGCCCAAGCTTAAGGTAAAACTGTTAAAATCCCTTTGATCTAAAATTTAACTCTTTCCTTACTGACCTCAAAATTTCATGTTGTTGATCTCTACGTAGTTTCACCTTTTCCTTCTTCCTGGGTCAGGACAGAATTAGTGATCTTTGGGTCATTTGTTCTCAAGTTGTATCAATTGAAAGTTTTTTCAGAGTCCTGAAGAGTTAATTTAGTCCATGCTTTGCATCAGGAACGTGGCTCGCTCTGCTTCTCTCTGCTGGCCATGTGCTCTCCGCTGGTACCATACGAGCCGTGTCGGTTGTTTCCCGTCTGGAGCAGGGGTACAGCTGCTCCTGGCCTCGGGGCCACTTTTAGCACAAACTACGGAGGTTATTGGTGCTGGTCTCCGCCACACAGCTGCTCCTAGTGCCCATACAGTCTCTGGCCGGCGTGGCCCGCTGGCTCTGCTGGAACGAAAGACCGGCAGGTTCTGCCGGCAAAGGGGCCCCAGCCCCTCTGGGACGGGGCCTGGCGGGCTCCCTGGTGAGGGGCTCGGCAGCCCGGTGACCATCCCTCCGGGGACAGGGAATCTCAGCCGGGCCGAGCGGGTCCAGCCATGAGGGCCAAGAGGGTCGGCCCCGGACTCAGCCCGCCGACCCCTCTCGAAGACCAGAAGTTAAGAGAGGTACTCGTGGTCCTTCTTGTCCGTAAATGTGTATTTGCAAAGGTGTATCCACCCTTTTCATTGGTTTAATCCAGTGTCAATATCAGAAATTGGCCACTCAGGGCCAAAGCACGACACCTCGATGTTCAGATGGGGGTTATTCAGTAGCATTTTATGTCTGCAAGAAAAAGAATTTTCTGTCAAATTTGTATGGGCAATTGATGTGTTACTCCTCTTTTGATGGATCAGAAGTAATGGCCTGATCTTAATTATGTTGCTGTCTTCTTGCTGTATGCATTTTCCTACTCTGTAACAGAAAGCAAGAAACTTTTCAGATTCTGAAGCTCAAATAATGAGAATATGTTTAAGCTTATGAAACATCTTTCCCAATATAGTGTTATTAATAAAAGTCACAACAAATGTACTTTAGAGTAAATGAATGAATGAAATTTAAGACAGATACTGCAAAATAAATTTGGACTGGCAAGGTTTTTTGGTGGGAAAATTCATTAGACTGTGAAAATTAATCACACTCTGCATAGTACCCCACTGGTACGCATTGCTCTCTGCAAAATAATTCTGTTGTTTTGAGACTTTGCATGTATGCTGGATTGATTCAATGTTTATTGAGATTTTTGGTTTGCATCTCATTTACGTTTATGCCTACCAGATGGTCTTTATTTGTCATAGTATTTCTTAGGTACTTTTTTCTGTCTCAGATTTGAGTGTCTGTATGATGAAGATGTGAAAGAAGAAACTGAGCAATATTAAACATCACAGACAAGTGATTGCTAAGCGTAAAGAAAGCACATTATGATTGCAAATAATAGTGTAAGAGGAAAGCCTGAACTGATCTGTTTTGGTTCTGGGGATAAGATTCTCAAGCAAAATGTGTATCTTAGTGTGTTTGTAGTGTTGAATTTGGGGATTTAAAATTAGGAAAGAAGCTAAAGTAGATACTTTTCTAATTGTTTTTTATTAGCAAGACTCTTTTTCTTCTTCACAAGCCTTTAAAATCTCATTTCCCGAGACATTTACACAGAGAAGTCCTAAGTGCCTAACTTTGGATTATAAGCGTAATGCAGGATCTGTATAAGAAACAATATCTGCCTAAGTCTTTCAGTCTCTCCACCTCAGAAGAGTAGACTGATTTGTATTAGATCCACTGAGCCAAGATTCAGCTCTCACTTTTGGGGTGAGGACTGGTTGAAGCAAGGTGGTTTCTTCTATGAGAAACAAATGTCAGCCTTTCATTTACAGGAGGGGACACTGACATCTCTAGTGGTGTTTCGTTTGGCAGTACTGATCTTTCCATCCCACCCCCTCCCCCTTTCTTTCCCAATCCCTTCCTGGAATATGAAAAACACACAAAAATACTGGAATCCATGAGAAATCTTTCATCATTTCAGATAATGGAATAGTCTTTTTCCAGTGTTTAATGGCTGAAGCTTTATGAACAGAAGCTGGGTCAAATGTTGCCAAAATTTTTTTTCCACATAGGATATTGAAAGAGCTTTTGACAAATTTTCAGCAAAAGGGCACCTTGCTAGAAATGATAATCCTTCCACATACAGATGTAGAAACTGACATGAAAAACTCCTCGGTCTGTTAATCTTGCAAAATTCAGCTAATAATCAGAGATATGCTCTTCATGCAAAGTCAACCCAAAATATAATTAACACATCTACATATATAAATACAGTGAGAATAAATGCAAGTAATAGTCTTAGTAAACCTGGGATACAAAAATACTAACTCCAAAAATCCTTTGTTTCTGTCTTAAAGCTAACTGAATTATTTTCCTTCACCTGTGAATCAGTAAGTCTCAAGACAAGTTGCTGAAGGAAAGCTAAAACAGATTGAGTTTGAGGCCATAGACATTTGTCTCAAAAAGACACAATGAAAAAAGGAATTAGTTATATCTATATATATAGGAATTTGTTAATGTTTGACAATGAATAAAAGGAGTCTGTGGTACCAATTGCTTGATGTAGACCAGAAGAGGAAAATTGTTTTCTGGTAAACCAAATTAAATCCAGAGTAACCAGAGAAGATGGTAGATGAAGTTGATGGTGAAAGATATCCAGTCATTAAATCTGTCTTTTGGTAATGGCAATATTAACACAGCAGTCATGGTTAGAAGTCTCTTACTATTATAAATAGAGTTTTGACTGTAGTCTCCACATTTTTTACAGAGAAGATGAAATAAACTTCCTATTTTCTCACCCAGGATAAGGTTTTTACCACTGGGAATTATTTAGGAATACTAAAGAAAAATCAGAAATTGTTCTATGAAAGGAAGAAGGGGAGGACAAAGCAAAGAATGGAAGATTTGGAAACCCTGAAAACAGACGCCAGATAATTGCCATATGTTACTGTGATGCAGATAGAAACACACAGCAACACACACAACAGGTGTTCAGGCAGAGAAGAAGAAAAGAAATCTCTAGTTTATTGTTGACCTCGTATATATAAGTTTCTGGACAGTGATCAGAGATTGGACAGAGAAGTTACCACCTCTCTATCTTCACTGGTCACTTGAGAAATCAATCAAGTGATATCTTTTCACAAAAGAATACAAACATGATTCTTGTTTATCTTACAATTCATGAGAACTGACTCCACTATACTAAAACAAATCAGAAGGTTTATTTTCAGGGAAAACAGCCATACACAACAAAAAGAGCCAAGTGTTGGGCAGCAGCTCTGATGCCTGATTAAGGCTGTTGTGTGTCTGTACTGTACATTATAAAGAGCTGGTAACCACATATTAGTGACTGGTGTTAACTCAAGTTGATCTTTTGACTGTAATGTATTATCCAAGTAATTTCCACAATAATGTGACATGTTTAAGGATATCACAGGGAAAAAAACCCTAGTGACCTTTCTGTCCTTCTGCATATAAAAATTTTACCATGCCTTTTCTATTTCTTTATTCTGTATTGACACCTTGCCTCCCTCCCCATGTAGTCAAGTTCTCCTGAATAAATTTTTGCTTTGTAGAGTCACTACCAAAGCTGTAATCACAGCTGGGTTGAGCACCATGCCTCACCAGCCCAAGGCAACTTAAATTCATTGTTTTCATAGGACCTAGTGGCAAACATAAATTACAGCATCCCTGACCCTGTTGCAAACACTCCTTTTTTCCTGACGTTTTTCAATTTAAAGATAAAAACTTTCACAGTTCTTTTCAGGCAGTAACTTTTCAACAGCCATTAGTGAAAAGCACTGTATTTAACGTCCTGTGCTTTCTCATATGGAACAAGGTAGACTTTTCAGGAATTACACAATCCTTTTGTGAAGCTCTTTCTCACTAATCTACAGCTATGCTTTTAAAGATATCCTTGGAGAGTATTTGGGAAAGCAGTTGTTTCCTCCACTTCAAATTAAAAGAAATAAAAAGAAGCATGTGAATTTGGCACTGTTATTAGCTCAATAATATGAGCTAATGACATATATTCATCATAAATATTTTTTCTTGTGTTGGATTGGGCAATGATTTTTTTTCTCCTAAAAATAACTTTCACTCCTTTGCACAGCTTTCCTCTGGCCTGTAGGTGTCATAGTCAGAATATGGATGAAATAGATAAATATTTGACTACTTACTTGGAATAACTTCCTGAAAAGCAATGTTTGTGTTAGGTAAGTACTGTTATTTATTGCAGCTCTGGAAGTGAAGAATTGACTCTAGTACATAGATAAGCATACAATTTAATGGATTTCACTGCACATTCTCTACATATGAAGATGAAGTTTCTCATGTTTCTCAGGTAAAAACCCATTTCTCTCAGAATTCTTGACCTAATGCCTCCAGCTCTGAACTTATCTGTCTTGATCCCACTCTTCATCCATTTTTCCTTTCACCCTTGCTTCTTAATATCCAAGGCCCAGAGAAGTAACAAAAAATATTAAAGAGCAGAGTGTCCCTATTCTAGGCATAGAGCATTGGACTGCAAGTGTAATAAAGCCACAGGATGAAGCACCAGTGAATGCTAGGGAAAGTTGCCTACCAGTATGGTGATTAGGACCAGGAGTGATGGCAATAGTCAACAACAGAAGACCAACAGATGTCATCTATCAAGATTTCTGTCAGGCCTTTGACATGGTGCCGCAAGACATCCTTATCTCTGAATTGGAGAGACATGGATTTGATGGATGGACTGTTCCGTGGATAAGGAATTGGCTATATGGATGTAGCCAGACAGTTGTGGTCAATGGCTCTATGTTCAGGTAGAGCTCAGTGATGAATCTTGTCCCTCAGGGCTCTGTCTTGGGACAGGGCTCTTGTCTTGTCCCTTTGTCTCTGCTCTTTAATGTCTTTATCAATAAAATAGCAAGATTGAGTGCACCCTCAGAAAGTTTAAGATCCATAAAGCTGAACAGTGCAGTTGTCACAAAAGAAGGATGGGATGCCATCCATGGGACAACTTGAGAAGTGGGCCCATAGGATTCTCATTAAATTCAACAAATCCATGTGCAAAGTGCTTCCCCTGGGTCAGGGCAATCCCAGACATGAGTCCAGACTGGGAGAAGAACTTGCTGAGAACAGCCCCACTGAGAAGGAATTGGGGGTTCTGGTGGATGAAAAGCTGGACACAAGCCAAGAGAGTTCACTTGCAGCCCAGAAGGCAAATGGTATCCTGGGAATTACCAAAAGAGGGGTGGCCAGCAAATTGAGGGAGGTGATTGTTCCCCTCTACCCTGCCCTCATGGGACCCCACCTGTAGGGCTACATCCAGGTCTGGGGGCCTCAGCACAAGAAAGATGTTACATCTGTTACAGCAAGTCCAGAGGAGGCCCCAAAGATGCTCAAAGGAATGGAGAACCTCTTCTACAAGGATAGGCTGAGAGAGTTGGAGTTGTGATGGGTAAGTGATGCACAGGTTTCGCAGTGAAGTTGTGGATGTCCTATTCCTGGAAGTCTTCAAGGCCAGATTGTATGGGGACCTGAGCAACCTGAGTTAGTGAGTGATATCCCTGCCCGTAGTGGGGAAGATAGAAACTCAATGGTATTTAAGGTCACTTCCTCTTACCCTCCCCAAGCCATTCTATGATTCTGTAAAATATCTAAGGAACCTAAGTTGTATCAAATTCTCATAGTACAAGCAATTTTCATACTCTGTCACCTACTAAGTAGTTAAAGACAGCAAAGGTCAGATTTAACTGGTCTAGGTTCAAGCTTTTCACTGGAGACCTAAATTGAAAACCTTGTCACACTGTATAATTGATGCAATATTCAAGCATCAGCAGGAAAACATTTGTCTACCCAAGAAGTCAAGTTCTCTGCAGCTGCAGGGAAAAATAGCTGTGAACTTCTAACATGACACCCAAAGTCATGTGAAGTAGCACTAAGCCAGTGTCACATCAACAATAAAGTAGGATTTGATAATACATTAAGAGGCTGCTTACATAAATGTTATTTAATCTACAATTGCTATGCATACAACTTTGGAAATGGAGAACAACAGCTATTCTGATTGGCCAGTGCTCAGCTCCTACAATCAAGAGAAAGGACATAATTTCCTCCAGTGGAAGGATCTGTGGGAATTCTAGTTAATCAAGGACAGAGGTGTTGGAGCCTTGGATGTTTGTAAAACACATAAAAATTAATGCTTAGGAACCATTTTGGCAATGTTATTTTAAAGCTTTCCCTTAAATTAAACTACCTAAAAATGGGGCTAGAAAAAGAGAGCTTGATATCCTGTGCATAAATGTGCAGTGAAAGAAGGATTATAATTTAAAGAAGATTTAGGCATGTGATGAGTTACAATTGGTAACTTGCTATTTTGTGCATTCTTTTCTCCTCAAAGGCAAGGAGAAATGGTAAAAAATTCTTTGATGTCATTTGGAAAATACCAGATATATGTTGTAGGAACTAAGGTGGTAAAAATGGAATCCTTGGTAAGAACCATGAAGCTTTCTTTACTAAATAACACAGTCTAAGATTTTCATGCTTATTATTTTCTATATTATTTCATTCTTATTTATTTTCTCTAAATTAAAATATTTATATTTTAATTTATAGAAAGATCTAAATTAAAGATTTCCAATTATTGCAGAATAAAACCAGGCCTTAGTATTTCTGAGTAAGAAACACCCATCAAACATACACTGAGAACCCTAGACATTTCTGTGACATGTGGATCTGTATATCAACTTATTATTGTATTAATTTATTTGTGTATTTTGAGATAATCATACAATCTTGTACAGGAATAATGAATGTATTTATCTCAATGTTATTAATTACTCAACTGCCTGGAATAAAATATTTAGCATTTCTAGAACTATAAAGGGCTAAAGGCTGCATTTGGAAGTAATAATGGATGTTTTCAGAAGATTTTCAAATCCAGTTTCAATAGCTGGATATTTCCTTCCTGATTCAAATATTTAAAAACCTTCTTAAAATAGAATAACTGTAGCTTGCAGCTTATGCTCTATAACAATTTTATTGCTGATCACATTGCATAATGAAACACTTCATGGAGCACTTTACTCCTGACTGCCCCCCATTAGTCAGCTGTAGTACAAAGAGCACCACGTGCTGGGTGATTATGAGAGTTTCACCTGTTTTCTAGACATCCGAGAACCTAGATATGTTTGCCAGACACTATATGCTATTAAGAGGAGACCGAAAGGGGGGTTGCCTTGTGGTCTCTTATTTCAGTCTGTTGATGGGCAGTCTGGTAAGGAAGTGGTGCTGAAACTTACTGTATACCTTGCCACTGTCACCATGCTTAAATTGCTGTTGCTGAAAAAGGTGCTCAAAGTTAGTTCTTTAATTGTAAAAGGGTGGAACATAAGCCTACTACCCATAGTTTCCAATGGAAAGAATATTAGTTTAAGTTTTGGAAATCTGGGGTCAGTTCTGGATGCACCCACAAAGCTGGCAAATCATAATGACATTCAGAAGTCTGAGATTTGTAGAGAATTTTATTTTTCTTATTGCTTAAACTAATATTGACTGAATGAAGAAGTCCTGCCTGTCAATCTGCCATAGAAGTGTGTTTGACTTTGTTATGCAAAATTTCGCTCTGGCTAAACTAGAAGTGTGAGTGGCATTAGGAATCATATTGGGCCCTGTCTATGTTTGAAGGCTACATCTAAGGCATGTTTCTTATTCTGCCCCATGGAAGAGCTCCATGTTTTTCAGAATGACAGGATTACACTATGGCTCACAACATACAGCTTTTTGTCTCTTCTGTATAGATATTTACACATCTGAAGAAGTATTACTTTGCTCCCCCTATAGATATTGGGTGTAAATAGGACAACTTAAAGGCATGATTTTTGACACAGATATATGTTTCTGAATAATGATTTTTCAAAACTAACATTTTAGCTGAAGGTTAAAAGCAATTCTTATTAAAATTAGCTACGCAAATGATAAGTTAATGATTATTAGATGCTTAGGCTAGAGCTGATTGTTATGTTGTTTGCTATTATGAGCTTATTTGCAGAAAGAAATAGAGCAAGTGAACTGTTATGAGAACATACTAAAACCGGTAAAACAGTGCCCAACACCTAGACTTTCTGGCAATTGATCTCAAAGAAAGAGACCTTAGAGTGTGCCAGAGGGTCACAGAGATCTGATGAATACTTTCCTGAGACCACTGACTCAATTCAAGACCGCCGACCCAAATCAAGAGACAAATTGCACACACGTCAACCTCATTTTAATACAATACATAAATGGGAGGTGCTGGGATTGTGCATACGTTTTGCATGTACAAGTTTTGGAAATAAATAGAGGACCAAAGCTTTGTAAATTTAGCACATGTCTTTGAGACACAAGTCTCCTGTGCTCCAGCACTGTCAATAAAAACACATACCACTCCCTAACTTAAATTAGTTGGAGAGTTTTTTGTCCATGACTTTCAGTTTCAACAATTTATTTCAAAATTGTGTCTTTTTCCTCCATGACTATAAAGGTGCTCAAGAGTATTAACTCAGGGGTAAACCTGAATTTGGTCACATAAACTGAAGAAAAAATTCTAGGCACAACAGGAACATTTACTTCAGGGAATTCTGAATGCCTAAAAAAATAAAGTTGGATGATGGGAATCTTACTGTGTGTTTGTGTATTTAAAAGTATAACTGACTTCTGCAAGAATTACAACAGCCTGGTTAGAGTAGGCCAGACAACAGATTAAATTGCAGTAAGAGCAACCAAGGACAGATTGCTTAAAAATGTAACAAAACCAATCAGTTATATTAGGAAGAAAAACATCCCCATCATCTAATTAGATCCTACTAAGTTGGGTTTAGGGATACTCTGTAGTCTGAGGCTCCTGGCCTGAAGTTTCTGAGTTTCTGAACTCAGTTTCTTCGTGGTGTTTTGGTTCAGGAAGACCTTGTGTTCTCACAGGCTTGCCATAAACATCACAAGTGTTATTGTAACAAGAGTGATGTTTTGGATTCCTTTCTGTAGGATGGACTTCTCTCTGTCATTCAGTTTTGGGCCAATGGGATGAAGAGTTCTGGCACTCTTCTGACCAATGAGATGGCCTGCTCAAGAAGCTATATAAAGGGGGTCAGTCTTTGAATAAAGGGGAGTCAGATGCAGTTTTTATAACGACGTCTCGTGTTGTTGATCGCCGACAGCGACAATACTCTTCTTTAGGATTGAGATGTTACTGGTGAACAAGGAATGCTTTCTTCATAAGGTGCTGTGAGAACAAATAGAATGAAAAGAGCTTGGAAAAAGTTTGTAGAAAATAAAGCTTGAATACTTTTTCTTCTTTAGAAACCTTGAAGATTCTTTATTTCTGTATGAATTTAGGTATTTCTTGTGCCCTTGTAACTGTTTTAGTTTACCTTTTTTTATAGCTAGTCAGCACACAAGTCACTTTTTCTTTTGCAGACACAGTAACTTAATTGTTGCTACTAAAGACCGGTGCACCAAAGACTTCCCACCACAGACACTCCCTAGTGTAGTTAATTAAACTAATAGCATCAATGTTGAGACAAATTCACAGCTTTTTCTTCCTTTTGTGAAAGACAAGGAAAACAATAAACAAAAAATAAGAAAACCTTTTCCCAAACCCTATATGAGGCTTACTTTAGGAGATTTTCCATCTTCTTAATTTGAAAAAAATGTAACTGAATAACAAGTTCAACAGCCTTACTCAGTAACTTTACATGTATGGGCAAAAATATTAATGTATGCAAATTACATTGGTGACGGGAATATTCTCTTGAGTGTAACTGCACTTATTCTTGATGTTTTCTTTTACAAATAAGAAGTAACCCTCAATATATCTCAATAATACTGTAATGTATGTGGTTCAGAGGCACATGTCACTTGGGAGGCTTGCCTAGCCCCATTGCTTTTAACCCTGATAAGTAATTAGAATTTAATTTATGAATGATTCATATCAGGAAAGGAATCTGAATTTGTTCAAAAGAGTTCTTGTCAGGAAGTTTACCTTAAGTAAAACTTTACAAAGTGTCTTTGCAACCAATATTTCTTAATTCTTTGAAGAGGAAAAAAACACCTCTTTCAAGACCCAGGTAACTTTAGAATTATTTTTGTTGCTGTTATTTGTAGGTTGGGGTTTTTTGGGTAGTTTTTGTTTATTTTAATGTTCCTTTGAGGAAGAATTCATAGGTGCAGCGCATCTCAATCATCCTTTGACTCGGTATATTTTTTTATAACATTCTGGAAAGCAATGAGAACTTTAGACTTGGATTTTTGTTTTGGCTTGTTTCTTTGTTTTTTTGCTTTTATTGTGGGGTTTTTGTCATGTGTGTGTAAAATTATTATTTATTTAAGGGTTTTCTATGAGTTAGTGATATTCTCATTGTTCTGGGGAACCTTTGACTGAATGAACTTTAGAACCTGCTGTTTCAATGTGCTACAGTATGTTAGAGCCTCTGCTCTTAAGTATATAATATTGAAATGTTAACTAAATAAAATTAATAGGAGTTGTTTTGAGGGAACTGCTTCAGGCTGGCTATTGTCTGCTCCTTAGTATAAATACAGGTATAAAAATGTTTGGTTCCAGACTGAGCTGCAGCAATAAAAATGGACATTTTTTAAATTATTTACAACTTCATGGTGTCTATGGCTTTAAATTATTGATGCTTGTGACAGAAACTGTCAATGAGACAAAGCTTCCACTGAAACAGCAGCAGCATATTGAGGTGTTCAGTGCCTCTAGTGCTTCTTATTAAGGAAAAACATAACTTCTTTCATTGTAGGAGAGCAGAAAAAAGGACACAAGGTCATTATTAAAGAAGTTTCCTGCAAGACTCTTTGATTACAGTGTGTGTCTCAGAACTCTTGGCATAACAAAAATGTTCTAACTGAGCATGAAAGAGACTGGTCTTATCAGTAAGAGACTGCATAATGTTTGCTGCAACATGTTTTTTACATGTAGGGTTAGAGCAGCAAAAAGGTCCCTGCTAGACCACAAAGGATGAGGCAGCCCTGTGTGTTAGAGAGAGATTTTAGGGGGAATATTTGTCCCCATCTACACCCCACAGTGCATTGTCTAGGGTGGTGTCACTCATCATTCAGACAATACCTTCAGAACAATGCATCAGCTGTCCAGATGTGGTACAAACACTTGCACCTCTCTTGATGTAGCAGTGACTATCAGGAGTACCACTGGTTATCTGCCTTCTGCTACTCCCTCCTACTGACCTATGAAGCTGTAATCTCCTGAATCTATCTGTCTATATCTAACAGGTTCCTAATAAAGTTTTGTTGCTTTAGTTGCTAAAGGACAGATCTGTTTTAAGTATGCTGGTGTGTGGCTCTATTTCCCGTTTCCTTGTTCAGGTTCAAAGCAGCAACACACTAGGTGAAATTCATGAGGACGAAAGGAGAAGCTTGTGTTATTTGGATGTACGAAGATTCCTGATGTGAAAACACCAATGAGCCACATGTGTGTGCTGCACATGTACTTGAAGAGTAGAAATCTGTATAGAATAAGAAATTGCATTCTGTACTGCTGGGGATCAGGTCCTGGATCATATAAAGACAAGTGCTGTATTAAGAGTGGGGAATGACTGACGAGTGATTGTCTGGAGATAATGATTTTCAGCAGAGGAAGAGAATCATGCCTATTTTTTGTCCTTTTATGTGCACAGGTGGAAGGAGAGAATCAAAGTCTTCTGCTGTCATTTAGAAAACAAAGATTGTTTTAATGACTTAGAAAATAGAAATAGGTACATGGACACAATGCCAGGGAGCCTCTGAAGCTGCAAGAAATGAAGTGTTTTTTCATGGTTCATGTTACATCCACTAAAATGGATTTAAGACAATGGCTGACCTCTGGTTGCAGGTCACCAAATGGCAGGAGTTCTATCCCCCAGAGGATCTAAATGGGGCTCATCCATGTAGCCTAGAGGGACCTGCAGCTCTGCAGCTTTACATTGAGCAGGGCCTTGGCCTCAAGGGCCTATCCCTGGCCTGCCATGTAGAGGAGAGTGGCCTGAATCAACATTGCTCAAGGGTCCCTTTTCTCAGCGGAACAGTCACAATTTATAGTGTTAGTGTTTGTCATGAGCCCAAATATATTTGCCGAAAGATTATTAAAAATTTTTTTCTCTTTTTCCCCACTCCTTCAATACCTGAAGTAGTGACTGGCCTGTGTTTTAACAATGTAATATAAGTGTACTAAGGTGTTCGGGTTTTGCATTAATTTATTTTTTGGTATGGAAGGAAAAGACCTAGTTATGGAACTAATCCCCTCTTAGGACCTTGGCAGCTTCCTGTAGACATGACAAAAAAAAGATCAGTGGCTAATTTTCAATAGTGACACATTATTAAACCAATGGAAAATTAGATGCGCCTTTTCGAACACACATTTTAAGACAAAAATCCCGGGAATTGCTCTCTTTCTTTTCTGGTCTGAGTATGGGTAGCAGGCTGGCCTGGCACCTTCGTGCGGCTGGGCTGGGCTGGGCCAGGACTGGGTGGCCAGGCTCTGCCATGGGGCTGTGCCCCTTCCCAGGAAGCCCACTGAGCCCATCCTGGCAGGGCCGGGCCTTGCCTCTGCTGCAGCGCTGGATGAGCCGGGCTTCCTCCCCATGCTGTGGCCTGGCAGGGCCCGGCCAGGCCCCAGCAGCTGCCGGGCAGGGGGAGGGGAAGCATTGGCCCATGGCGTGTTTGCAGCTGAGCCCAGCCTTGCGGATGAGATCCTAGCTGTTTTCCCCTGCTTCCAGCATGGCCACAGAAGAAACCTTCCAATGCAGCCACAAGTGGCCAAGGGACTGTCCCAGAACCGCAGGAGATCATGCGGCTGAGACCAAGAGGTAGCTCTGCAAGCCCCAGGTGAAGATATTGACTCTTTCAGTGCCCAGATGAGCCCCGCAGACCTTCAATCCTTACTCAAGTGAGAGAAAATGACCAAGCGAAGATACCTATAGACAATATGGACACACTGAAGTCAGTCAAAGGGGTCAAGTCCCAGATGAGAGGCAAATGAGGAGATGTCTTATTAGGCTGAAATTCTCTTGTTAACCATGGTGATGGACCATGATACACTGAATATCCCTGTAACTCATTGAAAATATGGGGGGATAGAGAGTTCAAATTGTAGACCTGAGCAAAGGCATCCATGCTGAACTAGTAGATGTTGAAGTAATTGTGATCCTATGAGAAGCTTGAACAGAGAGAAATAAGAGTGATGAAGGCCCTGAGGGAAGATGAAGAGAACTTCTGTTCCTTGAGATGAAGATGGTCTTAGAGATAGATGAAAAGAACCTTTGTTTTGAACAGCTCATTCTTAAAATAAGTTGACATGGCCCATAAGTTGACATGGCCCATAAATTCCACTGTGGGTAAAGCTGCTGAAGATGGGACGGACTTCATGAATGCAGAGTCCCAGGCAGCTGCTTTTGTGGAAATTCAAAGCCATGACAGAACTCTTTTTTTCTTGTGGAGGAGTCTCCATGGCATGGCAAGAGATGCTCGTCTCGCTAAGTGAATTGAAGAAAGACTATTTTAGAGGTGGAAAACTAACTGAGAATCCTAGATGGTGTCCATGGAAAAGAAAAGAAGATGTGTGGAGGAAGATAAGTGTTCTGATGGTTTTATTCTGATTATTATTATTTATTTTAGTCCTGTTAATAAAGTTTTTCTTTATAATCATTCAAGTTTGAACGTGCTTTGCTCTCCTCCTAATCCTATCTTACAGGAGAAAATAGACTCACCACATAAATATAGTCAAGAAACAAGGACATGGGACAATGACAGAGTGCTAAGGTCTTAGACATTTCAAGTTTACAATGAAGGGCTTAAGAGACCCAAGAAAAGATTTACATAACTGTATTTGTATGATAGCAAATGCAGTATTAAGGCAAAAATTTAAGGTGTCAAAACCCTTCCCACCCTTCCCCCAAATAGCCCAGTAGTAGGATCTCATAAGCTAGCCTTAAGGAAAAGCAATGTGAAGAAGCATTTCAAGTGAATCTCCTTTGACTAAACTATCCATGGCTAAATAATAGACTTCACCTTCAGGGTTCATGAAAGCAGAATATTGCTTCAGAAATAAAGATCACCAATATAACTAAAATGCTTGAATGTATCATTGATTAGTTTTTTTTACTAATGCCCCACAGAGGCCTAATGTTTGGTTGCCTAGGTTGTCTTGGTCCCATCTCCTCAAATCAGTAATGCAGTATGTTGTTCTGCCACCATATGCCTGACCTCCAGCACCATCATAAAATAAAAGTATGCAGTATTAGAGACAGTGACTTCATAGTTTCTTTCTTACAGAAAGATCCAACATCTCTTGCTGTAGCTAATAGCAGGACTGCTGACATCATAAGGAAATGGACGACATCATAACTTTCATCTGTACAGCTGTTCATGGGCATTGACTGTAGAACACTGACATCAAATAGCACCTACAGACTTAGGTCTTTTGACACTAACTTGCAGGATCCAGGAAGAATATTTAATTTTTTAGTTTAACCTCTAGTAAGTGGCATAACACCAACAATCAATGCAAAGACTCTTATTTTCACTTTAAAAACGCTGAACAGGGGATACTAATGGGAAGATCTCATTGTCAATATGCCATGAAGAAATTAAATCTAATGAAATACAACAATTCATATAACAGGGTGCAAAGAATGCCTTTGAAAGCATAAAAGTAGCATTTCTTATTTGTTTAAATCTATCCTACATGTCTCTTAAAAAGAGAAAAATCATTTGAGTACACACACTAATTCATTACATTATAAGTACATTGCTTTTAACATTTTTTCACAGAATCTCTATACTTACTATACAACAGTGTTCATTACGTCAGATCTTTCTCACCCATCTCATGGGTTCATTGTCCCTGACTGCCACTGAAGATAATCTAGTCCGAGGCCTTTCACATATCCTGGGTGTAGGGAGGGTCTTCAGCAGTGACAAAACTGGAATTTATCCAGCTGTATAGATTCTTCTATCAAATTAGGCAGATTTCTTCAGCACCTGGCTACCTAACCATCTCAGTCTTTTTGACACCTCCTGTCTTCCAGAGAGTTAGCAAAGAGCCAATACATAGTTGAATTATTCTTAACAAACTGGAGATGTTGGTCATGTTTTACAGGTAGAGAAACTGGGGAACTAGACAGTGCCCAGAATTAAGCAGCTGGTAAATGACAGAGCTAGGAACTGTAGATCTTCCAAGTCCAAGCATTGCCTACTTTACATTTCACAGAGGAGAGAATTAACACAAAAAGAAACAAAGATTTTTATCTAGATCATGAGGGCAGTCAGCCACAGCAAGTAGAATGGATCTCAAGACTTTGCTACTTAGACTAGTGCTTGTCCCACTAAATACTTCTTTATGGACAGAAAGATTCCAGAGTGATCATCCCTCATGATAACATGATGGAGGAAGCAGAGAGCAGTCCAGGTAGTATAGTTCCTTCAGCTCATGGATGAAGTAGTTTACACAGTGCATTAGCCTTACCCAAGCCATTACTGGAAGGCTGACCTAAGGAACAAAACCCTGGACTATCAATAGTGTCAAACTTTCTGCACTCCAGCCTCTCAGTAATGTAGGCTCTTGTTGATACAGGCCTTAAGTACGGGCTTTTTCCCCCTACTAAACTTAAGAGAATTTTTTTTAATATATGTTTTGAACAGCAGGTGATGCTATAAGACTTGGGATTAATCTCTCTCCTGACTTGAATTCTCTACAATTGCTGCTAAAGAGTGAGGAAAACAAGCTGAGCTTTTCCTCTTATCTGAGTAAGAAATTATAGACTAAAATGATTGCACCCAGAACCTGGAAGAAATTCTAAGATGATTTTTACCTGTAATTATTATGTTTATTTAATACCCCAGAAAAATGTGTTAACAGGATCAGACCAATTCAGAGAAGGCCTCTCTGTTCCCTGATTTTGGTCTCATGTTAAAGCTTCATCTGGGAGATATTCCAAGGCTACTATTAGTCTCAGTCTCAAGGTGAATTTTTACCTGCAGAAAAAAAAAACACAACAAAACAACAAAACAAACAAGCAAACAACAAAAAATTACTGAACTCTACTTAAGAAATTAAAACTTAAAGAAGGGGACAAGAATTAGAGGTTTCATGCCTTAACATATGGTGAAAAATAAATGGGAATTTTAATATCCATGTCTCCTGCACTAACTCTTATGTTCTTCTCTCTGTATCCATGGTTTCACAAAACAATGTAATACTTTGATTTTTAATTTGTGTGACCACATTAAAAATCAGGTTTTAATTTGCCAAGCCTCCTCCTCCATGGCACTTTCCTCCTCTTGTGTTGAGCTCCTCACCAAGTTCCCATGGAACAAAGCTAGCCAGCTAGTCCTCAGCCTTTACATCAGGTGGAATAATGTTGTGTTACGTTTTAAGAGGCAAATTATTAGGCAGAGATTATTTCTGTGGACTACAGTACAAAAACCCTCAGTAACAAGAAATGCAGCTTTTAGTAACTGCTAAAGATGTAATGCCATGTAGACATACATAAAAATAGCTTTATATACTAAAATTGGTGTATTTATATCCAAAACATTAGAAGAAGAGTCTTTTAATAAAGACAAGCAGTGGAGGAGACAAAACCACCCAATTGGCCAATGTTATTTCATAGTAATGTAAAATAAATAGGTCAATTAAAAGTCAATAGTTTTCCTCTTTTGCTATTAGCACCCAGTAGATCATTCACATAGACAGTGACGAGGAAAATCATGAAACCTTGAGTTCAACTTGAATAATTCAGAATTGCATTCAGTTAATGCAACAATTACCCTGCTTTATCTTCCATTTGTTTGCCTATAGGAGCAGAACTGTAAAACACAGACTGACTGATCTATTAACAGTGTTAAAAGATTACAGTTATTCAACATCTGTAGACTGCAACAAAAGTAATCCATGGGTTGTTTTAGGTGATTGGGTGTTTTTTTGTCTGTTTCTTTCTGTATTGAAAAAGTAAATCAAAACAGAGGTACAACAACATTTTCACTGCTTTTGCCCTAACACAGAACTGTTGATAATTCTGTTCTTAAACAAAATCAGTCATAGAAATTTCAATGTCTCACAAACAAAAACTTACCAATATAATTATTTGATCAAGTTTTGTTGTTTATGATAAAAGAAATTAAATAAACCAATGATTTAGAGAAATATCGACAGGTTTTATCATCAGCTGAAAATTCCAATTCCCTGTGTTGATGCAACAATATTGTAGGTAATCAGTCATACACATTGCTACATTAGAAACAAACTGGAAAATATTTATTAGCTCCTTTGGCATTCATTGAAGTTTTTCACATGGCTTTGAAGTAAACCTCATGTACAATTTTTTAATTAGAGGAGCAGTCTATCTGGCTGACTGCTTTTAATTACATGTCATAGGAAACTTCCCTGTAGACCTCTATTAGCAGAAAATTATGTGTTTAAATGCAGAATTCCACTACTATTATGTGTGCTGTTATTTCTGGTAGCTCTGTTACTAAATGTTCAGATGTGGTATTTGAAATTAGAAGTATAATTTTCTTCCTTTCTTGC
The DNA here is from genome assembly GCA_032173965.1 of Sitta carolinensis. Taxonomy (NCBI): domain Eukaryota; kingdom Metazoa; phylum Chordata; class Aves; order Passeriformes; family Sittidae; genus Sitta; species Sitta carolinensis. The sequence continues at coordinate 53,694,485 of CM063284.1, read as the reverse complement.
ACAGCTTTTTAACTGCTTGTGACCTCTCTCTGCTGGGCAAACACCCATTCCAACAGATGCCTTACACAAGACATGTTATAGGTGAAGTCTGTACACTGCAACATCATTCCTCACAAACTGTTACCTATTATTGTGCCTTTCCTCCCAGCTGTTCTCAACTGTTAGCACGACATCTGCAGATGCTGTTACATTAGGGACAGCAGCTTGCTTTCTTCCCTTTCTGTGCTTGTGGAGTGAGAGTTGACAGTCTTCTCTAGGGAATTCAGAATTCAATTTTGGATTTGAGAAAGTTGTCACAGAACTTCTCTGCCTTCCTGACTTCCTTGAATAAGCCCTCTGCTGATTTGATTTTTGTTGTATCTCAGCTCAATACACATCATCTGGGAAGCAATTGAGCTGAACACATTTACGATATATTCCTCTCCAATGTAATGGGGGGAAGGTACAGACCAGCCAGTCTGTCTCTGGGTCACTTTAATGTGGCACGTTTAGATATTCTTATTAAAAAAGCACAGATGAAAATTTGCATTGTATGGCACTTGCATAGATCCAGGATAAATAAAGTCATGTAATAAAACTCCTTGCATTGACTTACCTGTACAATTTATGCCTGTTTCATCAGAAGCCTTCATGTTGTAAGGTTGCACTTCTCTGCAGGGAGAGAAGAGATTGTACCTGTTAGGGAACAGCATGAATAGGGCTACACCATGACAGGAGCAAAGCCAGGAGAAATGGCTGATCCTAGAGCAGGACAGTATCTCACTGACAGGGTACCATCCCACAGGACTCAAAAGGAGCAAAGCTGGAGGTTTGTAACAGTATCAACCAACAGCATCTGTCACAGTGAGGAAATCAGCCATGTCTGGGGTCTGACTGGAAAAGGGCTGTAAACAAGGCTGCACTGAGGGTCCCAGGTCCATCCAGAACACAGGGCCAGAATGTGGCTATCTACAACACACATCCTAGCTTCATTCAGGAAACAAGGTCAGACTCAAGAGTAGAGACAGGCAGTCCTGTGACTCAACCTAAGCAAGAAGTGGGTGTGTTGAGTTGAACTCAACTAAGGCTTCTGGACCAATGGTCCAAGGGTGTGGGGACATGGCTATTAGTGGCTATTAGAGTCCACAGGACCCTGCTGGTAGCAGCTGAATATCTGGCTCTTTTGGGATTGATGAGAGCATGAACTGCAAATCTTGTGTCTTTCAGATGATCTGGTGTACATGAAACAAGAGACACCAAGATCTGTGTGCTTTAGTGATTCGAGGGCATGTATCAGAGGCAGGGCTGAGCAACTGCCCTCTCCATCACCCACTGAGAGCTGCCATTCCTTACTTGCTTCTTTTCAGAGTTCACAGTAACTATTGTCACCACTTCCTTCATGCTAGCAGTTGTGTGTTCCTTCATGGCATATAGTAAGAGTTTATTTTTCTTTGTTTCTTCTGACTGTGTACAAAGCAGCTGGCAAGAACAATCAAATAAAGCAGAACTCTAGTGGGAACGGTAGGCTCTGAATGATTGCTGAACACCTCCTGGTCTTTGTAAAATGGAACAAGAAAAGAGTGGAATGAAAGAATAAAGTAACTAAAAGCTTCACCGGAGCCAAAACTCTGATGATTTGGAAAACTCACAGGAAGTTTTAAATAACCTGTCATGCTGTGCTTGCAAGCATCTGTATTAGGATGCCAGAAACAGAGGAAATAATTTAGAAGGTTGCCCTATTTCTAGTTGTCTTTCAAGTGCCCTATGTGCCTAATTATTTCAATGTAATTCAGACAAATGAAAATGCTACAACTGTTATAAGGAAATTTGAAGAGTATGGTACTAGATAGCTGCAAACAATGAAAAATACAAACTGAAGATGAAACCAGAGAATAGTCTGTGACAGAACTGACACCTAAGAGCAATTTTTATGGACTAGATAGTTTCCAGCAGGAGGTTAGTCTGTGAGTAGTCTGGGAGCTACTACAGAAAAAAATCAGAATTAAATCATCATGAAACATTTTGAGTTCACCAGGCAAAGAAAAGCAACTCGTCCACAATAATACTATGGAGGATGATCAGTGCTCTAACTTGAAGACATAAGAAAATCCAAATCACTAAGAGCCACCTGAGGCAGAAAGTTATGCAGAACTCAAAGTTTCAGTTCAGCAAAAATAGCAAGTGGAACTGGCATGTATTCAGCTCCCAGGGTGTTTTCTGGGAAAATTCATCAATATTTTCATGGGATGGAAGGCATGAAGGTTTAATGGAATGACGTTTTGATCTGGCAAAAGCACTAGCTGAACATAGCTGGAGGCACAGAGTGAATCAGAACTAAACTAAAGAAAATTTAAATCCTGTATGGTGGAAGAAATGTACATGTAGACCACAATAAAGGTGAAGATATCACTAACATATCTCAGAGATAAATAAGAAGGTGCAAAGACTCATTGAAATGTTGAACTATGGAGGGATAATTGCATCTAATCTGCAAGATACACAGAGCCCTAAGTAAGGGTTGGAAAAATGAAGTCAGCAGCAGCTCATAAATAGATCCTGCAAGATGAGATTGTGACTTTCAGCACAGAGCAGCCACATAAGTGTGTTCCCAATCCATCTTGCTAATCAGAGAAGAGCTCTCAGTTGTCATCATGTCGATGGCAAACTAAAGCACATTTAATATGTGTAATGCTATCATATAACTTCATAAACAGAAACAGAAGATAAAGAGAAGGAAAATGGCTAGGGAACAGTTCCAGGATGGTTTTTATCAGTGTCTGTATAACCATAAACATCCAGTTCAGTCCTAAGCTGCCAAATAATCTCTTCTTGAATGATGGCTTTTCTGCTTGTTTACCACATAACAATTTCCTTTGATCATCTAGGAGATGATTGACCTGAAGAAAACCTTGGTATTATTTTTGCTTTTGATTTTCTTTGGGTCCAAATCTCTGCTGACAGCAGTGTTGCTTAAGGAACTATAATGTTAAATTGTAGGAATGGCAGGAAATCTCTGAGAATTCAGTAGTTATAATAATAAAAAATATTTTTTAAAGGCGTGTGATTTCAAATCTTCTTTCATCTGACAGTCCTACAGAAAGATTCAAGAATTTGGAAAGCCACGGCACCTTTATATGTTTTATTCCCAGCTCAACACAGAAATGGTTAATGATTTTTCAGCAGTTCTTGTTAGACTACCAGGGAAGAAGACAATGCCAGGGTATAGACGGTGTTCTGATATATTCTTGACACTGTAGAAATTATAAAGCCATTGAGTTGGAAAGTCTTACATGTATGGAGAAATTATGAGGCTTGGCAAGTGGGATCAGTTAGCTTTCATTTCCTTTGTCAATTTTTTGATAGAAAGTGGCCCCAAAAGGAACTGGAATCTGTCAAGGCCTTGCATGGCCACCAAGTGAGCAGTCAGAAATCCAGCTTTGCCTTACTCCAAACATCAGCACTTTATATAACAAGGATAAGACCGTGTTATAAAAATTTGCATGGCACAGTTGTATATCTAGTTAGACATGACAAGAATTTGCTTATTATGCTGTACATTAATTTCAATATCAAATTTAAAAGGAAAATAAATGTATGGTTGTATTGTCTCTTCTGAATACTATCTCATTGTTCTGCCCGCATTACTTTAGTGGTGCATATTTCAAACAACTTTCCATCCACGACAAATTTAAACTTCAGCATTCTGCCCCTAAAAAACCATTTTTGCTCTCCAACTTTGATTTTTAGACTGCACTTAGACTTACATTAGACATGAATCAATGTATATATGTATTTTGATCAGCATTAGGTCATGATCTTTCCATTAATATGCACTCAAGAACTCAAGAATAAAGCTGAAGTATAGAATCAGCTAAGAGTATAAATATGTCAATTTTTACCTCATATTAGCAGGTGATAGTGTTTCAGTTCAAAAGAATATCTGCAATATAGTTTTATTTTTGATTTTTCACAAGAATTTCATCAAATCTTGTGGGAAGTGTACTGAGAACATTCCTATTAATATCTGCGTTCATGTCAGATGCATTAGTCTGCTCATCTTCTGTCATCCAGTGTTTTTTTTATTACTGCTTAATCTGCCCAGAAACAGTGTGATAGTCCAATTGAAGTCATATTGATATTCTTGTCATACTGGATATCAGTGGATGGCAAAAGTGACAGCGAGACCCTCTAACTGGACCAGTACCAGTAATTTTCCTTTTTTTCATGAGCCAACAATGCATTATTCTACACAGAGAACTGAAGAATGCTGGCGGTGGTGGGTAATTTTTAAAAAAATTACCTAAGTCCACTGAGGCCTTTCTGTGAACTAGAACAGCTAGGTCATCACATAATCCTGAATTGTTTAAATTCTCCTCCAGTAATCACAGTCCCCTCCTGTTATAATGCAGGTGTACTGCTGTGACTCTATAAGTTGTTTGCCCTGGAATTTCACTACAAATTTCACAAAAAATGGAACAAGGAGCATCAGTGGGTGGGGGGCAAAGATTTATATTGTAAAGAGATGATGTACTCTGTATAGCTTATGATGCTACCAGTATCTGCTTGGAAATTAGGTGTGCCGTTTCTCCTTTTTGTGGTCAAACAAATCCTTCATGCAAGCCTATTTGAATGTATTCATGCAAAATCCTTCATGCAAGCCTATTTGAAAAATATATGAAACAGTGGATGTTCTACATAAGTTTTAAATAATCATCAGAAGTTTTTCGTTCCCTTGTCATCTAACGTTTGCTTTAACTAGTGGTTTCTATGCAATTCCTGCCCTACAAGCTCTATTTTTTTTGAGCCATAGAAACCTAGTGCTGGAAAATAAGACAGCTGCTTGGCAACTCTGGTACAGAAACTATCTCACAAATGAATGTTTTTAGCTTCCTTAAAGTATACAATGTTTTTGCAAGCCTTGTTCAGACAACTCTTCCTCTTTCATCAGTCACTTAAATCCTTGATATTTTTCCTGTTTTTCATCTCACTGCTGTCTTTTTAATTGTGAGCCCAGCACTCAGTAGGAGCTAGGTCTTGCTAATGGTCACTCAGGTCTTCCTTGTGGCCAAATCCCAGAACTTTTTGTCTATTTTTTCATCTTAAACATTTTGGCTGCCTTTGGTAGGGAGTACTGGGGTTTTCTTTTGGTCTGTCCTAATGTTCCTCTAGCTATTTACATAATACTTGTAAAGTCTATCTCACTGTCTGCTACAATTCTCTTATCTGTCACAAGTGTGCCTGAAGACTTTGCCACTGGTTTTATCTTTTCATGGATTTATTATGAAGACCTTCCGAGACCTTCTAGCCTCTGTTCTGAAATAACTTACCTGCAATTAGCAAGCTACATGCTACATTCTTAAAAGGTTGGGGACTTAATTTTTTCTGTCTTGTTTATTTCCATTTTTTTGGGGGTGACAAAATGTGGCAAGGTAAATGGGGTGATGATATGGTCAATATAATTTGACCTACAGCCAAATTCACTGTAACAGCTGAAACCACCACTAACTCAGTTATCTACAAAACCTTGGGATAGAGAAAGTCAGAGGAAAACAAAAATAGGAAATAAAAAGTATATGCTATAATAATAAAAGTAATTTTACAGTTGCGGTAGTGGATGTTAAATTTGGGGTTTCCCAAATGGTTTGTCCCTGTTACCTCCCAATGGGTTTGGTCTGTCCCTGGCTAGCCACTCCCAGTCCCATTGTATCTATTCCCCCCACCCCGCGATGGGAACACCCGCGGACTGATGCTGTTTAAAAGCTTGGAAATCGGGGTCTTGCACTCTCTTTTGCACCCCCTTTGAGAAGAGTAAACATCTCTGCAAAAGTGCCTTCTCGGACCATTTCTTCAAACCTCGACTCTGGGGAGTCAGTAGCCCAGAGAGCAGAGAGCCTCTCTGCTTTCTACCGTTCAAGGACTGATTGCAGCCTGAAAACAGCTGCACCTCGCTATGCAGCTGGGGGACAAGGCTAGCTGGACCCCCGGGCCAGTAGCCTCATAGACTTACTTTAATGAGAAGAGCCTTATATTTCCCTTTTCTGCCTTTTGGGTTTTTTTTGTACTTATCCTGGTTTAAGGCAAATTTGGGAAGAAACCTCCGAATGGGTCCCTCCAGAAAGCAAATCCAAACGGCCCCTCCCCCACCTGGTTCACGAAAGATTCCCCTTAGAGGAAAGTGGAAAAAAATGTGTTTATTTAACAGGCAAAGCACAACAAATGAATACCGAAGAACAAAACCTCCCGCCGCTCCGCAGAGATGACAAATCCAGCCAGTCTGTGCCGTGGGTGCAGCTCAGCTCACTCAGTCTGTGTCAGTCCCTGGCGCTGGGAAATACCGGGCACAGGCCAGGCCTGGTGGGCCACAGGGGTGAGCTCCTGGTGCTCTTCTGGGTGTTAGTCCAGAGCAGGTTTGAACAGTTCCAAGAAAAAAGGAAAAATAAAACCTCACAGTCCAGAGAACTTCTGTGCTTCAGCTAGCCAAAAACTAACAAAAAGCAAAGGAGAGCTCTCTCCCGCCGTCTGCACTGCAGACAAGACTCACAGTATGTCCAGGAAAGCTGAAAACTCTTATCTTGATGTTTTGAAAACACCCGCCTCAGACATTCGACTGCTTCTCCTTCACTCTCAGATCCAGTTTTAAAGGTGCAGAACTTACTTTTGATTTAAACAGATGAATGGGGATACAATTCAGCATCAACCCAGGACAGTACTACTAGTCAGGAAGATGGAGACAAAAGAGAAGCAAACTGTGCAATAATAAATTACAGACAAAAATTATTCCCCAACATGTATGTACTTCAAAAAGTGCCACAAAATGTATACTTTGCTTCTTAAAGTTAGAAGCTTGCTTTGGAGATGTGCAGGTTACGTCCTTCCAAAGTTATGCTATTGTTCTGAAAAGTCAAAAGAAACCTACATTTTTAGAAAAACGGTTTCACTGTCACTTTAATTGAAAGTCTTCTGAAAGTGTTGTACTGGTTCCCTAAATAATTTATTTGACAGAAAATTTTTACTTAGCATATGCTTTAACTTATTCTACTCAGTGTTCTAAGCAAGGCCTCCTCACTGATACACTGTTTCACAGACTGACAATGATCTGACATTTCTGATATCTACCAGTTATATGACAGATGAAATTTACATTTCAACTGGACCTATCCTGTGAAAACCAGTCTAAAGCTGACATAAAAATTTACTATGATTTGATCCCCTCAGTTTAACTTCCCTTAGAAATTTTCATGCATATACATGTGTTGGAACCCAGAATGCAGAGAATATTTCTTTGCATGTTTTGAAGGATCTGAACCCCCTGACAAACACTATTTTTAACCTTCGTCCATGGAAAGGGCTTTCTAGGCTTTGGGATGAAGCAGAATTCTCAAGAATGTAAGTTAGATATAGCATAGTATGTCATTTATCACAGGGTGAGAAATTTAGATTTTTGGGTTTGTTAGTATGGTAAGTAGATGACACAAGATGGAGGATCCTTGTAATTTTTAGGTTTCTTCCTTCTTCATCTACTCCATATTCTGCAATGTTTGGGACACAGGACCATTGGCTGGAATTTGCCACAGTATAGAGCCACGTGAATAGAAATGTAGTTAGCTATTGGTAGAAAAATAATGTATGTTCTTGTTGATAATCGGGTGAATTATCTTTAAAAGAACCTTGATTCCATGTGTTCGGGGCTTTTTGGTGTCTGTTCTCCGGCACACTTGGCTGGTGTAAAGCCTGGTGCGCTGAGATTGCTGATAAGAAAACAATAAACAACCTGAAGAATGAGAACAACCAAGAGTCCTGTCTGCCTTCTTTCTTAATGAGGACTTTTGCAAAAGGCCTCCCCTATCAAGGGAGAGATGTGGGAGTGGAAGAATTCTCACAACATGAAAGACACACTTATATGCTACCCATTTTACTTTCCTACAAGAAACACATTTAAGGGAATGGTTGTAGTTATTTCCATTTTCAAACTTACTTGGTTGTCAGTTGTTACAGTGAACAAGACAAACACATTTATCTGAGAGAAGTGGATTAGTCACAGACACCTGTATAATATAACATGTACTTTTTGCAGCAAGCAAGATCAAGTCTTTTATTTATATGATGTTTTCTTTAGTAACACAGCCATACTGAAATCATTCATTCTCAGTTTATGTCCAACTTTTCTTTTTTTTTTTTTTTCTAAAAATGGATGCCTAACATACGTACATGGGCAAAGCTGTGTTGTCAATGTGTATAATTTTTCTCATAGATTCAACTTTACCTGTTCAAATCAGGCCACTGAGATTCCTGGAAATATATTTTGCCTGTGAAGAGAAAGAAAATTTCTTATCTCTGGAAAAAAAAATCTGTAAGTATGAAAGGTAATACTTCTTCTCCAAGAGTACCTCATAAACCCCTGCAAATTCACTACTTTAAAACTCTTATTTTCTGTTTTTCCCTCCCACCCCCTCTCACCTCAGCATGCATATTGGTAAAACAAACAAACGAAAACAAACATTCTCCCCAAACCCAATTCCATATCAAAATGAATTCCTTATTATAGCCACAGATTTTTTACATCAGGGAGGGATTTTGAATCATTACATGAAAATACGCCTAATTAATAAGGTAAAGCCTTTTTAAAAAAAAAAGAACAAAACAAAACAACATTAAAAGCAATTAAAATTTAAAAGAATTAAAGTTTCTTCTGACTCTGCTTAGATTTCTAAATCTTAGTAATAGTTCTGACTTCTTCCTGAGACTGTTTTATGATTATAAGTTGCTATTAGCACACTACTAAAACCAGACTCTTCTGTGACAAACGTCAGTGCTTAAATTAGCCTATTGGAAAAACACAAACCTAAGAAGTACTCTGTCTTATCCCTGTTAAGCTGTAGACTCACTACAAATTTTAATTCTCCAACCTGCAAGGCTGAGACCACAATGTCTTATTGAAACATGGACACAATTCTTCCAAGATACCAGCCTTGATATGAAAGCCTTGGAAACTGGTGTCTCAGAGATGCCTTGTCAGTTTTTGCTGACTTCAGTAATCTGCTGCAAATTCTCAATTGTCATCTTAAAATAATGCTTTTATATTTTTGCAGGGGGCAATCACAGGCATCACAGATCACAGGAAAAACAGATGTGCTGCTGACCAGTTAATTTAGCCTTGTAGAAAACTAGAACCAAACTGTAGCAGATGGCAACTTACCCTGGTTCCACTTCATTACCTCAGTAAGCTATGAATGGCAAGGCTGGTAATTTGTACCACTTAGATACTATTGTTTTTAAGCCTAGGGAATTTCTTTCTTTTTTAAAAAAATAGTAACATCTAACACATCTTCACTTCTATGACAGTTGGTCAGAACAGCTGAAGCTGTGAACAGAAAAAATACAAATATCTGAGCTTTCAACAGTAGAGCTTCACAGGTATCCTAGATTTCATACAGTATGTAGGGCAGGACTCGGCTCTGTGACATGAGTAGAAAAGTAATTTCATTACTGTGTGTACTGGTTTGGGCTGGGGTAGAGTTAATTTTCTTCACAGTGGCTAGTGTGACACTGTATTTTGGATTGGTCCTAGACACAAAGTTGATAATACAGAGATGTTTTTGTTATTGCTGGGCAGGGCTCACACAGAGCCAATGCCTTTTCTGCTTCTCTTACTGCCACACTGGCAAGGAAGTTGGGGGTGCATGGGAGACTAGGAGGAGACACAGCCAGAACAGGTGACCACAAATGACCAAAGGGTTATTCCAGACCATATGACATCATTCTCAGTATATAAACTGAGAGCAAGAAGGAAGAAGGAGGAATGTTTGGAGTGATTGCATTTGTCTTCCAAAGTAGCTGTGGCATGTGATGTGGCCCTGCTCTCCTGGAGGTGACTGAAAACCTGCCTGCAGTGAATTAATTCCTTGTTTTGGTTTGTTTGTGTGCATGGCTTTTGTTCTCCCTATTAAACTGTCTTGATATCAACCCATGAGTTTTTCAGTTTTTACCCTTCCAGTTTTCTCCCTTATCCTAATGATGGGAAGTGAGTGAGTGGCAGTGTGGGGCTTGGCTGCTGGCTGGGGTTAAACCACAACACTGTGGTATTAAAATCAATTGCATTAGACTGGAAAAAAAATCTGGTGATATTGAGAGCAGGAAGGAACTGAGTTCTTGCTCTATTGTTTCGCACTCTGAGCAAGTACTAATTGTTTGAATTTCCTATTAGCGTCTCTGCAGTTTTTTTCAGAGATTGCTTAGAAATAATTATTAGGAAAAAAAATTAATGTACCCAGTCAAGATCTTCAAAGTGCCAAAGTGGCCAGTTTGACACTTGAGTGCCAAATTTTATTAAGAATGTTGCCTCAAATATTTTTCAGTGTTTGAACTTGAAGCCAGAGATTGGAAGGCTTTAGCTATGACATTAATTTCTTGTCTATGGAACAGTTTCTAGTAAAACAGGGTCATTGACCAGAAAAAAAAAATTCTACATGTATTGAATAAAATGAAACAGAAGATATGGAATGATGAGAATGAAAATGAATAATTTCCAAGTGATTTGATAAATTATAGGATCATAACATCATTTAGGTTTGGGCAAAACCTTTAAGATCATGAAATCCAGCTGATACGCAGAAAAAGTAATCCACGGCTCAGGAGAGTTGTAAAAGTCTGGTATGCTTTATTCAGCACTGAAGGCACATGGGGGATAGCTCCTCCAAAGACATGCACAACTTTTGCGGCACTCATAATCCCCTTTTATCCCCGGACGCATACAAATTGTGTAACCCTTCATGCATAGTCATTTCCCAGCTCCGCCCAGCCCCGCTTCGCATGTAATTTGCCCAATGAGTCCTTCTGTGGCTGCGCGGCACCCACTGGGGGGTCGCATAGTGGTCGCTGGGGGATAAAGGCAGGTAGTCTTCCTCGAGGTTGAACTTTTCACCCCGGCTCTCCACACATGCTCTCTGAGCTCTTGGTCTCAGTCTGAGTCAGAAGGTTGGCTCTGTCCTGTTTTCTGGGTTTTATGAGCTTCTATTATCTGGAAGCCTTGTAAGTCTGGTAACACTGCACCTGTATTTTTGTAAATAATTTCCCCTTATCGTGCCTTCTTGCATACCTCTGAGTTGTTTTTCTGCACGTACATCTCATCTACTCTGAGGGCCGTGTGTCATCCTACTGTCTGTAGGCCCAGCATAAGTGATTTTAGGCAATAAGCATAGCTTGGGCTTTTGGTAAAATCTCTAAAAGAAACTTCTAATTTCTAGCCACTTGTCTCACAGCTATTAACCCAGCACTGCCAAGCCCTATCTTTAAGCACCATACACCCATATCTTTTAAATAACTCCAAGGAATGTGGATCAACTGCATCCCTGCACATAATTTTCCTGCTGCACTTACAGCTCCTGGATTTTGCCCGTGCTCCATGCATTGTTGCAGATACAGTCCAGTTGGGCTATTGAACTCACTGCCTTTTTGTATGAGAAACTCTTAATTCCTGTGTGACAATTCAGGTTGTTTCTGAGGTTTCTAATACCTCAATGACCCTTGTGACTTTGTTATTACATGAATCCATGAATCACCACACCACTACGTCCAGTGATACAGAAGACTGAAGGACCTTGCTAGCATACCATCCCTCAAACTTTGGTATGTTAGACTTATCTCTAGTGAGCCTGGATTTATCCCTTTCCCCCTTCAGATCCAGTTAAAAGCACTTTCAACAAGCTCTGCTAACTCCTCCACAAAGATACTTTCATACCCACATTGAGATCCATCTGTCATCAGCAGGCCCTGGTGTTGTGTAGACTGACCTATGATCTAAACCCCCAGAATTCTGTTGCTGACACCAGGCACAGAGCCAGGTATTGATATGCTGGATTCTTGGGGTTTGCTTCGGTCGAGATGACCCCAAAATGTATAAAAGTTGCTGTCTCCCAACCTAGCAGTCGAAGAATGAGTCAGAAGTCTTTGGCTGATGCTCTCAAGGTTGCTTTATTGTTTCTTATCTAAAACATTTTCTGTCTGGCCTGACGAGGTCTGTTCAGCAGGGCAGCCCGAGGCACACTGCCTGCCCCTGGGGCAGGCACTGTTTTTTATACTAAAATTACGTGTTAGTTATTTACAATTATGATCCAATGCCTATCACCTATGTTAGACAGTTACATTCTACTCTAGTCTAATCTCCAAGTGGCAACATCACCAAGAAGATGGAGGTTAGGAAGGAGAAGGAAGGAGGACAGGACAACGCCCAAGTCCCTCCATCTTACCCCCTAAGCCCCCATGGTAAAAATCCCCAAAATTTCCCTTTTCACTCTACAACTACTACTATTATGCTATCTAAACTTTTGTGACCTTTAGTTCTTCATTCAAAGGTGGTAATTTGTTCCAAGGGTCAAATTCAAAGCCGCAGGAGTCCTTGGCTGCATGCCAGCGTGTTCAACCCCCCTGCCAGGGCTTTGAAGCCCCTTTGCTGGAGCTTGGATCATCCAGGACTGTCATAGAGATTTCCTGTGTTCCGACACTGGATCATCCTATTCCTTCCCTCATCATACCCTGAAACTGAGAATGTTACTTGTGGTCATAATCCCTTAACCAGATGTCCCAAGGCTCTGAAACATCTCTTGATTTCCCTTGGGCTTCTTGTTGCAATTTCATTGCTGCCTACCTGAAAAGTCAATAATGAATAATAACCTGAGTGCCATATCAAGGTGGGGAACTTTCTCTTTGCATCTTTAACCCTAGTTCCCTGGGGAGTCAACAGACTCCCCTAAGAGGTCTGCTCTGCATGTTGGGCATTCCCTTCCCTTCAGAAGGCCATCTACTAAGACTATGACCCAGCTGTTTTTCTTTACAGAAGCAAGCTTGATGCAGGACATAGTCCAGTTTAACCTCACTGACACCTCCATGACAGGCGAATCATTGTCCTCATTATTAAGTTAAGTTTGGTTGCACTTGCAGAGCCTCTTGCCTGTTATGCCAGGGCACCTGGGATGGTGGGGCAGTCAGAGGAGATGGACCTGTTGTGCTGGGCAGGAGCTTGTTGCCATTGCCCCTATACCTTCCATCACTGTGTTCAGCTAGGTGGAAAGAGGACAGGGAATCCTTTGTGTCATGCATCCTGTCTACTGTCAAGCTTGTCTCAGGAAAGGTACGGTGTGATTTCAGTGCTCGGTCTCTCTGTCATTCCCAGATACTCTTCAACTTATTGACCTCCTCTATTGCATAAGTGAAGGAGTCCCTCTTCCTGTCCCACAGAGGTGCTCGCTGCTGCTGGCCAGTACTGCTGTCAGAGCAGCTGAGTGACACATGGGTGACAGCATATTCTCACAAGGTCTTTCTGGGAAGCTGGGTCAGCTGTAGTGGATGCTGAGCTTAGAGAGACCATGGCTTTCTGCTGGGTGGATAGCAGGGCTCCCTTGTTGAGCTGTGTGGAAGCTTGGCTGCCATTGGTCCTGGCCCCATTCAGGTAATTTCTGTTGCAGTCATGCAAGCTGTGGGCTCCTGGTGGCTCTCTTATCTTCACCTGAATATCCCATTTTGGGAACCTGCCCTGTGCCACATGAGAGTGTTTCATTGCAGATTATGCCAGCGCTGGAGCTGCTCTTCTTGGCAGTCCTTGCAGCCCATATAATAAATACTTCAGCAACGTCTCTTTCTCTGGAGGAAGAAATACAGACTTAGTGGGAATCATCAATTCAATTACAGAGAACTTGGTTAAAATGTTCATAGTCTCTACTGCAGTTGTTTTCCTTATTTTGAAAAAGTAAGAGCAAAATATCAAACATTTGTCCAGCATAACTGATGAGCCTTCTACTTCTGAGCAAATCTGCCTAACTCATTTACACAACTCTTTTCACTGAAACAGCTACCATTGGTGCAATTAGACAATGATATACAATTTCGCTTGTTGTTTGCTCAGAATGAACAGTTACCCAAAATGAAAGGAGGTGGTAAACCTTCAGTATTGTTGGCAGGACCCAGCTGAATTCATCTAAATGTTATGTTTTTCGTTCCTGTAAGAAGAATCACGCATGAACCACTCTCACTTAATTATCAGATATTGCTTCATACTAGAATTCCTCCTTCATTTTTTTGAGAATGTGGAACTTATATTTCCATGTTACAGGTGTTTTTAATGCATATTAATACCACTATTTACGCTCTTTGTGTTGTGGTATAATGAAGTCTAGTTTTCAGTTGGATGGGATCCCTATGGGGATCTGCCGGAGCCAATCAACTGGCTAGTTTTGAAGAGCCAATCAGCTGCCTTGTTTCGAAGATTGACACCCAGTTATATCACTTAAAGGAGTTGAACACGCCTCTGTGGAAAAGCATATTTTAAAAGTGAACAAAGCCTGGGGAAAAAGCTCTCTTTTCTTCCAGCCTTTGAAGAAGTAAATGGGCACAGCCAGCCCCGCGCTGCCTGGCCAAGATTTTCTGCCCCCTGAGGGATGGTGAGTGGGCCGCCAAGCCCCCCACTGGGGAGCCTGCCAGGCCACGTCCTGGCAGGAGGCTGGGGCCCCTTCCCAGTGGGGCTGGGCCCCTTCCAGCAGAGTCCGCTGGTCCTTTTTCCAGTGGTGCCACTGGGCCATGGCAGCTTGGAGGCTGTATCAGTGCCGAGAGTAACCATGCGGTGGCTCTGTGTTCAGCGCTGGTTGGTGGCCTCAAGGCCAAGAGCAGCTGGAGCCAGGAGTGGTCACGTGGCTGCTGCCATCCCAGACAGAGATGCCAGGACTGTGCAGCCAAAATTGGTGCAACCAGGACAATGGGCAGGTGGCTGTGGCTGCCTTTCCATGACTTGCAAAAGTCTTTGTTTAGCTGCTTTTAGCCAGCCACACTATGGACTGAAGGAGAAAACAAGCAGCAGCAGCAGCTTTTCTTGGTTTTTTGGGGCTTTGCATGAAGAAAAGTGCTGAGTGGAGCCAGTGGCTAGCACGGTTCACACAATGTCATTGGAGATCACACGAACAGCAGTGAGAGGCATGGCGTGCAATTTTCCCGATGCAGAGCCTGGATGAGATCAACCTTTCAGCATTGCAGAACTTTATAAGTACTGCTTCAATTGATAAAGTTCGTGAACAAATTAACCTACAAACACTAATTCTCTCCCAAATCAGGAAAAGGAAAGGGGAAGGACATGTAGAGAAACAACACGGGACACTGAGATCAGAAAAAAAGTCAAATTCTAGATGGGAGGGGATTGAGGAGATGCCTTAGTCTTGGGCTAAAATTATTCTGTGAGACTATGGTGAAGATATATTTTTGATGTATCAGACTTCATTTTTTCCCTGTAATTCATGAAGTGCATGGGGGGGATGCAGCATTTATCTGCAACCCATGAGAAAAGGGCACTTTTGTGCTGGAGTATGTGGATGCTGAAAAGCTGTAATCCAATGAGAAGCTTGAATGGAGAGAGATGAAAAACTTTGCCCCAGGGATAGAAGAAGGAAAAAACCTCTGTTCCCAGAGCTATATGAACTAGAGCAGCTCATCCTTAAAACAGTACCCCAAAAGTTGCCATGGCCCATGAAAGCAGCTGTGAGGCTGAAAGCATGGGAGGAACATTAATACTGCAAACAGATTTTCCTTTCCCAGGTGGCTGATTTGCTGTGACATTGAAGCCACAAAAGAACTGTTTCTTGTGGAGAAGTCTCCATGGCATGGCAAGAGAGACTCCTCTCCCTAAGTGGGCTGAAGAAAGATTGTGTTAGAGGTGGTAATCTGACTGAAAGTTCCAGGTTTTGTCTCTTTATGCTGTCAGTGGGAAAGAGGGCGTGGGGGGAGGAGAAATATTCTGAAGGTTTATTCTGATTTCTTTTTTTTTTTTTCTTTAATTTTGCTAATAAAGTTTGCTTTATACCTTTTAAAGTCTGAGCTGTCATTGCCCTCTTCCTAATACATATCTCACAGCAGGAAATGAGTAAATAATTCTAGTGGGTGCCTGGCGATTTGGCCAGTGCTAAACCCACTACACTTTGTCTGAAGAAGGCAGCTCTATGAAACAATGGACATGCTTTTCTTATAAAGATTTTTAAAAGTATCATTTGCTGCATTATTTAAAACTTTTTCAGGCTGCTTGGAAAACTATACTTGTAGTTATTTTAAACTGTTGTAATTTCTTCTTCAAATTCTAATTTTTGTGATATCTTCATAGAAATAGGCATGTATTCATACATTCTGAAGCCTGAAAGTGCATGGCCCCACCTGTGTGAATTCTACCCCCATATCATAAACCCTCAGCATGATTCCGTCTATTTTTGTCAGAGAATGTTGTTAGTTACTAAAAATGAAAAGGTTGAACTAACAAGACATGATATTTCCTACACTGGTAAGAATTGACATGAAAATAATTTAAAAATATAATTACTAATGCAAGGAAAAGTTTTAAAAACTGTCAGCTAATATTATGTTACTCAAAGCATCCCTAGAATTAAGTATTTTTGTAAATTATTTAGTAAGTGCCTAATTTGCTTCTACTGGGGAAGAAAATTACATGGTTGCTTCTAAATTATTAAACAATATTTTGATGGCATTGACTGAGCAAATAGTAAGATATTGACCATGGTCATCATGTTATAGATGAATTCTTGCAGCTTTCCTTTTTATCTTTTTATGTGAAATTGAAGAGAAGAAAAATGTCATTAACTGTTATGAACTATATGTGCAAACTGTGATTTGAAGCCATACCAAGAGTTCACCTTCCTCTAGATTTTCTTGTAAAGTCACTAATATATAAGGATTTTTCTAAGAAAGAATTTAGAACTTCACAAAGAAAATTGATTGCAACATACAGTCAGTTTTCTGGCTTTACAGGATTTTTGCTTTTCTGCTGATCTTTGGCATCAAGGTCTATTTTCAGTCCTTCGGAAGAAATGTCTGTATCTTTAACAGTATTTTAATAAGGTGATACATAGGCAGGCTCAATCCTACTTTACTTCTTTTTTTAGCCATATTCATTAGACAAGTTTGATTTATTTCCCCCTAAATTTCCTGTTATTTAAAGATCAGTTGTGGCACATATTCACCTGTACTTGTCCAGAGAAATCAAGATTTCATGATCAGACACAAGGCAAACACATGGGTGGAAGAGGATAAAAGGGCTACTCATAGTGCCTTGGTGGGGATGAGTTTGTATTTTGGACTGAATGAAGGTGGTTACTACATCTCTAACATGGACAGGGACTGACCTAAGAGAAGGCTGTTCCTGTGTTGTGGAAACAATGTCAGATCAAGATGAGAACAAGAAGCAAAGGTGTTCACGGTGGAAGCACATGAGCGTTTCTTTGAATTTGTACATATCTTGGTTCTGGCCAGGACAGGGTTAATTTTTACAGTAGCCAGGATAGGCCTGGCTAGGACACAAAGGTTATTCTATAACACCACACCATTTTCAGTGTGGGAGGAAGGGAATCTCCCAGGGAGAAGGGGTTCTTTCTGTATGGGGTAGCTTGTTAGAGGGAGTGGTGGGGTGCTTCTGTTTCCAGTGAACTGTTCTTATCTCAGTCCATCGTTTTTCACCTTGTGTGTCTCCAGTTCTCCTCTCCAGCTATCAGCAAGGGAAGGAGGTGAAGTGAGTGAGAGATGCATGGTCTGAAGAGTCTCAGCACTAAATTGTCAACTAAATTGGGGACTGAGCACTAAATTGGGGAGTACCATTCCTAAAGCATGACAGTACATCACAAAATTTGGTTTGATGAGCACACATATGAGTATATAGCTGTGGCCACATGCACGAATGATCAAAAGATGGACCACAAACTGTTACCAATATTTAGGGTGCATGGGAAAATTAGGTAGTTCAGAGTTCTTTAGAGTATGTATTTAAATGTTGTAGGTCTAGGAGACCTACAGGGCTTTATTTACAGAATTTGCTGTATTAATAAAATAATAAGTCAAGGCCAATTTAAATGCATAATTTGAGTGTATTTTTCCATGCTCTCAAGAGCAATTTTTATTCTTAGTTTGAAGGACAAGCTCTACCAACAGCCTTAGAATAATTTGTCGATTTATCTCAAGTTCTAGATCCATTAGGTTTGAAACTTGGCTAACAACAGTTGAAAATAGGAGGAACTGTTCTACTAGCACATGAACACCGGAGATGAATACAGGCAGACTCAAAACTGCATATGCAAGTCTTTCATTCTCTTTTTATTTCATGTACAACCTTGTCAGGGTCCCCTTCTCTTAAGAAAAAATGAAAACTTTACCTCATAGGGCTCAAATTATGTTTCGTCCACTGAAGAATAGTTCAAAAGAGCTTGAAGATGTTTGGGAAAGCCCCTCATTCCTGCAACCTTTTATTCACATAGTAGCTCATGAAGATTAGTTGATTATCAGCCTATATCAGATGTTCTTATAGTTGAAGCTAGATGCCCAAAGTGTCTGAAATACAAAATCAGTAAAATGTTCAGGCAATACGGATGAGAGAACTGAGAGTTGGAAATGAGTGGGAAAGCAAAAATGGCTTTTGAGGAAAGAAGAGCATAGTAACTAAGAAAATGGAGTATAAGCAGATGTCTGGAAACGTGCATCCACAATGTGGTAGCATGCTACAGTGCCACCCATAACTTCTTTCTGTACTAGAAACACTCTGTCTATCAGGAGGTTAGATTCATGTTGGCAATTCCACACAAGATAAATAAATACAAATATCTCCTGTCATGACCTTTCTGTTCCGCATATTCAGCATGTTTCAACAGTATAAGCAGGCTCAGAGTGTATAAATAAAAAGATTAAAATGCCCTTTTGTCCTACAGTTTGGCACCTTACGAGATAAGGAATCACGCAGGCTGCACAGCACCAGGAAGCCAGTGCAGGGGCTGCTTCCATGGCCCCTGGCTGAATGCTGTGATTGCCACTGGGACTGTTCAAGAGGCCTGAACACAGATCAGCCAGTGTGGCTCAAGAGCTGGGTTTGCCTCTTGAAAGTTTTTGTGGAAGAAACTGCTAGGCAAAGGAAGGGGGATGGAATGTTACTTTCTATATGGCAAACAGTTTACACTGTCATTAATATTGCAAGCCTTTTTTTTCAGAAGAAAAAAATCCCTGCTTTATTTTAAGATTTTTAGTATGGTTTATTCTGAGAATTAGAAAACACAAGAGAGTCAGGCCTTCCAGACAAATGCATTTACCCTGACGGAATGCATTTGCAATAGCTTTACAACAATGGCCTAGAGAATACTTGCAATTCACATTGGGCTATTTTTTCTCCCTTTTTTTTTTTTTTCTTCTTGGAAAATGGACCTGGTTTGGGGGCCTAATTCACAGCTACCACACCTACTCTCTCTGCCCAGAGAGCAAAGAGAATGAATAGGTCAATCACCTGACATATTTCCATCCAATTTCAAGGGTAGAATGTGTTCATTTTCTGACTAATGGCATGTCATTTTGCAGAAGCCTTTGGTCGCGAATTAATCCTGGAATCAAAACAGATTTTCCAGGGAGCAATCTTCCATCAAGTATTGATTTTTTTACACTCATGAAGTCTGTACTCCCTAATTTAACCTGACAATGATTCTGCACAATGGGCTGGGAGCACCTTGGCAACTCACAGAAGGAACTTTTAGTATCTTTTCTTTCTGCAAAGTAGTGGGGGGAGTGAGGAGTGGGGGAAAGACCCAAACAACACAGTTAGTCACTAGGGGAGTGTTTACTGTCTGATGTTTTATTTCTGATTATTTGAATGGAGAAATAATTCTATCTTTAGAAGTAATTTAAGTGGAGATATCTCTGAAAGACACATTACTCTGTGAAATCCTGTTTATGGCAAAAGTCCCCTGCTGCTCTTGCACCTTTTTCTCACCCCCAGAACTCTTGGATGCTAATAACACAAAAACTATAATAGCATCTCTAGTTGCACCTGATGCTTTTATGAGTTGATATTTTAGTCTAAAAAAAAAAACAAAAAAACAAAAAACTTGCACACATAGAAGCATAAAAATGCATCCTTTACCAAAAAGGTGTTTTTTGACTCTGGCCTCAAAAATCCAGCTGCTAATAGCTAAGCTTTGCTGTTTAGTTCTCCTGCAAGACAAACAAGACAAACTCCTCTGTAACTGCTTCTCGATGTGATCTGTACTAAATTCTGTTCTAGTTGTTTGTTCTATTTATTTGACTACTTACACCAACAAGAAAAAATGAAAAATCTATCATGAAACAATAATACATAACCCAGTGAAAAGTGAGAAATCCTTTAGAGACACTTTAGGACAAGTGGTGAAGAAGACATAAGATGCTATTTTTTAAAAGAAAATGAAGATAGGCCATTTTTGGTTTTGAAGGTACCAGTGAAATAGTGAAGTAATGCAGTGTAATCATTGTTCCTAGGCTAAAACTTCTTTCTCAGAGATGAGAAGCAATTCATATATTTAAGAGATAGTGGGTAAGATGAATATTCTTTTGCCTTATTCTGAAACTGAAATGCAAGAGATTTTAAGCATCTGGCACGAAGATCTTTACAGAAAAATAACATCTCTGCTTATGATTTCTCCATTAGAAATGCTTCATTACTGAAAACATTGCTATATGACCTGAAAAATTATACCTTTTTTTTTTTTTTTTTCCATTTCAGAGTCAATCACAATTTGAGAGGTGTTTTGTTGGAAATAATTTTTCCCCTGTATAAAATAGCCTTTTGAATAAAAGAAATACAAAATCCTTTCTTGACCTAGTGGGAAAAAGTTTGGAAAAAACCACACAAGTTTTTCCTTCACTTTGGCTACCTAAACTATACTATAATAATAGCATTTTTAGACATTTCATTCCAGATAGTAATTTGTTGCAGATCTGACTGTGCAAATTTCTGATTGATGGATTTTTGTCATTGTCAGTTCTAAATTCAAAAGAGGACAAAAAGTGTAGAAGAAGAAAATGTCTTTAGAAGAGACTGTGCCTGGCTGAATCAGGACCTAAACTCCTGAAAAGTGCAATTCCAGAGCATAATACAGGAAATTTTTGTGGAAAATAAACTGAGGTACACAGAAATAAGAGGTCCATATACAATTTTAATAATGATATTAAGTAATAAATCAGTAATAGTTGTTTCTGAACAATAACAATAGCATATTAGTTCTCCATTGTACTATTTCAGGAATACCTTGGAAACCACAAGATGAGTGTTTTCTGGCCTCATCAAAAAGGTTAGGGTGAAGAACCCTTGTGTAAAAAGTTTTGAGTGATAGAATATGTTTAAATTGTTACAAATGTTTATAAAAGTGCTTCTAGGCAAAAAGATGATGACTGAAATCATACACAGGAAGAGTTGAAGATAGCTCTCTTATTGTTAAAGAACTCTTTTCTTGCAAGTTTTTTTCTACTTTCATCTCATTTTCCAGAGACATTTTGAAAGAGGACTACTTCTTTTCTTTCTTGTTTTATGAAAGTGCCTTTGTACATTAGCAAAGTGCTTTAATAACACACACTTTGTAAAAGTCAAAAGTGTTCTATTATCCATAAGTATAGAAGTAAATAGCACTTGTTTTAATTGAAAACATCAAACTTCTGTAGCTCTAAACATATCAAAGGCACATCCATTTGTGCATCCCTTCCAAAAGGTTCATTCTAGTGCTTTTAGACCAACTGAAAAAGAATCAAGCTTATTAGAGCCATGAGAAATTTTCAAATTGAAATGCCTTTCAACCTTCAAGTGGTTAAAATATGTAAATGGTTAATGCACTTAGCGTATGAAACCACTTTGAAAGAGTGAGGGGTTTAACCAATTATCCCTATCAGCTGAGAAGTGCCAACTGACCACAAACAGTCTTAGGTCAGTCTGACTTCAAGGTAATACATAGTGGTTTACATTTTAATGAAACAGTTTTATCTATAGGTTAACTAGCAAAGGGATATTTAAGCTGTTGTATTTTATTTTACAGGAGCATGCACTCAGCCTGTTACTGTAGCTTGATTGAAGAACAATGCAGTTTTGAACCACTATAACTGGACAGTTCTTCAAGTGTTCTTAAACTTTATATACACAGATAAGTGAAGTGATTTGCTTAGTGTCAGTGTAACAAAACTATTTCTAAGCAGAGGCACCTGAAACAGAATTATTTAATCCTTCAAGAAAAAACTTAAATGGCTTAAGGAATGCCATTTAGTTGGTCAGTATTTAACTTAACCTGAAATAAGATGATGTCTCACCGTGGGGGTAAAGAAGTGGCCAGAGTGATTGCTGAGACAAATTGAGTTACATTAATAAAGCTTTTGAGACCAGATGACAGCTACTGGCCCTGGTACAGACTGGGGCAAATGTTGAACACAATCACACAACTATGCCTTAACAAGTTACCATCTGTCAGCCGAGCTCTGGTAACTGACTGTGATTAGATTTCATTTTGATAAAAAGCTAATGGAAAGAGGACAAATAAAATAAAAAATCAATCATATCCCCAACCATCAAAATACTAATGGAATTTTAAATATCTGTCCAGGACTTGACCTCCTGTTTTCTTCAGGTTTCTTGTCTCTTAAAGGGTGAATCTTCTTTTTCAGAAGCCTCCTGTCCACTATTATTTATTTGTATTATCATTTGCTTAGAGGCCTGTGTCAGAACTCCAGCCATGTGGTACTAGCATATTCTAGTTATTGTCTTGCTTTGATTGACAAGGGTAGCAATAGTGCTTGAAGCCTTTATAGAGTAACATGTTATATGTGAGCCTCTGATGTAATTTCCACAGTAGCCATGTATTATGGCCTTAATGGTCTATGGATGCTTCCATGTGGACAAAATCTCCTCCACATAAGCTTGAAGCAACAGTATGCGGGTCTATGTCACTGACAGAGAAGGGATGCTGCAGTTACAGGCAGAGATAATATAAAACTGAAGTCCCCCAATTCTCAAAATGTGACTACTGATAATAAATCCTTGACCTCTATACCATCAATAGAAGGCAAGATCTTCTCTAACTCTTTAAAATTAACAGAGCTTAATAGGAAAAATATATTTCTTGTTCAACAGGATGACTACCTCTGTAAATTTCTTACCCTCCTCCTGCAGCTGCACATAGAGGTGAGGGCACGATTAGTTATTATGTGAAGAGTTCTTGTTTTTAGATTTGAATGTAGAAATGTATCTGTGCAGAGTACAGACATCTGGGAAAAAATTCTGACACCTCAGTCAGTAGTCTAATATTCTTTACTTCTAGCAGCCATGTGTTTATTCAGGGTATTGCACACAGCACCTAGAATGTTCAACTAGCACCAGTCTTTATGATAAGGGGAGCAAGGTGTTGTTAAAAAATTAAATCACATTTAGGACCCTTACTTTAAACTAATTTAAAAGCAGGTTGAGTCCCCAACAACTGCTTTTGAAATGAGTAGTGAAGGACCAACAGTTTTCCACTTTCACATAGAAGCCACAGTATGACACCTGCATTTGGACTTCAGAGCTTAATTTAAGATACTCTTCTTGATAAGTTATATAATTATCAATCATCCCTACATAAGGATACGAAGAGAGTAAGATATACGATGTAGCATATCCCATACAGTAGGCAGTTAGGGAAAATAAAAGATCAGAAAAATAGTACACTTTTTTGTATGCATCCTTTCAGTTTTCTTTTCTTGCTTTGGTTCACACCAAAAGTGAGTCATTTATTTAGAAGAATATCTATTTAATGGGTTCAGGTCACCTTGCAGCTAAAAAGCAGTCTAAATTGCACTGTGGTGTTCTATTGTTGCTGAAGAATTGTGGCATGGCATCATATCTGAAAGAAAAACACAATGGAATAATTAATGACATGATACGTGTAAAGAAAATATTGTGGAAAGATAAAGTGGTCATGGCCAGTTTAGTAAAGGTTTGGTGTGGCATAAGTCTACAATTACCTTAAATTTGTCCTAACTCATATGTAGTCAAGCAATTCAAGATAACTTCTTAGGAAATTTGATTGCTAATTAACATTACTGACGTGTAACTTAAGTCCTCACAGTGTAAGCAAAACAAAGAATTTCAAAAATAGGCTGCCAAATAGCTCCAAATGTTTGCTCTGACCTGCTATTCTCTGTTCATATCACATTTCATTCTTTTGTTTACTCAGTTCATTGTCATTCCCTTGTCTTGAGGACTCCTTTCTGCAGAGTAAGAACTATCGTCTCTCATGACTCAATACACCACAGGTGTGGGCTCAGGAATGCAGGTACAAATCCTTGTTTTTCAACAGCATTGCTGACTTGGGACTGGCACTGAGCTTGTAGCAAAGGTGGAATAAAACACGCTAGCTTATCCTAGCATGATTGAAAGGTCAGAGTACTAAAATCCTGTGAAGTTAGTTGGGGTATTTTAATAGTTAATTGCACTGAGCTCCCTATTTTCCGTCTCCTATGTTGGAGGCCCTTAGAAGTATATAATATGAACTTACACCTTAGTCATACCAGTGGTAGGTCTGGCACCTTTATTTGTAATTGTACAATGTATAGCAGCTTATCCTGAAGTTTGCATCTAAGAATAGTCACATTTCCACTGTGCTTTGCTTTGGCTCTGATACTTTCCTGGTAACATAGTTAGCCAAATTCATTTTACAAAATCTGTGGAAAACTAACTGAGGTACCCTTGATCCATTGTATTTTCTCCTGGATCAATGGGCTGGGTGAGTTTGGAGTGCAGTTAGATGAGCATCAGAGCTGGAAACAGAACAATGGACTGAACAGCCAGGGAAAGGTACTGGAGGCAGCAGAGCTGGGAGCAGAAGTGTGCCTTTTCTAGAAGCTGTAAGCTCTCAGAGGTGCCCAGCTTGTATTGCCTTAGCATACACTTAAACCCAGAGTCGTGGCTATGTGACTTCTGAAGCATTTATTTCCTTTGGTGGTGGTGTGGTGGGTGCAACACAAAAGGGAAAGCAAGCAAAGAAGTGGTGTGAATCAGCTCTTGGGCAATAAAGGTCTTAAGATGCTGCAATTCTTTCTGCTGGGGGTCTGCCCATGACCTCTACAACAGAGGGCTGTGCTAATGATCTTGATTTCATGTTTGCAATAGACTGGAAATATGCACTCCAAAGTTTCCATTCTGTCAGCATGTGGTGAGTTATTAAGCCTTCTTGCTCAGTCCTGTTTCTGGGTATAACAATACAGATATTTCTGAGTATACAGCCATGACAAGCCTGTGAAAACAAAGGCTTCATGCTCTGACTGTAAAATGAGCACCTCAGAGCTTTTAGGTGGTTTCAGTCTCCAAGATCCAGGTGAAGCATTGGCAGACTGCTTCTCTCCAAGGCAGAGAAAAACCCAAAGCTCACAAAGCAAAGCTAACATTGCATAGCACTGTCGGGGGAAGCCATAGCATGTTCTTAAGAGACTGGAAGGGGAATTTGCTGGCCAGGAAGTGGTCCCATCATTCCTGGGAGACATGAGCAGGGTGGACTTAGGGACGCTGGGAAGCTCGGTTCATACCAGAGTCTGGCAGGTTCATGATGATAACAGATGCAAGGCAATACCAGGACATTGGCCAGCTCAGTGTCAGGGCAGGATTGTGGGGAGCTGGATGTCAGTGCTCTTGAGACAGCAACTGATGGCCCTGGCTGGGCTGAAATGAGCTTGTAGGGAGGGGCAGGGACAGTAGGGATTGTTTTTGTGTTAGAGCATTAACTAGACTCGTCTTTGCACAAGTCCACATCCTTGAGAAAGCAACCCCCAAACACAACTGATGAACCCTGAAAATGCTGCCAGAATTTTTTCCCCTTGAAGGAAGAAAACCCAATGATGCCTAAACCTACCTGCTGTCTTGACAGCCCTGTAGGGTTTTCTCCAGTATAGTCCATCTTTGCTCCACCTACACCTCCTGAGACAGCTACTAGTTTTCAAAACTCTTTGTTGCTCAGAAATTGCAGCAAAGTGACTTTTAAACTGATTATTCAGTTTTCTATGTGCACACATACATGTTACTTAGCAAGGAAAATTCTAATTGTGTTACTGTGATGCAGAGAGGGAACACAGTAATGCACACAACAGGTATTCAGGTAGAGAAGAAGAAAAGAACTCTCTCGTTTATTGTTGGCTTTGTATATATAAGTTTCTGGACAGTGACTAGAGATTGGACAGAGAAGTTACCACCTCTCCATCTCCACTGATCACTTGAGAAGTCCATCAGGTGATATCTTTTCAGAAAGGAATGCAAACATGATTCTTGTTTATCTTACAATTCATGAGAACTGACTCCATTATACTAAAACAAATCAGAAAGCTTATTTTCAGGGACAACATAATTGCAAGATATCAGAGTAATTGTCAGCAGTATAGAACCTTATTTTCTACTATGCAGACATCTATATTGGTTGCATATATTGGAGTTGTCATGCTTTAAATGTCAGCACCATTTTAACATTTATAGAAGTCTGTAGATTTAATGATGAGAGAGGCTCTTACTGTAAATGTATTGGAAATGGCAGCATTCAGTTACCTGTAAATGTTAAAGCATTGTCTACTGAGAGCTGACAAAGACAATCAGTAGATGCATGCTTTGGTTTGTCAGACGTTTAGCCCCTGAAGACCTGTTTCAGCTCACTTTATGTTCATCTGAATGTTATTCATGGTGCCAAGAGGACCCATCTGGTCCAAGATTATAGTGACTTTTGCCCACGGGAAAAGAGGGAGGAAACTGTAAATGCCTCAAGATGATCTGAGAGGCTACAGTCACTGGTGCTCTGGGTGGAGATCGGTGTATGAGTGCTGCAGAGGTGTGCCCTGTACTGGCCTCTTCAGACAGGTGGCAAAGAAGCTGTTGTAAAGGCTTTTGAGGAAAGATAACAGGGCAACCTGCCCTTCTGGGAAGCAAAGGTGAAGCAGGTACATGGGCTTTTCTCCAGGAGTGCCCTGCCAAAATACAAACAAAAAGAGTTTAAATGCTTCTGTACAACCTTCCAAGTGGCTAATTGGAAGAAAAATGTCAATGTTCCTAGAGCTATGCAATTTATGTACTTTCATGTAAATAGCTCTATTGTTTTAGATTGTGTTGAGTTAGTGGAGAATAGCCATCAGTCTGTATCATTCAGAACTAGTGCAGGTTTCTTTGACTAATTTCCAATAGTTACAGACTGTCTTGACAGGATAATTTATGTTTGAATTTTATCCATTTCATATCATAACTTGCAGTTCACTACTCAACTGAACTCTTCCACTACATCTGAAATGAACCCATACCCCTCCTGAATTCAAAGTCTGAATATGCATGTGACTTCTTTTACATCCCA
Organism: Sitta carolinensis; assembly: GCA_032173965.1. NCBI lineage: Eukaryota > Metazoa > Chordata > Aves > Passeriformes > Sittidae > Sitta > Sitta carolinensis. The sequence goes on along the minus strand of CM063284.1, from coordinate 53,667,345 downwards.
GAAAGATGCTTCCACTAATTATCTTATTTGTGCTTTATGTAACATCTCTCAAAGTAGCTAGTGAAGATAAAGCATCTGCCACTGAAGACTTAGTATGAGTGGTTGAGTTTTTGACTTGGACAATAAAGATGGCACTGCAACAAAAATCCCCAAATGCCTATATAAAGTAATTACAGAAAGGTCACTAAACAAAACCCACTAACGAGTTCCAACACATATGCAAAGAAATATTTTTTCCTAGTTTTCATTCAAGTCTCACTCATTGTTTCTTACCATTGAAACTACTTATAGTCTATTCTCATTGACCATAAGAAATTTTATTAATTTAAAACTCTTCTGAATCTAGGCAGGTGTACAAATATCTTATCATTTCTCCTCTTTCAACATCCCCCACACCCTGACAACAAATCTCTGTGATTTTTCTTCCAGAAGGAAGTGTAAGAAAACACTTTGAAAAAAGTTGTTAGACTTTTTTATGGTTATTTTATGTGTGCATTTCACTTTGCTGCAGGCAATGGCAGAAGAGAAAAATCAATCTGTATTTGTGCAGAATGAAAAGATGAAAAGAAAAAAAAAAAACCTCTCCCAAAATAATTAGCTGTGTGGTATAAGGAATGGAATCATCAAAAATACTTGACTTTTTCTCCTGCTGCTGTTGCTGTGACTACTGTTGCTGCTTAGCCCTTAAAATACCCAGACACATTAAGATAAATAGTTAAAAAGATTTATTTTGGGGTACAGGCTTCTCTTGTTCTGGAGACAAGTAAATGGTAGCCTTTTTATGAAGCCCGAAACCTCTCCAGTTCTAATTTTGGAGTGTGTGCTTTAAACTGCAACTGAAACCAAAAATAACATAGCAAGGCATTTCTTTAGATAGAGATTAAATGGGTCAACCATTCATTCAGCAATGGCTTCAAATGCATCTACAATAGCTACAGATGAAAAGTTTTATGCATCTATCTCCATATCTATGGCACGTTTTTGTGTGCATATATAAGTACAGAAATACATGTATTTGCATAAACATTAGCATTTGTGACACTATGTATTCACATGAACATACATGGTAAATGTGGTTCATCTTGCATGTCTTCCAAAAGGCTCTGGTAGATGCAGAAAGGAAATGTGCTTGCATTTGATTTCAGAATATACTTGAAAAATAGTATATTAAAAATGTGAGTACTTCTGAATGACTTAAACCTACAACCTTACTATGACAGTGCATTAGTAGTGGGTAACTCCAGCAGGAAAGATTAATATTGCTTGTAAAAAGCCTGGTGTAGAATGTTTGTTGTGCTGCTAATAACACTGTATAGGAGGTGACTTTTTGGTGCCTGGCAATGATTTTTGCACTACGTACTGTGTAATCATTGTCTACAATGCATTTTTTTCTACCATAAAACCTGTAGAAGGAATAATATGGCCCTCGTTTTTTCTCTAGCTTCTAACGAGAACTCTAAAATATATACCTCATGCCAGTAGTCCATAAACTCCAGTTGTGCTAAGGCACTGTGCAATCTGAGACTACCAAGATCAATAAAATCATTGAACCCACAAATATTTCTACAGCTATAGTTTTGTGAAAAGTTAGAGAAGCATATATATCTATATGTAGGAAAAATAGACAACAAAGCTGTTGGTGGTAGGAATAAAATCTGCTGGATTTAGACTGCAAGAGAGTGAACTGCAGAAATGTGATGTTCGTGGTTTCATGCCAGAGCAGTATAAATTCTAGAGATGCAATACATTCAGGAAACGGATTTAAGGGGGACGGATGACTGGCTCTGGCAATTGCTAATAAGACATAGAATGTTTCCTACCAAGGTCACTGATTTTACTCCATTTCATTATCAATTATTAAATATCTCTTCCTCTTATTATTAGTTTACAAGTTGTTTTCACATGAGGAATGCCTTTTGGAGTCCTATGTGAGGTGAATTGTTGATGATGAATCAGGCCCAAAGCAGAATGGTATCTCTGACAGGAAAATTGTTGTTACATTAGTAGTAGCTTGCACTCTGTCCTGCCTATGTCAGGAGTCTGAAGAGGAAGGACAAGGTCTATGTAGGAGTATAGAGCTTGATTATTTTTTTTTCCCCTCTCTTGTTGTGTGTGCTATACTGCATCAATGAGAAAGATGGGTCTAGATTTTTCCACCAGTCTGATACTACTTACATTCAATAAACCTCTTCCCGGCATGGTAACAGGGAATGTATTAGGCGGTTAGCAGTCGGCTCTTTACTCAGGTATGTTTTTATCTAGGACCACCTTACCTTATGCAATAAATATTATTAATTTTATTTTTTCTTCTTCATCACAATGGAAACTTAAATTGGAGTGTCCTAGGGTGATGTTTGTATCCCCATTTATGTGTGTTCTGCTATGTTGGATGTTATGTTCTGTGCCTGGGAGACTGGCTCTGAAGGACAAATGTTTTGTTTTGGTTCTGTTATCAGCCTGCTTCCCCCCCACGACTGGCGGGACACAGAGACGGGCAGTACATAGTGTGGCTGTTGTTTTTTGCTGCTCTCTTTTCTCCTTGACTCTAGCTCTGGCTGCTGCTTTTGCTCCTGCTTCGCTTTGCTCTTGCTTTGTTTTTGTTTTTTTTTTTTTCTTCTTTTTTTCTTGTAACTACTGGGACCTGCTCTGGACTGGCACCTGAGAACACCTTGTGTCCTGCAGCAGCCATCCCCAGCGCCGGAGGGAGTGACAACAGAGCGACCACCCCCAAGAGAGACTCGCTGCATTTGTCATCTTTTTTTTCAGAGCTGTGAAAAAGTGTTGTCATCTGGTATTGTTTATTTTGTGTACTGGGGGGGGGGCTGTGCCTGTTAAATAAACAGGTTCTTTCCACTTCTCTCCGAGGAATCATTCCCGAACCAGCTGGGGGGAGGGGCCGTGTGGGTTTGCTCTCCGGAGGGATCTTCCTTTGGAGGTTTTCTCCCAGATTTGCCCTAAACTAGGACAAAATTTGGCGCCCAACGCGGGGCTCGGGAGAGAGTGGAAAAACCCTGTTTTGAGTATATTTTGGTTGTTACTACTTGGTGGTGGTATAAAGCATTTAATAGTCATGTGCTTTCAATTCATAATGTCTCTTGGGGTGAAGGCTTGTCTGTATTTCTGGTCCCTAGGGTTTTTTGAGATCATAATACTTCTATGGTCCCTAGGTTTATTTGCTTATCCTCAAATAGTTCTACTATTGTCCCTAATACGTAGTTTTTACAGCAGAGGGGCAGTGACCAGAATAGCCATACTGCTGGGCTTGGTGGTGGTGATTTGTAAGAAGTTTATAAATCTGCTGGGGGCTGTTCCAGGTATGGATGGTTCATGGCTATGGTTATTTACCCAGATTGTTATAGGAGGAGTAGGGGATGAGGCTTTTCAGTCTTTGCTTTCCTTCTTCTCCTCTGAGTTTGTCACATCACTGTTTGAGAATATTCAGTTTCCCCTGAATGTTAAAGAGACTATCTTTCTGGTCTTTAATCTAGTAAGCTTCCATTATACAGTCCGCAGCTTCTCTAGAATGAGGGCTGAGATTTCTAGACGGGCTGATGAGACCCCTGACCCAGGAGTAGACCCAGGTGTGAAAAATCCTGAGTGGTGTGGGAAATGGGAGGATATGGGCCAAATCCTGAAGGAATTCTCTGACCCTATAGCCTGGGACTTTCCCCATGAACAAATTCAAAACCCAGTTGAGGTAGGGAAATACCTGAAAGAGAAGTACCATGATGATCCTAAGGAGAAAAAGATCATTGCAGTGAGCTGGGCCCTGGCATATGCTTATCGCACACTGCTAGATACTGTAGGGCAGCAGACAGAGGAAGGGGGGCAGGGAGATAAATCAGCAGTTATCCCGGTCACTCAGGCTACAGCAAACACCCTGGGCTAGAAGCCAGCAGCCAAACCAGATAGTGAGCCTAAGGCAGCAGCTACAGCAGATAATAAGCCTCAACCAATGGCTGTTGCTACTAGCACTAGAAGTGGGAAGTGTACAGACAAGACCGATCGACCAGTGGATGATGATGATGATGATGCAGGAGAAGGACCCTCAACACCTCCTGACATAAAATCAGGAGTCAAAACAACAGGTACCAGATCAGAAGCCAATATTGAGTCCTTTTCCCTGAAGGACCTTCGTGGCCTACGGAAGGACTACACTCGACGACCTGATGAATCCATAATTAGTTGGTTAGTCCGTCTTTAGGATGCTGCAGGTGAGGCTACAATTCTGGACGGCACTGAAGCGAGGCATTTGGGATCCCTGTCACATGATCCTGTCATCGACCAAGGAATGATGAGGGGGGTTAACCCTCACAGCCTCTGGGCACGGGTCTTGGAAAGTGTAGCACAAAGATACCTCTGTGCAGACGATCTTTATATACAGCAAACACAGTGGAAAACCATAGAACAAGGGATACAACGCCTGAGAGAAATGGCAGTGGCAGAGATTATCTTCTCAGATGACATAACAACTAGGAATCCAGACATGGTACCATGCACGTCTGTGATGTGGCGAAAACTGGTACGACTTGGGCCACAAGAATATGCCTCTGCTTTAGCCATAATGAAGAGGGATGACAGGAATGAGACTGCTGGATATGGCAAAGAAGCTCCGAGCTTACGCAGATGCTGTGCATGGCCCAACACATGCCAGAATTGCAGCGGTGGAAACACGTCTGCAGAAATTAGAGGACAAGATAGAAGAAAATCATAAGAAGCTCAGAGAGGAGATTAAAGAAGACCTTCTCCAAATCTCAACAGTACAGATCAGAGGCTCTGGTACCCAACGCAGACGTTCCCCATATGGAGAGAGAAAATACACCCCACGAGCTGAACTGTGGTTCTTCCTGCGTGATTGTAGAGAAAACATGAGGAGATGGGATAGAAAACCAACTGCTGCTCTGGCTCAACGGGTGCGTGAATTGAAGGAAGATAAGGATCAGAGAGGAAGTTCCACCAAAAGGAAAGCAACTCCAGTTGCCCGTAGCCAAACTTCCAGGTATGATGATGATGATGACATGTCCAATCCCCTTGAAGGAACCTCCAAAACATATACCCAAGGAAAGAAGGATAACCAGGCTTAGAGGGGCCCTGCCTCTAGCCAGGTAGAGGCTAGGGAAAACCGTGTTTTCTGGACCATGTGGATTCGTTGGCCTGGCACATCGGAACCACGAGAGTATACAGCTTTAGTTGACACTGGTGCGCAGTGCACATTAATCCCATCAAGACATGTGGGGACAGAATCTGTTTCTATTGCTGGTGTGACAGGGGGATCGCAGGATTTCACTTTGGTGGAAGCTGATGTGAGCTTGACTGGAAATGAGTGGAAGAAACACCCTATTGTGACTGGCCCAGAGGCCCCATGTATTTTGGGCATAAATTATCTTCGAAGTGGGTATTTCAAAGACCCAAAAGGACTCAGGTGGGCATTTGGGATAGCTGCCGTAGTGACAGAGAGCATCCAGCAACTGAACACTTTGCCTGGACTGTCCGAAAATCCATCTACAGTCGGACTTCTGAAGGGAGAAGAGCAACAGGTACCAATTGCTACTTCCATAGTGCATCGTCAACAGTACAGAACAACTCGAGATGCTGTGATTCCCATCCATAAGATGATCCGAGAGCTGGAGAGCCAAGGGGTGGTCAGCAAAACCCACTCACCCTTCAACAGCCCCATCTGGCCTGTGCGCAAATCTGAAGGAGAATGGAGATTGACGGTGGACTACCGTGCATTGAATAAAGTGACTCCACCACTGAGTGCTGCTGTGCCAGACATATTAGAGCTCCAGTACGAGCTAGAGTCCAAGGCAGCGAAGTGGTATGCCACTATTGACATTGCAAATGCATTTTTCTCCATTCCTCTGGCAGCAGAATGCAGGCCTCAGTTTGCTTTCACGTGGAGGGGAGTGCAGTATACTTGGAATCGACTGCCCCAGGGGTGGAAGCACAGTCCCACCATCTGCCATGGACTGATCCAGACTGCACTAGAAAAGGGTGAGGCTCCAGAACATCTACAGTATATTGATGACATCATTGTGTGGGGGAACACGGCAGTAGAAGTGTTTGAGAAAGGAGAGAAAATTATCCAAATCCTCCTGAAAGCTGGTTTCGCCATCAAAAAGAGTAAAGTCAAGGGACCAGCTCGTGAGATTCAGTTCCTAGGAGTAAAGTGGCAAAATGGACGGCGTCAGATTCCTACGGATGTCATCAATAAGATTACAGCTATGTCTCCACCAACCAATAAAAAGGAGACACAAGCTTTCCTAGGCGCCATAGGTTTTTGGAGAATGCACATTCCTGAGTATAGTCAGATCGTAAGCCCTCTTTACCTGGTCACCCGCAAGAAGAACGATTTCCACTGGGGCCCTAAGCAGCAACAAGCTTTTGCCCAGATTAAGCAGGAGATCGCTCATGCGGTGGCCCTTAGCCCAGTCAGGACAGGACCAGAGGTGAAGAATGTGCTCTACTCTGCAGCCGGGAGCCATGGTCTGTCCTGGAGCCTTTGGCAAAAGGTGCCTGGGGAGACTCGGGGTCGACCATTGGGATTTTGGAGTCGAGGCTACAGGGGGTCTGAATCCAACTACACTCCAACAGAAAAAGAAATCTTAGCTGCTTACGAAGGAGTCCAAGCTGCCTCAGAAGTGATTGGTACAGAGGTGCAACTCCTTCTGGCACCCCGACTACCGGTACTGGGGTGGATGTTTAAAGACAAGGTTCCTTCTACCCACCATGCCACCAGTGCTACATGGAGCAAGTGGATTGCTCTTCTCACACAGCGCGCCCGTATAGGTAAACTAAATCGCCCTGGGATTCTGGAGGCAATTACAAATTGGCCCGAAGGTGAGAATTTTGATGTCAGAGATGAAGAAGAAGAGCCAGTGACACAGGCTCAAGAAGCTCCTCCATATAACCAACTGCCCCCAGAAGAAACACGCTATGCTCTTTTCACTGACGGTTCCTGTCGTATTGTAGGGATGAACCGGAAGTAAAAAGCAGCTGTCTGGAGCCCCACACGACAGGTCGCAGAGGCCATTGAGAGAGAAGGTGGGTCAAGCCAACTTACAGAGCTCAAAGCCGTTCAACTGACCCTGGACATTGCTGAAAGAGAGAAGTGGCCAAAGCTCTACCTCTACACTGATTCATGGATGGTAGCCAATGCTCTGTGGGGATGGCTGGAGAAGTGGAAAAAGGCTCACTGACAACGTAGAGGAAAACCAATTTGGGCTGCTAAAGAGTGGAAAGACATCGCTACCAGAGTAGGGAGGCTACCTATGAAGGTCCGCCATGTAGATGCCCATGTCCCCAAAAGTAGAGCTAATGAGGAGCACCAAAACAACAATCAGGTAGATCAGGCTTCAAAGATAAGGGTGTCCAAGATAGATCTAGACTGGGAACACAAGGGAGAGTTGTTCCTAGCTCAATGGGCCCATGATGCCTCAGGCCATCAGGGTAGAGATGCCACCTATAAATGGGCTCGAGACCGAGGGGTGGATTTAACCATGGATAGTATTTCTCAGGTTATCCACGACTGTGAGACGTATGCTGCCATCAAGCAGGCCAAAAGGGTGAAGCCCCTCTGGTATGGGGGGCAATAGTCCAAATACAAGTATGGGGAGGCCTAGCAGGTTGACTATATTACACTGCCCCAAACACGTCAAGGCAAGCGCTACGTTCTCACAATGGTAGAAGCCACCACAGGATGGTTAGAGACCTACCCTACGTCTCATACCACTGCCCGGAACACCATCCTAGGCCTTGAAAAGCAGGTCCTTTGGAGGCATGGTACCCCTGAGAGAATTGAGTCAGACAATGAGACTCATTTTAAGAACAGTCTTATCAACACCTGGGCTAGGGAACATGGCATCGAGTGGGTGTATCATATTCCCTACCATGCACCAGCTACAGATAAAGTAGAAAGGTACAACAGATTACTAAAAACTTAGCTGAAGGCCTTGGGTGGGGGATCATTCAAAAATTGGGAGCAGCATCTAGCAAAGGCCACTTGGTTAGTGGCAACTTAAATTGGAGTTTAAGAGATTGAGAGACAAAGAGGGGATTTGATCATGTAAAAAATGTTAAAAAATAATAAAGAAAAAGCCTAAATTACTTCAATAATGATAGAAGAAAAAAATAGAGCATGTTTCAGTTCCTTTTTTTTTCTCACAGAATTTCTTATCTAAGGGAAATTAGGTTTTAATTTAATTTCAGAGGTTCATTAACAAAAATACAGGTATTTCCAGCAAGCCAGTCCTCATCAAAAAGTTTTTCTTCTGAACAGGTGCGGTATATTCTTCATGTTGCTAAAGGAGGAAAAAAAATTAAATAATACTGAGATGATGTGAGCAAGCAGACAATTTAAAGCACAGTCATATGGTCCCTCTCTAAAGGACCTGATAAAAATCTGAGGCAGTGAAAAGTTATTTGCTTTTTGTGGATGTGGATGGGGTGGGGTTTTGAATACACCTGTGCTCATGCATGCTATTTCTGTGCTCAGCCTATTCCTTGTTCCATTCTTCTTGAACCTTTGCCATTGGAGCAGCTTGTGTGATTGCCTTTTGACCAGTTGTGGTCATAGAGAAGTAAGTTGCCTTAAAAAGTTTGAAAACTAAGAGAAGAGAAGTTTTCAGCCCTTGGGGGTAGGGATGAGAAAGGAGCATAGCAGACAATCCTGCTGTTTGCAGAGCACATTTGTTTATGTCAAGAGAAAATTATGGATGATCATCTTCTGAAATTTGCTGCTAAGTGGGTCTGGATATGAGGATTTTGGGGAAGACTGTAACTTGTACCTGACAGTTATATTTATAGTCTTTAGCTCTATTCAGATTGTGCTGTAAACATCAAAAGCAAAAAAAAGCAATAGTTGAAACACTGGAAAGCCTGAAGGAAAGTTACTAGGACTGGCCAAAGAAAGGGGAAAATAATACATGCTGATTATCTGCACTATACTTAAAAATTGCTTTATGTAAGGAAAGGTCTTCAGGATTACATTTTTCCCAATTAGCTGTATTACATGTTAAACCCTCTATTTCATCAGTTTTTTCCATTTTGGAGACTGGAAGGTCACCTGTGTTGCACTTTCCAGCTCCTCAGTGTCTGTGGTTGAGCAATGATTTTGCTTCCTTATTCATATGTCCCATGAGGGCACACTGAAGTGTCCTTAGGCCTCAGGAGCCAGGAACCACATGCTCTAGGTGTGTGCATTGCAGGGGGCCTACACAGCCACAGGATTTATCACCATATAGCCCCTGAAGATGCAACCACAGTGCAGAGAGATGGATCTAAGCTTGGTGTGGTTTAGCCTTGCAGAACTTATGGCTTGCACACTGCTTTGTAGTAGGACATGTCGTTTTCTCCTTGGAGGAGTGTTTTCTGAGAGAGATAAGCCTCATTGCCAAGCATGAACAACCTTTATTCCAAAAAACTGAACTGGGTATAGACTTTTCTGGACTCATCTAACCCATTTTATGGAACAGGTACTACAGTGAGCCTCAGAGCTTATTTGAAAGCAGATGAGCATTTGAAAAAGAGGAAAGCTTTGACAAAAAAGTCCAAATATTTTGCACTTCTGGAATCAACACTCCAGCAGGTAAGCAACAAAGCTACTTAAGGTAAACATATACTATTGTACATTTGCACATTTCCCCCTAGTTTAAATAGGCTGTTTGATGATAATAACAAACACAAATGGCCTTAAACCTGATACAGATTTTGTTAGATTAATGAGTGAAATCTTGTGTTTATTTCTCTCTTGTGTTCAAAAGTAGCCTCTTTTCTTTGTGTTATACCTTAAACCACAAGCATAGAATTTCTAATACAATACCTCATAATCAATATCTACAGGGATGCTAATTTCCTCTCCCCTATCTTTTTAATCACCTTTCCAGTTGTCAAAGGTTTGACGTTGGCACAAGGCCAGTGCCTTTATAACGATATACTGTCCCTGGTATCTGTTGTGAGATGTGACTAAAAACAGAGTAAAACAGTGTTTAATTAGAAAGCAAAAGAAAAAAACTTTATTACTTATAATAGGTAAAGAAGACACATACAGAAGAACATGGAAACTTTAAAAAAAAACACTCTTCCTCCCCCCCCCCCCCCAGTTTCAACCTAACAAAACAAACTGAAAACTCCCCATCACGTTACCACCTTTTAGATAATTAATCTTTAGTCTATTACCACCCTTTCGATAATCAGTACTCAGTTCGTTGAGGAGAGATAGGAGTCCTTCTTGCACCACATCGTGGCCTCTTCCTCCATGTCCAGTGCTCTCACCACTGTGCATGGACCAGAGCTGTTTCTAGGGTTTCTCTTTTTAAAGATGCTTTGGTTAGTTCCAAGAAACGACAGCTTCTCAATTTTGGGACACTAGTCCCCCCCAATATTACCCCCTGGGGCCGAGGGGCCTTGAGAACAGAGCTCTTCCTCTCATCTCTGTTCACACTACTGTCCACTCTTGGCTCCAAGCCAATGTCTCTCCCCAGATACAGTTTTTATGTTACAGGAAAAAATGAGTCCGTCTATGGCTATACAAAAGAGTCCAGCCAAAGCCACTCCATCATCTCCTCCCACCTAGGATTCTTTTCAGCGTTCTCTGACAATCTTCTACTTACACAAACTTTCATCATCTTTGCTTAGTTCTTTCTATCTTTCTTCTTCAAATTCAGGAGGATTAGCATTTATAAAGTTTCCATCATTTACAAAAAGGGTTAAAATCTTGGGCTTTGTTTCCCCAGAACTCTCACGGTATCTTTGCTGTTGGGCACTCTTCTCGCGCCACCCCCCCCATACTCCTTCGGCCGTGCTGTCTAGTTGTTGATATCAAATTTCAAGGTGACGGAGATCACAGACACGGTTTCTCAGTTTCTCTCTCCGGGGGGAGGGGGGGGGGGGGGGGGAGGGAAAAGAAGGCTGCCGGGTGCCTCTCGAGGTTCTTGTACTTTCTCCACCCTTCCATCCTGTAGGATTTTTCCTCTTCCCCTCTGTGCCCGAGGTTCCAGGCTTACTTCACCCAGGCCGCATGGCTTCCCCTCCCCGCCCAGCCAGCCGCTGGGCAGGGGAGATCCCTCCGTCCTCAGGGACCGGAACCAAGAGAGAGCTTTCCGGGGAGCCCTCTGCTTTTAACCCCTTGTGTTCTCAGAGGCGGATCCTTGTCCTCAGTGGCCACACCAGGTGCTAGTCTTTAAACTTGAGCACTCATTGGTTTGACCACTGAAGTTCAGAAAAACTCATTTTTTCCAAACTACGACACCAGTGCAAAAGGAATGGAGTGCTTTTTTCAGCTAGAGATTTTCTTCATTCTAAATTATAATAATATATCTGCTGTATTGGAAATTGAAGTGACAGACTGCTTTCTTTTAAAGACAGTACCCCTCCACAGTAAGGAACAATTTTACAGGAAGTCAAGACCTATATACATGTTTTGCTGGGGAAAGCTTTGTACCCATTTATTGTAATTTCAATGCATCCCTGCAAAGTTAACTTTTCTGATAAATTTAGAAGAGGGCTTTGTGAAAGGAATGATGCGAGAGCAACACTGGTCCTTTCTGGTATGCCTGTTCCAAGATGTCAGTGGCTGGTCTTGTGAATCACATGAAAATTATGAAGAACTTCGAGCACCAAGACAGATGAAATCTGATTTCCCAGGATATACATCTCCTGGTGGCTTGTGAGCTCAGTGCTATTTCTTCCTGTAGCTGGGCTTTTTAGAAGGGCTATTTTTATCCTTGTCCGAGTCGATTCTCTCTGTTGTTCAGTAAGGTCTACTTACTCAAGTTCATAATGTACAGAACTTTATTTGCCCAGCTAGTGATAGTGATGCTGTAATGCTACCTTCATAGATACATTTAGTGACATGCATAAGTCTTCATAGGATTGGACCTACCCTTGGCATTTGTGAATCAGTTCTCTTATTTATCACTATTTCTGGCTCATTCATCAGTAAATCTTGATGTGCCCTTTGTTATTTTTGGAACACAAACTCATAAGGGATTGTATCTCAACAGAAATGGTATGTGCATGTTCCTTCTAAAATTGATACATCTATATTTGGCTTGGTGGTTGACTGCCACAAACACTGCTGAAGATAATCTGGAGGGGAGCTTACTTACAAGTACTTACTGCAGCTTTTTTCTCACCTGGGAATCCGATCTACCTCTTTTTTTCTCTATGCTATTTTCATTAAGCCTGTAGATATCTATCTCCCTTGTGTCAGATTTGTTTCAAAGTGGCCAGTCTTTTAAAGCATCAAGGTTAAAATTGTATAAAATCTGAGGAGGTAAAGAAAGATGCATGCAATGAGTTGTTTCTTTATGATACCAAGCTAACAAGGCTTTGTAAACATTAAAATGCATCTGGGTTGCTGAGACATGATTGGACTAAATAGAAGATGCTGGGATTGCATATGGGCACATTCATTTTTGCATATTAAATAATTACATATTAAATTAATTAGTTAAATAATATAATTAAAATTGAAAAAAAATCTGTGCATAAATAATAAATAACTACACTATGTGATTCTTTAAAAATAGACATTACCTTCCTGCCCTCTGTCCTGGGTTAATACTAAATTGTATCCCCATTTGTCTGTTTAAATCAAAAATAAGTTCTGCACCTTTAAAACTGGATCTAAGAGTGAAGAAGAAGCAGTGGAATGTCTGAGGCAGGTGTTTTCAAAACATCAAGATAAGAGTTTGCAACTTTGGAAGACACACAGCGAGTGTTGTCTGTATGCAGACGGCGGGAGAGAGCTCTCCTTTGCTTTCTGTTAGTTCATGGCTAGCTGAAACAGAAAAGTTCTCCAGACTGTGAGTTTCTTTTCAGAAAAGAGATGAAAGAAGACTTTCTCCAAATCTCAACAGTACAGGTCAAAAGTTCCAGTACCAAACACAAATATTCCCCAGATGGGGAGAGGAAGTACACCCCCCAAACTGAATTGTAGTCTGTCCTGCGTAGTTTTGGAAAAGACATAAAGAAATGGAATGGAAGACCTACTACTGCTCTGGCCCAACAAGTGCTTGAATTGTGTGAAGACAAGACTCAAGGAAGAAGTTTCACCAAAAAGGAAATAGCCCCAATTACCCCAAAAAAGAAAGATGACCAGGCTTAGAGGGGCCCTGCCTCTAGCCAGGTAGAGGCTAAGAAAAATCGTGTCTTTTAGATTGTGTAGATTCGTTGGCCTGGCACATCAGAACCACAAAAATATGAAACCTTAGTTGACACTAATACACAGTACACATTAATCCCATCAAGACATGTGGAAACAAAATCTGTTTCTATTTCTAGTGTGACAAGGAGATCACAGGATTTTACTTTAGTAGAAACTGATGTGAGCCTAACTAAAAGTGAGTGAAAAAAACACCCTATTGTGACTGGCCCAAAAACCCCATGCATTTTAAGCATAGACTTCCTTCGAAATAAGTATTTCAAAGACCCAAAAAGATTCAGGTAGGCATTTAAAATAACAACTGTAATAACAGAAGACAATTAAACAACAATTAAACTCCTTGCCTAGACTATCAGAAAACCCATCAACAGTAAAACTCCTGAAGGTAGAAAAGCAACAGGTACCAATTACCACCTCAATAGTGCACTGCCAACAGTACCAGATGAATCGAAATACCGTAATCCCCATCCGTAAAATAATCCATAAACTAGAGAACCAAGGAGTAGTCAGCAAAACCCACTCACCCTTCAACAGCCCCATCTGGCCTGTACGCAAATCTAGAAGAGAATAGAGATTGACTGTAAACTATCGTGGCTTGAATAAAGTGACTCCACCACTGAGCACTGCTGTGCCAGACATGCTAGAGCTCCAGTACAAACTAGAGTCCAAGGCAACAAAGTGGTATACCACTATTGACATTGCAAATGCCTTTTTCTCCATTCCTTTAACAGTAGAATGTAAGCCTCAGTTTACTTTCACCTAAAAGAGCATACAGTACACCTAGAACCAATTGCCCCAGGAGTGAAAACACAGCCCCATCATCTGTCATAGACTGATTCAGACTACACTGAAAAAGAGTGAAGCTCCAAAACACCTACAGTACATCAATAATATCATTGTGTGAAAGAACACAGCAACAGAAGTGTTTAAGAAAAGAGCAAAAATCATCCAAATCCTCTTAAAAACCGGATTTGCTATCAAGAAGAATAAAGTCAAGGGACCTGCCCAAGAGATCCAGTTCCTGGGAATAAAGTGACAAGATGGACGGCGTCAGATTCCCACTGAGGTCATCAACAAGATCACAACAATGTCTCCACCAACTAACAAGAAGGAAACACAAGCTTTCCTAAACGCCATAAGCTTTTAGAAGATGCACATTCCAGAGTACAGCCAGATTGTGAACCCTCTCTACTTTGTCACCCGGAAGAAGAACCATTTCCACTGAGGCCCAAAACAACAGCAAGCTTTCGCCCAAATCAAACAGGAAATCACTCATACAGTAACCCTTAGCCCAGTCAGGATGGGACCAGAAGTGAAAAATGTGCTCTACTCTACAACCAAGAGCCATAGTCTGTCCTAGAGTCTGTGACAAAAGGTGCCTAGGGAGACCTGAAGCAGACCACTAAGATTCTAGAGCCAAAGTTATAAAAAGTCAGAAGCCAATTATACCCCAACAGAAAAAAAAAATTTAACAGCCTATGAAAAAGTCCAAACTACCTCAAAGGTGATAGGCACTAAAACACAACTCCTCCTGGCACCCCAACTACCAGTGTTGGGGTGGATGTTCAAAAGAAAAGTTCCTTCCACCCACCATACCACTAAAGCCACATAGAACAAGTAGATTACCCTTATCACACAGCACGCCCGTATTAAAAACCCAAATCACCCTAGAATTTTAAAGATAATTACAAATTGGCCAGAAAGTGAAAACTTTAGTCTCATAGATGAAGAAGAACAAGAACAAGTTACACAGGCTAAAGAAACTCCACCATACAACCAACTACCCCCAAAAGAAACAGGCTACGCCCTTTTCACTGACGGTTCCTGTCGCATCGTAAAAATGAACCAAAAATAAAAAACAACTGTATAGAACCCCACACAACAAGTTACACAAACTACTAAAAGAGAAAATAAATCAAACCAATTTACTAAACTCAAAACTATTCAACTGGCTCTAGACATTACTGAGAAAGAAAAGTAGCCAAAGCTCTACCTATACACTGATTCATAAATAGTAGCAAATACTCTGTAAAGATAACTAGAGAAGTAGAGAAAGGCTAACTAACAATGTAGGAAAAAACCAATCTAGGCTATTGAAGAATAGAAAAACATTACTAGTCAAATAGAGAAACTACATGTGAAAGTCCGCCATGTAGATGCCCATGTCCCCAAGAGTAGAACTAATAAAAAAAACCACAACAATGACCAGGTAAACCAAACTGCAAAAATAAAAGTATCAAAAATAAACTTAGATTAACAACACAAGGGAAAGTTGTTTGTAACTCGATAGGCCCATGATGCCTCAGGCCATCAAAATAGAGATACCACCTATAAGTAGACACAAAACCAAGGTGTAGATCTAACCATGAACAGTATTTCCCAAGTTATCCACAACTGTGAGACGTGTACTACCATCAAACAAGCCAAAAAAGTGAAACCCCTCTGGTATAGAAAACGGTAGTCTAAGTACAAATATGAAGAGGCCTAACAAGTTAACTACATCACACTGCCCCAAACACGCCAAGGCAAGCACTATGTGCTCACAATACTAAAAACCACCACGGGATGGTTAGAGACCTACCCTGTGCCTCACACCACTGCCCAGAACACCATCCTAGACCTTAAAAAACAGGTCCTTTAGAGGCATGGTACCCTGAGAAGACTGAGTCAAACAATAAAACTCATTTTAAAAACAACCTTATCAACACCTGGGCTAGAGAACATAACATTAAGTAAATATACCATATCCCTTACCATACACCAACTACAAGCAAAGTAAAAAAGTACAATAAACTGTTAAAAACCACCTTGAAAGCATTGAGTAGGGAATCATTCAAAAATTAGAAACGGCATTTAGCAAAGGCCACTTAGTTAATTAACACCTAAGGCTCTACCAACCTAACAGGCCCTGCTCAGTCTGAGCCCCTACATACAGTAGACGGAGATAAAATCCCAGTAATGCATGTCAAAAGTTTGTTAGAGAAAACAGTTTGAATTAATTCTACCCCCAGTACAAGCAAACCCACCTGTGGAGTTATCTTTACTCAGGAACCAAGTTATACATAGTAGATAATACAGAAAGATGGCACAATACAATGTATACCTCAAAAAGATCTAACTGTTAAGTAAAAACTAGTGTAAATATCATTATTTGTTAAATGTCACTACCATTGTTTGTATCTAATAATAAATTGTATATATGTGTGTGTAAAATTAGAAGATGTATTAGTATTAGTCATAAGTTAACAATATGGAGATAAGGGGTAAAATATCCTGGGTTAATACTAAATTGTATCCCCATTTGTCTGTTTAAATCAAAAATAAGTTCTACACCTTTAAAACTAGATTTAAGAGTAAAGAAGAAACAGTAAAATGTCTGAGGCAAGTGTTTTCAAAACATCAAGATAAGGGTTTACAGCTTTAGAAGACACACAGCGAGTGTTGTCTGTAGTGCAGACGGCGAGAGAGAGCTCTCCTTTCCTTTCTGTTAGTTCATGGCTAGCTGAAACAGAAAAGTTCTCCAGACTGTGAGTTTCTTTTCCTTTTTTTCCTTGGAACTGTTCAAACCTACTCTAGACTAACCCCCAGCAGAGCACCAAGAGCTCATCCCTGTGGCCCACTGGGCCTGGCTTGGGCCCGGCATTTCCCAGTGCCAGGGACTGACACAGACTGAGCGAGCCGAGCTGCACCCACAGCACAGACTGGCTAGATTTGTCATCTCTACAGAACAATAAGAAGTTTTGTTCCTTGGTGTTCATTTGTTGTGCTTAGCCTATTAAATAAACACATTTTTTCCACTTTCCTTTAAGGAAATTTTTATTTTTCCTCTTTTCCTTTCCTGAACCAGTTGGGGGGAGGGGCCGTTAGATTAGTTTTCTAGAGAAACCTATTCAGAGGTTCCTTCCCAAATTTACCTTAAACCAAAATACCCTCTAAAAACCAGGAATGATTGTATATCAAGGAATATTTAAAATTAGCTCTAAAGAAATTATTCCTATTAGTCCAATAAAATAACCTTAGGCTCAATATTTAGCTTTTAAAAAATGTAACTTGTTAGAACAGTCAGGTTTCAATTCTGGTGTGAAGTATCACCCATTTCAGACATAAAAGCGTTGGAACCCAGAATGCAGAGAAAATTTCTCTGCATGTTTTGAAGGGTCCCTGACAAACACTATTTTTAACCTTTGTCCATGGAAAGGACTTCCTAGGCTTTGGGATGAAATAGAATTTTCAAGAATGTATATTAGATAGTAGCATAGTATGTAATTTATCACAGGGTGAGAAATTTTTTATTTTTGGTTTTGTTAGTATGGTAAGTAGATGAAGACGATATGGAGGATCCTTGTAATTTTTAGGCTTCTTCCTCCTTCATCTACTCCGTGTTCTGTAGTGTTTGGGATGCAGGATAACTGGTTGAAATTTGCCACAGTCTAGAGCTATGTGAATAGAAATTTAGTTAATTATTGGTAGAAAAGTAGAAATAATATATGTTCTTGTTGATAATTGGGTGAATTATCTTTAAAAGAACCTCGATTCCATGTGTTCGGGGCTTTTTGGTGTCTGTTCTCCGGCACACTTGGCTGGTGTAAAGCCTGGTGTGCTGAGATTGCTGATAAGAAAACAATAAACAACCTGAAGAACGAGAACAACCAAGAGTCCTGTCTGCCTTCTTTTCCCTTTTGCCTTCTTTCTTAATGAGGACTTTTGCAAAAGGCCTCCCCTATCAGGGGAGAGATGTGGGAGTGGAAGAATTCCCACATAAAAGTAACTTGTTATATTCTCATCTTCAGCTGATATCTGGGGCCACTGACTGCCTTTGATACCACACCTTTAGCCGCAGCAGAGGAAAGTACATTGTAAATAATAGACTTCTCAGAACTTTGATGCACAGTGCTTGTATGCTCAGCTGATACCAAACTTTTACTGCAGTATATGGCTGTTCCAACACGTCTTAGGAAAAAGCATGGTCTGTCAGTTGTGCATTTTCTTCTTTCCTTTTGTTTTTTGGCAAATGAATTTGTGTTTTTTCATTTTCAGATGTGGTCTTTGTTGCCTAATGTCTATTGAATAATTTCTTTGAAGGTATCATGACCTGTGAAGTGCTTATGCCAATGTGGATTTTGGATCCCTGCTCTTTGTGTTCCTCACTCTGGATTTATAGACTACCTGGTGAGTTTTGATCCCCAGATGAGCTGGTAAGTCTGGTCAGGTTGCTGGTGCACATGCTTGGGATTAGTTGTACCACAGACACAAAATGGTGTTGCTACAAGTTCTCCTTATTAGTGGTCAGTATGGAAATTTGATACAGTACCTTTAGAAGAAAGGATCTTAAATGAATTGAAACAATAGAGTGTATTTTAAAAATAATTAATGACTCATGCTCTTGCATTTATTCCTCTCAATGTTCCCCTCAATGCTTCCTTCGTGTTCCCGTCCAGATTATCTTCAGCACTGTTTTTTGGCAATCAAGTGCTGAGCTAGAAAGAGATGTATTAATTTTAGAAGAGACATTCTCATACCTTCCCTGTTGAGATACGGTCCCTTCTGAGTTGTTTGTGTTTCAAAAATTGTAAAAGGCACATCAAGATTTACTGATGAATGAACCAGAAATAGTGATAAATAAGAGAACTGATTTGCAAATGCCAAGGTTAGGTCCAATCCTATGAAGACTAACACATGTCACTAAATGTATCTATGAAGGTAGCATCAAAGCATCACTATCACTAGCTGGGCAAATAAAGTTCTGTACATTATGGACTTGCATGATCAGTCTCTTTAGATTCCACAACTAGTAACAGAAAATAGCTGCTGCTTTTCAAGAGTTAGTCACTTCTCTTCAGCTGTTTTCAGCCTGAATGAATTGATAGGTAATTTTGGAGATAGTTTCATTCTCCTCTGTTTAAGAACATATAATTGAGCTGAAAATGTCAAAAGGACAGAGGCAAAATGGTAAAAAACACCATAGTGCCTTCTTTGCAAAAAGAAATTAAAGGATCTTCAGAGTTCTGTGTTCTTCTTTTTCAGTTAATAGTTAAAATACAAGTTAATATGTTTCAGAGAAAGGTATCAACAGTTCACAAAGACACAAGGTGTTAAAAATTAAGAGCATTACTTGGAATTGGCTGGTGTAGTTCCCAAGCCACTCTCTATGATGTTTGAAAAGTCATGGCAGTCATGGAAGCCCCAGGTGACTGGAAAAGGGGAAATATTTTACCCATCTTAAAAAAGGGTAGAAAGGAGGGTCCTGAGAATTACTGACCTGACAGCCTAACCTCTGCCTGGGAAGATCATGGAACAGATCCTCCTGGAAGCTGTGTTAAGGCACATGGAGGACAAGGAGGTGATTCAGGACAGCCATCATAGCTTCATCAAGGGCAAGTCCTGCCTGACCAACCTAGTGACCTTCTAGGATGGAGTGACTACATCAGTAGACAAGGGAAGGGTTACAGATGTCATCATTTGGACTTCTGTAAAGCCTTTGACACTGTCTCAACATCCTTCTCCCTAAATTGGAGAGAGATGGGTTTGATGAGTGGACCATTTTATGGGTAAGAAATTGTTTGGATGGTTGCATCTGGAGGGATGTGGTCAATGGCTCAGAGTCTCAATGGATATCAGTGACAAGCGGTGTCCTTCAGCAGGTATTGGGACCTGTGTTTTTTAATCTTCATTAATGACATGGACAAAGGCATCAAGAGCACCCTCATCAAATTTGCAGATGACACAAAGATGAGCAGTGCAGCAGCCATACCTGAAAGATGGGATGCCATCCAGAGGGACCTGGGCAAGCTCAAGTAGGTCCATGGGAATTTCATGAGGTTTAAGAAGACCAAGCGCAACATGCTGCACCTGGATTGGGGCAACCCCCAGTATCAACACAGTCTGGGGAATAGAAGACATCCAGAGCAGCCCTGGGGAGAAGGACCTGGGGGTGCTAGTTGATGAGAGGCTGGACATGAGCCAGCTGAGGGCACTCACAGCCCAGAGAGCCAACCATAAAAACAGCATGGCCAGGAGATCAAGGGTGGTGGTTCTGTCCCTCTGCTCCACTCTGGTGAGACCCCACCTGCAGTGCTGCATCCACCTCTGGGTCTCTAGCACAGAAAAGACATCAACCTGTTGGAGCAATTCCAGATGAGGCCAACAGTCCAAGTTGATCAGAGGGATGGAACACCTCTCCTAAGAGGAAAGTCTGAGAGGACTGGGGTTATTCAGCCTGGAGAAGAGAAGGCTTTTGTGTTATTTAATTGCTCCCTTCCAGTACTTGAAGGGAGCCTAAAAGAGATGGAGAGGGACCTTTTACAAGAGCATGTGGTGACAGGACAAGGGAGAATAGATTTAAATTGAAAGAGAGTAGGGTTAAATTAGGTATTAGGAAGAAACTTTTTCCTGTGAAGGTAGTAAGGCACTGGAACCAAGAGCACAGAAAAGCTGTGGATGCCTCGTCCCTGTAAGTATACAAGATCCAGAGTGAATGAGACTCTGAGCAATCTGGTCTGGCAAAAGGTGTCATGGGAAGCCATGGCAAGGAGTTGGAACTAGATGAACTTTAAGATCTCTTCCAACCCAAACCATTCTATGATTCTATGACTAAAAACTAACCAAAATGACTGAATGTAAGCACAAGTTCTTCAGTGAATTTTAAAAATGAGGCAGAGGTTACATGCTGCCTCCAGGAAATCCATGCTTCTGGGACAAATTCTGGTCCTACCAGGACCAATTGTACATTGCCACACAAATCAGAATTGTGCAGTGTCACCATCTTACTGCCTTCTAAGACTTTCAGTATTCTGGGACCACTTGAGGAACTTTTTTTGGGCCATCAATGACAGAGAACATACAGGGTTGGATATCTTCCTGTTGGTGCCACTGATGGATAAACTGGATGGAGCATGGATTTTTCTTCATGAAAGCCAGGCTCTCATTAGCTGAACACCAACATTATGTGGTTCTGAAAAGAAGGGAGTGACTCCATCCTTGAGAAGCTGATTGATGCTGTGAAGGTGGAGGCGGCATTTTAAGCCATGCCACAAACCCAAAATTTTGTGGTCTTTTAGGACTGGCCCACTCATGTAGTCCCTACCACAGTTTTAATATCACCAAAGCCATTTTTTGCTGACCCTTGATTTGTGTATGAGTTTGTGGCCTGACCCGAGACCCACCCACACTGAGTGTGCCTGTAATCACACACACAGCTCTTGGTCTGAGAAATATTTTAACATGAGGGCACTGATTATACAAGAAATTCAGTGACCAATAAAATGAAAGACTTGTTATTACTTGAGCTGCTACATGACCAAGCTGAAGGTGCTGTGGTAGATTATACAAAGCTGTTGCAGGCATTTTAGAGAAACCAGGGCTATTTGGGTCTTGATTGAAATACACAGTAATAGCTGGTGGGCTACCTGGTGACTTTTCTCAGTTCTGACCACTGTTGTCTGTCTGTAGTGTGGCAAAATGCAACAGTAAAGGACTGTGAGTGAGATAAAAAACAAACATCCAGGTCTGTATAGCAGATGGAGAGAAAAAAAAAAAAATCATTCAAGTCTTCAGTTATCAAATATTTTCAAGAACTTCACAATCTTGTGTGTGACTGATTAACATAATCTGGACCCTCAGATTAAAAAACAAAGTCTCTTGGAACCTTCCCTCTTGATAAGTTTGGTTTGCTTCCTGAGTGCTTGTTTGATTGAAATTTAAGCCAGTAGAAGAGAATCTTTGCTTATCAAAGCCCCACTAGTACTAAAAGGTTTTTTAACAGGTATAGATTTAGGCTGTGATCAGACCTAAAGCAGCTACACAGGGGAAGAGGCTGTATAAAATCATGTATTCTACAACTTCTGTGTAGTTCTCTGACCTTACTGCCAGATTTCCTCCCATTACACCTGTCTTAAGGAAGAACAGAACACAGAGTTCCTTGTTTATCAAGAGTATTGCAAATGTGTTGTGGTTTTTGTCTGTAAGGGGTTTGTTGGTTTTTTTCTTCTTTTTTTTTTTTTCTTGAAGTACAAAAAAGAGGCATACTAAAATTCCTTGTCCTTTATGATGCACTTAAGGAGCTCTGAAGTCCTGTCATAGTCAATTTCTAGAAATTTGATTTTTAAGCAGTCAGTAGTGTGAAGTCTTATAGTTAGTATTCAGTAGCTTTAAGGTCAGATCTATTTTGAGATTTCAGTGATCAATAGGAACTTAATCGATTCAATTTGCAAAGTAACCATTTCTTGAAATTTGATAGATCCAGGTTATTTGGATTGTAGTGGCTAAGGTAGGGTTATGTGCCTATGAGGCAGCTAAAATACTTATAGTGTGATGAAAAGAAGAAGTTTTAAATTTTTAAATATACTTGAGGGAAAAACGACTCTAATCAATGTTTGCTTGCTGCTTTATCAGAATGGAATGAAAAAATACATGTTCAGTTTTTAGTAGTTGATATGAAAGCACAAAGGATCATTCTCCACACTCGTATTGTATAAGTAGATCAATGATGTGCTTGAAGTGGCTGTTAGACCATGGTACGGAGACATGATGCCTAGAGGACCTGATACAATCTTTGCCTTGCTTATGAAGTGTCTATCATTATGCATACAAAAAAGCCACCTTTTTTTGTTCTCTTTCTTATGTACCTCATAAAATAGAGAAAAATCGCGTATAAAAGGGAAATTGTGATCTGGAAAAAATTAACAATAAGTAAATATTCCAAATGCTTTCTGTTTTTCTATGCAAATAAATACTTTGTTTTAGTTTTGATTATTTAACACATGATATTGCAGAAGTAAAACAATATTAAACAAAATCAAAGAAAAGTCTTTGTTAAAATTTTATTCTCAAGACTCAAACACAATATTCTAAGATGGTCAAAGTTTTTATTTCAAGGTTGTTTTTTTCCCAAAAAAATCTTTATAATACAACTAATTAATTTCTCAAATATGCTGATATTTGAAAATCCTGTATTTTGACAGAACTCATGACTCAAGAGCAGTGGCCTGAAAACCAGGCATTTCTGTGACTCAATATCATAATTACAGAAAGAATTGAATAATGAACCCCATGAGCTCTGCAAAAATGCAAGAAAAATCATTTAAATGGCTGACCCAGCCTCTCCAACACACTCCTATCACTTGCCAGGGCTTTGTTATGGGACTGTGGATGGAAGCATGGGGGGGATACACTGGCCTTCATGTCCTTCTGTACTTGGCTCCATTTGGCCTGGGGGACAACACATTCACCTGGGGGGTTCCAGAGAACTCCTGAGGGAGATCTTCTACTCTGCAATACCTGTAGAGAAAATAAGACATCGCCAATGCATGTGCCCACTCTGGGTACAGAAACAGGGTTTAGTTTTGCAGATAAAGTTGCACTCCACAGTGCAAATGGATTTTCTCTTCCTTTTTTCAAGAATTTTACTTTTTTTTGTATTGAACTGATGTGAAATTACATGAGCTTGGATAATGTGAATAATGCATAAGATTTAAGACAAACACATGAAAGGAGCTTATTTTTCATGTCAAACAATTCTTTATTTTTTATGGTATAAATTAAAAGTGACAGATCTGAAGCTGTTAAGAAATACACAAAGTGCAGCTTTACTGACCATACAGATATTGCTCTAGATTAGGTACAGTTTTTGTCAGTTTTTTTTTTTTTTTTTTATTTTTTTCGTGTTAAGCAACCTGTGCAGATAAATCAGCTTTGGTTTCAAAGTCGTAGTAAGGAGCTCTTAAATATCCAGTTTGTTTTCTTGGTCACAAGTCCACCATATCCACTCCTTTTTTATTTATTCATATTTTTTAACAACACAATACAGTCCATTTTGTACTGCCATCTTTCCCCCTGCATGCTCCATGCATGGAAAAACAGATCTCTTTTCAGTGCTTTGTAAGTGACCCTGGTGACCATTCTGTAGATTATAGCACATAGGACAAAAATAATAATAATAGTAATAATAATGATTAATAATAATAATAATAGTAATAATATCACTTTTTAACAATAAACAAATGTGCCCCACATAGTCTCAAGTTGGAAACAAGCAATCCACATGACAAAAAGCTCATTACAAAATGTTTTCCAAACATATTTTACAGTCAAACAGTGACATGGACATCAATTTCCTCTCTTATCTTCTTATTTGAATGTTGGTCAATAATTGGGTACAAGTAGAGTGCTGAGGTAAAACACTGATGAACAGTTTTATTTTTGTATTTTTTTTTAATAGTAATAGTTTAGTATTGCGAGATTGTCAGCAACATTTAGCCATATCTATACAATGTGCATATACCTACATACATTGAGCTTTGGTCCAGCATTGAGAAGACGAGCAAAGGCATTTTTACATATTTCTTTTTGGTTATAGCTTGAGTTCTTTGATACGCCTCTACTTGTTCCTTCCTAGCTCCTTTTGCTTTCTCTCTCCTCTCTCTTTTTCCTTTTTTTTTTTTTTTTTTTTTTTTTTTTTGTCTTTTTTTTTCCTTTTTGTTTTAGTAATGATGTAAAGAAATTGGAACCATTTGAATGCATTTGATTTCTTCAACTGTCCAAAATAGCTCTTAGTGAAAAACATAAAAGACAAAATTAGAAGAGTAAGTGAAACCTTGGTTCATTATTCAAATAATATTATATATATATATATATATATATATATATATATATATTTAAAAAATCAATTATCAACAAAGTGGAAAACCATTAAACTTTCACATATGACTGAAGAGACTTTTGAACTTTTATTTCATTTGCTGGTAGCAATCTATCTTTTAGTCACATGCAAAATTAAATTATATTCAAATGAGAATAATTTTTCAAGACATGAAAATTGTTTACAAATGGGAACCAGAAATGTTGCCAGTAACAAAACAAAACAAAATATTTATGGCCATCCCAAAGTTGTATGACTCACATATAATTTATCTTCCTAAGAATCTGTTCAGGCACCATTTATGCCTCATAGCAAAAATTTGTGTATAAAAAAATTAATATGAGAAGCCTTTTGATTTTAAGACTGTGGGATGAACATTATTTTTTCTTCCATGCTGGCAATTTATATTTTTTTTACATTTTCACTGTCCTAGTTATATCCTTGCTATATGTACTTTGTAACAGAAAAGAGATTATATAACTGCTGCCAGACTATTTTTAATCATTTAGTATCTTTCATACAGTGTTTAGTTAACTTTTTGTCTTGGGGGATTTTTTTTCACAGAATTTAGAGCAGTCACTGGGAAAATTGGAAATTTAGTTTTGGGGCAAAGAATGGTTGATAGTTTTGTTCCCAGACTGTTGGTGGGGAGGGAGTGGGGGAGGGTATGGCCTTAAGGATGACTGAACATGTAACTGTGTATGTGGCATTAATGACTGGGAAATCAGGAATGTTCTGGAGACGTGGGTAGGATTTCAGGAGTGACTGTTTCCAAATATGATTTGTCCATCCTTGCTTTCCTGAATGGAATATCCTGATCATTTCGTAGATTGAACTATGGTGACAACTTTAGGGCTGTTTGGAGTAGACAACATAGATATTTCTGAGGATATAGGTATCTATGGAGAGACAGGATAAAAAGAAAACCCAGAGGGGCAGATGTTGCTGTGAGACTCTCTAATTCACATGCTCAGCTTGGATAAAGTATCTGTTTTGTCCCTCACAATTTGCTGGTGGTTACTGAGATGTTTTTCTCCCCCAGCGTTTATTTTTTGTATATCAACAGTTAAAAAAGAGTCAATAACAATTGCCACTCTTCTCGTCATAGAAGCAAGACTGAAAATATCCTTAAACATACCCTGCTGAAGCTTAAAGTCTAAAATGCATTTGCTGGACATGAGCCCATTCTGGAGTATTGGATCCTCAATGTACTCCAACACTGACCTTTGAAAGTGCTCACATTTAGAAGCAGCTTCAGGCTCAAATGATGGTCTCCGAAATCTTAAAGCTCCACCAACCATGCAATGAATACCCCACTTTACAAGGCAAATCCCATTAATAAAGTACTGAGGTCCAGATCCAAAGCCTAGTAAAACCAGTGAAAGTCTAATTCTTTCACTGAGTTTTAGATATAGCCTGGAGTTTTTTTAAACTCTTTAGTAAGAGAGGTGTTATTTGAAGACTCCAGCAAACACAGTCCACAGCAAACACCTGCAGAAGCACATTCTCCTACTAAAGAAGTCAACAGAGCAAGCATCGATACAACATAAAAAAAGCCAGAAGGAACAAAGCACTACAGTCAAAATTGTCCATAGTGATGTAATGATCAAAACATCCTCATCACTTCTCAGCTTATCCATTTGTTTTCATCAGAACCTCATGAAATTTCTTTGGCTAGCAGGCTTTGGAGACAAATTGCTTCAAATGGAACCATAATATAGATGCAGTACTGTACCAAGTGTGCAGTTTATATTTATACTACAAAATGAGTTGTGGTAACCTCTCCAGGTTCATGGCCAAAGGACAGAGAAATCTCAAGCTACACATTCAGCATAAAGCACAATGTTCAGTGTGGGCTTGACAGTCCATCAGTTATAATCCTAATCCTTCTTTGTCCTTATTGCGTTTCAGCATATAAAAGTGTTCAGATTTCACTTCTCTTTTTAAAATTCTTCAAACAGTTCTGGGTTAGGGGGGCCTGGGGAAGGTGTGGAGAATGAGCAGGAAGGGAGAAGGCAGCAAATAGAATCAGGGAAAAAAAACACAGAAAAAGAAACGCAAACCAAGTCATACACCCTTAGAAGAGAAATAGAAAACCCCACAAATCACAATAAAAAGTAATCATTTTTGGCACCCAAACATTAGGAGATTGCAAAACTGCTGACTAAAAGAAAAGGAGGTGATTATTACAGAATGGCTTTGTACACACCTGCAGGGAGTACAAACAAGGATGAGAGAAATTAACTCTGTATTCCTCTTTGCAAAATACAAATGTAAAAATTCATAACATAATTTTACACTCATAAAAGAGTAGACTAACAATCTAGTTTGCAATGCCATGTTTCTGACTTTGGTTAATAGTTTTCATAGTGAATCAGCACTTGATACCTGAAAGGCTACAATTGCTCCTCCAGGTGGCAGGCTTGTATTCTCTTTTAAACAGATACAAGTTGTTTGTTTTTTTTTTTTTTCTTTTTTTTTCTTTTTGTTTTGTTGTTTGGTTTGTTTGTCCTTAAAATGTGTTCATATTTTCATAATAGACAGAAAAAATTAAGCAGTTATTTGGTTTACTTCAAGTCCATTTAAAAAAACTGGCTTTTTCATTTTTTGGGGGAACTAATCCTACCACATACTCCAAGTGTTGTGTATTTTTTTGTTTTGTTTTGTTTTGCTTTTTTAAATAGGAAAACCCATGGACATTTATAAACTGTTCTGTCTTCCTTGTAGTTTTCTCAGTCTTTTACTTACAAGGGTGATGAATAGGTATTTTCAAAGAGTTCAAATGGACACATTTTGGTTGGTGTGGGTTTTTATTTCTGTGTGATTTGGCTTTGTTTTGTTTAGCTTTTAGGAGTTTTCTTCCAGAGAGTCTGTTAAAGGCTCCATAGGAACTGCCGTCGCAGGCTCATGTTGTTTCAAACGTTTAATTGTGTTCTTCAGTGCTTGCCTCTTATTGCAGAACCAAACTCTAACTACTTCCCGGTCATAGTTCAGTTTCTCTGCAATCTCTGTCATTTCTTGCCCAGAGGGATGTGTGTTCTTCTCAAAGTGGGCATTTAAGATTTCAAGGGCTTGTGGTGTGAATGAGGTACGCCTCTTGCGCTTTTTGGATGGCTCGCTCCCAATAAACTCGGTAAGGTTCTGCATCCCTGCTCGATGGCGGGCCTCAGCCTCAGCCATCCACCGCTCAAGCACCGGCTTTATCTTCTGGGCACTTTTAGGGGTGATGTCCAGCTTTTCAAACCTGGCAGGATACAAAAGGCCAGGGTTCAGTTTGGCTGTCAGACTGCTAGCTATAGTGTTCTCTTGGGCTTCCTGTGGTAGGAAAAAGTGGCTTCTCAGGATGGTGTGTCTGAGGGAAAATTGAGAAAGAAGAGTCTTACACTGATGCTCTGCCAGGGTGGGACTTCCTGCCTGCCTGCCTAATTGACTGGCAGAGGTAATTTACAGTAGATTATGAAAACTGTCAGATAGGAATATCTATACATACATACATATACATATACATATACATACATATGTATGTATCTATCTAGAGATTTAAGCTAACACAAAATGAGCACTACAACAAAATTCTAAGTACACTAAATAATACATGTTAAGAATCACGTTTTCATATTTCTGATGATCTTCAAAACTGTTGAGACTAAGTCTAATTACAGGAAATGATATCAAAGGCATTGCTTTTATCATCTTGCCTTTGTGCTTAATCCTTTTGTTATCCCTCCCATCCCATGTTATCCAAACACCACAGCTTTAATAATAAAAACCAGTGGCAAATACTAGCCTCTGAATATCAGTTTTCCTTGCCATTTTTTGGCAATTTTCACTGTTTGTAAGTTAATGCTATATCCCTTTTCTGAGTTGGAAAAAAATTTCTCATAGCCACAGTGGTGTTCAGCTGGAACAGCTGGACACTTTGTAATTATCTTGCTGTCCCCACAATGTGCAAAGACACACTCATGTTATCCAGATGAAACCCAGCATAACAGTCTACTAATATGCTGTGGCACCAAGCTGAGTTTATTGTGGGATTTCTACAAACTGTACCAGAATGATATCATTTCCTGTAAATGAAGTCTTCTATATATCATTTTGCCATCAAAAGTCTTGCCAAACCAGATTTTACAAGTATTACAAAACTTCTGGAAAAGCATCCACACAAAGCTTTAATCCTTTCAAAAACAAGCAGAAGAGTAGAGCTCACGTTTCAAGTCTTATAAGTATTTGTTTCTTTCATTTACTGAGTTCATTCTTTTTTTGCTACACATTAAAAAAGTCTTAACCCAAGTCCTTTGGTGCCATCATTCATATTTTCCCACTTTGCACTGTCCACTCTGCATGTTGTGGTATTTAATGCTGCAGAAAAGCAAAAATTACTAGATGTCACTGCTGGATGTCTCCAGCTGAAGCGCTACCACAACTAATCACAGAGTGCTCTGGAAATGAGAGGAGCTGAATCAATCCCTTTATGCAAAGAAGCTTGGTGGTTGGAGCTGTCTGTTTTTAGTGTCTCCATTCTGCATGTGGAGGCAGCAAAAAAATATTCCAGCAACAAACAAAGCACTTCTCACAAACAAAGAAAAAGACAAAGAATAATATCAGATAATAATACTCCAAAGAATTTGTAGCTGGTGCCTGACATCTTAATGTGGTATTGACTGCAAAGTGTCATTCCTTGGTGTCCAGTGATATTTCAGGCGGAAGGATATATTTTAGGATGTATTGTCTCAAACTAAAGAAAATGCTATTTGCATGCAGAACATATCAAGGTGGTATATTGCTCATATGACCTGCATAGGCCACTAGGAAATTCTACCTTTCTCTTCAAGCTGGTCATTCAAAATTCTTGCCTTACCGCCCCTTCGGTTGACCTGGAGTTCATACTGAAACTTCTTTGTTACAACTAAAAAAAGAGTAAAATCTGCTGTTTCTGAGGAACACATGCTGCTACTGAAGCAGCTTAACAAAACATGCACAGTCATAGCATGTAATTACACCCCAAAATGGTGTCCATCTGAGGTGGGCAAAGGAAATTAAAAAACTGTAACCTTGCAAATATTTGGGTCAACCTCTTCTACCCAATCTCATGTTCTGACCAACTTGCCCCTCCAAGGAGCCCTCTGTAAAAGGTCTCACCATCCCCAGTGCTTTCTCGAAGTGTGAGGTAGATGGAGGAAATGAGAAGACAGCAAACTAGGCAAAAGTAAAGGAAACCACAATGGGTCCCTTTAAAGTATAACATGATAAACAGCAACTTAAGGCTACAAAAAATTGTCAGTTGCTAAAAACTCCACCCATTTTAGGCATTCTTTACCAAATGACCACAAAGAAATAATAATTAAAAAAAAATAATCCTTATCAATAGGGAGCAATAGTATTCATATCATTGGCATTGTTTGTTAGTGTTGTTACTGCAGGACATTTGGTATAATGACATACAAGCCTTGAAACAAATTTCCCAGCAGTAGTATCCTTGTATAGACTGAATAAAGGTTATTTTCTACAGGGAGGTATGTTATAAGAAAAAACAGTAGGGGAGCCCATAGATGTGAGAGGATCCTATGGAGCTTTTTGTATTTAACAACAATCAATGGGTTTTATGGAAAATCATTGAGCAAAATGTGAGCTGCAAGCACACTACCCCATACTGATGTTATTTATAACCTTAGTCTTTAACTGCAGGAAAAGTACACTTCCATTCTATGGGGAATACATTAAAAGTATAAAGAGCAGATAAAAAGACAGAGCATTTCATGGATCACCAAGAACAAAATCCACTTAAATGAGCTTAGAGTTGGTTTCCTGGCTTTCAGTGATGGAGAAGGACTATAAGGCATTGCCCAAGAGGAAAAAGCTGTTACCTAAGTGGGTTTGTTACCTCATGCATAAACATGGAATTACTGTAAAACACATACATGCATATAAGGTGTTTGCTTCTGCTTTAACTTTGTCAAGACTGCATTATTTTTTCTTATGATTAGTACAGATTTTTGCTTCTGCTTTGCATCCATGGGTTTGTCTGGGTTTTTTTCAGCAAATATTTGGGTGACAAAAGATGAATAGCTGCTGGTTTGCAAGATAGCAGAAAGGCTATTTTTTTCCCTTCTGTGTTGCCTAGGTAAATCATCATTAACATCCTCTATGTGAAGTGCTAACCACAGTAATACAGGTTTTAACTTAGCAGGGATGCAGCCATGAAATATTTGTTCAGTAACCCTATCTGTAGAAAATGGCACAGTATGAAGAGGGTCAGCTGGTGCTTATCCAGCATCAGCAGGCTCTCCAACTCATCTACAGAATTAAGTCTCTATGCCAAGAACATTGTGTCTCACTTGTTTAGAAAAGGAGAAAAAAAAAAAAAGACCAAAATCACTCTAAAGATACACAATAAGAACAATTTATAAGTCAGTTAACAACATTATTGGCTAATTTAATTATCAGGCTAAATAATACACTGTAAAGTTATGAGACTCAAACACAAGCGTGCTTATCACAATAAGCTGGATCATTAAGGACAAAGAGAAGAGTTGATGATGTAACATGTTACCTGCAGATGGCAGACTGGCTGTAGGCTGGGCCTTCCGTGGCACTTAGGGCTTGGCCAACTTGAGTCTGTGTCAGGCCAAGGGACAGGCGCCGGATTTTAAAAGCTTTGGCAAATTCTCGTATCTCTTCCAGATTTACCCCATCCACCTCTCCAGTGGCTGTCTGAGGATCTGTTGAGATATTTTTTAATCATGTCAGTTCTTTATATCACATATCGGTGGGATAGGTTTACAGCCATTTTCATTGTCGAGACTTTCAAGCTCCATTTTTTTAATACCGACCCCTTCTCTTCTAACCCATAACAGAAACAGACTTGCCTTGTTAGGTGTGTTCAGATTGCTAAGATGCTGACTTGGCTGCAGTTGTCTACAGGTGGAAGATTTTCAAAGATATGCCTCTGCTGAACTCCTGACAAAGGTCAGATCACCTCTGAGGGAGGGTGTGCCTGGGCTCCTTGCAGCCATTTATGCCTTGCAAAGTCTTCTCTGGATTGAGGAATCATGTTCCCTGTTTTCCCTTTTTATCACATAGCACAACGGTTGGTGTTAATATATTTATTTCCAGTCTGTGGGGAGGGCTCATATATATGTATACGCTGCTTGGATTTTTAACTTGAAATCAAGTCTTTGTGCTTTATCTAAAGTTAATGCCAAATAAGGAGATTCACAACTATTTCTTCCCTTTTACACAATACCAACCTAAATTGCCACACAAATGTCCAAAATAACCCAGAAAATGAACAAGCCTAAAAAATTCTGCCTTTAAAATCTCCTTAATTTAAAAATTGTCTTTTAAAATATGCCCTTCTGAGAAGCAGCCTTTCAAGCTTTTTATTCTGCCTCCCATCAGGTCGATAATCAAGGAGCAGCAATACTGGTTTTAGATGGTAAAGCTGCACAGTTTTTTCACTTTTACATTAGCCCCTCAGAAGATAATGCTTATGAAGCTGTGAGAATAAATCTGTCCTTCCTCTCTGTAGCAGTTTACTGACACAGAAGCCTTTGTCCCTGAAAGGGCACATAATAAAGTATGTCTATCAAAGAAAAGCTCCTTTGGAGCTGGATAACTTGGTCAATTTAGGTCTTATCAACGGAAATAACACAACAGCTGGAGAATGGAACATTCCCCCCCTCCCAAGCTACTGATCCCTGACTAAACCAAAGTGTTTGCCAAGTCAGAGACAGCATGGGACTGGGATGGTAGAAGATTTCAAAGTGTTGTGCAGTTCTGCATGTAGTGAAGCCATTCTCCCAGTAAGACATCTCTATTGTTCTTCACCTCATTCCTCAGACTCCGAGGTGAAAAGTTTGCAGCACAATAGTCTCTCAATTTCTGTAACTGCAAGCAGTTGTCCAAGGACAGTACTGGACTACATTACCATTCTGAACCCTTTATGAGAATGGCTCCTGCTAGTATGGCCCTAGCGAGGGCTTATCAACATTACAGTAGCAAAGCTTTTATTTTCAGGGGCTTATAAGCTTGGTGTAAGATTTCCTTGTGATGGAAACATCCTATGAAAATACTTTTTGTCCAATAAAAGACAGAGGGAAAAGGGTTTCATGATATATAAATTTACTCTGTTGCTTGAGTGTAAGAAGCACAAATGGCAATAATATTTTTTAAATTCTTGTGTATGCAACCGGGAACCACGTGAACTATGCATACAGATAAAAATGCACATAGGCTGAACCTTGTTTCAATGATACTCCACACTCAGAATCATCTTTGCTCTTCTCACTGCTGTACTTGTGGTCACCTGCACACGCATGCACTCATTCAGTACAAGGCTAGGGTGCATATTGTTTGCTTTAGGAGTAAGTGCCATGACAGTGACCACTGAGGTTTATAAAGTAATTGCCTTTAGAAACATGAAATTTTCCTACTTATGCCATATAGTCTATCTAGCATACCAGTTCAGAATTCCAGAGACACAGAGTGGAGCTGCCCTTTCAGTCTCTGTACTAAATATCATAAATGATACTGGCCTCAAAAACTCCCTTGAGTAAAATACACTAAAATAGTGACTTTCCTCACCTCTTTTCTTCTGTTAAAGGCCTCTGACTAAAACCGTTAAGAATGTAACAAAGGACAATTCAGGTGTTCCCAGAGAACTTCCAGAGCAGCAACCTATGGCACCTGGCACCCATAATACTCCCCAACTCCTCTTAGGAATAAAAAGGGAAGTGAGAAAACTAATTGTAGATCAATTATAGAGAAATTCTGCCTAGTTATGCTGGATCTAGAATGATCTGTCACTGTTGCAACAGTGAGCATCATGGAAAGACCATTCCTGCTTGTGGCACTTGGATGAGGGAAGTATTAGGCTGAGATCTCCTTGAGGTGAGAAAAAACCTGTGATGCCCTTCAGTAATATGGGAGTAGAATGCAGTATACAGGGAAATATATGTTGAGAAAAAGGCTTAATTCTTTCATAGCATCTTTGGCAACAGGAAAGTACTAACGGATGGACTGAAACACTGAAATGTTTTATCTTGAGCTCTAGGGAAAATAACATTTGTGTGAAACTGGAAGAACTTTGGGTGTAATTCAAAGCCCTTTGAAATTCACAGATCTTATCTTTTGTCACCGCCCTAAAACACACACAGTGCTGTGAAGACCACTCTATTGACATCATCATTGGTCTGTTTTACTCTGTTGCATTAAAATGCCATCAATACAGTCTTTTTGTGGTCTAAATACGCACATACATAAACATATTCAAAGAGATTATGGACTTTGTTTTAACAAGTTCTGAGCTTTCAGAACAGTTAAAAATATAGTGCATTTCACATTTTAGGAAGAGTAGCTTATTGACGATCGTAAATAAGCTGGTTCTTTTTCAATTAAGTCGATATCCCAGGGAAGGCCACCCAGTACCAACAGGGAAATAGAGAATACCAAACCCATTGAGTGTTTGGGATCTACAGTAATGGATTTCAAGACTCCAAGTTTACGTTATGGCATGAAAATACAGTGACTGCCTATGAAATACTGGGTGCTGAAAGGTCTGAGGGTTGTCTGGGACCATTTCAGAGGACATAGGCACACATAACAAAAAGGAAGACAGCTAAAATTCTACCAGCTGTCCTGGTGGATACTGAAGATAGATGAGCAGTGTGGAAGAAATTAAATCCACAGGCTCTCCTGCATTTCCTACTGAAGGGAATACTTCCCCCACTTTTGAATTCTGAAAATCCTGTGTGAGTTTGTTGTTGAGTGAAAATATGCTGTAACTTAAATTGTTAGGGGAGAGAGCTGCTACAAAGAAATCAGTGCACACTGAAGGAGAAACCAAATTTCTGTTGCACAGAGTTCTGCCATGGGAGGGATTACAGGGGGATGATTTCCCCAGTCAGACAGGAGGAGAAATAGCTGGCTGAGGAGGTCCAATGGAAAGTAAATTGGATAGGAAAGGCAGGACAAAACATTGATAATGGAAAATGGAGTGGAACTCAGGGGAAAAGAAAGAATAATTTGTTTATGGGAGGCATTTTAATTTCATAGTAACAGATGACAGTAAAATGAATTTGGGAGGAAGAAAGGAACTTCATGGACACACAAGTCTCAGAGCACAAGGGGAAACCAGTGATTTCCACAAAGAGAACATATGGTGGAAAAGTTAAAGAAATGAGCAGAGAATGCATTACAGAAGAGGAAAATGAAATGGAAAATAGGGAGGAATAAAGAAGTAGAATTGAATGAAGAGAAAACAAAGAAGACAAAAGGGAATTAAAATAGGATTAGACAATACAAAGAAATCATACAGAAGGGACAGGAAGAGTAGAGATGAATCTTGCAGTCCTTGTTTAGACAGAATTTATTTTAAAATAATTTTTATTTGGAAATAACTGTTATGTTTTGTCTCCAAAATAATTAGCTCTTGTTGCTGGCTAGGGATGAACTGGTGATGAGAGAAGGGAAAAGCTATAAAGAAGACAACATAAAGGAAAAAAAGGACAGGAAATAAAAAAGAAAGAAATTAAAAACAATAAGAAAGGAAACTTTTTTTGAAATTAAGAAACATGTTAAGGAAAAAAAGCAAAATCATACAGAAAATATTACTAGAATGAAAAGTAAAAGTAATAAACCCAAGGGACATGGAACACTACAGTTAATAGAGTTCTTATGACTTTCTCATTGAACTTTAATAATTTTTCTGATGTGATGCAATGTCTTGAAAAAGAGTTACTCTCTTTGCAGTCAGTGTGCAGAAGCTTGCCCCAAATAATTATTTACTGAAGTTAGGATGCTTTATGCAATTTGATTAACTGAGCAGTGGCTAAATGTGACAAGTTTTACATTAACTTTGCTATATTTAACAAGTATTTCTGTAGAATAGCAAATCTCTGCCAAGATACTCAGCTCCAGTACCTCTGCCAGTGGTCTGGACTACAGTTTCGTAAGGAACTAGAAAAAAGAAACAATATTCCTACCTCAGGAGGAATAAAGAAATAAAAGATAGGTTCAGGAGGCCACAAGTTGCTTCTTGTTGCCCTCATGCCTAAGTTGTTCTCTCAGAAGCACTGACCCATTGCCAGTCTTATAGAGATATTAAATGGAATTTCAGACACTGGATTTCAACTGTAGGCCTTTCATACAAAGATCTGCAGCCAGTGTGGGAACTGGGATGCTAAGAAGGCCACAGGCTTGACAAAGAGGTGCTCCTGCCCTTCAGGGATCTGCATATAGAAACTAAACAGATTCTGTAAAGGAGTGAAACAATGATGACATTCTGTCTACATCCTCGTGTGCAGCCATGGTTTTGTGCAAATGTCTTTTCAGTCACATGATGCAATTTTCAAATTCATGAAGATCATTTAATACTATTTGTCCAAAGAGTATCACTGGTTTATCACTGTGAAGGAAAAGCTATAAAGGATCCTGTCTGATTTTTCATACATGTGGTTTGATCTTTGCTTACTGAACTTACCATATTTTCCTCTTCTTGTAGGCTCTTTCTGCATTACTAGAAGGCACTCTTGTAACTACTCTCTGCAACACTGTCCGTGATGTGGCAGCTCAAGCAGGCAGTGTTAGCTCATTTGTGGTGGCTACATTCTCTCAGAAGCATGCTGGACAGCCTTTAAGGATAATTGAGATTACTAGTTTGCTTCTATCTCTGTGAGGTTACTATGTAAATGGCAGAAGTGAGTTGATCTGCTCCTTATGCTGTTCATTCTGTTAGTCTTGAATAGCAGAGACTGGATGAAGCTGGAAGCATAAACTCAAAACAGCTCCACAATTTTTTAATTTATGTTTAACATGGAAATTTTTTCAGGAGGTCCCTATCAATAACATTTTCTTTTGGATTGATCTGAATTCCAGTGAGTTAACTTCCAAGTGCACCGCCTTCATTGGTCTGATTGTATGAGAAGTTTCCTATGTCTGTAGTTCTATTAGGACTGCAGTAAAGACAGGGAGACACTCTTCTTTGTGATCACTTTTTATGCTCCCCTGATGGCTGCTGGGGAGTGTGGGAGCAGCATCAGCAGGATTTGTATGCAGAAGGGGCAAAAATTAACCTTGAGTCTAAAGAAAAAGATGTGATAGTGATGCCTTAAGTTTTAGCTTTCATATTTTTCAGGTTCTGTGCTGTTTTATTGTGTAGTTCTGCATTTCATATTAAGTACTAGTAAGCTCTCTTCACAGGGTAGGTAGACAAAACAATTCCTTTCCTAGCTTGGGATGAAGGACAACCAATATAAATTTCAAGCTCAAGAACATAAACAATGGTGAAGTGAAAAGAAAAAACAAGGAGTATGGAGCTTCATAATCTGAAGCTATAATTGGACTATTAACTCCAATATGCTAATAGACCAAAACTTATAAAAGCCTGAGACCTTGTGATCGATTGTCCATTTTGTGCACATTGTGGGGTGCAACTTGGGTGTAGCTCGGCTGGGCTTTTGTGCTACCCCAGTGTACCCATTGAATCCTTTTAATAAATACCTACTTTATCCTTTTGCTCTGGCTAGTCTCTGTTCCAGGTCAGCCTCCAGAAGGCATCAACAGAAGAAAAAAAAAACAACCTGAAGATTATTAAAGAGCAGGAATTAGAGTTTGAGGTGGAGGGAGAAAGGGCCTGACTGTGAAGAGTAGTACCACTCACTGTGATAGAGGAAAGAAAAAAGGAAAAAGAGGTGGCAGTAGTGATAAAACAATATAAAAGAGAACAAAGCCTACCTAATAAAAAGGCTGGTAAGAGGGTACAGATATGGTCATGAGACAGTGACTGAGTGGGAACTGAAATGGGAAGAGAAGTCAGGTAATGATTGACTGTGAGGAAAGGACTTCAGGGAGAAAACTAGAGGAACAAAAGCATGGAGGCAAATGGATATTGGATTGTGTGGAAAACAGTGTGAAGAATTAATGGAACTAGAACAAGACAAGTAGTGGATGGAATCAAGCCTGAGAGGATCAAGTAAAAGTTCTATGTTGATTAATGTATCTCTCAGTTGTGCCCAAATTGATATTCCTGTGCCTCAGACACCTCTACTCAGCCAAATTCATAAGCACAGCATGCTTATTTTAGAGCAGAACCAAGATTGTAACAGAACTATCATCTTTTCCATCCATTCAACACATCTATTTCCCAACTACGAACATAAAGATTATCTCACCATATGACTGATATATGTTACTATTCTGCTTTTGAAACAACCTTGAAATTTATCCATGCAAAAAATGAAGCTAAAAGAACATTCTTATTGCTGCACAAACTGACACTCAGAAGCTACAAAATGCTGGAGTTACAGCAGCCAACAACACAGTGTACCATAGTCTGAGACCTGGATCATCTGTTCTTTTTCATGTTGCCTCATTCAGTGCACAGGATGAACTGTCCTTCATTACAGACCAACTGATTGATGTACTGCCTTTTTACTTGTTACAGTGTGTGGCCCTAGACCTCTATTAAAGCTCTTCACTAAAGACATCTCCTTTTCAGCTCTTCTGGTTTCTTTAAAATCTTAATTTATTTTCTTGTGTTTCTACAAGATGAGGGTCTTCCCCTTCTCTTTCACAGAGAAGTGGACAGATATTAAGGGAAGAAGCATTTTTGGTACCCAGTCTAGGTCAAGTAGGAATTTATTTTTTAGACTGTCTTTAAATGGTTCTTGATACAGTTCCACAACAAAAGTGTACTTAAAATTGCAACTGTGAGTACCGGGTTCTTCTGTGAAATCCAGAGACTCAAGCTGGATATTGAGGGAGCACTTGTGAAAAATCTCTTTTAAACAATTTGCCTGCCTTGCTCTGGAATTACGTAGCAGACAGAAGGCTTCAGCTCCTTGGTCCTCTATTGCTCAGGCAAGACCATCCTTTAGTCCTCTACAGCTTCCTACCTCAAATGTTATGCAAACTGGAGAACAAATTAGTGAATCAGGTAAACACCAGGACAACAGCCCACCTGTTGTATTAGTAATTCTGATATATCCCTAGGACAATTCCACTGGCAATGCATTGAAAGAAGGATAAGAAAAAAAAATCATGATTGCATGATTTAAATCAGAACAACATATAGTTATAATGAAATACATGTTATAAGGAATTGCATACAGTTGAATGAACAGCTATTCTCCAAGCATCTCCTAACTTTTGATGGATTTTTCCTGTAAACTTAACAGGGCTTCCTTCTTCTGTGCTGCATTTATTTGAAATAAGAATGTGCAAAAGAGGAGCTATTCTAGACTAGCTATTGAAAAATAAGTTACACTGCACCAACTATTTTACACAATTTGCCCACATGGACTAGAGGTAAATTTTATGTATTTGTAATGTAAAGCTTCTTCTTTGTCTTCCTCCTACAAGCATGTCTACATGAGAAAATTTACTAATGACAGTGAAATAACAGTATATTCATATCACTATAATTATATGTGTATCTATATGCAGATATTCCAGAAAAAAAGTATTCCTCCTGGGAGTTATATCAGCATAATTTTACCACTATAGCTCTACTAGTAATTTCCCCATGCAAATGATCCCTGAAATAATCTAACCAAGATTTTTTCACATCTTTCCTTGCATGACAGTTTCTCCAAACCCTTCATAAATTTGTATTAGTCACGTTTTATGTTACCAGTATGGCATAGCTAGTGTTTGGTTACTTAGAATATGTACATGGAGTACCATAGAACAAGATCATCCAAATACTTGGATTTTTGCAGATGTGCAAAAACTGTTAGTCCTTCTTATGTATACTGTCGACCTGTGGGTTTTGCTGTGTAAAGACCAAGTTAATGCTGATAAGGTAATAGCAAAGACTCTCAACTGTGTAGTCTGGAAGAAAGTGCTGTTCAGGTCAGCTGTTATAATCCTAACACTGGAACTCAGTTATTTCACTGAAGTGGGCTTCTCCCTTCCCCCCTACATGTTCCAGTTCATTCTTATTCAAATGTTGTAAGCTTTTTCTGGGAAGAGAAATCTCTTACTCTGGATTTGTGTAGTATTAGGGTTTGTAAAATGGTTTGCTATATCAACCAAGCAAACAAACAAGCAGCCTAGCCAAAAGTAGGAGTACTTGTTTGCCCACCAAATTCTGAGAAATTTAATTCATTATATTGACTGGTACAAAAACTTCTAACTTCAAAAAAACATAAACTAAATTTCAGTTATAACAATTGCCCTCATAAGTAATTTAATGGCTGCTACCATTTTTATGACCATTTTCAGGACTGATTAAAATTCTCAAGGCATGTTTACCTTAAGCCCCATGCATGATAGCACTTAGTAATTCTCACTGGTAAGAGTCAGCTATTTCACAATATATAATCTACTATATTTAAAAAAAACCAAAAGGAGGGAAAGCAGATTGGAAAACTCAGCAGCAAAGAGAACAAACAGAAGGGAGAATTAAGGAGAGACAGGGAGCAATACTTACTGCTGACTAACTGGCCAACACTCAAAGCTGAAGAGGAGGAGGATGAGGAAGAAGAAGAGGAAGCCTGACGCACTGGGCTTTGAGACATAGACGCTTGACTGTGAGCCAAATGCAGGAGATTGGATTGTGAGGCTGCTTGTCCCACTTGCGTCTGGGAGGGTTGATGGAGCTATATGTTAAAATGTAAAAATAGGTATTTAGAAGGTGAAACAGTAATAGGAAACTTGCAATGCACCATCTCACCCACCTACTTCTGGGGAACAAATCACATAGGAGCATTAAACATTATGGGTTTTGTTTAGGTGACAGTGTTAGAGTAGGAATAATCTGAGTTGTTTCAAATATAGTCTTTCCAGTTTTACTTAGTTTAACTGCATACTTAATCTAATTAGAAGGAAAATATTTTTTTTAAATGGGTGATAAGAGACCTATGACATTTACATCAGGATTCTGATTTATTAAATACACATCCTTACCTGTTTTCTGACTCATGAAACCAGATTTTTATTCCCTACATGGATTCTCATAGAAATCAGGACTGTGTAACAGAGGTCCTTTCATACTGCAGGACCAGGGCCAAGAAGACTGGGAATGGGGAAGAGGACATAAATGGAGCCAAAATCCCTTTCCTACAGGAATCAATGATTTGTTTTATGACATCAAACCTGGTAAACAAACAAAAATCACAGAAATGGACAAGTGGACGTGTGTAAAACACACATGGAAACTTCTGAGCCCCATTCACATCGAGGTTGTATTCAGTAAGACACACCTAAAAGTCTAGTGAGTATGGTAGATGCAAATGATACGGTGTTGATACTATATTAATTGTTAATATAATTATTATATTAATCGACTTGCTGAATTATTTTTAACAAGTATTACAAGAGTGTAGTCTTTGTTTGTTTATTAGGGGAATGGAAAGAACCATAAATCAATTCTGTCTATATTATGCTTTCATGTGGGGTTGAAATCTAGGAACGTTCTCTGGTACTCATTTTCACATAAAACTCTTAGAAAACTTGAAGGGCAGTCTCACTGAATAATGGAGGCACACAATGGACTTTACAATTTTGAATTGGATTCTAGTAGTCTGGTAGAGGCTTTTCAGAGCATAAGAATACAGTAATACAGGTCTGATACACTCTGGTGACTGCTGCTTATTATACCTTTATTTTATGTTGATTCTTGATACTGATCAAAAAAAGATCATAAAAATATTCTAAAAAGGCTTCATTTCACCATAGCTGTTATCTACATTTTCTAAAAGGGAAAAGGCAAAGGCCTATTTGGCCTTGCTTGAAGTCAATAATTAAAATCTATTTCTCAAATGATAAGGAGTATGAGGCTTTCTTTTTTGATACCTAACTGAAAAAATTACTTTAGAAAAGGAACTACATTCATTAGTAACACTCAAATTGTATGCATTGTCCTCCCAACACACAGAGAAGTGTTTGATGCTAAGTCGACAACAAATTATATAAAACTGTAGATAAAGGTATCTGTTCACATTCAAAATGACACTTTCTGTGGAATATATATGAACTATTTTAATGACAATATTCCTGTGAGAATCTGTTAAGAATGGAAAAAAAATTCAACTTCTTTTTCTACCTTCTACATGGAATAATATAACAGAAAATGAAGGAAGAAACTTTGATTTAACCTTTAATAATAATGATAATTATTTATCTGGACAGTTTTAGTGTATTCTGACTTCCTTGTGGTTTAATAAAAAAGCATTTTTTTTTAATCAAGTACAGTACATTTTAAAAAACATAACTGGCATTTTATCAAGGGGATAACAGAGAAGCTGATTAAAAGGCTTCAAGTTTTCAGACTCATGCAAGGAGTGGACACCTTCGAAAAAATTCTCTAATAGCTAGATTTTATCTACAGAGAATTCTCAACCCAGAATATCTATTTTTGTAATATCTTCTCTTAGGGAAACTTCCCACTATAAGGGCTGGCCTATTCTGAACACTGCAGAAGTGGACTGCCTGTCCATGCATTATATCCACATCACATCCAGACTGTAGCTTTCAGAAACAGGCGGGTGTTTGGGGTCTGGGTCTGTTGTCTGGAGAAATCTCTGGCAAAACTAAAGATTTCAGCCTAGGCAAGGGAAGCTAAGTACTGTATTTAGATCAGTTAGATGCTTTCACACTATGTGGAACACTCTAAGAGATGTTAGTGCTTATTTGTGAGGATGGAGGAACAAATTCAGCAGCTGTATTTACAGAGAAAGATCTGCAAAATTATAGTCTAGTCAACTGAGCTTCAACCATGGAAAAGTACTGAAGAAAATAAT
The DNA here is from genome assembly GCA_032173965.1 of Sitta carolinensis. Classification (NCBI taxonomy): domain Eukaryota; kingdom Metazoa; phylum Chordata; class Aves; order Passeriformes; family Sittidae; genus Sitta; species Sitta carolinensis. Next base: position 53,624,804 of record CM063284.1, on the reverse strand, counting down.
CAAACAATTTGTAAGCACCTGCAAGAAAACAAGGTAGCAACAGACAACATGGATTGTTAGAAGCAGCGTCAAACCAATCTGATCTCCCTCTAAGGGTAATTGGCCTTGTGGACAGGGAAAAAGCAGTAGGTGGTTTGATTTTACAAGTGTCTCTACACTTCCCTCATGCGACATTCTTAATAACCTAAGGAAGAATAGTTCAGGTGAAATTGCTGCAGAATGAATGCCAAAATATTTGGAAAGCAAAACTGAGGATAAGGTATCTGTGGAAACAAAAGCCTGCATACATGGTGTTTCGCAGAAGTCTGTCCTCATTCTGCACTTTTCAATATTTTCTTAACGACCTGGATAATGGAACAGAAAATATCTTTACTAAATTTACATGCTGATGACATGCTGGGAGGAAATTTTGACAGGCTGGATTACAGGATTAGGAATCAAGGTGTTTCTATGCTTTGAACACGCTGGCTGCAAACTTGTGGTGCTGCAAAAGTGAAGGCAGTTCCCATACCGAGCCAGGTGAGTGGGAGCAATGTCTGCAATGCATGAGAAGTGCATCTTCTTTTCTATTTGGGCCCTGGAAAGACCACTGCAGAGGGGGATGCCATGTCCCCAGCTAAGTGCCAGACTTAATTAAAATCTGGATTATTATTTAACTAGAGTTAAATAATTAGAATGGCTGAAGGCCTGGGCATTAACTGAGGCTTATGAAGACACCTGTAATGAACTGGTCATGTTTAATCTAAAGGAGGGAAGACCAAGTGGGGTATGATGCCTGCTTTGAATACAACCGTAGCTAATGAAAAGAGGAAATAATTATTCTCTCTTACATTTTATAATGGAGAGAATGAGGCCTAGCTATCTGGAAAGTTCAAATTAGATGTTGGGAAAAACTATCTAATGTGGCAGTGAAACACTGGCATAGATTACTGGTGGAATCTGTGGGTTTCTATGACAGTGGTTAGGACCAAATTAGGTAAAAACTGGAAAAGCTACTCCGCCTGAGAATAACAGGTTGGACTGGATAATCTCTTGAACCTTGACCTTCCACCCATTTTATTTTAATGATTCTACACCATTTCCCATCAGTATTTCTCAGGGAGATAGGAAATCCAACATTTTCCAGCCATATTACAACATAAAGTCACTGAACTATTCAACTACTGAGCATGTGCACAATAAAACTGAAGCCTCCAGAAAGGCCTAGAATGAGAGGGCACACTGCATTTTTCAGCTCTGCATGCAAGACAGGCATAGAGCCACTATGTAGTACATGCACAATATGATGATTGAGTCTAGAAAGTGTTTGGGTCTCTGCACGTGTTTTGTACTGTGCATATTTTTTTAAAGTAACTGGAATACCCTGAAGCTTGAAAACTTTCTTGTTGAAGAAATATTTAAAAAAAATATAAGAAATTCTCAAAATTTAGTTGGGCATAAAGGAATATGTCTATTGAAATTTGGATTCACAGTAACCTTAGGTGTAACAGCAATATATAAGGGATATTTACAGGTTGGTTTCTAACTCACTGCTTGTGAAGGAGAAGTGAGCCATGGGGTTGAAGAGGCTGAAGAATCACCATAAGACCTGACCAAAGACTGAGGGAGAATTCCATCTTTAACTTCCTACATAATTTCTAGCACTCCCTCTGCTTTACAAATAGGATGGTTAAGCTGTAAATGTCCTGCTTAAAAAACAATGATAGTTATCTATGGCATGAAATTGCAGTAAAATACTCTCTTTTCATCCACTATAATTTCCACTCCAGAAATAGCCTTAAGGACAGGCAACGATTATATAACGAATTTGATTCTAGATGACAGAATCAATTTGAACTTGCAATAGCTGACTTTTCCCAATTTTGGATATGTATATATGATATGAATTATATTTATGACTGTTGTGCATTTTCCATCCAAAGACAGAAGGAACCGTAGAAATTACAGAATTAGTTGCTGTAAGTGCCATTCTGTGTAGGTGGATATAGTAGACATGCCAGAATGATGACTGTATGCAACAGTGATCAGTATCTGGCAAGAATATGTGTATGCACACTACAGCTAGAGGGATGAAGTGAATACGAGAAGTGAAAAGTGCATCCTAATACTTGATAAGAATAAACTGAAAACTGCAAAGGGCCTTATTTGTATTTCTTTTACATGAGCTTTACATGTTCCTGTCAACAGTGAAGGTAGTACTGACTGATAAATGCAGAGGTGAAGAATTAAATAGGTCTGTAAGACTGAATTTTGTTCTTACATGATGTATGTAGGGTATTCCTATGCCTGAGATGGTTGACTGGAGTTCTGTGTTAAAGGCCTTATGGGATCAGGGATGTTGTTATCTGCATCTAGAAAGCTGCATATAAGTGATAGGGTAACAAGGTATTTAGCAAAAATTAAGGAAAGAGAAAGAAACTAAGTGGAAATCTAGAAAACTTTTGACAGACTATTGGCCTGTATCATAACAGAGCTGTTACTAAGTTTTACAGAGAGTCTGGACAAACAGCAAGGGCAAAATATGGACTTAATGGAAAGGAGAAGAAAATAATGAGCTTAAATTGTGGTAAGAGGGGCTGGTCAGGCATCAGGAAGTCCTTTTGAATGCTAAAGAGAGGGGCCTAGGTTGCCTAAGGATGTCAGGGAACCTATATCACTGAAGATTTTTAAGAACAAGCTAGACAAACATCTGTCAAGAATGATATAGGGACAGCTGATCCTGCCTAAGGGGAGGAGATGGACTGCGTGACCTCTTCAGGTCCTTTCCAGTCCTATTTTTCTATGATTCAGTGAAAAGGAAATCCTAGAGATGAAGAAACACAACAAATTAGAGAAGACAGAGGTGAAAAAGACAAGTATAACAAAAAGGACAGAAGAGATGAAACAGAGGAGTGTTACAAAGAGAAAGAAATACATCTTAAGCAATGCCCTTTAAGTTATAAATAAATATTTTAATTTTTTTTCTGATGTCAGCTAGTTCATCCTGGGAAATACAGACATTAGCTCTTGTAAAGACTGAAGTCCATAGAAGGTCTGAAAAATAAATATCTTAATATAAAAAGACAGTTCCAAACACTTTTGAAATTCCATGATAATTTACAGTAGTAGCAGTTTAAGTGTTTCATGCTTCTATTTTTCTTGAAAATGGAGTCCTCTGTTCTGTATACATTTCCTAAAATAGTTCCTAAAATACATTTGATTTTGAGAAAGAGTGAGCATTCTGAGGACACCACCTGATTCAAGAGCATCATAGCAGATGACGTCTTTTATTAAACCTGCTCATACTGCATGAGCAGGCATGGGCTTTAAAGATGTTTCCTTAAATCTTCTAGCAAATGGAAAGAACAAGTTAATACACATATCCCCATCCTTCATGTCAAATCACTTTCACAGTCAACTGTGCCAGAGTATTTCACAAATACTGTACCCCGTCACCCTAATTTAGGTTACTCAGATTCAAGTAACTGCATATATGAATCTGAATTTGAAAAATATTTGATACTTAATAAGCATCCTCTCTCCCAGTATAGTACAATATAGTATAGTACATACAGTATAATAGGTGTCTGTACATGCTGTTTAGATAGAATAGCTACATTTGGAAACTAATATAGAAAAACTCCTTAGGTTCACACTGGCTGTGTACATACTCCACCCAAAATGAAGACTGTGCTGTGGACATATCTGGGGGCAGGACTTTGACAGCACCTGCTGAAGTTCTTTCAAAGTCTTTCTATTGAATAACAACTACTTTCAAAGCACACTGTAACTGAAGGTCTTTCAGCTTGCTAAATGAGGTTGAGAATATAGCTGGACTTCTGTAGATGATTTAATTTCACATACAAATGAGGTGCATAAGTAATTTTTTTAACCCTTATCAGGAAGGGGTAAATGTCAATATAGCAACAATATTATTGTCAATACATTAATAATTAATTATAAATTATTTATCACTTAAAAATGTTAATTAATAATGTAAATATTACAATAGTATTATAGTAACAGTTTTAAATGTATACGGGAATAATTCAAAGGTAACCCTCATATTCCTACCGTGAATATTGCTTTCTGTGCCTCAGTTACTTAGAATGACAGGTAATGTAGTGACATCTTCCTATTCCCAGTGGTTTGGTGAAGTTATATTGACTGTTTTGAGATACCCTTCTCCTGCAAATGCTGTTGCCACAAAGAAAACTGGTCAAGAAAAGATGGTAGTTATGTCAAGAGTCATGCTGTGGCATGGAAAGGCTGATGTAGTCTAATGTAGTAGTAAGTAGTCTAGTAATTTTGACTTTCAAAATTCTAGTAATATATCCATAGATGAAATAGAATTGTGCAATGATGATAGTAAAGGAAAAGAGGAAGAAGTGAGAAAAATCATCACCCTCATCACTGAAAGTCATATAAAAAGCAAAAGAAAAACTAAGTTGGATTGAGACAACACAGTTTAGTGACTATATTGAAACAGAAAAAAGAGTGTATTTCTCATAAAACAAGAAAGCATCAAAACTATAGGAGCATTGCAGAGAGGAAATGATTGAGAGCTGGTTAGATTTTAATAGGAGAGAATAACAAGGGATTGCATGGAGTTGTGATAACAAGATGGTAGGGTGTTTGTAGCAGGTTGAGACTGCAGAAAGAGAACATCTATCATGAAATCTGGCAAGCAGATGTACAAGAATCACCACAGACCCATTTGAGAGGCATCTATGTCTTTTCAACAGTTAATCTGGAGCATGATAGCCAATGACAACAAAGATGGGGAACTGAAAATGCCTAGTAGCTCGTTTTTATTGTGTCAGAATTGGCAGAAGCCCAAAGCTGGTCATGCTCTAAGACAAGATGAAATATGAAAAATTCTGTCAGGCATTGTAGATAAAACAAGACTGAGGACAACAGGTACTACAGTCCTGATTTAATGAATCTAGTATGTAGAAAGAGCCAGGCAAAAGTGAGATGGGAACCTGCTTAATGTGGTACACCAGAGAACAATAGAATGTCCCAAAATTGCAAGAAAATAGTTACAAAAACACTAATTATTAGGAAAGCTGTTTAGGAAATTCATAAACAAGAATGTCTTTGAACCCCAGTGATCATTGGCAGCTGGATTCTTCTCAGTTCATTTTGCTCACCTTAGAATTAATTGGAAATCCTCAAACAGCTATCCTAGCCCTCTCTCATGCCAATGGAGACAATGGATATGTTAAGATACCTATTAGAGATTCAACCTATCAAATTTTTTTTCTATTTTGACATCTTGAGTTTCCCACTGGACATGTATGTCTGTTTGTCTATGTCTATAGAGGAAATCCAGTTAACTAGCTTATACCAGATACTTAACTCCTCTATGACTAAGGAAGGTGAATACTTTCCTAAATTTTATAAGACTGCAGTTCATGGTTCAAGTTCAGCTGTGTTAAGGTTGTGTGGTTAATGATATGAAAGAACACCTTGAAAGAAATTTTTCAAATCTGGTAACAAATGACAATACAAACAAGGTTTTACAACAAATTCATTTTTTCCAAAAACAATGTGCCTTTAGCCACGCAACCTACATTTTGACAAAATTCCTGTTGAGAGGCATGGAGGAAGTGCAGAAGTTACAAGGTTATCTTCTATCATAGGACACAAAGAACTTATAAAGCAAGAAAAATAAAATTAAAGAATAATTTTATTATTTCTTTTTCAAGAAAGGAGACTACAAATAGAGAACAAAGGATTTATACCAGATTGTCTTCAGTTAGTACAAAATACCATTAAAAACTTACAAATCCTGTCTAGAGGATGCCAGGGGAGCATTTCGACAGGTAGTGTATCAGTGAAAACTGATTCACGTCAAAAGGAACCATTTTAGTGACACATATTATGATAATAATCAGGGAAGCAAAGATATATTATAGTGGATACATCTGCTTATTAAGTAAAACTGTTCCATGAACAGAGACAGAAAAAAGCAGGATGTTAGGCTGTATTGAGATAACAAAAGAAAATAATGTTGAAAATAATATCATGTTATGTAAAACAGGGATGCATCCTCCCTGTGACCATGGCATTCAATTCTAATCAAAAAAATCTTGAAGAGATTAGTGTGGAAATGACTGGGAGATGAACAGCAAAAATTATTAAAGGCAAAGAAAAACTTGTTTATGAGCAGGGATTAAAAGGATACAGAATAAAACAGGAGGTCAAACAGCTATCTGCTTTAGAAAGCCATTGCAATTTCTAGAAGAATTCTTGGTGTGTATACAGATGCTCCTTAGATTAGCAAAATCTTTGGAAAATAGTAAAATACCTGAAGTTTTACCTACTTGGTGTAATTTGAAGAGGAACAATCCTTACTGTGGGTAGTTTAAAGAACATAAATCAAACCCATCTCTTTATACTGAAATACAGGAAGAGCAAGACTACATCATACTTGCTTGAGTACATTGAAAACAAACCGACTTACAGTGCAGAAAAAAAGCCCTACTTTACACTGTATGTAAGTATTCTGTGAACCCATTTCCATTAGGAGACACTGAGGTTTTAGTCTGTTAAGTCTGAAAAAGTTGTATGAATAAATAACACATATAGTCTACCTAAGTAAAGATGACTAATGACAATATCTGAGGCATTTAAGTCTTCAGTCATCAGGGAAGAAGTAAGCACTAGCATGCATTGCTTAGTAACTGGAACAGTTTACAAAGGTTCAATTATTGTGACTCAGCTAACAAGCAGCAGTTCACTATCATTGCACTTTATCTCCTGCAGTACTTAGTTTCCAAGGAAGTGTCAAGTAGAAAGTTAAGTTGGGTTATCTGTAATTGGAACGTTTATACTACATTATTATTTCCTGCATTTATTTCTTCAAGACATGCTAAAAACTTCCCCCAGATTTGTGTTGTAATCTTTTCCCCTGCTGAAGCTTCTTTCATCAAGTTAGAAGACACCAAATGCTGTGACTCCATTTTCAAAAACATTTTGTATTCCTTCTGAGCCCTCTGCTTTGAAGCACTCACTCAGTTCTTTTGAAAATGATATTTTAAACCTTAATATGCCTTAATATGATATCATTAGCCAAATGCTACAGCTAGTCTAAATCTCTAAACAGGCAATAAAAATAAATCCAGGATCTCCTTAAACTTCAAGCAAATCTATTCACTTTCCAAATAATACAAGAGTTTGTATAGTACTAGCTCAATTGTTTTTATACTGTCCATCAGCATTATTCCTATGAGGAATATAGCTCTCATACATCTTTTGTGCTCCCATTGAAATTCATGGTAAAATTTTCTTTGACTTCTTTCAGTAAAGCCAGAAGAGCCAGTAGAGGGAGCACAAATACATAGAAATAATTTTCTGTGGTTCCTATAAAAACGATAACCTGTAATATTTTTTCATATAGTATTTGCACTACATCTTTCCCTCCCTGATCAAAAATGCTGTCTTGATTAAACTTCAAGAAAGGCTGACTCAAGGTAAGGAGAGTGTGGTGTTTGGTGGCCCTTCTTGCAACCCCTTGGACCTCAGGACTCTGTGTAAGAAAGAGTCAGGGGCTGAACCCTGTGAAAATAGTATTGGCAAAAAAAAAATGTTTTCTACCTCCATAGCACTGCTGGGCAGATCAGATTAATTGGGAGCATCTTTGGCTCTTGGACATAACCAGTTCCCTGCAGACTGATATTTCTGCCAGCTGATACCTGCATGTGAGCATACAGGTTGGGTGAACAAGCAGAGTACAGCATGATGTGGCTAAACAGTGCTTTCTACCTTGCACCCCTGCTCAATCAGCAAGCTGCAGCTTTCAGAGTTTGTCCCTTTATGTGAGCCCAGTGACACAAGATGTGCAGAAAATGTTACACCTCTCTGCCCACTGACACTACTGACAGACATTGCCTGGAGGGATTGCTTTGATGCAGGACTCAGAAGGTGAGTTGCTGTGCATGTGAGAATGACCCAGGTCCTTTATCCTCCTATTTACATCTAAATTTCATGAGTTTCAAATGGGATCTCAGGATTGCTATGATATTTGAGTGCTTTCCTCATAATGGAGGAAAAGACCTAAACCCTTCAGGGCACTGGCTCAAAAAAACCTCAACAAACTATCCCTCACCCACCCAGAAAACCAAATTTGAACTGCTGAGTTTCATATTTCATTGTCAGGTGTTCCTGTGGTGGAGAACATGGAGCCTGCCCTCAGATTCATTCAGCTTTGTTTGAAACCATGTATATGCAACCATTGCAGAAGCACTTGCCAGTAGTGCAAGTACATCCCATTAAAGAAAATAGAGTTAGATAAGTGACAAGTGCTTTGGAAAATGTCCTTGCTAGATAGTACAGAGGATAGGATGGGAAAAAGCAGGTAACCAATGGGATGTGAAATGTTTTCAGAACAACCAAAAAATTGACATTAGAGATCCATTCATTCTCTACTTCTAAACTTGAAAAAAATAAATTAAAAAATCATCAGTTTGGAGGTCAGGTGGCCTGGGATACTTGGCAGCATACAAGAAACTCCTGCCTGAGCCTGGAGGTGTCAGCAGGAGTGGCAAACAATCACTACTAGGAATAGGAATGGTAAGCTGAATATTTAAATGAGGGACATTTTTGTAAGTACCTCTTTGGAAATCACATTTGATGTATTTTCTGTCCTCAATTTCCCCTTTTTCAGGGAAGAAAGGTGGGTCGACAATTCCTTGCTCTACAGATGTAGGCAAATCTAATGGATTTGACTCTAGAGTGCTATAAGAAGAGCTACAGAAGTGTTTTTGGACCTCAGTGTGATCACTGGATCCATCCTTAAGCCTGTCAACTACCTGCAACCTTACACTGAGTAATAATTTCCACAGAATACTTTTTGTCTAGGCAATTACATACAATAATATCTGATTTTCCAGTGAGGAAATCTAATAAGATTTTATATTTTTCCTTGTTTCCCCTGTATGTTCCAAATCATTTCAAGTTCCAGTCTTGAACTGGTCTGTAGGTGACCACTAACTAAGCAACTGAACTTTATAGGCCAGATGGGCCAGATAAGTCTCCTCTGGCTCATATTCCTATTGCATTTTCACTGCAGAAAACATCTCAGTTGGTCCTATACTTACCTTGAAAAGAAAAGAATAAATGGATAATCCATGAATGTATAAATAAATTATATAATATGACATGATTAATTACTACATATAGAGTATGCAGTAATACACTATTACATAATTAATTTTTGTTGTTAAAAATGGTTAAGTAGTGGGAATTTTTAGAGAGGCCATGAGAGTGGTCATGAGAAGCAGAAAACTTCTGTGTGTCTGTTTTGATAATCATTCAGGCTACAGACAATTTACCTGCTGGCCTGGTTTGAGCGGCGATAGTGTTATTCCCTGGGTATTGATCACTGGGAGTATCTGGTTGCCGATGACAGTGGCGATGATCTGACCCTGGGCATTGGTCAATAACTGTGGAGTTATTGGCTGCACCTGAAGTCCCTGAGCTCCACCTGCTGCCTGGCTGGACGGGACTGGGCTAGGCATCAGTGGGATTGTTCCAATAATCTGGAAGAAACAACACAGGGAGAATGCACGCATGCCACATATACTTGCCACATGTAATTCCTTATACTATGCATGTTGAATCAAACTTAGGTAATAAAAGCACAGAGAGACTGGTAAGACAGGCTGAGGGTGGGAAACAGTCATTCCTTTACTGGGGTGATGAGGACCTTCTAATTCATTTGTCGTATCACATATCACCTGCACATTTTACCACTGTCCACTGTCATCTTCAGCACATCCGCCATGGCTTAAGAGTGTATGAAACAAATGCTGGGCAACACTCTGGGCCCTGGATCATGGTTTGTTTCCACTATACATTTTAACAGAGTGAAATAGATAAAAGTATCAGTATTTTTGTCTTGCTTTCTACCTCATCCATATAATGTTACTAATGGGGCTTATGAATTTTTACTTGATTTTCTGATACCTGGTACTCTAGATGACCTCCGATTGCTCCCATGTGACCTCAGGAAGATACAAAGGGATACTGGTACCTTTCAGGGCATGCCTTATTAAGATACATTCATAAAAATGCAGCTGGTTTTGGATGACAGCTATGAAGTACAACACAACAGAAGGGCTGATGTTAGATAAAATATAATAGCTAACATTTCTGGGGCAAGTAGTTGCAGAAAGAGACACTTGTGACATCTCAGACTTGCGAATACAGTGATTTCCTAAAATGTGAATGTGCCTGTAAAACTAATATTAGGATGAAATGTCAAACAGATGTTGAAAGAAGGCTTGTCAGTCAATAAGCTGCTACGCTGGAAATAGTTATGCTGTTGCAAGATTCTTTTTACAAGTATTAGAGAATCTGAAATAAACTTCTGATGAAACTTGGGCCTAAACCCAAACTTTTTCTTTTTTTTTTTCAAACAGCAACATATGGAGCTGGAGTCAAAGGATACAAAGACAACAGGAAAAATAAAAATAGCACAGCACATCTCTATTTCCTTCACATTCTCCTTTCTTTATCACAGCCTCCCTGAAAACATCTCCCCTATTATAGGATGTCCCGTCTGCCTTTTCCAGAAACCTTGCGTCTTCCTCTTTATCCTCAGCATTTACCACACTGCATTGTCCATTTTGACTCCTACTAGTATGTTCCAAATTGTCCTGTGTACCTGACCACATATGGACCTGGGCTGCTGAGAAAGAGGGTGGATTATGACTGAGTTTTCCTTCTTTTTCCTCAGTGGAGAGAGAAACAGGGTAGTTTTCCACAGGCTGCCTGCTGGTTCTCATTCCATTTGGGAGCTTAGTCATCTTTTTAGATGTCTTTGCTTCTGACAAACTTTATAGAAATTAGCTGATTCAAAGCCATTAAGTAGGTATGGAGAGCTGAATGGACAGAAAGAGAAGTATACCTAGCACTAGTCACAGATTAGTTTCCTCATGAAAATAGGCTGAAGTGTTCCTAATGAAACTCAAAAGCAAGATTGTTCCCCAAACAAATATATAAATCAAAACATATAGCATTCCTATTGATTTCAGCAATTAATTTATATTTTATCAATGGAACCAATCCAATACAGTGTAAAATTAGCTCTAAAATAACTATTTAGTGAAAACATCAGGTAGCTTTTTGGGCAGACCACACTTCTGTGTGAGTGCAAAAGTAGAACAACAGTGAATCTCTTGCTATGGATATAAAATGAATAGAGGTGTGAAATGCATGGTGAAGAGTAACAGAGATATGTGAAGACCTCTGCCTACTGGAATCACCAGAGGTGACATACAACAACCCCAAAAAAATCCATTCTTAAAAAAAACATCATGCAAAGATATACAAGTAATTCAGGCATAGCTGGAGGGGCAGGTGGATCTTATCACCCTCTCACATTATTAGGCTAAGATACAGCTCCATTGAGTGACAGGGTCCTAATGAGTGACTGTTCTTTCAGCAGTCACACCCAGTGATGTGCTTCTAGGAAGACTCAACCATGTAGGGTGACAACCTAAACTGACTCCTGGAGCAAGAAGAGTGCATGTCGTTGGCTGTAGCAGCTCAGGTAAGAAGTGATAGGTGCTGAAGTCATTATCGATTTACCAAACTTAGAAGGCCTTAACATGGGAAGACCAGAGAACCATAAAATAAAGCAGGACAGCTCTCCTGTGGGAGAACCTGATAAAAAGGCAAGCCCAGCTACTAAGCTGTATTGTAAGAGCTGCAAATATCAAGACTGTTCAAAAGACTGTAAAGATACAATTTAAGTTCTTAATGCATTGCTAAAAGGTAGACAGATCAATAAAGATTATTACTCCCATTTTACGGCACATGAAAGTGAAGCACTGTGAAGCATATTCAGTTAGTCTTCTAAGCTGAAATTTCCTGAGAGTTCACTTTGCAGATCACAATACATTTTATTTTATTTTATTTTATTTTATTTTATTTTATTTTATTTTATTTTATTTTATTTATTTTATTTTATTTTATTTTTATTTTTATTTTATTTTATCCATACCTGAATGGCAACTGCTTTTCTGTTCATATGAGAAGATGGCTGTTCACTGAGGAGAGAGGCATTTACTTACATTATTATCAGATTTCAAATCATTTTCATTCAGTATGAATGAAATACAACTGCAATGTAGTGCAACACGTAAATATCTCCCAGTTTCTGTGAACTAACATATTTATGGGTAACAAATATATTCTTTCACTTTTAATATAATCTCACCAAACACAAGAAATAATCCTTTTAATTTTATCAGCAGAGACATATCAAAGGCCTCCCATTCCTTTTCCATGTCTGTAAACGACATAACCTTGGACTGTCATTACTCCAATGTAACTTTAACTATCAAGGTCCTAATCCCAGCAAAGTAAAAAATGCTGTGTTTGTGTTATCAGTAATAGAAATGTTTACATTCACATTTAAAATGCATTTCTTGGACTACAGTTGGACATTTCATAGAGTGACAATGCTGAAGTGGACAGTTTGTAAGGTCAGAAGCAGAAGGCTATCTATATGTATTAATGTGTGTCACACACCATACTGTATGTGGCATGCTGTACATGCACACAGACAGAAATGGAGCAGGAAAAACACAGATGGGAGAAGTGTTCCGAAAGGGCAAATGAATAAATACCCTCAGGGGTGTTGCCGTAAGACCTAAGGCTAAATCATAATGGGAAACAGAAACTTACTGAGCTTCCAGAAGATTTTATTTCCTTTTTTACCAAAGTAAATTCTTGTCTGGTTAAGAAAAAATATCCACTTGTCTTTACTTTAACAACAGGGCTACTGATTATTGCATGCAGCTTTGAGATGACTAAAATTTGATTTAGGTTTTCCCTTTCAAGTTCCCCCTTGTCCAAGTACCCTGTCCTAAATATCCTAATTGCTCACTGATTCACACATAAGAAATACTCAACTGGATCCCTTCCTTAAACTTTGTGTGACTGACATGATGCTGAGCCAAATGCCTCTTTTGTCTAATTTTGGTATGAAATTTCACCCTGGGCCTTGCTAATCTGTCCTCTTAAATTATTGTAAAAGTTGAAGACAATTTATGGTTTTGATACATTTGAATTTTGTCAAGAAATAAAACAAGACCATGCCACAGGCTTGAGGCACTGGCATGCCACAGTACAGACTATTTAATTGCCAGTGATTTCCCTAGTCGAGAGGCATTGCTCCTTTCTAGGAAATGCTGCTACTTCAGATTATTTTCAAAGATGGTTCAGGAGTAACATGACAGGGATTCATCCCACAAGATACTTAAAGAATCACACAGAATGGTTTGAGTTGGAAAGGGCCTCTTAAAAACCATCTAGTTCAATTCCCCAGCCATGGGCAGTGACATATTTCACTCGACCACATTGCTTAAAGCTTCATCCAAACTGGCCTTGAACAATTCCACAGTGAGACATGCTCAATGTTATGTCTTCTCTGAGACAAAGCAGAATGGGATTTTTACTCTGTCAATGCTTGGATTCAAATTCATAAACAATCTTGCTTGTCAAAGATGTTTTTGAAGAAAGAAAACACACATCCCTAAAAGTTCTAATGCTACAAAAATATAATTTTAAAAGTGTGGAGAGTTTTTTGTGTGTCTTTAACAATTCCTTTTATACATCATACAACTAACTGAAAGCAAGCAGTGTTCACAAAGGAGCTGCAAAACAGGTGTCATATGCAAAACAGCAGAGAGTTTTGAAAACCCAAGGGTTAATTCAAGGGATCCCCTTGTTGATGCTTCTCTAAGGGAGTCAGGCACAGTAATCTGCATAGAACTGTTAATTAAAATAAATTACACCAGCTTGTATCTTTCTGATGTACAGGTTCTTCATACAGGCACAAAATGCAGTGCAGGTGGAAACTGTACCAAGATATTTAATGTAAATTCAGACTTTAACTTCTTTTATAGAGATAAGGTTTTCATCCTCCAATACTAATCACAAAGAATGCAATTCTGGCCTTCTTCAAGTGTCAGAGTGTTGCCAGAATCCTTGGTGGAGTCAGATTATCACTTTAAGTATTGAGCATGTTTCTTTCCTTTTTGTTCATGGATTAATAGATACATCAATTGTATCAATCTGCTTAAAGAGCAGTTTGTACAGCAATTAAGTATTTTTCTGCTTTCCAATATTAACTAAATTTTAAAACTCAGTTGTTTGTTTCTAACTTCAAAAGAAATTTGGGGTGATTTTTAACAGCATCTGAGTATTTTCTACTGGTTAATCTATTAGTGTGGTTTTAGCAGCATAGGATTTCAAGGTATCTGACATCAAATCTCTCAGATCTAACAACTTGAACCTACCATTACCAAGATGACTTCTGCAATAAAATTGTAAGGCTTGGCTTGCACATGAAATTAATTTGTCAACCTGCACCTTCATAAGAGCTGTGGCTCCAGTGGTCTTTGCCTACATAGTCCTGTAAACTGCAAATTTATCTGCAGTGAAAGATTAGCACACAATTAAAGTGAAGGTAAAATCCCAAGTAATGGAGCTGACGATGGAGGGGAAAAATCCCAAATCCTCAGTATATCAATAATTTCTCTGGATATTACTCCCAATGGCAGGGCAATGCCCTAACACTGATTAATTGAAGTTTAGTCAGTATTGTACCTTTAAGCAGATTTCAGACCTCCTCAGTAAAGATTTCCTCTTACAAATGAAATAGAAACATATGATTTCTTAAAAATCTGATCCTTTGAAAAAGTGATTCTTAAGAAAGATTAATATTAAAAAAAATCATTCTTATCTTTCCTTCATATTTAATTGCCTTTGTGGTTTACTTTATTGTAACACATAGGCTGAAACCATGGACAGACACTGAGTGATTGCTCATAACTTCTGGGGATAAATGTCTAATTGCAGCACTGCACATACAAAACCAGATTTTGTGTAGCTCTGTGACAGACTAATGCAAGATTTCCCAGTAGTGAGTCTTTACATGTCTCTGTCAAAGGTTTGACGTTGGCACAAGGCCAGTGCCCCTATGAGGATATACTGTCCCTGGTATTTGCTGTGAGATGTGACCAAAAACAGAGCAAAACAGCTTCTAATTTAGAAAGCAAAAGAAAAGAACTTTATTACTTATAATATGCAAAGAAGACACATACAGAAGAACATGAAAACTTTAAAAAACACTCTTCCTCCCCCCCCCCACCAGTTCTCAACACAATAAAACAAACTAAAAATTCTCAATCACGTTACCACCCTTTAGATAATTAATCCTTAGTCTATTACCACCCTTTCGATAATCAGTACTCAGTTCATCAAGGAGAGATAGGAGTCTTCCTTGCACCACATCGTGGCCTCTTCCTCCATGTCCAGTGCTCTCATCACTGTGCATGGACCAGAGCTGTTTCTAGGGTTTCTCTTTTTAAAGATGCTTTGGTTAGTTCCAAGAAACGACAGCTTCTCAAATTTTGGGACACCGTCCCCCCCCCCCAATATTACCCCCTGGGGCTGAGGGGCCTTGAGAACAGAGCTCTTCCTCTCATCTCTGTTCACACTACTGTCCACTCTTGGCTCCAAGCCAATGCCTCTCCCCAGATGCAGTCTCTGTGTTACAGAAAAGAAATGAGTCCGTCCATGGCTATACAAGAAAAGTCCAGCCAAAGACCATTCCATCATCTCCTCTCACCTAGGATTCTTTTCAGCATTCTCTGACAATCTTCCACTTGCACAAACTTTCATCATCTTTGCTTAGTTCTCTCTATCTTTCTTCTTCAAATTCAGGAGGATTAGCATTTATAAAGTTTCCATCATCTACGAAAAGGATTAAAATCTTGGGCTTTGTTTCCTCAGAACTCTCACGGTATCTTTACTGTTGGGCACTCTTCTCGCGCCACCCCCCCATACTCCTTCGGCCGTGCTGCCCAGCTACTGATATCAAATTTCAAGGTGACACAGATCACAGACACAGTCTCTCAGTCTCTCTCTCTCTCTCTCCGGGGAGGGGGGGGGAGGAAAGAAGGCTGCTTGATGCCTCTTAAGGTTCTTGTATTCTCTCCACCCTTCCATCTTGCAGGATTTTTTCTCTCCCCCTCTGTGCCCAAGGCTCCAGCCTACCTCACCCAGGCCGCATGGCTTCCCCTCCCCCGCCCAGCCAGCCGCTGGGCAGGGGAGATCCGTCCGTCCTCAGGGACCGGAACCAAGAGAGAGCTTTCCGGGGAGCCCTCTGCTTTTAACCCCTTGTGTTCTCAGAGGCGGATCCTTGTCCTCAGTGGCCACACCAGGTGCCAGTCTTTAAACCTGAGCACTCATTGGTTTGACCACTGAAGTTCAAAAAACTCATTTTTTTCAAACTACGACAGTCTCCTAATAAACCCATTGTGTCTTGACATTAGGTGAAGTTAACATGATATTCTAAAACGAAGCATAAAACTGTTTTTTATTAAATTCTTCTCCTCTCATCAGAAACAGGGATTAGGCCCTGCTTCATTGTTTTCCCAGCGTAACCAAAGGAATATTACAAATTGTAGCCAAATGGATGCTTCAACAGCTGCCTTTGTTTCTGCTCTGAAGTGTAAGTAAAATCAAAGACCAACTAGACTAGTTTGTTTCTATTGTCAGCCAGGGCTGACATGAAGCAAATGGTGACATTTCATTTGAAAAATGTCTTTAACTATAAAAAGGAAATAGTAAGTATTTTCAGTAGTATCATCAAAGGAATGTCTTCAATTTGATCAATGCTGCAACTCTTTAAATACTGAAAGTTAATTATTCAGTTTTGAACAACAGAAAAACAACATAAAAAGAAAACAGAAAAACCCAAGAAAAGTGAAAGAAGCAACAAAAAAAATTGTTTAGCAAAATGAGACAAAACACCATATACACAGAGACACGAGAGTGTTGGTGGATGAGACCTCGCAACGTGTTCTTGCAGCCCCAAAGGCCAACTGCATCCTGAGTGTCATGGTTTGACGCTGGCACAAGGCCAGTGCCCCCATGAAGATATACTGTCTCTGGTGCTTGCTGTGAGATGTGACCATAAACAGAGTAAAACAGCTTCTAATTTAGGAACAAAAGGAAAGAAGAACTTTATTCACTTATAATACGTAAAAGAGACACACAGAGAAGAGGATGAAAACTTTAAAAACACTCCTCCTCCCCCCACCCAAGTTCTCAACACAGTGAAACAAAACTAAAAAATCCCCAATCAAGTTACCCCTTCTCAAATAATCAGTCTTCAATCCATTATCATCCTTTTGATAATCAGTACTCAGTTCACCAAGGAGAGATAGGAGTCCTCCTTGCACCATATCGTGACCTCTTTTTCCATGTCCAGTGCTCTCATCACTGTGCATGGACCAGAGCTGCTTCTAGGGTTTCTCTTTTTAAAGATGCTTTGGTTAGTTCCAAGAAACGACAGCTTCTCAAATTTTGGGACAACAGTCCCCCCCGATATTACCCCCTGGGGCTGAGGGGCCTTGAGAACAGAGCTCTTCCTCTCATCTCTGTTCACACTACTGTCCACTCTTGGCTCCAAGCCAATGCCTCTCCCCAGATGCAGTCTCTGTGTTACAGAAAAGAAATGAGTCCGTCCATGGCTATACAAGAAAAGTCCAGCCAAAGACCACTCCATCATCTCCTCCCACCTAGGATTCTTTTCAGCATCCTCTGACAATCTTTCACTTGCACGAACTTTCATCACCTTTGCTCAGTTCTCTCTATCTTCCTTCTTTAGATTCAGGAGGATCAGCATTTATAAAATTTCTATCATCTACGAAAAGGGTTAAAATCTTGGACTGTGCCTGCCCAGAACTCCCACGGCAAGTTGCCAGGCACCTTCTTGCGCCACCCCCTCCTTACTCCTTCGGCTGTGCTGCCTGGCTGCCGATATCAAATTTCAAGGTGGCACAGACACAGTCTTTCTTTCTCTCTCTCCGGGGGGGGGGGGGGAAAGGGGGGCTGCCTGATGTCTCTCAAGGTTCTTGTATTCTCTCCACCCTTCCATCCTGCAGGATCTTTCTCTCCCCCTCTGTGCCCAAGGCTCCAGCCTACCTCGCCCAGGCCACATGGCTTCCCCTGCCCCGCCCAGCCTGCAGCTGGGCAGGGGAGACCTGACCTCCCTCAGGAACTGGAACCAAGAGAGAGCTCTCCCAAGAGCCCTCTGCTTTTAACTCCCTGTGTTCTCAGAGGCGGATCCTTGTCCTCAGTGGCCACACTAAGTGCCAATATTCAAACCTGAGCACTTATTGGTTTGACCACTGAATCCCAAAAAACTCACTTCTTTTCAAACCACCACACTGAGCTGTATCAGAAGATTTTGGGGGAGGTGTTTGTCTCTCTCTCCTGTGCCCTCATCAAGCCCACATGGAGTGCTGCCTCCAGCTCTGTAGTCTTCAGCACAACAAAGATAGGGATCTTGCAGGTCCAGAGGAGGCCAAAAAGATGATCTGGAGGCTGGAACATCTCTCCTATGAAGGCAGGCTGAAAGAGTTGGGGCTGTTCAGTCTAGAGAAGAGAATGTTCTGGGGAGAATTTACAGCAGCCTCTCAGTACATAAAGGAGGCCTAAACACTGGGTAGGGACTGTTTCACAAAGGTGTGTAGGACAAGGGATCCATGATAGAACAAGATGTAATGGCTTCAAACTAGGAAGGGGAGGTTTAGATGAGATGTTAGGAAGAAATTTTTTACTATGAGGGTAGTGAGAACAGGTCACCCAGGGAAGCTGTGGATGCCCTATCCCAGGAAGTGTTCAAGGCCAGGCTGGATGGGGCTTTGAGAAACCTGGTAGAGTGAGAGCTGTCTCTGTCCATGGCAGGGCTTGGAATTAGATGATCTTTAAGGTCTCCTCCAAGCCAAATCATTCTATGATTCTATGATTTTGTACAGTTTTACAAACTTTATTCAGAAGCTGCTTCTGTTCAGAAATATGTTTCATGGTCACTTTATCAACTGGAGTTATTTAAGGAGACAATCTAAGGAGAAAATGACTGAGGAAAAGCTATAATAATGTGAATATGCACAGGATTCTTTAGCCTCTGTGCAGCTATCCCTTTCTTAATCCCATACACATATACATATATATATATAGACAGTATCTATATAAATTATAAATGCAGATACACAGATATTTTTAGAAATACATATCACTTATTATCTACCAATATCAATAAACCCAGCTATTTATACGCAATAATCTGCATATATACAATCTGCTGCCATCTCATTAAAAAACTGGAATCATGAATATGAGGAATACAAATTGCAGAATTCTTTTGAAAGTAGCGATATTCCGTCTTATTCTTTGGACTAATGACAATATGATTCTTGAACATCATACAGGATGAAACAAGGACCACCTGTGTCTTTCAAATTAGAAGTGGTATTAATTCACAGAAAGCTTGCAGATTTCCTTTGCTGCATTGTATTTCCTAATGACAACCAAAGAGATGGCACAACAAAATGCTACTTTGTGAAAAAGGCATCAAATAGTGATACTGGAAACATGCACCTATGAAACTGTACTCCTGGGTCACCATTTTATGTAAGGAACTGTAATTTTCAAGGTTAAGTATTGTCCATGTATCATTCAACATATTGGATAGGTTAATGTCTGTAAGCATCATAATAGAACATTGAGTTCACATTCTGCCGAATTTTCTCAGTGTTGTTTTTTTGGTTTTTTTTTTTTTTTTTTTGTAGAAAAGAATGTTTGTATATTAACATCAAACTATACAGGAATTTATTTGTCATCACTGTAGGAATTATATGGTGAAATTTTTCTTAAGTAAATGCTATTACATTCTGGTAGTAGGAGCATGTGTACTGTCATAAAAAAGAATGTCTTTTTTATCAAACGTTCAAAACAACACAACATTTTCTCATTAGAAAAATCTAAATATATATATATAATTATCAAATTAAAGACTAAAAATTACGTTGAGTGTCTGCTGAATTGTCTCTTTTACACAATCTGCTTATCAAATTTAACTTCCTTCTGAAAACAAGAATTATATCAGGCATCAGTCCCTTAGAGGTTATAGTTCTTAGTTGAGCAAAGCAGCTGTGGATTTTAATTAGATTTGCAGGTCCTAAACATTCATGAAAATCAGTTAGTGAGATTCTGTTGGGGTTGGGTTCACTTGTAGAATTTTTTTTTTTTTCTCTTTCCCATAAGTTGCCAGGTAACTAATGCCTGAGTACTTAAGAGTAGTTAATAAAGACAAAAGAAGTGGCTGAGGTGGGGGGAGGGGTATGTAGAACTTCACTTTTGCTGGGGGTTTTTTTGCCGGCCACGGTTCTTTTTTTTCGTGTGTGTCCCGGGAATCCTGAACCGGGCCCCCGTCTGCCTCGCCGGGAGCCGCACCACGGCAGGTCCTGCTCTCTCCCCCTCGCTGTTCCTTCACTCCTGCTCCGAGTGTTTCTCCACGCTTCAGCCCGCACCCCCTGCCCTGCCGGGACTCGTGCTGCAGCTCCAGCCACTGCCGGGGAGCTTCCGATCCATCTCCAGCGCCCCGAGACTCTGCACCACAGCTGCTGGTGCCGGTAACTGCACCAACGGAGTGGGGGGAGGGTGCCAGCGGCAGAGAAACGCTGTGTCTGTTTCCCTGGTTCTGTCTGTTGTTCATACCATAGTTATTGTTGTTCTGTTTTGCCTTGCTAAACACAAGTAAAGAACTGTGATCCATATCCTCACATCTTTGCCTGAGAGCCCCTTAATTCTAAAATTAGAGGAGTTTTTGGGGATTTGAGAGGGTCCTGTTTGTCCTTAGCAATACCTGTCTTCCAAACTAAGACAGATTTTTATGAAAATATTTATTATTTAAAATTATTTGATAGATATCTAATATAAAATATTTTAGCAATATTTTTGTTTGTTATGATAACAGATCCACAATGTTATGACAGGACAGCCAATACTATTGTATCTGCTATGAAAAAACAGCCAAAATTTCTAATAATATTTGATGAGCACTAAAAGAATTCACAATTAACCATTTTTAGCATTTTACCGCTTGTCTTCCAAGCCACAAATAGCTTTCCTGATTGCTGTGCAGATCCTTGTAGGGTGTGTATAAGCAAATACACTTCTGTATGTGTGGTTTTGGGTGGTTTTTTTTATAAATCCTCTTGATAACCAGAAGTAATAGTATTCGTTTTCTCAGAAATTAAATACATAGATACTGGGCCGGAAGTGTTAATTTCTAGAATTATTGTGATGAAAATATTTTTGTAGATATTTATTCACCCCTACTTTCTTTTCAATCAGGCTGTGATTTTCATAGTTGCCTACAAAAGTATCACTGTTGTTTGGCTTCTCTGAAGATTTGAAGATTTTTTGTAGATATTTATTCACCCCTACTTTCTTTTCAATCAGGCTGTGATTTTCATAGTTGCCTACAAAAGTATCACTGTTGTTTGGCTTCTCTGAAGATTTCAATATCAACTAGGTATCAAACATCTCAGAGGCAAGAAATCCCTGCTCTGAAATAAAATTTCTCAGCCTTTTCAAGCTTTGTATCTTGGTTGCAGCTGCTAACCCAAACATCAATTTGTATCTTTAGATTGCAAACTGAATTTAGATTCCTTTAGAACAAGGATTGTCTCTTTTGAGCAATAACATTATTTCCTGCTACTTCTCTCTCAGAGCATAGAGTGGACTTGCGTCCAGCCACATAAGAATCTAAAATACTGGACACGCAGCACAAGAAAATGTAGGCATCCCTATGCTTTGTAATACATGCCATGCTGAGCCATTCAAGGATAGCTGGGGAAAAAAATTCCTATTTCTCAGCAAGAAGAACTAGTCCCAGCACAATGTGTGCCAATGTGATTAGAATGCTTCCATGCTACGGTGACATTATCAGCTTGTTTAGAACTACCTTTGCTACTTGGTGCTGTATTGCACTGTACTGGCCTACTATAGAGATGCTATTGAGAGGTGGGGAGACAGAATGAGGCAGGGTTTAATAATTGCTCTATGATCCTGTGGTTTTTAAATAAGAGCTGCTATTGAGACATAGCCTTGCACAGATATGAACAAGATAACACCCTCCACTGCCAAAGAGTTTTCACTGAGATAGTGTGAGTTTAATTTTTCATATTGTAATCTTTTTTTTTTAAAAGGGATGTGGCATACTACTGGAATTGTCTGTCTGGATGAGCAGGATAATTTCTGGTATTATACTTTTTTTTATTTCCCTTGATTTGTTCCTTTCAACTTGTTTTGTATAGAATATTAAGGAGATGATGGTCAACCACTGTCACTAGTTTATCTTGTGAGGCCATTCCTGAAAAGTTATTCCACTAGAAGTATTATGGTCTCAAAAATGTATGCCAAATTTGGTTAACTCAAAGACTTAGATTTCTTTTTAATTTTAATTGATGAAGTTTTCTGAGGAAACAAAAGTATATTTTTTGAAAATTACTTTGAAAGTTTAATGATGTTTCATTCTGTCCTTGACTTGTCTGTTTAGAATACCAATGGATGTTTTCTTTGGTACTCCATGAGAAACTGGACTGAAATCACTAACCATCAAATAATCTACAGATGAAATCTTTAGGACCTGAGTTCTTTAATTAGATTACAGGTCAAAGAATTTCTAGGCCATCAATATATTCTCAAATAATCCTCTCACACCTTCTGACTATCAAATTACCTACACTATGTAAAATATTTATCAGAGATCACCAGATTTCTCAGTCTATAGTTCTTAAAGATGAAATTAATTGTACATGCTGATTCATTCAATCATTTCAGATTTAGCCAAAATTCATTGCAAGAAGGTTAGTATATATTGTAATCAATCAGTAGAAGTGATACTCATCATTGTTGTTAGACAATCACAACTGTCCAAATGCTGTTATAAATCTTGTGCTTGCATGGCACTGATGCCATGACTGTGGATAATATGGTAGTTGTCTCTCAATCCATAATTTCAACATAGCACCTGTATAAGATGACATTTGTCTAAATGTGAAGTCTTGCCCTACTTAGGTGGTGTTTCTACAATTTTAGATCACTTAGACTTTAGCTAAATACGATACAAAACTGTTGGTCTTATTAATTAAGAGTTGTAACTTTTACTGTGATAGTGTATGAATACTCAGGGTAAGGCTGAGATGAGTATGAAGTAGTACAGCAATGTACTGCTGAAAAAGTTTCCAGTTTTGCAGGACATTTCTTCCACAAGCGATTTTCTGACTACTGAGAACAAGGCACAATGCTTATCACAGCATGACTATGATGGAACAAACAATCATGAATTATCTCTCTGCTATAGTGGATATCACTGTGGAAACCATTATTCCAGCCTATAAAGTAGAATTTTGCTATAAGGCACCACAATATTGTAGGACTTGAAGACATGGACAAAAAATCAATTCCACTGAAAGAAGGTGGGAAAACTTAGATAGATTGCATGTAAATTCTTGAATTGAAAATATTCATGACTCCAAGTTTCTAGATGCGAATGTCTAAGAATGAAAATCCTTCCTGAGATCAAGCTTCCTTTTTTTCATGCATTAGTTACAGAGTTGATCGCTCTTTTTATTACCAATGAAAATTTGCCAACCTAATATAACCCAGGCCTTAGTCCTTATCTTGCAAAATTTGTTCTGGCCCCTGGTTCAGCACACTGCTCTACACCAGTTCACATTTGAAAAGTTTGTTAAATTCCAGGACTCCATTAAATCACCTGTAATATGTTTGTATAAATACTATTTTCCTCCCCACCAGTACTCCTATAAGTCTTAAGTAATTTTTGTAAGGCAACCTAAGAGTTATGAAGAAGATATATAAAACAAAGTAGGGTATTTTTATGTTTAAGACAAATCTGGTTTTCCTGAATATTAGTAGTGGGAACATGTTTTTAAACGCTTGAAAGCATAGTGACTACATTACATGTGATAAACCACATCATTGATGTATTTCATCTGACCTGACAGAAGGAAGAGAAAGAAAGGTGGTCTGGTCACATCTTACAGCTTGGTTTAATTTGTCCACCTTGAACACCACTCTATAGGAATTATGGTTGTAAATCCTGTAATAAAGATACTTAGTATCTACCACAAATGATTAGTTTTAACATCTCTTTAGGAACAAAACTTTATCCTGATGCAATGGCTTTTAACTCAGGAGGGTAGCTGCCTGTGGGTCTGCAGATGAATATCCAGCATTCAGTCATTGCCCCCTTTCCACTGGCCATTTAAACCCTTCTCTGGGCTACCAATTAATTTTTGTACGTTCAAGATGTTCCTACTGAATCAAATATTTTAAAATTACAGTTGAATCTAACTAAATGATTCTCAAATTTAGGGAAGTCATATCAAGAGACTGTTTATGAACCTGTGAGGAGAACATACAGCTTAATTACCAGTTTCATTCAGGCCTGGTCCATAGGTCTGCTTAAGGAAGAGTTAAATAACTATGATTTTCTTTCTAAAAGTTGCAGTGGTCCTGAGGTAATCCCATCTTCAGCACCAACATTGCTTCTGTGTGGAAGCAATACGTTCCTGATACAGACAGGCAAATTGAAATTTGTTTATGTATTTTTAAATTAATTCAAACTACTTTATATTTTCCTACTGCTTTCAGCAGAGCCCATTTCCCTGATGCCTGTTCTGTGGAAGGTAGATCACAGACAATTTTCTGTTCTTGCATGTTGTCTCTGTGGCAGTCCTAAAAGGATTTCCTTTTCAACTGTGATCTGAAGGGCACCCAAGGTGAGGGTCTCCTTTACTTTTTTGACTCTAGAGAAAGGGAAGGGTAACGACAGAAAATTAGCTGTTTCCAGAATCACTTCTCCATCTCTGTAGCTGTCATGAGTCTTATATTTTCAGTTATTTTGGGTAGGCCATTGGGTTTTTTGATATGTTAGAACAAGACCTAAGCACAGTGTTCCAGTGTGATTATATATTCCATTTATGATTATGGGGGTGCCATAGACTATAAATAACAACAATCCTCTAGTCATCAAAGAATTGAATTGTTATATTACATAGTAGTCTCACATTTCTTTAGTTAAGATGACTGAAGACTGTGATGCACTCTATCAAGACTTTCAAGTCGGACGCTACTGCTGTGCTTTCTGAAAATTTTTACTGGATTACAGGTTTCTGAGAGAAGAACAAAGGGGGTGCTACTTTAACTTTATCAGTATGGAAATGCTTCCTTTACAAAAGGAAAATACATTAATGCCATTTTAAATATGGTGTAAAATACCATGTAAATAATAGACAAAACCTGGGAATAAAAAAGCAGTGATAGACTAGAACTGACCCTTACACCTACAATTTATTTTAAATGTTCCCTAGAGTTATTGTTTTCCACTTTACTCTTGCAGCTGAGGCAGCTGAGTTGTCAGTGGACCTCAATGACCTGCACTGAATAAAGAGATCCTTAGCAAGTTCCAAGACATCATTCACAGTTACAGCTGCAGCCTTCTTGTAGGAACCTCAGCTGTTCTTCCACATGCTCATTCAGAGCACTTATACAGCTTGGCTTTGCCAACCCATGCTTAAAGTCACAGAATCATGCCGGTAGGAAAAGAACTCTGAGATCATCAAATCCAGCCATAAGCTTAACACTCCCGAGTCTTCCAGCCTAACTCAACCTCTCTCTCCTGGTATGTAATGCCTTAATGTGGAAAACATTGAAATGAAGCAAAAAGGTTCCTCATGGAGTGATGTCTTATACTCAGTGCTTTAAAGAACCAGAGAATCTAACTACAGATATGTTTAGCATATGAAAGTGTAAGGATCACCGGATGTTGTTTCCTTCATTCAGGCTTTACATTAATTTAAGTAGCCTCCCTGTTAACAAGCCAAAGACCAAGGTATCAAATAGAATTAAAAATGGTGGAGTCTTCTATGAAGAGAACAAAGCAGATGTGAACAGGGGAAAAAAACAACAGCAAAATGAAACTTAGTTTTAAATATTGTCAAAATGCAAATTGAAGTTACAAATTTTCTTGTAATTCATTAAAAAAAAAAAAAAATCTCAGTCTCAATAATATGAAACCTCCAAAACCACTTCTTGCTTAATCTTGGTGAAATAGTGAAGATTTCCCAGTATATGGGAATCACAGCAGAAGAATGAAGAGATGAGTGAAGTGAAAATTACATATAATATGATAATAATATAATATAGTATAATTCATATATGGAATATGTTAATTGCAGGTAGTTGCAGATTTTCAAATTTATAAGTCAAGGAACTGTGCTCATTTCTGAGACAGAACTGACTATATTAACTGCCCTCGAAACAATATCAGTATTTGTGGGTCCCATCCAACTCAGCATATTCTCTGATTCTGTGGTGATAGTTGAGTTGGTGCTTCTACTAGCTTCTCCTTCCCTTATTTCCTCCTCCCTGCCATCAACTCACAAAAAAACCCAACCCAACCCAACCCAAACCAAACCAATCCAAACCAAGCCAAGCCAAAGCCAAGCCAAGCCAAGCCAAGCCAAGCCAAGCCAAGCCAAACCAAACCACCACCACAACAAAAAAAAAAAACCAAACAAAAAAAAACCAACAACCCACCACCCCACACCAAAAAACCCAAACCCAAACAAATGAATCCCATTCTCCTCCTCCCCATAGAAAACATAAAAACCCCAAACCCAAAATCCATTTGTCAGATTAAAAAGAAAGTTTTTCCAGGTTAAATGTGCACAAGAAAATGTAAAGATGTGTAAACAACAAATAACCTCGAAAAAGGAATTAGCACCTCAAAAAAAAAAAAAAAAAAAAAAAAAAAGGAGAAAGTTATCAAATATGCATTTGTTTATCATAGTCAAGTTTTGTGATTCAAACCTTATTCATATATATTTTATGAGGAGAATATCCATTGTTGTGGCAAAATTAAATGTATTTTGAAACTTGTATGTGACATTTATCTATTTGCTCTATCAGAAAAAAGTTGTCATATTCATTCCGACATATATTACTTTTTCAATTTCCTGTCAGTAATGATTTTTTAATGTTCTTTAGAGGGAGACCACAGGATTTCTCATTTCTCACAACAAAGACCATAATGCTTTAGAATTATGTTGATGAGTTTATACCTAAAAACGTTGCATCACCTTTTTTTTTTAAGAGATGAACAGTTTGTTATTATCTATAATAGCCATGGGGTTTGGGTTGTGGGGGTTTTTTTGGATTATTTTTCTTTTTTTCCTTATTTTTATTTTTTTAAGATACAGTCAGGTAGAGAGTGGTCTGGTCTTTTTTTTTTTTTTTTTTTTTTTTTTCCTTTTAAAGAATTCATCATGCAAGACAGAAACTTATGCAATTTTATGATGATTCAGAGATTCAGGTTCTACTGTGAGCCACAAGAGATAACAAAGGAAAAAGAAAAGCACAAGTATTGAAACTACTTATCACGTATCTTCCCTTTCAAGTGGATGGTTTTGATAGAAAGTTCATATAAACCCAGTGCTTTGATTAAACAGTGCTGTGCAGCAGGCAAGGCCAAAGGCTCATAGTTAGAGAAGAAACAGAAACCAATTAAGAGAGTTAATTGACAAGATGATAACAGCTGTCATGCAAAACAGTGGCCGGAGAGGTGGAAACTTTTTTCGCTGAGATGCTGTTAAAGTGACATTGTAGTGGAAAACTTATATTGTATCTCATAGGCTCAGTGCAAATCCTATGAGAGATGTTGAAGTGCAGTGGATCAAGCCCTGGGTAGAATGAACGCTTGTTTCTAATGGGGTTTCTTCAGTAGTAATGACCTCATCCACAATATAGACACACTGTTTGATGGTAACAAATCAGGAGAATTTAATGAACAATATTCAAGCTGCATTTCTAAACAAATGCAGAACATTTGAAACCAAATTAGAAAATAGGCCTCCCCTTCTGAGCATACATAGCATCTAAGAGTAAAAATAAATATTTGGTAAAACTGGCAATTATGATGGTGTAGTTTAGATTACATTTTTAGGATGGAAACTCTTAAATGATAAGATTCTTTCACAGCATTTGTGATATCTGATGGTTGGAGATGTGCTGGAAATACATTTATGTTGGTCTCTGGTCTGAAGATTTAGTGTATCCCTTTTCTGTTCTAACAAAAACAGCAGGGTAAATGACCAGAAAAATGTAAAAAGCAATCTGTCAAAAGGACCCCTCTACAGATTCAAAGGATTTTTTAAAACCAGGAAAATCTCAGGGATGTATTCATTTATGCACAACTGATTTTTAAATAACATCATTCTGCAGATGGAATACTTGATACTTGATCTTACTTGAAAGAAAAGACACATTGCAAACCATCACTGAGTTGAAGTGTGAGTAAAGTTATGTACACTCTAAGTAATTCAGATAGATACCATTTCCTTAGTCTCTATTTATCTGGGAAACACAAAGAAGCAGGCAAGCAAAAGAGGAACACAATTTTCACACACACACAAAAATAAAGAATTTCTCTAGACTAATTAAAAAATTAAGGCAAGTCAGCCAATACTAAGTTTTGCATGTCCATCTTCAGCTGCTACCAGGATCTGAGTTAAAACTACTGTGACTGGGACAGTGAGCTTAAGAATAACATTACCAAAAGGACTCAAGTATCATTAAAAATAACTACCGTGTCATATTGTAAGCATGGAATTGATGTAATGTTAGACAGCTAGTATTAGAAATCCAGTCATCATTCATGACACTCTATTCAATGTAAAGAGTGAAAAATCCCTGCAAGATAATCATTGAAGCTTAAAATGCCTGCCTTAGATTGGTCCTATGTTTTATTTTTTGAGAGAAATTCTTACACGATAAGATTCTTTCACAGCATTTGTGACATCTGATGGTTGGAGATGTCACAAATGTGACATTCAGTGATGACAGAAAACACTAACCACCTTAGATTGGATGCAGCCTAAGTTTCCTGACATGTGGTTAAAATTAGGGAAAAGGAATTCAAATCAGGAGTCTAAAGAGGCTTAGGACTCTGCTGAGCAGTCGATTCTAAAATTGACCTACAGTCTCTAAGTCATTTGGAAAACAAGTTGCCTTTTTACTGACCATCTGGATCTCAGCTGTACATAAAAGGAGAGTAAAATAATTTTTTAAAAATCACTAAAATTAAAATAAAATCAAAGAGACTTTTTCCAGGAATGAGACTCAACTTTTCTTTATTTTTTCTTTCATGAGTTACTATTAAAATAAGACAAGGCTTTTAGAAGACCTCACTGGTTTAATAAGATGTTCAACACATGCACAAAATGAAAACTGTTTGACCATCCTTGTCTATTACAAATATAAACACAGTGATAGAGATGATTCACTTAAATTCCTTCAACTTGACTGGTAATATCTTGACACATTTCACTGGGGAGGGTATAACTTACACAGCTGTTAAAAAGTAAGTTTTAAAAAAAGATACAGCAATGACTGTGTATTGAAGATTTATTAGAAAGATGCCCTAACCATTTCTTGGAAGTAAAATTTCCATTCTGTGCAAACTCAGTGAAAAATTGCTTATTTGACATGGTACTCATTTATTTCCCCTCACTCTGTGTTCTTTAAGGTTCTCCTTTTGCATCAAGTTTTTGGTAGTATGAGGCCGATTTAAACATTTTTACATTTGTGCTCTTGCCAGAGACCACAGTGATTTAGTGAATCAGGAATCATTCATGTCTGTTCCCTCTTTTCACTGCATATGATTTTAAGGAGAAATAAAAGGCAAGAGGGAGCCAAGGGTACAACTTGCTACATTAAGTGCTCCTTAGGAGGGGCCCTTTCCGTTGACAGATCAGGCTATGAGAATTTGAGCTCGACTTAGTAATATCTAACACATACATTTTTATTTGTATTCAGACAAGAAGTCTTTTGTTGTAGCATATTTACTTGTGATATTTTGTTCTCAACATACTGTGTGTAGTACATTGTTGGTTAAGGACTTCCATGTAAGCAAAGCTCTAAGTATCCATAATTGTATATACAAAAGTATGAACCTATCTGAACAGACAAATGCTCTGTATATTACTAACAGTAGTTTTAGGTCAGTAGTCTAATATTAAGATTTTTAATAATTACCCTGAGAAGCTTGCAAAAAGCTTGTCAATATTTGTTTTGTACTAATTTCCAAGACCCCCCTTTATACTCTTACAAAATCATAATTTGTGATTGCAATTTCAGAACATATTTAATCAGCTCTTAGACTTCACAGATAAGAATCAGAGCTTTCCGTGCATTTCTGTATCTGGTGAACTGAGAATCAGTTTTGTTCTCTTTGGACCTTTGTGAACAAAAATTTAAATTAAAAATATTTTTTTTTCTAAGCAGTCACTAAATATTTAATATCAGTCTTCGAGCAGATTTTTTTCTTGGCTGTTGTGGCAAAAATTCTCAGATGTGGTAGAGAAGAATGTGGTGCTTTTTGCTAATATCGTGATTTTTGCTAATATCAGTTACATGCTTATCTTATTCAAAGGTGATGGATGATCTAATGATTTATCTAACCTCTGTGTGCATTAGTTTTAAAATTTCTACTTTAGCTAAAGGAGTATGGTTCAACAATGAACATAAACAACAACTATTCTCAAATTCATGTATCTACTTAACATCAAAGATAGGTGACAGTCTCCTACAGGTGCACCTGAACAATCGGTGCAACAGCTGGGACATTTTGGTGCATCAGAGAAATGAGACACATTCTCCTGGGTATAAATAGATTAGCCAGGAAAGCAACATATAGATTTAAACATACAGAGTACTGTATGCTTATTAGCAGTGTATGTTTATTAGTAGTGTATTAGCACTGTAGTTGCTAGTAATAATTTTAAGAGCCTGCAAATACAAAAACATACATCAGTATCTGTATGATTAAAACTAAGAGATCTATAGTGCAGATCCCAGAAGATGTGATTTAAATACTGAAAAAGGGAAAAAGGGAAGCCACCTCCCAGCATTTTGGAGAGGTCTGTGGAGGCAACATTCATCAATATGACAGACATCAGGAAACATGCAGACCATGCCATCCTATGGGCATATGTTGGGAAATATTTTCCCTGCTAGTTCTACTAGTTTTTCCTGTTAGTTCTACTAACAAACCTCAATTTTCTTGAACTCATAATTACTTTACTCTGACCTTTTGTGCAGCGCTATCAGTAGCACCAGTGTACATAGTACCTGCTAGTAGTGAAAGGGATGTGTTCACATCTGATATATTTTGATTCTCATTTTGCAGTCATTCAAGAGTACTTACAATTTTTTTGTGAGAAAGCAAACCCCTAGAAAAATATGGGTCTAGTTTTATTACTCATATATTAATATGGAGTAATAGAAAGCAGACGATTATGGCCTGTGTACTATCATGATTTCACACATCTAAAATTACACTTGAGACAGACCTGAGCTAAAACAGAACAGCACATCATCTTCTGTGTCTGTTTCCTTTGTCACCAGAATAAAGAGTCAAATGACCCCAAAGACAGAAGCATGACTCAAGACGTAATTAAAATATTTATAATCTAATTTCCCTATGGGTACTTGTATCTGCTCTGAGGAGATGAGCACGAATTTCCAGGTAAGCATACATTCACCTATGTATGTGTATACACACACAAATACATGTGTTCACGTAAGTGGAAGCAATTCAGTTGAAAAGAATGTTGATATCTGCTCCATTTGAAATGTTTTAGGATTTTGTCAGAATATGGCAATTGGACACAGAGGGAAGAACATTTTTCTGGATGGCCATGGAATGCCATGTTTGAACTGGTATTAAAGACCTATGTTTAAGTAACTGCATCCCAGATACACAGTAAGGCAAATAACTATTGTCAGGAAAAGAAAACAGTAGAGACAGGGGAAATAGAACAGAAACTAGAGAGTTGAATATCTTGGGGTGTCTGAGAATGTGTCACTGACACTGGCACCAGACACCTCTTCACCCATACTCTTGTTTCCACATGGGTTTATGCTTCCACTTATGGAAGAAACCAGAACAAATGAGAACAAATTAAGGCTAGTAAGAAGAATTGAAAAGGAATGAAGAAGGAAATTTTATCATGGTAAGCGGTGCTGATTCCCTCTTAAAGCTAGTACACTGCATGAGTCTGATATAATGTCTTTTCTTTGAGTCTGTCTATTTGTGCTATCAAATAAGACATAGCTAAATGAACAGCCTCAAAGAAGGGAGTGGATTAGGCCTCTAGAGATGAAGACTAACAAGTTAAAATTAAACTTCTTTTCAGTTGGGCTGCAGTGACCTATTTATTCAATTTCTTTCTTGCTAGCTAGCTAGCTTTTTTTAACATTACAAGGTGTACCTGGCCTCTCTCATCTTTCTCTAAACTGTCTCCCCGATGTCCTGATCACTCTCTGATCTATCTCTCTATCTGCTGGATGAATATGACATATCCAGCCTCTAAAACAAACCATTTATTTTGAAACTTGGCTATGTCAGAGCATTTGATACATCAAACATGAAAATGAATGTATATTTGGATACTGGGTACATTGTGTCTTGATATTAAATTATCCCCTGAAAAGAGGATTGGTTTTTAAAGTGGCAAGATATAGGTATTTCTTCCTTGAATCTCTAGCATGAAGCTAGACATGAAGGGAGTCTAGCAAAGGTTCTCTGTGAAGCAGAAACAGAGTTGCTCAAGGGCTATATTTTTTTTTATATTAAGAAATCCTTCTTTGCGCTTAAGAAAAGAGATTCTCTCATTCTCTTCCATTATTTTGTGATAATAATACATTAGACCTTTATGAAAAATACTTATCCTAGAGATAATATTTAATTAATGTGCAAAGAAGGAAGTGTAAATGAAAAAGATACTTTTAAAATCATATATATTTAATACATTGGCATAGATATTTCAAAGTCCTTTTTTTCCTTTTGATATCTGGGCCATTTGCATACATGCACGTTGAAGCCTACCACTGTCAGCATCTGAAAAAAAATGACAAACTGAGATATACTTTGGGAAAAATAGATCAAGTGTCCATGTATGGTTAGGTGATTTTTTTTTCTGCTTGAACTTTCCCTGTCACTGCTCACAGATCAACACATAGAATAAGGTATAACACAATTCTTTGCAATAATCTAGATGCAAATCAGAAGACAGACAATACTTCCTTTTACAGGACAATTCTAGTTCATTGTGCTATTTGGAAGCTTCCAGATCTGCATGCAGAAGTTATGGGTCTGCATCTGGCTGGTTATTACTATGAATGCTGCATAAATATATTTTAGTGGTTGGCTTACTACCAAATGAGTAAATCAAGTATTTCTGCAATATCCTCATTATGTGGACACTACTTGGGGAAGACATATTTCTTCATTTTCAAATTCTTCAGAAGATTCTGGTAAAACATGTGGACTCCCATCCTTTCAGTTTTCAAAGAAATACTGATTGCACAGCAAACATGGGAGTACCAAATCTTTCCTCACCTGTATCTCTGAGACATACACACACAAATGTCAAGACTGCAGCACAATAAGAAAGACAATTGTCTTCATTTATGCATGAAGACTTGTAAATTTTAAGAAATGCCAACCCTTACCAAAACAGCAGGATTGCTCTGTCAGTGAATCAAGGACCAAAAATATTTAGTATTTTGTATTAAACTGCACTTTTGACAGAGTGATCTAGCTTCTTTTCCCCTTTGCCCAAACAAGCACTTTTGGTTTTGTTTATTCTGATTATCAATGCCAATTGAGCATATTGTAAAATTCTGACACAAGGATAAAGAATATACCATATATAGGATAAGTTAGATAAAATTTAAATAAGACTAAGCACCATGTTACACAAAGAACTATGATCTGAGTTTTTTCAGAAATGATGAGGCACATGTAGAAAGATAACTCAAATTCTCAGATTTGGTCCACTATTGCCTCTGCTTTCCTACGGTCTCTCTGTAATTCACCCTGCATAGCATTCCCTTATAAGAAAAAGTCCAAAATTAGGATTAGCCTTAGATTCCACTCTGATGCAAGACTCATACAGGAGGATTTCCATCATCTCTGTTTAGAAAATGATGTGGTCTCACATTTTTCTCAACTTTGTCAACTCCTGAAGTGATGCAATATTCCCAAGCACTCTCACTGTTTGGGAAACATCAGTAACATAGAAAGACCTTTTCTTGGCACCACCTATGTTGTGATGTGTTTGTTTCAATTTTCTAGTTTTTATATTTGTATGTTATTTACAGTTCAATTGTTAATGGCTCATTCCAATGTACCCCTATGTTTCTCTTAAGTTGGTTGATCCCTACTGCTGTATCCATCCCCTGAAGTTTCCTTAAATGGTAAAACCTGCCCTATGTTCCAGCTCCTTCCCTGTCAGTCAGTATTTCCCTGCCCAGCTCCTTCCCATCCATCACAGTTGTCCCATCCCTGGTCCAGACCCTTCCTTGTCAATCCTCCTTCCAGCCTATCCCTGCACAGTTCCTCCCTTGGGGTGTCACCCAAACCTTGATGCCTCATTGGCTCATGTGACCCTTGTCCTCCCTCATTAGTTCACGATGTTGTCAATCCCACCTTGTACTCCTCCCCTCTCCCTATCTTATTGGTTGAAAGTTTGTGTCCGCCCCTAAGATCCTCCCCATATAAAACCCCCTGCACACCTCAGTTCTGTGCCCTTTTGTCCCTGGCCCTCTCCAAGGAAATAAACCTTTGAGAACCATATGAAGGACTCCTCTCTGGTTTTTGCCCTAATCCTCAATGCCTTTCCCACCTTGGTGCTACAGAGAGCAGTCTTGCTGCCAGGGGATCTAACAGCCACTGCCTTATCTTTCTTTACCTGGATCTATTCCAGACCAGGAGAGACCACTCTCATCACAGTCCGAGATCAGGGCTAGCTGGGGAACCCTCTCGAGCACTGTGTCACACCTACGTGCATCAACTCTGTCCACTGCTTTGTTTATGTCATCTTAAAGAGTTTTCAATGTACTTAGGAAAACTTCAGTCTTTGCCTTCAAGTTCTTCTGTGGTCTGCTTCCCCAGAATCTAAATGGCTAGATAAAGTTTGTGGATGAAATCTATAGTTACCAAATTCAGTCTTCCAGGACAACAAGACTCAAACCTTCTCTGTGCACAGCAAAGTTTGCTCTAAGGGGAAGGTCAAAGACTTGGACTGGATTCCAACAGCAATTGAGGAACATTCTTGAGTTTATTATCTTTGGCTTCACCACACTCTGCTGCAAAAGCTAATACATTTCTTGTCTGCTTTTCTCTGATGCAAATGTAAGCAACATGCATGTCTAAGAAATCCCTTCATAAAGATTTTAAAATCCAAACAAACCCAAAACTTTAAAAGTCAAACAAAAAAAATTCCTAACAAAGACAGACAAAACAAAATGCCGTTATCAAACACGCAATGTGCTATTCTACAAGTTTCTGCTGAGAGGAAGACCAATTTGTGATTATCACTAGTCATGTTTCTTAATGCTTTACTGGAAGGTGATAAGATATGATGATAAGGAGAGCAGTGTAAGAACCTCTGTAGAGCAGAAAGATTTAATTGACTGTGATGTATGTCACTGGTGATAACAACAAAAATTTTTCATGCTTATAACTACCTCATGATGCTAAGATGAACAGATTATAGGAATGGTAGGTTCTTCTTTTTTTACTGGTTAGCTTTCATGAAAATGGTATTAAAGTTGAACTAGTAGTAAGTTTGGTTTTCTCCTCCATGCAAAAATAATTAAGAAGGCAATGACAGAAGGACAGTTATGTCCAGTACTTCTGACTTGAAATAATTAATGTAGAATAGTAACTTTTTAAAAAATGCCTAAGTGCTTTAGGCTTTTAAGGGTCTCTTCAAAGTATATTTACTCCACATAATACAGTGTGTTAGTAAGACCCCAGAGCTAATAACTAATGAATTAGATCCTGTGTCACCTTGTTGAGAAGCAGAATTAATTTGTCCAGCCAAAACAACATACTACCAAGAGTTTTTGCTTCTTCAATCTGCGATAGTACATCACTGAAACATGCACATATAAATGAGCTGTCTCTGGCAATTTGCTTGCAATGCTCTGTTACAGTGCATAGACATGCCTTCAAGCACTCAGACTCATAATTCTGATTGAAGGAAACTCAGGCTTTTACAGGTATGCAAGTTGCTTTTGAAAATAAGACTTGGGCATCTCTGAAAAGATCTATGTCCAAGATACAGTACCTTAGGCAGAAATCCAGGCTACAATCTGAAGTGTGAAATTTAATACCAGAATTAAGATTTGTTGCAAGTTAGATAGAAGAAATTTCAGTGGCTCTTCCAGATAGATGTAATAATTTTCAAGCCTGATAGAAGCTTCATTACACAATTACCCTTTCCATTTTTCAGTGATCACTGCCTAAAAAAGTCAGCTCTTGGTTTAAGTCAGACTCACTCTGCCTCAGTCCATTTCCAGTTCATGAAACTACCAATTTGCATGACTGGAGAGCTTGGTCCATTTTTATATTTGTGCCACTGTGGATACGACTGATATTAGAGAAATAGTACAGCAAAATAAAGACACAGTCAGCAAAAATATGTTAAAAGAATTGTTTGTCTTCTGATGCAAATTCACATGGGAGGTAATTAAACAAACATCCTCCTCCATGTATAGATGTGGGGAGGGAAACCAATGGAAATAAAAATCTTCCCTTACAAATGACCTTTTCTCTTTTCACTTTTCTTCCTGCAAACAGCAAACCCACATGTATTTAGCACATTGAAACTTTGAGGGGGAAAATAGAGAGTCAGACTCCACCCGGCAGAAATTCAATGCATTAATAAGAAGATCTGTCAAAACAGATTCTCCTAGTAAAGGGTTTTCCAAGGAATGTTCTTAAATACTAGTATTATTAGACTGTTAAAATCCCTCTAGCATCTCCCTCAAAATGTGGCTCTTTTTTTATTTCTCAGGCTTCTAATGAAATATCCTAAATATATGCCATTCTGATACCACTAACTCAGATTTCTGTAGGTCTTAGGCCTAGGAAGATATTGTTAGCAGTCACTACTTAAACAATTATTGTTAAGAATATTAGTAATATTTATGAACATTTGGATGTTTTGAGGGCTAAAATATTAGTAGTTACCATGTATTAAAGCTGCATAGCTGAAAGAGATATAGAAGTGATAACAAGAAAGAGAAAGGTTAAGAGAAGGCTAATAGACCTTGAACACCTGAAGAAGAGTATGAATTGGACATATTAGAGCCTTACACATTACAGGACTTTGAGCCTCCTAGAACTTCTGGAAGAATTAAAAAACCCAAACAAAAATACCCCAACTAACAATCAACATCCTCCTTTTAAGTGTATGAGGAGTCACAACTTGCTGTCTCAGTGGTAGCAGCCAATTTTCTTGGCTAGAGTTGAAAAGAAAACTAGGTCACATAGCACTCTCTGCACATTTCTTGGAGATGACAGTTAATTCCATAGTAGTAACTCTGAACTTTAAACTGTGGATAATGGAAAGTTCTTACATCTGTGGTTCTAGAGAATTGAAAGTCTTACAAGCAACTTTGTGTATACATACTCATTTGCTCATCACAGCGTACTCTACCAAAAAGAAAACAGAGGAAAAATTGTGGAGTTAAACAAGACTAAGAAAAAAACCCCTGCAACTCCTCTCCAATAAAAACCCAAACAACAACAAAAAAACAAAACAAAACAAAAAAAAAACAACAAAAAACCAAACAAACAAAAAAAAAAACCAAAAAACAAAAAAAAACCACAAAAAAAAAACCACACAAAAAAAACAACCCCAAAACAAAACAAAACAAAAAACCCAAATAACAAGAAAACAACCCACCCAATTTATTAGTCCCTTTGGTTTTATCCATGCACAAAATTATACTATTGCCACTTAATACATACTACAGGGATTTAACAGAAATCATTTAAATTCCTGTAAGGGTACACATTTCAGTACTGGAATATCTAATTTCTATTTAGCTGAAACAAAAAGTTACTAACTAATTAACAAACAAACAAATTCAGGTTTTCCACTATTTTTTTTCTTACCTTGTTTAACTAAACTACATTAAAATGTGCCTTTGATTTTAAAAGAGTATTTTCTTTTGGAATGGGGATAGCCCCAACTGAACATCATCAGAATAGAAAGAAAATGCTACAGACACCTATTTCCACACCATTTTATAATTACCTCACTCTCCAAAAGAATGTCTTGTCTATGGGAACAAAGAGGTCCTAGTACCGGGCCTAATGCATATTTTCCAGATTGTGGCCTTGGCCACTTAAACTAAGACAAGACAGCTGCTCTGCTTAGAACCATAAACTTAGTTTGCAAATAACTGTTCTTACTTCAGAAAAACAGTAGTTAGAGAAAACAGTGAAAATAATAGTACCTACATGTAGACATGTAATACTTAGGAAGACAGAAATTTCCTTTACCATAAAAGATATTTTAGCACTTTCCAAGCCAGTCCACAATGAGGACAATGTTATTTTTAAAAATCCTATCCCTTTTGTTATTGCACGACATATTACATTGTACTGTACAGTGTGTGATGATGAGAAACTCCCTGCTTATATAATTGTGATCCTTCAATAAATTTGAAAGGGAAGACTTTATTTCCATTTCTTTAATTTACTAGTTCTTTAGCTGACGATTTTATTAACTCTTGTATTTGAGAACTGATGCTTAACAAAAAAAAGTGAAAGAAAAAAAGGCCCTTGGCAGTATTGTGAAGGCCTGGAACTGAATAATGCACTTTAATAATGAGAAATAGAGCTATGGCTTTTGCTGATGGCTGTGACTGGCTCTGTGACCTGATTATGTCGCAGAGTGTCAGCAGCTGAGACACTACAGAAGGGAGCGCATCCCATCAAATCTATCTCCGTTGTAATCACTCACACTGCTGAGAGGCTTGTTAGGAGCAGGGAATCCATCAGGCCTTATTAGCACCGTTTACCATCAAGAAGCTCAAAGAGCAAATGTGTACCCTCTCATCAGAATAATGAGAACCAAAGCACTCTTATTATCTAATTGGATAAACAATGCCTCTCTCTATTTAGTTTCCTCAGCTACTTGTGGACTACAACACTCAAAAATAAGTTATTTTTTTTTTTTTAAGTACCAGTGTGAACCTGTGCTTAAGATCAGAAGGTTTTCATATCTAAAGAGCAAGACATGGGCACAACGAAGTCTGAGTTCCTTCAGGAGCATTCTTAGATTATAATGAAACAATTCCAATTAATTCCCTCTTTGATTAAAGTGTGGACAACCCAATTACACCATACATACTTAGATTTTCCTTTTAATCTCGCAGGAAACAAGACTATTGACCTCTTTTTCCATAAGGCAGTTCATCATGCCAACTCTTATCATGTTACTCTTTTCTTTTGTGGTAAAATGTTATTTTACAACTGCTTAATTCAGTTATTTTCTCCTTTTAGACAACTCCCATCTTTCCAAAAGAGTAATTAAAGTTACTCAGTATCCACAGTTAAAATGTATTTGATCCTGCTAAGGTCAAGAGACATATATGAATGCAATTAATGATAATTAAAAAACCGTATTTATCAACCTTCCTTTCATATTTCTGTGGCTCATTTCCCTACAATTATTATGACAACAGCCAAAACACACATTTCACATACTTCATAAACATAGTAAAAACAACACAAAACCTCTGATTTTTTTTCTTTCATTTGCAAAACCAGCATAAAAAAGAGGTATATTGGGTTATTAAACGTCTGAAGAATCCAAGGGCAGTAATGGCACTAGGGTCCTACTGAAAGGGCAGGCTGAAGCTGAATAGGCTGACAGTCTCCTTGAAATCTACTGACAGGGTGCAATCTGGCAAACCTGCTGCCCTGGCCTTTAAATTTAAGATATGAAAGCCCAGTGCTGCAAACACTTCCTGGAAATTGCTGAGGGCAAACAGAATGTTAGCAGTGTTACATGGGCCAATAGCTCTTCATAATACGCCTCTGAAAATGAAAATTTGATTTAGACTCCTCTACCTGTTCTATATCAAATTAATCAGGTGATCTAATCATATTGTTTCAATGGATTAGAGCTTTTGGCTTGGTCTTGGGAAGCTCTGGTATTACAGTTCATATTGCCATCCAAAGCAAAAGAAGAAAAATAAATAAACATGCCATAACCACAAATTCAATAATTAAATAAATAACAAACATGTTATATAAATTATTGTTAATACATATGATTTTGTTACTGTAATTGTAAGAACTCTTAGACTACTGGGAATTAAGGCCATGCCATATGTCATTTAAAGGATCATTTCCCTTAAATTTGCCATAGGATCTTGGATTTGACCTAGAGCATAATGTCTCCAGGGATTACTGATCACCATATATTAAGCTAGACAGATGGACATTTACAAACCCTGAATTTCTGTAACAGAAACAGCTGTAATTACAAAGATTGCATGTACCACCAACATTCTACTAACTCATCTAGCTTTACACTTTCAGGAGTGAGTTTTGGGTATCACACTTGTGATTCCTTGAAAAGGGCAATTTTCAAAGAGCAGATTCTAAACATATGGTGCAAATCTGGATCTTTAGTGTCTCTGAACAGATTATTCAGAAATGAAGCATTTCAAATTACTATTTGTTTATGCTCCCAATTTTGAAGAAACATCTTGTAGTTCTTGGTTAGATGCTATAATTCTATTAATCTTGAGGGGATGTAATTTATTTTCTGGAATGTAGATAAATTATACTGAATAATCCTGTTTGAAGGCAGCCTGAGAAGTGGTCTCTAAGTAATATGAGTTTATGTTGAATGTTATAAAACTGTGTGTTATATTACACACTTTCTATCAATATTTATATTGTGTCAAAGTCTGCAGTACTGATTATAAACCAAGGAACATTTGCAAAAACAAGTAATAAAAAGACAACCCTTATTTAAAAGACCTAGGCAGATAGCTAGATGCTGTAATTTTATTCCAACAGTTGGGAAGATTCTTCCTTTCTTTTTCTCTGCAACCTGTGGAATTATTGGACTTTACATTACGTCTGGAATAAACAAGACTCAGCCTGAGTGAAACTTTCATTCAGTGATATCTTCTTAGCAGTACATTTTTTTAATGATACAATAAATAGTCACACATAGATTATGTTTTCTGTGGAGAACAAGTAAAGGAAAAGCTATAAAAAATTAGTCTACATTCACAACTTCAGCTCTTACGATGAACATCTTTGGTGTCAAGTGTGTCATATGTGAGTGGTGACTGCAAACCATTTCTGGGGCACTGTGGAGATAGAAACAAGCAAGCTTCTGGGTTGGAGCTGATCTGACTATGAGTTATAGGTATTATAACCAACTTTTCTCCCAAACCAATACCCCATCCCAAGAGAAATCTTAATAGGCTTTTGAGAGCTTCCATTTAAAGCTGGCTGCATAAAATGATCCTTTGATGAAAAGGAATTGAAACAAGGGTTAAAGAAGACATTGAAAGGTTATTGTAGAGGGCACATTGTTCATACAATCCTCCTTTAATATGTGTGGTGTGCACCTGCGATAAGATGATTCATTAGATAAGGCCTCACTTTGACAAGCTCCATCATTCAACCCTCGGGGTAGTGATGGAACAATTCTGCACCCACTCAGTAAATATAACAAGGTCAGCATTTTTTTTTCCTGAGACTTGGATGATGATAGCGAAGCTCAGGAAGCATCTTTGTTTATGTTTCCTGTTAAAAAAAAAACAGGGGAGGTGTCCTATAAAGTGTTGACTTTTATTTTTTAATGGGCCAAAATAAAAAGACCTCACTCTTGTTCCAATTAACTAGCAGAAAATTACCAAGACAAAAGCTTCTCTTTCTTTTTTTCCCTCCTCACTAATAAACAGTAACAGTAGAAACTAAACTTCAGTTTTACATATCATCCAAGTTGCATCATTTCAATAACTATTTTTCAGGGCCTAACATCTACGTAAACGCTGTGAGTATCACTGTATGCCCAATTTGTAGAATTTAGAATAATGACATTCAAATTACTCAGTTACCAATTATATTGACAGGTTTGTTGCAGAGAAGCAAGGCATTGTGTTAATTTTTGTCCTAATAAAAGCAATAAAGAATGAAAGTGGTCACAATCTGAAAGCCACTTAAATATGCTGTACCAAAGGAATTATTTATATATATATGGATTCAGATGAATATCTTTCTGCATCATACTAAGAGTGAAACAGTTTGAACAAATAAACAGCTCCCAAATGTAAGTAATGCACAATCTCTCTCTTAGACTAACTCTTAAACAGTGTTCAAGTTCATGTTTGGAAAATTTTCTTTAAATCAAAATAATCTTCCAAATTTGCATTTACAGGCTGGCATATTCATTGCAAATTGCTTTAACATAGTTAATAAACAAATGAGTAAGCCACTCAGATAAATCCATCCCTGATATTTCATTACAATTTATTTTCCTTAAATAGAAACCTGTAATGCCTTTTAAGAAATGACAAAATACAGAAATGCCACAGAAATGCAAAAAAGTGAAGCACAGTACCAGTTCAGTAAAGGTGTCTGTTATTAGGCATATTTAAATGGAAGAAGACAGATGGTATTCTTTTGTTAAGAATCACAGGGTTGCTGGACTTTTAAAATATTACGGTATTGCACTACTGCAATATTTTTAAAGGGCTGAAACAAATTAAAACCAACTCTTAGCCTTTTCTAGATTGAAAACACTCTTTAAGAGTACCTAACTTCACCCTGTGTCTCAGACTTTCATTTCTCACCTTGTCTGGCAAATCAATATTTATTTATCTTCAACACTTTTAAGTTGCTGTCATACAAGCGGAACTCATTTTTGTCTCAAGATCAGCCTGCCAGCAGAATTCACTGCTTGCTCCATCTTCTACTCACCTGTCCTTGTGCATTAGTGACAAGTTGGCCTGTGACCCCCTGAAGACTGGAGAGGGTGTTTCCAAAGGCCTGGGAGTTTGCTATTGAGCCCATGGCCGCTGCTGCTGCTGCTGCTGCTGCTGCTGCTTGAGTTGCTAGTGGATTATTAACCAGCTGAAAAAAAAGAAATAAAATATTATAAAACCCATGATAAACACACAATGTTAAATGGATAACAAAAAAGTGAAAGCACAGTAATGTTTATGTTATTTTAATGTTTTTACCCACTTAATTATGTGTAAAAAAAATGTCTGCTCCAAGAGCTCAAGTTTGAGAGGTTCTGACTTCTGGGGTTTTGAAAATTAGTAGTTTTAAAAATGAAGACAAAATTCCATATTGATGTTGAAGAATAAAATTCCCTTTTTAACCCTATATTCTCTCTCATTTTTAAAAATTTTTAATCAAGTTATACTTGATGTGTTTCTTTAGGCTCAAGTTGCTAATGCCACAGGTGTAGCAGCTTAGTACTGCTGTAAAGAGCAATCAGTGAAAGATTAGCACCTGATTTGACTGGAAGTGGAATGTTTACTTGGGATATTCAGAACAGAAACTATTATACTGATGACCCCTAACCCAAGAAAAATCTACAAATCCTTTTAATTTTTATCATTAAATAATTGGTCTCAATATCTCGATAAATCACAATAGAAGACTCAACCTTGTAAGTGAGGTCAGTAGATATCAACTAAAAATTCAAAATTAATTTGCAAAATGTGATATTAAGTGACATGCTGCTTCCCAAATGTGAATGATTAGTTCTAGGACTCATAAATTTTCAGGAAATAATTTGTATGGTCATGGCTTTCACCTTAGGAGACTAGGGGAATCCCACAGAGGAACACACTTCTATCAACTCCTGTACTTAAGCATACAAAATGTTTGTTCATCTGTCAGATTGAAAAGTTGTCTTGGACATGGCTTTTCCACTGGATTATTGTGAAGTTTCTATTTTCTTATCCTTTTCTGAGAAAGGACAAACTTCGAACCAAGCACACAGGGACAACAGTAAAAAAAAAAAAAAAATGTTGGAAAACATCACCACTTGGACAGCTGTTTTGAGAGCAATAAAACCGAGTTCAAGAGGCTGAAAATACATTTTAGAGTGGCTTTGCCTCCTAAGAATCATTGCATTATAGCAGAACTTGCAAAATATACATTAGCAGGGTAGAGCAGCCAGAAGTCTGAGGAACAAAACAGTCTAGGGACATTTTTTCTTAGACTGAGATGAAAAATCTAGAGCTAACTCAGAAAAGCTTTATGTTTGAGCTGAAATTAGAAGGAGTTCTAAGTCTTTAGATGACAAGTAAATTATCAATCTTTTAGAAATGGAGAGTCACAAGAAGCAGTAAGGGATATACTCCATAGACAGGCTCTGTTTCAAAATAGGTTATAAAAAATTAATCAGTGATTAGTAGATTAAGCATGTTACAGATATGAGTAGTGTGTATGTTAGAGACGTTTAGAAGCCCATCAATAGAAGACATCAGATATGGTTATAATCTATGCTTATAAGATACCTACTTGTCTGTTGGACATTGCACAATCTACAATTGATTGGTCATACATTAAAACATTTATTAATCATTCATTAGCCTCTCATGAAGTATTTATAAATGCAACCTTGATATAAAATGTTGCTTAAAGGGGTGCCTTAAGCACATCCAATCCCTCTAGAAATTGTGAAGTAAATAACTAAAAAAAAAAATTAATAACAAAGTCAGACAGAAAAGATGACATTGTTTGGAGGAAATATTATGATTTGGAAAAAAATGTTTTATGAATCTCTAAAAGCAGTTCACAGCACCCTGTGGCAAGAAAATCAAGCAGGAATAAAACACAAAGGGGAAAACTGCAATGCATCCTTGATTAGCAGTCCTGATGAACTGAGC
Source organism: Sitta carolinensis (assembly GCA_032173965.1). Lineage (NCBI taxonomy): Eukaryota > Metazoa > Chordata > Aves > Passeriformes > Sittidae > Sitta > Sitta carolinensis. The sequence continues at coordinate 53,580,119 of CM063284.1, read as the reverse complement.
TCTGAACTCAGTTAGACCGGTACCACGACTGAAGTGAAGCTCAGTCCCTGAATGCAGACTGCAAGAAATTCATTCTACTGACTGCACAAAGGTGTGGGTGCAAAGGTAGTTGATGCACTTTTGATTAGGGTGGCGGTGCTTGAGCATGGCAGTGTAATGCCAGAGAACAACATAAGTAAACTCAAAACAGTGACATTTCTTTACTGTCCCAAAAAGAAGTTGGGAAACCTTGCCTTTTTTTTCACAGCATTTTGTTGGCAGTTCTGGGACTTAAAGAAACTCCCTTGTAGCTGTAAATACTTGGAGAAGAAAGGGGCAGCAGCAAGAGTGTAAGACTTTCACAAAAGGCCTTCTGCAATCTTCTTTGCAACCCACATATTACTGAACCTCTGATCCTACAGCATCTGACTGCAGGTATAAATGATAATCTTTGGACAGTTAACCAACATCAGCTAACTACACTAGGTGCTCTATTCAGGGCTTCAGAAGTAGGTAAGAACAGCTGCTTGGGAAGCATAAATAAGCTTATGAATCTGGAAAGTACAAAGGGTTAACACCTTCTAAAAATCAGACTATCACCTTCTAGAATCTCTTTTCCATTTTTATTGCACCAGTTTTCAAAAAATGTACATTTTCAAATACAATAATAAAATTTAATTACAGCAAACCCTGGAGACACTCAGGATTGCTTTTAGTTGCATCACAGAGATAAGATACTTATTAAAAATGACAGTAGAGGCTGTGATATGCATAGGTACCCTACAGAGTACCATGTTTCAGGAAAAAATACAGGGAATGGGCCAAATTGCAGGGTAAGAAACTTCAAAGTGCATATGAAACCACCCCTATCTATTCCTAAGTCTGATTAAAAAGGACAGGATGCATTTTTGAGTGTGCTAGGGAGCTGTTGTCTACAAGTTACGCTCTATTCAACTGACCCCTTTTATATTGCGTGCAAACTGGGGATGAAGAAATACATCTCATTTCATTATGTCTGGACACCAAGACAACACATTGAATCTTCCTTTTATTTAAAAAAATAAGTTCTTTAACTTGAGAGGTTTATGCAATTTCTCAGCGAAGTTTGGATCCCTAAGAATATGTGTTGGAAATATATTGTGAATAGTCCCACAAAGGCCTCTTCCCATTTTGTTTCTGTATTTAAATAATGATCTAATTTGTAAGGCTGAGATATTTAGAGCTGTCAATTTCAGTGCCCAAATCTCTTCTCCAATTCAAAACACCAGCCATAAAGTAGGTAACAGCAATCTTTGTTTAAAGTGACAGGCCAGCTGTCTCAATGACGCCTCTGCTAATGACATGATTAAATGAGGAAGAATCTTCAATAACTCAGTAGGTTTAGTACATTTTTCTGAATTCCCAAAGCTGACCATGTAAAGGTAAAGTATATGAGAATTGTCTACTTTTAAGTCAGTAAAAGTAGAAGACATTCCAGCGCAGCCAACAGAATTCACACAAATAAAACTAATCTGAGAAATTCTGGTGGAAGAGGCACTACTTACAGGATCCTAAAACTGTGCCATGCAAAGTGAGAGTTTTTATGGTTATGACATAATTTAAAAAAAAAACAATTTGAAGAAAAGTGTAAAAGTGTGTTAGAATCGATGCTGCAAGAAGCTTTTTTGAGAGCCACAAATACCTTTTTCTTTTGGAATAATACCATCCCCTTTATTTTGAAAACTAACTTAGTATTTCATTGAACTTGCTGTAAGAAGCTGATCAAGCATTCATCTATTGTTGAATACAATATTAGATTTGATAACCGACGCAGTAATTTTACTTTTCTTTATAAAAGGCATGTCCTACTGAACTTTCAGTCTCCTGGTCTGGAAGCTACAGAGACAGTTTTACTCATTACAATATCATTCAACCAACAAATAAAAAGGAAAAGCCAAACAGTTTTACTAGTGAAAAGTCAAGACATTTCAGGATGCCAGACCATCACATAAAAAAATGGGCACGTAACCTGATAGGTAAAGTCACTTCATGTGGTGCCAGCATATAGATCTTGTGTGTTTTCTAAAGCACTTGTGGAAGAGGCTGAGTAAAGACATGCTGCAATCTGAATGCAGCAATGGAGAATATGAAGGACGTATTACAGAGTAACCTAAGGCATAACTTCATTTTATAAAATAGTATTAGTGTTTTTCAGGAAGACCATTAAAAATCCCATTTATGGATATATCCTAGAGAAGGAATTAGTGTAGAAAAGTATTACATTTGATTAGGGACCAACAGATCCTCAGTCTCATGTTCTCTGACAAACTCTTCTGTAGGGAGCACCACAATACTAGATTAGCTGCTGAGATTATTTGCTTAAACCAATGCTTTTCAAGGGAAAACAAATATCTCAAACAGATCGGAAAAACTCAGCAATGGCTCTCAGTCAGAAACACATGACATTTTTCTTTTCTACCCATAATGAGTGAGAATTTTATTCACAGAAATGAAATTTTTATCAGCGTGGCATGTGCTTTTGTAGGAATTTTTAGACAAGAATCTATCTGAATTTTATTGTGTTTAGCTGATGAGAGAATTACAGGTTAAAATATAGTGGGATTTATTTCCATTTTTTCTCAGTAGCCCATGAGACAGATTCTGGGTAGTAGTCACTGGCCCTTAAGAAAAAAGACTGTTTCATACTGAGCACAGGCTCCTGAGGATATTCTGATACTGTATTTGATACAGTCAGAATTATCATCTGTATTGAGTGTAGATGGAAAAGTTTTGGTAGTGGAGCAGCTGCAGGAGAGGAGGATAAAAAAACCCAGAGTGGACAAATCAAAGGGAACAGCAAGGTCAGGAAAAGGAGGAGGAGTTGTCCCACAGCAGGGAAAGTGTCCCCACCATCACACTTGGAGGACATTAGAGTTGGCAAATGGATATTTCCTGATGAGAACTGTGATCTGTAGAGCACCCATGTCGGAGCAAGGGAAAAGTGTGAAGAGAAAGGAGCAAGAGAGGGGAACTATTAAGGACTGACTATAGCTCCCCACTGAGAGTGGGTAGAGAAGTCGGGAGTGAAGTCTGGGAGAGTGGGAGAAAAGTTGTTTTAATACTTGTCGTTGTTTGTCACTTAATTGGCACTATATTAAAGTTAACTATTCCCAAGTTGAATCTGTTTTACCCTCAACACTGATTGGTAAGCAGTCCATCTTGACCCATGAGCTTTCTCACCCTGCCTCCTCCCCCATCTCACTGAGGCAATGTGTGAATGGCTAGGTGGGTGTTGCTAACCCACCACAGGACTGCATGACAGTAACTGGAAACTATCTTGCAACAACAATACTCAAGCATTTTTAACACCTTGATGACATAGAAGCAGAACATTCCAACCTAGATACCCGTATGCTTGGTTTCTAAACATGAATCGAGACAGAAATGCAGTTTCCACAAAAGTCCCAATTAGCTCTTCTGGCAAATTCTTTACATAGTGTTAATGCTTATGCTCCTAATTGGTCTCAATACATATATATATATCTAGTATCTATTGATAGCTCCCTGAACTTACATAGAATCTTATGGTCTCTGAAGGAATTTAAAAAAAAAAAAAAAAACCACAAGAAAGACTGCTTCAATTGAACCCTGGGAAAACACCTAGATACCACAACAATAAGTACCAAAAAATGATGAAAATAATCAACAAGATCACCACTTAGCACTTACATAGAATTGTGGATGAATGAACTCTGTCAATTTAATTTATTTTTAGGATTTTAGCTAAAAATAAGACAAATTTTGAAAAATCTTGTGAACATGAAGATCCCAAGAAAGTCAAGAGAGAATACACAGGTAACATAAACGAAAAGATGTTAATTTCTTCCAAAGGGGTACTATGCACAAACATTTTGGAAACTGTCTGGTTTTGTACTCATCAGTTAGATTTTTTTTGTTTTTGTTTTAATCTTCCCCTCCCTCCCTCCTTTTTTGTTTACATAATAGGATAATTACAACATTTAACTTTTGTAAATGAACCTGAGGGCAAAATGTCTAATAAAATGGCTGTCATAGAGCCTAATCATGCATAACCATTTGAAAAAATACCCAGCAGACAAATACCAAATTATGAAAAAAAACTAAATCTGTCAATATTTAGTTTTTGTACACTATTGTGATATAATAAACCTACAAGTGTAATTATAATATCCACACCCATCCAACAATGTCTGCTTATTTTAAAACTGCACAGGTCTATATCTGCAAATGATTGTAGATGGTAAGAGTTCCAAATAGGCTGCTTAGACAGACATTTTAGTACATGAACATGTATCAGAAATTAATGTACAGCATACAGTGTAGAGACAAGGATATTGAAATATTTGAATGCACTGACTTGACAGAGACACTTAAAATATCTGGTTCTCACAGATTCTTAGTCTGCTCATTATATGCATTTATTGTGGTTGAGCTATTTCCTGTCTAAATCTTTGCTGAATTTTCTATCAGAAATAAATAGTGATAGTGGTATCACTGATGCAACATGACTTGATTCAATGCAAAGCGATGCAACCGGAGGTGATTGGAAGTACTTAGTGCTCATGTAAGCCTTGATATGACATGGATAGAAGAGGAAGCACAGAATTTCTTGCAATATCTTTGTAAACAAGGTGCTTCTGGTCAAATTCTGGTCAAGTCTGAAAAACTACAATAACAATTTGCACAATAAAAAGGGTATATATCTTATAGAGCCATGGCAAAGCAAATAAAGAGTGGACATCATTCCCAGGTCTCTTGAACCAAATTAATGGAGACATGAATAACGAAGAACACATCAGGGCACAGGCTAAGAGTGAGCAGACACCACCCTTACCACTTAAATTTCTGATCTGTTAGTGACAGATAGAAAAGAGAGAAGGGGAAACTAGAAGAAGGGTCTAATCATCATTGAGTCTAATCCTACAAGTTAAACTAAATTGAAGGTGTCATCATGTCTGAGGCTGGGCCTTATATGTTCACAAAAAGAAAGAGTGGATATATTTAAATATATTTAATATCTTTAAATGCAATAACTACAAAATGCAGATGACTGACCACTTTAGCAGCAGGTCTGTACTTACAGACTTAGACTCCTGTCTTGCAGGTTCTTAACTGTCCATGTTTATAACTTACAAGTTTGAAATATTCCAGATCTATTTAAGCTGGCATACACTGAACAAGATTTCAGTTAAACAGATGCATCCTATTTTTTTCTGATTTACTTGGTTTTGTCTGTTTTTTTTCTGAGTTACTTTTGTGTTTACAAAGTCTTTAAAACATATAAAACTGTTTATTTCATGCATGCTGCATATGTACTGTAAACGAACAACATCTAAATTAAATTTTGCATCTCTAATAATCATAAATTGTATTAGTACTTATAAAAGAGGAATAAGTACTGAAAAAGTTATCTGTATTCTCTATTTTTCTGAAGTAGTTTCCATGAGTTGCAAGAATGAAAGCAAACAAGCACATTCTAAACTTTTAAAAAGGGGCTGCAACACAATTCATTTCACAGTGATTAGGTTATTGGTTGGTGTGTTAGTTTATTTTACAATGATTTATCTGGCTTCTGAAAGATGCTTTCCTTACAAGAGAAATGGTTACTTCAGGGTTCCCTTGCTGCTAAAAACCTGGATTCTTATCAAAAGAAATTGTCATCTGTCTTTTTGGATAACAGCCCAGCACTTGGGTCTCAGTGATCTCTGTAGAAAGTGTGTCAGCTGTGAGACACACCAAATCAATCTCCTTAATCTAAAACATTTACTTGCCTTTAATTTGAATTTGTGAATGGCATGTGCACATGTAAATATGGTCATTTGCATACATAAATGTTAAAAATGCAATGTGAGGTCACACCATGTTAATATGACACTTCATGTTAAGTATTTGAGAAAATATATCTGAAAATCTTGTTCTACAGTACAGTATGCAGTCTTGGTATGTATGCCTGGAACTGTTTTTTTAAATACTCATATTAAAAAAACAAATTTTGAGGTACAGACCTTGTCTTTTGCCCTTTGAAAAATAAATCTTACTTAATACTTAGGGACACATTGTTAACTGGGAATATATATAAAGCTTCTTTTAAAATTCTCTGTCAGCTGCTCTGCAAAGATCCTAATTTTTGAAGCTAGAAATACATTTGGATACTTCAGTTTATTTGTAATGTAATAGCATAACCAAATAGTTTTGCTTTCTTTGCCTTGAATTTTTGTTGACTGGAATGTGAACAAGATCAGATCTAAAATTGTAACTGTGTGGAATATTCTTGTTTTCACTACTTTCAGCTCCAAACTGGACCTTACTTGATGCACTGATATATGATACAAAGTTGAAGGACAATACAAATGGCTCCTGAGTGCAATAGGAAGATTGCTGTGAAAGATATGAGTCAGCCCAAAATCTGACTCTGGTTCTTAATACAGGTATCTAGAAAGCTGGAAGGATTTAAATCTCTGTGTTTAAATCAGTTCATCCCAAAGTCAAAATGACATTAACACCATAATTGGTATCATGTATTTTAGAAGTGCTCTCCAGGTTTTGTGAATATATGAGATACAAGATCAGTTGAGGCACTGATTTTTAATTAGACATTTGAATTTTGCTGAAATCTCAGCATATAAAATGAGATTTGAGACGTATGAATAAACATGAAGAAAATATTAATTTCGAAAACCTTGACATCAAATAACATTTCCAATAAAATGAATATGGCATGTGAATGATAGCCACTGAAACAAGTAAGCTAAGTGAAAGTCTATGGAAGGGAAGAAAGCATGTAAAATAGGATATTGAGGATCCCTTAGCAGGATACCGTTAATATTTTCCATGGACACTCTTTTTTACTTTAGTACAGTTTTGAATCCACAGTGGTGGACTAGAAGCATGATTTTGTTTTACTCTTCTCTGTCTGTCAATGAGAAGGTTACTGCTGCCTTAAAATATCACAGATATTAATTATAAATATTTATTATTATTAATATTAATTATAAATTAATAAACATCTCTGAGCATCTTGTCATGACCACTATGTGAGCATACTGCATCTCAGATAGTAGCAACCCTCTGCCACATTCATATTTGGATAGCTTACTTTGAGGATAAACATACTGGAAGACACTAGGTAGCACAAGACTGACTACTGCAATTTAAAGCCCCTGTTTATAATATATACATACACCCAGTGTTGTGAAAACACAACACCAGCAGTTCTGCTCTGTAGATAAAGTTACGAATAAATTGGTAATATTTGTGTATTTAACTTGCCAAAAACTGTGCTCTCAATGCAGCTCCTGTAGAAGGAGAAAGGCAGAAGGGTAAATATGCAGCCTCATATCTAACATATGTTACATTTGCAGCCGCACGTGTAACTTTTCCACAGAGAAGGTTCTCTATTCCAGGCTCTCTATCCCATTTGCTGTAATCAAGAAACCTGCTCCCAAAAATGAAGTGTAAGTCTTGCCCCAGCAGCAGCACATGCCTGCAGTGTGGGGCTGGGCTGTGCTCAGCACCAGCTGGGCAACTCCAGATTTAATGTTCTTCTAAGAGGTATAGAGAAGGTTTTAAGTGTACCAACTGCCTTGAAAGCTTTTTAAATTTGTTTGGTTGGCTTTTGCTTTATTTTTCCTTTGTTTTCATAATCCATCCATATCTCACCTTTCATGTGATTCCTCCCTGGGTTTTTCCTTTTTGGAGTGGTTAAAAATGTTTTTGCCGTGATGGAATCCCTTTCTGCTTTTACCTATTTGACTCCTTTTCTCTGATCTCTTATCTTCAGTATCAGCTACTTTGCTCATGTCACTCTGAATCTGGTCACAATAGGTTTTCTGCTGGGAGTTCATACTGAACTGCAAAAGAAGCAGTATATCTACTGTATCTGTAATGCTGCCATATTAATTTCTAATCAATTTCAAAGCCATATTTGAAACTCATATATTTTACCTCATCAAAATCAAAATAACATCAAGTTGCCAACAGCAAATGAAACTTAAAAATATAATTAAAAACATATGGGCTAGGAATGTATTGTTTCTGAGGTCTTTGCAATTGTCACTGAGCTAGGCACTATAAATTGATGTCAAGAGTGTATATGAAACTGAGATCCTCTTGTAACAAAAGCATAGCTCAATATTGCTTGAGGTAACAGAAGAACTCTCAGGTGAATGTGAGTGATGACTGCAAGTATAAACTGTATATTTTTTTCTTTTTTTCTGCAAGGATCAGTTCCAAATTTGTTAAAATCTGACACTGAAATCCTGCAGAAACTGCTTAGTTAGTCTGCATGTAATCCTAATGCAGTCCTGGGTAAATTTGAGAGAGTTTGTGCTAGTATGTTCTTGTGACTGTCATTTTTCTGTTTCATAGATAAAGTTGTGGTGTGACCTTATACTCCAAGTTATACATGTCATTACATAAAATCACACACAAATATTAATTTATGCCTATGGTGATATAACTGTATTTTAAACGAAAGACATAGCAAAGTTTAGTTCATACCATCCTCTCATTTTTTTTGCATGGGGACAGAATGTCAAAAATAACACCTATGTTATTACTCAGTATCTGCTACTGGCTAGATGCATAGCCTGGGGAAAGTCTAATCACCATTTACAATAAATAATTTCCTCCTTATTTATTATCAATGGAAATCTCATAGACATTCAGCCAAGGAATTCTGCTATACAGGCAAAAAAATGTACTCTCTTTCAACAGCATCTCAGCTTACAACCTGAATGTCTGTAGCTTTTTCATTAAATTCATTATTGCCTTATTGTACCTAGATTCTTGTTCTTCCATAAGGCACTGTCAATAGACAGATGAATTTCTTCATGTTCTAAGTATTTTCTACTTTTATATGTTGACCAGATTCACAAAATATTTACGGGCCCTAGAGCAATTTTTGTGCTTTACAAAGCAAGGGATTATTTTGCTGCTAAAAATAACATAAGCTCTGAGTTCTTGGTCAGATTCTGATTTCTCTCTACAAGAATATAAATCTGATCTAATTTTAATGAGGTCAGCAGAGTTGCAATTAGTTAAAACAGAGAAACTACCATCAGAATCAGTCCCTTCAATTTCTTATGGGATTCAAATCTGCAATAAGGGGGAGAAGCAATGATTCTTTCACTTGAAATACTAGCATTTCCTAATTACACTGATATGTTATTTAAATCAAATAGTCTCACCAAATGCCTGGGTTTTTTGTGGTTTTGTTTTGTTTTGTTTTTATGCCTCTATAAACTAGAGAAGCATTGAAGTCAGAAGTCAAAACATTGACACCTACAGCTCTGAAACTGATGGATTTTTCTGTTTGCAGACTGAAAAATTTCCCTGAAACACCCTATCACTCCCTTAAAAACAAACAGACAAAATCCCCCAGTAACAAAACACAGTTCAGGCAGACCTGGAGTGGGAAAAAATTGAAAATAAATAAATTTCAGGTGACTTGAAACATTCAGTTCAGACCAAAATGTTTTTTTGAAAGGAAACATAAAATGGATTACCCTCACAGATGGGTGTTATATAAATTGAGTGGAAATACTTGACTTCAAAAAATCATTCTTATATGCCTTTTCTTAATCTCATCCATTTTGGATTGGGAGGAGCATATATATCTACCTAACTATTTGCCAAAATATACCTTTGAAAATGGTGAATTATTCAGACGTCTTTGCAGTCACTGGTAGGGGCAGGTGCTACTGGTAATTGTGTCAGTAAAAAGGGATAAGTCAAGGGTCAGAAATGGTTTTGCAGACAACCTAGTCAGACAGTGCTGCTGTTCTAATGTACCTCCAACGTGTCAGAAACTGTGATGAACTCAGCCTGAGTCAATTAAGGCAGAACTCTTTCACTATGCCTATCACATTCATAATACTTGTACAGGCAATAAAGCAAATTCTACCTCTGAAATATGAGTTATATGCTGTTTGCTTTCCAAACTTAAAGCCAAATATATTCCTTTGAAAAATAAATTTCACAGACAGCATTCACATATTAGAAACCATATCAGGAGAAGAAAGATGAGCACAAAAGGGATGGCCTAGTTTTAAGTATGTTTGAACTGAACAGAAAACAAGGGTGCAGTTATTCTGTGTTGAATTGTGTCCTCTTTCAACAATGGGAATCAGGAGGCAGGTAACAATCCCAGTTTCACCTCAAAGAGTCAGACAAGGACTATGACCTGCAGAAGACCTGGTCATCATCAGCCAGCTAGAAGAGGAAAACAAGCTTAATAGTCTAGACTAAACCAGAAATTACTAGTTTTGCATGGGTCAAGGAACCAGTTTTTTAGATGTAGCAGCAAGAAAGAAACCTGAGTGTGCTAAAAGGGGATTTCCTTTCTTTTTCCTGAAGACTATGAGACTGCTAAACATTGCAGTTTGCAACGACATCTGAATCAAGATCTTCTCAGAGAGAGGGACAAAGGTCCGTTTGCCATGTTCACCTATGCTCAAGGTTTCCCTGGCATTTACAGTTGTGAATCCCATACTAGGGAATGCCAGAAGGGTTCTGTTTCCCACTGGTTTGACAAAGACCTAATTTTAAGCAGATTTACATGATATACAACTAGAACACCAAAATATTTCCTTTGATTTCAAGAAAATTACATTCCGTATTTAAATCAATGCTCTTGAAATTAGATCGCTCTCTCTCTCTTCGTTCCTAATATTTATTCAAAAATAACGTTGCTCTTAAGAGCTATCAATGCAACAGGTGGAGTCCCACAGAGGTCCATGTAATTGCACCAGTTTACACCAATGCAGAATTTAGTGCATTGATGCTGGCATGTGAAAAATAAATCAGAAACTTTATGGCTATTTAAAACAGGTTGTTTTATACAGTAATTATAAGGTTATTTCTCAGCAATTTAATCTACCAAGGACAAAAATATATCTTTTATTGCTACCTATGATGGTAATAATTCTCCCCGGTATCTGTAAAACCAACAATAGCTTTTCATTGATTTTGCTTAAAAGGAAAGTTCAGGGTTAGAAAATAAGTATTTCATGTGGAAACAAGAAAAACTTTCCAAATTATATGTGATGGAAATAGTAATAATTATGTTTGAGAAGGAATTCTTGTGATTAGGGTCACTGGGTAGACATCTAAAAAACCTCAGTAGGGGTCCAATTCTTCCATGTATTTCCATTTCTTTAATTTCCTGTCTGAAAAATAAAATAACTAATAAAATTCTCTTTCTTTCTCATTGTTTGCTTGTTTTCTCATTAGATAAGACATCTGCAAGCCCATCAAGACTGGATTACGTACACATATGCACCAAACTATAGCAAGATCAAAGATAAAACAGATTTTTTTTTATTTCAGGTTAAATCTGCATACGGAATACATTTTTCTGTTTACTACACAGTATGCATTGATTTATGTACCTGCCTAGTATTTTTAGCCACTGCCATAATATATATCCAGGTAATATTAATGGAGGCCAAAAAACTCCTCTGAGGTACAGAAATTAATAAATATCTAAGTCATTAACAAAGCTGTTCACAAAATGCAGGTTTTTAGCTAAGAAGCAGGCAAATGCTAAAAGTAACTACAAGAGGCTAATTTCAAAGTGAAAACTGACTACACAGGGAAATGGTAAATCCAGGAGAACATTCAACATAAGTCTGGATTTGCTGCTCTTTATAAGTTAACTGGTTAAAATTCGTTTGGTTTACATTGTCAGAGCACCCTGCATAAAAGAAAGCCTTGTCTGAGCTCTGAAGTTATGATCTGATAACATGTATTATTTAGGTAACACTGATTTTATCATTAATATTCTAGAGACTTTTCGTAAGATAAACCAATTACATGGCTCAACAATGCACTTGTGGGGAAATTTCCAATGTATCCTAGCATTCCTTCTAGTTTTCTATTTATTCACACTCTTATAGTAAATGTTACATATGACACCTTGTTTTCATCAAGTCCTATTTTAAAATGAATGACAGTAACTCAAATAATGCTAACATGAACTCTATACCTAACAGTCTATCTTACTAAGCAGAAAAGATCACTCACTTGTATAAATTACCTTCATCTGTAGCTGTTACACAGAACAAAATCAGGGAAGAAAACTGTATGTCAAACTATGAGAGCTGTACTACAGAGTATGGCATGCCCCTTGTTTATGATTAGCACTAACTGGGCCCCAGTTGGTGGATAGAGATGAGTGGCCATGGATGCAATGCCTCATCGACTCAACCTGTGCAAGTGGCTGTTGTGGAAAAGAAGGGTTGATGATACAGTGGGTAGCACTGTGGAGCTCTTGTCCTGCATCTTGTTTGGGACACAGATAGTTTTGCCTTCATTTAGAGCTGCCTCCATGGCAGCCAGCTCCCTAAATCACCTGCAGTGCTGTGGGGATGCCTCTTGTCCCAGGAGGGATGGCCCTAATTGGCCTCATTTGTTTCTTGTTTAAGATTTGTTTTTCAAACGTTTTTTTTTTGTGCATCTTCTGAGTAGATACTGCAATCTGCAATCCTACACCCCTTCAGGGTACTCTCACTACCCGAGATCTAGTTTTGTGTCCTTGCCTCAACTTGTTCTTTGCTCAGGTAAAGAAGTTGGAAAGTCAATAGAAACTATATACTACTATATGCTAACCCATAGTCTGTGTATGGAATGTCTTTGAATCTTCAAAATATATTACTAAGTCAGGACCAAAACTGGAGGTGGTGCCTTACTCAGGGGATGTAAGGACAACTCAAGCAAAAAATCTCTCACAGCTGAGATTAATGTCTAGTACTTACTAACTATTCTTTAAAAATGTCCTTTATTGGATGTGTAAAAATAAAGGCAGTGGAAAAAATGTGCATAATCAAATTACTCTTGGGCTACCCTTCACCTCAAAAAGGAGGCAAAGGTTCAGAAAAACCTGGCAGAGCTGGAAGCCTGGTCTTTGCTTACACCAACGTAAGAAAAGTAAAAGTTGAACACTAACACTATAAATTTGGACACTTAAAGTAAAAAAAGATGGACAAATAATCAAATTACAGTATTACAGAACAAAATTGCAGTAATAAAAAGAAAGGAATGCTGTGGCAATGTGACACATGGAATACCCATATTTGCCAAATCTGTATGAAAAACCTCCCTGAAGTCAAATTACAAAAAAAAACAGGAATAAAAGGGAAAAAAAAAATAAGTATATAAAAAAGAAACTGAAAAGCAATTGTAGGGGAGTTGGTTGCCTTCAGTATGCTTTTCAGACACCTGGAAGTCCATGACTCTGAGTGAATGTGCATGCTGTATATACAGAAATACATGCTGTATTTAAGAAATATGCAAGAGAAAATGCATGAAACACAGGATTGTTTCATAAATTTTAATTAACAAAATAGGAGACTACTATGGACTACTTGCTAATTAAGGTGATAAGCTGTATCAAAACAAAACCTAGAAATATGCCATGTATACATTTTGGAATGTTCTCATTGTCCAAGCAGAACACTATTAAAAAATGTGTATAGAAGTTAATCTCAGCAAAGATAAAGAAAATTAAAGGTCTTTAATTTTATTTATGGAAGCAAAGCATTGTTGAGATAATAAAAGAAAAAAAACTATTTCTAACATAACACAAGAGTTCTGAAAAATAAAATTGGAATCTCAGGAATGACTATTGAAATAATTATATTAAATCAGACACATGACATGCAACATATCATAAATCGACTAAACTCTAGATTAGGAATAGAAGAGAGAAGACTATAGTTAAATCAAAACATTTATGTATTTCTGTCATCTTTTCTGCATCTCATGAAGCCTATACTGCAGTCCTGCTGTGCAGAAGATCTAGAAGAAGAGATGATAGGCATATATAAGTCACTTCATGAGAGATGAGACTTTAATTTACTTGTGACAGCCTTCAAAACAAGCAGTCTTTTTGACTAGTGTTCCTTTTACTTGACAAAATAGTGTCACAACTATTCTGATATAACTTACATTAGATTAGGAGAATAAGACTTGCAGTTATTCTCCTCTCAAACCCATATTCTGACACAAAGCTGTAAAAATAACCTGTGCCATAATGCAGTTAGCCCATGCTACAACCACACTTTTGTCTTCATGTCTGTTTGGGGAATACACAAATACCTAAAATCTGATGCTGAAGTTACAAAGGCTTCATCATCTCTACGGGAAACAGATGGTCTTGGGGTAATCCAGACTTTACAAGGGAAGACCCTTTTCTGAGCAGTCTTCCAGTGAAGACACTTTTTTCACTGACCATGGGAAGCACCTAAACATATGTCTAAGTGGTTTCGTTGGGCGGCAGGTACCAAAGGCATGTAACAAAGGCATGCATCTTGTATGAGGGTACATTGCCAATGTGGCTTTGCAGCTTTCCTAGTTTTTGAACACACTGCACACCAAATCCCACTGCCTGTCTGGGTATATGTATGCATTACTTAGTGGTTTGGATTTGAGTAGAGAGAGGTAAGAAACTGCATTAAGGGCCTACCTCTGAACTATATATAACTATATGGGACTACAGTCTAGGTCCCAAATGCAAGTGAAGTGACCATTAAGTTAAATGATAGCATAACTATCTCTTCATTTGAAGCAAAATTATAGATTCAGGAGCTCGCAGCTCTTATCTTCAGGAACCTGTGACAAGTCTCTGTGCATGTTCACTGACTTGTAATGAAAGCAAACTGTAAAAAACAGCAATGTAGAAATGCTTGCCCAGGCTACAAAAATGATTGGCTATACTAACATGGTACTCCCCTTCTCCCTAGTTTTAATTCACTCTAGTTATCCTGTGTGTAGCAATAACGAACACAGACCTCTTCCCCAGCTTCAGTACTGCTGCAAAATTCTGTATCACACAGGGCAAGCCCAAGAGACAAAGTACAGAAAATGTGCTGTTCCGCTTAATGATGCTTTCATTTAACTACACACTCACGTATCATGAATAATAAAGGTTCTGTACCTTTCCTTTATAAGGAAAATGACAGTAATTTTAACAAAATGTTAACTGTTTTTAACAAAAGACTGCACCAACCTCTAACAAAATAATTAAAAATTGACCCTTAGATTATTTCTTATTCATTATTCTTCACTTAGTATCCCTGGTTGGTTGTGATCCTGTCTGTGAGTTTTGTCTGGGTGAAGTTAATGTTCTTAACTTTGGGATTGTGTTTTGGATTTGTGCTGAAAACCGTGTTGATAACACAGGAATATTTTAGTTTTAGTTTTAGCTGAGCAGTGATTTCACAGCGCCAAGGCCTTTTGTGTGTCTCACACTGCCTCACCTGGGAGGAGACTGAGGGTGCACAAGAAGTTGGGGCGGCACATAGCTGGGACCGCAACTGACCAACCCAATGGCATCATGCTCAGCAATAAAAGGTGTGGGAAGTAGAAGGAAGAGGGAATATCCAGAGTGATGACATTTGTCTTCCCAAGTCACTGTTACATGAGACGGAGCCTTGCTTCCCTGGGGATGGCTGAGCACCTTCCTGTCTATGCAAGTGGTGAAATAATTGTTTGTTTTCCTTTTATGATTCACAGCTTTTGCTTTACCTATTAGTAAACACCTGTAAGTGTCCTTATTTCAACCTGCAAGCTTTTTCACCTTTATTCTTCATTTATTTCCCCCATTCCATTGTGGGGTTTGAGTGAGTGGCTGCGGGGGGGCTGGGGTTAAATCACAACATCCTGTTTTCTGCAACTGTTGTACTTTGCAATATTACACTGCAAGGGAAGTTACAAAAGGTCCTGAAGTGCACACCACCTAACTCACTTTGTCTTTGCTTTAAGTTTTATTTATGGAAAAACCCCAAACTATATATATATGTGTGTGTGTGTGTGTGTGTGTGTGTGTGTGTGTGTGTGTGTGTGTATACACATATATACATATATATACATATATAAACATATATAAACATTTAAAGAAGGATCAATAAATATGTATATATGAGTTCATTAAATGCTCAAAATCAAACCAACAAAATAATTCATATAAATCAGCCAATGAAGATCAAATCCCATTCCATTTCAGAGAAAATACAAAGTAATCCTACAATCTTTTCAATGGTGCTTTAATGTATACTCCCTTCAAGAACTTTAGAAACTAGCATTCAAACTATAATGGCCTGCAGAACATTGTAAACAGCTTATTTTAGACAAAAATCACCACTTCTGAAATAGGGTTCATGTACTAACCAGCAGTCAAATAGGGTGAACCAGCTGAGTATCACAAGTTTTCTCTAAGGTTTCAACTTTTCTTAGAGGATTAAGGTCCCAGAATCACAGTTTTTTCAACTAATATATTATCTATAAAGGGTGGCCTCTTGCTAGTTGGCTCATCATCGTGACAAATCCTAGCACTTTAAAGTACATCTATTTGATAGCTAGAAATTATTGGCCAGAAAAGAAGAGAAAACATCCACCTGCAATTAATCATAAAAAGGGGAATTTTTCCCCATCATTACTTTCTTACAAAAAAAAAAAGAAAAAATATTCAAATACTCTATATTAGAAAAGGAATTTGCTTTATTGTAGTGCTGAGAAAAATCCATTAATCAAACTGAAAGGTAAAGAAATTGCATTTTTACTTTTGTAATGTTTTAATACAAGATTCTTCTATTAAGAAACATAGCTTAGGACACTATTTCTCAGAGACTGATCCCTCCTTCAGAGCTCAGAAAATCTTGGTCCTAGTTCTGTGCCTGTCAGGCTCTCTAAGTGACCTTGGACAAGCTAGTTAATCTCTTACTAACTCATTTCTCCATCTGTAAGGTGGAGATAATCATAATTCCTTTGTCTTGCTTGTCTGCTAAGACAATGGTTTTAGGAATAGGAAATATTACAGACTATGCTCATACTTTGTACAGCTCAGTGGCCTTAGTCTGTCCTTCTAGATCCCTTCCTATCACCCACTCTTACTCTGCACCCTTTTTATCAATTTCATCTTTGTTTTGCAGGAGCAGAATGAAATCCAAGCTGCTCTAGGACGCTAATAGTGAACAGCCAGTCTGACTGCTGATCACTGTGATTTGATTCTGACACTCCAGTAAGGCACTGTGTCATGCAAGGTAGGCAGAATTACTATGCTAAAACACAGATTGACTAAGGTGTAAGAGAAGCCTGGATAAGGAAACATCTTTGAAAAAGGTAGTTTTTAAAGCTGTGCTTTCCTTAGTTTTTTTTAATCAGTATTACTTGGAAGCATACTCAGCCAAGTTGGGACAATAGTTCATGCTTAATAGATATATTCAGTGTATTTTTATTTTCACTGCTGTTTTTATTGGTAAAAAATAATTATGCTTATTTCTAAAAGATTAAATTAATGGCAGAATGGAAAAGGCAGCAAATGATAGAGCTTCCTTGACAGCTGGAAGAGGAATAAGTGCTGTTGGTTTCATTAGAGATTAAGAAACCTCCAAACGCTGCAAGGAGTGGAGGAGTGAGAGCAAGTCCAGCTGTTGATGAACAGTGGCAAGTAATGCTAGCCCATACTTTATACTTTACTCCTTTTCACCAAAGCTAAGGAGTCTAAAAATCCCCATTTCAGCAGACTAGTATCCTGTTGTTTTCTGGAAAGATTTTCTTTCCTTTTGATGCCCAGGCCCAGTGGCTTCATGGTCCTGGTCTTTCTGTACAGAATTTATGAATCAAAAGCAAGAAGAATTACTGGTATAGCAGCAAGATCCAGTATATGAGTCCAAAAGGTAGAGGACTAGACGTCTATCCAGCTGGGAGGATGTAAAGGAAATTGGAGTGGAGGAAATGCAGTGAGAATGGAACCCTCTTAAAAAAAGATGAGGGGTTTGGTTTAGCTCTACAAGGGCATTTTGCTTGCAAAATTATGGCAGGGGGAGGTGCAAGGTGGTGCTTACATCTATGGAATACAGGCCTGGGAAGTTATCTGTAGTACTTGTTTGTTCTGTTGCTGTGTCATTAATTCTGGCCAGCAGTAGGAGAGAGAAAAAAACCCCTTAAAATAATTCCATGAACATAACTTGCATTTATAAGATTACATGATAAAGGTTATGCTAAGATTTCCTGTAGACATATAGGACAAAAATAGTAAAGTCCTATCTCTCCACAGTTACTGGCAGTGCTCAACTCTTTCCTGCAGGCTAGAACCAGGAATGAGTACTGTTTTCAATATTATATAATGCTTTTATTTCTCCTATATTTACATACTGGTTTTAGTTTCACTAACTGCTCTTTCAGCCGATTTCTAGAATTTGAATTAATTCCTAACAGCCACAGGGAGTGTGTGGACTCAGTCTATGGGGCCCAATGGGATGCAGGATGCAATACTCCTCATCCTCAGTTTGTCAGCCTGGTGAGATTTAGCTTCCACCACTTGCCAGTGGCAGACAGGACAACCACAGCTCCTTTGGGCTATTCATGTATCTGGGACCCAACATATATACTTCTCACAACATGCCATCCACAAACTTTTCCATTTTAAAGAAGATGGTTCCAAGTTGACCATGATATTGATAATTAGTGTACCCTAGTACCTGTAGTCAGCTTCTCCACATGTTAGATACTTTTGTCTCTTCCTTAGTAAGCCCACTGCTTTGAGACTGGCTGATCAGTTTTCACACATTTAGACTGTTACATACAAAAGTACCAACGTTCCTTCATAATACACCAGGAAGAGACATCAGGAGGTAGAACAACTTTCATTCTTATTTGGGTGTGCTCACCCAGTGATTTGTCACTGCTACCTAGGAGAGAAAAACAAACACAAATCTGCCAAGTGTATAATCCAAGTCCCAAAGCACTTGGTGTGGAGACACTAATGCTATTTTTAAAGTTGAAGTGTATATTGTCTTGATGCCTAATTTAATACAAATATACAGTTTCCTTCTCTGGTCAAATAAGAGATGCTTGAGGGAGTAGCCTCTTTCAGTAAGGCCTGCACATGCCAGACACTGATTTACTGGCCATGGAAATAGACTAATGCTTTTGTGTTTCCAGGGTCAAATTTTGCCTTACTCTGCCAATGTCACCTGGCAGGGAAGGCTCTGAATATGATGCTGTGCCAAGAGCTCTACTAATGTTTCTTATGTACAGAGTGTTTAAGAGAAACTCAAGGATGAAAACAAGTCACAGTCATAAAGTTATAGTTGTGCTCTGAAGACAAACTTCCCAAAATTCACAGTCACTGAGATGAATCTCATTTACACTGCTTTCATACTATGTACTGCACTTGACCTTCTACAGAGTGGGATCTGATTTACCCTAGCATGATGTATTAGACTTAGTGTTTGATTGAGGACTAGACAAAAATATGCCTAATGTTACCAGTAGAAAAAGGAAGATCATGTGTTTGCAATGACTTTGCAAAAAATACTGATGAATATTGAACATAATTAATTAATGTACTGTAATTTTATGAGGCTTTCATAAAAGTTAGGTATAAATGGAAGTATGAATCAAACATCATGACACTGCAAATAGTGAACAAAGCTGGGCATTGCTAATTATCACAAAAGGAAAGAAGTGTTTTGGACTATCAATCTATTTCCAGCAAATAATTTAAACAAAGGCATTATCTGAGCTCTGTTTTATCACGCATTGTTTGACACCCCTGGTTTTCTCTATCATAGCATTCTATAACCTCATTGTTGCTCTTATAGTGTTCTTAGGATATAAAATATTTTTCCAATCTTACATGAAGACTAAGATAGAGGGTTTCCTGAAAAAAACTTAAATCCAAGTGTGCAGACAGTCTAAACACTTTGCTTCTTCCTCCTCTGTGTTCTTCTTTCCTAGAAAGTAAGAGAGAGCAGATCTGTCTTGATCCATGCAGATTTTACTTTAGTTTATTTCTGTTCATTTTAGAGGCTGAATGAATCCAGTCTTCCTTATTCATGATAATCATGTATAGAGCCAAGGGTATACATGGAGAAAGCACCATTGGCTAAGTAATAGTCTGTTGAGAGCTTCAAGAAATATCTGCCTTAAAATATCAGAAAAGAAATGCAAGCATGAGTGCCAAATAATTTAATATAAAATTAGAAAAAAAAGCACCTAAATTAAGCTTACTGTAATGCTCTGTATCAATACAAAGGAAAAGTTCCTTGCAATTTCAAGGATTACCGCCCCCCCCCCATTGACCTCATTCATAACCGATGAGCTGCAGACATACAGGTATTTCTGAGTGATGGAGAAGACCAGAAAAAATCTCCTGTTAGTATCATAGCATGCCACTAACATTGATGGTTAAAAAAAATTTAAGGGGAGGCTCTGGTGGCCCCACTAATTGCAAACAATGAGATATTGCACTCATAGTGTTAGAGCATGATCCTGGAATTTAATATTCCTTGACTTTGCTCCCCATATTATGGGCACAGGCAATCAAAGGAATGTCCTAACATCTTGGCTATAACACACAACATTACCTAGGAACATGGCACTTCAACCTACTGGAATATGTTCACCATTTCAGGCTTTCAGATACAGTAAGAGTGGAGGAGTATAGTTGAACTCTTGAAAGTTTACAGAGTTATTATGCAATCTTCTTCTAGAAATACCATGAAACCATTTATTCCTTCACAGTAAAAGGAGGTGAAAAACCTACCTCCTCCTTGATATTTTGACATTTTCATAGCCTCTCCTTGCTATAATAAGGCCAGAATTAAGGTAAAACACTTGAAACTTTTGATTTCCCTGAAACTACCACTCAACTTTCATATGTGAGTGATTTGCAGTCAGAGATTTGATTCAATTTGTCTTCTGTTTGAAATGTTTTCACTCTGCCCATTTCCAGGAATTCTAGATATTTTACTAGCACAGATGCCAGTGGTGGAGAGGTCTATACTGTAATCAGGAGCAGGTGTAATCCTATCCAAGCCTATCTAGTTCATGCTGATGCCACCATGAGGATGCAGCATTATGGACTTCAGTGTGGGTTGTGCCTAGGATCCTGCATGTTTACTTGAGTGGCTCACTACTTTTAATGTTCTGCCATAGTGCTTTCACTCTTCCTGGCACTGAATCTTGCTTCATGAATCCTTGCCTCGTTATATCAACACCTCTGCAGTTCTACTTCTGCATCTGCAGTGCAGACCTAGCCTGGACCCCCATGCATTGCCAATGGTCTCAGATTCCACAAGGAAAGACGTTTATTCTGAAACACCTGGAAGAACAAGGAAGCAACTCATATTTCTAGACAAATGTGCTGCTGTTACTCTTCAGATACAGCACCTACTTGCTTTGCACATAACTGCAGAATTTTCTTATCACATCCCCAAGAGATGATCAGCATTGTAGTGCTATAGCATCAGACTCACAAGGAAAATACTCTGCAGATGTAGGTTCTCCCTACCTACCTGGCGGTAATGAATCTTAAATTTTCTTGAGATCATTGCTCTTCACGTGAACAAGTACTGAAGAGTAAATTAAAATAGCCATCCATTGAAAAAAAAAAAATCATTTAATGGCTGAAGTGAAATGCCATCACTGCTGTGATAACAGAAGGTTTAAAGTGTATTACTGTCACTTCTCTATACACTTGAAGGCTGGCTACAGGGTCAGATGGTGCAGCAGTCCATGTAATCTCCTGAATGGAAAAAAATTAGGCTTAAAGTGCCAAATAGACACCCACAACATGATATCAGGGAAAACAAACACATACCTCCTATCGCCCCTCACCAAATGTTAGAGAAATAGAGAGAAATTCCAGTCATTTCTCATTACTGTGAAGGTCAGCCTAGCTGGGAAAATTGTCTCTGCTTTATAATTCCCCAAACTGTAGAAAGCAGTTAGAGTTCTGGACAAAAACTAATGTTGCATTCAAAGGGAAAAGAGGCTGATATGGCATTGCTATAGTAATAAGAGAATTTTTTACTCTTTCCACTTCCCTGTGAACCTAATCAACTGTGACATGAGAAAATATACTGGGCTCACCCAGCCAGAATCTGACTGCCATCTGAAAATGTCCTCAATATTCCACTGTTTAGGAGTTTACAGTGATCCTTCCAACATCAATTTTGTACATGTACATCAAAAGGCCATTAGAAATGCTTACAAACATGTCCTGCTCACAAGCCTTCACTTGAAGCCAGGCTGTAAAGACTCCCCAGTGGTTGACTAAAGGTTTCTTTTGATTACTCATATGAAAGCATTTGGTTATGGAAAGGCATTTTGAGGGACCCTGGGGGATGTAAAGATCTCCCCCCGACCTCCCTTGTAAGTGCACTTGAATGTCATTAGAAGCAACATATATTGAAGGTACTTTAAAACCTGTGTTTAACATTTAATTAATATCTGTTGACTTATCATGTTTTCTCATTCTCCTTGAGGTTCAACAAATAAGCCACATCTTCCAAAGGCAGGGAGTAGGAAGGTGTACTGAAATGACAGAGTGAGAACCCGTTGTCTATTTATACTGTCACGTTCAGTTACATGGATGGGTGTGGGAGTTCGGCAGCCAGGGATGGACAGCAAGAAGACCTTGGCCAACAACGAAACAATCAAGCATCAATCCTGGGAAATGAGATGCTAAAAGGAGAAACATCTAGAAAGGTTCTGGAGAGGAGAACAGAATTATGTGAACGGTTATGTTAATGAAGTAAAGGTAAATAAGATAATGTTTCTAGTTCTAGTTACTGATTGGTAGGTAATGTTTCTCATAGAAGGTAATGTTGTTATTCATTGGTTCACTGGCCTCCTGCAAAAGTTATATATTATTATGTTAACCCCATTGAGCGGTCTTGCGAGATTGTCGCATACTGTGAACAGTTTCTTCTTTTGTTAACACACCATTTTTAATAAAATGTCTTTTCCGGACATCATGATCGTACCTGTCTTTGTCTAATTGCCACCCTGGCTGGTCTGGTCTCAGTCGCCTCACTGGCAACTGATGGGTATGTTCTGGCCTTCATATACTTCATGAACTATTGCATGCAAATTCCACATACACGATGCAGATGGAAGTTAATTTAGTTTTGATAAATGCTTGGCATATTTAATGGATTATTTAGTGCCAATTTTATTATTTCTCAGTGAAGAAAAGTTGAATAAATCTAATGCAACTGAACAAAATATTATCACATTCTTCTTTTGTTCTAATATTTACAGGAAATTTGACATGTGTTTGACATATAAATTGAACATTTGACTGACTTTAATAACCATGTGATCAATAAGAAGTGATATTTTTACAGCCTAAGTTCAATTTTTAAGGGGCCAGGGGTCACAGAGCTTTATCAAAACAATAAGGCTAAAACTTTATTTTCAGAACATGTAATTCCTCTTATTTTAAAGTCTGTATTGACCTAATATCATTAAAAGTCAGATTTTACTCATGAAGTTTCAATCCTACAGGAGCTAATATTTTGTTATTTAGCGATCTATTTTAGCTGTACTTTCTGGGAGCATTTCAACATTTCCTTATATTAGAATTAGTGTGGAGTGATAGAAAGTCATGTATTACCTACATTGAAGATTATTCCTTTTGCTTGGATGATACCATTTATTTTTTAAGATATTCTGATCAATCTGAATCCTATATATGCTGCCTATGTATCTTATCTTTCTGAATCAATGGTCTTTCCCCTTTAAAGTAGCCTAGGAAATATCTTTTCAATTTTTGTGATTATAGAATGAAAATCATCCAGATAGAGTCCAAACACCAGGCAGTCATCAAAAGAAAAGTAGTGTTGATGTCACATTAAAGTCACAACTCTCCCATCCAAAGAACTGATAAAATATCATGTAACCTATAAAAGCAGCTCCTCCTCTTTCAAGAGAGAACAAAGACAAACCAGCCCTAGTTTTCACCTGGAGGATTTACATAGATCCTTGTGGGCTTGCCTCGCATTTTGAGAAATTTTTCATTAAAATCTGAAGCAGACAATTCTCAAACAGAAAATATGTACTTACACATAGTAAGTTACAGTCTTGTAGCATTTCTCTGCGATTGTTTAGAATTGTTTCCTTAGTAAAAGTTACCACGCACACCAGGACAAAGAGGAGGATAAGTTCTCTTTCTGGTCTGATGAACAGTGAAATATTTAAATTTCAAGACAGAGAAGTAATAGTCCTTAAGCATGTATTATTCTGCCAAATCAGGGCATTCATAAGTGTGTGGAGACCCTGGTTGAAGCCTCATATCTGAATCAGGTGCAGTGAAAAGCTTGAACCTGAGGTTAAGATACTATTTTATGAGATGATTTAACTAGATGCCATGAATAGATTTGCTTTTCACTGAATCTACAGATCTGAACAAAAAATAATGAAAAGAGGTCTTGAGTTGTCCAGCTACTAAAAAAATGCTAGGAATTTTGCAAGTTATAAGAAAATGAGAGTGGTTATTTCCCTGAAGATTATAAACTTCAGCTTTTTAGGTAAATCTCATTTGCTCAGTTCTGGACCATTTTACTGGTATGATTGTGTTTATTTCATAGGGAAAACCCATATCTGTCAGAAGTGGGAAGCGTCCTGATCTTTCCTCCTCAGACCATTATGCCATTTCTTGAAGTGCTGAAGCATCCCATGGAAATTTAAAAACAGCGCCCTAATGTTAAGTTTATATTCTGTACTTGAACTAATTTCCAATATTTTCTTACAATTGTTTTGGTTTTTTTCAAACAGGCTTTAAAATATGTGGTGGAAAAATATATTGCACTATTATTCTTTCCATTGGAATTGAAACTTTTTGGGTATTTTCATTGTGTTTAGTGTTTCCTTCCATAAGTTCCCAAAGAAAGTGTTTTGATAGGAGTGAAATTTCCCAGTTTTAAAAGCTTTATTTTGAATCAAATTTCTCAAATGGCATAGGGTTCATGTGCATATGATAAAGTAAAATGAAGGAAATCAGATTTAACAGTTTTATTTTATCCATGCACAGTTTTCTCAGTTGTCCTGTTCTTACTGTTTTCTTTTTCTGGTTTGAAGTCAAGTATTTGTAGAGACAATGGAATATCCTTGGGTCTGATCTTTGCCTAATCCTTGCAATAAGACTTTCTCCTGTGAAGTAATTACAAAATCAAATTGAGCATGTCTAGAAAAACATCTGCAAATTTCAATATATGTTGCTCAAATCTCTTTGAAAAGAGGGCAACGTTTTTTCCAACGGTCCTGGAAACTAGAGCATCATCTGGTTGACCTTCAAACTTCCAAGTGAGGCTATACCCAGGACTGTGATCTTACATTTTATGGCTTCCAAAGGATATTGTTAGTCTACAGAATCAGATTAAGATTTTCAAAACCACACTGAAGATGATGTTTGCATGCTCTTATTGATTCATGAAGGTAAATGGAGATGATGTACACTAATGTTGAGCACATTTCACTAGGTGGTTTTGAGGTTTCTTTGTAGGTTTTCCATGTATATGACTGCTATATGAGTCATGATTACAATGAAATAACTGTGGTACTTAGTGCGAAATGGCAGTAATAACTTTTTTCATAAGTAGTAGCTACACCAAAGGCATTTCAAATACATATGCTGACATTTTTAATCATTGTGCTCTTTTTTATTTTGTGAATAATTGCTCTTTCTGTATGGGACTGTTTCTTTTCCTGCTGACTCCATTCCCCTTTCACCCTGCAGAGCCCCCAGATAAATATCCCAAGAATATCCTCTCTGTGTTCCAAGACACAAGGTAGTTTAATGATTTGTAAAAGTGGCTGTTTCAGCCTTTAAATAATTTACACCATTCCATGTTTTCATCAGAAAATCCATGGTAAATGTCTCTTCTAGAAATAACAGGTAAATCATTCTTGTAACTTACACTTTATACTACAATACATTTGAAAATAAACAAACAAAAGGGGAATTATCACCAGCTTGACAGGACCACTAATCTTTGGGAGACACAGTTCTTCTCTGTAGAAGAAAAGAATCAGCCTCTTTTGCTAACAGGCCAGCTAAAACTTCTGGTATGGTTCAGTCAGCTATGTATGAAAAACATACAAACAAATATCAAAAGGCATTTTTTTCACCTGCCCACCTCTCTTAGGTATTTGGGCTGTTCTCATGACCCACAAGCTGTGACACACCCCAGGGTAAAGCAAATGTGCAATTGCCTTCAAAGTCTTTTTATTTTTCTTTTAGCTGCTCACCTGGTAACTTGATAGAAACTTGCTATGGGTCAGACCTGGCTCCTAGACCATCAGTTGCATAGCTTTGATCTAAATGTGCTTTACTGCCTCTGCTACTTTCCTCTTGTTGGACCACTGTCAACTGACTCTCTCCACACAAAGCTTTGTACTTTTCCTACTATTTTTCTTAGTGTGTTTTTACCAACATAATCCTTTGTCTCATTTAACTAATTTAAATATGAATTGCTTAGAGGACTTACAAAGGACTTATTATAAAGTTCCTTAATATCAATATATTAATATGCCTATCTGTGAAGTTATACATTTAAGAGATGAGTAATTCAGATAAACACAGGATACTGTATGAGCCAGGCTGGCTTGGGCTGACCTCTGTCTGAATTTTGGCATTTGCAAATTGTCAGTTTCCTCTGATAAAACCTATAGACACAAGCAAGGCTTTTCTAAGAAATGCAGAGGTTGAAATATGTATTTTTATTCCTTTGAAGGCTATATAATTTCTACAGTTCATCTCAATGGTAGTGACTCAGCCTTTCTGAAAATTTGATCAATGCTTATTCAAGATTAGTATTAGACTTTTTCATGGTATTATTTAATTTTAACTTGTCTACACTCCTTTAGTCCAAAAGCAAATAGAATATAATTTCACTAGGATGGGAAAAACTAGATAAGGTTGTAGGCAGCCTTACATTCAAAAATCCCTTTTGTCACTTTCCCTCAATAACTCTGTCAGTGACATACTATTGTATGTCTCAGTCATAATTATGTGAGATGAAGATTATTCCAAAAAGTAAATTAGTGAGGAAACAACAGGAAGTACACATCAACACAAAGGATGCAATGGCCCACAGCACATTTCTAAAGCAAAGGTATTCATTGGCTCGTTATCATAACCACTGGATTTCATCTCTGTTCACAGATTTTAAAGGACTTTTAAAATTAGTTTAAACTGTTGTATGATTAGACTTTATTAAGAGATGATTTCTGTTGGACCTCAGCATGCTGTGTAGTGCCAACTTTGGGAATGTGTACTGTAATGAAAAGAAAATAAATGGGGATAGGAACACATTCAATGTCCTAGCATTTCCTTTCTTCTGAACCCCTGTTGCAGCCAAACATCTCTATATCCACTTCAAAATAAGATTAAGGCTGCAATACTGTAACATGAAGGTGTTTGATGAGCATATTTAACCAGTGCAATAGTTTACCACAAACTTAAACCACTGCCCCAAGATGATACAGACCTTTGATTAAATCAGTCTCTACAACAAAATTATAGTTGTGTTGGGTTAATTTTCTGTATATAGATTAGCCTCCGTAAAAACTTTACTAAATATTTGTTTCATGGTATGGCTTTAAACTTCAGAAGCTTCCCTCTGGTTTTGAAAAATTCATGTGAACATTTTGGAAACAAGAAAAACAAAGTAAAACACATCCAGGCCACTCTAATTCTGAGTACCCAGTCCCAGGAGTTGTTCTTAGACACCTGTAGTTAACTGTGTTAGCATCTCTTTGCTGTTTTCCACTGCCTACACATTATTGATGTTGCTACAGATTAAGACTGAGTTTTAAAACTGTTTCTATCACTAGTGAGTGCTTGTTATCAACATTTTACACTGAAGATGCGAACAAACCTTTTGAAAAGTGACTGAATACTTCAATGCAAATATATTTTGCATGTAAAATATAAAAATCTCCGTGCGTTTCATTTGAAATCTGATAAATATTTATTATCAATGCTGTTTGCTTTTAATCTGTTCAGGATAACATTCCTCCAGCTCCTTAGTACTTAAACAAAAATGGCATTTACATTACAATATTGCTTGCCAACAATCTCATTTTCTGGTATAGTCAGCAGCCTTCATGCTTGATTAGTCTTTAATTACACAAATACCTACATATTAAAAAAGTTTTCTTTTTTCCATACTTTGAGCATGTAATTATTTTCTCTTGCATGCAATAACCTTTAATTTTAGGATTAAGCAACTGATTCTCTTTAGTACGGATGGATTTTTTCTAGGGCTAAAGCAAATTTGCGTATTGTATTAAGAGTAGGAAAATTAACTTTAGGAAAACTTTTCATTAGTGCATTTGACAGCACACTGAGCAGCTGACAGAAACTTCAAAATAGTCACTATACTTGAAAACAAAATGGATAACAATTCTAAGTACTCTGAAGTGAACAGCAATACTACTCTGAATTCACCACTCTCAGCAAGTGAGTGATGGGGGCTGTGTGATTCCTCCTTTGAATATTCCTTGTTTTTGTAGTATTAGTGTTGCAGTAGTACTTAGAAGCGCAACACAAGATCAAGACCTCATTGCATTATACCAAAAACTGTAAAAGTTTTCAATATAAAGTAGTGATCAAGCAATGGTGGGAGAATCAACAAAGGAACAGAAAGGCAAAGTGACATCCCAGACAGTAGCAGCCTTGGGACTGCAGTCTCACGCTCCTGACTCCAACAACATATTTACTATGCCACTTTGCTTCTTGATGCAAATTATTTGTCAAAAGTGAATTCAGTAAGTAAAGGCATAATTTGATAATGACATTAGAGCTAAATATGCAGATTTAATATGGCAGTAAAAGAATTCTCTCCTCTTTTCCTGCAGTTTTCACCCATGAGAGCTTGGATTGCCAAGTTTGGGTCTACAGGACTGACATATGTTATGCCTATACCTGTTTTTACATTGAAGTGCCAGTGATTTGCCCCTAGACATAGTCTTTGAACATCTATGGGGAAAACATCAAGGATTTTTAGAATTACTTGGTTTTCTCACAATCTGATTATTTTTATGCTTGTTTTACATGAACTGAAAGTTCTGTCAAACACATCTTGATTGCATGGAGAACATGTTTCAGAGTCAGAAGACAGCTAAAAAATCTCAAACAAGGCAGCTGCATTTCTATAAATTTGGGAAGGGAGAAGAGCAGGAAACTTCCATAATAGCATGTTGAGCTTGTTCCTGTTTCATTTGAGTGCTGTGAGAAACCTTCTGCCTACTTCCCTCTTAGTGGAGTTAGGTCTTGTTATAAAATTGCAGACACAGAGGTAGGATGGAAATGCACACAGAATCTTATTCCAGAATGGTGATCAGTGATAAAATTTTTGTCTTTTACAATTCCAATACTGTTTTTTCCCTGCTTTTCTCTTTCCCAGTAAAATAGGCCAGTAGGGATAAAGGCACTGTGAGTAACAAAGACATTTTTTATCTCCCTTCTCCTCACAATATTTTCCTTTTCTTCCCTAGGATTGGGCCCTGTCTTTGAGGAATTCTATACTGATGGAAACTGCACCTTCAGATGAATCCTGGGAAGGAGGACTTACTTGCCCCTTCCTAGATCTTGATCCCAGTACAGCCCTAGTACTCATCACCTGCTCCATGGCCCATGGAGCACTCTCACTGGCAAAAGACAGCACTCCAGCTGGCTCTCTAGAAGGCTGAAAAGAGAGTTAATGGTTTACTATGGTGAAAATCATTAGTATACTAAAAACTATCACTTTTTATATCACTTATTATCACATTCATTCAGAATCAACTTTTGATACCAATTTACTGGCCATCTCTAGCAAAGAGCACCCTTCTGTAATGAGACTGGGCCTATATTTTAGGGGCTTTATTGTAGCATCAGCATTTTTGCTCAAAGACTAGGATCCTCCCAAATCTGAGTGCTTCCCTAATACTTTTTTACAAGCATGTAAATATTTCTTATTAGTTACACAAAGACATTGCGGAAGTGATTGCTGTTTTAAAAATCCCATCTCCTTTAAGAACCAGAATGCACCATCATGATTCCTTTAGTAAAAGGACAATCCTAGCAATATATGAGGTGCTGTCAGTTTTTGTCTTCTGGAAACTCAGCTTTGCCTTCCAGTCTCTTTCACAACAAAACCTAACTTGGTTCTCCAACTGGAATCCTCACAGGATATTAGGTCCTGTATAAGTTATCTGAAATAAGTCAAGTTCCTGTCCTGTGGGAAATTATCTGAATTTATCCTAATTCATCATGCAATTTCTGTTGCAGATGAAGATGGAAAATGGAATATTAAAATGTCTCAGCAAAAAGCATTGCATTTGAAAATTATTAAATATTCTAGCAGATGTCAAAATGTCATCATGAATTAAAATATTTTCAATTCCTTTTGCTAAGCTAGTATTTTTTAGGCAAATTAGTATAATAATCTTTTATAAACATATTAAGCTGATTTTAAACAAAAGGTATAGTTAGTTATTTCAATTTACCAGGCCTAAAATAGAAAATTAAAAAGAAATTTTGGGCAAGGGAAAAAACAACTTTATAGAATTGCATCATTGTCAGAAAGAAAAAACACTTAGAAAATTCATGAGTAGCCTAAGATATTTCAGTATCATAATAAAAATGGTGTGTATTTCAGAGATAAGACTTCTCTTTTTTTCTGAGACTCATAGTGCCCATCTATCCTTCCTTGTTCTTTTTCAGTTACTTCATTTCCTTTCTTGGCTGGTGGCAAACTTATTTTTTTCTTGACTTTGTCCTGGATCAGCAGCAAAAAATACAGTAGTGCTACAAGACAAGTTGTTCTAAAAATCTTTCAAATCTTGCTGGTGGAACAAATACTATGAGTATTGTAGAAGGCAACTCTTCCAGATGAAAATGTTAAGCTGGAGTCCCTTAAGATCCACAACCCATCACCTATCAACATGGATTCAATTGCTAATTTGTATATTAAAAAAAAAAAAAAAAAAGTTATAATACATAGATGAAAAGCACAAAATTTAAAAATAAATTATAGGATCATTGTATCTACAAATTATCAAGCCTCATTATTGATCTCATACTTGCAAAGAAGGTGTATTAGTTTTGCATGGCCTGGTTTTTGGTAGCAAGAAGGCCACGGAGAAGCTGTGAGAAGCTGCTGGAAGCTTCCACCATCTCCAGCAGAACCAAACCCTGATGG
The DNA here is from genome assembly GCA_032173965.1 of Sitta carolinensis. Lineage (NCBI taxonomy): Eukaryota > Metazoa > Chordata > Aves > Passeriformes > Sittidae > Sitta > Sitta carolinensis. The sequence goes on along the minus strand of CM063284.1, from coordinate 53,549,145 downwards.
CTCTGAAGATGGACATGCTGCTGGCCAAAGCTGGACCAATTAGAGATGTTGGTGATGCCTCTGTGATGACATATTTAAGAAGAAAATCAAACCAAAGTATGCATGCACAGCTTTTTTCTAGCGAGAAAAGAGGAGGAGGTGAGAACATGTGAGGTAAAACAATATGGAGACACCAAGGTCAGTGGAGAAGGAGGGGGAGGAGGTGCTCCAAGCACCAGGGCCAGAATTCCTCTGCAGGCCTTGGTGAGACCAAGGTGAAGCAACTGCACCCCTGCAACCCCTGGGGGTCCACGGGGGATGCAGAGATCTACCCACAGCCCATGGGGGAAGTGCCCACACCAGAGAGGGTGGATGTGAAGGAGGCTGTGATCCAACTGAAGACCCAGAGAAGAGAGGGGCCCCTGCTACCAGCGGGAGTCCTGTCCTTGGAGGGCTGCACCCCATGGAAGAGTTACCCATGCTGCAGCAGTTTTGGAAGGACTGTGGGAAGTACTCATGTTGCAGTAGTTTTGGTGGGACTGCTGCTCATGAGATTAGAATCACGTTGGAAAAGTTCATGGAGAACTGTCTCCTGTGGGAAGGGACCCCACAGTGTAGCAGGGAAAGGACTCCTCTCTCTGAACAGCAGAACAAAATCTTGGATGATGAACTGACCAAAACCCTCACCCCCTGTCTCCCTGCGCTGTCAGCAGGAAGGAGGGAGGGGCTGGGAGGAAAAGGTGTTTTTAAGGGCTTATTTTAGTTCCCATTATCCACCTCTGACTTTGTTAGTAACAAATTCACTTTGTACTTCTAAATTGAACCTGTTTTCCACATGCAGTGTTTTCTCCCAGTCCTTATCTCAACTCATGAACCCTTTGTTGATTTTTTTTCCCTCCTCTGTCCAGCTGTGACCGGGGAGGGTGAGCGAGTGGCTTTTGTGGGTGCCTGGAGTTTGGCCAGTTGTCAAATCATGACAGGACATGTACTGCTAAATGTCCATTTGTTTAAATGATTCTTTAAATGATTGTTCATATGGTCCTAATTTCCTCTTGTACTAACCCACAAGGAATTCTTAGACACATTTTCTGACTGTCTGAGGTGGTAACCTCTGACTTATTAGTTTTCCAGTTTACGCATCAAAAAATGAAACAAGAAGGATTTGGAAAGCTCATGTTTCCAGTCTAACCCCCTTGATAAAAGGAAATCTTTTATTTTGCCTAAATTGTTTCTATTTGCACCTCTAAGGTCAGAATAAGCCTAGAGAATGAAAGGAACAAGCATCCTGATGGGCTGCCTGAAGCTGCTTGGTGTTACGGATCAGCGTAAAACCAGCTCTCTTTCCTCTGCCTGGGCTGATGTAACTCATTGGAGTGGCAAATTACATCAGACCTACAGCTGTAACCCGACATTATGATTAATTTGATCAGTAATTTCTCCTGTTTTTCATTTTAATCGGTGTGACTATTCTGCTGTGGCAGGTCTTTCAGATCTAATTAAGATAAATTTCAGAGTAAAAGACTTGGCAGAATTTTCAAGTCAAATCCAAGCGTCAAGTGTGAAGACCTGCAGCACTAGTCAATCAATTTCCAGTAAAGACGGCAGACTGTAACTCAGCAATCAACCCATTAACACTTAAGCAAATTTCATAATCTCCAGGTCTGTGCTTAGTTACCTTCTCAAAACATTCTGGCTACCAATAAAAAGGAGAAAGTATTACTGTTCTTAAACACCTGCATTTGCTAAAACCACCAACAGTATCCAGAAGTGGACACTCTGATTGATCTCAGCAATCCTGCCAAAAAAAAGGCAAAATTTCAAAATTTTAAACACAGTCTAGAGCAGGTTTTTTTGGGTTTTTTCCCTCCCTAGCAGTATCTCAGAGCTGAACAACTACTTTTTTTGCACAATGAGCCTTAATGATATAACATAAGGGCTATACCACTTAAAAATATTGCTTCTCAGATTCAATAAGACCACCAGGTTCTCAATGTTCACTCAGCCCACTTGCTTCCTGTCATGGTTTGACGCTGGCATAAGGCCAGTGCCCCCATGAAGATATACTGTCTCTGGTGCTTGCTGTGAGATGTGACCAAAAACAGAGCAAAACAGCTTCTAATTTAGGAACAAAAGGAAAGAAGAACTTTATTCACTTATAATACGTAAAAGAGACACACAGAGAAGAGGATGAAAACTTTAAAAACACTCCTCCTCCCCCCACCCAAGTTCTCAACACAGTGAAACAAAACTAAAAAATCCCCAGTCAAGTTACCACTTCTCAGATAATTAATCTTCAGTCCATTACCACCCTTCTGATGATCAGTACTCAGTTCATCAAGGAGAGATAGGAGTCCTCCTTGCACCATATCGTGACCTCTTCTTCCATGTGCAGTGCTCTCACCACTGTGCATGGACCAGAACTGCTTCTAGGGTTTCTCCTTTTCAAGATGCTTTGGTCAGTTCCAAAAAACGACAGCCTCTCAAATCTTGGGACACCAGTCCCCCCCAATTTCACCTCCTGGGGCCGAGGAGCTTTGAGAACAGAGATCTTCCTCTCATCTCTGTTCACACTACTCTCCCACTGTCCACTCTTAGCTCCAAGCCAATGCCTCTCCCCAGATGCAGTCTCTGCGTCACAGAAAAGAAATTAGCCCGTCCATGACTATACAAGAAAAGTCCAGCCAAAGACCACTCCATCATCTCCTCCCACCTAGGATTCTTTTCAGCATCCTCTGACAATCTTTCACTTGCACGAACTTTCATCACCTTTGCTCAGTTCTCTCTATCTTCCTTCTTTAGATTCAGGAGGATTAGCATTTATAAAATTTCTATCATCTACGAAAAGGGTTAAAATCTTGGACTGTGCCTGCCCAGAACTCCCACGGCAAGTTGCCGGGCACCTTCTTGCGCCACCCCCTCCTCACTCCTTCGGCCGTGCTGCCTGGCTGCCGTATCAAATTTCAAGGTGGCACAGACACAGTCTTTCTCTGTCCGGGGGGGGGGGGGGGGAAAGGGGGGCTGCCTGATGTCTCTCAAGGTTCTTGTATTCTCTCCACCCTTCCATCCTGCAGGATCTTTCTCTCCCCCTCTCTGCTCAAGGCTCCCTCCTATCTCGCCCAGGCCGCATGGCTTCCCCTGCCCCGCCCAGCCTGCAGCTGGGCAGGGGAGGCCTGAACTCCCTCACGGACCGGAACCGAGAGAGCTCTCCCAAGAGCCCTCTGCTTTTAACCCCCTGTGTTCTCAGAGGCGGATCCTTGTCCTCAGTGGCCACACTAAGTGCCAATATTCAAACCTGAGCACTCATTGGTTTCACCACTAAATCCAAAAAAACTCACTTCCTTTTCAAACCACCATACTTCCAAGTAGAAAAATTATTTTCCCACAAAACTATAAACCTGTGATTACTTGCAATTTTTTTCTTTTTTTTTGTCTGCAAAGAGATGGGGGATATGAAAAATAGGGGAAAATAAATTACTTTAGAATATTCTCTACTTCCTTTAAAAAGTTTTGGAAATATGAGTGAAAAAATAAAATAAGAAAAATGAATGCTAACAGAACAGATTGACTTGATTTATAAGAGTATCTGAGGGCCCATGTTGACTTTTTCTGTCCTTTAGATCCCCAAGGATCCTACTGTCTACCTAGAGAGACTTTGGAAATAGAAGACCTTATGGGATATGTATCCTTTCCCAAATTTGTTCTGAGAGGATGTTATTTATTTTCTCATTTATTAAATACTCCAGTTGCTTTGGGGAGTTTATTAAATGCTCCCATTTCAGAAGCCAGAGCAAGCTGTTTGCTAGGCAAACAGCTCCACTCCCATCTCCTTCAGAGAATTCTCTAGTAAATGGTCTCTGTTATTAGCCTCAATATCTGCCCTTGGGTGCTAATAATTCCAGTTGTTTTGCTCAAAGATTAATTTCCTTTTCTTTAAATGTGAGTAAGACACCAGTCCTCCTTGTGCTTCTGAAATAGCAACAGCTGCAGAGTGTATTTGGATGGACCAGACAGCCAGTGCTCCACCTGAGAGAAGGTTTCCTCAGGAAGGAAATGAGATGTGCTTATAAAGTCTGTTTGAGATTGTTTAAACATCTCTGCTCTGTTTAAATGAAGTATTAAACAGCTTTACAGGGAGAAGATATAATGCCTTAAAGACCCCAAAAAGCAATGAACTACTGGGACAAGGAAAACTGCTGAGGAGAAGAAGATCTGGAATTCTGCTCGCTGCATGGATGGACATAAGTCTTACACACAACCAAAACTAGCTTTTCCATGGAAATGAGACCCATGAATCTCCAGGGAGACATGAATACTAGAAGCCCTCAAACAAGCTAGCCATAGCAGGAAACCAGCTGGCATGTCTCTGCACTGTGGACCAGGGTACAGCACAGTGCAGAGGCTCCTGGGTGTACAGCCAGGATAAACTGCCATGTTGTCATATCAGAGCAGCCCAGATGGTGGAAGACCCAGAAAGGATGATTATGACCTTGGAAGTACCAAAAGAGGTAAGAGGAAAAGAAGAAAGGAGGCCCTGGTGGCACTGAAACTTAAACTCAACAATTTCTCATGCAAAGTTCAAATTTGTGAACAGTAATGTCTGTGTGGTTCATGGAACTACTGCAGTGGCAAAAAGAGGAGCACAAAACCAAAAGGAGAGTGTATGAATCACAACAGCATTTGCACTGGGTAATAACCGTGTGTGTGTGTGGTACATGAGTACCATTACTTCCTTGCTAGTGGAAATTTTTATAGAAGAACTTGCTTTTTCTGCCCATGAAATCACATTTATCAACCCATAAAAATCTTTACAATACACAGAATACACAGAAATCCAAGACTGTCAGTAGAACAAGGTATTCAAATATTTCAGTTTGAAGTGAACAGGGGATGAAATAGGCAAAATATTCTCAACAGATCACCAAGCTTAACTCAATTTAGCTGACTGCAGGGGACTTTCCATGCCATTAGTTTAGAGCTGAGACCTAGGTCTTGCGAATACCTCCTGGAGATCCACCCAAGATCAGCTCCTCAACTGGCTCAGTCTCACCAGGTGATGGGCATGAACCTTCTCAAATAAATGTCTTCTGTACTTGTCTATATCACCTATTGCCTTGTGATGTGAGTTATCTCACTCCCTATTGACACCAAAAATTATGAGATTTTGGACAATGGATCCAAAGCACTGCATTTACTCACCATTTATAAAATATTTCTTTGTCAAATTGCTTACTAAGCAACTTGGAAACATTTTCAATCAGTCATACATTGCACAGTATCTTATGCAGAAGAGGTTAGATAATTTCAGCAAAACAAAGCAAGTCACCAAACACAGTGGGATTACTGGTGTCATAATCTCAATCAAATTTTCTTAATCTCAGCATCAGCAATCTCTTAATCTTAAATTCAATAAGCATGAGAAAAATACAAGTCTTGGGTGTGAACATGATCATAAAGACAGACCACGAGCATAATCCTTGAAAAATTTGCCTTTAACAAGCTAACAGAGATTTGGTTGTGACTTCTGTACCTTAAAGATATGTAAACATGTAAAAGTCTCAGAAAACATTGAGATTTCTTCAAAGCTGCTTTTTCCTTAATGAGAAGATAGCCAGAGAATGAGGCTGGGCAGAAAGAGAAGGGGCAGTTTGTTTTGTGTGACTATTGGAGCCTCAGACATCTGTGTACATATTCTCCCTTGTTTGCAGCTGAGTATTTCAGCCTTTCTGCTTTTCTTTGTTCCTTTGTTATAAAAGTGTTGAGTTTCCAAATACATTATTTAAGATTAGTATGAAAATTTAATCTGAAGGAGGTTCTGGTTTTGGTATCCTAAAGTTTGCTATTACTTGGAAGATTTCTGAGCTGTTTTCATGTCCTCACTTCCCTTCTTCTCTATTCTTATTGTTATTTTTTCCTCACTCAGCATCCTCCATCAGCTGCAGTTATTGTAGGCAGACTTCTGTGACAAAAGAGACTCTTCAGGAAAGAATTCTGAAAATGGTCAGAATAATTTTACAATAAGAAAATCCCAGGGGGACTTCCTGTTTGTCTGTTCCTATTCACACACAAACAGAATAGTAGAAATCATTGAGAATTCATCTATTCCTATAGTATAGCTCTCCCTTTTCAGGTCTGGTACATTCATCTTATCCATATCTCTAAAATATACAGTGAGTGTCAGCACCAGAAGCTAACCCTTTTTTTTGGAGCCAGCTAAATATATTTTGCTGGTAGAAAGTGCCTTATTGTGATATTCAACCAGAATAATTAGCTACTTAGTACTATGGTCATCTGATTTTATACTTCATACAATCAAGTTCTTATGATTCCAAGATTTTAATTGCATGGAAACTCTGTAAGATATGGTAACCATGCTTTGAAGTTGCAACATGCTGACCACTCAAGAATCCATATGTTTTGCATGTAATAACACTAAACATTCACAAGATAAGCATATTTGGAGAAGAATATTTTCCCTGAAATAAAGGTTTTGAAGTCTTCAACTTACAATGCGCAGTAGTTTTTCACCTCTGGATTCCATTGTCTCAATCAATTGACACAATGAAAATAAACATCAGACTATGGTTATCATTATGAGGAACTTCACCATTTTAGAAGGGAAGGATGAAGGTCTTCTGTCACCTGCCTGACCCACCACTTCCTGAAAGAGAGCTCAGTTTTTAAAAATTCTTCTCTTGCTGTCTCTTGCAAATCAACAATGACCCTGGTTCTGCAGTGTTTGGCTTTTACCAGTTTAAATCTAGAGCATCCTCATTAATATTAGCAAAAAATTCATGCCCTGGAACCTAAAGGGAGATTTTATGTCTTTCTACACAATCATTAAAAGACCCCATAAAAAGTAGCTTTGTCACTACAATTCAGCCCACTGAATCATATGAAGAATAGTGATAAAATTAGAGCAGAGTATTACAGAATAGCGTGGCAAGAATAATTCTGAGACTTTTAGCTGGTGTACACAGCACCAGCATTATTAATTTCTGATCAGCTAGCAAAGTACCTCACCCAGGTATACCTAACCAAGTCACTTTCATTTAATTTGCCTTCTGAAGGACATGACAGCATCTGTACATTTTGAGATGTTATTGCTGTTATCCTTCAGTTACAACAACACAATCATCCTCTTGAATTACTGACTTTCTGTGACAATTTCTTGAAGTTACATTTTTAAAAACTAATATCTTTCAGACAGATACTGAATAATGTAAGAGGATGAAGCCCACATGAAAAAAGTCAAGAATTCAGAAATGAAATTTTAGCTGTCAGACTTTATCTTAGTTGTTCTTTATTCCTTTAATATTCTCCAAACAACATCTATTTCACTCTAGTTCATGAAGAATATTACTCTGGAGGACATAATACCGCTGACTTTTGTTTTAGGTTGATTTTTAAATTGGAGCATTGAAGATCAAAAAACCCACATTCTAAGCAGCTATTATGAGGAACTTCTGCCAAACACGTGCTCCTTCCTTTTGTTTTATTTTTTGGTTTTTTTAAACTGCCTGCGTGAAAGAAAATAATTTCAGATCCATTCCACAAGATGGAAGTACAAGGGTAGAGCATCCTTTCTCTGCAGGATTTAGAATGGAAAGACGAATTTCATGAAGGAGATCTTACCACTGCTCTGATTTAGAAAAGTACCTAAACAACCATATAAAAAGTATAACATTAGTTCCTCTGGAAGTATTTCTGAGTGTCACTTGTTTGCATATAAAAGTGTCTCAGAACTCCTGGTAATATGACAGAGCATGCTTCAAGTTTTAATTACTTCTAGGGAAGCTTGAGCAGTATTACACTTGCTAGAAATGCTGTAGAGATGGCTAGAAGATTAAAGGAATGACCCGACACACATAGCTTAAGGCGAGGGCTGAAGTAGTGTGATCAGTTCTGGCTTGTCTTCTGATTGGTAGCACAAAATGTATCTGTATCTGTGAACAAACTTTGGGAATTCATGGCTATTTAAATGGTGAGGATCAGAGAGGAAAGACCATTGAAACTACTTTTCCCACAATTTATTAGCAAGTTTTTAATGCTGATCCAGAATCAACACCCAATGACTTCTGATTCCCTCAGTACTGTTCTGAAAGTGTCCCAGTCATGCAACTGGCTTGGCAGCACTGGCTGAGCTCAGCCCAGGGGAAATGCCAGACTGCTCACACTGGTGTATTTCATTAAGTGTAATCCCAATTCCTAAAAGGGTTCAAGGGATAGTGTTTGAACTGAAAACACTTCAGAGTACTTGGTTCCTTTCTTTCACTTCTGTTGAGTTTGCCACATCCATCCTGCCCTCAGATGGGTAGTTGTGAGTACAAGGACGCTGAAGAGAGATATGCCAAGGTATCTATGTAGAAGTATTGTCACTGTCATCTACCAGGGAAAGTTTTACTTTTACTGTACCTCTCTCTGAAAATGAGACATGATGAGGTGATCCAGGGAAGCTAACAGTTTGAAAGCACCTTACATTCATTTGAGATTTACATTGGGACCAAAGGCTATATTAGAGTTAAAACCTCAGATTCAGTGTTAGTAGAACCCTCTTGAGGTATGTTGTCTGAGATAATCCCATTCTTCCCTACTCCAACTCTAATTAATGTGTCAATTTGCTTTGTTTGTAGAACTTAATGACTTTTGAAACACAATATTTAGCAGGCAGTTTTAGCAAAATAGCATGTAGCATACATTACATCTGTACCAAGAAAATAAAATGTAACAGAAGCTCCCCTGAAAATATCCATATCTTTGTATGTCAATAATCTTCATACAAAAAAGCCCCAAAGCACTCACGAACATGATAGACTGGGCCTTATGTACTCCTTAAGACAATATAGAGAAGAAGCTTTAGAAACATTATTCTCTACTCTAAGAAAAAGTTCAGAAAGCAAGGACACATCTCCTGCAGACTTCTAAGTCTATTATCTAAACCATTTTAAAAAATCAGATTTGATGCAATTTAGTTGAAGCTCAGATGAATGCAGGTTTAAGAAAAAGTGTCTTGTAAACCAATTCCCTTAATTGTCTAAAAAAGGATTGTTTAATTATTAAGCTAATGCAGTTTTATTTCTGCAGGAAATGGATCCAAATCCATCACTGTGATAAAATATTTTCATCCACAATTTGAGTGGTGTCTCAAAATTTACAGACTAAATCTGATAGAGACTTTTCTGATTTCTAAGTCAGTTTCACTGCCTAGTGAGTGAGACTCCACTTACTTCACAGATTACCCTTGTGTTCAGAATCACACTACTTATGGGTACAGTCCAAGCTGTTCTTGCACAATGTGAATGTAGCACGACACAAGTTGTGCAAGAATATCCAACTCTAAGAACATAGGACCACTGGACCAGAGCTCTCCTGTTCCTGCCCAGGACTTCTAAGATCGGCAGAGCTGAGCATCAGTATGGATGTTAGTCTATTAAAAAATAACCATGTCATTGGAGTAAGCATCTGTGAATGGCATTGACTGGCATCCTTATCTTTGGAATCTATGCTAAGAAACTTATCAGAAGTATTTGATTATTAGCAGGATAAAAATTTCAAGAGGAGAGGTAACACATTTTTTGTACATGTCCATCAGCAGAAGCTGACGGAATCATCTAATGAACCACTAATATTGTTATCCTCTTAAGTTATCATAAAGGGTGACTGCTGGGCAAATGCCTTTCATGAATGTCACATGATGAATCTGTAGAAAAAATTAGAGAGTTTTCTATGAGTTTTACAACTCATATGACTTTAAAGGCAAAATTATTTACTCTTCAGGAAGCAGCATCCTAGAACCATCATTAGGTATGCTTTTCTGGTTTATCAGGCCTTTTAGCTGTTCTAAGATGAATTTCCATAAGGATTGAGTAATACAAGGTGGAATTTCTCAGCCTGTGTCGTCAGAAGTCATAACCTTCACTTGGTTTCCTCTTGCAGTGAGAGAGAATGCACATGCTGTTTTCAGACCTTTAGGGATCTGTATGTAGTGTCCTACCTGCAATGGATTTGGTGAAGTAAGAGGAGATGGAAGCCCATGCCCTGGTGACTGGCTGGGTTTCTGAGGGGAGCTGGAGGACTGTGAGGCTGGAGGTGGTTGACTGTGGGTTTGGGACTGTGATTGGCTCTGCTGTGGTGGTGCTGATGGCTGTGGCTGTGATTGCTGGGTCTGTTGGGTTGGCTGTGGAGTCTGTGCCTGCTGAGCTTGCTGCTGCTGGTGGCTTTGCTGCTGCTGCTGCTGCTGCTGCTGCTGGAGCTGCTGAAGATGCTGAAGCTGTTGAAGCTGGGAGTTCAGGGATGAGGTAGCTGTGAATTGAGATGAAAAGAGGGAAAAAGTTATACAAGTTTCAGTAATACCTACTGTGTTAAAAGAATTCTGGATAAAATTCTGGTTCTGTTACTTTGAGGGGCATGCTGCTTACTGAGGACAGTTGGCCCTAGACTTTAGGATGAGGGAGGAAATTGTTCCCATCAATAACAGCCTGTGGTTCTGCCTGTATAATTCTGTGGTAAAGAGCCAGACTTCACTGGGGGCAATGAAAGCAAACCTTTGAAAGGGCTAGAGGTCTGCCTACATGGTGGGGCTCAAGCTGACCAGGATTCTTCCATCAGACAAGCTTATCAGTGAAGCCAATGGGAATATTAACTGCCTAGAGAGGAGCGAAACAGATAATCACTGTACTTGTAAGTATAGCAAGAACTCATAACCTGACCCAGTGCTGTTATATAAAGGAGGAGAAAGCCATAGTCATAAAATAGAGGATACTCTGAAAAGAACTTTGTCATGTCATTATGCAGTAAGTATCAGGAAATAAAACATTTAGTTGTGAAATTTCTTGTGTAATGCCTAGGGAGCAAAATAAAATGTGTGTGTCTTGGAATAAGAACTGCTCCTTATAATTCACATCTAAAAGCTATAAATTCCTTCTTGTAATTTGCACTGCTCACTTACTCCTGATAGTTAAGGTCCGTTGGGTTTTGCTAGCATATGCGTCAAACATGATGTTTGGAAGTGCATGGCTCACATCAACCTGCTGGCACAAAGGAGCAAACTTTATTTCCCAGAGACACTTTCAAACTGACTAAGACATTCATTAAATTCAGGAAGACAGGAAGTGTGTCGTAGGGATGTCACTAAGGAAGAACAGCTTTAAGCAGCAGCAAGAGCATCACGGAAGACTGATACTTTCTGGGATTATGTACTGAATAAGTTACCTTGGTCTCCAGCCATATCTATGTTAATCAACATCTTAAGGGTTGAATTAGTTGGCTATAAGATGCCAAGAGAAACAACTTGCAAGGTCATTATGATATTTTTCACTCTGTATACTGCTTTTCCAGAACCATGCTGTATTTTAATTTCTATCCACAGAAGCAAAAGTAAACTGAGAATGAATTAATGAATTAAATTTGTTATTTTTAAAATTCATTTCATGGCCAGAAACTTTGTTGACCAAGTTATTTGTGGACTGGCACATAAAGCCAAGTCATCCCTACTTTCTTTTCATGCCACTATTCCTATTTCAGCTTTCTAGATGTCTATGCCCTGAGGCTGAACCTGAGGTCTTGGTACAACTTATGAAATCAGTGAGCCATAAACTAGAATAAGAAAAAGAAAAAAGGAAAGAAAATGGAAGAAGATGATACAGAAAGGGTAAGCCTGAAAAGGCTGTAAGAAAGAGAAGTATAAGACTTGATAGGAAAAGCTGTTTGCTCTCCATTCTCATAGCTGCTCTAAATTTTCTTTCAACAAATGCGGGAATCAAACTAGAAATATGCCTTAACAAAAATTATAGCCATGTGTATGTGACTTCAACAAAGAATCTTAATAATACAAAGGAGGACTGATAACACCAATACATGTCTATCAAGAAAGTTAATCATAGAAGTTTTGATTTCAACACAAAGCAGAGTGACTATCAGACTAAAAACGTGCATGGTATCTCATGCAAAATAAATCACCCTGGAGAAGTAAGGGATCACTCTCATTAATTTCCCAATGAGAATTTGTACCTAAATGCCCCAAAGCGAACAGGGTAGTGATGGAAATATAATCCATGGCATACGAGAACAAAGAAGGTGTGTATACAAGAAAGAAACTGCATAGATTAATAGCACAAACCATCTCAGATGGCAAGGAAAACCATTCACCAATTCTTTCTGAAGGTATGTACATAGAGGCAGAAAGACCCTTACCATTCCCACGAGGGAAAAAAGAAATCTAGACCAGCTCTTTCTATTGTAGAGGCCATTTCTTCTCCTGTGATAGCTTAGTAGACTGGATGAACCAATGATAACCAGAACCAAGACTTCAAACTGACCCCTACTGCATCCACAGACTCCAATACAGAATTAATTAAATGACATCCCACAGAAGCATAACTTCTAATCCACATGGAGAGGAATGAGGGACTGTTTTATGTTGTATGTGCACAATTGGACAGAAGAAGACAAAATCTTCTCATCTAGAACTAGAAAAGCTTTGCTTTCAGTACTGTTCAATACTTGAATGTTGGTGAATGCAGGAAGATCGATTTTTCTATCATTCACTTTTGTACTGGAAATGAAAAAAATCTTCCCGTGGTAGAAGATATTCTCTGAAGGATAATCTTATTAATGCAGAATAGTTTACTTCATGGAAAAGTTTCCAAGTTTATTGCCAGCAACTGCACAAAATTATTCAAATAAGTTATTGCGTTTTCATGTAATTCCTTTAAAAAGCTTCTCTGAAGCCATCATCATCATGCTGAGCTATAAATTGCACTAAAGTGGCTTAGAGAGATATGATTGCTTAACATGCTGTTGCTAAACAAACAGATAAGAAATTGGAAGGATTGTTGGATCAGAAAAGGTGTTCTGAAAGCCACACAGTAGGTATACCATGAAGGTGGATTTAGGACTCTGGATCATGCCTGCATTGTGGTGTTCATGCTGTCAGACTGCACTGACTCTCACAGTGTGTGTACTATCCACAGCAGGGATTGTGTCATATTATTGTTTGCAATCAAATCCAATCCAGCTCCCAGAGCTTGCTTGCATAGCTCATCCATTATAAATCATATACCTGTCCAGCATTTTTCACTTTCTGCAGAGCTTGGAGCCTGATGGAATTTCAGGTGGTACAACAGTGCTATGTCTACACGTATAAAAGATAACATGCACTGCCTACCTCACAGGAATTCTTTTTCATGACTTACTGGCTAACAGCTGGGTAAAACTTTGACATATTTTAGTGAAAAGTGCTACTTTCACAATTGCACTCAAGAATTAAAAAGGCTTGCAAGGAATTGCAGAAAGTTCTTTCTGTGGTCAAAAAGGTCAACATAAAATACACCACTTTAAAAGAGAGACACAAGTAAAAATGTATGAAAGCTATGAAAAACTGTGAGGAAAATCCACAAAAGCTGCATGATATTCCAACTCTCCTAGAAAAACACATGTTGAATATATACCAGGTATCCAAGAAGATGGTAAATATAACTAATATCTATGAAGAAACAATGGTGCAAGGGGTTTTAAAACCTATGGTTCAACAAATTTCTTGCTTGCTGTGGTGTCGTGGCAGACTTTCCATGAGATCATCCCACAGTTTATGATCCTACTTTAAGCAGATTATACTTACTCATAATATCAAAGCATTTACATTAGAATAAGAGTTAAGTGGTGCAAATCAATAGTCAAGAGGCAGTGAAAGCAAACTTTCTGATCTCCTAGGTCATCTACTGCAATATTTGTCACAGATTTCAGGCTGCTTTGTGGATTAGAGAAAGCTATGACCTAAGGTACAACATACTACTCCTTGACTTTCTTTGGGGGATACCTTAGGCATAGTGTTGCCATGCATTTACAACATTCACACATAATGTGTCATTTCATATTCTATTCCTCTGCTGGTTACCTGCACAGGAAACTGAAACGAAATGAAAATGCCCTTCTGCCAATGTAGAGTGTTTCAATGGGGAAAATTCGCCTCTGAGGCAACCATGCTGAAAGAAGCAGTCTGATCCATGACAGGGGGGTATGACAGAAGCTTTATTGTAGTGGGCAAACCACAGAGGCTCTGTCTTCTTTTCTCAAGCCTGATTAACACAGAAAATAGTAGCAATTGTTTGCTGCTCATGGCTAACATATTGTCACATAAGTAGGGGAAAATTCCTGGTTATACTTTAGGTTAAAACATACATTCTAAAGTTTAATCATGATTTTCTAAAAAACAAGGAACATAAGTGTGCTTACAAATGTTTATATAATGAAAACAGTTTAAAATTAGGACTATTTTTTCACCTTTCCTTCAGAACATAAACTCAGATTAAGACCTCTACAGTGCTTGACAGAAGATAAAATTAATATTCAGGGATTGAAATTGTATCTAGAATCTGCTCTTCTGGATAAGCTTCACATAATGTTTGATTTATTTTATTAATGTTTTGTGCGTGTTTGTTTCTGTGTAAAGAGGAAGGAGTGGTAAGAGAAATAAGAAATAATTTTAGCTTACAAACAATTGTGCTACTTTCATCCTATTTATGTAATTGCATAGTTGTTCTTCAGTGCCTTGATACAATGTACAATGGACTAAAAAGAAGAAAATCATACATTAAACCTTTTCCTATTTGACTGAACACAGAACTTGACTCTTGCCATTTCAAGGCCTTAATGCCTTTTTCCACTTCCCCAGTAATAGAGAATGGATTTGCATTGCCTTAAACTGAAAAGTGTAACTAACTTAAGCATCTGGGCTTTTGTTTGAACTGACGTGGCTCGCTTTTTTTTCCACCCTGTTGTTTCTCTTCTAATGAGGTTTATGCCTTTCTTTTCTTTGAAACAGATTTCTAAAGATTGAACACACACACTGAACAATCTAATGCAAGCCTGCATTTACATTCTTTCCCTCCTGGGTAATGAGGGGTAGGTTAGCCAAATACCCATAGTTTTCCATATGCTCAGATTTTCTTTTTGAGAGAAAAATGTGAGTTCTTTTAAATATGTTAGTATTCTCTCTGGGAAAAAAAATTCCCCGGAGGGTTAGACTTGTGGCTGAAGAGATTAGTAATGGGATACAGAGCATATTATTTCTAAATCACTGGTTCAAAATCAGCCCAGGTCAATATAGAGAACAAAAGTCATTGCATTTTATTGGTGCTTTTGCATGTTTTCTAACATACAGAAGATGTATTAAATGTATAGATGTCATATTCACACACAGATACCCATAGAGATCCTGCCTGCATTGGAAGAAGTTTGTCACCCAGTCAAGGTAATAAATTGATGATGTCTCAACATCTAATGAGGAAGATCAAAAAAGACTATGGTCATGAATGACATCAATTGACATCTTTGTTTGCACTTTCAGCAGAGAGGCTAAGAATAGAAAGAGTATACGGATCAAGTCGTCTCCTTGTTCCTAAAGGTGATTCTTCAAGTTTACAGCTACAAAACACAGGTGGGGTTATGGGGAGAAACTTGTATTTCCAATAGTCCTCTGCACAAATTCTGCAGAAAAACAGAAGACTTCACTTTCTAGTGTTGTCATATCCAGCATAATTCATGAGCACTAAATTCACTTTAAAGAATGTAGGCAATAAAAAGGAAGTATTAAGGAGAAAACCATCATAATTTATATGATGCCTGTGGTGTCTCTACATTTTGATGAATACTGGAGCTTCCCTGAAAAATGATACACTGCATTAAATAAATCTGACTTTTTTTTCCTTACCAAACTTTAAAATGTACAATAATCGACTAAAATCTTAAGGAAAAAGAATTAAAAAGAAGAGAAAGTTTTAAGGTGGAGAGCTTGACGAAGTATCAGGACAAGTATGTTTGGAATAATTCCCATTTTAAGATAATCTAGGGTCTATTTTCCTCTAGTTTATGACAACACTCTGTGAGTAAAATTCTCTGTGTATGTTGTAAAAATTGCATTAGCCTATTTGAAATAGGTTGCCCAAAGGCAAGAACAAGCTGGAGAAATTAGACTTTAATAAGTCATTTGCTTTCTCAGTTCAAATGGGACCTTAGCTTTCATATTGGACAAATGGTTGAAACATTAACTGGAGTTGGGGTATCATCAAGACATAGGGGATCAATCAGGATGACTTGTCTTGGGATTCTTATTCAAAGACAGGCAATTAAGAATAGTATGACAGCACTGTAAGTGTTTGAATGCCAAAGTCTGCATGTCAAACAATTAATCTACATATGGTAAATTCCTAAATTTTACCAGCTGATTTTTTTTTGTGTGTGTGTGAAAACAAGACTGAGGCTAGGATCTGATGATTAAGCTCTTATGCCAGATAAAAGCAGTTTTTTAATTACAGAGTGCAGAACAGTCCCAGATTGTCTAAGAACAGAAAATAGAAAATCAATTTGAGTGGCATGGTATTCCTACAGAGTGGATTTCCAGACCATGTTGAGTCCATAATGATGCTCCTGTTAACCAGAATTTAAGATAACCCCCCAATTCGTGGGGAAAATTCTTCAGGACTCCTTAACAAGAAAGTAATTGACAGTGTAAAGATTACCATTTAAAGGCCAACAGAAACCAATGTAAGATTTCACAGCTGAAGGGGTATGACAGGGAATGGATGAATGACACAAAGAAATTAACTCTGAAACAACAGTCTGCTGACTCACAGAACAATGACCATGATTAATAATGGACATAAGACAAAATATGGGCATTCTCTGCACATATAACCTTTAATGAGAGGAACTGCAGCTTATTTTTGCTTTCCTTTACTCTTTCAGATGCTCTAACATTGATGGGAACCATAATTTTAATGGTACTTATGCAGACTATGTGTTTGAAATACTCAAAGTAGCAATACTTGCAGAAAAAGTAGTGCAACCACATACAGCTCCAGAAGCCTTGGAAGATGTTTTGAAGAATCCTGTCCTACTGTTCAGAGAGTAATAGGTTCCAAATCTACCAGGGGTCCTGCCATTTCTCCTGACAGTGTGCCTATGTGAGGCTTTGGGGAAAAGTCTTTTCAAGAGGAGCTTGTTGAACTGCTTGGTGGCTTTAGAGTGATTTCTAATTCTTTCAGATAACAGATCTACAGTTGCATCTTCTGTAATTGTTTATGGTAAATGGATCTTTGGACAAAGAAATATTTATCCAGTTGTAGCTTCAGCAATGGTTCTTTGAAGATTGGATTATATTAAGAAGTCTCTTCAAAGAGCCTTTGAAGTGAGTGATGTTTCCTTAACTAAAAATGAAATTACTGGAAGTGAAATGTACTGGGTATTTTGTACATGTGTGTTTGCATGGGGGCTTTTTAATAATGCAATCAAATAGCGGAGCAAAATGTTTGTGGTTTAAAAGGTTGGTCTGTATGCTGAGTTTGTGAAAGTGTCCTGGGAATGGCATAGGATAATGTTACATTCTCCCAGCCTCAACCTAGGGAAGCAATATAGGCTACAGTGTCCAAGCAGGTGACTTGGTATGAGTGTTTGCTTTCATGTCTCTGATGCTCATTGGAACCATATTTCTATCAATTTTCACTTCCAGTCTTTTCTGAAAGAAAAAGGTTTGAAACTCTGTTTTCTATAAGAAGTCTAAGAGTCAAGTGCCTGTAAATTCTGTCCTTTGTGTATGAATTCCAGCCAAAGAAGTTAGCTGAACAGCAGTAAGAAGAGGCCATGGAATGACTCAGAAAACAGCAACATATACACTAAAAGGAGAAAAGAAAAAAAATGCATCGCAGCCCACTTTTTCTCTTTACAATCAATAAAACTACAACAGCAAATACAAGAACCAGGTGCAAAAATGGCAGTTTTACCTTGCTGCACACAAATTCTCTGCTGGAGCAGTGACTTGAGCTTTAACCTTGTTAACAGGCCCTGTTTTTCTCAATATAGCCTTGAACTTCTGCTTTTACCAAGACATGAAAAATTAAAAAGAGCAGTAACAGGGTAAAAAAGGTCGGAGAGAACACAAAGCAAAATAAAACACATGGCTGCAATGCTCCCAGTCCCTGTGTAAGGCCTGAACACCACTCCTCACCAGCTGGGACACATATGCAGTACCATGTTGAATTCTGGTATCCTTCACCAGGCACAGAAGAATTAAAATGGACTAAAAAGCTTTGTCTGAGTCACAAGGGGCACTGCTTTAATAGCTGTGGTCCAGAAAAAACCTTGAGCACAGGTTGGTGAGGAGGTGCTCTGCTAGGTGCTGCAACATCATTATGTGAGCAGAAGACAGAGGTGTTCTTTCTTTAGATGCAACTACCTCCACATTAGAAATTATAGAAGAGCTGGGAGGTGAGCTTTGATTTGGTAATCTATCGTACCACAAGCTATTCTTGAATGTATGTACCACCAGCAAGGTACCTGTTGTTCGCCTACTGTTGACTCACAGCAGCTCTATTTTGCTGTCTTTAAGAATCTTCCATGATTTTTATTATATGCCATGCCTAATTAAGAACACTGCATTTAGTTATGTGCATTTCAAAACATACCATAGTATTTGTAGCTGTTTTCTTTGTGTAATATTTAAGCTGACTATAGGTCAGCTTGAGGTAATCTACCTATATCCCTTTTTCTAGTTTATTTTACTTGCAGAGAGATTCAAAACAAAGTTAAACAATGGCAAAGCAATGGTTCTAGACCATGCAGTTGGTATTTGGCACAGATGGAGTGACTGCTCAGTTTTAGTTTGAGTAAAATGAGAGTGGCTGAATATGAGTTTTCTTTCCTGTCTCTGCAGTTCATCAGCCGAACATCTTGCTGCTTCGGATGCTACTCCTAGTTTGTCTGTGCTTGGCATCTACTACCTTTATGCAGCAACAGTAAATAAGCTGTTCTTTGGGTGTTTATGTGCTTCCATCTACCTAATTTCCAAATAATAATAAACGACCTGGTTATTCACATACTGCTACATATTCAACTGCTCATCAATAAAGAATTTGAGTGGGACACTTAGGGAGAAGATTTTATAGTCAATCCTCATTCACAGGCTGTGAAGTAAGTCACTCTTCTGTTAGGATGAGCCCTATGCCCAGCTGAAGAGAAGGACTGGGGAGTCCAGAAAAGCAGCTGCATTGCACTGCCCAGGCAACACACTGTACACTTCATGGCTTCCAAAAGCACATAGAAAATCCCATGCTGTTTGATAATTCATACACTTTGTACACTGAAAATTAGCAGTCCTAGTAGAAGTCCTTTAAACAAACTCCATCTAGATCTTACTTTGACTCTTAAGTTGCTTCTTCAAGGTTAATTATTTTTAATTTAAAAAGAACACACAGACTTTGATAAAAACTGCCACTTAAATAATATATTTATTTACACGGAGCTGGAGTCCCTAGTTATAGAAGGAGAACAAAAATCCAAAGGATGTAAAGGGAGTATTTTCAACTGGCAAAAAAATATGCTCAAAAATGATTCACTATTTATGTACACATATTCAGTCTGAACAGAATATTGGCACCCTTTTGATGCAGTAACTATTACCTTATTACCCTTATCAATGAAAATACTTGTTTTTCCAGATTAGCTAATGGAAAAAAAGCTGAATTTGGTTGCTAATCTGTGATTCTTTGAAAAAACTAACATGAAACTAGTCTTTGTCTTCCTTAAGGCAGCACTGTCCTAATTTTAATTTTCAGAATGACGAAATATTTTTAGTAAGTTTGTGTCTCATCAGCTCCATTAGCTATACTAAATTTCAATGATACTACAAAATATTACCAATGCATTAAGGCTGTTATACATATTAAATACACCTGCTATTACTGGCATCCTTTTAAGAATTATAGAAGAATCCTCCAGAATTTGCTTTAAAAATACAGAAAATTCATGAGAGGATGTATTCTAACAGGCATATTTTATTCCTCCTATAAAAACATACTGGCAATGATGGATCTGGATTGCATGAAGTTTCCAAACAACTACAATTTTCTTTTAAAATTTTCTTCTGTTATATTTCATCTTTTCATAAAATAATGCAAAAGCTACCTTAAACTGTAGAGAATTAAGAAAATTTTGATGATAATTAAAATACTGGTCATAATGTGAAATTGATCGCTAATGTACAGCCATAGATAATGATGTTTGGGGGTGGACTGCAAGAGGAGAAAAGCTGCTGTTCACAAATACCCTTGTTTTTCAAATTGGCGAATTTTGCATCCTCTTGCAAAAGCCCATTGTCTAATGTAGGTAGAAATACTAGACCATTACTGGACAAACATAATTTCTATATTTACTGCTCTAACTCCAATGCCAATTAAATGGAGATGAGCTTGTTTCAAAAAAGTGTATTTTAATGAAAAGGCTGGGCCATTCAACAGCACAAAACAAAGAAATACATATCAGTGCTGATACAAGATCTGGCTTTTTGCTTAAATTAATTTTAAAAGTTAATTAAAATTGCTTCTAATTTAAAAAGTTAGTGGGAAAAGCACTGAGCAAGTGGAATGAACTTTCTGTTATGGCAACCCTGAGAACAAAAGTTGGCACAGTTAGTGCACGCGGAAATCTGAAACTACTACTTTAGATTTGTTTTGCCAAGTTTTAACTAAGTAAATACAAAGACTGTTCCTTTCATTTTCAGTGCCAGGGATTTTGTCTTTACTCTGTTGATTTTAATAGTTCACTTAGGAGCTTGGAAATTAATGTTTCTTCCATCATCAATTTAAAACTTTTCCATTTGCCAACTATGAATATTTATTCTACTGTGTGTTTTCAATGAAACCAAAATGAATATGGGTCCCTTTGATTTTCCATCCAAGTGCCAGGAAGCATGGGGCAAACTATTTATCCACCGCCATCCATGAAGCAGAGCTAGGTCCAACATCACATGACCACATCACTACTCTTTTTCTCCTCTCTCTGCCACAGTCTTCAAAAATATGGCCAGTTTTCGACTCATGTTTGTCTAAAGTTTGCCTGGAAAGACCAGCTCTACAGAAGTCCTCCAACCTTCTGTAGGCTGTGCAATTCCTATGTCATCATCTCCAGTGGTTCAGCTACTGTTCATCTCATGCATAACCTTCTCTTTGGGCGCATATGGCCCCAACAGCTTATCTTCTCTACCAGCGATAGACACATTTACTTCTTTATAGCTTATATTGATGGCACTCCAGCAATTGTCACTTTTGAATAGAGAACTGAAGCAAATGCAAATCTGCCTAAAGATTGTTGTCAGAATATAATATTATACATATGATTATGAAAAAAACTGTGCAAAAGTTGTGTAAATTCTGTCTTTATTTTTTCAGGAATGTGTATGGATGGTTTTTTGCCAATAGCTACTCAATCATTAGAGCTTCTGAGAACTGTACCAGGAAATAGCTAAAAATATAAGAGCTGTAAGTGAAGGCTAGTGTTCTGTAAGCAATCATCCAGTGCAAAAGATTTCATCAAGGGGTTTGCAGCATATACTGGTGACTGTTTTATGTATTTGGATTATGGATCACATGAATTTTCAGCTCATAAAGAAGTTAATGCCAGGAAAGCATCTTTTGTTTTAAATTTTTACACTGGAAAATCAAGAGTGAAAGCCAAGAACATAAGACCTCTGATATTGTGAATCAACACCAGTCCACAGACCAGTACAGACAAAACCAGAAGTAATTTCTTTTTTTAATTTTTTTTATGCAGCAGTATTCTTAAATAGATTAATTCTAGCACCTCTTAATCATCAATTTCTTACAGTGAAATGATATCTAACTTCATGCAAAATAGCTTCAGCTAGCAACTTCGCTGGTTTAACTGATATCACAATGATTTTCAGACGATCACAATATATCTGCAAAATAGATAAGTTTTAGATGTCTCCATGATTCTGTCACTTTTTAGTTGCCACTGGGAATGGCCTTTTTGTTGTGTACTGTCTCATGGGTATCTTGCAGACCTGCGTCTTACTTGACTGAGAGGACTCAGTGTTCCCCCTGTCAATAGCCCTGAAAAGACCACAGGGAAAATGTGTGAGGCTCCACCTGCATGTTGTGCCAGCATGGGTACAAATACAGAGCACATGTAGAGAGCAGCTCTCTCCTGCTGAAATTCAGAAGAATGCCATTGGCTTAAGTACTGATCTGATTTAACCACAGAACCCTTGACATGGTTTGATGCTGGCACAAGGCCAGTGCCCCCATGAAGATATACTGTCCCTGGTGTTTGCTGTGAGATGTGACCAAAAACAGAGCAAAACAGTTTCCAATTTAGAAAGCAAAAGAAAAGAACTTTATTACTTATAATATGTAAAGAAGACACATACAGAAGAAAATGAAAACTTTAAAAAACACTCTTCCTCCTCCCCCCACCCTAGTTCTCAACACAATAAAACAAACTAAAAATTTCCAATCAAGTTACCACCTTTCAGATAATTAATCTTCAGTCCATTACCACCTTTTTGATAATCAGTACTCAGTTCATTAAATAGAGATAGGAGTCTTTCTTGCACCATCTTGTGACTTCTTCTTCCATGTCCAGTGCTCTCACCACTGTGCATGGACCAGAACTGTTTCTAGGGTTTCTCTTTTTAAGGATGCTTTGCCCAGTTCCAAAACAGCAACAGTCTCTTAGCTTTGGGACACCAGCCCCCCCAGTTTCACCCCCTGGGGCTGAGGGGCCTCATGAAACAGAGATCTTCCTCTCCACTGAAGACAGAAGGCACCACCACACCCTCGTCAGCCGTCTCTGTTCACATTACTGCATCACTGCACTTTTTTGGCTTCAGGACATTGCCTCCCCCTAAATACAGTCTTTATGTCACAAAAAAAAAAGTCCGTCCATGGCTTTACAAAAAGAGTCCAGCCAAAGGCCACTCCATCATCTCCTCCCACCTAGGATTCTTTTCAGTATTCTTTGACAATTTTCTACTTGCATGAACTTTTATCATCTCTGCTTAGTTCTATCTTTCTTCTTCAGATTTAGGAGGATTAGCATTTATAAAGTTTCCATCATTTACAAAAATGGTTAAAACCTTGGACTGTGCCTGCCCAAACTCTTACAGCAAGTTGTTAGTACTTCTCGAGCCTCTTTTTCTTCACTCTTTCGGCCGTGCTGCCGATATCAAATTTCAAGGTGGCACAGGCACAGTCTCTCTCTCTCCGGGGGGAGCGGGGAAGGAGGCTGCCTGATACCTCTCAAGGTTCTTGTATTCTCTCCACCCTTCCATTTTGCAGGATTTTTCTCTCCCCTCTCTTGCCCAAGGCTCCGGCCTACCTCACCCAGGCCGCATGGCTTCCCCTGCCCCTCCCCGCCCAGCTGGGCAGAGGAGATCTGCCTGTCCTCAGGGACCGGAACCAAGAGAGCGATGTCCCAGGAGCCCTCTGCTTTTGACCCCTTGTGTTCTCAGAGGCGGATCCTTGTCCTCAGTGGCCACACCAGGTGTCAATCTTTAAACCTGAGCATTCATTGGTTTGACTACTGAAGTTCAAAAAACTCATTTCTTTTTCAAACCACCACAACCCTTTAATCAGAAACCACTTTCATAATTTGTAAATACTGCCAAATGTTTGATTCCAGGCTGTTTAAGTGATCTTTGGGTAGAAAAATAAATAAATAACAATCAAACTATCCAACAAAGAAAGCAGTTGTAAATAATTAAATATTCTGAACTGACATATACTATTCTCATCTGGATGCTGTGCATCCACAACATATAGCACAGATTTCCTAATTAGGAAAAATAATTTTCAAAACATCCTGTATGACAGAACAAGTCAGATAAGAAACAGGGACTTAGGACTGACTGTCTTATACATGAAAATCAGCACCTAGGAATCCACTTCTTATTTCCGAACCTATCAGACCTGCACCACCTTAGGCACAGCAGTTAATCTCACTGCTTCACTTTCCTGTTCTGTGAAAGAAAAAGAGGGATAATAAATGTCACTTCCCTCAACACAGGAAGCTAAGTTAGTGAAGTTCAGCAATGTGTGCTAAAATCCTCAAAAATAGGGGGGTCAAAGATGCACAAAATTTTATTTCCCCATGGAAAAGACTGTTGTAAAGGTACCACCTACATGGTGCTAAGGAGAGATAGATGATTTAAAAGCACCCATTTTTTGTTCTTACTTTTTGATAATGTCTGGGTAATGTTTTTATTCCCAGCAGCTTATATAACTTTTTGAGATCTACAAAAAGCAGTATGTCTTTTAAGATGAACTCTCAGCTTAGGCACATTTTAGGCACTTATCTAACACTGGATTGAAAGGATACCTCAGAATGAACACCAGTCCCAGATTCTCTGGAAGATTAATACTTAGATTTCATTGCACACCTCTATGAGCACCTCCATAATCAGAGACACACCAATAGAATTAGGTAAACTAAACTAGCTAATAATAATGACAATAAAAAATCCAAAAGAAAATGTCACCAACAAGACATCAAAGGCAATGAAGTGATTTCTCCAGTGCAGGAAGCTAGGCCAGAGAAAGAGGAGGAAGGCAAAAGAAAATAAAGAAAGGGAAACAAATTCAAGGGCGATAACTATAGGACCCCAGTGGGCTTTTTCTGAGAACAGTCTGCAGGCAACCACATCCTTCTGTTGTGATGCTTCATAAATTCTATCATCTTGTTAAGAAGCTAAAGACTACTGACCTCACTTTCTCTGCTGATAAGACTGTGCTGCTTTATGCCTAGACTTTTATGATGCTTATGAAATCTGAGACATTGTGTGAGCCTTCTTCCTTCTTACACCAATGATTACTGCCTTCCAAATTACAGAAGGACAAATAGGAAACAGAGACTCCTCTCCCTTTTTTTTGCAATAGTCCATTCTTTCTCTCTTTCTAAACCCTTGTAAAATATTTTTCAGGCTCTCAGGACCAGCGAAGCTAAGATTTGCTTAGTTTCTGAATATAGTACTAGAATCATAGTAATAAACCAAGAAATCTTGAAACCAAGAGTAGATTTTATGATGTTCACATATAGGTATGACTTTTATATATGCCAGAAAGACCCTCATGCATTATTAAGCCTGTGCAGGCAATATTCAGCCATTTTGTCCTAAGAGAACATGTAACAAGTGTCAAAAGGCCAAAGAGAGAGCAGTCACAAAGGTGTTTTGGAAATACTCTCCAAACACTACACAGGCTGTATAGGCAAAAGCTTTCTTTATTGGAGCTCAAAAATAAGAGAAAACAACTACTCTTCTTAGGACTTATTTTTGAAGAGCAAAATATTCAAAGGCAGCCGAGACAAGGTCTAGCCCAGCTAGCTCATGAACATGAAAAATCCAGAGAAAGGCAGGCCTGTGACTTGTCCTGTCCATATTTTGCATAATTTTCTTCCCAGTCTAAAAAGGCACAAGACAAATCAAGGCTGTCCTTTTGTCTTTACATATGACAGGGCAAAAAAACACCATAAAAAAAAAGGGAAGGCTTCTCCGTCAGCTGCCTACAGCTTTGAGTGTTCAGTAATGTAAGTATGTACCAAGGATATGCCTTTAAAATTTTACAGTATGCAACTTAAAAAAAAAAAAAAATCAACTATTATTTCTTTCTAGTATCTCCACTGAAATCACTGGCACTGGGAAAACTTAAAAAAAAAAAAAAATCAACTATTATTTCTTTCTAGTATCTCCACTGAAATCACTGGCACTGGGAAAAAAATTACCAAAAACCAAACTCTCATAGACACCTTCTTTTCCCACAGACATCCTCTTACTCTCAAAAGTTAAAAAACTCCAATGGTCACTTCTTGAAGAAGATGGATTACATTACAGATATCCTTGTTGAGTAGCCTTACTTTTAGTATCTCAAAAAAAAAAAAAAAAAAGAGAGAAAAAAAGCAACAAATAAAAATATACAAATCAACAAAGCTGATGAGGACACTAAGACCTAACTCTTCTCCAGATTTCACAGACCTACGAGGACAGCGTCATGGAATTTGCATTTCTGAAACAATAAAGAAAATTAAGCCTTTCTTTACATAGTTCTAAGAGCTCTACGTCTTTTGGCTATGACTTTCTCTTGGCTTCAATTGTGCCGCTAATGCTGCTCAGCACTTGCTTTGCCACCCTTAATAGACACCATAGCAGACATGCACTGTCTAGATTTCCTATCCTTTCCAATAAGTAAGATACTCTCTACTACTCTTAGTAATGTGGAAAAACGAGGTTCACTTTCCTGATAAAATTTGAAAATGTTTAATAGAGACAATAAGAGACATGGAAAATAAAGCAAAGGTTAAATATGGATGGCCAGGTGCTTGGCACACTACCAAGAACACACCAGTGTCTTGGAATCACCCCTTTTTACACTGTTCTTCATGCATGGACTTATGCATATTCACTTTTCCAGGAACTGTTTATGGTCACTCCTTGGGTCCATCAAATGCAATTCCAATTTTATTTGGTTCTTATCATCTTTTGATTTGGGCTTTGGTCTCTTTTTCACAAGCAGTGAATGCTGACAGTCACTTGGGCCTCTTTTGGAAGTTATCTTATCTATTCAATGTCGTAGTTTGAAAAAAAATGAGTTTTTTGAACTTCAGTGGTCAAACCAATGAGTGCTCAGGTTTAAAGATTCGCACCTGGTGTGGCCACTGAGGACAAGGATCTGCCTCTGAGAACACAAGGGGTTAAAAGCAGAGAGCTCCCCAGAAAGCTCTCTCTTGGTTCCGGTCCCTGAGGACGGATGGATCTCCCCTGCCCAGCTGGACGGGGAAGGGGAAGCCATGCGGCCTGGGCGAGGTAGGCTGGAGCCTTGGGCACAGAGGGGGAGAGAAAAAATCCTGCAAGATGGAAGGGTGGAGAGAGTACAAGAACCTTGAGAGGCATCAGGCAGCCTTCTTTCCCCCCCCCCCCCCCCCCCCGGAGAGAGAGAGAGAGAGAGAGAGACTGAGAGACTGTGTCTGTGATCTGTGTCACCTTGAAATTTGATATCGGCAGCTGGGCAGCACGGCCGAAGGAGTATGGGGGGGTGGCGCGAGAAGAGTGCCCAACAACAAAGATACCGTGAGAGTTCTGAGGAAACAAAGCCCAAGATTTTAACCCTTTTCGTAGATGATGGAAACTTTATAAATGCTAATCCTCCTGAATTTGAAGAAGAAAGATAGAGAGAACTAAGCAGAGATGATGAAAGTTTGTGCAAGTGGAAGATTGTCAGAGAATGCTGAAAAGAATCCTAGGTGGGAGGAGATGATGGAGTGGCCTTTGGCTGGACTTTTTTCTATAGCCATGGATGGACTCATTTCTTTTCTATAACACAGAGACTGCATCTGGGGAGAGGCATTGGCTTGGAGCCAAGAGTGGACAGTAGTGTGAACAGAGATGAGAGGAAGAGCTCTGTTCTCAAGGCCCCTCGGCCCCAGGGGGTAATACTGGGGGGGGACTGGTGTCCCAAAATTTGAGAAGCTGTCGTTTCTTGGAACTAACCAAAGCATCTTTAAAAAGAGAAACCCTAGAAGCAGCTCTGGTCCATGCACAGTGGTGAGAGCACTGGACATGGAGGAAGAGGCCACGATGTGGTGCAAGGAAGACTCCTATCTCTCCTTGATGAACTGAGTACTGATTATCGAAAGGGTGGTAATAGACTAAGGATTAATTATCTAAAAGGTGGTAACGTGATTGGGAATTTTTAGTTTGTTTTATTATGTTGAGAACTAGGGTGGGGGGAGGAGGAAGAGTGTTTTTTAAAGTTTTCATTTTCTTCTGTATGTGTCTTCTTTGCATATTATAAGTAATAAAGTTCTTTTCTTTTGCTTTCTAAATTAGAAGCTGTTTTGCTCTGTTTTTGGTCACATCTCACAGCAAATACCAGGGACAGTATATCCTCATAGGGGCACTGGCCTTGTGCCAACGTCAAACCTTTGACAAACACTGAAACACACTACACCTAAATTCTAAACTACAGCAAAAAACTCATTATACATCTATTCAGGAAGTTAAAACACACTAAAAACTACAGAAAAAAAATCATACTTATAACATTCATTCTGACATTTGCAAAAAGCCAATACCAAAATATGCATTTATAACAGCAGAGTACACAGCAATAAAACTTCAAATAAAACAGTCAAAACCAAACCAAAATGAAATGCTATAATAAGTCAAAAAATCCTAGTTTCTTCCTGCCTTTTTCATAGCTCCTATATGTGATCGAATATCATCTTTATTGTGTTGTCAGTCTTATTAAGCAGCTTAAGCAGTCTTAAGACAGCTAATATTTAACAATTTCATTATTTTCCTTTCTACAGGACATAAGATGACATTAAGAGCCTGCTGGGTGTTCTCAGACAGACCCAGACTGTTCTGCTGTTGTGGGTTGGGTTTTCTTCTAGAATTTTTTTTCCCATAAATTGCTAGGGAACTAATTACCGGACACTTATGGGTACTTTAGAAAGACAAAAGAAGTGTCTGAAGTCGTGGGAGAGAGTGGACACCTGGACTTCACTTCTCTCTGTGGAGTTCTTTGCTTGGGAAGTAAACAGTGAGGCTGTGGGTTTCTGACTTTGGGGAGATTTTCACCGGCACCACTAGAGCTCAGTTTGGGGTGACCTGTCACCATATCTTCATGTGTACCCCAGGAATCCTGAACCTTGTCCCTCTCTGCCCCGCTGGGAGCCACGCCGCCTCAGTTTCGGCACCCCATTGATCCTTTGCTTCTGCTCTGGCTGTCCATGCCGTAGCTCGCACCCCCTGCCTGCCGGGATGTTTGCTGCAGCTCCAGCGACCGCCGAGCTTCTGATACATCTCCAGCATCCCGGCACTCCTCACTCTGGCCGCTTGTGATGGTAACTGCGCCAAAGGGGAAGGATGCCAGCGGCAGAGAAAACTGTGACTGTTTCCCTGGTTCTGTTTTCTTATTAATACCATAGTTATTACTGTTCTGTTTGCCTTGTTAAACAAGTAAAGAACTATCCTAATATGTTTGCCTGAGAGCCCTTGATTTCAAAATCATAACAATTTGGAGAGAGGAGGTTTGCATTCTCCATTCTGGGAGAGGCTCTTGCTTATCCCTAGCAGATACCTGTGTTCCAAACTAAGACATCTGCTTTTCACAGCCCAGTGGCCAACTTGACTGACATTCCAGAATGGCCCTATGGAGCATTAGGTACCACCACCAGCTGTTCCACACGTCTCTGTGCCAGGGATTGGAGTTGGAGGAGGGCTTGGACGATCGGGAGGGAGAGAGGACTACAGACACTGAGGACAATTTTAAAGATTATCTTCTCACACAAAATATTTGGAGAATTGCTGCTACAGTGAGAATGATTTTGAAACATACATGCAGTATAAATGTCTGAATGAACAAAAGTGTACCTAAATCATAGCAAGTCCAACGCCTACAAAACAATGTAATTGAATAATGGTTAAATCTCTGCAACTCGTATGGAATCCTTAAACAAACAATATGATACAATATTTTGAAATAATTTTTGGAAACCCCACCATCACACTTTTTTGTTATTATTACTAGCTATGCACCATTGGAATAACATTAATACTGAAATTACCCATCAATTTACTGTGAATGTGATTTATATGTGTCTGATTCAGGTAAAAATATAGCAAATAATTCCCTTTAAAAAATTAAACATCTAAATTAATTGAAGTTAAATTACACCTATGTTGTAAAGTTCGGCTAGCTTGAAATGGGATGCCACGCAAAGGATGCTTCCTCAAATGAAAGCATTTTGTGTCAAAGGTAAGTTTAGGTGGCGTTATCCTCTTTTGAATTTAGATAAAGACAATACTCATGTGTTTATTCAGTGCTTTTCACAAAGGGGTCTCAGGGTCAATTACACAAATAATGAAACCTCCTGTAAAGACTATCCCTATCAGAACTACCTCTGTGTTTATTCAGTGCTTTTCACAAAGGGATCTCAGGGTCAATTACACAAATAATGAAACCTCCTGTAAAGACTATCCCTATCAAAACTACTTGTGTTTACAGGAACAGAATCAGGAACCATTTGGTGACAGAATGAGATGATTTACTAAATTTATTTTCGTTAAACACATTGCTGAACAGGGTGGTTTAAGTATGTTAACCGATTGACATAATATTAATATATTTTTTCTAAAAAAATGACCTTTTAAAATATTTATAATAACTCTTGGACAAAACCATCTTGAAATTCTGTGCTAAATTGGCATAGAGTAACATTTCACATAAGTCTAATTTCCTTGCACAAGTAAATGCGATGACTTCCGTGAAACTATCTGCATGAATGGCATCTCAGACAGGGAATTCAAAATTTTTCATAAAAAAGATCAGTGAAGAGCAGATAAAAATACATGATCACTCAAAACGAAAGAAAAGGTTTCAAAATGTTTTGTCTACTCTCCATCTGCACCTTGGGAGAACTATTTCCAGGCCTGGCTGCTACAAGCTAGGGTCTGTTTGCTTCCAGACACAGACAGAGAATAATATCCATTTTAAGTGAACAGAATTCAGCTCACAGAGTAGTGAATCACATAATTATTTAAAATAGGCACAAGAGGTTTACAAGTTAAAAGTAATTAGTTAATCCAAACCCTGAGAGCAGCTGGCTCTCCTGTGATATTCAAAAGCCAATGATGATATTTGAAACAGAGCAATTTTAGAAACTTCTGGTATTTTTTGACCTGACTGGGTTTTCAGGGCATGCAAAATATGATGTGCTTTCAAGATGTTAGCCAGAATAACTTGGTTTTGATAAAATTAGAAGAAATCTCAACAAGGTAAAAGAAGGACAGTGAAGGGAAATAAAAAGAGAAAAACAAAGCTAAGTTTTCCTTCAGGTTGTTTTTTAACTCCAAAGTTCCAGCAGCAACAAAATTTGACTTTTGAATTTTGAGGTCAGATGAAAATGGCAATAATTAGAATTTGAATATAAGGCTTGTCATTAAAGTAATTTTGCTTAGAGCACCGTGTTTGACTCTACATTGGTTGTCTAGCCATATTGCAATGAGAACATTCTTCTGCATGCATGCTACAGTGTATCAGTTTAAAACTGGAGTACTCTACCTGACTAAGGTGGGAAGCAGAACTAAAGGATCAGTCCCACTAAGCAGATAAAAGTAATTGTAAGACAGTGTTGGGCTTTGTCTAGTAGAGCCTATGTTTATTATGTAAAATGACTGATTATATTAAACCAGATGGGTTTTGCATGGGGCCTTGTTCACTGAAATATTAATAAACATTTAGCTAAATGGTACAAAAGAACCCTGCTAGTGTGCTGAGAATTGTCACCATAAACACACTTTTCTTCATCCAACAAATACTAATTCATAGCAGGATGTTACCAAACTGTCATGCTTTCACCTGAAAAGTAACAGGCTTCTCTACTACCCCCAGCTCTTAGAAATTACAAAATTTCTTTTTTTTCTTTTTGCTACATCTAGCATACAAACTGAGGAGGCAGCGAGTCCTTTATCTCTCAGGCACCAGCAGAAAGCATGGTTAGGTCCCTGTAGATATAATACAGGCAGCTGCTCTCTTCAATAGTCTGGAAACAGTACAGATTGTGAAGCACTACTTCTGGGTGCAGTGAAACACAGAGTTTCAGCTCCATAAGTACATTGCTCCCCTCAATGAGCTGAGGAACATTTGTTAATTGCACAGAACACAATAACAAATGCTACATATTTTGTGAAGAAGATAAGATGCTATATGAGCCTTCACACTTGCTGAAAGTCAATTAGTTCACCCACAGCACTTTCACTTGCTTCTTTTTTCATACACTAAACTTGCCCCTTTGCTCCTTCCTTTCACAAAAAATTACCTTTTAAATTTTCTTTTGTTTATGTTTTTTCCCCCTGTTTTCTTTTATTCTGTGGTTCCTCAGGGATGCATGTGAATATTTTCTGGTGGCCATCAGACAGCACCTTTACAACTCTCATTGCATGAAACTGAACTATATACATGAAAAGCAGTTGAACTCTCAATTTTGACAACAGCAGTTTGAAAGCTGTCCACCGACTTGAATTTTTTTTAAAAAAACCCACAACTATGCTCTTTTCCATGTTATTGAATGTTTCAGTTTTACAAGGAGACAATTATCTCATCCATTTGAGGACTTTTCCATGGTTGTTGTATAATTATATACTGAAGGAGAAAACAGTAGTAAGCTGCTCTATCCTTTTATAGTATATTAGAAAAACTTTCTTCTCACTCTTACTTTAATCAGACACTAGTGGCATTTCTACTACAGCCTTCCTTGCCTGCCTGGTTCTTACATGTTATTTTTAATACTGATGTTCATGTAACTTAAACTCATTTCTAAGCCAACTTTTCCTCACAGAAATTTGTCCTCTCACGTCCAATTTCTTTCTTTGCTGTTTTCTGCAGTATTATGATCATAATAGCTTTGCTATTGTGACATGAACAACACCTCTTTGACTGAATTAATTCTTCTGCTTAGTTGTGTGTCAATTCTACAGTTCACGGATCCATGTAACACAAAATACCATCACATTTCCCTGTCATTAGAGTCTTATGACAAGCCTGTTTCCTAAGTGGCTGGGTACCTTTTCCCCCATCTGCATATGCCATCCCATCTCATCCCCAATCCTGCTTCATATCTCACAAATTATGTGGATTTCTGCTTTCAGAATTTTTTGATGTTTTGAACCTTTATCTATTGACTGAACTGAACTCAGTTCAGTTTTCAGTTGCTTAAGAATAATAAGCTTCAGTATTCAGTTGCTTAAGAATAATATTTTCTTAATGAAATTTACATTAATTTGCCACTACAGAAATCTTACATCTCTCTCCAGTCATTACTTGGCCCTGATACTACCTGTATGTCCCTCTGTAATCTCCTATGATGAATTTCAGGCTTATGCCAAAACATCATGAAATGAAATATATGTTCTGATCATGATGACTTTTCTTTTTCAATACCTCCCCTCCTTCTGTGGATGTTCTTAAGGAGTCTTCAAGGGCAACAAGCAATATAGGGGTATTATTTGTTTGGTATCAAAAGCGGTCAGAGTTAGGCAAACCCAAAAAATGAACCTTGATAGCAATATTATCCCTGAAAATGAGGCATTTAACAGATTTGTTCTAAAATTGACTTTGGAAAAAACTCTACATATAATCAAAAACTAGAGAACTCAGAGTTCTTCCACCTGCTTTAGAGCAATAATCAACATATAAAAATTAAAAGATCACGAGGGGTATTCCCACTTAAACATATTGCTGACCCTAAGATTTTTTCTTGTCATTAAGTAACTACTACCTATGTGTGAGGCAAGAAGCAGAATGTGAGGAAGTGAACAACAGGGCAGAAGAATGTGAATATTACTTCATTGCCTTCTAACATAATTTTCAGCACTGAATTGAAAGGTCTCTAAATACTCAAACTGTGATCCAGATGATGCAATTATCACTTGTGCATAATTCCTATTCACTGAAGGAAATTTGCCTGAGTAAGGACTCTAAGAACTTACAAGCTTCTCCTGTTACAATATTATTCTTTATGCCTCACATGTATCATGAATAGCTGGGGCAGACAACTACATAAAAAAATCATTTAAAGAAAGATCATGGACAAATATGATTTCTTACAATTGGGATGTAGGGCTTTATAAGAACTTTAATCAGAAAGCTGTGCATTGCATGAATTTGTTGCTTTCATTTTCACACTAAATGGAGATTTAATACAACTATTTTCATTTGTCACAACTGCACATAAGCAAGACTGAAGGACTAATATGCAGAGACCTGAAATAGATTTCTTAAACAGAAATGTTTGCGTTTTTGCAATAGTAGCAATACTGCTATTTTAAGAAATGAGGATAAGTTTAAATGTTTACTCCTCTAACAGTGTTACCAGCAATGTCAGTAAATTTATGAACAGTTTATAATTTTAACTGTCCTTTAGACAACGGGCCATAGGTGCAATAAAGTAGTCATAATAACCTGCCAATAAAAATCTCCTTTAGCCCATACATAGGAAAAAAATGTTTGCAAGTTCAGCAGCTCACTTATGTACTAGCAGAATAGTTTCTCCCATGAAATGATACAGCCAAACCCTCCAAAACCAATTTGATTTTGACCTGATGCATTAACTGAGATTTTAAGACTTTTTCCTTTTTTTATCTTTTTAATTTCCACAATTCCTTTTCAGAATTCACCAAATACCACTCTTAACATACAGTCATTGATTAGAAGATTGCCTGCTGTCTCAAGAAAAATAATCTCTTGCAACATTTACTTGCTTTGAGTGTACTCTGAATACAAGCCTCTGAAATATGCCTGTTATCATAATTTTCACAATTATGTAAATATAAACTCCTTAGCATATTCAGTAAGAGAAGAAAAACACTTGATCAAACATTAGCAAAAAATAGCAAGTTTTGATGCAATAGTTTGCAAAACTTTAAATATTGGTTACGTTTGTTCTTTTCAGAACTGACTTTATTCAATATAAAACTTTTAATTACGAGCGTTCTCCAACTAGATATTGTTGGCACACAGATTTCTGTACAGCATGTACCTGTTGATCAAAATTATATCCATATATGCAAGACACCTATCTGAACAATAACAGGCCACGGCAAGAGACAGTGAAATTAAATGTTTTCATAATTAAAAAGAAGAATTATCAATAGTTCCTCAATAATCAGGGCAAAGTTGAGTGTTAATAATTATTCTGGGAGGCTACAGAATACTTGGTATTGATGAGCTTTTTGGCCTTCTCGTGTTGTTTTATTCACTGTATTGCATATCTCCTGTGTTATCTAAACCATAAACTCATTTTATGCTACTGCTGCTCTAGACTGAATGGCAGGCATCAAACCTTCATAAAAAATTGTTTCATCTTGCTTTTTAATATTTTGTTCTTCTTAGTACAGCCAATGGATTAAATGGAAAGCTCACTTATCTAAACTTAATGAAAAGAACTGCCCGCTGCTGTGGCAGCTGGTGCTGGGAAGAGGGTTACGGTCTACAAAACAGTTTAAAAAGATGTTGCAAATTATTGAAAAGCAACTGATGCTTCAATTTAAACACTAGCCTAGGGTCTCTCTGCAGGATCTGATATTGCTGTACGCATATGGGAGCAACAGACTTGTGTATCTCAGATGTTTATTTTTGTCTTGCTTCTGTTCATTTTGTTTACAGCACTTACTGGTTCCTGTGATTTTTCCTTCCTGGTCTCTTCTCTATACCCTCAGCTGGGCAACTGGATCTGCTATGAAACCTATCCCTGATTCTGCCTCTGCAGTGTTTCTCTGTTATTGAATGTTCTGGGTTGTTGTTGTACATCAGAAACACAAAGAATTCACTAATAAAAGTACATCTTGAAGTAAAGTCTGTCCACTTAGAACAACAAGACATCCTTGAGAAACTCCACTATTTTTCTCTGTTACTCTGTTTACATGGCTTCGTAGATTTGTACATTCTGTGTTTAGGGCATTATCCAGCAGCCACTTCTTGCATGAACAATTCGTCAGTGAGATTACTGTCATACATCATTTTCAGAAGGAGGTCAATGCTGGAGACTGGACATTAAGGTAGATGGATTCCTGATCCAATGCAATATGGCAATTTCTGTATCCTTAGACTCACAAAATGAACTCACTTCTCAACTGGAATGGTGCTTTACTGCCACGGCAGTCTGCCCAACTGAACTTATGTAAGCTGCCTGTTTGTATGTGACTGAAATTACTTTAATATGCCACATACCTAACACTCTTTGGTGTGCTCTTAATGAGAATTATGGTAGGCCTGGGTCCTAACTTGTTTCTCTTTTATCCCAGAACATACCCTATGGTTCTGACAATTCAAACAATAGGAATTATAGAAATAATATGTAGGCACAAATCTCATACAGAGCAACTTCTGGTTAAGGAGCAATCAGTTTAGTTATCCTTTTTCATCTTAAAAGTAACAACAGTACATTTCTAGCATATTGGAGGATAGTTATATTCCAAGAAAAGCCCAGTAACATACAATGGATACCTTCCTTTCGATATTACTGAAAATTATTCCATGGGAAAATTATTCCCCATGTGATCGCTTCCCAGTGCAGTATTGTTCTTGCTGAGAACATGGATATTATATTGACAGGAACGCTTCTCAGCAAGAAAAGAGCCAGTGATCATGCAACTGTGATAATTCAGAGTCACTTACGGAGCTGCACCTGTAGTATTCACTTTGCTGGCAGAATATTAAAAACTGTTGCTTTTCATATAATTTCATGGCTATGAAATCATTCCCTGGATATAGGAAAATATTCATGGCACAAGCTGAACACAAAGCAAATGATCCTAGCTATTCAGTCCAGGTGTGTGCATTCCCTCTGACCTGTCTGTACAAACACAAATGATCTATCACACAGCTAGCACTGAGACACATTAGGCACTTGGCAAGTGGAAGATGGCATGTTGTTTTGCATGGCACATTGGAATTGACCCTTCAAAGTCTGAAACTATTTGGTCTTTTGGTTACGACCCAACCTAGCAATGAAGTAATGACTTGTAGTAGTACTTGCTACATAAATCATATTTTTGTGTGGTAACAGATGCTGGATGCCTGATGGCTGCTGTATTGTGGCTTAGACTGGTATTAAAATAAAAACTCATAGAATTTGATCAACTACACCTACTTGACATAGCTCTTAATTTTCCTTTTCCCATGCAATCTTCTTTGTCTTTCCATCACTTTCTGTTTCCAGTCTCCTTCCTAGGCAGAAGTCAGAGATGTGATTGGGGACCTATGTTAATTGCTCAGTATGAGAATACTGCATTCTTTCATTGTGGCACAGAGATATCACTTTAATTGCTTGCTACTTTCCATACATTCTTACCGTTTTTCTTTCTTCTCCTATCATTTATTGTGTTTTGTTTTGTTTTGTTTTGTTTTGTTTTGTTTCGTTTTTTACCAAGCCCTTTCAGGTTACTTGCATTTGCTGCTACACCTTCAGATATAGTCCCAAGAAGTTTTTCCTACTCCACGACCCATTCAATCTGTTTCATCTTCCCTCCTTTTTGGACTATGTTTGCAACTAAAGGCTTACTGTCCACAGAACATGATTGAGTCAGAGTCATAAACATGCATGATGTTTTGCAGAAAAATAAAATAGACAGATTTCTGCCATGAGGAATTTAAACTGCAAAAATTACTTTATCCTCTTCCCTAATTCTCCTCTTTTTCTGTCAAGATTGACAAAATCATCTCAATCCCTTCTCCTCAGGCCTCCAAAGTAATCTCTAATTGATATTTTTCTCTGGCAAGAACACTTTGTGTATGACTGACCTTCATAATTTGCTTTGTTCCTCACTAGGCAAAACCACCTTTCTCATCTCTGCCCTTCTGACTATTCATAGCTATTTGTGGGACTGCTTCAGCCTCTTTCTTTTCCCTAAATTGAAGTAAGATGCTCCAAAATCAGCAATTATTACTCTCCCCTCACATGAATAATCTCACTTCACCTGCCTACTTCTACACTAAGCATGTCTCTCATTATTTTTCAAATTTCATTTGGCTTGATTATAATATTAAAATTAATTTTCTCAAATATCCTCTATTCAACTCTTGCCATCGAAAAAATCTTTTTTGCCATTTTCCCATCCTAGGGAAGGCAACTCACCTTCTTGTCACCTACTCTGGTATTGGGTCAGTTACCCAGGGATGTCCACCAAGTTTCCTGCTCTTAGTCTGGAACTCCTCACTCAGATGGAGTGAGACTCACTCCATATCTCACTCAGGATCCTTCCTTTAGTGCTCTGCAAAGGTCAACCACTCGCTGCAACTGCCATATAAATTGTACTATACACATTTGTGGGTTTTTTGGTTTGTTTGTTTGGGGGTTTTTTGTGGGGTTTTTTTTGTTGTGTTTTTTTTTTTTTTTATTATTTTTTTTTTTGGGGGGGGTTTGTTTATTTTTTTTTCTGAGGTTGCTAAAGTAGCTATCGTTTCAAAACAGTTAGGATGCCACTTCCTTTCAGTTTACGGAATCCCAACACCTGCTCTTTGGTGCAGTGTAAAGGTTGCAAAGTGTTTTACATAACAATGCAGTGTAACACTAATAACAACAAGCAAAAGGTAAGCAATGTACTTGGACTTGGGAAAAATTCACTGTGGAAGCTTCATATTTAAATAGCAGTAGTCTTCATTACAGCTGTGCTGTTATTAGAGAAACATATAATTAAACCCATAGTCAAGGGATACTAGAACCTAAATTCCAGTCAAATGTCAGGAAATGCTGAATTACACCAGAGGATGCAACATAAATGGCAAAATGCTTCAGAAAATTGTCAGTTTCAGTGACAATTTCTTTGTACCTTTAATTTCTGTAAAATGCATATTATTTGCTCATTATAAAAGCCAGGGTAGGAGTCTATTAAAAACTAACCAGTCAGGGCAGGATGCTTTTGTCAGATGTATTTGCATTTAACATATGAAGTGGGGGAGGGCACAGATGGAAGAGGTGAAAAATTATGAGATAAAATTTTATACTTAAGTAGTGAAAAAAAACCCAAATCCAACCCACAACAAAACAATCAATTGATCCAAGTTTCTAAAACATGCCAACAATTCTTTAAAACTAAAAATATATTGTATATAAAAAGTAGTAACTTTAACTTGGATCTCCTAATAACTGGTGAAGATGAATTAACATCTGAACATCATGCTGATGAGTGATGAGGAACCAGAGATCATGACCAGATTAGGTTCCTGATGTTATATAAAGAACTGAACTCTTACTAACATCTACATCTGAGGATTCAAAAGAGAAATTACAAAAGCTGAAATAAAAACAAATCCTGACTAGGAGAGAAAAACATACAGGAAAAATATGAGGAAAAACATAATATGTTAGCAAAAAGGCATAATTAAGAATTATTCTGTAAATAAGATACTAAACAGACTTCAATCCCAATAAAAATAACGAAAAAAATGGTATTGGATTATTTTAATTAAGAAACAGGAAAATAAATAGCACCAGTCAATGTGGCTTTATGAAAAACAAACTTAGATGGACAATTCTGACTACAGTCTTCAAGAGTGCTACACATTTCTTTGTTGTACAAAGAAATTGTGATGACATGAACTACTCAGATTTCTTTTTAGAAAATCAGACATATACCATAACAATATAGTACATGTCAAATGGCTTAAGAACTAGGTAACTGACAGTTTGACACTTGGGCATAATTATCTGAAAGGGGTGTTTTTAACAGTCTCTGCATGGATCAAAAGTAGACACAGAAGAATACGACCACTGTAATGCTCAAAGAGGTTTAAATTTTCTCTCATAATTCATATTGTTATCTAACAAGAATATATATAAGAACAACATCATAATGGCAAATATTGGGCAGTAATAAAAAGTGACCTGGCTCACCAAATAAGCTGGGTCTCAATCCATTTTACCACAGCATAAGATATGTAATGATATACCAATAAACAAGAGGGCTTATCTCCAAAAGAACTGCCTCTATCAGGCTAAAGCTTCTTATTTTGCTGCATCACAGAGCTTCCAGAGTGTTGATTACAAAATGAAGGCCTTGCTACCATTGTAAAATCATGGCTCACTTCTGTTACTTTGGCTATGTAGAAAAGGACTCTGGGAATGACTCCGCTGAATTAGAACTAAGAAAAACAGGTTACATAACTATCTCATGTTCATGTGTTGTATGGAGGTTAGTTGAGTTATGTTTGTTGTATTTTAAAAGTATGTAACTGATAAAAGCCTAACTGCTTAAAAAGGCCTGTTTTTTGCAATAAAGGAGTTATCTTTTGCACCTGTCTGGGGTGTCTGCGTTTCTCTGCTTCATAACTCCAGATCACAGCTGTTTCCCAAAGAACTGCTAGAAGCAGAAACATTGTGTGCAAGAGAAGAGTAATATTATTGTTGTCTTGAAGCCACTGATAAGACAGGTACTGTGACCAAAGAAAAGGAGTTTTTAAAAAGTTCTTGAAAATTTGAAGAAATGTGAGAAAGAGCTTTTAAACTTGTTACAGAAAGCACATTTTTACTTTAATTTGAAATAAAACCAAGCAAATAGTGACTGAGGTCATTGTACCTCACTAAAAAATTCCTTGAAGTAGGCATGAGAAGCCAAGTTCTATGTATATACAGACAGGAAATAAAGATGATTATAAGTAATGAAGGCCACTGCAACACCCCCAAAATGTCACTGAAAAATAGTGGGTTTTCCATTGTTCTGAACTCAAATGCTTGATTTTACACCTTTCTGGAAGAAATGTGCCACCTTGACTCCAGAGTCTGCTAGATGAGAAATAATACTTTGAGCAAGATTATGGATCTACAGTTCTAAGCAGCTGAGATTATAAAACAAACCAGGGTGTAAATATACTTTGTGGATAAGAATGTATATGTAATACACACACAATGACAAAATTCATTGCAAGCAACACTTTGGAGTAGAAAAAACAAATATCCCCAAACTCTAGCATTAGGGATTTTCTCTTGCTGCATAAATTTTGTGGAAGAAGTTGAATACAAAGAGAAGAATATTTATGTCAGTCTGTGAAAATCAGGGTGTTTCACAATTCTCTTTGGTGAATCATTGTATTGCCTTTGAAGGAAAGAGGTTTTTCCAGTGATTTTAGAGTAACCATCATGTTATCGTATGCCTAATTTGCCATGCTTATAAAGTGCCTTGAAAATTGCTTAAACCTAGCACATCTCTTTCTCTGAACTCCTTCTGGAGTTTCAGTAATTGATTATAGTCAGGTATTGGATAGAGGAAGAAAGGACTGCTTATATTGCTTATTCCTACTCTAAATGCTTCTTAACAGTTTAGGAGCTATTTAGTTTCTTCCCTTAGTGAAGATATCTTCTTCTCTATAGGCTCATGATAATTCTGTGTTCTTTAGCCTTCCTTGCTTTTTTACTTTACAGCACCCCCATTACCTTCCTAATGTACTGTAAAAGTGAAAGCATTGCAGGATTTTATTGTCACAGTTTTGTGGGGGTAAAAACCCAAGAATAGTTACTGAATATGTAAAAAAAAAGGAGCATACTCTTTAAAGCTTTGAGTAATGCAAAAGCATGGAGAGAGAATAAATTGAATTCTGCAGCAGGCAGTTGCCGTTACAGTCTGCTCACATGGTTCATAGGCTGGAGGCATGTCTTTATGCTGTCTGGTGCAAATATGTGTGCATTTCTAAAAAAAAAAAGTCTCTTTCGAGTTGTAAGTCTATTCAGCCTCTGCAGAGAAGTGTGCCTCAGGGTTGGAGTCAGCAAAGGGCAAGTCAGATGTTTGGAGGGCTGGAGCATTTCTCTTACAAGGACAGGCTGAGAGAGCCAAGCCTGCTCAGTCTTGAGAAGAGTCAACTGAGAGGGGACCTCATCAATGTCTATAAGTATCTGAAAAGAAGGTGCCAAGAGGATTTTTCCAGGCTCTTAGTGGTGCCAAGCAGC
Source organism: Sitta carolinensis (assembly GCA_032173965.1). Lineage (NCBI taxonomy): Eukaryota > Metazoa > Chordata > Aves > Passeriformes > Sittidae > Sitta > Sitta carolinensis. The sequence continues at coordinate 53,507,886 of CM063284.1, read as the reverse complement.
AGGACAAGAGGCAATGGGCAGAGAATGATGTATAGGAAGTTCCACCTGAATATGAGGAAGAAGATTTTCACTGTGCAGGTGACTGAGCACAAGAAGAGATTGCCAAGAGAGGGTGTTGAGTCTCCCTCACTGCAGATACTGAAGAACTGTCTGGATACAATTCTGGAATGTGCGTTAGGATGATCCTGCTCGAGCAGGCAGGCTGGACCAGATGAACAACTCTGGTGCCTTCCAACCTCACTCATTCTATGATTCTTTGATTCTATGATTCCAGCAACCTGGCCAACTTTGGTGACACTTTGGGTTAGTCTGCCCCTCACAAAGAGTGCCAGCTTTACAGTTCTACAAAGTGAAAGATTTGTTGTACCAGGTGTGGGGATAAGAAGTGAAAGGAGTTTGTCTCTGAGAAGATGGAAGTTTAGATCAATGCCCATACACACAACTTCAGTTGCCTTCCTGACCTCATAACTGTATCAGGATAGCCTTGCATTAAACCAGTAGTCTTATTCTTATTTTGCCTATTATTTAATTCAGTAATCACACCTTTGACACTAAAAGATCAAATAAAATGGTGTAGAGAATTGTAGTAGTAGTAGTAGTAGAAGTAGTAGTGGTAGTAGTAGTGGTAGTAGTAGTGGTAGTAGTAGTAATAACAACAATAATCAGAGGGAAATTAGTGGCATAGTCTTGGATGTTTATCCAAAATGTGAACCTATCATCCCAATGGTTTCTATATTAGCATGCAGAGAAAATGCTATATTATAACTTTGTTACAATCTTAGTATGATATTAGCATTCATCTTTTATTAAAATATACTCCAATAAACAGAGAGTTAAAATAAACCCCCTAGAATTTACAGGAAAATTCAGCACTGTCACTTCTTATAGTAGTTGCATGTCACCTGAGAAATGCCAAGCTGATTCACTCCATTGTCTTACTAACAATTACTTAAAAAACAGAAATTAAAATACAGAAAATCTCTATTTGGTACCTGAAGAGTTAATCAAACCTTAGCTGATGTGAGGGACTTCTTCCCTGCACATCCTCAGAGACAGTTGTAATTAATTTGATCTTCTACAGTCATTAACTCAGATTCATAGTGAGCTCTCCACACACTGCTCTATTAATTCACTGAAGATCAGTTCTTAGGAATCACTTAGTTAAGCAGCACTGCTGGATTACATTTTAAAACCCTTTAAACTAGTTGTAATTGATGTCTGTTTATAGAAGCTTACTTTAATGGAGTCAACATGAGATGAAAATCTACCATACTAATCTAAGGTAGTGCCTTGCCATTTAAAGCATGTCTCCAGAGGCATTCAGTTAAATAAGAGACACTGCAAAATAAAATAAATTCCTCATTAATCACCAACCTAGTCTTGACAGTTTTTGGTCCTCCTGACTGCTGGTGCCCTGGAAAGAAATCTAAAGTAGATTTCTTTATGCAGTATGCAGTAACATACATATTTGTTAGGTATTAGGACTTGATCCTGAACTCAGTCAACAAAGCTCTTGTTGGCTTCAATGTAAAGTCAACAAGGGTGAATATAAAGAGCAATGTTTTCCTCCATTAAAATCTTGATGCAGCCAGTACACTCGCTGTACTTCTCATTGTCAAAGGGCAACACACTTCTAAGCAGCTATTCCCAAAATAGTGGAACAGCTAGACATGGACTGCATTCTTCAATTGCTGTTCAGCAATTAGAGCTTCAGTAAGATAATTATGTTATTGCTGCTTAAATAGCATGACTTTAATGTCTGTCTTCCACATGCAAACAGTTATAATAGTGGCATTTAAAACAGAATACAGAGTCTGGTCAAAAATATATAGCTTGGAGTCACCTTTGAAGCCATGTAAGAGGAAAGAGTGCCATTTATTATATTTCCAGCAGAAGACTGGAAATTCAACAAATCCTCTGCAGGCCATTAACTTTATGCATTCTGCTTCCACACTTGGACTATCTCATATATGGTCATTTCAAAGCAAAGACAGAGGAGCTTGGGTCTATCCTGTCTATATGGCTAGATATAGACTGTGTAACATAAGACAATATACCTCAGGTAATATTTCTGAAGTAGCTCATTGACCACAAAGTCTCTGCTTGTGGGAAAATAATTTAAGACTACACAGACTTGTCTTTATCTCTAAGAACTCAGAATTTTAGTTGAAATGAAGAGCAATTTCAGATGTTCACTTTCTCTGAATATGAAACCCAAGGTCTCTTAGTTTGCAATTCAAAAACCACAAGCATCACAAACTAATATTCATACAGAACATAAAACAGGGCTTTGTGTTGATCTCTGTGACCACAGAAGAAAGATAAACCTATTATTAAGTTATCTACTATTACATCTGTTATCTACTGTTCATTTGTAATTTTTTTATGGGCTGTTGTGAGGCTAAATTAATAGCATTAAATTTTTGCAAGATCTTGGGTGAAAGATTTCATTTAAATGTAAAATCAAACCACTACATGCCATGTGGAAGAGATTTCTATCTTGCAGCACCCTTTTCTAGAATAATGTGCTTCAGATCTCCCTGTGTTGTGCACAAAACACAAAGAAAAATGAGTTTTACTAGGTTACTTTAGAAATTACATTCTCAATATTTACAAGGCCAGATTCTCTTTTGTTTTACAGGCAGCAGTTGCTCTACAGGTAAACCATACAGGAAACAGCTCTCAAGATGATAAAATTTTCCAGGCTATTTTATCTGCTAAATATTGTGAATATAGGGGAAAGATTGTATATACCTTTTATATACAAATGGTAAAGGACTGGAAAATAGTGGATGCACATTTTTTTTTTTCCTCAAGTCCTAATTGCAGCAACATATTTACTCAGCATTCCTTAGGTCCACTCAATCACTCATACCTAAAGTATGGCTTGAGTGCATAGGGACAGCATGTGCTTTCACAAGATGAGACAAATTGCAACAATCTTCTTTAATGTGATCTCATACCACATGAGCTGAACAACACTAGAGGAAGCCAATGACAAACTCAACTGTTTGCTGCCAAATAAAACTGAGGTGGAAATGGAGGTCGGTGATTTTCTTGGTGATGGTGTTCTTTTCAGGAGTGAAAAGGAACTGGGGTGCTGCTCACAGCAAATGCAGTGTGTAATTTTGTTAAGTATATGTTATTCACTGCAGTTTATAATGCACAAAAAAAACCCTCAAGAAAGCTGTTTGATTCTCCAAGACAGGAAAGAATCTACCAGAAAGACACAAGCAAGAAGTTTCAAAATATAAGAAGGATATCACTTGTACTTTTTGTAGTTATCTTTTTTATTTTTGTAAGATATGCCACCATATCTAACATTTATATCAGGAACTTGATCATAATTAATATTTTTACCTACTGACATGAAATGGAAATTCCTCAAAAGGTCAAACAGGAGTCTAAGCAGTTAATAATGATAATTTTCTCTGCTCATTGAATTTGGTGTAATTACTCATTGTGCTCTACTGGCAACACTGGAGATCACACAATTTCTGTTGCATCCTTTTGGGGCCTTACTGCAACCAGCAGGCTTCTCTTCCACTGGTGTGGAATTATTTTAAGGATGCAAGAATATTTTGAATATCAAAACTAGTTTGCATTCCAAAAAGAGAGACAGTTTTAGTGGCCCAAATTTCCATTAGGTCAGATGATTGGTGCAGTTTCCCCATACCTGTTCCCTGTACTCAATTCCCCTATTCTGTGAGCAACGCCCAATGCAGTTCCCACACTTTTATACCATGGGACCAGGGCAAGATGCTGGAAAATCCAAGCCTCTGTGAGAAAGGAGCTTTCAAGGGTAGCAGATGGCACATGGACCTTAGCCAATCTTGCAGAGGACCACTTGGGAAGCATTGATATCTCCTGTTTATGAAGCACTCCAAGGGCTCCACATTTTCCTGGCCATTGTTTAGCTCCTGGAGATAAAAACATTTGCTGTCAGGCCGCACCAAAGAACACTCTGAGACAAGTATTTCAAAACCTTTTAGGGCCTCAGTAAACAAAATAGTGCTGCATTCAGTTACTGCACACATGATCCCCTCAAAGGATTCTTAATGGAAGCATTCCAGATACACACATCCATGTTCAGGATCAAAAGTCTATTTCTTCACATAGAACAGTGCTATCCAAGTGTGTACAGTACACACCTATACTGGAAATTTGTTCCTAAATGCCCTGAATGTCTGGTCTGGCAGCATTAGGCACATTAGCTAAGTAAAATCCCTGCTTGTCATCCTCAGGAAACTTGTAAGAACATAGATAAACTGCTAACTTCAGTGAATTAATCTGCATATATTTAGGGAGTCTTTCGGGATTGAATCCTATTGTATGACACTCCTTCTCTATTTCTGTACCTATATTTGTGCTGAATATGTTAGTTTATATCCAAATTTACTCACAGAGCTTATGTTCATGTGAAATAAGATGACATTTTTAGCATGAGAGTGAAAGCCACTGATTCCTAATAGAAAATGTACTGCTTCTTCCCACTGTGACAGGTTTGTGATACAATTCAAGCTCCAGTTATAATTACAAGAGGGGCATCACTACACTGAAATAAGTGCAAAATATCGTTACTTTTTACTTCAGAGAACAAGAGGAGTTATGGACTGCAAGAAAGTTTCTTTTTCAGAAGATGTAGCACAGTGTTATACTGAAGTGAATATATCTTTTACAGTTTCAAATGTGAAAAGCAGTGGCATTTACTGCCCACAAGCCAGAGAACTCAGTGAGTAATATCAAACAGTTCTGTCTTCATCAATCCATACTCTTCTCAACAATCCTGCTCAGAGCTGCTTGTGGGTGATCATCAGAGTTTGATAAAGTGATTACTAGATAATGGTATGAAAAATAATTTAAAAAGTTACATGTGTCTTGAAGCACTTTATGCGAGGAATGAGTTTCTCCTTCAACACAATGAAAATATATAAAACAAACTGGGGTTTGAAAAGCATGTTGGAATTAGGTCAAGAAGAAATTTGTATTTGTACACAAGTTTATATTTTCTGAACAGTTACAAATACTACAAACTTTCCTATGAATAATAATATTACTTTTAGTAGCAGAACTGCTTTTCAGTCCCTTTCTTTTGTATGTTGTTTCATGATGCGTGTGAAATCCATAGCAAGGTTTTTACACCTGTCACACCACACCTGTGGCTTTCTGCATACTTGGGTTATTTAAGACAATAAAGATTTCTTCTTCTCTACCCAAAGCAGAGACACACAAATCATCTAGAAAGCAATTTACAACTATTCACAACTTGTGCATCCAAAATGTCAAAAGCAGTTAAATGTAATTTGAGCTCAGGGCCTCCTTGTAAAAGTAAAGTTGAGATGAAAGAACTAACAATCAGTCAGAGTGCTACTGATTCAGATTATGTGGGAATTCAGAGTGGTCTGTGATATGAAATACTTCCAGTGGCTGAAATAACTACTAAATAAATTGATGGTGGTGTTTATTATTTATGATTCGTAAATGGAAGGGAAAAGACTTACTATAGTACAAACATGATAATCCTGAACAGAGGAAGTACTTGGAATAAAGTAATAAAGTCAGACAACAGAGATCCTAGGTCATCAAGGAAAACATAAATATAAGTATTTGACGGCTAGTCCCTCTCCATCAATGTCTTGATGCCATTCACATGAAAGATATTTAAGATCTTTTAGTCAGCTTCCTCTACAAAACATACGAAAGATTGAGAATCTTCTACCAGGAGAGACTTGTTCTTGCCTTTTCCTCTCTGCTGAATTTAGCAATTTGTGGCTCTCTCATGCTTGCTTCAAGTTTAAGCAACTCCTTCACTTTCAGGTTCTGTATAACTGTGTCCTTGAGGCAATTCACATCTTAATTCTTGTCACTTTGTGGCACTTTTTATCCCTTTAATCTTCTGATTTCTTCTCCCTAACTTTCTATATCCTGTCCACAACATGCCATCTGTCGTTCAAGCCTCAGTTACCTCAACTTTACTCCAGTCCATTCCCCAGATCCATGTTCTTGGACTCAAGCATCAACCTATTCCCGAAACAATAATGCATTATTTCTGAACAGCCAGTACCAACACCTAAGCTATTACATTGCTCTGCCTTCCACACAGTAAGTCCTGCAGGGCATGGACTCCCTTTAATTTATGTCTTGTACAGCCCCAAGCACACTGTAAGCATTTAATGCATAAAATAAATAACAAGAGACATGCAGCTCTTCTGGAGACAAGAGGGAGCATTGAAGAAGCTAATCAAACTTGTACTGTGTGAGGTTGGGCTTCAACTAACAAAACACTCACAAAAGATAAATGGGGCAGGGAGGAGGACACATACAGGAAATATTCTGGCATGTCTTTAATTGAAAGGCCTTAATAACCTTTCTGAGCACAAAGGCACTACATATACATACACGATAGGCATTTTTTTACTCAACTGAACGGCCCAAATTTCAGATGCATGAGATAACCCTTTAGGTGTCAGAGTATCTTGTTAAAGACTTCAGAGAAGTTTACCATTCAATGGTTATTGATCATTCAATGGTTAATTTCCGTGCCTTTATCTATCTAAATGCATCTTTTCACCATATAACCTAAGCTATGTGTCATCCAAAGCTATAGGTGTATGTGTTAGACTGATTTACCGCAAGCACAAAAGTATTCCTCATTAGGCATTGTAGCTGTGGTAAATTTTCCCTTTTTACAGCTAGAAACTATCAAACTTTTAAGGTTCCCAGATTTAAAGCAAGCTTCTCAGCTCTCCAGCCATTTTTCAACCACTTTCCTACATCTTTGCCAATGAAACCATTTCTGATGAGGTCTATCAGAAGAGTGAAACTGGTTTTGTTAGGATTCTGCTACTGCTACAAACTGTGATAGAAACTCCCTTCTGTCTGCACATAGAAATAATTCCAGTCATCAGTTTTAAGGCAGTAAAAATGGTTTATATTAATTTAGCATTTCCCAATAAGCTTCTAGTTCATGTTTCACTATTCGGCATGATATTCTCAGCCTTGATCTCAGGCAGTATTAATCATTTAAATAATAATGTTGCTCAATGCAAATTTAAATGCTACAACACAAATGTGAATAGGTGTTTTGTCATGGAATTTTTTGGGTGGGGTGTATTTGTTCGTTTGTTTGTGTGTTTGTTTTATTGTTAGAGCACTAATATGCATTAGCAACTCCATTTTTCTGCTGACAAGGGAACAGTCTTTATTGTGCTGACAGCAGGTCAACCCAGTACTCACCAGACATGTATGACTTGGCTTAGGGAGGTGACATAACACACAGGGTCTGTTGTCCACAAGGACGTTACAGAGCATCAGTCACTGCATCTTTGTGGTCTCACTAATGAAAAAGCACCTTTTCCAGCAAGACATCAAAACCACACCTATCCCATTGACATATTCTTTCTGTTGACTAAAGTTCATCAAAGTACCAGAGATTTATCTTCCACGAAAAAACCTGCCAGTTAAAAAAAAAAATTGATTCTCATGCTTCAGTTGTTTACAGTATTGACTTTCTATTATTTTATCTATGACAACAGCTAATGGATTAAACAGGACAATTTAGTCCTACAGTAAGAAGCCTCAGGCTCTGAAGTTTTCCCAAACACATCAATTATTACATCTTAAAATCCAAACAAAAACAAAAAAACAAACAAACAAACAAAAAAAAAAACCAAAAAACAAAACAAACAAACAAAAAACCCCCAAAGAACAAACAAAAAAACAAACAAAAAAAAACCCCACAAGCAAAACCAAGCCCACAAAAATATTTCTGTGTAGTCAGGTATGCATCTTTTTTCCCCACAAAGTTACCATGGAATGCAAATAAGCGATGTGCTTTATTAATCAAAAAGGCCTTTCTTAGATACATTTTGACACCTTTCCTATTTGAATGATGTGGCTCACATTTTATTTTTATGATTATTATTTATACATCATCACAGGTGAACCTGGTGCTTTACAGAGACCTATAATGACAAGACCCTGCCCTCAGGTGCTTGGAGTCTAAATTAGATGTACACATATTTATATCACCATTAGTGATACAAAATTCCCTCACTAAGATGTGGCATTGAACCTGAGTCCCTCTGGATATCCATGTAAGGAATAAACCATGTGTGGATGGAAGTCAGGAAAAAGAAGTTAGGGTCTTTGGTTCACAAGAACCTAAGTTTTATTGTATGCTATCAGACCCATTTAACATGCCATACAGCCTCCAACCATGGCTCTTGCAGACTTTTGCAATGTTTAAGGGCACTGTTAGAGTGATCCTTCCCTCAGTGCATCATCTCAGGATTCAGAAATCAGCAGACAAGGGACTTCCTCAGCCTGAGGTCACATGCAAACCATTGAATTTAATTATTATTAAATAACACTAAGCCAATCCTTAAGTTAATTTACCTAGCCCTGTTTTGAACTCATTTATACTTTTTGCTTTCAGGCTCCCCTGTGTCTACAAGTTCCACAATTAAATTACGCACTATGAGAAAAAATATATTCCTTTGCTTGTTTTGAACCTATACTCTAACAATTTCAAGGGGGAGTCCACTTCACTTGTTTTGTTGCTCTGTGCAATTCATGACTTAAAAAACATCTTACTCTTTCTTTGTTCTTTTAAAAGCAAAAAAGACTGTTATATTTGCCCTTGTCTAAAGCCTGACATTCACTTGTGAACATCTTGGTCATACTTCTCTGGGCCTTCATAGTTCTATTAAATCCTGTGTCTGCATTAGTAACCAGAACTGGGGAAACTCAGCATGTGAGCAAGCTACATATGTGAAAAGTAGCAACATGATGCTTTTTGGTTTTGCTCTCGTCCTTTCTTTCTAATAATTGGTAACATTTTAATGGTCACTCCTAACAAACTGATTCTGATGTTCTATCTCACTGCAAAACTCATCTTGGCTATAACGCTTCTTATCTTCTATTTATTTAACTTTTAATCCTGGGATGTGGTGAGATGAAGGACTACTTGAGCCACTGAGGTTATTTTGGGCATCTTTGCTAACACCTTAAAAGGCATCTCCGGAAATGTTATGAACAGTCAAACAGGGCTCTTACTCATATAAATCTCTTTTCTGAGCTTTCTACTTACTCCTTATGATAGTGGCTTCGTGACAGAGAAGTGAAGGAACAAAATAGGAAACCCCCCCCCCCAGGATTGTGTTTGCAGATGGTGTGGTCTTGTCTACTTTTTTCTGTTAGTGCTACAGTAGCATAATATGATTTCTTTCTCCTTCGTTTTTTTACCAACAAAGTAACAGATTCAGAACCAAACATCCAAACATTTTTCAGTACAAATTGCTGTCTTAATCTGATTAATTTAATCTTTATTTTCACACATAAAAATTGGGGAATTCAGTAAATTTCTTCAAAACTTACTTTTAATATATTATGTCATGCTTATTAAAGCGGTGTAGTTTTTATCATGAAAATACTTCATTGATAGCAATGAATTTAGAAAGTAAGAATTTTTCAAGATAGAAATATTTGTTTTCTATGCAAGAAACAAACTTGGAGTCTTTAAGTTGAATTACAATTAGATGATTCTTCCTGAGAATATTTTCAATTTTTGAACTTGAATTAAAAATAATCAAACACCAATCTTTTTGAGAACAAAGCTGTAAGAAATGTTTAGCAAGCCCACACACACACATTCAATTATTTTAATCTTTAATCTTCAGTCATAAGTCGATACTTGCAGCACTTTATCATTTTTGATTCCCTTCCTTGAACTCCCTTCAATTTATCAATGCCTTTTTAAATACAGATTCTGTAAGATGTAGTAGAGTAATTTTTTATGAAGAAATGAACGGTCATTAGCAATGTGCTCAAGTGAAAATAAATGTCAAAGATTAAACATACTTTTGAATAAAGAGTAACTATTATTTCATGTTGATGAAAATCATCTTTTCCCTCTTCCTGAAAACCAAATAAATCTTTCATTAAAATTGTGTTCACTAGACTTCTCGAGGTATATGCATGTGAGATTGGGCTGTTTTCCACATATGTGGCTGTACGTATTTTAATCAGATGACCAGATCTCAATTATGTTACAACTCTGCTGGAGTATCAAAAAATCCAGTATCAACAGGATTTTGGATTGTGTATTATTTTATGCATTATTTACAGGCTGGCTGGTGATCAAATTAAGTATGAGAAATTAGAAGACTGGAAGCAGTCAAGAAAATTATTGTTGTGTGTACTGGTCTATGCACATTAAGGCAATCCTGTACCATTCGTTCTCCACTTAGGGATATCTTGTTATTTCAGTGTGCGAAACAATGATGTTTTTCCTCTCCAAGAAGATGCATTGAACAAAACTAACTCATGGAAACAGCTATGAAGCAGCAAGTGGCTTGAGTAAGCAGAAGCAGGAGATAAAAATCAGTAATTGGCAATAAGTAGACACCTCTATGCAGATGCCCAAGTGTGACACTGATGAAAACCAAGCCTTGGTTAAGATCTGTGAAGACAGCTCACTACCTTTGTTGAGGAGACATAAACTCCTGATGGTACAGGACCCTATACAGCAGCATCCAATTCCTTGAAAAGTCAGGCTCCAGTGGTGAAATTAACATAATCAAATTACCGCTTATGGGATGACTACTCTTTTGGGCTTCTCAGAAGGATATATCTGTAAATACAAACATAGTTTACTTGTATAGCCCTCCTGCTCCTTACTTAGAATAGAAAAATAACCCATTAAAAGAAGTACCAGTGGTCCAGATTAGAGCACAGAATTCGGATCTGAAATTATACTCCCAATTTAAGGAGAGTATACATCTATGACCAAAGATATTTTAGAAGAACTTGCAAATTGAGGCATATCACAGACCGATCACCTAAACTTGACATATTTGGAAACAGTGGCTTTCACTTCAGCATCTTTTTTTTTTTTCCTGTATCTAAAGACCTCTGAGAGTTTTGGGAGGAAAATCTTTTGCATGAAAGGAGTGGCAATCTTTGTACTCTAAAAATATTTCTAATATAGATGTTGACACTTGAGGCCAAATTCACCCATCTAAATCTCTGCACCTCAAATTATCTTAGACACCATGGTAGCCAGTGGGAAATGCCAGGCATTTCTTACAAATGACTCACACTTCAGTCGGCTTAAGCCGCTGCTGCTGCAGGTGCCTCTCCGTGTGTACTAACTCCAAATGGCACTGGCACTTATGGGAAACATGTTCCAAAGTACATGTCTCAGGTAAGTTAATTGGGAAGAACTGAGGTGTTTGTATCCTGTAAATTTACTTGGAAACTCCACTTCTCTTTCAACAGACAATGCAAGGCTGCTATATTTTTCAGCCCAGAAACTGGCTACAGTGATGCCAGCTTTGGGGTCATGAGCCTTTCTGGAGGAGCTGTCTCTAGGTATCCTGAGTCAAGTTTTTACTAGAGACTAAACATGATGTTCACCTCCAGTTTTATATCTGGCATTTCCCTGTCCTGAGAATTCCTAACAAATGAGAAAAGCACCTTGAGAATTCACTCTTGCACCTCAGTCAGGTATTCCCTCTCTTGTGAGGTGAGAAGATGAATTTTAAACCTGGCACAGGGAAAGAGGCTCTGCCTGAGCATATAACTACTCACCCAGATATTTCTAAAGCCACTCATGCTTCCAGGCAAAGACTTATTTCTTTGAAGGCAGACTATGCTGATCTGAAATTGGACATGTCTATATTACTTCCTGCAAAACTGCATATCCTTTCTGAGGGGCATACATTTCTTTTTTATGACTACAACGATGCAAAGCAATTTTAAATGCCTGAAGGAGAGAACTAGAAAAGATGAATGAAAAGGAATTGAATGATTCATTAGAGTTAGGAGAAGATGTGATGATAAATTCTGTAATTCTAGATTTTTTATTTAATTGCATCTTCTCTATTACTTTTCACCCTTCTTTACTTTCATGGAGCTTCATAAAAAATATAATTCTAAAGAGGTCCTTGTCTTACAGCACCTAGTAAGAAATATAACACTGTTTATGCTATTTGGACAGTACATTTGAATTTTGAGGTTGCTGATTTATTAGACTTCTCAGGTACTAGCTATATCTGTATACCTGGAATGTCCCATTCCTGTTTCAGTAAAATTATGCCTTTGACATAAATTCCTGACTATTTGTGAACTTTATAACAATTTCTGAGGCTAGGAGGTGAATGCTATGACCTCTCTGCTTATTTGTTGAGGTATTGGCTAAAACCTCTTCTCACTCACATTGCTCCAAGGCACAGGGGTGCTGCTGAAATCAATGGAGCTGTTGAGGATTTACACTTTTGAGTACCATCTTGCCTACATCTGCATATAGGTATTCTTGAAGATATTGTTATGGTTTGGATCAAACTATGAAATTCATCATATATAAAATAATCTACAGATTTTTCTTTATACTAAATATCTGCATATGAGGCTCTCAGTTGCTACAAAGAACCAATTTATATGAGATGAAGTTCTACCCTCCAGATTAGAAATCTGATTTAATTTCTCTTTGATTCAATATTGATTTGGTCTTACTGCATTCCTCTAGCCTACCTTTTCTGAAACATGTTCCCTTTACTCTTGTTTCAAAGATTTGGTTGATTTCTGTGTTCACCACTGTTCTAAGGATCACCTTTAAGCTAGCTACGCAAACAGAAGCAGCCAAATGCTAAAAGAGACTTCCTTAGCATTGGAAAAAAGATGAATAAATTAGGTATCCTAATTTCATGTTTATAAACTGTAAACAGTTGAACAGAAGTACAAACTATTCACATGTTCAAACATTATATGCATAAATTATCCCAAAGTATATCTGCCACCACTTCTGTGGAGCAAGATGGAAAAGATCTTTCTTCAGAGCAATGCAGAGCAAGATAAAGGTATTAGGTGCACTTCGACTTGAACTACTTTCTTAAAAGTGATTTTTGCTGCTTCATGCTGTGTTTCTAAAACATGTTACAATTGTGTCTTCTCCTCATTGCCATCTCACCCCATACATTTTTCCTTTATTTCCCAGGCAGCTTTTCATAACATAGTTTTTTTCTGACAAAATTTCTTATTGGAAGTAATTTGATTTTTTTTTCACAAGTCCTATCACTTATATTTTCAGAGAATGTATGCTACTTGTTACTCCTCAGCAGGACAATTTTACACAGTGGTTTTTTTTTTTCATTTTACAAGTACTATGGCCAAGATTAATTTCAAAGAATCATCTCCTTTGAAGGCTGAAGTCCTCTTCTAATACATCAAAATGAAAAGTTTATAAAAATTAATAATTCCCATAATCACATGGCACATATAAAGTTCCTTAGTAAATTCATTAGTAATTTCATATTAGGTAGAAGAAAAAAGGAACAAATAGTTACAATACTTCAACAATTACCCTTTGTTTCTGAAACAGTTCAACAATAGGCTTGGGTTTTTTTGATTATTCCAATGTCAGTCACTGACATGTAATTCTCCATCCCCCAATTACTACTTAACTGTATTTTGGTAATTCGGAAACCCTTGATTTTATCCCAGACCCTATAAATATGTTTTCTCAGCATGACTCAATAGAAATGTCTCTGTCCTTAATATTAGGTAGGTATGGAAGTGTATGCATCATTAAGAGTGCATGAGGACATCTATACAGAGAGACATAACTCTCTAACTACAGATATAGGAATAGGTATAGTTATAAATATTATTAAATCATTCAAATATTTGTGTGAAATGAACCTATGAAATAGCTCTTATATTCACCTATTTTAGCTAGTGATTAATGTTACAAGTTTAAAAATGTACATGCAGTTGTTAACTATCCTACAATGGATGAATTATTAATACAAACGTCTGTAGTGAAGCCCATGTATGCAAGTGTCATGTTCACTGCCATTTTAGAAAAAACCCTAATTTCAAAGAAAAAATATTTGCTGTGACACTGTAATTCCTTTGACAAAAAAGCAAACAAACCAAAAAAATGAAAACCCAAACTAAAATGTAACCCAGTACAAAAGTGCATCCCTCCCTCTTATTCTAAGATATGTTCAACTTGAAATAAAATTTCATAACTCTGAGGAAAAGGTAGCACTTAGTCACTGTATTCAGAGCAGTACTTTATTATACCCTCAAGAGAGAAGACAGCTAAATTTGCGTGAGGAAGAAGAAAACAAATCTAAAATACTCCCTTTACCAGGAAGGTCAGAGCTCTTTTATCCCCAGCAGAGCATTTTCAAACGAAAAAATGTGAGTCTCTTCATGCAGTGAACACTAATCTGCCTGTACAACAGACTACCTCCTTCTATATTAAATGTTTATTTGTATCCTGCATACATAGAAACAGAAGCAGTGCTTCTAACATCTGCCATTGCTGGAATAAGCATGCTGCTGTGCAATTATTATGTTGGGATCCTTTTACAAAATGAAAACAGCATTCACTTCCAATTATTCATTACAGTAAGGCCCACTCTCCTCCTGTGATTGTATTTAAGACGAAACAGATCTCTCCTTTTCACTGACTAAAACTGGCTTATCAGTGAGCTTTTTGCTTGCAGATATATTTTCCTCTGGGTCACTCAAACTTAATTTTAAGAGGTTGCATTGAATTATATTAAAAATTAATTACATCAACTGCCTGCAGCTTAATGCACTTTAAGGAATAGTTAATGCACTGCTGCAGGTCATAGTGACAAATTACTCCTTGTGCTATTATTTCAGACTCACATGGGTTAGGATTACTCTTCTGTCTCCCCCCATGACATGATCCCATAACAGGATGAATGCATTTTACAGCAAATATTTAAACAATAAACAGAGAGAGAGAAAGAGAGAAATTGAGAGAGAGAAAGTGTGGGAATATTAATGAGCAGAGGAACTTCATGAGGACTGCAGTGAGATGAAAGCAATGTTGCTATTAAGGAATGGTTTCACTCCTGGCTGTCTATCACAAGGCAAAATCCTTAGATAAGAGTTTTACAGCATGATGCAAGATGTTATCAAAAGCTGTTGTACAATATTTAGTCTCAAGGGCTGACTTAAAAGAAATGGCATCAACTATAAAACAAAACAACACACTGCCACCAAAGAAAAGTGAAAAAAAAGTGCAGCAAAGGGTTCAAGTTTGATGCACAGTTATTATCCCAGCTCTGCTTTCTCATATAGATGACTTTTATCTGTACTGGACATCACTGATAAGTATACTTTATGTCTACACATGTGTGTTTGTGTGTGTGTGTGTGTGTGTGTGTGTGTGTGTGTGTGTGTGTGTGCATTTCCTCTCTAAAAGGGGACTGTGAAAGTGTAGGGGGGGGAGGGGGGGGAGAGAGAGTATAAAATTGAATGCAGGCTGCCAAGATGGAAATGATATTTGTTTTCTATCACACCAGAGATGCACCATTCCAGCTTTTGTCCTTCAAAGCTGTGAGAGACCACGCTTTAATGCCTGCAGGTTGACCATGCATTGTTATTATGCCGTCTTCATGTTCACATCATGTGTCATCTGACCAAAGGAGAGTCTACAAAGTGAAAGCCTCATGCAAAATTTATGCTTATATGGCTGTTTCAGTCAGTGGAAAAATCAATACTGCAGGCTTGATGCACAGAAATGACTGAGTGCTCTCTGACTGACACTAAAAGCACTGGGAGATTGAGGGGCTGCATTTGCTGTTCAAGGAATTGAGTGTATTAGAGCTCTTATAATAGTCTGCTCACCTTATATTAGCCTTTCCTTGGGATTATTTTTTTATAACAATTATGATTGTGGGGCTTAAGGCAATTACACTATTACAAAGAAAAAGCTGCTTTTTATGTCCTGTAAAGCTGTCATATATTTCACACCACAACTGCCTTCCAATTATTTTGTTACAATGCACTTTGGAAGCAAAATGTCCTAACTGATATATATTAGTCCTTTATGTTTTATAAATAAAAATCAAAGCTGTAATGTAATCCTTCAAAAGAAGCTTCAGTTTCTCTGATGTTATTTTAAAAAGAGTAAAATGCAAGGTGTGTTGTAAGTCTTAAAAAAATATATACACAGGAGATATTTTTATATGAAAGTACAACAAAAGGCAAGGATATTGCACAGATTGTGGAGACTGTTGTAGCTCAAAATGCTAATACTGTCTATTAAACATGGATGGACATGGTCTACAAAGATGGAGTATAACAAAAGAAACAAAATCTATCCACTCAGAGGCTTTTTAGAAAAGCATTTTCAAGATATAGTTTAATGTTAGAGTGAATATCCTGCCACAATGACTCAAGCAATTAGACAGACAAAGGTATCTGAAAATGAACAAAATTAATGTTTGAAATAAAAAAAAAAACCCTCTTGTAATCCCCTTAAATTACATATATTCCCTTCATCAAAATTCCTGTCAGAACAGGAATGTACTACAATTTTATCACTGTAAACACACAGAAATATTTTATTAGATGGTATTACAAGCTGGTCAGCAATGTCTTCTACTTTTATTATAACCCATAAATAATGAGCAAAATTACTAATACAGATTATAAGAAAGGATTAAGAAATACATTGCTAGCAAATTTAGAAATCCCTGAATTTCATAGCAATAGCCATTGTATTATTACAAAATACACTTCACTCCCACATTTAGATTTTTGACATCTAGGAACAGAAGTGGGTAAAAAACGTGGCCCTTTCTATCAATAAACAATAGAAAAATTGATGAAAATAAAAAACGCCAGCCGTCTTGCAAAGCACTGGTGTTTTTACATCATAGAAATACAGTTTATACTATCTAAATGAATTCTTACAAATTAAAAATTACTACCTCTGCAGCTCCTGTAGCAGAGCTAATGCCACCTGCCAGCAGCTAAGTACAGACTATTTCCACCCCAAAAAGTTTCACAAAGTTGTGTCTAATAGCTAACTAGTGACATGCAACTGAGTATCCTGATTACTCCTCATCTAAAGCGAAAATTTTTATTAGGACTTGTGAATTTAAAATAAAATTTGCCATCAAGTTTCTGTATTTTTGGTGGGCATGTTGTGGGGGTGCATGACCCTTTTGAATTCAGAACTCCTAAGAAACATCTGCCATTCACAGAAGCTGGACTGGCACAGCTAGAAACCAGTTCAGAAACCCCATTCAATAAGTGCCATCCAGGCACCACTTCCAGGACATGAGATCATTTGCTTTCAGTGACTTCATTAAAAATGCTGAAATGTCCAACTTCCATCAGATCAAGGTTCCCTATTCTGCTTTTTGGTGACACTAATCCTCTGTTGTCCTTAAAAATAAACCTTCTGATTTGTTTTAGTAGAATAGAGTCAATTCTCATAAATTATAAAATAAACAAAAATTATATTTACATTCCTTCAAAAAAATATGATGTGAAAGACTTCTCATCTGACCAGTAGAATTAGAGAAGTAGTAACTACTCTACCCAATCCCTAGTCAGTATCCTAAAAATTATAAATAATTGAAGTTTCAATAAACTTAATACTTTCTTCTTCTATACTCTAAACACCTGTTATGTGTGTGTTACTGTGTGTCCCTCCGTACACCACAGTAACAATCCTCTACCTGAAATGAGTATAAAGTTTGTCTGTGGAATGACTCCATTGATTTGGGCCCTCCTGGAGCACAGAAAGGATAGGTACTGGGCTAATCATGTAACTGCAACAAACCTTCGTGGGCAGTGGAGAGTCAGTGAACACATTTTGATGAGAGTATGAATTTTCCTCTGCTTGCTGTGAGAAGATGGAAGGAAGCACAAAGGCTGACACCAAGAGCAGATAGCTGATTGACACCAGGTGGAATTAGTCAGTGTAGAGTAGTATTGTAGCTCTATGGGAGACTGTCAAGCCTACGGTGTCTCTGAACAAATGCTGAAACCAACTTCCTCCTGTTCATTGGGAAAAAAAATCCTACAGGGAAAACAGACACTGACTATATACCTTGGAGTATGGATGCTCTCATATAAAACCCTAGCTTGCTTGTTTTTTCTACCACCATGAGCAGAGGTTATGCACACATCTAGCAGGACAGAGAAATATGTGGATCAATGCATTTCTTCTACCTATGGAAGTTGTAACCAACCACACAGAAAAAGAAGTCAGAGTTTGAGGATATCTCCTGGTAAATTAGGTTTATCTGATTCTGTCTTTTTTTTCTTTTTCTTTTTTTTTTTTTCTTTTTTTTTTTCTTTTTTTTTTTCTTTTTTTTTTCTTTTTTTTCCTCTAGTAGATCATTTAAAAGAAACAAAAAAAAGAGGAAAGATCACAGACAAAAATGATAAAATATACTGTCTCCTTTGATATCTCTTTTCACTTAGCCCAAATGATTAACAGTGTGGATAGGTAATCTTGACTACTGAGAAAACAGCACAACAACCGTGAAAACAGCCATTTTAGCCCTGAGTGGAGGAATGAGAGGCCTGAGAAAGAAGACTGATTTCATGCTCACAGATGACTGTTGCTGGAAGGAATCAACACCATCCTATTTACAAATTAGTGTATTCATCTTTGTTAGTTTTCATGCCTCATTAGGCATGAAAATTAAAGAATGAAGTCTGTGTACCGAGCATTCTCATAAGATGAAGGTTTCCCACCATCAGACAGATGCTGAGATGAAAACCAACAGTCCTGTTTTCACCCTCTCCTATAGAAACTACTCCTCTGCTGCAGTTTTGCACCAGTAGATTCCTTACCAACATACAATATTTGACTTAAGGAAGATAATAAAACCAAACTAACAAAAAGTCCCCCTGAAGCAAGTCCAAACTTCTGGGTCCAAGGTAACTGAGGAGAAGACGTGGCTGACTGTTTCTACAGTGTGGTCATTTCTTCATTTGTTCTGTATCAAAACCCATTCACCATCCCCATTAAAGAAATAGCTATGATTATCTCTGCTCAAACACAGTTCTCTCTCTTAGACTTTCTCTCCCCAAAACAAGTGATCTAACAAAAAAGCCACATTAAAAACATATTACAAGGAATATTTTAGCACTTAAATACTGAAGAGTAGCAGAAACTAGGTAAAGGTTACTTTTTAAGTACTAATGTGTTCAGTACATCACAAGATTTTTCTCCAAGCATCTTACAGTTTGCTAAGAAAGTATCTCCTCATCTATAGACATGGAAAAAGCTTATGCAAAAGCCTATTCCATAGTCCCCACATTTATAATATTTTACTAGCAAACTTTGGCCATGTCGATGGTGAACTGAGAACCTGCCTTATTACACAGCAGCTTGCTTTTTTTTGTATTGTGAGCTGCTCTCTTGCACACAGCTAGAACTGGGAGCTGCCCAAGACAATTGTTTTAATGTCCATTTGTGAATGTTCTAGCATTTGAGGCCTTTGATTAGTGCCACTAAGTGCTAGTGGGGTGCAAATAAACCCTAGTGCTACCAGATCTACTCAAACAGCTAACCATTACCTAATGTGCAAGGTACTATAAAAATGCAAAGAAAAAACCAAAATCTATAAACTGTGAAAGTATAGAACTATAGCAGGAAGAGAGCATATAAAAAGAAAACAAGAAATTACATACATAGTGTAACAGATTAACAGCCTGTTAAATGAAAAAAATAAAAAAATTGGAAAATATTTAAATGTATGCATATACACACACACAAAATTGAAAGATAGTGGAGGCTAATATGCATATTTGCCACTAACAACAACCATTGCTAATATCTCCTTAGAATAGATATGAGTAAGTGGGTGACCTGAGAGTGAAGGCAAGAATAGTAGTTCCATGCATAAGTGACTTCTAATTCAGAAGAAGATGCTCAATATATTTTACAGAGGTATTTTCATTCTGTATCAACAGATTGGCCAAAAGAATGGAGAAGATATGAGTAAACTTATAGGGAATGAGCAGACCATTAATGACATGGAACAGAAACATTTGCAAAAGACTGGTAGCAGTGCAAGGTTTCTCAGGAGACCAGACTGAAAAGTATATATTCTAGCAACTGAGCTCAGAAAGGACATGGAACTTCAACAGGGTGTTAGGAAAGGGAGAAGGACCAAAATAAGGAAGATGATGCAAAAGAGTTTTACTAATGCTAGAGAGCAACTATGGCAAGTTTTGGATAAAGCCTGTATGTACAAGAGAAGAAATAGAGAAGTCAAAGAGAGGCTAAATTACAGACTAATGAAGGGAATATTGTCAGAAGTGACAGATAGTGGCATCTCTGGAAAAACAGAATTTCAGAAAGACTATCCAAAACAGTTTTGCGGAAGTCAGGGGAGGATGGATACACACATAAGTAACCACTGTGGAGACTTTAAGTGAAGCTATATGTCCAAGAGTGATTTTATGATGCTTGTATCCCCCAATCGTCTGTTCTGTTTATGATGGATAGTTCTGCACCTTTAAGACTGGTTCTGAGAGGGGAAGAAGAAGCGAAGAGCGGGGTGAAGAAGCGCGCAGTTTGTTTTCAGAAAAGGCACTCGCTCCCTCGCAGCCTTCTCACGGACTGTGTTATCTGCAGCACGGACAGCGGGAGAGGGCTCTCTTTTGCTTTTAGTTTTTTGGGTTTTTAGTTAGATGAGGCGAGAAGTTTTGGTTTTGTTTTTTTTTTTTTTTTTACTCTTCAGCTATTGTTCGGTCCGGAAACACGAGGCCTTTCGTCCGGGACCCCCCTTCACTGCACTGCGTCCGGGACGCCAGACACGAGCCCCGGAGAGACGGAGAGGAAGCCGACGACACACCCGCAAAGAAGATTCTCTCCGATCCACCCAAGGACTTTCGGAATTTGCCCACCACACCAACTCTTGAGAACAACGAGAGGTTTCATTGTTTAATATTATTAATTTTGCATGTTTGTGAGTACTTTGCTTGCTAAATAAACAGCTTTTTCTACTTCTCGAGAAGTTGTTTTTGCTCCCAAACACGTTGGGGGAGGGGCAGCTTTAATTTGATTTCTAGAGGAGACCACTTCAGAAGTTTCCTCCTAAAATTTGCCCTAAACCAGGACACTGTGTCACAAATATACTGAAAACAGCGTAGCTTTCAAGTAAACAAAGAAACAAACAAACAAATAAATAAATTCAGTTATTAAGAAGTATTTCGTGTTATCTGTGTAAGAACAATAGTTTAATTACCTCAAAGAAATACAGGTTTTCTGTTGATATTTTCCCCAGAAAAAAAAAATGTAGTCTATTTATTGTTTATAACATCAGAGTTGAAGGAAATTCAATGAGAAACAGTTGAACAGGCTATGTCACTATAAGCACAAATATATTTTGTACAGGTAAAAAGGGATTTGTGTGGGGGAGGACTAATCTGAGATGTGAAAGAGAGCTCCTTTTAACTTTCTCACCTATTTACCTATTTCCTATGCTATAATTCTGTTT
The DNA here is from genome assembly GCA_032173965.1 of Sitta carolinensis. Classification (NCBI taxonomy): domain Eukaryota; kingdom Metazoa; phylum Chordata; class Aves; order Passeriformes; family Sittidae; genus Sitta; species Sitta carolinensis. The sequence continues at coordinate 53,486,587 of CM063284.1, read as the reverse complement.
CTACTGAGTAAACACCACCATGGGTTTACTTTGTCTTGCTCTCCTGCTTAAGAACTTCATTGAAAAAAAGGTTACTTGACAATAGACACTGACAAAGTACTCAGCTGGAAAACACGTCTTCCAACGTGGTTCCCTCATGAAAATTTCTTGTGTGGAGTCCTATTAGACTGCCAGCCTTAATTATGCCGAGCAGTACCACACAAAAATCAGGGGGATAATAATATATAACTTTGAAATACAACTCTACATGGTATACGCAAGGTATTCTAGAGCAGGAATACTCAACAGGCAATAGATGTATCAAAAGCCTCCCTCACTTCAATCCCTGTGAACTATTATAATCTAATACGTTACAAGATTAACTGAAAAAGGAGAAAAACATACTGTTATAAAAACAAGGATCTGGCAGCCGGAGGACAACTTGGATTCCACCTCTAATTTAAGGGCATTGTATGTGAAATCATTGTTGAATATTCACAAAACTAATGGCATTTTTTCTGTTATAATTCTGAAACATAATACACATATTTACATGGATGTAGGTTTGTTGATCTAATGGATTAAGCATGAGCAAGTGGAAACAAATTTGAATGGCTATACAATAAAATGCACTAGTAATAATAATTAGATAATTAGTTAATTAGTTGAATTAAGAACTTAAAGAAGTCAATAGATGTGAAAAGTCACTATCCATGTAACTTTCACTTCTTTTGTAGTTGGAAAGAGACAGTGACAGCAGAGATGAGCTACTGTGACACTCCTGAAAAGCCATTTGCTTTTGAATATCAATATATCTCAACAAGTTTGAAAGTGTTTTCTCCTAGACATAAGTTACAAATAAGAGGGGGATGGCAAAAAAACGCTAAAGCTATAATTTTTTTTCAGATTTGCATTCAGCAGTACAGTAATTTATTAATTTAATGCTGAGAATTTCTTCAGAGGCATAATTCTAAGTACTACATTTCAGACAGAAAATTAAAGTGATTATTCTCTTTGCCTTCCCCTCTTCAACACTTTCTGGAGTATATAGGGCATTTCTGAGGTGATAAGAAGGATTTGTGATTTGTTGGCAATTGGGTACCACTGTGTTACTGCTACTTTGAAAAGCATCCCATGTGGAAATTTCTCCTATCCTGTAATTGCCTAACCCAAATTTGCTTGTGAGCAGAACAGGATACTTCAAATCACTGCATCATTTTTAGCTCATGCTTTTCTTTTCAACAATCCTGAATCTTAGTCTTCTCTCCCTTCTATTCTATTGTTGATGTATCACACTATCCCAAATACTTCTTTATGAGGAAGCCGCCAGCTTCCTCTTCATATTCCGCTTTTGACTCCTCTTTACACATAGTATTGCACTGATGTACTCCAAGGGAAAGCTGACAAAACATAATGTAATTACAACTTTGTTTCTTTCCAACCATCAATTTCTTTTTTGTTTTGCCACTTATCAAGTTAACTAGATCTTCTCTCCTCACTGGAGAAGATCTTCTCTCCTTCATTGTCATTTGTTCATCACCTGTCATGCTCTGTGTCAAAGGTTTGACGTTGGCACAAGGCCAGTGCCCCTATGAGGATATACTGTCCCTGGTATTTGCTGTGAGATGTGACCAAAAACAGAGCAAAACAGTTTCTAATTTAGAAAGCAAAAGAAAAGAACTTTATTACTTATAATAGGCAAAGAAGACACATACAGAAGAACATGAAAACTTTAAAAAACACTCTTCCTCCCCCCCCCACCAGTTCTCAACACAATAAAACAAACTAAAAATTCCCAATCACGTTACCACCTTTTAGATAATTAATCCTTAGTCTATTACCACCCTTTCGATAATCAGTACTCAGTTCATCAAGGAGAGATAGGAGTCTTCCTTGCACCACATCGTGGCCTCTTCCTCCATGTCCAGTGCTCTCACCACTGTGCATGGACCAGAGCTGCTTCTAGGGTTTCTCTTTTTAAAGATGCTTTGGTTAGTTCCAAGAAACGACAGCTTCTCAAATTTTGGGACACCAGTCCCCCCCCAATATTACCCCCTGGGGCCGAGGGGCCTTGAGAACAGAGCTCTTCCTCTCATCTCTGTTCACACTACTGTCCACTCTTGGCTCCAAGCCAATGCCTCTCCCCAGATGCAGTCTCTGTGTTACAGAAAAGAAATGAGTCCATCCATGGCTATAGAAAAAAGTCCAGCCAAAGGCCACTCCATCATCTCCTCCCACCTAGGATTCTTTTCAGCATTCTCTGACAATCTTCCACTTGCACAAACTTTCATCATCTCTGCTTAGTTCTCTCTATCTTTCTTCTTCAAATTCAGGAGGATTAGCATTTTAAAGTTTCCATCATCTACGAAAAGGGTTAAAATCTTGGGCTTTGTTTCCTCAGAACTCTCACGGTATCTTTGTTGTTGGGCACTCTTCTCGCGCCACCCCCCATACTCCTTCGGCCGTGCTGCCCAGCTGCCGATATCAAATTTCAAGGTGACACAGATCACAGACACAGTCTCTCAGTCTCTCTCTCTCTCTCTGGGGGGGGGGGGGGGGGGGGGAAAGAAGGCTGCCTGATGCCTCTCAAGGTTCTTGTACTCTCTCCACCCTTCCATCTTGCAGGATTTTTTCTCTCCCCCTCTGTGCCCAAGGCTCCAGCCTACCTCGCCCAGGCCGCATGGCTTCCCCTGCCCCGTCCAGCTGGGCAGGGGAGATCCGTCCGTCCTCAGGGACCGGAACCAAGAGAGAGCTTTCCGGGGAGCCCTCTGCTTTTAACCCCTTGTGTTCTCAGAGGCAGATCCTTGTCCTCAGTGGCCACACCAGGTGCGAGTCTTTAAACCTGAGCACTCATTGGTTTGACCACTGAAGTTCAAAAAACTCATTTTTTTCAAACTATGACACTCTGATAGCTCTTTCTTTTAAAATACTCATTTACTTTATTTTTAGAAAAATAAACATAAATATAAATATATCAGCCTTAACTTAATCTTTGTCATCACATGGCACTATAAATACTGCTCCAGCTGTCTTCTTCAGTTAATTAATAATTAAATATATACTTACACTCACAGCCTAAAGTTGTTTACTAATTTCACCATATACCTTTACATCCCATCATTTGCACTCAACAGAACTTGTTCTGATTCAGCGCTCCGTCCCACAGCACTTCGTGTCTCACATTCTAAATGCTTCATTGACATACCTTGCAGAAGATCCTTCTAATTCCTCTTCCAGCTTTCTGTAAATTTCTTCAGATCCCACTCCTGGCCCTCATAATATTTTATCTGATTAATCTCAAAGACATCAATTCTGTCTATATGCTGACAGCAAACAAATCTTCATGTCAGTCAGTTTCTTTACACATAGCCTATTTTAAGATTCTCCCTAACTACTTTCACAACTGAAACTCTTGTCCAGACTCTTATGACAACACCTTTTTGCCCACAAGAAATTAACTTGCTCTCCTTTTACTCTTTTAGAGTTGTTGCTTGTTGGTTCTCCAAGGCTATTTGAGATGTCTCTTCATATAATTCAGCTCACATATCCTTTTTTCATCACATCAAAAAGAAGCTACTTCTTCGCATTTTCAAGGATTTTTATTTCCCACTTCTGCCCTTCCTCTTCTCCCATTCTCATTTACTCTTCAAGATCAGACATCATATATGAAGGCTACACTGACCACTACTGCTTTACTGGTTTTTGTATTCCCTATCTGACCACATTAATCTGTGGTCTTCTGCATTACAAGCAGCTTTGAGAGGCCTTCTGTATTTTTTTGTGGACAAATGGGATGGGATACCAAGAATGATAGGATCTCTGTTCATTAGGCACCTATAAAACAAATTATAAATGAGCAAGCAAACAAAAATAACCATAATTTTTTTGCAGAGACACTCCTATCTAGGAAGTCTACCTTGACAAAGAACAAGTTGAGGGCAAGCTCTGCCTCACTGCTTTGTGGAAACAGAATAATAAAGAGATGTTGGAAACTCTTTAATAGCTTGGTAAGTTTAATAGCTACTTTTTAAGGCAGCTATTTAACAAGTAAGTTTAATACCTTACCTTTTAAGTTTAATAGCTGCTTTCAGAAGTCAAAGGAAAACCTTTACCCTAAACCAAAACCTTGAGCAAAGTTGCTATAAAGTATGTCGAAGCATGTAAAGTTAGGACTGTTGGTGTACCATGTTTCTCTTTTTTTTTGTCCTCAGATTCACACAAAAACACAAGGGAACACGACTGCCTGTAACCAAGGGTGATTCTCCCCTGAATACTTCTGCTGGAACTGCAACCTATTGCTCTGCTATTGCCAATGAGCTCTGCAATAAGAGTATAACAGAGTTCTTTCTGTCTTCCTCCTTGTTCAGAACGTTCTCTGAACTTGAAGTACTTCAAATCCAGGGCATAAACACAAAACATTTGTCTTCAGAAACATAAATCAAGGGTACAGCAACTAAAATTAAGGTGGTGCTAAGATACAGAATGGCAGATCCATGTCTTCTTTAATAGATTTTTTTTTAAGAAACAACTGTTCATCCTGTGATCTCCATTCTTTACCAGGATGTTTCCTTTCTGTGAGTGTTTTTAGACTCTGAATGTGAAAGGGAAGAAAACATTGTGTGGAAAGGAAAGGGATCACTTCAAAGGAAAAGGTTTGGGGCAGGTTGTGGGTTCTCTTGCTCCCTGACTTCTCAGCATCTCAATTTCCTCTGCAATGAAATGTATGTAACATTATGCAATAGTGATATTATTGGTGTTAGTGCATGTTTAGATTGCAAGATACAAATCATGGCCACTATTTCTACACAATAAAGCCATGGTTGCCTGCTTTTTTTAATTATTTTTTTTTTCTTAATGTAGACATACACAGATTTTCTTCAAAGACTACCTTCAAATCTAGAAACCCACCACAATAAAATCAACTGTTCTATTAACTAGGCTTGGATATGTTTCAGGAGAACAAAAGAGAGCATCACTGACTAAAGTATCTCACCAGTCTTTCCCCCATAAAACATATGAGTTTCTTCCTGTCTTCTATACTCATATTAAATATGTGTTTTATCAGAAGCTTGAATAAAGCAAATTGAATGAGCATCTTTTACCACTAAAACAGTATATAAAAAAAGCTGGCAAGGTGAAGAAAGTGAGGCATGTTCAACATGAGAAGAAATAATTTCTATTCTCTTCATTCCTCACTGTGCTGAGCTCATCTGTTTGGTATTGGAAAAGCCATGGCTGTTTCCATTTCAATTAATTCTAAAGTAGTACATGCCCTTCACTGTAGTTAGTTCCAGCATGACCTGAACATTTTTATTAATCACTTTACATCATAGTGCTTCCTGAAAACTAAATGCAGCAAATATTTGTCTTCTTGCATCTACCTGAAGTACCTGGTCATGAAGAAACCCAAGTGATATTTTTTAATTGTGGATCTATCTGTTCTTGTGCAAAGCTCTTGTGTAAAATGGATTCCATCTCCAAATTCCATAATTAAAACTCTAGAGAAGTACATAATAAAATTCTAGAGACATACAACCATTATATAATGACCCCTCTATCCAGCATTTTTTTTATTCATGATCTGAAAGAACAAAATGTATTCATAAACAACAACTAGCATAGTATATGCCACCTGCTTATAGAGATAAGCTTGAAAGTTTTGATTTCAGCATTCCACTGAAGCTCAGCAAATCATCCAATTCTATACCAGAAACTTCAGAGTGTCTGCCCCTGCAGTATCCTGGATCTACATGTACAATTATAGAGAGCAATTTGCAAGTCCTAACTCTGAGTTTCAATCTCTTTATCACTGAGTTTTAAATGGGAAAATATACTGGTATGTTTTTAAACAAACCTTGCAAAAATCTTGTAAACCAACCACAGCTATTAGTTTCAAATGTAGAGTTGGAATAAAATCCATACTTAAAATGGGGCCTATTTGTTCCTATGAAGAGATATAGATGTGAATGATAGTAAAAATCATCTTAACATGAAGTTTTAGACCAGCTATATAATTTTTGCAGCATCAGTTCTACTTCCTTCCTTTTCCATCCATTGTTTACAATCTGTGCTGACTAGAGGAGGAAATAATTTGATTTCATATGTTTTAATTCTCTTCATCTAGATGAATTATGACTGTAACACAACCACACATTTCATATTTGGATCACTTATATATCAGCATTTTGTATTTCATACACTATGATAGTAAGTTCAAATGGGGACTCTGGTGGAAAACCTCTCAGGTGAAGGAAACCTATTTTGGAGATTCCATTCTATCACCTCACCTGGCATCTTTTGTTCTCAAAAAGTACAAAAAGCCCTAACCTTCTATGCAGATTTCTTCCCTATGACTAATGAAATGGGATAACACCTGAGTTTCTTTTGCTTTTTTATTCTTCTTCACCTTCCTCCTCTATTCTCCTCAGACAGATCTCTATCAGCTCTGATAACCTAGTCAAATTACAGATTATGTAATACAACTCTGTTTAACAAATTCTTCTTCAGTTGTAGTTCAAAGCTAGAACGAAATGTCACTTAAACCATTAAATCTTACTACCCATCCCTAGAAATAGATATACATGAGAGATGGTTGAAGTGACTCTTCTATGTACAGTTGTTAAGAGATGCAGAATAAAAGTTTCTATATAAATATAAGACACAGTTTTTTGTAGTCTAATATTTAAGTGAAAGGTTGTAATTAGTGTAATTAGTGTAAGCATGGCTTAACATAAAAAGGAGCTTTGCATTCAACATTTTACATGAAGCATCTTGGCAAGATGTAGATTATTTTATATTCTACAGAAAAAAAGCTGCTTGTAGTGAAATATTGTGATGATGATCTGAAGAAACTTTGAAATCAATAGATGACACATTACTGAAATTAGGGAGGCTTGACCTGCTCTTCTAAGAACAGCTAGTCTTGCTGTCATCAGATAGACTTGCTTTTATTTGACCTTAAAGTTCTTGTAATTGCTTTCTTTCTGGTGATTTCTAAATTCCTTAAATGTTAGAGGATTTTATTGGTGTTGCTGTTCTGATTGTTTTTTAAATCAAATTTTGTTTTATACAAGATATATGAAAGTTTAAACCATAGAGAAATGTTAGAAGAGCAGAAGATTCTTAGCAATGCTGGATCTTTCAAGCCAGTGATTTATTTGCAATGTAATTAAATTATTAAAAATAGACAGTATTTTTATATCTTTCAATTCTGCTATTCACAAAATCACAAAAGCCAGATATTTTCTATTAAGTGTTTGATAGCGTGTGATTACTGAGGCCATAAAAAAAATAAAGGGCACGTACAGTCTTAGTATAAACTATGATTAATTTTTATTAGGATGATACTTTTCTATATTATAAACTGATGATTTATTTGTAGATTTTTTTCCCTGCAAGTTTAGTAGTTTCCCTTGGTGTAGAATGTAGAATTGTATGTGAGATATTTGAGTGTCTAAAACGATGTATGATAAATGAAGTAGCGTGCTACTTATACGCTTATCATGTTCCTTGACTAGCAACAGGTTCAGCAAAGGGCACAGCCAGTAAATGAAATTTTCCACCAGGACAATATATCATCACAAGAAATGTATGCGCTGGAAACTTACAAGCTTGCTCAAGATGTGGACAAGGTGTGAAATGGCAAAAAATGAAAAGCAGAAACAGCATATAGTAAATTTCAAATTCAGCTGTATTTCCATATTGGCTGAGCATGGTGCTTTAACTGAAGCATTGAATTTTAGAAAATAATGAAAACATATACATAAATTTAGCTCAGTTTTGATGCTAGGATAATTTTCCTTCATTAGATATCCTATAACTTCTTCTGAGAAAAAAAAAAATCAGTAAAGAGAGTAATCTACCGAGAATATTATTTTTATCCCCTTCAGAGTCAAAATATAAAACAACATCTTTAAATGCATATTTCTTCCTCAGAGTTACAGGCTGAAAATCCGCTCCAGGAAACGTTTATCATAACCTTCAACACTCTGTGGAGAGCACTAATTAGAAATAATAATAAAAAAAACAGGGAAATAAAGCAACAATGTCTGTATATTTCCCAGTGGAATTTAGTTTGTTTACAAAAACATTTCATAATAAGAATTTCTGACACATAACCACTGAGTCCTAACAAACTATAAATACTTCTGTCTTCTTGCAAAAAGGTACACCAATTACCAAGGAGAAATTCTTGGCATTCTGGTGGTAAGTGGAAACAGCTAAAAATATATTGAAAGTGTCTGGTTTTATGGTAACCAGCTGTATAGCCTCACTGAAGAGAGAAGCCTTAGAAAATGTGGTTCTGAAATTCTATCTTAAAGAGCTTTCTGAAATGTCTTGAAATTTAATTGCTGCACTGCAAGAAATCTAGCATAATGACATTGTGTCTATGTATTATGGTAGCAGCTGTATTTATATACTGAAACAATTTTGTAAACTAACTTGTAGATGCCGCTCTTTATGCCCTTACCAGATAAAGTACACCTTGGAGAGATTTGGCTAATTTAGTTTTACTGTGCACTATAATTTTAAAACCAGCAGAACATAGTTTGGGCCATAATGTCTTCCTATCACTCTTTTTTTAACCAGAAAAGTCCCTCTCTTACATCTTTCTCCATCTTGCTTCCAGCTAGGAACCTTTCTCCAACACCCCACTGAAAACAATAGTAAAATACATTTATATTTATGGTCAAATATTTATTTCATAAATGTTCTATTTCAAATGTATTTTGGGATGGACATCTTGTTTCCACAAGCTGAACTATCACCACACTATTCCAAAGCTGTTAGTGACGAAAAGTCACAAAGAGAAACACAAAAAGGAGCAGTATTTCTTTAACAAGCAGGAATCATTCCCTCTTCTGGACATAAATTTGCTGTGTTCACTCTCTAAGCTATACAGCCTTTCCTAGTGGCAGACTGATGCAATTTAACCAAGGATTTTAACTGGAGAACAAAAGAGACTCTATGATGCACCATTGCCTCCAGAGACAGTATGTCTCACATTCCCAGACTGGCTTCATTTTTCACTCTCTGTGTTTAGGCCTTCTGTTTTATCACCACAATGGCAAAATTTGACCAGACTGGTATCAAAGGAAATTCTATTACATCCAATAGGCCCAGGACAGGTCTTCACATTTTTGCTTAATTCCAGCCTTTCATCATTTATGTTCTTTGGCTTTATGATTAATACTTCTGTGCCTCACAGCCTATTGTGCCTTACACCCTATTGCACCTTACACCCTATTGGATTTAATGTTTCTCTGTTCATCTCAAATTCAGATCTAGTTTTCCTTTTCTGATTTTCTCTAACCTTTATAATCTTATCTTTATAATACTAACTCAGAATCAAAACTTTCCGTCTTAGACAGACTGCTGTATTTTGAAGCACAGTGAATCAGTCTAAAAACACACAAAATGCCATGAGAGCTGTTTGTGGTTTAAATAGGCAGAATTCAATAAAGTCCATGCTCTCTCTAGTACACAAGACGAGACTCTTCCTAGCCATAGACATCTGGAAATTTAGCACCAAATTACCAGTTTCAGCAACAGCAGTCTAAGGACTAACTCTCAAAGTAAAAATAATTAGTTTTGCAACTCAGAGGAAAATGAGACCACTTGCTGCAAGCCTCCAGTTTGTATCCTTTGCTGTCTCTCACAGGTCTCATGATCTTTGCAACGTCTAGAACAAAAGACCTAATCTGCATGGTCGATGTCTAATGACAAGGGTTTATGCACTGTCTGGTTAACTTCGTCACTAAGCAATGACTTTTGTATTCCAGGGTCAGGCTTACTGTCATCACTGACATAAGGAGAACACATGGGCTCTGTGACCATTTTCAGAGTGCTGATATTTCCTGTGCCAGCTGGTTTTGCCACTGTCCAAGTTCAAAAGTTGAGGCACTGTAGTGCCTGAAAGCCACTCTCTAGTTCTGAAAGCCAGGCCCTCTCCTTTATTCAAAGAGAACTTTCCTTGCCATTACTTCCCTATTTATTCTTTACTGCATATAATATCTACCTTTTTGAACAACTGGCTTTTTTTTGTGCCATTTGTTCCTTCTTGCCTTGTTTGATGGATTGCAGCTTCCATGAACATTATCCTCCACACAGTTTCTGTACTTTCCTCCTTTTCTTGTGATTGTTTCCTTATTCCATAATATTTTGGTATTCTTTTGTTTAACTTACAAGATTGACATCAGCATCCATGATACATTCCTTATAAATATAGGAAAATATAGATCTCATTCACTTTTTGTTTTACAGAGCATAGGCAGACCAGCAGTTAACCTAGTATCATCTTTCTACTTGCCACCCTTCTCAGGTATGTGAATGAAGATAGACAATTGAACGTCACTGCTGCCATGGCAAAATGCAACATGAACTACTTAAAATATTTCAATTTTTTTAACATAATGTCAGGTATCATATCTTTTGGAAGAACTGTAAGGACTGTTGAAGGTAGTTGACAAACTTTATTTTGTACGATTTTGCTTTGCTACTTCATACCTTTGTAACACATTGTTCCTTCTGAGACAAATAATATACTTATCACTATAAAACATACTATTCCATAAATTGTCATGTGAAGAAACAAAGGATCTTAATTAAGAGAGATAGCAATTATTTAACTTCAATATCTGGTTTCAAAAGCTTGGGGACACTTTTCTCTTAGTCTGCATGGCACCACTTAATACTTATGTGGCTCCCAAAATTCAAACTGCTTTCTTCCTTAAAAACATCACCATTCTTATCTTATTTTGGCAATATGTACACTTGTCTTATAGGCATAATTAGTAAAAAACACAAGCAAATAAAAAATGTCACATGCCTATGAGAAATAAGTGCTGCAAATAAAGTTTACAAAGCAATTCTCTGTTGCAGAGTGTAGAAATTAATAAACTGCCCATTCAACTGCCATATTTAATGCTTTTTTTACATGCTGGACAGATACTAGGTTATATTCCAGGTTCTATGTTCAAAGCAACACTGAAGCTTTCATAGATTTTTCTATAATCAGTTCTTTTTGACAGAACAAAAGATGGCTAGGATTTTTGTCAACTTGCAGCTTTATGACTCAGGACAGGACAACACACACTGACCTTAAGGAGCTCTCTTGTCTGTGTGGAGAGCCATGGGAAAACATCAGAAGCAACAAATGCAGTTAAGAAAAGATCTATTTTTATGATGTCTTCTAACCCCCTGAAGATATTATGAGGAATCATCAACTAATAGTGTACTACTGTAAGTAATCTGGGCTTATGATATTGTAGCATTACGTAGTTGTTTCTTTGTTTAAACCAAAATAGGGTCCAACATGGGGCATCACTCAATCTCTTTTATCATTCCATGTGATCAAAAACCATGGACTCATTTCCAAAAGTATATTAATAAACCTTTCATTCACAGACTGCAAGACCAAGAGAAATACAGCTCTCTTTACATTTTCCCATGTGCTTGTGATGAACATAATCTGTATTTTACTGGAATTCTCTTGCTATAATGACATCAGTCAACTATTGATTTTAACAACACAAAATTATCCCTAATATCCACCCTTAGAAGACCGCTAGATTGTAATTCCCGAATTTATGGATATAACAGGACTCATATAGTTATTCTCTGGGGGGTAGGAGGGATGAAAGAGAGACAGAGGACAGAACAGTAAAAGGATTTAGACCCACTTGCCTCTGTAAAATAAGCTTCCCAGTCTTTAAAAACCTACAGAAATTAAATTTTGCCAATAAAGATTTGCTAGCATTTTAAACTAATTTCAGGAGAAATAGAGCCCACATAACCAGGGTCAAGAGGAAAGATAAAGAAAAAAATGGGGGTTTGTGGTTCATTTAAACACAGCCTCAAAAGTAAAACCTTCTGATGGCAAGTGCTATGGATCTGAGGTTACATGAATTTAATATTAACTTTACAAATCAGGAACTTTATAATGAAATGGATCTCTTCATTAGACAATCTCCAACTGCTTTGTGGTCTGTGGAGATGCTATCTGATCATTCAGAGATGTACTTGTGGTTTGTAAAAATGGGGACCCTAAAGATCATCAGAGTCAGAGGCTCCCCTGGGGCCTTTTTACTCTGCTGACACTTAGTGAAAATCTACCAGCAATACAGTCTCAAAAGAAGTAATCATTAACTCATTCAAAGTCACAGACACAAGGGTCTGGGGTTAGCAACTATTAATTAGTGTAATTATTCCCAGGATGACAATTACCAGCTGCACAATCCACTTAACATCTATTTCTCAGAACTTGTCATTTTCCAATGTTAATGTTTCTAATAGGTTCATTTACCACCATTAATTGATTACATTCACAATGGTATATTGTTTCAGATGGATAGGATGGAAAGCCAATACCTAATATTGACCTCTAGGGTATCCTGTGATTAGAAAGGCTGCTTCTACCATGATTAGCCACATCATTCGCTTGAAAATTATATATACTGTTTATGAAGGACTTGTGATATTTCTCCTCTTTTGAATATGCTTGTAAAACAAATTTCCTGGAGAAATAACATGGTATGTTTCAAATTATACTCTTCTATAATGCACTTGTTTGAGCTAAAACACTGCATCTATTAGTTGTACAATCTGATTTTAATTCTACTTCAGCTAACAGTAATATGAACTTGGTATAATTTCAAACCTGATTCTCCAATTTTGATTAGAAAAAAGTAATGAGAAGAGGGACAAGTTTATAGTCTGTGTTTGCTCAAGAGTATCCAAACCCTACATGCTGCTGAGCCATGTTGAAAGTCTGTGCATGTAAAAAAGCTGGAATTCTTAGCATATGTTCAAATGACACCTATGTATTTCTTAAAGGAACAGAGAGAAAGAAGTTGCATAAAGATATTTTCACCTCTCCTATGAAAACAAAGATTAGATGTCCTCAACAAACAAGACTTTGGTAGGACTAGTTCATTTCATAACAGAAGGAAGCAAGCCTTTGATGGGAAGATTTTTCTCTAGATTTTGAAAATCTGAGAATTTTTACAAAGGCATTATGTCCTCGTTTGGCATTCATTTTTTGGTGGGGAGTAATTCCCTCTTAGGACCTTGGCAGCTTCCAGTAGAAATGACAAAAAAACCCAATCAGTGGCCAATTTTGAATACTGACACATGGTTAAATCAATGAAAGGGGTGGATACGCCTTTGTGAACACACATTTTAACACGAAAACCGCCGGGAATAGCTCTCTTGGTTTCCGGCCTCTGAAGAGGGTCTTGGTTGGCTCGTCTTAGATTTTCCGCCCCTGAAGGGGTGATAAGCGAGCTGCCGAGCTCCTCACCAAGGAGCACACCCGGCCCTGTCTCATCGGATAGCTGGGGCCCCTTGCTGGCGGAGCCTGACGGTCCTTTTTTTCCAGTGGAGTGAGCGGACCATGCCGCCCGGAGGCTGTATCGGCACCTGGAGCAGCAATGAGGCAGGGACCAGCACCGGGAGTGGCCCTGTGGTCTGTGCTGGGGGCGGCCCCGACGCCCGGAGCAGTGATGCAGCCACTGCCGTCCCAGGCTAGAAGCAACCAGGTAGCCGGGATCGGAGCGGCCAAGGCGGTGCCGCAAGGCCACGACCACCTCGGCATGGCTCGCAATGAACTTTGCTCAGGCGCTTTGAGCCAACTTTGCTGCGGACAGAAGGACAAAAGTGTTTGCAGCAGCTTTTCCTGTTTTCGTCTCCCCGACAGAGTCGGGACAGGCACGGCTCACACGGTGTCGGCGGAGAACCCATAGCCAACAGAGAGGCACAAATGCAGATTCCCAGGCAGCTGTTGTTCATGGAAAGTGAAGCCATGAGAGAACTGTTTTACTTGTGAGGAGTTCTCTGTAGCTTAACAAGAGATGCTTCTCTTCCTAAGTGAACTGAAGAAAAACTATTCTATAGGAGGAAAACTGACTGAGAATTCTGGGTGTTGTTTCTGTACATTGTCGGTGAGAAGGAAAGAAGGTGTGGGGGGAGGAGAAGTGTTATGAAGGTTTTATTCTGATTCTTACTCTTCTTTTAGTTTTGTTAATAAAATTTTCTTTATGCCTTTCAAAGTTTGAGTCTGCTTTGCTTTCCTCCTAATCCTATCTCAGAGCAGAAAATAGACCCACCACAAAAATTTGGTGATCTTACTGATTCCAAAGAATATTAATCTTCTGCCAAGTTAGAGTCCTATATTCCAAACAGTGTAAAGTATGATAAATTAGTGGTTACCGTACATGGAATTTACAGAAGAAAGAGAATTATTTGGGAGAAGGTAGTACAGAGTTCCTATTTCCATTACCAGTAAAGTCTGGATTGTTGAAGTAGGAGAAGGATTTTCTAGTACAAAAGCAGGAGAAGAATGCAACAAGTATGGCATCATGTTATTCTGACATGTCTCTATTTCTTTATTTTCCAAGAAACTGACAGCAAGAGCAATCAAAGATGTTGTACAGTGAATATCAGAGTTCAAAATGAACAGAGGAACAGAAGTAGGGCAGTATGTTTTCTGGAAAAGCTTTAATTCTTTAATCTTGCTATGCTGATGAATCATAAATTGAAAGAGAATGTATTTTTAAATCTGTGTTAATAGCCTGTGCTTAAGAATGATAAAGTGCAATCTTAGCATACATTTTAAAGGGTATCCTGAATAGTGCCTCAACTATGCAGGAGTAAGTGGAAGCATCTGTGTTATTTTTAATATGCTGCTAGATTGTTTTTGTGTGCATTTGATGTTCTTCTTTAATAGCCTCAAGTGAAAGGCTGAATGAATTCAACAACAGTAGCTGAAAAAAGTGCAATGAGTCATATTCCAGGAAAATGGAGAAAAGGATACAGGACTCTCCACTGAACACAATCCTATATTGTAGGCAATCTGTGATAACACCCTTTTCATTTCAGTTCAGTCCCATAAAATTACCACTAACATTACAACTCATGCAGAACACAGATAAATGTAAAAATGTCACAGAATTCTTCCAGATGGGACTTTTAGTTCCACTAGATCACCATCTACTTTTTTTACTTGTCTAATATTCCATTACAACCTTCCATAAGTTAATTTTCTTTCCACTGACCATGTAAATCACAAATCAATTTTCATTTAAAATGCCTGACTACAGATTGCTCCTGAAAGCTCAACGTATATGCTTCAGTGAGCTCTCCAACGTTCTTAATGCACATTAGAAAAATGTTGTGGTTTTTTAAAAATCTTTTTAGAGGAATTAATTTTACATTAAAGTGTGGCATGAAACTCAAGTGGTATTCATCCCTTCCCTCTCCTCCCCTCTACCTCTAAAATGCAGGCATATTTTTGAAATGTAACTGTATGTAAAGAAAAAAGTCATTCATGACAATGACATCTGATCTTAAAACAAAAACTCAGACAAAACCATAAACTGCTCTAGATTTGCAGAAAGCAAAGATGATTACTTAATCCCAATCCATTACTGTGATTGTGTACTTCTCTAGGGGAAAGAAGAGTAAAAAGGAGGAAGCCATTCACAGTTCAGACATTGGCTGTTTTTTATTTAAGCCTTTCTTTTTACTCTTTTTTCTCTTTCTTTGGACTAAAGTATGCAATTAATGTTCTAATTTTAGTTATGGAAGCAGTCACCCTAAAGCCAATGGGATATACCTGTGAGACAACCAGGATTCAGCCGTTAAAACAATGTATAAGAAGTTTTATTGGAACACCCAGAAAATATCCTGTAACAGTATTCTTTTTAAATACTCCTTTCTTACAATAATTTAAAATTACAAATTTTTAAATATACATTTGCAGACTGGACTTTGGAAACATGTTTTCTATGGCTAGTTTTGCTTTTGTTCTGCTGAGAAACATAGAGCAGTCACTTCATTACTCTGTGCCTTAGTTTCTCCATTAGTAAATACACGATCATTAAAATGACTTTTTTTTTCTTCTCATATGAAACAGGACCGCTTCAATAAACTGACACATTCATTAGCATTTACTTAATATTAAGAAACAAGAGTGATCTAGCAGTCACTTAACTCTTTTTTTTACAGTTAGACTGTTACTTCCTCTGTAGGAACAGAGCAGAATATTTCCATGCTGTTTAATCTCAGATTGTTTACACATGTTCTTGGTACTTGAGCAACCTGCTGTGGTTGGGAGAAGGAAGCTCTTGGAACACAAAGGAATTGTAACCCTTTTTTAATAGCATGACCCTAGAAGTTTAATGAATTGAGTAAGAGCAAGGGACCAGAGAAGTGCAGGTCCTCCAAGTCTCTTTCCTGATCTGAACCCAAAGGCAAGCCTTCCATTCAGTCTGCTTTCCTCTGCTTACCTAGCAGATACATATTTACCATGTCTGCCTTCACCTTTGGGATTGTCCTTCCATCTCAGAAATTCACTTTTCAGTTTTGAACCACTGTATCACAGCTCTTTGCTAGACAGTGTGGCTTTGAGTCTGAAGTTCTTGAAGCACTCTGACAGTGGGATTCTAGCTTGGGGTGATGGAAAAGGTGTCAGTTTAAATAAAGCTGAGTGCTCATGACAATTGAAAGTAGTTCTGTGTTAAGTGGGACTTTCTCATAATGGAGTGTCTCAATGCTGACCACTCAAATGGGGGAAGGGAAAGACTTGAGCAGTCTGTAAATAAGGTCCTGTCAAACCATTTGTGGGTTGCAGTCAGCCAAACCTTGAGGGTTTTCACATAGGGTTTTTTAAAACCCAAACCCCCAAATGTCAACTGGGCCTCAAGCATCACATCTAAAATGAATCTACCTCACTAAAACTGAGACTTGAAGGCCTCTGGATTTGGCTCTGTGTTGGCATATCACAATTAACACTTAGAGATGACCAATGATTACTTACTTGAAACAATGATGTAGAATCACTTCAGAAGACGAGGTGTGTGGAAAAATGTTTACTTCCTGATTAGTGAAAACCCATCATCTGAGAAAGAAACTATTCACAATGCTGAAGTCTGCAAAATCCCATTTATTAATAGTCACTAGAATCTTTATGGAGTAGGGATTACTATGAAGACAACCTGTCTGGTCTTTTAACTTTCAAAGCTAACTATCTTCAACTAAATAGACAAGCTGTTGTTTATGTTATGTGACCAATCAGAAATGGTCTATAAAAACATGTAGGAAATGCCTGCATGTTGGTTCATTTGGTGGCTAGCTTACTTTTCTGTTTAACTGGCCAGCTAAGGGCCTGAAGGCTGTGTTTTTTTGGTTTTACCTCCCTTGTCTCTTTTTTGATTTTTTTCACTCCTATTTTTTTCAGCGGCTTTTTGTTCCATCAACAATGGATTGACAAATGCCTCTAATAGTCAATATGTGAACAACCAAAGAGGAACCCCCAATTACAGTGGCCAGGAAACATGCAGATATTTGACCATCTTTCTGTTAACTAGATCTACCTCTATAAAGCACTTTGTGAAGTTCTTCTCAGGAGGAATTTGTACTCCCCAGTGGAGGGGAGGGGAGGGAGGGAAGGGAAGGGAAAAGGGAAGAGGAAAAGGGAAGAGGGAAAAGGGAAAAAGGAAAAGGGAGAAGGGAAAGATTTTTCATGAGTACTACGCACTCTCCTGACGGTCTTTTCACACATCCATGTTTTTATGTAGTCCTGTAGTACTTCTGGATGAGGAGACTAACATCTGAACAGGAAACATGACACTTGGAAGGCTATGCTTTCATTGTTCCCATTTCAATGCCTATCAATAGATTTATGTACACACAAATATGCAAGCATTCCATATTCTTCAATTACTGAAGAGAACATTATAGCTGCTGCTGGATAAAATCAGACCTGCCAAACTAATTCTAACTGCAGGTGCTGATAGAAGAGAACTAGTTATTACACAAGCCACACAGTCATTGCAACTCAGTGCTCTAAGAGAAGCCTCTACCTAAATTATATTGCTCTGAATCATAAGAAATGAGGATTTGTTTGCATTGCATGTACAATAGTCACAAATTACTTTTTCCTGAAGCATGTCTACATCAATGTTAGAAAGTAATTTCCTGCAGTATGAGAAGATGACTAGATGGAAACAGTTTGTCCTTAGTCCCTCTTACTCCCTCTATTTGCAATTCAGAGTTTCTTCTTTATGCACTATTTACTCTGGTTTGCACTGAATGTATGGGTCTTGAAGATGTCCAAAGGGCCAGTTGTTGGTTTGGACCTTTGTATCTCCACTTGGTTCTGGAATGTAGTAGGTATGCAATTGTAGTGGAATTTTGAGTTTAGTTTTCTCCAGAAGAAATCTTGTTTGCACAGGTCAAACATGAGGAAAATGGTTGAAAACACAAGGATTCATTTCAAGTCTGCTGTACCTGTTTTAAACAAAATTTTAAACAAAATACTTCAGTAGATACAGCCAGCTCTACAAGCAGATATATTTTATGAACAATGATTTACTTTCTGCCTCCCTAAATCACTTCAATGAAAACTTTTCCTGTATTAGTAACAGTAGGTTTAGGGTTCCCAGCCTTGGTTTCTAATCCTTGGTTTCCACCATGCCATTTATGAAATTACCAGATCAGGAGACAAAAAGGATGCAAGTGGAATGGGACTGTGTATAAATTGGTCTGTATTGGAAATCTCATGCCCTTCTGTTATTTACTTTTTTTTTACTAAAATAATTATATTTGTATATGTATAGGAAAAGATATAGCTATAGATGTAGATATAGATTAGATGATAGGTTACAAAGCCAAAGGGTTCCTGATCTTGTTAACATGATGGTTGTCATAGTTTGTTTTGTTTTGAATGAACAAGAGCTCATTACTGAGAATCCTTGTCATTCACATCAGGTTGTGTCTTCCAAATGGAGAATTTCTGAAATGAATGGCAGGACATATAAATTTCAATTCAAACTGTATCTTGGAGTTTGGCTCCCACTAAAATCAATCACACTTCAGGACAAAGAAAGCTTTACAGCTTGGGTTTTTACAAGCATGTTGTAGTCTCTTGTTCAATGTACTTTCAAGAAAGTCCAAAAGTGATTTTCACTTTCAAAAGTGATTCTTCACTTGGTTCTGGAATATAGTAGTTATTCACTTGTAGTGGAATTTTGAGGGGTTTTTATGTTACATGTTCAGGTATTATTTCAGCTGGTATATTTGGCTACTGTCTATAATGGGTTACTTGTACACTTGCAGTCTCCTGGACTCAAAAGATGCTATAGTTCTTTGTAATCCTTGCAGTGCAGTTGGATGCCATAATGCAGACATACTGTCTCAGTTAGCCAGTAAATGTATAGTTGTATAGTTTGTGGTGCAGAAGAGGTGAACTAAAACTAAGTTTCAATGCTGGGGAGGGTAATCGCAGCAGTTTTTGCAGCAATCCCCTGCCAGACTGGTTGCTCAGGAGGGAATCACTTACCCTCCAAGCTAGAGCTAAGATGCCAGATAAGCAGTAGCCTGCAAAAAGTGTTTCAAAGAAGAGAGGAAACTAGTGGGAAAGATTAAGATAATTCACCCTTGTATACTGTATGCATCATAAATCCCATTGTTAGTATCTATTGCTCAAGTACCTGACAAACTATTGTTTCTGTCCTCTCCATAAAAGCCTCCATCTTACGTACAGTTGCATACCTTTCTTGGTTTTATAATAAACTGAAAGTGAGTAACAGTGCGCTATCAAAGGAAATAAAACTCCAGTTACTATTGCTGCTGGGGTTGCCTTCTGAACGTGG
Source organism: Sitta carolinensis (assembly GCA_032173965.1). NCBI lineage: Eukaryota > Metazoa > Chordata > Aves > Passeriformes > Sittidae > Sitta > Sitta carolinensis. The sequence continues at coordinate 53,466,956 of CM063284.1, read as the reverse complement.
CTTATACAATATTTCATCTGTGCTGACACCTTTCACTCTCAATTATTTGGCTGCTGTCAAAACAAATCAATCATATTATAGTACTGTGTCTTATGTTACCATTCCACTGAAAGTTAGCTGCATTAGCTTTGAAATATATGGAAGTATAAAATTTATCTGTATTATTTATTTAATACAACTTTCTGCTTTGTGAGTTATCTTACAAACACAGAAAACTCAAATTATCTGATAGTGAACATTGAATACATATAAATATCACTTAAAAAATTTAAAATAATGGCACTCAGGGGAACATAAATGCAAAAAGATACACTTAATAAGTCTTACACTTTGAACCAATTATATTATTTTGAGAAATGGAGAAAATAGCATATATTTTTAATTTTGTTTACAACTGGCCAAGGTGCTCATATTAGATGAATGTAACATGAACACCCACTCTTGCTAACAGGTAAAACAAATATGCAAAGAACTGATTTTGTTACCAGCAAAATGAAAGGTGTGGTGTTGGGGAACTGAGTATTTCTTTAAAGATGCTGCAGTGCTGGGGGAGGGGAAGAGGGGAACCACATTCTTCTTTTACAATTCACAAACACTGCTTTGGAAAAAGAAAAGCTAGAATCTTGAACAGAGACTCTGAAAGTGATTGCTCTCTTCAGATGTTAGACTTAACAGTTTTCAGAAACAGGTTTAATTCTTGAGAGATTTTATCCTTTTAAAAATAAAAAACAAATAAAAAAACACAACCTTCAAATTTTCAGAGTGCCAATAAGTGAATTTCCTCAAAATGTTCTACTATAATTTCTTTGCCTTTTAGACAGGATTCATGTCCTGTTACAACCACATCTAAAATACAGGAGCCCAATATAACGGTAAAATTGTAAGTTTTATCACCTCTTCTTCAGTTATTATTGCTGACACAATAGAAAATCACCTACACAGCACAGAGTACATTCAGGAACACTTGGGTTGTGAATAGCTTAAGAAACCAAGCTAAAACATAAAGGATGGACAGAGCCAGCTATGGATGAGGAAAGGCACAAGAGGTTGAAATGGGATGTAAAAATCAGAAAGGAAAATTTGAAACAATTTATTCTCTTCCTTATGATGAAGGATTTTTTTTTTATCATTGCATAATTTTATCTTATTAAAACACAACTAAGCAAAAAAAGATATGTCAAATCTACAGATGATTAAGTTTAAAAGCAATATTTATGTTAAAAAACCAAAATAGACCAAAAGCATACAAACAAACAAAAAACTATAGCAGGCAATCATCTAAGAGTCCATATCGTGCTGGAACTTACTGACCTTGATGGAAAACTCCAGTCCTTCTATGAGATGGAAAACATGACTGTAGGTCAAAAAAGTAAGGAAAATTCACCTTATTATTACAGCTACTGAAAAAAGAGCCAAGAGTGTTTAATGTCTATTGACCAGAATAAGACTTAGGAGTTTAGAACATTTAGATCTAGCTGTGTGAGGAACCCCAGGCATCTAACAGTAGTGATTTAAGCCACTTTGTAGGAAAGCATAACCGCTAACTGTCTACACATTTCTTTACAGGTGGGAAGACTTGCAAAAAATGTTCCTGAATTGTCTTCCATCATATGGAACACTTGGGACAAAGTGCAGAGCATGAATGCAGGTCTCAGGTCTGTGCTCTCTGCTACAACTGCCAGAGTGACAAGCATAGACAGAACATTCAAGGAATAAAGGCAGCTTCAGGAAAATGAAGGCCTGAAGATTTTCATGAGTACAACTTTTTACCCAAAGGATGTAAGATTGCATAGAGGTCTGGGGCTGAGAAAACAGATTCTTTTCCTGTTTATGAGGCAATCTCAGTGGCAGACAGATTTTTTTCTCAAAAAAAAAAAAAAAAAAGCTATCAAATGTTTCACAATTCATAAACTTTAATATTTTCACGAGAAAGTCATAAGATACATTCAGAGCTTTCCAAGACAAAAAAGAATAGGAAGTCTCCATAAAGAGGAAGTGTATGGTTCTGTGGTACAGAACAACATAGATGTTAAAGGAATTTAATTTTAAAAAATTTGTTCTCAGGCATTTAATTTGTATGTTCCATGCATTCAAAATTCACACTACCTAGCTGGTCAATAACAACTTTGTTGTTTCTACGAATCCCTAAATATATATGTCCTTGATTAGAATCTCACTGGTGAATCAGGAACACAAATCTGTGTCCAGGGAGTTTTTAAAACATGAATCATAGGGGGTTTATTAATAAAAAACCATAAAAACCAAAGGAAACAAAGGAAATTAAACAACAAATACTATAAATGTTTGACTTAAATCTACTAAGGCAAGGAAATTAAGAGTGAAGGCTGCAAATCCATGCTGGTAATCTTTCTACAACTCTCCCTAATGAAGTAAAGAGTCTTGGATCAGCATGAGATTCATATGTGCACATACCATGTAGATGTTCCCATCTGTTTTTATGTGATCTAGATCCACTACTGCATGTAGCACATGTGCAAAAATGCAGAGGTGAAGAACAGAGTGACAAACACTAGGTTTTTCACTAGCATTTGAAATTTCTTGGATTTTGTAAGATTACAGTAGAGTTGAATGCTTCACATTATTGGAATGAGTTTTCTCTATATTAATTTAAATCGTCATGGTCTAAATTCAAGAAGATTAAAGGCTTCTCAAAACAGGTGCAAAGATATACTTTAAGCACAGCATTAAAATTCACCCATGTTCTGGTTGACGGAAATACCATTTATAATCCTGCACACAGAATATTCCTGCCAGGAGTAGTATCAGTCTGAGTCAGGGCCCAATAAAGGTGTACATTCCCAAAATGACCAGGTCCCACATACCAAGCATGCCACAACTCCTAGCTTACTGGTCATGTCTACCAAAGGATAATCAATGGGTTTTTGGTGGAAACTGTGGGGAGGTGCAGACTACTTCTATCTTTCCCATCTGCTTCTTGGCATAAAAGTCTGAAAATTTAGCCTTTGTCAGTACTTGGCCTGCAATGTTTAAGTAGGTACAATGCCTTGATTTCAGAATTTGATCTACATCATATCATTACTTCTCACCAATGTTCCATAACCATCAGTAACCAAAAAAAAAAAAAAAAAAGGCATGTCTGTGGTCCATTTTGGGTGGAGGTCAACAATGGAGCACACAAGCATTAAGACTACTGCACTTTAATGCCTCTAGTGGTAGGTCTTTGACTTATGGGGCAGAGAAACCAAACAATAAATAGCTAACACTCTGGGACTGATCAATAAACAACTAGTAACTAATAGACACGAACCTTTCACATTCCCTCCGTGAAGGCAGCAATTTGCCACTGAACAAGATGAGTAATTAACATGAGGCAAATGCATTTGCACAGGAGAAGCTATGTATTATGGGGAAAAAAAACAAATAAACAAACAACCCAGTAAGATTCTTGCTATACTACTTTCAGAAAAGCAGATTTTGCCCTTTCTTCCAAAGGCAAATGTTAGACCTTCTAAAAAAGTACATTTCCTGGGAGACCAAACAGAGACAACTCATCCCATCTTCAGAGACCTCTGCATATTAGTTCAGTTATCCTACAACAGTTTGGATGGGATACAGCTACAGCCTGATGCTGTAGCAGCTGCTAGTCCATAGACACTCTGTGCATGATATAGTGTGCTTATGGATGCTCACATCTCTCTTCTTTCCATGTACTAAGCTAGGGAGGTTTGCCTTGAGGGTTGGCTATCCCCTTCTTGTGTAAGTGAGTCCTTCACAGTGACTGCATTTTGTGTAGCATTTATACAGTGATAGGGGAGGTATATTTGGTTTGAGGGCTTCACAGAAATTGCTATGAGTGCTGCACTTCTTCTTGTTTCTTGTCATTCTTGTTCTGGTTATCTTAGTACGTTGCAAAAGTATCTGGGAATAAACTATCCCTCTAAGTGAAACATCATTTTGATTATTACTGACATTGGTGCTCATTAAAATACATAAGTGAAACACTGTTTTTCTGTAGACTCTGAAAGCTATTTCATGTTACTTGAAGAGGAATACAAATGAATAGGGACTGCATCACTTTAGTTAAAAGGGAAAAATGTTCTAAGAAACTGGAATTTGGACTCAAGATCAGTAAGCAATTGAGGTCTGTAGTTTACTTCTTTCTGTCTCTTTTTTGTTGTTCATCTCTGATTTCTGATTTTTAAGGTGTGTGTACATAGAGGAATGGAGACAGAGCATGTTTACTTTATCTATTGTACAATTAATAAGACAAATTTCTGTTCAGAGGAAACAAGATCTAATAAATGTAAACAATAGGGTTTTTTTCTTTTTATTACTGTTGTCTTTACCTAATATTCTTTTTGACTGATCTTGATATAAAGTGTTCTTTTTTTTTTTTTTTTTACCATTATCTGTGTCAACTGTAACCCACATCAGAGCATTTTAATGGCTGTCTCTTATCTCTCAAGGTGGTTAATACATTTCCCCTTCCATTGTATTGCTGCTAAAATATGACCTGCTGCTGTTAAAATAATGTAATTTAATGGTTTCACATTTTCAGCTATGCAAGACTCCTTTCATCACTGAAGCCTTTCACTAGTGATTTAGAGAGATATTTTGTTCTCATTTCTTTCATGACTCAAGACTGAGAAAGTTTGACTTGTAAATAAATTATTGACATCCACTTAAAGAGCAGTACAATGGGTAGTGGAAATAAAATACACAAAGTTTTAGTGCCAGGAGGCTACAGTCTCCAGCTTGTTGATTTCTTTCAAGGTTCCATTGTCATTCTCTCTCTGTATTGGCTCATATATCTAAAACAGTGGTGGACCAGTGCTACATGATAAAATATATTTGGACCAGCCCTTTGCAGAGAGACTCCCAGATGGTTATCCATGGTGAGAGTGTCCAGCAGTGAGCTGACAGAAAACATTGTCATTTTCTAATTTCAATCTCATTTTCTATATAATAGAATATATTTTCTATTATATAGAAATATATAATAAATAGAATATATATTATATATAATAGAATAGCTAAAATACATCATCTTCTTAGCTAAAACTACTTTGGTTGTCATGGAAGAGAGACATAAAAGAGAGGACAGATGTTAACAGCTCCCCAAGACTGGAATGCCTTCCCATGTTTCATTTATTTCAACAGGAAATACACAGGGTTAAAATAACATAAAGAAAACAAGTCAGAACAAACTCATACCCCCCATCCAAAAGGGTTCTTATTCAGCTATACAGAAATATTATATTGAGACATAAAATCAGATGGGCTTTAGGAGAGAATATCTTTTCATTAATATCAGCTCTCAGGCATTACTGAATACTCTGAGATTAAGCAACTACTAGTCCCTTGGAGAGTATATTGAGAAGGATAACTAAATTTTAAAAAAATTAACATAGTCCTCCCAAAACCAACAGAAATCTGACCTGGCAAAAGAGATGCAAAAACTGAAACTGTTCAGCTCATAGAAAAGTTCTCTGAAGGCAGGAAGATGAGTACTTACAACCAGCAGTTTGGATGATTAAGAGGGAGGATGTCAGGATACTTCCTTCATTAAGTCAATAAAGACAGACCAAAAAGCAATGGACTAACAGCAGAAGACAGGAAAAACACTTTTTTGTAGGATACCTGAATCAATTTTTCCCCTTCTCACAACCTCACCATTGTTATTGTGTCACACGCAAAATTTTAGGAAAGCATGGCTATGTTCCATCTGTATTTCTAAGAAATGGTAAGGGAAAAACAGGTGTGTAAGTTTCTTGGGACAACATCTTTCATGGATAGTTTTTAAATTTTTACCTTCAGTGCTTTTCATGGATTACACTAAAAAATTATTTTTGCTCATTTTATGGTTTTCTTCAAAGAACTGTTGGCAGAAACTCAAAATTCCATAGGTGTTATGTTCAGGGATTTCTGTTTTCACTAAGCTAGGTAGTTTTATTCTGCCAGCCTCTTCTTTATCAGTAAATTGTGTTATTTACATATTAGTTGTGCATATGAAATTTGCTTACTTGAATTCAGGGAAAAGATATTTTCCTAAGTTTCACAGGAAGAATTTACACATTCACCTCTGTTCCTTCTGTTTGCATACATTTGATGTATTTGCTCGGGGAACAGATGCGGTATAGCAGTGTATATGGCAAATTACAAGGTGTAATGAACAAAAAAATATCAAGTATGTAGAAAAAGAAAAAACGTTTTGAAAGAAGTTTGGTCTAAACCTCTTTTCACTTACAGCAATGAAATTCCTGTCAATTTAGTAGTGGATCAGGACCACATAGCAACTGAACAATTTAACACAAACACATTTTGGGGGGAAAAGTATTTTTTATAGGTAACTGATAAGTGAAGAAAGGCAATATCACTAAATTATACTATGTGAGCAATCATTAATTGCTCCATTTTAAAATAAACTCTTGTTTTCTCATTTTATGTACCCAATGTATCTCCTCTGTGATTCCTGAGTCCTCTTTTCTCTTTTTATGCATGAGAATTTTCACTGTTTTATCTAGGTACTCTGAGGTATCATACTTATCACCCTGAACCAGACCTGAAAGTTCCTGAGAAGAAAATCATTTAAACATTAGTATAGAGCACAATAAAAAAAAAAAAAAAAAAAAAAAAAAAAAAAAAAAAAAAAAAAAAGTGGTAAAAAACAAAAGTGGAATTACTCCCTTGATCAACATTCAGTATGAATTCAAGTACTCTGTTAGATGTGGACATTATGCTTGACCTCATTGAAAATTGAGGGACAGCAGATGTGACAAGAATATTAAGACAGGTTGGAAAACAAAACATGTCCTCCCATTATCCAAGTTGACCATGCTACAGTGAGGTTAAGAGATGGAAGCTGATGATTACAGTCTGATTTCGTCAAAAGAGCAGGAATTACCAAACTGTGTTCAAGCATGGGCTTTTATAAGTATACCTATAAAACTGTTGTCTACAAAACAGAACACAGATTCTATGATTATTTTCAACCAACCACAACAAACAAACAAACCCCCCAAAAAACAGAGACCAGAAGTCAGTCAGGTTCAATGGAACTGATGATACCACACAATACTCTCACCTGATTCCTATCTTCATTCATGTATGCATTGGACAGTAAGCTACAGAGCAAGCAATGACAGTTTATAGTTGTGATTCAGGATGGTAGGAGCTATCTTGACCAGGTTACTTTGCTGCCTTGTGTATCAGTTTCACTTCCAAGAACTGAGGGCAGGCAGTAGTACTTCCTTAGAAGATCAGAAAGGAAGGGTAGAGAAGACAACAAACAGCTACACAACTAAATAAATTCATGAGATCTGTTCCTTTCAGATACATTATAGAAGGTGTGATTGTGTTCATAGACAGGGAACTGAACCTACTGCTCCTGCAAGTCCCTATTTGATCCCAGGCTCCTATCTACCAGTAAAGATTATAAAGGAAACCTTTTCATCTCGTAAGGTCATTGCTTGCAAAATTTATTTGGCAGCAAAGTTATGTCTTTTAGCTAACAATTAGACATTCATGGCTAAACTAAAGACCAAAGGTTGCCTGGCTTAATCCCTACCCTCCAGCTTTGCAACACAAGGTGAATAAATGACGTAAGAACTGCATAAGCTTATGTTTATTTATAATACTACATACCCAGCAACTCTAACCTGGAGCACTCCAGAGTGGAAAGATACATTTTTATAATGCCTGTTTCTTCATTAAGATTTCATCATCCACCTACACTAAAACGCTACTTCCCCTTCACTTTGTTATATCTGCTTTTACCCACTCCTGTTCTTGCATTATTTTTTTAATCTCTCGTTCCTACTTTACATGCACTCTCAAATTTTAAACAAGAAAAATTTGTGCATTAGTGTGTCCTTTTCATCTATCATTTATGAATGACAGGTTCTTTGGTTCAGCTTAATGGTATAAGAGAGACATTATTTTAAACATTAAAGTGAAAACCATTTACAACTATGATAAGAGAGGTCTGTTGACATTAAACTTTAAAACATGCACAAGGTAAAGGCAAGTAGTTGCTCCAACAGGTGAGAGCATACTATGCATGCACTTGTAAGGGAGTTTGTTCAACACAAGAGCTGTCTCTTTGTTTTCTCTGTTTGATAACCTGTAGGATCTGGGGCTTCAAGCAATGCATCTGGTAATCAGCAGCCTCCAAGGTTTGATGACTAAAAGGTATTTAGGGCATGGTACAGAGGATAAATTTTTAAAGAACTATCATTTTTTGGAGGATAATATTTCATACCATTTACATTAGCAAGAAATAACAAATAAATAAATAAATCTAAAGAGTGAAAGCTTTCTTTTTATACTTCCTGCTCACACATTTATCACTTTAGATAGTCCACACACTGGACTATCACTTCCTTTACTGTCCTCTTCCATTAAAACTATACAATTCTCTTGTAAGATATTGGCTAACAATTACCTTGCTATATTTTGTTTCGTTCTGTTCAGCACCAACTGCATTCTGAGAAGCATCAACATAGTTAGGAATAGTAAATAAATACATCTGTATTTTATAACATATGTACCTGGATTGAGTGCTGTTCCTAACAGTGTTAGACACATTTATTCAACAGGGAATGAAAGGGATCTTATAGAACTGCTTTCAGTCTGATTTTAGACCACAGGGAAAATGCACCCTCAGGGTAGCAGATCCCTCAGGGTAGAACTGTCGCAAACATGGTGCAGCTCAGACAATAGAGAGTATACAAACAGATTAACTTTTTCCTTGTTACTTTGGAGTTATGAAACTCTCTCACTTGAAAGAGGATGCCGAACCTTATTGATAAAGCAGACCTTCCACAGTAAGAACGAAAACATATATCTGGGGCGTGGATGACAGATGAGAAAACTCTGATTTTATTGTAAATTAAAAAAAGTTATTTTCATGCAAAACTGTATTTTTAGTTACCTCTATTTATACAGCTGCTTTAATCAGCAGTGGTGAAACATGTTGTGTGTTGCAGTCAACTTTCTTAGAGGGAAGAGATAATGGCATCCCAAAGGGCTTGACAGGCTTGAGATGCAGGCTGAAGCAAACCTCATGAAGTTCTACAAAGCAAAGTGCAAGGTCCTACACCTGGGCCACTGCAATCCCAGACACACCAATGGGTTGGGCAGAGAAGTGATTGAGAGCAGCCCTGCTAAGAAAGACTTGTGGGTGACAGGTGATGAAAAACTCAACATGAGCCAGCTATGTGTTCTCACAGCCCAGAAAGCAAATCGAATACTGGGCTGCATCACAAGGAGTGTGGCCAGCAGGTCAAAGGGGGTGATTCTGCCCCTCTACTCTGCTTACATGTGATCCCCTTTGAGAATTGCACACAATTCTGGTGTCCCCAACATAAGGGCGAGATGAAACTTCTAGATCAAGTCCAGACGAGGGCCATGAAGTTTTTAAGAGGAATGAAGCACTTTCCCTATGAACACTGAGCAAGTTGGGGCTGTTCAGCCTAGAGAAGAGAAGATCATATGAAAACCTTATAACAAACTTACAGTATCTGAAGGGGTTCTACAAGAAAGCTGGAGAGGGACTCCTCATCAGGAACTGTAGTGATAGGACAAGGAATAATAGGCACAAATTGAAAGAGGGAAGATTTAGGTTAGATATTAGGAAGAAATTTTTCACTGCGGGGTTGATAAGACAGGGGAACAGGTTACCTAGGGAGGTTGGGGATGCCCCAACCTTGACAGCTTGATCTAGGGAAAGCTGTCTCTACCCATGACAGTTGGGGTTGGGCCTAGATGATCTTTAAAGTCCATTCCAAACCCTTGATATTCTATTATTTTATGGTTTGAAATTTCAAAGTGATCTGAGAGTAGAGAACATTGATGATAGAAAAACCTAATGAGTGATTCAAGTGGTTTACATTAGTGACCCATAGAATGTAAGACCCAACCTTCAATATGTTTTTATAAAAAGGCAAATAGCCCTTAAGTGTCTCTCAAGCATTCAAAAAATCCAGGTATTATTTTCAATATTCATGGAGAGCAAAACTTAATTTGAAAAAGAGATCAGTCAGCTTAAAATAAAGAGATCACTCAGTTTAAAAGAAAGAAATGGCATAAAATGTTTTTCTAACAGGTAAAGGAACCTGTTAGAAAACTTACGAATATGACTTACCTTGTAGATTTTGCAATGGTAAAGTCATGATGCCTCCTGCTGCAGCTGCTGCTACCAGTCCTTGGATGTTGGTGAGATTTGCTGTAGGTAGAGTTAGGACGAGTCCTTGTTGTCCCCCCAGCTGCCCAGCCATGTTGAAAGGAATAAGGATTGGCTGATTCAGGGCTGGAGTGCCTCCTGGCATCACACCTGCTACTGCTGAGGCTAACTGTTGGGCTGTCAGTAGTGGCTGTAAGAAACCACAGATACAAACCTATTTTACTTTGTATAGCTCAGTATTACACACTTACAACCCTTCTGGCTTGAGATCTTTTTGTGTTCCATTACAGACATGCACTGTTTCCAGTATCTTAAAGCATAATATTTTCACCAACACAGAAAGGTTTGACAAATATGACAGTCTGAAACTGTAAGCCTCAGTCAAGCAGCATAGTAGCAATCCCAGCTGAATCTAGATTGGAAAATTCATGACACATACATGAAAGATAATTTATGAGTGAAAGAAGGCCTAACTCAACTTAGTCTACAAGTACCCAAATGCCAACATTTCCCAAAAATTCCTGGTTGTATACTTATTGATAACAGCAGAAAACATTACAATGACAACTACCAGAAACAGACAATTACCAAGACTGTCCTGGGAAGAGGAAGAATATTGAGCATCTTCTTAGAGTATAGCTGAATTTGCATAAAATTGTGAAGTGAGATGGGAAATATTTTAAAACATTTTGAAATACCATATTGCTATGCCTACACTCTGCTCTAAAGAAAATAAGTATCTGGCATAAAAGGTAATGAAATTCCTTTACTAATATAGGAGCTCTGTGTGACAGGCATAACTGTCAGAGACAATAATTCTGCATTGCACAAGTTTTTTTAATATTAAATTATTGCATTAATTTCAAAAGTAATTACATAATAAAATAAAATATTTTCACTTCCTAAATATGTAAAACTTCTTAGATTTTATTTTAGGAAAGCATACAAAATCTAATCTTGCAAAACTTGACTTTTAAAATATACATGATACATACATGTTCCCTTTTTGTAACACTGAATGCAGCCGAAGAAAATAATATTTTCTACATTACACAGATCAAAGATGATCAATTCCAGTTATTTATTTTTCATCAAATTGCACATCTCTATTAAAAGGAAAGATACTGACCTGAGGCCCAACAGGGAATGCAGGATGGGACTGACTGGGTTGGTGCTGATCTGCTGGGCTTGTATCAGGTAGCACTGTGTTTCCTCTGGCCTCTGAAATCCATAGAACAGATTGACTTTAACATCAAGGCTGGGGACTGCCACATTACTTTCTACTCTGATGTCACATAACATGAAGCTGAAAATGATATGTTAAAGTGCTTTATCAATAACTCAAGCACTCAAATTGCTTATCAGCTGCATAAATTATGCTAACGTTCATTCAGACCAGCCAACTCATTCAAAGAATTACAGAAATCTGACAGCAGCGAAACTGAAGCTATCATCAACCCAGCTAATGTGGGTTGCATTATACATCAATTTACATACAGTACATGAGCACTCTGTGCATGTGGGAACTGCATTTTTACACTTAGGTAAGCACCAGCCGTTGCAGTTTCTGAAAGCAAAAAAATTATCTGAAAAACAATCAAGCTGCATCCACTTTCCATCTTAATAAAGTATCTTCTTTTGTCAGTTACGGAGGCAGCAAAGGCACAATATGCACAATAAAAAGGCACTATGAAAACTGAAAACTGGTATGCTTCCATATGACAGCTTGTTTTTTAAATTGCATGTGGAGGATGAGCAAAATTCTGTGAAACCAAGGATTTCCAGCATTTATTGAGATGATCAATATCCAACAATCAAACTATACGCTTGGCACTTGTTAAGCATAAAATACAGTCTAGCCCTACTAGATTTTGCTGAAGTCAGTAATACAGATTTGAAAGGGAGGAAGAAAAATAAAAACATCCTATAAGTTGTAAGAAAGTACCAAGATGTTTTCAAAACTACATCCCAATCCTTTATTTCCTCTGGGCGAAGGGCTTAACTGATTCCAAATTTTTCAGTGCTGATGGCATGATCAGGCCCACATTGATTTTTGAGGTAGTAAGAATAACAGAGTGTATCAAATATAGCTGCAAGAGTACTGTGGTCTCTTATTAAAAATAAAAACCTGGCAATGGCACCAGGTATCCTGGTTGGTATGGTATCTCCTGTTTTGTTATCTTTTTTTCTGATGAGTGGTTGAAATTCCATTATAAGTAAACCATAACAAGATGCTCTTTTCTAATGTTTGTCCTATGAATAGCAATATAATTCAGAAACAGTTTCTTGGCACACCCTTGTGCTGTAAGGAAGAAGGATATGACTCTGTCATAAATTTTAAAGAGGGTATTATCAACTCATTTAAAACAAATTCTTTTATATATTCTCCAAGGGGAACAACTTATAAATAATGGAAATGTGAAAAAAAATCACCTTCGCCACATTAAGGTTCAAATAAAATTGACTGCTACATATTATTCAATTGACTTCCATCTCTACAGAAAGTTGTCAATCATAACAGCATTTTAGAATTGGATTAAACAATAAATATGCAGAGTTATTATGCAGAAATCTGAAAATCTGATTAATTTGTAATATCTTTGTGTAGTCCAAAAAATTCAGAAATGGACATTGCTCTGGGAATACTTACAAATGGTCTATTGAAATATCTGATTTAGAACTAAAAAATATACAAATTTGCTGACATTTTGTAAAGTGAATTCTACAGAAACATGTCTGCCATTTTAATGACCATTGTCATTTAACAATGAGAATAAGCTGACCTACTATAATCAGTGAGGATTCCAACAATTCCCTAGTAACATACAAAAAGAGACACAGTCACTAAATTTTTTAATTTGCGATTTACTCATTTAAGTTAAATAAAAAGAGAAAAATGTAACCGGATATGTGAGATTCCATGAATACTGTTTCCTTCAAATGCATAACTCTAATGCTGATGCCATCCTTAAGACCAAAGAGAGGGTTTCCCCAGTATGATTTCCTCCTATACAAAATAAAGCACTATGTTACTAAACATAAATTTTCCTTTGTTAATTTCCACATACTGTTATGGTATTTTTTTTTTTAATCTTAACAGCTGTATGTATAAAATTATATTAGATCAAAGGCTCAAGAGCAATGAACATATCACTCCCCATTAAGATCAAAATCTTATAAGTCGATTTTGTTTATGTAATTTTAAGGGTTGTGAATTTTGTCCCTGTGTGATTTAATCAATATTAAAACAAGCTCCTGATAATCTGTCATATGATTAAATCACCCTATAAAATCTTTGGTAAAAGAACAAAACAAAAGTCATTAGAATTAGATTTCATTGCAATTTTTATACCTTAAGCTCTCAGAAAATATGTAAGAAGTTCTGAAGTAATATGCCTGTGTTTTAGTATTCTTTTTTCCATGGTGTCCATCCAAAGAACCACTGATTTCCCTTATCTGTACCAAATATTTTTCAATATTTGATCACACAATCTTAACATAACGCAAGTTGGTTATACCAGACTAGCAAGCCAAAAATAATTACACTGCTTTCCTTTTTCATTGTACTAATTGGAATCACTTAGGATTACATTCCTGTCACACAGTTACTCACCACAGATGATTTTTGTTTAAATTTCAGTGCTCAAATGCTCTGCTTGCTGCTTCTAATTTAGTTCCCATAGGATGCAGTCATCTCAGGAAAACAGCACACACTTTCATGTGGTCTTATATGGCATCCTATATGAAATGATCAATCCTGTATTATCTGACTGAAATTCACAAATCTCTCCTGCCCCTTCTAATCTACCTGCTATAACAGACACTGAAGACTCAAGAAAATGTACAAGAAAATCTGCCTGCTGGGCTGGCACTAAATACAGTGAAGCAAGAATTTCAGGGTTAAGGTCTATTGCATCACACATTGACGACATTTTTTCCTTGCTGTATGCTGCATTCACTGACAGAAATAGATCAACAGTCTGAAGGCAAGGCAGAGCACAAAACATTGCTAGAAGGCTACTTTTTCGTTTCTGCCTTATAATAATATAAATCTGAATGGGCGAATCCCCTGATTTCAGAGGAGTCAGGGAGCTCTATTTCAGATTTCTCTGCTACTTCAGAGATTCATTGCTACGAATTTGGAAAAATGCCATCATTAAGACTAACTGCCCTAAACTAGCGGCACACAATCCCCTACCTGTTTCTTGATGCTGTTTTACTGAGTTTATCTGGGAGTTGCATTAGTTCCAGATGCTGGAATGACCTCTGCAGGTAAATTATTCCCTTGTCCAAATTCCAGTCCTCACTAATAAAAATAGACTGTTAAAATCTAGATTTTCCACTTGTTCAGATCTAGGCCTCCTGTTACCTCCTGTTAGGTTATACTCCAACTCTGCTCAGACTTCTATCAGGTCTGTCAGCAAGGAACCAGGACTTTAAAACAATCCCTATGGAGCTGAGGAACTACCAGCAGTTCCTTCTCTGTTTGTAACTATGTTTTAAAGAGATTCTACTCTCATTACAACCCCAACTGCTGGTGCACAAGGAGCAGGGGAAGGCAGTAGCAGGGCTACTATTCTGAAAAGAGAGCAAATTCTCCTTAACACTCTTTGCCTAGGCAGGGCTCTTATAACTAACTGAGTGCTGACAACACAGCGTAAGTCAATGAGTTTGCTCAATAGTACCATATGAAGAGACAGGAGTGCCACTGCCATAGTACTGCCACAACTGTAGACAAGGCTTTAATATTTAATAAGCAGTATTCATCATATGTGATTCATCATAAATTAATTATAAATTATATAATAATACGTTCACGTCTCATCCCACCAAGGACTAGAAGGGCATGACACAATAAAAAATTGAAGCACACTGTAAACACTGTAAAATAGTCTTCTTAAAATAAAATATCATTTAAAATAAAGCTAAGTAAAACAAAATCAACCTTCTTCTCCCCTTACCAAAATGAGAAAAAAAATTCCACAAACCAAGTAAAAAGCCATGTTGTACAATATCTGGTTTAGTAAAGAGGAAAAAAACAAGAGAAACATCAGAAGAAAAAAAGAAATTCCTCATCTCAAGGCCACCAAGCTTCATATGAAATTACAGCTGTAAATGTACTGGTTATAAAAGGCTTTCCATAGTTTGCTTCCATACACATTTTCAGAAAACACAACAGGTAACTCAGTTCTTAGTGTCTCCCAGTGCCCTGTGAAGGTGAGAATGTTCCAATCCCCCATTTTGCAACTAATGGGGAAAAGAGACTCCCATTCAGATTCTCAAATAAGCACAATGTAGCTGATCTCCTCAGCTCTAATCCACTGTTCAGGAAGGCGTGGGTCAAAACACAAAACTGCTTTGCAACTCCTTGGCTGCTCCAGGGTACAGCAGTTCTGACAAGGTGAAGCTGCACGTGCTCCTCAGCATTCTCACTTGGATGCAATGCCTGTCCCAGCTGCCCTTGTCTCACCTGGTCTCTGATGCTTGCAAGGAATCTGCAGCTGACTGGAAAAGGGTACGGAACAGCATCACAGGATAGAATACACACTTGTATGTCCGGCTCTACCCTCGCCTTTCTGTGCATGTGTGTTTGTGCCTGCTCAAAGGCATGATGCACCCTGGCATGTCTTCTCTGCACCAAAGCTTAGTTAATGCCAATGCTCGTACCAAAGCATAAGAATAATCTCAGCAGATGACCTGGATATGAACAACTTCTTCATGGTCTTCATGAATTAATTAAATATGTTTCACATTTGTATCAAAACCAGGGATATGCTGGACTACCTATTCTTAGCACACAATTCTTTGAAAAATGAGGTGGATCAAATTCAATAACACTAGATTTTCAGGATCAAAAGAAGATATAAATCCTGAGATTTAAGAAAATATTTAAAATGTATTAACACTAATAAAAGAGCATATATCAAGCAACGGTTCATATTAAATCTTTAGCTAGTTCCACAATGCAGCATTAAATTACTTGTATTTCTCTCTCAGTAACCATAACAATAGGAATCAAAAGTAGACATTTTTCTTATTCACTGAGACAACTCACATTAAAGACGCAGCATTGAAAATTAAATCATTAAAGTAAAAATACTGCCTGTGAGAAAATTTCTTACATTTGTAAAACTAGTAACCTAATAAACTAAATAATCAGAGCAAAAAATAGCTGCATTTATATCATAATTAAGAGGGAAAAAAAACTTTTTAAAGGAAATTAAATAGACCAACTAATAATATTCAAATTATCAGATATGATGTGTGGAAGTCTATCATTCTGATTAAAGTATCTCAGCTCTTCACTAAATGAAACTTTAGCTCTCAGCAATTATTCCAAGTGCAATCTTGCTGAAAAGAATTTAATAGCTGAAAGAAAAGGATTAAACTGATAATGAAAAAAATGTAACATTCCCTCCAAACAATTTTCATTCTGCCACAAACCACCACATTTTGGCTCTTAATTTCACTATTTTCATTTTCCTGTTGTATCAGAGTTTGGACATGTCAGAAGGAAGCATGCACAAATTACCACATTGTAAAACCTTAGCAACCAGATTGTTACACAAAATTTCATAAACACACCTAAATTTTACAATACTTGCAGAAGACAAAATTGAGATTTTATGCTGATTCAGATTTACATTGGTATTGTCTTATGGTTATCAGAGATTTTCCTGTTACCTCAGCAAAGAAAATCGATTTCATAAACTATATTAGAATGATTCTTCCACTGAAAGGTATGAATTAAACTTAGACCTTTCATATTTAGTTTGTGAGACAGTTGTCTCCTTCCAATCCATGACCAAGATGTGGCACACAATCACTCCTTTGGATTGTAGAAAATTTCCCTAGGTATCAGGTTATCACATAGATGATTAAGCAATTCACCTTTTTCTGCTGACCTGTACTTCAGATTTTAAGTTTTTATTTTTGGGCAGTAATTTCACCCTCACAAAGAAACACAAACAAGTGTGTAGAATTCTGGATATGTGCAGAATTACTACTAGCATTTGTTAACTCTAAAACCTAATAAAATTGCAATGTTGATGTTATGATCTTACTGTTCAATCATTTCAGCACAACATACAAATGCTGTGCACATCTTCTACTATGTCAGATTGTGTCAACTTACATAGCTCTCATTCTTAATTTTCTCTTACCTATGTACAAAGCCCATCTAGTTTACCTTTGAAAATGTTTGTGGTGTGATAAGGAAATGGTATATCGATTTACCATATTGACATATATGTCAGTGCAATACAGAAGAGCTGAAAATCTTGCATTGAAAATGCATTGAATTAGACAGCAGCATGAACAGAGCAGATTTGCTTTACTGAGTGTGTCATTCAGTACTTAAGTAAGTAAAACACCACAGTTTTATACTTATCTGAAATTGCCTCTCAGTTGCTACTGCAAAGCTACTAAAATAATCTGGAGAGCTCAAAGTCATTCTGCTAGCAGAGTGCTGTCTTTGCCTGGTTCCTGGGGATATTTCCTCCTAAAGGAAATAACTTCTCCTTCTCCCACAAGGCACACACTAGCTGAAATCACTGCCCTCATTACCCCTATGCACAGAGTTTGGTTTGTATTTATGCACCTGCATCTTTCTGGGTTAGGACTGATAACATTAAAACTCCACGACTCTTTTAATGAGAATCAGACTATTAAAGTGATTCATGTTACAGGGGACTTTTTCTGGGCAACCACGAGTTATAATTACCACCTACAAAAATCTACCATACCAAGGCACAAAATCAGAAATAACTCAAAATCCCAGTTCTCCTAAGGGCCTTAAATTTTCTTGTTTCACATCTTTATTTTTCATTGTCTCATCTTTTCCTTTTTCTTTTTTCCATAAGTGATTTTTTTTCTTATTGGTGCCTATACAAATATTCTTCCACTTCATATACCTCATGTGAGAAAAGAATTGTTGCTACTGCAGAAAAGGTGAAGGGATATAATTTCAAAAGTATGTTCTTTATTCAAAATAGACTCATTCTACTTTTCTTCACTCACTAAGTATAGTGCATAAAAATCCCTTGTTAGTGGTACATACATTTTTTATGAGTTGGACCCTTATATTGAGAGTTCTAGTTCCCTTTATATTGTATGCATTAGCACAAATATTAAGGCCACAAAGACCCTATCAGTCTTCTCTGAATTCATACAACATTTCATAGTCATTGTTTGCTGTTAGTGCTGGTGAATGCAGTGATCATAAAGGTGACGTACCAGACGATGGACAGTTGAATGCATTATTATTTCACGTTGGGCAGCTGATCCCTAGCTAAGAAATTCAGGAGGCTTCTTTAAATTAAACTTTTCTTTCTTTCCATCCCTGGAAGTTTACTAAATGCCAAAGAGTGAGAACACTAAAGAACATCTATTTTGGAACAACTGTTACAGCTTGCCATCCTTATAGCTATCTTAGATTTCTTTAGTATTTTTTACAGCGTTTACCTATGCATATTTGTTTCATTCCTAAAAGGGAAGAGAGCAAGCTTTCCATCAAAAGCTCAACTTACCAACACTCACCCTCCACACATGACTTTTGTACCCTTCCCCTAAATAAGCCAGACTATGATGATATTTTATAATGATATATATTGGTGTTTGCCTGGGGAACCCTGCACAGTTGCTTAGAGTTACTTAGGGTGGCATTACACCCTACTGAAAGCCAGACAATACATGTGGATGATCTCTGGTGCACTGTAATTCAGGCTTCTGGGTGGAAGAAAAGCGTAGTATGTCTGACATATTTTTCATGACTAGCTTTTTACTAGTTACATTGATAGACTAATTTCAACAGAGAGGGCACAAGTAGGTGGCCAGTGACAGAAATTCAACTCACAACTTTGACAAGGGACTGGAAAGAAAAAGCTGTAAGGTGGGAAGCTGATGAAACTAGTATTCTATCATTCCTATGAAAGCCTGTTTAAAAATTCAAATCCCCTAGTTTGTTGAGAGGAGAATATCCAGTTAGAAAGGAAGCATTTAATTAAACCTAGTAAAATCACAGCAGAGGCAGTGTTCAGCAAAGTGCACCCCATAATATATGTTAACTCCTACTGGAGCAATCTGACCAGCAAGGTAAAGCAACAGTGGTTTGTTTATCACCATTGCTACTGAGTTCACTGGTTTCATGCCTGTGGTGTCTTTAACAATTTTACGGTCTCTGCTGAGGTCTTTACATGGCTCTGTGGGGCAGCTCCATCAGGTGTCTCATTACAGGTTGTTCAGCTGTTCAGAATTTATTGAGACTCTTGAAAAGCATCATCTCACAGAGTGGCATAGTGTAGGAGTCCAGTTGAGATCCAGGAGGAAACCTTAACAGTGTCAGCAACTCTGCATGCAGGAGATCACACTCCTAGAGTCAACTACATCACAAAACTGGTAAGTCTTCATTATAAATCTATTTAGCTGCACATATATCTTCAGAAACTCTCACCTACAAAAATACAACAGACTTTCAAAAGCAACTGGTGCCATTTGACACCTTCACCAAGTTCTCATGATGTGGCTCAGCAGGGTGAGACATTATTTCACATGAAAGTATTGGCTGGAAGCTGAAGAAACTTACAGTTTGCATGCCTCCAGATCCCATAAATCCTGAATTGAATTAACTTCCTTCTCTTTATTATTGTCTGAAATCGATTGTAGTGGCTGTTTACAATTTAGTCAGGAGCTTTTGCCACTTTATGTTTTTAAAGAGCATTCAATCTTAACAACCAGGTCTTGCAAAGTATGTCAAGCATTACCATCACTAAACCGAGTTTGAACCTCACACCAAGAGCTTTTGGTTTGCATCCCTCCCTGTCCCTTCAATCCTTCCCTCCTTCATAGATCAAAAGCTAAAAATTCAAAAAGTAGCAAAAAGACTAGTAGCAAACATAATCATAGTGTCTGGTTTTGAGGAGCTATTTGCCAGTCAATGGTAATAAACCACTCTACAGCAGCCACTAAAATAGATTCTTTTCTACACTGAAAATACCCCAAAACCAGATCTCCATAGAAATAAACAAGTGGTTGACAAACATTCGGACACTGTTCCTGTAATGGGTTTATCTTGCCTTTATGTGAGCCAAACCTCCACTGGATTATAAATGTGTTGGATTAGTTTCCTAAGAAAGGTTTAAAAATACAGCACAGGTTAAAAAAAGCTTTACATGTAAGATGCATGCATCCCATGACAGCTGAATTTCACGAAAGATCTCTTGGTTAGAAATGTCTTGTCATGGCAAGACTTCTTTCTAACAACATGCCATGAAGGAAGCAAAAAAGCAAAAACAATCCATATGACGTAGCTTTGCCAAAATAGCAAGTGGCAGGCAACTTACTTCAAATAGTGCACTGCAACACGTCTTAACAGGATTAAGTTCTATGGAATAAAATGTTTCTAATCCATGCACATATTTGTCTTCATATATATACATATGCCTCTCTATATATAGACACATAATTTAAACAAATCAGTTTCCTACATCACTTTCATTTTCATATTATTGTTCTGTTTATTCTTCCAGCATTACAGTAACCGAAAAATAACTACTGGTAAGAAATGCTATTAATTTAAGTGTATTCATAGTGTGTTATGTCACTAATAGATTTGGGTAATACTATTTCTTTATCAAAGTATTATTTTATTGTCTTCCTAATTTCCATGATTTTACTTCAGCTTAAAATCAAGTGAGAGCTTTGCAGAATTCTTATATTATTGTCCTGTCATTCTTCTAACTCCACACAACAACACAAAACCAGCATCAGCTTCCATTTGTCATATTACTTACTTTGAGGATCATGTCAGATCTCAGACTATTGGTACATGACTACTAAACATAATTTGGAGTTGTGTGAAAAGTACTCAAGGATTCCTTCTAAAAGTGCTTTTAAAAAATATTCTGTAACTATTCTGTAAGAGCTCTGGTATCTGACTTAGACCCATCCAGCCCTTTAGAAGAACCTAGCTATATTTACAAAATATAAACATAACATTTAAAAGTACATATAGACAAACAGACTTGAACTTCTTTGTCCATACTCCCCACTAAGCTGACAGAAACCAGTCTTGGTGTGGAAGTCACACAGTTATGCTCACATGGTGCTCTACAAGTGCACAATGTGCACCTCTCTGACACAGCTGGGTTGCTTCTCTGCTCAGAGGAGCTGTCTTACATCTGGCTACAAATGGAGCACAGAGAACCAGGAGCAAAGAGAACCTTGGGTCCACCTTTCCTACAAGTCATATCCTTCAGTAGCCAAAAGGTGGTCTAGCATCTTTTTGCTTTTATGAATTGCGCCTTATGAATTAGATTATGAATTGGATTGCTGTTGACTTCCTAATATCTTTTAGTGTGCCCAGCTTTGAGGATATGCAAAAGATAGCCAGGGCTGGTTTGAAATAGCCAATGTGTCCACCGTCTGTTCCTTAGAGCTGTCATAAAGGGAAAAAAATCGAGTGTTAATCTGTCAAAAGGAAGACTTATGCTCATGCCTAACTATTTCCTGTGGGACCTTCACCAGCTCTTTTCATCTCACATGCAGAGTGATGTTGGGCTGTGAGAGCATAGAGAAATTCTGGATGAAAGGAGCGCATCAATTGGAGTGGCAAGGATTACCAGCATGCAGATTCCTCCAGTCATAAAAAGCAGGATGCAATAATTTGTATTTCAGTCATTGTGAAGAACACAGCTTGTGTGTGCTAATGTGTACCTTGGACATGTATTGTTACATTAGCAGGAGTTTTACTTAACGTTATTTTAATGACTTTCCTCCAAAGAGCATTTGTGGATACCACAGCTCCCTAATTGGTAACAATGGGTAAACATCAGCTTGAGAAATGAAGTTCTATATCATCTATGAAACTGCAATTCTCCTGTAAATAACCCAGTTGTTTAAATAATATGTGTCTATGTAATTGAGTTTCTGTATACAAATAAATAAGGCTTTATTGCAATGTCAGAAGTTAACAAACCAGTCAATAAAATCAATAACTCACGTTTTCTTGCTTATATATCTAACTTTTCTCCACCTTTCCTATGTTCTCTGTTTGTTCTGATTACATATTAACACTCTGAAGGATATATAGCTCTTGTGGTACTGTTCAGTAAATAGTGATCAGAAGACTGAAGACCTTTGATTTGATACTCTTCCTATTTACTGTATACTGTAACATATATCTCACTGGTGTAAATCAGGGAAAAATGACCTGTCTTGATCTATACATCGGAGTACTACAGATTTTTAATGTGAATGATTATAATAATGTCTAAGTAAATTAGGTTCATATTGATATATTTAGCTGAAAGTTCTCCAGGCATGGATTACATTATCATATAACCATTTTCAAAACAGCACTGCCAGATTATAACACTGAGCTGCTTATGCCTGTTAAGGTTGTGTCAGCATTTCCATTATGCTTCACATCCAAATATTTATAACTTGGCTGTAAAATTTGCTTTGGCCTGAAACTTGGTGAACCAGAAGTAAAATTCTACAAATCTTCACTGAAGAAAGTTGTCCATTCTATTTCAGTCAGTGTTTCCATTAGCTGTGTTCTGCCAGATTACAACTCAAGGTCAGGGTTTATGAGTCTGGTTGTTTTATTTTATTAATGAAAATCAGAATGTGTCCTTTAAAAAATATTTTTAAAGAAAATATTTATATGCAAGGGCTGGGAAACAAGGCTTGATTTTGTAATGTGATTAGGTCCCCAAATCAAAAATCCCTTTAGTACTTCAAAGAAGAAAAATTAATAGCAAAACTGATGCAATGTAAAAAGTAGCTGTGGGGCAAATGGACTAAATTTTTTTCCACTAATTGCATTTTTTTGTGGGTTTTCATCTGGGATCTAGCACACCTCCTAAACAGTGTAAAACTGGGAGTGTTCCAAATGAGCCATTTTCATCTATCAGGAATACAAACATGCTCACAAAAGCTATCTTATTATGTATGCTCCATATGGGCTCCTTATTAAAAAATATTTTAACAGATGTCATACTGGATAAATATAATAGCTCATCCGAGGCTTAGAAACACTTTGCACACAGTAGAAACAAATTTGGGCAGCATTTTTCAAATTGAGTTAAGTCCTTAATGCACACCCACAGGGTTACTTAGACTTATAGATACAATATCTTTTTCTTTCATTCTCCTTAGCTAGCTGAGCGCATGATCTGTTATCAACAAAAATTTCCCTGGTCTGATGCTGCTCTCTTGGTTCACTGCTGAAATATATCCTAACTCTTCATTTGGCTTCTGGATGAGATTCCTGTGAAGCACTGGATGCAGGACAAATGCAACCCCTTTCTGCATGGCTCCAGTACCCTATAGATTACCCACAGAGAAACACAGGAGGTGTATGCTTTACAACAGCATCCTCTGAATTCTTTTTTTTTTTTTTCAAAAATTACCACAGACAAGGTTTGCCCAAAACAGCAGAGAGTAGCCATACATTCCTACTCTTTGTTAACCCACACTTGTGAACAGTCTACTGAAGTAAACTTGGGCATGAAGCACTCATGACACTTCTCTATGATCCTGGGTAAGACACCCCGGTGATAGTAGTGAGGTACTACTCAGGTCTTAGAGAGGTTGCAAGACTTTGGGCAGCTTCTCAAGGCTTCATAAGAATTTAAATATTTTCTTTTAGTTTGCACAGTTTTGTTTGGTATTGAAAATCCTGGCTTGGCAGCTGCACAGATACAAGTAAATAGTTGATACTAAGGGATATCTGTTGTGAGCAGCATGAAAATTCCTTTCATGGCAGTTACTTTCTTCTCCATAAGTTTCATTTGATGTCATATAGCAACACTGAGACAAATTGTGGCAGTAAGATACAGACCTGCTGTTTTGTATTAAAGAAGGTTTCCTTAAAGTATTCTGACTTTTACAAAGTTTGAGATCTTAAGCACTGGGTTATATGACAGTGCATGCATCCTGACCTTTCAGAATGGCATAATGGTGTGCTGTATCATTTGCTGGGGCTGGAGGTTATCACAGTTGTCTGCAAGCAGGAATACTGTGCATTCTCATGGGAGCCTCCACTGCAGCAGGGGTTCAAAGAACAGTCCTTACCTATACTTCCATGCTGGGACACCTTAGCAGCAGCTCTAGCAGTTCAGCTGTTCTGAAATACCAGTGGGCTAAGCAGGAGAGCACTTCAGTACTGCTCTGCAGCTACAAAGTGCCAGGCAAGGGATCAAGCAGCACAAATATCAGTTCTCCTAAGCCACAAGCAGCAGACTTAAAAGACGGATGGAGAACATGGTGAATGTGAGTTCATCTAGCAGCATGTCAGTCAGTGCTTGCTGGTTTTAGTAGGCATTGATATTTCTGCATCAGGCTCCCCAAAATATTAGGCCACCATCAAGTAAGGCAGTCACTCCTGACTTGTTTGAGCATGCTATACACTGTACCCACAGAAGCAGGGCCCACTCTTTGGAGACTGAAGGCATGGCAACCTACAAGATCAGGCAGCATGAGGAGTGAGGCCCTCTTTCTTGAGCTCTAGGCATTGAAATAATTTCATATCACAACTTCAGACTGACCCACTATGGGAGACACAACTCAGGGAGTAGAAAAATATAGTGGTTTAGTCACTGGAAAGAATACTGACATTCATGTCTCATATCTAGGTAAAGGGGGTGCTGTTTTAACTTTCATTCATTTCCTTTTGATGTACAGAGTTGTCTTTCCTGCTCTGTTTCCCCTTTTTCTGTGCTTTTTTCCTCCTCTTTGAGAGGATCCTTGGACAAAACCCTTGAAACAGTGGCTTCAAGAATATTAAAAATATATGGGTTAATTGCTTATGATTTAAAAGCAGGGTGGCTCTTAGGGGAAAAAAATCTCCAATGCAAAATATAAGGCAATTTTAAACATTTTTTTTCCTGATAATTACTTTGTGTTTGGAATAAAAACATATTTTGCATTAAAGTGGGAACAGTGGAGGAAGTCAGAATAGATGGTGACACATCCTGCTAATAACATAAGGGGTTAAAACGCATCAGGGCATCTTGCGACTGAAGGCTCTATACAATTCACCCTTGCTGGAACAGCAAGTAGAATTTCCCCATTAGGAGCAGCTCATCTTCCATGAGTACTTTCCTACCCTGCAAAGCCAAATATTTTCAAACACAATATCATATTTACAAGAGGGGAGGGGAGGGGAGGTGAGGGGAGGATTGAGAAGAGAGGGGAGGTGAGGGAAGGGAAAGGAAGGGAAGGAAGGGAAGGGAAGGGAAGGGAAGGGAAGGGAAGGGAAGGAGGAAGGGAAGGGAAGGGAAGGGAAGGGAAGGGAAGGGAAGGGAAGGGAAGGGAAGGGAAGGGAAGGGAAGGGAAGGGAAGGAAGGGAAGGGAAGGAAGGGAAGGGAAGGGAAGGGAAGGGAAGGGAAGGAAGGGAAGGGGGAAGGGGGGGAAGGGGGAAGGGGGAAGGGGGAAGGGGGAAGGGGGAAAAAGGGAAAGATTTTTCATCTTACTTATTACAAAAGGATCCAGATGATTTAATACATGCCTGCTTGGTCAAATTGCAATTTTGATCCTGAATTAGATACATCTACTCTGTAAAGGGAAATTGCCCTTTCTAGAAATTTGCTCCATCCTGGTAGCTGGGGATACTCTATGGGCAGTGAACTCACTTTTGCATGGTGTGATTCAAACTTAACTAATTTCAGTTTAAAAAATCAATTATTTCCATAGGTTTGATACAACATGTCAACATCATAACATCTTCTAATAAAGGGCCATGAAGAACATTTGAAAACACTGCTAATTGCCAAGGTCTGAGAAAATGCTGAACTTTGTCTCCCCTAAGAGGGATCTGAGTCCCATATCTGGCTTAAATATTTCTTTAGACATGGTCTTATCATCCTTGGAATACAGCAAATCCCTCTTATCATAAATTTATTATGCATTTTAAAATGTCTTGTTTGTGAGATCTGTATCAGGCACTAGCAGACAATTCAAATGAGAGAAACCACCACTGTTTACGTGCAATCAACCTAACATGAAGAAGATAATGAATATATTTCTCTACCACCATTAGCTCAGCAAAGTAATTCAAGTGATTTGCATTATCAAACTGTACAGATCCCTTTTGCCACGCTGGTATATGTACAACACCATTCTGTGACATTCTGTTTGGAAAATTTATTGTGATTTCTGTTGCATGCCTGAGTTGGTAGTGGGAATTGGTACTTACATCTTCTGAAGGCAGCAATCCATGGCTGTCTTTTCCCCCCTCTGACTTCTTCCCCAACACTCCTCAACTGTCTTGCTAACAGGAGAAGGCATTTATTGTTTGTGATGTTTTCAGGGACACTTAATCTCGCAAATCTTGTTAATCACTGAAAACCCACTTCCTGAATGTTGAAAGTCCTCCTCTTAGATAGTAATAAACCAATTCTAACTATGATTAGGGAAAGAAAAGGACACAAAACCTTATTTTTCTTTGTCTAGGTAAGAACCGTGGAAATTCCTCATAGATCTCTGGTGGCCCTCATATTTAGACTCATCCACTTGTCTTAGTCCCAAGAGAAGTAAGACAAAGTTTGGATAGAAAAAAAGGTAAGAACATATAGTCAAACTGTTTCCTCACTTTTATCTGTCATACATATGTTTCTCCCACCCTGT
Source organism: Sitta carolinensis (assembly GCA_032173965.1). Lineage (NCBI taxonomy): Eukaryota > Metazoa > Chordata > Aves > Passeriformes > Sittidae > Sitta > Sitta carolinensis. The sequence continues at coordinate 53,440,162 of CM063284.1, read as the reverse complement.
AATCTACAGTAAAAAAGAGGAAAAAAAAGAAAGCAAAAAAGGGGGTTCACAAATATTTTGGAAGTCTAGAAGCTCTGCAGTCAGACAGAGTAAGATACAGTTCATATCCAACTTATTTTCCAAAGACTTAATTCTAGCAACCTGAAACAACAGAAAAGTTTCTCTCCCTGTATCTAATTGTTTAGACCAGTAAAGAGGAGAAGAAAAGATGTCCCCCCATCTACTTCAATGATGGAGAAACTCAGACACAGGTAGTAGATTGTGATCTTGCCGAAGATTGACCTATCCAAGATGATACTACAAATCCATGCCAGAATTGGAATTGGCATTTCCTCTGGACCTGTTTTGTGCCCAGACCTGGGCTCAAATAAAAGAAAAAATCAACCACAAAACAACGATAAATGTTTTTGGTCTGGAAAGGTAGAAAAATGTGGGGACAAAAAGTTGCGCATGAGATAAATGCAAGCATTCTTCCCAAGAATTTAAAGAATTTCAAGCTGCAAAACCTCAAACATTCCACACAAAGTGATGAAAAACTGCAAACAAGATATTTTCAGGCTTTTCAAAAGAGGTGATAATTCTGAAAGAGCTAAGTGTAACCTGCAGTAAAAGACAGCAATCTTTATAAGTTTTTGAAACCTCCCTGTGTTTCCCCTGTTTCTCCCCTCAGATGTGAGATGCCTTTCTTGAACCAAAGAGCACTGATTGGATTCACATTCTTTTCACTTTATCCTCTCTCTGCCTCATCCAGTAAGGTACATGAAGCACTCTGATAGATCATTCTGTCATCAAAGGTAATTGTTAATGTTCTGTATTTAAATATGTATTGTTTGCAACAAAGGAATAAAGCAATGAGAGGTTACTTAAAAATTAAATGCAGCTATAAATTAATTTCTGTAATTACTATTCATTAATATTTAATATATTTATATAAAGGATATATCTTCTGGATTCCCAAGACATCCTGCATTTAATAATGTGGAAACTGCTTATCTCCTTCCTGTTGTTGAGACTGGATTTGTAATAACTAGTAATGTTAAATGTATTTTTTAGATCAATAATAAATAAATACATAAACACTTCCCTCCAGAATGGCCCTGATGTTATTCACAAAATTAAAAAAATAACTATAGAATGTCAAGGGACTTCATAACCATTTCATTACTACCATCCTAATTGCATGTGATGGAACTGCATAATCAGTTTATTGAAATTGAAATCTTTGAAACTGATTCTCCCTACAGACACTAACAATAAGCATCCTATACAATAACACAGTACTTAATGTAATATAAGCATTTTATGCACCAAGCTTTAAACATCCCTTGGCTTCACCTGCTGGAATTGGACATTTTTAACACTCTTGTGTTCTGCCACAGTATTGAATCAAATATCTAATTTACAGACTGCAAAATACAATATTCCCATATTACAATAAAGACAGGAAGATACATTCAGAAAACAGACACACACACACAATTGGTATGAGGATAAGCAAGACTACATTTAATAAAGTGGAAATAAAGCAGACCCTTCTAGAAATCTGAATGGATTTTCATGCACAATATAAAAGAAATTGCTTCTGTTTTCCACTGTGTCCCTGTGCCTCTACAAATAAGTAGGCTAATACCACAGACCCATTCCAACCTACTGCTACTTTACAAGAGGACTTTACTCTTGTGAGTAGGTTCATTCATACAAACAAAAGTATTTTTCATCCAGTGCATGCCCAGATATCAATAAGATTTCTCTCTAAAAAGGAGGTTCATATTTTAGTTTGCAGGATTAACATGGTAGCAATTAATGATATGACTAATAAACATTCATCTGCACATTTTCAAGTCAATATTCCATCAACACAAAGAAATCAAACCCAAGAAAAATGTGTACCTTTATTTGTTTTCAGTTTCAACAGCAAATATAAAAAATGCTGAGGTTTTATTATTATTAACAATAAATTGTTAATAATAGTATTTTAAAGTTTGTTGCCCTTTTTAAAAATCAAGAAAAGTTTGGGGTGATGGGAGAGGGGAAACCTTGGTTGATGTGTTTTGGAAAGATCTTTGTTTAGGGGCTTCAAACAGCATATTTGGAATAGTCTTTACCAAACATGAATTCAGTATCTCAATTAAAGAGGACCTGAAATAACTTCTAGTATCGAAAATGGAATGGAGAAAGTTGTTTCTTCTTCTCTATAGTTCTATCACCATGTGCCAACAATAACGTCCCTGTCTTAAAATGCGGCTCTGACACCTCATCTTCATAAAGTTTTATAAGAAACCAAAACAAAAAATTAAGATTAGGGATATTATATATTGGGATTTTTCAGTTTCCTTGTAGCCATCCCCTACATTCAGCAATGATGGTGCACAATCATGTGGTGTCCAAAACAGTATGGGACTTCACAACCAAAGCCAGCCGTCAGAAGTACCAGTTCTGCTTCAGGACAGGGGACTTCAGAGTTGAGCACAGCATTTTGCAACATTACTTTAAACTTTTAAGGAACATAACAGGTTTGCCAAGCTGTGTAAAGGCATCAAAGAGATCATTTGGAGCCAGCTTCATCCCTGAACAAAGCCTCACAATAACTTGCTTCTACCAAGTGGACATCACATCACGGGCCAAGAAGATGTGTGGTTAGTATCTTAGCAACTGCAATACCAGAATAAATAGAAAATAATTTTGAACATAGGAAGCCAAATTCTACATCACTCAGAATTTTCTGGGGTCAGCACAACTCATGAGATATAGCATGATCGTTTAGGGAAGAACAGGAGGAAACAGACTTGACAAGAGTGTCTGCAGAGGGCAAGAGATGGCACAATGTCATGCCCTTGGTGTGCTTCTTTGATTGCTTAAACCTCAGTCTGGCAAAGCATTGAAACACATAAACCCCCCAATGACAGAAGAGCTTGGCATGGTGAGCAGAAAGACTCCCATTGATTTGAAAGATAATTGCTGGACAAGGAGCTTTTGGCCATATGTGAAGTACTGGTTCATAACAAAAAGATTTACCTGCCACCTTTAAAATATTAGTATGCTAAAAAAATAATCAGAAATCGAAAAATAAGGGGAAAATGCTGTAAACCAAATTTAACTACACTTTGTCCTCAATAGGTCCATAACAGCTACGACATGAACAGTGGAGAAGCACTGCACATTTGCACCAGCTGAAAGCCCACTCAAAATAATTAGATAAAGAAGCAAACTAAAATGGATGTGACAATAAAAACATCAGAAGAAAACAACACATTAATGAAATCTTGATGCAAAAGGAATACAATTTATTTTGTTGCTCAATACTGTCCTTCTGTATATAGCATAATCCATTGGAAGAAGTTGGGTGTTTTTAACAAGTCTTATTCAATAAATCTTTTATTATTCAATATTTTTTTTAAAATAACTTATTGTACTACATATGTCTGTATAACTATATATTTACCCACTCCTTTCCTTTTTATGTAGAACTCTCCCAGATCACCTCACATAAATACAAGCAAGCTGATGGCTACATAAGTAAAAAATACAATTTCCCTTCTTCCTTTAGTATTAGTTTATTCTACAGCATCATTCTGAATGATAAAGAATTACAAAATAAATATTCCTCTGAAAGTCAGTCCCCTCTACTGTCTCATCTCTAAGCAAAATTCTGCATCTGAAATTTGCAGTATTTATATATATCAGTAGTAAAGGTAAATTGAAGAACTTACAATACATCAATAGCTTGTTTTAAATACCTATTTACATTCTTTTAACATTCATTTACATCAGTCACCTCAAGAAACATTTGCAGGATAAAAACAGATTCAAGAAATAAATTGATGATGCAGTTGCAGTTGTATTACTTGAATGATTTTTTTCCTACCATCTGATAAATACAGAAAAGGACTGAGTAGCATCTCTGTCTACTTTTATTTTGATGTATCCATCATTTTCCACCTCATCTTTTAAAATCTAATGATAAAATAGATCTGGAGTGTGAAGATAAAACATTTTCAGAATTTCACCACAAATCAATGCACTTTCAATATGCATGTTCTGGATGGATGAGATGCAGAGAAAGAATATTTAGGATAAGAAGAATCACATCTATCACTAACATAAAGAGGTGAAATGTACATGGGTTGATTTTGCCATGGCATGGAAAGCCTGTAAAAAATGAAATTCTTATCAAATACTGCATTGCAGGAATGTAATTCTCTTTTGTCATTGAAAAATTAGCATTTAGTATTAACATGCAGCTTTCAGGACATCATCTGCAATATTTTTCTGCACATCTGCAATACACCCTGTTAGAAAGTATGGACTCTTAGAGCTTGGAGAAGCGGCCAGCAAGCAGACACATAGCCCTGGTTTAGGGGCATGATGAATTGTGTATTCAGCTGCAGACTGAGAGTACTCAAACCTGAGCCTGGAAAAGAAAGTCTTTGACCTATTTGCTATGAAACAAACAGGCAATTGGCTCCTGTTGAGGAATGCTAGCTTGTCATGGAGGCAGACACAGAAGGAAGTCACCCCCAAAAGAGTATCTGTTCAGCTGGTGGGAGCAAATCAAATTAGAACCCAATATAAAAAAGGGAAAGAGCTTCTTCTCTTCAGCTTCTCTTTTCCCAGGAGCACAATGAGGCAGGTAGTAATGCTTTCTGACTCACCACAGATTCAGTAAATGCAACTCCCAAGGGAAGCTTGAACTAGATTGGGTTTGGAGCTTGACAGCAGAGTTGCTAAATAGAACCAACACCATGCTTTAAATAAAAGCAGTGGTGTGCTAAAAATCCCTGTGCAAAGCCTGTTTACCTGTCTGGCTTCTTCATATTTCTTTCTTTCTCACTTCCTCCCACCACCAAACAAGAAAAGGATATTTGAAGGTGGAGGGCAAACCTGAGACTAGCAGACTTCAGGAGTTGATAAAAAATGTAAGAGTTCTATGGCTACTTCTTTGGTTTGCAATAGTGTAACTTTCTGCCAAGGCTTGGTCAAGCCCCATGCTTGCACAGACCTGGGTCTTTAGTGATGGCTTTGTACCCGAAAATGTTAATTAGCAGGGCAAGCAGGTTATTCATAATACCATAAGATTTTAAGTGAGAATACAAAACCAAACAGGTCCTTTCCATTACTCCCACGCTTGAACAAATTTCTAATAAGGCCAGGTAGAGAAGTTCTAACAGGCATCACTAGGAACAGTATCAAAACCCCCATCTTATAAACTCAAAAGCACACTTTACTTGAGAAGCACTCTCTTGACACTAATGTAATCCAGACATGACAAGGAAAACTATAGCTTTTCAGAGCTGTAAAGCAAAGCTGGTTCATACAAACATTTTCCACTGGAAGACTCTAATCTAAATTTCTTTAAGTATGATACACTCTGTATTTCCTTTGTACAGGCTCAGTTCTCCTTTGTATCCTTCTTAGTCAGCATGCCCAAATTGTCAGAGAGAGTGCCAGCACTAAGGCAGGAAAGGCACTAAAACTTTTTACTATTATCTATTGTCATGATGTGCAGCTACAAGACTTGTTTTTCCTATTCACTCTCTCTCCTACAAAAAACACAAGGAAGGAGAGAGGAAACTTGGATCAGGACTTGATACTCGGGAAACTGCATTTCCCTGAGGAACTGATTCCTTTTATTATTATTTCCACAATTGTCTTCAATAAAATACATCACTAGAAATGTCTCTCAGATCTCTGAGATGCAGAGACACACAGCAAGCGCTGAATTACTTGGCAGAGAGGAAGAGGACACAAGGCTACTTCTGTCAGGAGGAGGCATATGGCGTCTTGGGATGTGAAAGGAGCCATCTGCAAGCAGTGGCACCTAGGCCCAATGTGCAGAGCAGACACCACAGGCACTGTCACCTGTGACACACTTATGCAGTGTCTGAAACAACACTCAGCTCCTCCAGCTCTACAGCTACTCCAGCTACTACAATGGTATAAACACTACAAATTAAAAAAAAAAAAAAATGCAACAGTCTCAAAGGGATACTCATGAACCAGAATAACAGCTTTTCTGCACATACAAAATTTTAAAACCACTCAAATTGTCCAGTAGGTACAAGACATCAGATCTGTAATACAGGTAAAGCACAAAGTATCTCTCTAGTTACAGTATCAGGTCGGGAAAGCAAGAAAAAAAAGTGCTTTATCCATCTCTTGAATAGGGATTTCTTGATACCTGTCTCTATGCTCCAATTACTAATCCTTGCATCCAAAGCTAAGGAAGCTCCATGCATGTAACACTAATCTTATTTCGATGTTAAAAGATAAACAGATCAATACAGTACCCATAAGCTGATGGATGACTAAAATATTGATACAACATTTCTCATGTGTATCGATGCCTTGCTATTTCTATTTTGTTTGTTTTACTATGTATGCAAAACACATGCTGTATTCCTTGCTGTGGTATACTCTGCTCTTCTCATTACTATAAGAATAAATAAAATGAAGAAAAGGCTTCAACAAGTCTTCTGCTCATCCATATCAGGGTTGCTTGAGCATTATAGTGTTCCATCCCACCAGACACTGAGCTATATTGTAGTTTATGAAAATTGGGAACATTTTGGCACATCTTAGAATTAATTGGGGTCTAGTAGAAACAGTGCCCAAAATTCTTTACCTTTCATTTCAACTGTTTAATTTAATACTCTCAGCTTCCTTATATTTTTCCCTCTTTTCCAAAAATTCTGTAATTTCTTGGTATAACTCCATCCTTTTGTTCTGTATTTATAGAGCACCTAATGCCATGAAATCTCTTGAACAAAACATGGAATTATGATGAGATAATACAACAATCAATGTTCCAATTTGACCAAATGGAGTAAACTAGCAATATGCAATTGTTTTTCTATTAAAAAACTCTCATCCTCTTATGCTATTTAATTCCCAATGCTGTATAAACTAAGTTGAATTTTAAAACTTTCCTTTTTTTAAGACATCAGAATTTTGCTGATTTGATTTTCCCTGCTTGGCAAGAGGGACTGCTGAAAAGCTTATACCTCAGATGGGAATAATTTTATCTGTAGACCCAGGTAGAAAAGTTCTGATCCTATGCCATTTTACTTTTATTGGAAAAAGTCAAAATAGCTAAAACCAGTTAATTGAATTTCACCAAAACTTCATTTTCAGAAGAGGAAGAGTACACCTAATTTATAGCAGAACACTCATTTCTAACATCAGGAATACAGTTTCAGACTGCAACCAGAACTGGAGGCAGAAAGAAAGGGACCAGGCTTCCTAAGAACAGACAGCACCCGAGTGATTTCCATACTTCTTCAAGTCTGAGCACACTAAGATCTGATTCTGGACATAAGTCTCTCCTAGGATAACACCCCATGGCACCGCATCCTTGTGTTGTCTAAGACACATGTTCCTCTCCATCCTCTTTTAGTGAAATAGCTCCATTGCTTTTCCATAACTAGAAGAAAACCAAGCACAAATATGTTTTTTCTTCTGGGTTACCCAGCAGCCTTCAGACCTCCCAGAGCCTAGTACCAGCCCACATAGGCTTGATCTATGTTTCAGCATCTTGAACACAGTATCAGTGCATAAGGCACATACTTGCTGAACTCAGAAATTCAGGCCCAGATTTCAGCTGCAGTGGAAAGGTGCTTGCTAGGTGTCATGTGAGGCTATATATGGTTGACACGTAGACAAAACAGGACCAGGATGAACCAGGATCATTGCCCCATATTGCTTCTATTTAAAAAAAAAAAAAAAACACCCAAGCAATCAAAACTTAGCATCTAATTGTGAAAATTAATTTGTTTAAGTTTTACTCAGAAAATGCAAAAAATTGATAAATATGTAAGTTTTCAATGCTGTTAATACTGTCAAACACCTAGATGGTAGTTCTTCAAAACTATCAATTTTACACCATGCATTAAAAATATTGAGTAGATGCTTAACTATTTTAGAAAAATATTATTTTTACATAAAGAAATTTCTTTCATCATCTAGTTCTGTGAAAATTTTATTCAAGAAAGGGATCTTTTCCACATCTTCAGCAGAAGGAAACCTAATTCTTTGTCCACTGCCAGACCAGGCAGCACAAAGTTGTTGCATGGATGACTGATCACGTGGCCTCTAGGACTGATTCAGTGCATCAACCCTGCTCTTAAAACTGGACATAAGTGCCTTGCAGGTCATCCAGGGAACACTGTATTGTGTGGGGCTCTGAACATCTTTCTGGAGGAACAGTGTAGTGTGATTACATATTTGGTTAAACCTTGGAACATGGGTAACAGTTCCTCTGTATGTTATCAAAATTAATAATTTGATGCTGAAGGTTGCCTTCCTCTCCAAAGAGATTTCAATCAAAAAGGAAGAACAGCACTAATATTAATGGCTGGGCAGACTGACTCCTGGACATACACCAAAATATCTTTATTCAGGATATGAATTCTCTCTTTAATGCTGCATGTGTAGACATAGCTGCTGCCACTTCTATATGAAGTCACACATGACCCATGGATAGACCAGCAATGCACAACATATCATCTGCCAACAGACATTTCCTTAAGTTTGATTTCACTATTCTTTCCTTGGATTTATTACAGTGATTGTGATACATATTTTCTTCACTCTTCTGACCAGCTTTCCAGTGCTTATAAACACACTGTAAAACAATAAGCAATCCTTCTTGGGTTTTTAGAAAACACTGCATTACAAACAATATATAACTACAAAATCTAGGTGGATAGTTTATCTATATGATATTGCAAGGCATGACATGTATCAGTCATTCAAACCTTGCTGTGTCACATAGAAATATCTCATTAATGTATCTCACATGGATTTTTTTTAACCTTTAATCCCGCAATTAGCTGACTGACTCAATGGGTAATTACTTGATTCCAGTCTCTCAGCTCCAGCAAAATGTTCTCTTTCATCACTCTGCAAAAACATGAACCTTCTATCAAAAGGTAAATGAGCTCAGGATATAGAAATGAGTATCTTGATTAAATGGTAGGCTTAAGGTGAAAGCCTTTCATATACTCTTACATTAAAAAATTATAGAATATTGCTCTAAAAAGGAAATTCTTGGCTTCCCAAAGCAGCACATCTTCTACACTAGAATGTCTCCACTGAAAACATTTCAATGTCATTACAATTTGATGAAGTGAAAAGATATTTTAAGTGGCTTTTTATTTTTTCCAGAAGATTTTATGGATCCCTCTAAGTCTTGTTCAGTTCAGCTTGATCCAAAAATACCTGAGAATCAAAAAAACAACTGCATCAAAACAAATGCTGAGTAGCCACTAGGTCTGATTTTGCAGGTACATTTGCATGTACTCTCTTTTATCTTGGAACTGATACAGTGGATGGAGGCATTGCACAGTGGTAAGGAGGCATCAGGCCCAACTAGGGTTTGTTCACACCTTACATGATGCAAGTGCCAGGAAAACCTCACTTCCCATGCCCACTCTGTCCCTGGACTTCCACGAACCAGGGCAGGGGAGCTCTCCTCCCATGACAGAAATTATATCAGTAAGGTTATGGACACACAGAAATATTTATCAAACCAAGAAGCCATGGCACAAACATGCACATTTACTGCACAAACACTGTGGCACACGGATAATTAAAAGTTCACCAGTCCAACCAGCCCATACTTTACCATGTCAATAGATTTGAAAACCCACTGGACAAAGAATAATATGAGTGAGAAATACAGCTGAGGCAATTAAGTACAATATTTCTAAACTAGTCTTGGTAGACCATCATCGCTTTATCTTACCCAGTCTGTAATGCCAAGTTCCTCAGACTTCCACTTGAAGGATTAAGACTTTTCCCTGAGATATGTCAAGCTAGGCTCCCATTAATTCCAATTGTATGCTAGGGTCTGCATGAGACTTGGCTTAATTTATTATGAAATTGGCTTCACAGATCTTTGATAATTTATTACAGATACCTCAACCCCACTTAAAGAGCTGTACTTGACAAACCAAGTTTTCTAAGTTATGGGGAAAAAATTCAATCCTAGGTTGCATAAGTAAGCTGTAATAAGAACTGAACACTTAGTGGACAGAAAGAAATAAAGACTGCACAGAAACCTCACACAACTGACTGCACTGTTTAAAATGTCTCCAGTGACCACAAAACATTACTGCAATTCTATTGAGGACATTTAGTTTTGATGCTCTGTTAGAGTGTTAAATAATAATGAAGTAATGAAATAATCTTAATGTGATGGCTACATGTAGTTATTTAGTTAGCTCCTCATTCAAAATTAAATATGTTCTAGTGAATAGGAACACATTCAGGGTATAGTTTGCTATTGTCTCTGCATCCTGTGAAGCCTAAAAAAAGTTAATTGACAAATTTTGAGCAGCTATTAGAGAGAATTTCTATTTGCTGATGGTTAAAATTTCAAAGTAAAGCATGGCAAATATAGACTTGTAGTTCTAAGGACTAGATTTGGGGATTTCAACAAAAATCTCTGCTCCTTTGGAATTCAGAAGATAGAAGATAACTTTAAACTTTATCTTCCAAATGCAAAGGAGTGTAAAGTAAACATGAGGAGATTCATATTTTTTAAATCCACTTTATTTGCAATGAATGATGAAATAACATAAGCATTTCTGAGTTTTCTCTAACGCAGTATGAAAATTACACTGAAATAAACATATGTAGTCCTCTCACCTTAAATAGTTTTGGGGTTTTTTTTGTTAAAAAATCACATTAGAGTTAAGGCTTCTTAAAAAAATTGCAATTCAATGTCTGATAAAAATACCTCAAATTCTCTACTTCAAGTAAATTCAGTCTCCCTAAAATTACAGGCACTATTCAGATGTGGATTCAGTCTGAAATGATGGAAATTAATTTCATATAATTTATTCTTCTTTCAACAGATTTTGAAGGTCCTATAAGTATTCAAACCAACCATGCACAATTGCTGAAGAACTTTCAATTCAATGAAAGTTATTCAAACCACTGCCTAGAAAGATGAGAGGAAGAAAGCTGTTGTGTGTGCATTCTCTTTATGTTCCAATCATAGCGCAGTATGATGTTTTGCATTGACAAATTATTTACATCGTTCATCAGGGAACTTTATGAAACTAACACCAAGCTGTGGGTCTTTTAGATCGCTTTAAGAAAAGGGAAGGAGTACAACTGAGAGAGAAAGATGAAGATGGCATTTGTATGAAGGAAGGCCACATCACATTGCTGCCTTCTTGGTAGTGTGATCTTTCTTGATAGAGTTCAAAGATCTAGCCACAGCTATTTCTTTCAAGATACAGTAGCTGTGTCCTATTCTTTTCCCAAGACATATAGGTTACCACTTCTGTAGTGCAATTATGTCTCCATCCTGACATCCCATCTTTCAGTAGGGTTCTTTAACCCCTGGAATGAGCTTTTAGTGTTCACACTGAGACTTCAAATGTATGAGCCTAACAGGAATTGTCATGATAGGCAATTAGCTTTCAACTTCAGTACAGAATAATATTTTCCAAGCATTTCACATTTCCAGTTCAGATGTGTATACTACTGATATATGACGAAGCACTATTGCTTTATGATTAGGATATGGAGAAGGTCGTTTAGCACCACCACCATGTTTCACAGAGCTTCAGACTGTGAGAACACAAATCCTGTGCACAGGCATCTTTACTCCTTTTCTGCAGGGGGAATATTTTTCTGCTAATAATCTTGGGGAAAAAAATCATATTCCACTCAGAGGAAACCTGTCTGTTTCTGTAAGCTGCAAGAAAAAGTGCAAGTAAGCAGCCCAAGTCTTTTCTGACTCTCTCCCTGCTGTGACTATGTTACTGTGTACATTAAAGTTTTTCCCCCTCCCTCCCTCACTACATCTTTGTAAGGCTTGTGAATTAAAGGAAGCAACCGTGGAGGTGTGATAACCTGCCTCAGAGTCCCTAGGCTGCATACAGCACAGCAAATCTTGCCATCACAGCTGCCACAGGCAACAACAATCCACCAGCAATATCTACACTGAACTTGGCTGGAAAGCTTTATTATACAATTGTAACATCAGGAAAAAAAGTGAACAAAAGCCCCACAAACACAGCTACTTCTTTCTGTCTCCCAGAATCGAGATGTGAGGCAGCCTTTTGCTGCTGGTAACCCTGGGGTGCTTGGGCTGTCCAGGAACACCGCACACCATGATGGTGTGTGCAGGAGCACAGCCTGCCAACACCATTGCCAGCAATGCAGGGGATCAGCAGCTGGCAGACAAACAAAGAAGCAATACCCACTATCAAAGTGTCAAGTATCTATAACCTCTAGCACAGCAGAAAGATTACAGAAAATGAAACAGACATCTAAGAGGCAAGAAGCAGTAGGAGAGGAGAAGTGACTGTGAGAATGGATTAGGTGACAATGCCTATCCTGACACTGTGAATGGTGCAGAAATGCAGAGCTGACATGTTGTGACTACGAGTTACCATTGATGTATTTTTTACAAACCCAGGCTCCTTCCTCTTGAGGTACTTTAGAAAACATTATCAGGTTTGCAATCAGCCTAAAAGCAAAGCATGACTGTAGGTCAGATCAGAGAACTCAGGAGCATTATAAAGAACATGTTTCCTCTGCAAATACTCTGGAGCAATTTGCTCAGATCTTTCAGGTGCTCATTAGAAATTTGTTTCCAGTGTGTATTGCAATTATTCCAGTCAGCTGAAGATTTCATAATGCAAAATCTTTTGGTTTATGACTCACCAAGAAAAGGCAAACAGCTAAACTACAGAAGCAAAGCTTGAACTCAATAAAATTGATTCCTGAAATGCAGACTGATTCCTGAAATATTCAAGTGATATTAGCAAAGAACCTATTAATTGCTGTCTTTATTGGTATCTTTATCCTCTGAACTACCTGAATACAGGATATACCCTGCACAATCCAGACATGTCAGGCACCAGAAGAGATGAACCTAATTCTGCTTTCCAGATACTTACCCTGTTTTAAAAGCAGTTATAGTCTATATTCCACCATTTGTGTCTGCCTGCTGGCAACACTGCCTGCAGCTGATCCAGATGACCATGTCCACGACCTGCAGAAGATTCCCAGTCTTGGAGTAACTTTTGTAAACATACCCCCGTGTATGGATTGGGAAAAGAGACTCAGTGGTCTGATCCAAGAGAGAACTGGCATGGGACTGCATGGGGCCACGTGTGTGTCTACGTGTCAGATTTCTGACAATGAAGAGGTTAAAATTCTGCAAGGGTTTTCTAGAGTGAAGAGTATTGTGAGCAAAAATAAATTATAAAAATATGTTAGAAGCTGACGGAGTGAAAAATTTCCCAACCTTTGCTATGTAAACACACCTAAAAGGCTTCAGGCGACTTTTACCCTGGACTCTGTTTTTGTCAGATCAATGACAAGTCACGTTAACAGCGGTGTTTAATTCTATCAATATGTGACCAATTGTGTTAGATTGTTTGGCCATTGATTTCACTCAGTGCCACAGCTGAGCTTTGAAAGGAACTGCTTTCCCCTGCATTACCTCACATGGTGACAAATGCCCAGCACTAACTTTCAGTACCGCATGCACAGAAGCTCTGACCACTTAAATGCTGGGTGAATACAGCAGGATAGTCATATAAATGTTATTCTTTATTTATTTTCCAAATTGCCAGGCCATGCCATGCAATTCTATTTAGGTCTGAAAGAGATTGTTTACAGAAAGAGCTGAGTAGACAATAAGACAGATCACAATTTGTCCACATGAAAATGATAAGGCAGACCTGAAAAGCTGCATAGTGAAGGAAAACAAAACTGAAAATACTAATTCTTTTCATATTTACTATGACTGGGCCACACCCTGAAATGCCTGCTTCAGTTTCTAGAAACATTTGTTAAGGCAAATGCATATCATGCAGGAGAGTTTTGAACAGCAGTGATCTAACAAGAGTGGTCTTCAGTGTATCATGTTTGCAATCAAAACCCTCTGAACAAAATTTCTGGCAGGGATTTATACAGGGCTCGTTTATCCACCACAACAGATGCAGCTGTCAGACTGTGGTTTAAAAGAAGAAATTCAGGACTGGCTATCCTTTATCCTGACAATTAATAAGTTATTTATAAAATACTTATTAAACTAAGTTTATTTGCAAAAAATAATAAAGTCACTAAAAATCATGAAACCCTCATATTTTGAAGGGTTATTTTTCCTCTTGAAATTCTCTGAAACTACAGAGATTTCAAATGACAACACAGAAATCCTTTGGTTCTCACTAGCAATAGGGTACATGTAAGGTAGGACAATTCTTAAGTTATTCTGATAAACCCATATTATTTAAAGCAAATCACATAATAGAAAAAAACCCCACATTATTAAGGTTTATGCTTCTTAAAGAAATATTGCTCCTTTCAAGAAAAAATTATATTGCCTTCAGGTACCCAGCTTATAATTTCATAGCAGCCTACCTGCTCCCATGATCAGCACACCTGTAAGAAGAAGCTATGTAAGAGAAAGCCTTGCTCTTCATAGGAACATAGTGACAATTAATTTTAAATAATCCCATCTGCATCTCTGTCTTGAGTCATTTAAGTGATTAATAAAACTGCTTTGAACTCTTAAATCCTAGTACCTATGTTTTTATTTAACTATTTATCTTTTTTTCATGTAGAGATAAAATAATTTAAATGGCTTTTGTATCTTCCACATGCCCATTCACCATCTTCAGATGTATTCCTGGTACACATGTGATGGGACATGCTGAGGCTTCATGAGGAGTTCACAGGGTTTTGCACAGCGATTTCAGCCAGGCAGGGTACTGGGCTGATGGCTGCTCTGTAGCTCCTAACCATGTCTTCATGATATTCTGCTTAGGGAATGCCACCAAGTGCATGATATACAAATCCATTCATTGTTCTGTTGATTTACAGCTTTGCATGTGTGTGGTGTATCTTAGAGCTGCCACCAAGACTGTCAAAACAGATGTTCCCAAAGACCAGGAATCAGGCTGAAAATCCTGGAGAGATAACAAATTAGAGTTTATTTGAAAATACTAAGTGATCAATTCTTTTATTTTTTCACATAATTTAGTCACTGTTTTCTGTCATGCTTCCCCAGAAATAGAAACATACTGTAATATTTCTTATGAATTTTTTTCTGAATCTAAGGAATGCTGCTACATAGCAAAAATAAAATTAAAGCAAACATCAGTTAAGATGTGCAATAATGTGACTCTCATTTAACCCTAAGTAGTGTATCTTGCTCTGTCCAAAACTGTGCTACAGAACATTTATATGGCATTAACTGGCCACTTTAAGGAAGAAATATTTGCCTGTGTAACAGTAACTATGCCAGGAAAAATCAGCACAACAGAAAATCATTGGGGTTTTGGGCTTTGGTTTGTGTATTTTTGGGTTGTGCAGAACAAACAAAAAAAATTTATTCTTATCACCTATTATTTGCTGCAATCCTGCTCCAAATAAGATTACGCCAAACACTGTGAAAGCTGAAGCTGAAGAAAGAGTAGATTTATAAATCTTAGAATTCACCTAGAGAGGTTTTTCATTTATCTCAGAAATCCAGGATCAATCCCAAAGAACAGGCATGCACTTAAATCACAGTGCAGCTGCCTTAATTGAAAATAAAATACAAATACATGTTTCCAAAAGGACCCTGCTCTCTCACAGACCTGCATGCTATTGTTAATGGCAGGGGAAACAGCTCTCGAACCTTACCCTCCGATGAGTTGGCAGGGAAAGTTTTCATTGATTTCAACCCTGTTTAATAAGTTTCTGATCTAACAGTGTCTGTTTCTAAATCTAAAAGGAGGAAAAGTGCACTTACTCACATCCATTACACCACTGCCATGAGAGAGATATAGCAGAGAGTTTAATTTGAGTGTGTTTCCCATCATCTACCTCCTCCTGAACCACACTCTGTTAAAGGAGGCTGGAGGACAGCACCTACCATCCAGTCTTAATTAAGATGGTCAAGACGTGTGTGCATATTAAAATAGCACAGTCAGTGGGCTGTTTTGAGCAGCTTCCTAAAGACCTTAGCAGTTGTGCACCTTTACAGCATTCAACTTATCAATTTACTTGCAAATGGCTCCCTGAAGTATTAACCCGGGTTAATTATTCGTCAAATATGATTATGCAGTGGTAATGTAAAAAATCGGGAATGCAGGATGGAATTTTTCACTCCAGCGGTTTGGCAATTGTGGCAGCTGGTAGAGAAGCCGAGTAATTACCAGCCCATTCCAGCTGGTGGATCAGCACTCTGGTTCAGGGTGGGTGGGGGGAAGAAAAAAGCAATAAAGAACCAGAGGAGCGGGAATATGAGCCGTGCCAATCGACGTGGGGAAAAATTCACAGCTGCTGGTGGTGATAAATGAGAGACTGTGGCCCTACTTCTAATCAATACATGTAAATGCTACTCATTACAGCTTTTATACACACTTCTCAATTAGCCTTTCCTCCCACTGGTAACAAGGAATGTCATGCTTTCTGGACTGTGAAAGTGGTTCAGCAGTAAGTTCACCTGCATCGGTGAAACGCAGGAACAACGCTCGCAGCTCAGCCTGGCAGCAGGTGGTAGCAGTGGAAGCCTAAATTCCTCCTGTAATGTGAATTAAATGAAATCCCAAGTGCTGTCATTTAATTAAATGGGTTTTTTAAATACCATTTCCTCTTTCTTGCAGCTAGAATAACCTGTTCCCAGACACACACACTTCTTTGCCTACAGCCAAGTCCTTCAAATGTGGGGGGACACCAGCTGAGATAAAGATTTAGACTTGTAAAACCAACTAAGTTCAATCTCTGAAAAACAGACAAATAAAAAGAGGTTAAACATTCACCCCAATAAAGAAATTATCTTTTTATTCAGAGTTGAAAGGTTTTCTGTTTCATTTGCTCTCTGTCAAAAAGGTTTTTTACCCCCATTCCACCGTGCTGTTTATAAAAGGAAACCAAGAGGGATGACCCCATGCAGCAACACCTCCCTTCTTTGCAGGGTTAAAAATTGTCACTGCCCACTATTTTCAGCCCAGCAGAAGCACATTCATTCCACAGGCTCACCACAGCCATCCTTTTGCAGTTCCTGGTGCCAAGCTAAATAACTCCCCAAAGCTCACCTTGTATCTGTATTGGCTGTCTCCTGACACAGGACAGAAAAGAACTCAACTCTAAATGCAAATACATCACTATGTCCCATCCCAGGATATACCTTTCATCACAAGCCTTACACTTTTTGAGGACTCACAAAGTCTACTTCTTTATTAATCCTAGAAGTTATAGCCCACATAACAAAAAAGGAACCAACACATCTGATAATTTTTTACAAGGTCCTCTGTTTAGTGACCACATGTAGCATTAAGTCATTTTGTTTGACTGAGACTTTAGGTGTTTAATGCTTTTCTAAAGGTCTTGTTGTGGGAGTCAAGAATATAGATTGGTTTTCTCTCTTCCCCATCTTCATCGACACCAAACAAAATGAAACAAACAAAAAAATACATCTCATCTTTTCATTCTTTTCAAGAATAAAAACATGAATACAAGGACTATGAAGCCTCAAAACCCAACCAACACACCAAGAAGCAGGAAAATACTATTTTAAAAAAATCAAAACCCTATTATTTTAATATTCATGGTTTTGGGATGTTCCCAAAGTGATAAACACCCTGCTCATGAGAACAAATACAGTTATTTTGGAATATTTCCTTAAGGGTGCACAGTCACTATGTATTCCCAAAAATGTGGCCACATATTTTCTAGTTCAACTAAAGGAGAAAAATACCCCAATTTCACCACATAAGGCCTGATTCATTTATCATCATCAACTGGATTCTTCATGCACATCCAAGAGCAGTATCTGATCCTGCAATTTACCTCGTACATGTAACCTTTCCACTTGAAAAACTACCATTGCACTTTGGAGGAACAGTGTACATAAAAGGCTTCAGGACAGGATTTTTGGTAGGTTCTTAATAGTCAGACAATTTTTCCGCTTTACAGAGAAGTTAGAGGCAAAAATAAAATTTTATAAGCATCATTAAAAATATTAATCCACAACTTTAATTAATTTTGAGACATCTGATTTGTAGATTTTTTTCTGAGGGTCACAGACAGACAGCATAACATGATGTTTAGAGCATAAGTACTTGAGCTGCCTATACATTCAATCAGAGATGCAAGACACATGGCTGAGTGCTTTCTTACCTTACTCTTGAGCACAACATACTGTATAAACACCATGAAGCTGTGTAAAATGGAGTTTTTCCAGCCAAACAGTGAAAAATTATGATTAGAGGTATATCACAAAATACAGTGCTGGTATGCTTCTCCTAGAGAAGTGCCTGATTGAACCAACATGTGACACTAACTGCATTTTAAAATGCATGCAAATGCAATCTGCACATATATGTAATTCTAACTTCTTTAATCATAACTGATTTAACTGGCTTATTTAAATTTAGTTTAAATTTTTCTCCTTTGGTGATGGGTCAAATGATATGGCCAAATAATGCTGAATAACCCCCACCCAAAGGGTTAATTTGGCCTTTTGTACTAGTTCGGCTACAGAGACTTTTCAAAGCTGTGCTAGAAGTGGGACATGCACAATCCCACAAGCAGGCAAGCCCTGAGGCAACTTGCTATTAGAAGGCAGCAGCTCCCTGGCAAGAGGTCAGTGACTGCAATAAGGACATTCTCAAAGCAAGGAGTCCTGATAAGCCATCGGTATCAAGTTGTTATCTAGAGAAGAAGCTGGCTACTCTGGAGCTCTGTAAAATAGCTGCCTCAGCTAATGCTGAGCCCTTCTACTCCACCCATTGCTGTTTTCAAAGAGATCATTATGTTTAGTGTGATATTTTTGCAAGATGAAAGCACTAATTCTTTGTGGCAAAGCTTAATCCAAGTCTATGTACCCACAATAGAAGCTTGCTCCCTTTAGAAACACATACTTTTAATAAGATACAACCTTTAAACGTGTTTGGATTGATGAGCATCCACCATATCCACCAATCAGTCAGTTACTTACTAGTATTCCATCTTAACACAACTCATTTCTGATACATACACATTTAATGAAATTACATACACATTTGATGCAAAATTCTTTTTAAAACACAGTTATTGAAACTCTGGTTTATATACGGTCAATCATCTTTTCACCATGTGATCATATTTATAATTATATATAATCTTATCTGTTTCCTTAAGCATATTATCATGGACTTATACCCACTTTTGTTCTATAAACAATGCTTTCATTATTTATTAAATGTATATATATATGTATTCTCTTTTACATGTTGATTTGTTCCATAATAATAGAAAAATGAGTAAGGAGCAAGAGGCATCAAAGGAGCACTTCAAATGGAAACAACAAGGTGTTTTGGTAATGTTTTACATGTTTCTAAATACAGTTTTCTTATAAAATATATTGTTATACTGACAATATATTGGCTCTTTTTACTGAACACTAAACCATATATATGCTATGTGAATAGGAGAACCCTCACACACTTCAATACTTCCTCAGTGATCCCATTCTGTACTGCCCTAAACCCACAAGATCCTGGTTTGTCTTTGCCTGCTACACACTACTTCTTGTCGCTACAAGTCACCCAGCTCTATGCTGCTAAGCTGTCCGTGACATTGTTTCTACTCATCTACTTTAAACGCCCAGGATTTGCACACATCTCAACTTCCACATTAAAAAGAGAAAAAAAATTGAAGTTCATAAAAATGGAAGCTTGCATCTTAAAATAACTGTGTCACATCTTACAGCTTTTTCTTAACTCATGCACTTAGACTGCAAGCTCTAAATTTATCTCAGTTTTTCTCATTATGTTACCTTTATCTGAGGCTATTTCCTTCATGCACTAATACAAACTTACCATGGCAATTGCACTCCAATGAGTCTCACAAATAGTCAGAAGCAAAACTAGGGAAAGAACTTAAATGACAACTAATTGCAACTTGGCTGCCTTTACTAAGAAAGGCACACTTAACACTCCATCTCTGAGGTTTTGCTTCTTTCTGAATCAGGACTTTATACTGAAGGGTGATCTGTTTCCCACTGGACTTTCCAAATTTTTCATTCTGCCTTCAGCAAATAGAACACTATACACTCGCAGTTCCAAGAAAGCCTCTTCTTTATAACCTCTGAAGGTATTGAACACTTTCAGTTTCACTGAAAGTAAAGTGTGGATAAAACCACCCTTACGAATTACTCAGAGATGGCCTTTGAGTCTATTGTAATGGTATACTTTTGCTAGCCTTTGAACCTACCCTGATATGCTCAGGTCCAAGACAGACTATATGGAAGAGATGGAAGCACTACAGATATGTTCCCACAAACTCATCACAACACAGACATCAATATTGCTTCTGATTTGGGACACCCTTCCATGTTCATCAACTATGTTAGAACTACTAGACCCCACTTGGACAGTTCTAGTTCTTTTCCCTCTCAAAGGTTTGAGCAATAAGAAACACCAGTATACTCTGGACCTATTCTACTATTCTCCTATTCAACACATATGCTCCATCTGGAAATAGAAAATCCAAGCTTTTTTTTCGTTTTCAGTGGATCTGATTTTCTAACAAAAATAATTAGAAAAAAAAAAAAAGTGAAAAAAAAAAAAAAAAGTGAAAAAAAAAAAAAAAAAAAGTCAGGCTTTCAGGACTGTTAACCCATGCTGGAAAAATAAATATACCTGTACAAATTAAAGCAAGATTTTTCCACTGATTTTGAAGATACCACAGCTAGATAAAATTTACTAGTGCTAACAAAACTACACATACACAAACCCAACCTAGCACAACTAAAGTTATCCTAGTTTTATTGTCTGTGTTCGACAGGCATAACTATTCTTGTTGTTCCACGTCCTAAAGAATTTGAGGACTTTCCCTTAATTTTCCAATTATTTTCTTGACTTGCCACCTTTCTGTTCCCTGTTAGCAATCCTGATATGTCCTAAATTTTCTGTGAAACTTTCTTTGTTTTGTACTTCCTGCTCTTAAATAAATTATTGCTGGGCTTTTATGAAGCATATAAATCCTTGGGTTTTCTCAATTATTCTGAAATATGGACATGAATCGTTCTGCCCCAAGGTAAGTTTAAATATACTGTCTGTTTTCCCCAGGTATCTAAGACACTGCATTTACTATGCCTGCAACTATTTTATTTCAGAACTTCTCCAAAGGCTGAATTGTAGCTTGCATGAACACAGATCATGACAATACAGCAGACGTGAAGACACTGTGCATGCTGGCTTTTGCACAAGCTGTTAATGAGCTGTACCAAAATGGTAGCTGTCACTTTGCATTAGATCAGGGCAATCTGTACAATGTAAAGAAATTAAAAGCTCCCAGTGGCAATGGATCCTGTTTCAGTCATTAGCTACCAGGGAGTGACAGAGACCATTCAGAGGACCAGCCCCCCGTGAGGTTCTTAGGTCCTTGGGGGATTCTCTGTTAATGCTGTTTTATGCCCCACTTCTTTGTGATGCAGAGTGAGCACAAATGAATTACTATTTAATTTATTTATTTAGGTGCAGCTAACATTGCAGGGGAAACAAAAAACATTGAGGGGAGGAAAAGCCCATAAAATAGGGATGCATTGATCTAACAATCAAGATGGCCACACAATGATTTGGTGGAGGCCTATAGAGTATCTATGTAGTGCATGTGCAGTAGAAACTTTATAGTATACGATGGATACCAAATATGTATTTCCCAGTCCTTTACTATTTTCCTTTGAAGTAGGTCCACTGAGACTGAATTTGAAAAGCAAAATATCAATTAAGTCTTATTTCAGTATAAGACATATGAGAGAAATATCTATCCAGCTATCTATGTTTTAACATAGTCTAAGAATATTTTTTTCAATCTTTGTGTTTCAAAAGAGAACGAATCAGGCAGAAGGACTGAAGGTTACAGATTAGTCCTGGTCATTGCTCAAAGAGTGTGGGTTATAAATAATAAAGGAGAAAAGGGTAAAGGATACTAAAATATAACTTGAGACCCACAATGGAATAATCAAAGCAATGAATCTAATTTCAGTTTAAAAATACCAAGCAACTTCAGATTGAATGTCTCTGCACTACTTTCTTCTGAAATGCAGGAACTGATACACTAACGTACATGTTTAACAAGCTCCATCAGGAGAACAAACTAAAATTTCTTGCTGTTTAATGCACCATAGAATATGGGAATGTTTGTATGCATGCATCTATCTATATGTATGTATATATGTATGCATATATACTTACAGTCTATATGAATTCTTTCAAAGTTTCATGCAAACAGAAAACAGAAAATTGTATTGCTGCCTAATGTAAAATAGATGACAGTCAGCCTATATATAGGTACGTGTATATGTGTGTATATATATATTGTGTGTATGCATACATGCATATATTACATATATACATATTACATATGTGTATATATGCAAATATATGTATAGATATAGATATTACATATATACACACCTATACATACATGCACAAATTGTCGTAATTGCTAGTGAACTGGTTTTAAACTGCAAAAGCGGGGGCTAATCCTGCACACATGCTTCATGACAGTGACAGATCTGACATACTTGCAATATGAGGCATATTAGGTGAAATGCGGCAAGATGCTGAGAGGTAAATATTTTCAATACAATACCCTTTTCTCTGGTGGTGAGAGCACTCTGCACTGCTAAAGAAGCAGATACGCTCTGGCACATTCACCATTGGAAGGGTCTTTTCCACGATTGGGTTTTAGCCAGATAACTCAATGCCAAAATGAGGCAAGAAAGAAGTGAATCACTCAGTAAACACCTTTAAAATTATTAACAGGTCTGAAAGACAATTTTCTCCGGCCTCTTCAGATGTTTCTAGGCTTGTACTCTGTATGTGTCTCAGTAATGGAAAATCCCACTATTCCATCAGGAGCAGGATCAGGCCATCTGTTTATCCAAAGTATAGGCTTTCCTAAAGACAACCACTGACTACAGGAGATGAAATTATGAAATTTGCAGATAACCCTGTGGCTAAGGTGATTTTCCTTCTTTGTACGTCTCATGAAAATATGTTTAATGTTTCGTGTGCCCAAGCAACATGAAGAGCCGCAATCTCACTCAGATCACTAGGTCAAAAGAAGAGATCATAGTCGAGCATATGGAAATAAGGACTTACTAACATTAAGTCTGTCTCAGTCTTAGGGGTGCTGAAGTTGAAGTTACCTTTAAGTAATCAAAGCTGGAATTTTAATGTCCTAACACAAAAAAACCAACTAAAATAGACTAAGGTAGTGGAGGTGAAGTCACACAGCACAGTCATGGCTCCCAAAAGGGCCAGCAGTGAAACTAGGACTTCTTACACATGCAGGCCAAGTGAGAAAGCAGCAGGGATCCTTTGAGTAGCCAGTCACTACCATGTGGGTAAGATATATTTTTCTAGTGGATTTTGAAATTATTAATTCCCCAGAGTAGTTCCCAAATTGAAGGAAAAAGGTATTTTCTTCAGTGGTGTCCTGGGAGCAGGGAAAGGGCGGAGGGAAGGAGCGGAGCTTAGAGCTATGTGGGCACAGCTAGGATGCTATTCCACAGCGCAGATGGCTTCAGTGCCATTCACCTTCAGGAGATGGTGAGTGCATCCCAAAAGTGTGCCATTTTTGTTTCCCTCTCTTCCACAGAAAGGCTGCTGGGGCCAGCTGCGTGGACCATGCCTTCTCTCGCCATTGCTTCTTGTCCCTTGGGACAGTGTGGCTCTGGGCAGAGAACAGCTCTGGGCAGAGCTGAGCCCAGTGGAGAGGAGTGGACTGGTCAAAAGTTCTGACGCTGTAGGGAACCAAGTCCCAGTGGAGTGGAGTCATCAACAGTGGAAGCTCCAGTGCAGGAAGCAGGCACAAGGAAAAAAGTGGCAGCATGGCACAACACTGACAATCTGGTTTTTGGGAGTTTGCCCATCATTTTTTTCCATTGTCTCAGGTTTCGGAACAGGGAGAGCACTGCAAGGAAGCACCTGCCAGCTTTTCTTTGTCCCGCTGGCCACACAAAACTAAGTTGAGGTGGTGAACTAATTTTGTGTGTAAAGGACCTTCTCTTTTTATATACTCCCATTAATATTGCTGCTGTTATGGTGTGTTTCTTTATCTGTTGATTTAGGCTTAGTGTATCTCAACCCATATCCCTTTCCAAACTTGCTCTTTAGACACAGCACTTTTTTGTAAAAGTCTAGATCTGGAATCATGGGTGAGCAGTGGCAATTGGCCTGTTCAGTTTTGGTACATCTGAGATTGAGTCCCACAAGTAGGTACAAGCTGGACTTCTCCAGTTATTTGGCTGCCAGTGATTAACAAGGCTGGGTATGAAAAAGGTGATTTCTTAAATTATTAAGAAATAATCATTATTAATTATCATTAGATAGAAGAGAAGAATTTGGAGGCTTTGAGAGAACATCGCCCTGCTGAATTTTGTTCCAGTATATGCAAGACAAACCATAAATAAACTAACAATGCTGGGCAATAAGTTTTTCCCTACTGTTACTTCAGGAAATGGTAGAGTCATCACTATTGCAGGCAAAACTTACCCTCAGAAATCATATAACACAAAACTTTTTAGTCTGCTTTAAAAACTTAAGACTGGAGTTTAATAAAACCATAACTTTCTTCAATCACACTGGAAAGTATGAGGCAAGCCTATGTATATGAGTTTCTTCCAGTTCTTATGACATAAAAAATGTTTCAGGATGTATCTTAGATAAATTTTCTACTCAGATCAAATACAAGGGTACCTCTACATCCATTACTATAACAAGAAGAATTTTGTACCCATGCTGCAAATTCTAATTGCATGCCATAGTAGTTAATGGGAGGCTAATTTCATACATGCACCCACGCTCACAATTTAAAATAAAGTCAGAAAATTGTCAGATTTCTGTCTTTGACAAGTGTGAAATTGTACAAATGTCAGTACATGTAACTGTAAATAAAATAGAGATGAAAAAAAGCTCAAAATAAAGGTCAGTGAAAGCTGAAAGTCTCCCTCCTAGACATAATACAGTATTAAAGTTATTACCAGGCCTTCCAGGCCTTGTGCAACTTTTCCTCTTCTTCATCTCATCTCTAGTTGCTCATGACCTCTGCTTTGCCAGTTCAACTTACCTTTCAACTATCTAAGATGTTTATATAACCCCCATTACTATGGTACTGGGAAAAAATCTTGCAATCTTTTAATGTTTTTATCACTGTGAGACCCGGCCAAGCTGTTATCCCTACTTTACACAGTGGGACCCTAGGTGAAGCAAAGCTAAGGCACATATTTTAGGTGCTTAGACTCTAGCATGAAGTTAAGGTATTTGGAAACTCTTAGGATAAACACATCAAACTACCTTAATTTATGTCCCTCCTCTTTTATTTGATTGTCCTGAGCTATTTTGAATGTCCCTTGTTCTATAGCCATTTTCAAAAGCAACTACCATAAGCAATACCTGTAAGTGTGGAAATTAAGGCAAGCTAGTCTTTAAAATTCTACGGATCAGATTTTTAAAGGTGTTTAAATACCTAGCTCTCACACTTGAATAACTTAGACCTAAGGCACTCCCAAAAAAAGCACTTGAGATCTTGCCATGCCCAATATAATAATTTTAATACCTGTAAAATTTGAGCTGTACCCAGTGGTGTCACAAGAAGTATGAAAAGTGAGGAGAAGCTGCATCTTGAACCATCCATTCTTGAATCCTTCAGAAAGACCTTCTTTGAGGCACCATCTTTTTCCCTCTGTTATCTGATGCAAATTAATTCTCTTCACAAAAGCAATTCCCAAAATCGTGGAGCTCACACATTGATTCCTCTGCCAAAACCACTCTATATACTAAGTTCTGGTTGGCTAATTGCTACTGTCTCTGGAACTTTACTTCGCATTCAAGTGAAAACATGATTTTTCCTATATTAAAAATTGGAGGATATATGCTAATTACTAACATATCTTGTCTATGTAAAGGACTGGCTGTTTTACCTTAGATAATATGGCTTCTTCCCTAGCTGAGCCTGCTTGGTCCAAGTTCTGAGGCAGGAGTCTCAACTCTGCTGTAATGCCAAAGAAGTATGAAAAATAAAAAAAAAAATATGTTTGCTGGTTCTGTTGTAATTTCAGTACCATTGTCAAGATTCAAAGATTATCGGAAAAGTAAGCCAATTCCACATTCTCTAGTTGTGGCTATGCAGATTCACAGACCTGAGGTAGATGTCAGTGCATTGCTTTATTCTCTGTTTAGATTAAAGGTTTGCTTTATGTCTAGAAGAGGTTAAAGTCTTTCACTTTTTAATATTTTATAGAAGCTCAGACCTGTTATTCACTGAGAAAAACACTAATAGGAGGCCAAAGGCTCCTAACAATATCGCAGTTTTAGAAGAAAGTATTAAAAGTCAAGGAAAAAACCTTAAGACCTTCCTCAGTGGTTATTTCCACAGTATTTTCAAATGTAAAAGCACAGAATTTTACATGCAGATTTTCCATTAGTTTCTTAACATAGGGAAGAAAGGATTCTTTTCTTTCTAATGACAGAGCAAGGAAATGTGATAAGAAAAGTTGCTCTCGTATTTACACTGTCAACTAAATTCCCTTTCCACTTTTAAGTAAACATGATGTTTTTCAGTCCCTGTCCTGGGCTACTTTCTAAAATTGTAAGCTACTGAGCACAGGGAGTGTTGAAGATGCAAATCAGGAAAGAAAAGTGTGCAACCTACATGCAAGTGTATAATGATTGTACTTCGTGGTGAAAAATTCAATGTTCGTAAAATATGACTGACATTGAAAATAAGAAACACTAAATTAAGAGCTCACTTTTTGCTTGCATGACTTGCAAATTTTAAGGTAAAACATTCTGCACACAATTAATAAATTAATGAAATTGAGATTAAATGAGGAGGCCACAATAAAAGGACTATAAAAAAGGTTGCTGTAGAACACTGTCTCAAACAATAATCAAAGTACCTTCAAATTAGCCTGTCAAGGATATCTAGTTCCCCAAAAAGGATTTAAATTAAATATTGCCATTAATCTATTCTGTCTGAAAGTCCACATCACCCCCAACATACAAGGATGTTATGCCTGAAACACAGAAAATGTAGCCTGATGCTTGATTTATTTTTATAAAAAAGAGGCATGAAATACTAATACAGCATATTGTGTGCAGAGAGGCTTTATTAGAGTAATCTCTCCCTAAAGATGCTTTAAGACTAACCCATCCACTGACCCATGAAGGATAAATGTTAAATTCTTACAGTCAAATATATTCATTTAACTCTTAGAAAAAGATGGATGGGCTGTGACTCCTCTTTATATTACTGTGAGATGGATAAGTACTTACTATCACCTGGAAGGTGATCACCATCACTAGAAGCATCACCTCCTAGCTGTTAAAGATGACTGAATTCTGACAAAGGCGGTTTGTTTACATAGCCATAAAGCTTCTATAGTATTTCACTCTCTCTGTGTCTCCCTGTTCCATAGAAAATTTACCTCAGACACATCCTGGAACATTTTTTATGTCATAAGAACTGGAAGAAACTCATATAGTACTGCTCTCATAAGAAGGTAAATTTCAGATGCTGCAAAGACAACTGGAAAGTAGACTTTTATTTAAAAATCTCATTTTTTAAGAAGGCAACATAATCTAATCATTAATTTACAAACTTAATCTTAAATCAGAAAGGAATTTGTTAAAGCAGCAACTGTGCACACTGCAACGTGATGCTTTTTGAAGATCCACGAGAGGCTAAACAATGAATTTCCTTAAGCTCAGCCAGTGACAGTTCTGTAGCACATGGTATCAGGACTTGACCCCAGCAGCACAGGGCTAAATACCTGTAGGTATCACAGAAGACTGGTGAGAATTTTGATCTCAGGATCTAGCCCAGTGACTTGAACTCCACAAACTGAGAGTCCTCACAACACTTAAAGCTTCACTTGAACCTGAAGGAGGTCAGAGACTAATGATTAGTGCATTGTAACTTTGCCATAGGGGTTATCATGGTATATAGGGTACAGAACCCACCAGGACAGAGGAAATCACAGGATCCAGTTCTCCTACATTTGTGCTCAGAGGGAAGCTGGGAGCCAAAAGCTGCTACTTCTCAGAAGCACAAAATCCAGGCAAAACTGCATGTTAGCCTCTGGCTCCATCTGCCAGCCATCTACAAAAATATCAGATGCTGACACTGAATTTAGCTGGAACCAAGAACCACGCATGTCTACCCTCCTTGAAAAAATAAAAATACATCACCTTCCTATGATCACCATTGCCTCATAAGAAGCTCAGAATAGTGTAGAATAGTGCAGAATAGAGCTATTTGATGAACATTTACCAAGCTTGTGGGTTACAGTTCATGAGCTGTACTACTCTGTCCCAGCACTGCATTCAGTATTCAAGGCTCAGAACTGCACATGCTTCCTGGACCAATGACAACACTAGGTACAAAGGATCTTCCTCAGACATGGGAGAAGTATCCCACAAAAATTGTCTAAACAAATGTCCTCTTGCTCCAGAAGCTATAATTTCCTAAGTCTAAAATTTCAGTATGATAGGTACTGTGGAGTGCACTAGTCATAGGACTCTCCCTCTCTTGCTGCCTTGAAGACCAAGCATCTTTCAGGGGTTAACAACCCCAAATTTTTAACTCCTGGAACCACTGCTTCAACCACATTTTTCTAGTGAGGTATCCTGCATCTTGAAAAACTGCAAAACAATGCTGGTTTGGATTGGAGAAGGGTGTGGGGGATGTTTGTGGGTTTGTGTCTATCTGTCTTTCTGT
Organism: Sitta carolinensis; assembly: GCA_032173965.1. Taxonomy (NCBI): domain Eukaryota; kingdom Metazoa; phylum Chordata; class Aves; order Passeriformes; family Sittidae; genus Sitta; species Sitta carolinensis. The sequence goes on along the minus strand of CM063284.1, from coordinate 53,411,434 downwards.
CTGTTTGCTGTGGTTTTGCTTGGTTGGATTTTTAAGGTTTTGAGACAGATTTAAACCAAACAACTACAGTACTTAAGCATCAGTATTAAAAGTTGATAACCTATTAGAAATATAGGCTGTATCATGTTCCTACTGTGGTACACAAAAAAACTCTCAACTACATTAATGATAGGGAGTTGCCTTTAATTGATGAGCACATGAGCACAAGAACCAGAATGAAAACCACAGCTGTTTGATAAATCCATGTCTGCTCCTGGTATATTTCCAAAAGCACCAAGTTCATTAACTGCATAAAGAAGTAAGTAACTATAATCTAATGAGTCAGAGCAGACGACTCCCAGACACAGCATTTTTCAAGTCCTGCAATTTGAAATGTTTGTAATATCCCCCAAAGTCACCACAATTGTTTAATCTAGTGTAATTAGAGAGCATCCTCATATAATATTAGGGGAAGTGTTTATAAAGTATGTTAAAAATAATCAGAGTAATTAAATCTCACACTCAAGCAACAGGGGTATGAACATACTCAAGCAACATGAAAAAATTTTTACTAGTTTTCTTGGTCTTCAAGACCTATCTGTTTAACTGTGTAAAGTCAAATGATACTCGATGTTCTGAAGCTTATTTTTTGAAAATAACTTAAAAATTTAGAAATAGGATGTACTACAAATGTGGAAAGATACACATTATTAAAATCTAAAATACTGGTGCAAGCCCAGATTCATAATGAGCACAATATCAATGTAAATTCAAATAAATTTAAAGAATAAAAAATTGGTTTAAAATTGAAAATGCTTGAGTTTCATAGCCTATTCCCCAGATCACAACCCCCTCGATTAAGGAAAAAAGAAGGGTAGTAGTCACTGGCGACTCCATTTTAAAAGGAATGGAGGGCCTACTGGACCCGACCTGCAGGGAGGTGTGTTGCCTCCCTGTGACCTGGGTCAGGGACATCATCAATAAACTTCCCAGCCTGGTGCTGCCCACTACTGGTTTTCCAAGTGGATACTGATGAAGTCCCAACAAGAAGGTTGTGGATCACCAAGAAGGACCTCTGGACAACTGGTCAAAGGATTTGGAATGCAAGTTGTGTTCTGTTCTGTCCTGCCAGTTGCAGGGAATACTGGGGCAAGGAATATGAAAATCATACATACAGATGAACACTGGTATTTCCAGCAGAATTTTGTGGGTTTTGATCATGGATCAGTTTATATGAGAGAGAGCCTACTGGCAACAAACAGGGTCCACCTGTCTCAGAGGGGGAAAAGAATCTTAGCTTGGGACTTAGCAGGGCTTTTTGAGGGAGCTTTACACTAGAGCTGAAGAGGGATATGGAGGTTACCAGGGTAGACAAAAACAAAGTGTGGTATAGGAAACGACTACTGCAACCACCCAAATACCAAAAGAAGTCTCAAAAAGGGATATCTCCAGAAAGAACATCCAAAGATATGACCACAAGACAGACCTATGGGGCAGTCCTTCTCATCCCCACTTGGATATTGACTCAATCATAAAATGCCTGCACATCAACACATACAGTATAGGGAAAAACCAGGAAGAACTAGAGGTCTGTGTGTGATCACAGGGCTTTGATCTCATTGCAGTTAAAGTCATAGTAGGATAGTTTGTATGACTGGCATCATAGAATTATGGAATATCCTGAGTTGGAAGGGACCCACAAGGGTCATCACAGCTATGACTAAGTGTGGGTGGCTATTGATGACTACAGGCTGTTCAGAAGAGAGAGGGAAGGAAGGAGAGGTGGAGGCATCCACCACAGGAGGTAGATTGAGAGTGAAGAGCTTTCTTTGAAGAACAGCCACAAGCAGGTCAAAAGCCTGTGGATAAGAATCAGAAATAGAGGAAACAAAGGCAACCTTTTGTTCGGTGTTTACTACAGTCTGCCTGATCAAGGGGATCCTTGCTCCAGCTAGAGAAGACACCACACTTGCAGGCTCTTGCCCTTCTGGAAGACTTCAACCACCCAGACATCTGCTGGAAAAGTAACACAGCAAGCTGTAGGCAATCCAGAGACTCCTAGAATGCATGGAGGATAAATTCTTGACCCAGATAATAGAAGGCTCTACAAGAAGACACATGTTACTGGACCTGTTTGTCACCAACACAACTGAGCTTATTGGAGAGGTCAAAATTTGAAGAAACCTAGGGCAGCAACAGTCATGCACTGGTGGAGTTCACAGTCCTGGGGAATATGGGTCAGGTAAGGAGTTAGATTAGGCTCCTGAAGTTTAGGAAAGCAGACTTCCAGCCTTTCAGGGAGATAGTGGGATCCTGAGGAAGACTGTCCTCAGAGACAAAGGGGTGGAACAGAGCTGTCAGATCTTTAAGGAAGCCTTCCATAGAATGCAAGAGCTAGCAATCCCCAGGAGCAAGAAATCAGGCAAAGAAGTCAAGAGACTGCTGAAAAAGGGACTAAACTAAAGGGAAAGAAGCAAATGCATCAACAGTTGAGGCAAGGACAGGTGATCCAGGGAGAATATAGAGACAAAGTATGGTTGTGTAGTGACAAGAGGAGAAAGGCCAAGGTAAAGATGGAACTGAACCTGGCAAGGGATGCAAAGAATAACAAGAATAGCTTCTATGGGTATGTTAACCAGAAAAGGAAGGTCAAAGAGGGTGTATACCCTCTGATAAACATCTAGAAAACTGATAACAAAGGATGAAGAGAAAGTTGAGGTATGCAACAACTTTTTTCTTCATTCTTTAATGACGACCTCTCTTTCCATGCCTCTCAAGAGGATGGAGAGCAGGATGGAGACTAGGGGAGTGAAGTTCATCTTAAAGCAAGGACCTAGGGATGTGATTGCTCAGTCCAAGTGTAATTTTTTCCCCTGAAAATTGGGGATGATAATGAAACAAAAACAGATGGGTACAAACTGGACATTAATGTTTCTAGCTGATAATTAGAAGGGTTCCTAACTACCACAGTACAAGGCTTGGAATGATAGTAGGATTAGCCGATAAACCAATATTTATATACCTATGTGACAGTACAAGAGTTATAAAAACACCATTTTGTCTAAAGATGAGATAGTTCTGAAGACCAGGACATAGTGTAGGAAGACAGACCAGGATGGTGCAAGTGGTAGAGTTGCTCTCTGTGTGAGGCAACACTTGGAATGTATTATGCTCTTTCTTGGGGTGGAGGACAAGAAAGCAAAGACCTTATGGGTTAGGATAAAACATCAGACTAGTAAGGGTGACATTGTTCTCGGTGTTTGCTACAGTTAGCCTGAGAAGGAGGAGTAAGTGTATGATGCCTACAGGCAGCTTGAAGCAGTCTCAAAGTCAGAAGCACTTGTTTCTGTGGGGGCTTTTAACTACCCTGACATGTGCTGGAGAAACAACACAGCAATGTACAAACAGCCCAGAAGTTTCCTGGAAAGCACTTATGACAACTTCCTGACAGAGGTAGAGAGAACCCCAAAAGGAATGATGTGCTTCCTGACCTCATACTAACAAACAGGGAAGGCCTTGTTGAAGATATGAAGGTTGGGAGCAGAATTTGCTCTAGTGACTATGAGACTGTGGAGTTCATTATCAAGGAAGGAGGTAAGGAGGAAGCAGGGCAGCAAATAAGATTGTAACCATGGACTTTAGGAGAGCTAATTTAAGCCTCCTTAGGGATCTTTGAAGAATTCAATGGGAAGAGAAATCCAAGAACTGGTTGATATTCAAGGATCACATCCTACAGGCTCAAGAACAATGAGTCCCAATGAGCAAGAAATTGGGAAAAGTGTTCAGAGATCTTCATGTGTGGCTACTGGCCCGGGGGGCCTGGCTAGCCTTGTCCCCCAGCTGCATAGCCAGGTGCAGCTGTTTTCAGGCTGCAATCAGTCCTTGAACAGTAGAAAGCAGAGAGGTTTTCTGCTCTCTAGGCTCCTGAGCTCCCAGAGTCAGGGTTTGAAGGAATGGGCCGAGAAGGCACATTCACAGAGGTGTATATTCTTCTCAAAGGGGGTGCAAAAGAGTGCAGGACCCCGATTTCCAAGCTTTTAAACTGCATCAGTCTGGGGGTGTTACCATTGGGGGAATAGATACAATGGGACTGGGAGTGGCTAGCCAGGGACAGACCAAACCCATTGGAGGGCATAACAGGGATAGACCACTTGGGAAAACCCAAATTTAACATCCACCTCCACATTCATGTATCAATAAAAAGACTCCTGTCAATACTCAAGCAGAAGCAGAAAATAAACAAGAGACGGAAAAAGGGTCAGGTCACTTGGGCTGAGTATAGAGAGGTTGTCAGCATAAGCAGAAATGAGACAAAGACGGTCAAAGCCCATCTGGAATTAAATCTGGCCAAGAATGTCAAGGACAGCAAGAAGGCTTTCTTCAAATACATCAATAACAAAAGGAAAACAAAGGAAAATATGAGCCCATTAGATGGAGGGGGGACCTGCTAAAAAAGGATGTAGGGAAGGCAGAGAATGCTTTTATTGCATCAGCCTTCACTGACATGGCCAACCCTTGGGAATCTTTGACCCAGGGGACCAGGATAAAGGAACATTGGAAAGAAAACTTGCCCTCTCTCAAGGAGAATTTGGTTAGAGAACACCTAGTAAGATTCAATGTCTTCAGGTCCATGGGTCCTGATGGGATGCACCCACAAGGGCTGAGAGAGCTTGTGGACACCGTAGCAGGGCCTTTAATGGTCATCTTTGAAATGTTGCAGAGATCCGAAGAGGTGCCTGAGCACTGGAAGAGAGTAAATGTCACCTCAGTCTTCAAAAGGGGCAAGGAAGAACCAGGGAAATACCAGCCAGTCAGCCTAACTCAATCCCTGGAAAGGAGATGGAGCGCCTCATTCTGGAGGCCATCTCTATCCACATGGATGACAAAAGAAGGGGATCAGGAGTAGTCAGCATGGATTCACTAAAAGCAAATCATGCTTTGACCAACCTGATGGCCTTCTATGATGAGACAACTACCTGGATGGATGAGGGAAGAGCAGTGTGTACTGTCTACCTCAACTTCAAGAAGGCTTTTGACACTGCCTCTTAAAATGTCCTCATAGGCAAACTCAGGAAGTGTGGACTGGATAAGTGGAGAATTGGCTGAACGGCACATGACAGAGGGACAAAATCAGTAGAAGAGGATCTAGCTGGAGGCTTGTCACTAGTGCTGTCTGCCAAGGGTCAATATTGGGTCCAGTATTTTTTAACTTGTTCATCAGTGACTTGAGAAGATGCCTCCTCAGCAAGTTCACTGACAACTCAAAGCTGTGAGGAGTGGCCAATACCCAAAAGTGCTGTGCTGACAATCAGAAGGATCTTAACAGGTTGGAGAGAAGAGCAGAGAACAGCTATCTGAAGTTCAGCAAAGACAAATGCAGAGTCCTGCACCAGTACAGGCTGGAGGCCTGTACTGCTGGAAAGCAGCTCTGCAGAGAAGGAGCTGTGGGTCCTGGTGGACAACAAGCTGTCCATGAGGCAGTAGGGAGCCCTTGTGGCCAAGAAGGCCAATGGTATCCTTGGCTGAATTAGGAAGAATATTGCCAGCAGGTGATCCTGCCCCTCTACTCAGCCCTCGTGAGGCCACATCTGGAGTGCTGTGTCTGATTCTGGGCTCCTCAGGACAAGGTAACATGGAGTTCCTAGAGTGGATTCAGTTAAGGGCAACAAAGATGATCAGGGGACTGGAGTATCTCTTACAAGGAAAGAGAGAGCTAGGCCTCTTCAGCCTTGAGAAGAGACAACTGAGAGGTGACCCCATTAATTTGTATAAATATCTAAAGGGGGTACCAAGAGGACGGAGCCAGGCTCTTCTCAATGGTGCCAAGCAATAGGACAAGAGGCAACAGGCAAGAAAGTTCCACCTAAATATAAGAAATAACTTCTTTACTGTGCAGGTGACTGAGCACTGGAGAAGTTGTGGAGTCTCCCTCACTGGAGATAATCAAGAACCATCTGGACACAATCCTGTGTCATGTGCTTTAGGATGACTGCGCAGGGAGGTTGGACCAGATAACCTTCTGTGATAACTTCAGTTAATATGTTTACGGCTGCACTTTCAACCACAAATCTGTTTTCTCAGTTTTTCTCTTCTGAGTACTACCTTGATGTGACCTCCATGATGTGTGGGCACTTTTTGTTTTTCTTTTTTCCATACAGAAAATCTAGAGTACCCTTACTGCTTTAGCCTTACCATCTCATTTTGTTCCCTCTTCCATATGACCAGTGAGTGTTTGTTACAATAACTCTGTTTCAACTCCTGTTATCCTTAGTGCAGCTGTGTGAACCTAGCAGTCAACATGGATGATATCAATACCTACTGCATTATTAATCAGAAGGAAGAAGCCCAAGGAGATAAGTACATGAGGTGACTAGAATATTTTACTATCTCCATCTTAATAAATAAAGGCAACTTTTTTCTGTCATCACAAAGTGAGAGCCATGTAAAGACATGCATAAGAAAAACAGTGCAACTCTTCTTTAAAATCTAAGCATTTGAGTTGGAAGCTGTCTTTTGGGCATTTGATCTCCTCAGAGATCAAATTTAACTTCACCCCTGGAAAAGGTAATTATTTCCTTTATTCTTCTATAAATATTGTATGATAGTTATAGTTTAATAAATTTCGTTCATCAGTTTATACTACTGATCTCATTTATTCACAATTTATTAAAATAGGAGGTGTTTCACAAGTAGCAAAAGAGATGCAGCTCCTAAAGATATATCACTGCTTTAGTTTACATATCCCACAGCACGGCTCACTAGGTCTATAATGTATTTTTCACTCTCTGGTGTTTGCTCAAAGACTGTCAAACACAATATAAATTCCTCTGTTAAACCACAAAATTATTTTTACTAATCCATTGAGAATTGCAAAGCTGAAGTGTTTGAACTGAGGCAGCCTGGTACAATAATCTAACAGTTCATTCAAGTAGGTGCAGAAAGTATTATGCAAATTTCAACTAACTTCTTTTTTTATGTATGAGCACCTCACATTAATATTCGTCAGGCATAAAATTCATTCCTTTGACAGTCACCACTAACTCGCTATAGTCAGTTATCACCAGGGTGGTATCAACCTGTACATGCTACAAATGGAACATGTTTTCCTAACTACCTTACTTTGAAGGACTGTAGCTGTACAAGACAACCTGGGTTTAATGTACAGAAGGAATCAAAAGTAAGAGAGTGTTGTCCCATAGCCACCACCAGCAGAGATCCTCGGACAGTTGTACCTGCATTTAAAAGCTGTATATTGAAATTTTTCTTCTAAGATAAGCTTGAATAGCCTCCCAGAAGAACTCCATGGAGAACTCATAGAGTATGAAGATCATCATTACATTTTGTGAGGAAAAGTGTACTTCCTGTTTGCCGTTCATTCTTACTTCATTGAAAATAAACATTAGGAAGTTTTGCCAGAACTGCTAATTACAGAAGCTAGGAAGCCTTCATTTGAATCTATAAGACCTGTTTTCTAGAAAAGGTTCCAGCACATATAATGCAATCAGTCTTCACAGGTTCATGAAACTGAGGAAGCAGAATCTGAGAAGATGGCTTTCCCCACTGCTTAAGGTTTCCCCACTGCTGCTCCCGTTCATCAAACTTCACAGAATCAACCAGTATGAAGAAGTTCACAGAGCATCTTCCCTTAAATCTTGGTGACACATATTGTGAATATAGCATCATCCCTGGCTGGAATAAACTTTATATATACATAACTACTGATCATTACTGGTCTGAGTAGACCAATAGAACCTGCCACACTGGTGTCTTATCTACCTACAATGTACACTTAATTACAGGGCTCCTGTTAAGTTGCTTTTTGCTGAGTTACAAATATGCTTCCGAATTCAACTCTAGCCGCCAACAAGAATTCAGTGCTGTATAGAGGCATGAGTGCACCAACAGCTCTTAGCATCCTGAATCTGATGATCTGGGGCTTTCTCATACATGGCCTGCCCATGGGACAGGGAGTCCTTAGCATTCAACCCTTACTGAACTAACATTTCAATCATACCAGCTTCCCTTCCTTGTCTCTTGCCCTGCCTCCTGGATGTGCTTGGATTTACACTGTAGATAGTTTGTGTCCTGAGCCAAACTTTGTATGTATGTTGTAGGCTTGTCTCTAGTCCTGTCTTTGACACCATTTCTAGATATTCCCATTTGAGATCCCTGAGTAGGCATTGCATCTGGTTTCAGACCCCTTTCCATCACTGGAGGTCATCTTCCACTTCTGCATCATCTCCTCTCAGGAAACAGCAAGTCTCTCTGCTCCCTAGCAGGAAGACAGACACTGAATAGTCCTGAGACAGATCTCTTGTCCTCTCAAATTGTTCTTTCTAGCCTGTCTGCAGTAGAAGACTCCAGCAGGAAGCCTAAAACTCATCTCAGTACTGAACTAACAGCTGTACCCCACTGTTGTACTCCAACCAAACTCCCCACCATCCTAGACATCACATACCATTACTCCATAACATAAAAACATTCATCCACAGCAGAGGCTTTTCTCATCCAGCAGATATCCAACAAAGTGTGAACAGAACCTTTCACTGCTCTGCACTGGACTGAACATCACCAGCAGAGTTATGCCACTGTCTGGGCTAAAAAAAAGTCTTATAATGCTCACTGAGTCCAACATCCACCTTCTAAATTGCCTACTTATGATCCAGAGACAACAAACAAGTAGGACACCAAGCAACCCCCACTGCCCTAGACTCCAATACAGCTCCTAGAGACCAATCTACTATCACAGCATATGCTTTTTACCTCTTAGTCATGCATTTGATACTTCTTGATGCATACAGATTAAATTCAAACTCAGAAATACATTATTTAAGAGGTGACTTGGAACATGAATCAGAGGAAATTTTCTGTGCTAATTATCAAGCAAGATGAACAAATTTGTGAACAAATATCAGCGTGTTTATTATTAAGACATTTTGAACAATTTTTAATTTACTAAACTGTATTTTTATTTCAGTAGTGAATGTAATGAACTGTATTAAACTCAAAAGTAGCAGGAGGAAAGCTTTATTAGCTAGTTTACAAAATCTCACAAAACAGGTCAATAGAGAGTAAAGATTGTCAGCTGAAACTGACTTACAGCAATACATTATTATAAAAAATAAATGGGTTTATGGGTTTTATATTTCTGTGCTGCATTTGCGATAAATATATAATCCAAAGGTAGAAAAGTCTTTCCTGCCTTTCACCATGGATAGATATGTGTTAAGTAGGCATAACACATTCCTATTCTGCCAAGATAGCATTTTACACGTACTGAGTTTGGGTGTAAATGACCTGAATTAGGTTAGGTAATAATCAGGTGTTGTGTCATAGAAATACAGGCGATATTTACATGGTCTTTATTAAATTAATAAAATAAATATCCCTTCTGACAATAGGAGCTAATTCTATCCTATATGAGTAAATGAGTGAACAGCAGAGAGGAACCGGAACCACCCCCTAGGTTTACATTGGAATCCTCTCTATCCCATTATGAGAAGGATCTCATCCCAAAGAACAGAATGTCTTTAAAAAGTTGTAAATACTTCTTTAGCTGTACAGTCACTGTGCTTTACTAGACTCACAGTCTCCAGATATGAAAACACTTGTGCGAGTTTCATTCAGCTCTGTCATCCCAGCATATCTAAAGGGTCTGCTTGGTGCCCAGATCAGGGCCAGAAAGGATTATCACAACACCTCCTGGAGTCATTACATATTGCCACAGTCCTAGGCAAGCCTCCCTTAATTTCCCTTGACAGTTCATCATATCCTGACAGCAAAACTGCTCTCTATCAACTTGCAGGCATTTTGTCCTCATCATACAGCCTGGACTAGAAGTTTTCAGATTGAAATGCAAGTGTTGTATCATTTCATGTTACTTAGGTTTGATCTTATTGCTTAAGATTCTATTTAAGATTTTTGTGTAATGCAGCATGGCATTGGTATGATGATTGAGATATTTTGATGTTTTTTGCTCTTTGATTTGTCTGAAATTAATGAGCATTATTTCAATTAAAATTACACTATAGATAAAAAAAACCCAACATAGTAAACAAGAATGGTTCATGCAGACCAGCATGCTTCTTGTGGTCAAAATATGCAACACTGGCAGCAGATAAGGTGCATTTCAGAAGTCCCCTCTTTGGACAATAACATTCCAGGAAAAAATTACAAAAATTATTACTAATGACCACTGATTTTTTTAGAGTAATACATTTATAATTTAGATATGTTCTATCAGAATCCACTGTCATTTGTCACTTCTCATTAAACAAGCAGATTTGGCTCTTATCTGAACTTACATAAAAATTGTCTCTAAGAAAAGGCAGGTTTGACTGAAAAGATTGGAAAATTATTAGAGAACCTATATCACAGCATGTGAGTAAGAAAGACTACTGCATATGTTTCCAGTGTTTCAACAGACTTCCCCATATATTCTATGTATTTTATGACATACCAAGTAGTTCAACCAATTTGTCTTTCTGGACAACTGAAAAATAGCCAGTCTTTGCTGTTTCTGCTTTTATACGCAATTTATTTTGCAATTAAAGGAATAAAAGAGACCAGTACTAAAACACCCTCCTCTCTACATCTGACTTGAGAAATACATACATTCAAAAAGCCACAAATTCCATATCCCATTATTTATACCAGCACCTGAGCTTCACTGCACATGAGAGACAGTGAGTCTCTAGGCTATCATGTCTCCCTCTAATTCATGTTGGAACCAAAAAGATGATTCAAAAACAGTTGGAGAAACAGTGGTAACCATTGTTAAAGAACTTTGTTTTGTCTGACCAATTCCATCCTCATAAGCCTTTACTTCCTATAGACTGACTTTTTTCAAAGCTCTACATGGCATCTTTTGTTTTTATTGAATTTAAACTGACTTTATTTTAACATATTCTGAAATATTTAAGGAGGTAAGATGCTCTCTGAAGTAACTTCCGTATAGGATTACACACTTCAAATCTGTAGGGTCTATCATATTTAACATATTCAACATGGATTGGCCACCAATAAAAAACACCTTTCCCATCTTCTAGAAATTGTGATATGCCTTCCTGCACACAAGAGTGTAGCAGAAATGCAATATTATTAAGTAATTCAAGCATTCACTGAAATTATTCATAATTTGCATTTTGCCTGACTAATATCAGCACTCTTTCCTATACTCAGAGCAGTTAAGCTTCCTCAGGGAAACTGAACAGTTCAGTACTTATGCTTTTCAGGATTTTATGGCTTAAGTTCTGGTGTCAGAGCCTTGCTTTTAGTAAGCAAAAGATGCAATGGCAAAAGGAATTGCAAAAATAACTCCTGTTTCTTTTTTAGTTTACTGCTGTATGTTACTGCCTCTGAGAGAAGAGCTGGTGAAAGTCTTTTTTGGGGAGAGAGTAAGATACACTTAAGAAATATGATAATGATTTTTAAAAATGCAGAAATATTATTTCATAGCTACAGGTTTCATTATTTATGTAATAGCTCATCCAATAATTCTTTCAGCCCTGAACAATAGCTTCACTTCAAAAGAAAACGCAGAAAAGCATTCAGAAAACCAGTAAATGCAACATTTTGTGCATGTGCTTGTCGGGGAGTGATATCTTGTGTTATCCAGTGTTTGTTTAACAGAACCTTATCAACGGTTTAATGAGAAGTTTCTTGGGTAGGAATTTTCTAAGAGGAAATTCCACAGTAAAAGACACAGTTTAAAAGAAAAGCTGTTGAATGGTAACACAAGAAGGTTGAATCGTATCTTCAGAAACACATTTATACATGCTTGTTCACTTCCACTTACCCATGAAACAATGCACAACCAACTCATGTAAGTGCTAACACTGAAGCATACAGAACTATTCAGTGACATTGTGCAAGAGCCTAAATAGACTTTACTGCTTTACCTAAGTGCATGCTCCTCCCAGTCCCTTTTCATATTAGTGCAAGCTTTGGGGAAGAGTTTTCATGTACATTGAAAAAGTACAACTAATGTCGAATTTGCCACTTAAGCTTTTTCAGTTTGTCTTTGAAATGAACAAAACTTCTGTGTTTTAGAAAACTTGTGCTTTAGAAACAGTATGCTCATGCACAGCAACTGCAGTCCTGCTTTTCACAACTTTACATGGGAACTTTTTATCGCAACTATGCTTTCTCTAAAGCACCAGGTAATTCTTGCCCAACAGCTTAGGTAGTGGTAGGGAAAGGAGACAGGTGCACAGCTAATATAATCAATATATTACCTTTAGCAGGAACTACTACCTATCCCCGTTACTTACAGGAGGATAGGTAGAAAGATAAAACACATCCATGCTGCCTTAAATATAAGTGGCTCTTCTATCTTCCTTTATGGGTATTCATTTTCATTCCCGGATTCTACTGTGAACGTTTCCAGTGGATTGGACAACAGCTACAGTTTAAATATTTCTTAAACAGAGTTTTTGCTCAAAGTGGGGACATTTGGTTTATTCCCTGGCACTGAGCATCTGATTAGCTTCCATGCACATATCCCTGCCTCCTCCACAGTTTAGGATCTAAGAGTCGGTGGAAAACAATTTACAGACCTTTAACAGCACTTGTTATTAGTGTCTCTCCTCTGCACACTCATGCTTGAGAAGTGGACTGCCAGGAGACCATCCCCAGGCACAGGGAAGAAGGTCTCCTAGAGCACCTAGGAAGGCACTGAGTAACAAGTAAGACAAGCAAGACAAGCAAGCTAGGACAGATTCAAGCATAGCTGAATTTCTATTTGCAGTAACTCTTTTCTTCCCTCCCCATGTACCACAGCATTTCAGGATCTGACCTTCAATGAACATAAATACTGGAGAACAACTTCACTTAGATAGTGATACACACATAGCAACCACAGTTGATATAAGACCATATGCTTCTATTGAAAGAAGATGATAATGAAATAGCCCAGAGCTGGTCCACAGACATGATAAAACTTATGAAATAAATCTTCTCTTATTAGAAAACAAATTCAGTTCAGAATACAAGCCCTTTAGAGGCAAGTGTCCACTTGCTCTCTCTGGTGGTACTATGGATCTTGCACAACTACATTCATGCTGCCTTTTGGTCATATTTGCCCTTCAATCTTAGTCACTTAGTCACTCCTTAATGTTTTGAGAATGAATCTCCTTGTCTCCCTGCACAGTCTCAGAGGATGCTGGTTTTTCCACTGGGTAGTGTGGAGCAGACCAAAACTGGATGCACAGAGAATCACACTGATATGGAAACAGCCACAAGTTCTCCTCCAGAATAATTCAGCAGAAAGAATACAAATTTCTGAATATAGATAGGCCTTATGAATAAAGCAGGAAAGCATTTTCAGTGAGAGCAAAAAATGTTTTTTATTCTGGGCATAACAGTCAGTTTAAATGCAACGGTCAGTTTTAAAATTTAAAGTCAGCTGTTTAAATGCACCTTATAATTTCCCTAGAAATACTGCACACTACATTGATACATACATGAAGGCATTTACATGTGTAGAAGAGCAAATTCTTTCATGAAGTCACTCTCCATTGCAGCATAAATACTGTGCCACTGAGGTGGAAGTTGTTAGTGTTTCTTACCAGAAGGTCAGTCAGCAATTCCATCTGTCTTTTCAACAATTTGTTCACAGCTTCCCAATTCCCTTGCTGTTTCTTGTCCAGTGAAAACCCCTTGGAATGCACCGTGATTGCAGGTTTCCTTTTTTTTCTTGTGTTGTGCAAAGGCAAGCTACAGAGCAGAGGGGTTTTTTTCCACAAGGCCAAATGCACATTCCTTCACAGTTCCTTCCTATCTCAGCTGATAAATTCCTGATTCAAGATTCAGAGCAGCTCCAGCCAAGTCCCTCAGCTGTGGCTCTGTTTTAAGAAGGGTTAAAATGCCTCACATCCCATCAGTTTCAATGGGAGACAGAGAGGTCTGTCTTCTCCATGTTACATGGTCTACGTATGGTTTGTATATTGGAGCCAGTTTCATGTACAAGATACACTGACAGCATTATCCAGTTTTTTTTTTTTATTATTTTTAGTGCTTAAATCAAAGAATTCAGAAATGAGGAAAACAGTTTTACTCCATCCTCCACTTCTGTATCTTGTCAAATCCTCCCATTCCTTATTAGCAAGAAGTGTGTTATGCTAAGACACGATCCAGGTGTAAAAAGTATTCCCTTTATATTGATATGCTGAATTCAGCATCCTAAATATTTATCCCAATAAAAACTCCAAGAATGAAATGATTGGTGAGTGAAATCCTAATGAGTATGAGTGGGCCAAAGTTTCACCCCTAGAGCTCCTGAATATTCCACTCTCAAATACAAAAGGGGAGGCGAATGCCTTTTAAGGTATATAAAAATAATGCCATTTAGATTAGATCCCTGTTCAAAGTATTTGCTAAATTACAGAATGCATGTTGTTTTAAGCAAACCTTCTTTTTTGCTTTAAAAAATATTTTTAGTGTTTCAACGGTGTATTGCTAAATAAACTGACAAAACATCTCAGAACTAACATAAATGTGCAATTTTAATGCCTTCTAATCACACAAATCAGTACAAGATTTTTGTACTTGTGAATGACCTTCTTCGAATTATCCCTCCATTTTGGCTGAATGAGAATGAGCATGGGCTATTTGATAAAAAAACACTAAGTGTGTGAAATGAGGGCCCTCATCGTTCCTGCCAGACTCCTCTTGACAGAATGATGATAGAAGCATCACATCCCTAGGAGAGTAAATGCAAACTGACAGGAGATGAGCCTTTAGATGTTGAATATAATCTTGAATTGTGCTTGAAGTGTCTTATTATCTTGTCTTTTGATGTCTGAAGGGGTGGCTCATTGTTAGAAAAAGGAAAGCCCTTGCACATCTTTGCCATCTTTAAAAATTGTTTGGCCTTTAACAACTGCTTTTCCAACTAATGTCCATTTCTCCTGACAATAAATATGGCAGGTCATCAGCAAGTGACAAACAATTTACTTTACATGCTAAGCTTTTATGTCTTTTGAGAGCTCATGTGGAAGCATATTTTAAAAAGCCAGGAAATTAGCACCATTACAAATGTTAAAATGGCTGCATGTGTGTAGCTTGCTGTGTTTCATTACTGCTATGTTTCTGTTTTAAAGTCCTGTCTTTCCTGTAATCAGACTGCTGTTAAAGTTCTTTATTTATCATTGACTAAAAATAGTCAATGAAAAATAAAAAGCAAGAGGCAATTTTATTCTGCTCTAAAAAAGTATAATAGATAAAATGCATGGGTAATGCATAAAATCATATTTATTAATCATAACAAATCAATATTAGTAGCAGTATGGCACAGTTTACCTGTATAGCAGATCCTCACAATCACATCACTGTTCTTTCACCTTCAAGTGGCCTGACTTTTTTTCTTTCTTTACTTTTTTTTCCAACTTAAAAGTTTAATGACGAATCCAATCCATATGATTCCTTAGCAACTAAATCACAGGCATACTAGTTTTTCCTGTCACAGCACCAGTTTTGCAAAAGCAGTCAAGTTCTTTTTTCAGGCCTCTGTCACTCTGAGAATCCATAGGAATTCTCAAATGGATCATAAACTGTTATAGGGTTCAGGTTATTGTATCATTATAAAAACTTATTGATACAGTAGAGATGACAAGACATGCAGCTCTTGTGCTAGTCTATTACAACCATCTGAATACCATAAGAAATATCAGATATAAACAAAATAAAACAGTCAGCAGTACTCTGTCTTTTTGGGAACCTTTTTTTTTTTTTTTTTTTTTTTTTTTTTTAACTCTTTTAAGCTGGTTTGAAATACCACAGTTGTATGAACCCACAGAAAAGAGAATACAAAACCAGAAGAATGTTTTATTAAAAATAAATAACGAAAAACCAGAACAGAGCCTAGAGATTTTTTTTTCTTTTTGCAAGAAAGGGCCTGATTTTTCTCCTTATGATGAATGTTTCACGCCTGAGTTTTCAGACAGATTAAAAAGCAAAACTCTCCTTCATCTCCCTTCCAATAGAGCCTCAGACAGCCCAACTGCCACTGCTGGGAGAATGCACCCTGTATTTTAGCACGACAGCCTTTATACCAGTCAGGGTCTGCTGACACATCCAAGCCTGAAATTTGTAAAGTGCTATTCAAAATACACCAGCATCATTTTACACAAATGAGACAATGGCAATGTGAGAAAGGCTTGAGCCCCAAACTCAATCCCTTTAAAGTCCATGCTCACAAGCCAGAGTCCCACAAATCCAAAGTCACTCACTGACGAGCACATCTCATCTGAGTAAACCTTTGCATCATCTGGTCCCTCTTTTATTCATTGCTTCATAAAAGCAAAGAGGTGTGGGGCTGGGGAGAGCAGCAGCAAGCCGGACCAGCTGATTGAAAGATCTTTTCTTTCCTTGTCAACAACTGTTATGAGAAGGTTCACTGTGCTATATCCACACATTTAAAATGAGAAGACTCTAAAAACAATGCATCAAATCCCAGCAAGACAGTCACGCAAAAGTTTTTCCTCACACTCTTCATATTAGGAAGAAAAAAACACATCAACTCAAACAACTTATGCAGAATCTTTTCTTGCTTGATATTAAACCTAAGTTTACTGGGTTTATTACAGTATATTCAATAAGTAGCAAAAATAGTTTTATATGTTTTCATTTCCTGTTTTCTTTTAGCTGTAAATTCGATTTTTCCTTCATAAATATTTGTGACTCACAGTCCAAATTTTATTATTTCAGGCAAGGAAGTAAAAGAAAGGTGGACAAATATAAAACCTTTATCTTTACAATCACAGTTGAGCCCAAATGTATCTACCTGATTTGCTTCCCCTCCCTTAAATCTCTGATTAAGTTTTTGGTTTAGTAATAATTACCTTTTATGTTCCTTATTTTTTTAAAATTATGATAATCCACTGTACTTAAAATCTTTCCCACTTTAATGGAAGCTTTACTTACATTATGACACTGATCTGCCCATGACAACGGAGGTGGAGCTGCAGAGCCTTAGCAATACTCATGGAATACACCTGCATAGCAAAGCAGAAATGTAAACTCACCCCAGGACTGGTTCCATAATTCATCATTTGTTAAATATGAATGCAGCATAATTATAGAGTGGTTGCTCCTTCCTGTCAGTATGTTTCCTTGGCTGATTTTAGCTCCACAACATAAGAAACCGCTGTAGAGGAGTGACTGAGACAAGTGGAGGCCCCAAACTGGCTTGCAAGTACTGATTGGATGAATATCCTGTTGAAATCTATGGTCTTCTGTGTATGTGATGGACAGTCACCCAAGATCTGTCAGAATCTGGCCTCATGTTTGTTCAAATTACTGAAGAAACATAACATCCCTACACCACGTGAATAAATCCTAATTGTATGCAAAAGAAAATACAAAAACTACCCTATATACTATTTGCTCAAGAGATTAGACTGAATTAAAATTATTTTTCTTCCTCTCCAGTTAATACTGTGCTATCTCAAGAAATAATTACACGTACTTAATAGTACAATATATTAAAATATGCCTTAAGGTATGTTAACTGAAAAAACAATTCTGCCTTCTTGATTAAACACAGGTTTTTGATCATCCTCTTTAAGGATCAAATTCCCCCAAACAGCTTCAAACAACTCACAGAAGCCTAAAGACCTTGACAGATGGAAGCAAAATGCATTTTGCAACTCCCCATGACACAACTGTATGTGTTTCCAACTGTGTGCTGACACCAAGGAGCAGAAGAGAGGGGAACAGCTCCAAGCCTGGCTGTAATGAAGAAGGGAAGACAGGAACAATGGCACTTTTGTTTTTACTGATGTTCTACTTTACAAGCCTTGGTGTTTGAGGTGAGAATAACAGGCTAGGTTGTGTGTACCATGTGCTCTGGGAGAGGACTTCCTTTATAGTCTTATGGAAAGTAACTGAGAAGCAATTCTTTATTCAACAACTTAAATCCAAGATTTTAAATTTGACTATGTCAAATAGGCAACTGAGCTAGAAAATGGAAATTACTTAATAAATCTCTAATGGTCACCAAACTATACAACCACCATCTGAACCAAAATGTACAAAGATGCTCCTAAAAGACAATACTATAAAAGTTAGTGTTATTGCCATTCGGTAAACTCCATGCTAGTTTTGAAAGAAGTAATCTAATGATCGACTGCTATAGAAAAGTGTTCTTAATGCAAAAAAAGTCTCTATTACTTATTCATGTAACATTTAAATCTGCAGTGTAACACAAAATTGTTTTAGGACTCTGAGGTTTTTTATTGCTTTAAGATAATGGATGTCATATTTCAGTCACACTTGCTGTTAATTTATATATATTAGAAATATATATATTACTTTTGTAATGACTTTCAATTAGTGTGATTACTCTGTTTTATGAAACATAACTTTTCTTTAAGACAACTTCAAATTGTTCAGAAATTAAAATGATGGTTTACCTTTCTGAAAAAAATAGGACATTTGAAGAGAAAAATAAAATTTCCATTTTCCTAATAACGTTTCTTGTATATTCTAAAATAAAACCAGAAATCCAAATTTCTTTTAGGCATTGATAAACAGTAGTTCAGTGTTAAAAAATATGCTTTAGATTGCAGAGGGTGTGCATTGTTCATTGATTTGGTAGATATAGGTATCCCTGAAATCTACAGAAGAAAGCAAATTTTAGTCTCTTTGAAAACAGCAGATTCTACTTAGGCAGAAAAGGATGAGGTACTATTCTACTCTAGATTACCTCTGCTTTCAAAGAAAAGGGCTTCTGAGAGCATCAAAGCAGTATCACAACATAAAGCAGGATGTGTCACAATACAAACCTTTCTTTGTTTCATACTGATATTGATTTTGATTTTTAGATGGTGGAAGAAGAGAAATGCAAGACTTTAGGTTTAAAAACACCAAGCCATTTTCATGAAAAAATATTATTCCTGTTGAAACCTGCTAATTATGACACATTTAATCTTATAATAGTTTTGCCCATTTAGCATTAATTTTCTCATTTCATCATTTGAATGTAGCTGCTACCTCTGAGTTTGTCAGAAATTTTTCTGTAACTCACAAAATAATGTTATTATGTTAGTAGTAATGGTAGTACTAGTGGTTGTCATGTAAAAAGTCAGAAAATAAACCATTTGCAGAAGAAAACTTAATATATTGGATATGCAATTAAATCAAAGTATAAAAACCTATAAAGCTGATGTTCCCATCCTTTGAATAACTCTCCCTTATAAAAGAGACCACAGATGATGGATCCAACAGAAGAAACAGTTTCACAAGGAAAAAGAGTCAAAACAAAGAAGAACCTACAAATGAGAGAAGGAAAACAACCTAGGAAGACAACACAAGGAAAATCAAGTGCTACACAGGATATTAAAGAGAAAAATGATCCACGGGAGAATGGCAACTGTTACTATGCACTTCCTACAGCTACCTCTGCCTTTGGATATTTTTAAAAAATTTATTAACCTGACAGCAGGAAACTTTATACAGATAGATCCCTGACAGGGTGCCAGTTTGGTATAAACACTTGCCACCTCTTTGTTTAGCATAAGAAAATCAAGAGAGGTGTTAAGTGGTGCCATGTGTACATTTGGGTAAATCTAGCTTTGCCTCCATCTGCCTCACCTGCACATTCCTACAGAGAATTTGATTAATCATGTGAAGTCCAATAGAAACGTACCATTATTCTTCCTTTTCTTTTTACATTTGCTTCCTTTTCAAATGTGCAAGTGTCTGATCTATTATTAATCTCAAACAAACTGGCAAGGATCTCAATCAAAGAATCTAACAGTTCTTTCACAAATTACCTGTTTACTGTCTAGTAGCCAGCAAGTCCCCTTTGAAACAGCCAGCCATTTATGTTGCTTTTAAACGAGTTTGTTGCTATTTTTTTAACTTCAAAGACAGAGAGAAGAAAGATTAATTAAAAATGAACCATTTGTCATTCAGTCATACCAAACACATAATAGGATTAAATTATTTTTTCTTTCTCTCTCTAATGCTAGTTGCTCTGAGTATAAACACAGAAAATCAGACTTCAAGCCTCATTTAAGAAACATACAACATACACTTTAAAAATAACACTTAACATATACTCAACTTTTGTTTTTTCTTTGCTTTTTTTTGGTCTGTCTTTGTCACAATTCAGGGACAGCTACAAGAGTTTTCTTTCTTTCCATACAAGCAGAAGGATTTATCAGTGGGGCTGCAATACCTGTCCTTCATCAGCTCAATATTACTTTCATCAAAGGTTAAGGGATTAAAACTCTGGTCTCCTCAGAGCTGGAATATACGTGCTAGCACCAGTACCACCACAGCCTGAGCTACCTGCAATACTTAAGCACAGCAGGAAAGCTGAGCTGAGGATGGATTTTCTATCTTACCATTGCATCACGCTTTGTGTTTAAATAGTCATAACATCTGTTTAGGTTTTAATGGGCATTTACTCCCCATTCACAAATACATGCCCCACAAACAGAGTAAGAATTTTGCCAAGATAACAGCATTATTCAGAGTAAGTCAGGTCCCTGTTTGCAAATACCTATTTAAAAATGCTCATGTCAAATATATCCTTCAGTAATAGCAGTCAATCACATAGCCAGGTCTGAGTCCTTTAAGAACTCACTCATTATTTAAGCAAGGTATCATTACTTTTTAGAAAATGGATTTACAAGTCTGTATGATGACTCAGTCCTGTAAAAATGCCACCCATTAATGTTTCTCCTTGACAGTGTTTGTAACTAAATAGGGTTCCTAATCCACAGATTATTTGCTTAAAGGAAAGTATTACACATTTAAGCACTAGCAGTATCAGTCCTATGGCATGGATAACCTATAGTGTCTTAGAACAAAGCATCCACAACATGGGAATTACTGAATAAAATTATATGAAGAGACAAATATCTTTATATGCAGATCAAACATATTTCAGATGTTATGCGTGCACCATCTAAAATAAGGCTCTGATTCCAATATACAGACCATTTGGGCCATGAACCTTTCTATCAGAACATAAATATTCACTAGAGCTTTAATATGTATCAAGAGCTACAAACACACATTGCTTTTTTCTATTGAAATTACCAAACCTTATCAAAGTGTTCCTGATGGGCAGAGATCTTATAGGCCTTTAAAATTTGAGGATATAACCAAATCACTGAGAATCATCCTTAAATACAGTGATGAAAGAAAAGCTCATAGTCTGAAGGCCCCCACAGGCTAGATATACTGTTAAGGATGATAATGTGAGCTTCCTCACAGCAACCTGGAAATGACCTTTGCTCTCACCTGCAAAGACCACGGTCTCAAGAGGTAAAAGACAATTTAGTCCTTTATCCTTTGTAACAGAAATTATTCAAGTGTCATAAATTCTAATCAAGGTAACTCCAATTTTATATATATATATATATATAGTATATATAGTATGTATGTATGTATGTATGTATGTATATGTATGTATGTATGTATGTATGTATGTATGTGTGTGTATGTGTATATGTATATGTATATGTATATGTATATGTATATGTATATGTATATGTATATGTATATGTATGTATGTATGTATGTATATATGTATAACAAATGCGTCTTTAAAGCGTAATACAAGACATCCACTAGCAAAACAAGTCCATTAATAAACCAAATAAAACCACAGGCATCAGATCCAGCACAAGAAACTTAAGATTTCATTTCACTGGAACAAAACCTTACCAGCAAAACAAAACAAAACAAAAAAAAAACGGTTATCAGTCAGGGTTATTTTTCTGTCCTGCAATAATTAAACAGGAAACACATCTGCTCTGCAAAATTAGAGGCTTGGTATTGCCCTCACTATATATTTACAGCTTTATTTATTTTTTGATTTGTAGAACTACAGACTGAATCTCAAAGAGTAACTTTTTATCATACAGTAAAATTACCTTAATTTGCAAGTGCATGCACTCACAGCTTTTATTTCCATCATCTAATTGTGTCACAAATTGCCTTCAATTAAGCATTAATTAAGGACTTAGAGATCTAACTCCAGGAAAGTCAGCCTCAGTCTACAGAGGCTTTTGATACTTGGATCAGCCACTTCATTCTTGGGATTTTTACCATACTGACAATTTTATATATGACATATCCTTAGTGTCTATACCAATTTTTGAATCTCAGCAGTTTATTACACAGCTAAACATGACATGTGCTTTTTTTCTTCTAAGTTTTTGAGGGTTTTTTTTTGAGAGCAATACTTCATAATTTTTACTAGAATTGTTTGAAAATATAGTAAAATATGACAACTAGGATTAGTTAAGTTAGGATCAAATCCCAATATGTTTATTCAAGTGAAACTACTACTTAACATTAACAAAAGCTTTCTCTAGCAAGACCGGTGGCATTTGGCCTGGGGTAATATTTTGAAGGATATTGCAGCGTACGACAAGTTGATCTGAAAATGACACTGCCAGAAAAGTCAAGAACCATACTCAGTTTTTGGGCTACTTAATTACATTCTATGGTTAAAATAGTAGATATTACTTCACAAATATTTTTGAAAGTAAATAACTCACCACAAGATCTCTTACAAAGTAACTTCACCTCCTACTGTACAGCAAAACTAGGATTTCTGTAACCAAAACACTGTAGCTGTGCTAACCCGCATTTCAAAACCTTATTTTTGAGGTAATGAGTTTCAGGACAGATTCCTCTATGAACATTTTGCGCCTCATTTTTGACCACTTTTTCTACTCTTTCTGGTTTCATATAACTTCAATATCAAAAGTATTTTACATGTAGGTATGCAAATTCAGAAGAGTCCACTGGTATAAAAGCGCAAGTAGAGGATTACAGACTCCTAGACTATAGGACAACATTTTCTTTTAAAAAGACACAAATTTTATTTTTTTTTTTTTTTTTTTTACATCACCACCATCAGGAGAAAACAAGCCAGCAAACAACAATAAGGCACAACCCCTCTAATCACAGCTGCTTCTGTCATCACTCACAGAGAACAGCTGTACTACAGTGACAAAGTGCATTTCCACAGACACCTGTACATCAGTTTCAGGTGGAAGCTACTTCAGGTCATCATGAACTTACACTTAATCAGGTATTTCTGAGACTTAAGATGCTGCAGCATTCATCTGTTTTGTCATTGATAGCAAATCACACATAAGGGAAACAAAAGTTTAGTGCATCTCTTAATTAATTGTGATCCTGCTCTTTCCTCACTGACAGCAGGGACTGTTACTGAAGAGGTACCATTTTGATGTGTAACAAAAACCAAATACCCATTGTTTCTATGGCATGCGGTGAAATACCAAAACAAGGCAATTTGAGAATAAGTAGGTGAATTTTAGGAAAAGGTACAGGTGATAAAAGCAGGCCTTTGCAGAAATAAACTTATCCATCAAAAGAAGCTAAGCAGAATGTGTCTGGTAAAAGAAAAGAAAGCTCTTTGCATCTCATCATTCAGCTCTGTTCATCTATATGAAAATAAGACTCATGAAATATTGCTAACATCAACATGACACAAAAATGCTGGTCATTCACTCCAAATAAATCAGTATATGATTTTCACAAATCCTTAAAAAAATGAAAAGCAGCAGTGTAGAAAACTTGGTTCTCTAGGGGCCTGTCTCCTCTTGGCTTTCTAAAATGTTCCTCCCTTACCTGTTTAAGAGATTTGGGGAAAATTTTCACACAGCATGGATTAAATGTTATATTTTTAAAATATATTTATTATCTCAGATAACATGAAAGAAGGTTGAAGGAGAAAGTTGTCATTCTCTATGTCAACACCTGTCAATATTTTCACAATAATTTAACTTCAGACACTGCAAAGAAAAGTACAAAGTATGCATTCTTAACATGCTATTCATAACATTAAACAGAGAGAAAAAACTATAGGGTGGTGACATCCCATATTTATGTATCAGAACTCTAAACACAACTACACTTAATAATTTTTAGTGTTTACTGCAAATCTATCTTAAGGGATGCATCTGTGATATAACATCTAATCATCTTTATTTTACATTTGCTCAATTTGATATTAAAATGTATCAAAATTGACCTACTATCCTTTATTTTTTTGTTATAAAAGTTAATAAAATTAATTGACAAGGGCTGTTGCTAATAGACTGTAGCATCTGTCATAATTGTAGCAAAACCGCAATAAATGGTACATAAGTTCATACTAAGACAGTTGGACTATTTCACTTACTTTTGTTTACTCGGGAACAACTGTTTAGCAGTATAAGGATCAGACTAGCAAACATCTTACACTCACCAATAGAAAGAGTACAATATATAAATTTTTAGCTTTTTTACTAGTGCTTTTAGTGAGATAAATTATATTTTCAGCCCAGAAGGAGAAAGATATGGTTACACATCATTTCTACATAACACACAACAACTCTAATGAAAGTGTCTGTGTATATTTCACTACCACTGTAGAACATCCAAATGACAGGGGCTCAAAAATATACTGCCTTTTATTAGAAGACTTGCCTGATCTAAAAACAAACAAGCAGACATTCCACTATACTCAAATTAAAAGCTCACTTTTTGCTTTGTATATGCCTTGCTGTATTTAATAGATGGACCCTAAATATTTGAGCAAATAAAACATAGAAACGCAGCTGAAGATATTTATATTACTCTAGATAACTGGTAGCCCTTTGAATTTTAAACATTGTAATTCTTTCCTAGATGACATGGGCTAAAATTATTTTTATATGCTTTTTGAGCATTCAAACTGCTAACGGAAATTATGCTTTCCATGGAAACAAAGATTACTAAGAGGGTGCTTAAAAATGGATGTGATATTCAGTAACAGTCATTACTGCAATTTAGAAATTAAATTTTAGGGGAGGTTAATTATTATTTTTCCTGCATCTGTAGTGAAGTTATTTAGTAAAACATTCTGTACTGTATCTTTCAGTAATGTGTAAAGAACATTATAATAAAATATTGCATGTGTTCTTTTGTTTTAAAAAAATCTCGCAGCTCTTATTGTAGGTGGAATACTGAAATCTGAACGCTGCTATGGATTTCCTTACAGATTATGAAATCAAAAGTTGAATCTTAGAAAATGGGCTCTCATCCTCTCTCCCTTAAACCTGCATTTCCTTTAAACAAGATCTTTTTCCCTTTGACTTCCACCTATAGAATAATAAAAAATAAGTAAATTATCCATTTTTTATTAAGGTTTGTCTCAGGTCACAAATAGAAAAAATTAAAAGGGACTCCTTTAGGAGTGTAGTCCCTCTAGTCACAATATACCATACGGTGCTGCTACAGCTCAGACACCTATCAACATCTATCACTCAAGCACGCGCCTCAACAGCTCTGCTCCCTTTTCTGATTAGAGATCAGAGTTGCTTGAGTTGGCTTACAGAGTGTCATCCGTTTGAATGACACATGTCTGTGTTGCAGGGCCACTCTCACTGCTTTTGTTTTGATTGTGAAATGTTACACTTATCTGGCACAATTTAGAGTATTCCAAGATGAATAAAAATTCAAAGGTAATTTCTCTTTCCACAAGCTTGAGAAGAAATACTTAATTTCTAATTAAATTCCAAAACCATTAACTACACATGCAATACTCTTGCTAGGCTATTTTACTCAGTATGAAAATTTTCTACAAGAGTCTTTCAGTTCTCTTCAGACAGATTTATTTTTACTATAAAAAATTACAGCTTCTCAGTTTAATCCTCAGAAAAAGCTGGTAGCCTGTGCAACACATCAGCATCTACAACAATAATTGTTAAAGTACTCCAAGAAAATGATACACACACACGCACACACACACACGCACGCATGCACACGTTACATTACGTTACCGTCCATGGCACTAAAAACATCATAAAACATCTGCAACTTGCAGATACGTCTGTAAAAAAAAAAATCTTAAATCTTGTTAAATACGTTCATTGTTAATAAAAGTTTTCGGGACTGATGCTGGTAACCAGTTGTAATAGGAGCAGAAAACTGTGTGTCTGCATGCTCCAAGCTACTCTTTCCTACTTACAAGGAAAAAAGAAAGAAAAAGAACAGGGGGAGATTGCTCTTCCGGACAACATGGTAGCAGTGAAATGAAATACCTAGACAGACTTACCGAAGAGCTTGCTGGGAGTGTCCTCGCTGTCATTTGATTCCACAGGCGCAAGCAAGGGCTCATTCAGCTCGTTGTCTGAAGTAGCTGCCTTGTCCTCACCTCTCAACTCTGCATTCATTTCACTCTGCAGTGACAGCAAGGGCTTACTGACTTGTCCAGCTATCACTGGATCCTAGGATGGGGGAAAAAAAGAGTGAGGGGGGGAAAAAAGTGGCAGCTTTGGTGCGCGTATACCCTCTTTTCCACTCCCTCTCTCTCTCACACACACATACACACACACACACACACACACACTCTCTCTCTCTCTCTCTCTCTTATCTCTGGCTGCTCCTGCTGTTATTGCTGGCTGCAGTCAAGTGAAGAGCTATTACAGATCCAATGAGTTTTCCATTACTCCCCACCCTATTAAAGCTCAACTAGCATGTGAGAGATTCAGGATGCTTTGGAGAAAAACTTCTAAGAAAGCAACATAACCAACATAGCTTTAATTGCGGGATGTGCTTTTTTTGTGTGGATGTTTTTACGCCTCACCCTGCCCTTAGCATAGTAAGAGAAGAAATTCCTATATGCTCTGATACCACAGAAAAGGAGCCCCCTGAGAGTGCTCCATAGTGATCTAAAGATGTATACTCAGCTATATAACATTAACAAAATCAAATACACAGTACCTAGCATTCCAGCATTTCTATGAAAATACACAGCATCAAATAGCCATTTCATTACATACTTTTAACAGAAATAGAGTTTTCTTCTAACTCTTCCTGTCGTTGGGATACTATGGTCCCAAAGTCCATAAAGACACAAACACACATTTTTCTTTTGAAAATAAAAATCACAGAAATCATTTTCAAAAAGATAAAATTAGGGAAGATACTTACACATACAGTTTGCAATTATTCTTGTGTTTGCAACATTTATATTCCCCATAAAATATTATACATATATATACACATATCTAAATGTTTTTTCTTGATGATCAGAATCTGTTTTATCTTCTGCTCATTGAGGACATTTGGGGGTCAGGCATTATTTCCAAGCACACTTGTTTATTCCATTTGCAAAATAATAAGCATAATATCATGACAGCATAGAAAGCAGAGTAGAAAAAAAACAAAAAAAAAAAAAAGGAAAAAGAACAAGTGACCTTGTTGCTCTCTCTAGCAGCTATTTATTGCAAAGTTCATGCCTAAATGGTTCTTATGCAGAGAACAGGTGACCAGCGAGCAAGTAGGTTGGCTAGCATGTTCCCTCTGTCCCGTCCTCACATTGGTCGATGTTTGCCTATGGGTTTTTTAATGTATTCGTGTCTGAAAAGTGAATTTGATATGACACATGATAATCTATGAAAATGTTAATCAATACAAATAGTTTAAGCTGTCATCAAATGCACTTCTTTAGTCAATACTCATATCGCCGAAAACAATGTCACTGTCACTAGGGCTTAATTTGCACAGCACTTAAATATTGGACTCTGTGCATCAATGCACTCCTCTTCAAATACTGTAGGTAAACACATTTTCTCCCTATTTAAGGCTGAAGCACTCAGCACGCATTTAGTTGATCCGAATCCTCCCTTTTGAATACCTTGATAGGTCCACTGGAGGGCAAAATTAATACTTAATTGAATCTCACAGTCATCAAAATAATCAATACTTTTTTATTATTTATTCTTTACAGTCTGTTGACTGTTTCAAACCTCTGAGGGAATGGTGGAAAGGATTCATGGCTTTGAAACACTGTCATTTAACAAGGTAATTTTCAGTGGGGCATTAGGGGTTGTGAAACATATAATAAAACAAAAATGGTGGCTTATAATAGGAGAAAAGAAAAGAATTATATTTCTGCCATCTAACAAAACAGGATAAATAAAAAAAGCAAGTGCAGGCAGGAGAGGGAGAAAGGAGGGGGAGAGGGAAAGAAAGACTGGCTTCTGAAGGGTTTTATCATATCAAGAGCAGAGCTGAGCTTTCATAATGCTGACATTTCTCATTCTGACAATCCTAAACAAGTGGAAAGGATGAGATCGCAGATATCATCTTTCATCACATTCCCCAGCTTAAGAACCAACATGACAGCTTCTCTTCCCTTTACACTGTTAATTACTAAATAAAATACTGCTCTCTGTCAGCATTAGATTATTGCAGATAGCAGCCACAAACATTACTCCATTGTTTTGTTTTGCCTTTTTTTAAACCAGTGATACCTACATTGAACTCTTCAGACAATAAATAAGGCTTGTGTCTACATATTGTAAATATATGAAATATAATCAATTTAATCAATTTGGTAAATCCATGTTATTGTCAGGCTAAATTGCTGGCAATTTATTAACATTTCATTTAATGTATTTATTAGACAGCAACAATTTGAACATTTCTTAGATGTTTCTGGAAAGGAAACAAATCAAATGCATTTATTTTGCAGACACTGTAAAAAACTCTGACTTGTTTTGCCTCATACTCATAGTACACTATGGATGGTCATTAACTGAGGCAAAAATAATGTTTGCTTTCATATACTAAATAATGTATTTTTAGCAGGTTTTGCAGCTAAAGGTCATTGTGAACACAAACAGCATTGTTTCAGTCTGTGATGCTTCTCTCAGTTTCAGCTGTCCAAAACTAACATCAAGATTTGTTACAACATCCATAACAAATGAGAATCAGGATAAAATTTGACCCTTTTCATCAAAGTAGTTTGGGGACGGAACTGATCATGTCCACGGAGAAAAACTGATCTGAAGACTAACAGCAATTTAATGGATTTAATGGAATCTGTAGGATTCTAGATTAAGTCTTAGTTGCCAAATTCTGAAGTTGAATGTATGAAAAATAGGAGGAAGAATAATGTGGGAAATGTGACAGCACTGGGGAAAACCTCAGCCCTTTGATGACAGTGAATTCATAGAAACTTCAACAGAGTCAGGATTTTATTTGTTGTGTATATCAATAATTCGGCCTCGTCTGGAGTACTTTGTTCATTTTTGTTAACCCATCTAAGAAAGATACATCAGAAAAAGGTGCAGTAAGAATGATAAACTGGTCAAAAGGACTGGGAGTGCTTACAGAATAGTGTGACTAAGAATGAGCATGATCAAAGGATACAAGAAAATAAACAGCAGAGAGAAAATGTAGATCAAAAGCTATTCACCCTAACTCATATGAGGAGAAAAGGTGTCTCCACTCAAATAGGAAAAAGTCATAAATTTAATAATAATAAATTATATTTTTCCAAACAGTAGGTGGTGGAAAACCTGTGGAACTCATTGCTGCAAGGTATCACTGAGACCTGCACTGCAGTAAACATCAACGCAGTCACTCATAGGGCTGGGCATATTCTTAGCAGAGAATTTAAAACAGCTTTGCAAACATACAGGCAAGGACTGTAAAAAGTGAAATAATATAAACTGCTACCCTCTCCCTCAGGCAGCACAAGAACATGTAGTTAACCCCCAGGGTAGCTCTCTCTGCCAGGTGGTAAATGAACGACAACTTTCTCTATAAGCAGACAGATTAGATACTGTCCGAATTTCTTGTCTATATGAAGACTAAATAAATCACCTAAACAATGACTTAAGGAAAGGTATGTTTCCCCAAAAAACATATTAAAAATTGGACATTTTTAAACTTCAGGTTATCTCCAGGCCTTCATTTGCTTTCTGTGCTTAAAAACATGTCGGTCCTGAAGTGAATTATGCATGATTAAAAACTATTGTTTTTGCAAAACACGTAATAAATTGTAATTCTAGTGCACAGCAAGTGGCCTAGCCTGCAAAATTCCTTGGTGATCAAAGGGATTTTTTGTATATTTCCTAATGGTCTTCCTAAAAACAATTCTGGAGTAGTTGCTATGTCAGATCCAGGCCCAGCAGCCCTCTCCTCCTCTTCTGCCCACCTACAAATCCATCCCAGAGAGGACCCGCAGCACTGCAGAGGATGCATTGAGGCAAAGAATTGCGTATGCATCTTTAGTAGCTAATAGTCAGGATCTGTTCTTCTGCACTAGATGTCTGTGCACTCAACATTTGCCTTTTGGAAGGTGCTATATTACACTTTGCACTGTAACACAGGCTCTTCTGTTCACTGACAGCCACACAAAAGTTTCAACTTTTCATATGCAAAACTGAAAAGTATAAGAATTCATAAAAACAGCAAGATGAACTTTGTCAAAAGGGTTTAGATGCTGTAAGTAAGAGGCAAGGGCACATGATATTTCAGAATTTCAGGGTTCAAGTTATGAGAGAACTAAGGAATCACAATCCCCATATTCAAAGTATAACTGTATATACCACACATGTAGTGACCAATTATACACACATCTCTTGCAGATACTCATATAACTTGTCATCTATTTCTTGTTCAACTAGCATTAGTACTTCCAGACTATGAGATTTCCCTGACAGCTTTGTTCTGCAAGTGGTCCTCCCTGCTGTGTGTCTCCCTTAAGGGGCGGCTTATACCTCCTGTAATTCAGTTACAGTATCTGCTACACCACTCTTGAGCTCTAACACTCCCCGATGGTTTAAACTGGCTGTTGGGCTTTACTTAATAGTAAAAATCCTGTGGATTTGCAAATGCAAATTATAGTTTTGGTAACACACTCTCTTCTAAAAGCTAAAACCTTTACTTTTTTTTATCTGAAAGACTGTATGAAGTACAGGAGGACATTTTTCTCTGTGTGAAAAGCTTTGCCTTTGCCCTTTAAGGGTAAAGGTGTAGTTTCTAAGCAAAACTATTTAGTAATCAAAGACAGCTTTAAAAAAACAACTGTATAGGGTTTGTGTCAAATGTGCCCAAGGCAGAAGTCTAAAAATGAACTAGTGTCTTCCTTAATGCAGGAGTTGAGTTATAATAGAGCTTTATAAAGGCTTCATGTACTGATTTAGCCACTGGTCTAAATTTTGTACCTACTGCACCATAAACATTGTTGCTCTGAATGTAATTACTTTCTAAATTCTAGTTCAGAGAAAAAGTAAGGTACTCTGTTTTGCTTTTCATTTTGCCCTTGGTTTGAAGTTAATTTACACAGACTTTTTTCCCCCTAATGTAGAAGTATTTGAAATCAATTTTCTGTTTTTCTTCAAAACACAAAATAAATCCTGCCCAAACCCCCACCCCTAATCATGATATTGCACAAACTTCTGTTTGGGATGTACACAATTAATTTGTTTGAGAGCAAACACAAAAATTCTACTAGTAAACATAAAATTTGCATTTTGTAATTACTTATTATTCCAATGACCAAACTAAAAATTGATTCAAATTTTAGTTTTTTAATTTTTTAATCAAGATAAAGCACGATCACAAACTTGAATAAAGCTGTTCTAAGAAGTACTTCAGCATACCTTTTGTGTGAGGAGTACATTAAAAAGACTCTACTAGAAAAGGACTGAATTTCTTTTTTTGGTAAATATCAGTGAAATTTAGGATTACCTTCTCCCTTGGTCTTCATATGAAAAAGTTTTCTTCCTTCATATTATTGCTTCTAGAGGTATTCATTTTTTTCCATAAATATAAAGTTCTCTTACAGACAACCTTCTTTGATTCTGCCTTCTTCTAACATTGTTTTATTTGTTGTCACTAATGTGCTGATATTTCCAACCCAATCTATCCATAGGCTGGTTTATGCAAACTACTTTGAATCAACCTTTTGTCCCCTCCTAGCCTCTGACCATTTATACCTGCTGGCTCTTATTTCCCTGGAAAAGTTACAGGGAAAAATCTCATTTTCTTCACAGCCACTTGTACCACCACCTTTGGATGCATGTTAATAAGCAAAACAAACAAGCTGATACGTCATTGATCTCTCATCACTATTTTGATCTTGAACTTCTATTTAGCTATTTATGTCTTTTGTCTATATTACTCATATTCAGCTTATTAAAATCATCTGTATTACCTCTCCTTTCTCTTACAGCAAAAAAGCAATACATCATCAGCTCATCTCACTCAATTATCACCCAAAAACAGTCTCTGCTTTTCTTCAGTTAGAATTGTATTTATTCTCCTCATTAAATTCTCTGTATCAGAAAAAGAAAGTTCTTCTTTTCTCCCTTTTCTCAATACTAACGTGTCTTTGGACATTTGGTTTTTCCAGTGATATTCATTTTCACATATAGTGTCCAGGTTGCAGTTAAAAAATAGTTTTCTAGTTAAAAATAATGTGTCTCATTAACAAATCAGTGCTTAGTTATACACATTTTATTACTAATCCTGAACTATAACAATTTAATTTGGAAAGTCAGAAAAACTGTCACTGCCCAAGGTGCTTTCTTTCACAGAAATATTCTTCTCAAGTTTAGCAATAATTTTGGATTGTCTCCTTCATTTATTTATTTACTTTTAAGTTCTGAGGAAATTGAAATGGTTACTGCTAATTAGAATAACATAGATCTGACTGGAAAAAAAGGGTTTACAGAAACTTATGCATCTTTTAATTGTTGCTTCAGGAATAATAAAATTAAATTAATTTTTTTCTTTTTAAACTAAATTTTAAGTGGCAATTTCCCTTGAATTGCTGTGCCTTGAGATTGAGGTACTACAATGTGTTTTCATATCATACCAAAAAATCCCTCACTAAACATTTTCCCCCCTATTTCACTATTCTCCCTAATGATACTATTGCATGTATTTCTTACACCTATTAAGATCAAGCAGAAAGATTCACAAGAGAATTTCAATTTGCTAATCAGGCTCTCTAAAGGCTGCAGGGAATAGGCCCACAGATGCTGCCCCATAATAAATAGCTAGATCAACCTTTATTTTACAATCAGTTTGGGTTTATTTCTCTAAATGTACCATAGCAATCTTTAAAAAGGAAAGAAAGGCAAGGAATGTTGGTTTCACCACAGAAAAAATAAAGAACAATAATTCATTAGATGTTTCATGTAGGAGACATCTGCACCGCTGGTCCAGAAAAGCCATTTCTTAATCCTGCTGGCAAAGAAATAAGTGCACTAATGAATCCATACTTTGTGTTTTTCCTGACATACATGACACTTAGGGATCATTAATGCCAGAGTACACACAGCACAGAAGCTTTAATTGTTGTTTTAAAGTCTTAAAAGTTGACCTTAATGCTTCTGATACAATTATTAGTCTGATTTAAGGATCATACTGCTTTTCTTGTTACAAGAACTCTTGTTTAGAGTTTTGTACCAGATCCAGGGTGAAGCTATTCAAAACTTTCCTCTATTAATTAGATAACGAGAGTTTTAATTTTGGCCTTGGCCTGATTATAATGATTCCACATTTAAATTACATACTGCCTTACTGGAAAGGAGCTTGTCTATCTGTGGACATGTAGGAAAAGTTTGTATGCATACACAGGTCAAGAGATAAGAGAAGCTACTATTCTGGGAAGCTACCACACTCTTCAAAACACATAATAGACAATAGCATCCAGCCACTAGCAGAAGTAACAAGTCCTGAGAGTGGTGAGAGAAACCAGCCTTCTTCGAGTTAAAGATTCTTGGAGTTACACAAAACCTGGCCCATGTTGTGAAAGCAGACAATCAGGCCCTAGAGATCAGAATATGGCAAAGGCAAAACAGCAATTTTGACTGGGAACAACATGGTGGAATAAGACTTCAACTGGCTTTCCCATTCATTTCATAGAATCATTTATGTTGGAAAAAAAACCTTTAAGATAATCAAACCAAGAGATTTCCTACTTTTCTTTCATCTGGTTTCCTGAAAGAAGGAGATGCTGTAGGAGAGCAGTTAAATCTGAAATTAGAAGATAGTCCTATCAGGACTAAGACTTTGACTCTTTCTTCATATGAGTAATGGATGATTCCCAATACTATGTCAATTCTATTCTGAAGGAGCCATGTCAAACATAAGAAAACATCCAGAAAATGTCAAGCCTGAAAGAGTAATTAAAATTTTTATACTGTGGGGCCAACTTACCAGAAGACTTAGAAAAAATCCAATATGAAGAGGAAATCACTGTCTTCCATTACAAAACTAAACAAAAACCAAAAAACAAACCAAAACAAAACAAAAAAAAAAAAAAAATAAAGCAAAAGTTCTCTAAAGGTATTAATTCATTACTCTTAAGGAGAAAATACCATTCTACCCTAATGTAATGCATTAGGTGTCTAACTGATTCCTGCTATAAAAAAAACCCCAACCTTGTTCACCCCAAAAATTATTTCATGGTGTGATGTTTTAGTCTCCACACTGACCACATGAGAAGACATGAAGTGTTATCCAAATCCCAAGTGATCTTTCATAAGCCTGCCAGTTTCATAACTTGTCTTTTTTCTTGCTTAATATTTGCTCAATTTCTATTTTGAGCAGCCCTTAAACACAAGGCCTCTCTTTCCAGATGATTTTGCTACATGTGTAAAAAGATCTTTCTAGAACCTACAGTATGCTCTTATCAGCATAATCCTCCTGCTGTCCATGAGAAGAGGCCATAAACAACCTCTTTGAAATTAAGAAACACCATAAAATACTCCATGGCATACTTGAGTATGTCTTTCCAAGATGAAAGATTTCTTACTAGTATTTCTACTGCAATGCAATCAAATGATAATAATTTGCCCTATCCAGAAATTTAAACATGGTATTATATGCATTTTGTCTATATTTTCATTTGTCAGGCTTTATCAACCACGCACACATGAGAAATTACTTTGGGTGAAAAAATATCAAAGCAAAAATTCAGCTAAAATTGCTTTCTTTTAGAAAACAGCACATCCAAAATCACATCAAAACCAAACTTACAATAGTTTTTGAATGTTGATCAGGTATGAGAGAGAAACTTGACCAGGCTGCATAGAAGGGACTCAGAGTGATTGAAAGAAGTTCTCCTCTTAGTTAAACAAAAACTTAATTTGACATAACATGTCAGGATTTTCATGATGTAAACCAAAGAAACCATTAACTTGAATTTTTTACGATCAGAGTGTAGGTTAAATAGTAACCCAGCTCAGTGGTTAATTCAATTATTGCAATTTGATCTAGGAAGACCCAAATCAAGATCCATCTGTACTTAGCCATGGACTCAGCTACATGAGGAAAATATTTTCAGTATGGATCTCATTTCAGTATGGATCTCTTCTCTAGCTCTCACCAGAAATTCTATCAAACACCCACAATATAACATCTTCAAAAGAAACTTTGTTGAAATGGGTACAAATACCTCATAGTGCAATGAAGCAACATTTTCTAGTGAAAACTCTTTTTTTCCAGAAGATTTTTAAAGTAGTATTACTTTAGCTCCAGTTTCATCCAGGTTTTTAATTGAATGCTGCTTTTGAAATGGTTATAATTTATAATACAATACATGGTAAAAACCTAGACCAGTTTGGAAGTTTAGTATCTGCTTTTTGCAAACCTTTTAAAAACCTTTACAAATACAGTTAAAACACTTAAACGACACCAGGCAAATCATGATTTCACCAGAATATCCCAATCGAAAACTGAGGAAAAGTCTTCAATCCCAAATTGTTCATTTTTATCTTGAAGGAAGTGAGAAAGTCTGCTTTAACTTCTTCTTGCTAAACAAGGCCGAAGTCTTCCCAAATCTGAATCCAAACTTAGAATAGCTCAGCCTTAATTTAATATATTATGTGGTTAATAAGTTAGTCTGCTCTTCATGGAGCTTCCCATGATAAGCACTTGAATTTCAGTGGCAAGTATGGGAAATTATTTCTTTTCTGGCATTTCTACCCATATCATACTTTCTAGGGGTGGACCTTCAGATTTCCTTTTATCTACTCTAAATATAGAATAGAAAAGCAATAATGCCCATCTTTTGAATAAACTGAAAGCCTCTCCTGATCTGAGGCTCACAGACTAAAGTGTTATTTTCTTTTTCCAGATACTACAAAATGCACTGCAGCTTCCAGGTTAAGAGGAAGAATCCCAAATAGTTTTTCTATCATTCTTCTACGTTGAGATTATCTGACAACAAAACCTGCTGCTACAGCTGCTAAACATAGTTAATAATGCCACAAATACTGCAGATCAATAATGCAATGCTTTCTATATTTCCCAAGCCTTTCCCATTGATGAATGAGTGCAATTGTTTTTTTAATCATTACAAAACATCTTCAGGGTTACTTTTCTTCATACCAGGTCTTCATCAGCACCTGGGTACCACATATTTATTTTTATATTGTAGACCACAATATATTAATTTCTAATTAATTGTATTTCTAATTTACCAAGCCTTCGACTATCACACAGCTTCATATTTCTAATAAAGTTTGCATAAAGACTTAAAGAACTTGAAGTCCAAAGGGTGCTTCACCTTTTTATCAATACCCTTAATCTGCTGGAAGTTGCAGGTATACTTATAAACGCACAATGTTTTGTTCATTATGCTAAGGCAGGATGTGTCATACACCACACACAGCAACAGTATTATGTGTTGGACATATAGGAGGGTCTCTTCAATGCAAAGCAGCTTTTCTGTTTAATGCTTTACAACAGGAGAACAGCAGAACATTTACCAATCATTTTAACAGCAATTACAGTAACTAAAATAACAGTAACTGAATTAATAAACAACGAATGAAGCATTTATCAGATCTGATTATATTTTCGTACATGAACAGTTCTGCTCTTTATTAGAAACTGTTTAGCTGGGGGATTTTTGAAGGGTTTGTTGGTTCTTTTAACAAAAAAATTTGCCATATAATTATTTGCCATTGGCTCCCTATTGTTTCTCAAGGAAACTCCTTCAAAACAAACAATATTTGAAAGGAAGGAAAAATCAGATAAGAGAGTAAACCAAAATATGCAATTATAGTAACACATTGAGGCTAACACCTGGTTTATGCAAACTGGCTGACATCAATGGGCTGCTCAGTTTCACCCTAAAAGAATAACTAACACTGCTCTGCTCAGAGAGCAGTCACAAGGGCTGTTGATTTCCTTCTGTTTTAACAGGAGAAAAATATTTCCAAAGTTGCTATTACTGTTTATGACATGTATATCTAATGTACGCACATATATGCATGCAGATATTACATGTATGAAAAACCTTTTCCTTCCCAATTAAGCCTTTTGAATTGCTGCCATCTGCTTCAACAGGGACAAACACATAATTAATTATCCTCATGAAAAAGCACTGAGATCTATGTAAGGGCACTGATTTTCTTATCATTGAAATCGATAACAAGATATCAATAGGTGTACCTAAATGTTGTTTAGTTATTTAAAAGGAAAAAAGGTCAATATAATTTCATAATAATATTTGTCTCAAATTACTTTTTAAACTATTTTTTAACCTATTACAAACTTTGTTTTAAAAAAATAATAAATATAGTTTTTGAAACTAAAATTCTCCTTCAAATTATTAATATTATTTAAAAACATGGCATAATTGGCACTTTTTTTTTCCTTTTGTTTGTATGCATAACCAATGCAGAAATATGCAGATCATTACTATATCTGCTTTGGTAACATTAGCATCCCAAAAATTAGTATTAAAAATCCATTAATAATTTCAGAATGATTAAAAATAGGAAAACAGTGCAATAAAATGTAGAATATGAGTTTTGACCACAATCTCACAATTTTTGTTCATTGTAAGTTATTTTCATGTGTCAGTCCAAATGGAAATCGATATTGTGTGTTTGGCTTATATATTTGAAGAAAGCATCCTTGCTTTGTCCTTAAAGGAAAAGTTCATTCCTATGTCCATATTTATCATTAGCTTCCTGAACCTAGAGACTACATGTATTTATAGTTTGCATATGCAAAAGAAAAGAGACATTTGAGTTTCCTGCAGCAAGCCTGAGTATACTAGCACAGCTGCAAGATCTTACAGTGTTCAAACCACCTTTGACATTTCTGTTAGTCCTCTTTAACAAAAAATAATCTTTCCTTTGTGAGAGAGAAGTTTGCCACCAGATGGTTATAATAGGAAGGCTGGCTTCCTGGAGGCTGTTTTGCCACTGAAGCTGTATGCATTGCCAGGCAAATCACCTAATCCCTATAGATTGTTTAACCAATTTTAACTTTTAAGCCTTCCTGTAAAAATTTGCATAAGTAATCTACCCTATCCCCACAGAGTCTTCACTGAACTCTTTCTTGCTCTATGCTTTTCTAAGTTTTAATAATATCTAACTCAAAGTTTCATAAAAACTAACTTTCCTCAGAAATTTTGTGAGGAAACTATGCTCACAAATTTTTAATTATATTGACTGCTAGGACAATTTCCACTATATTTAAGTGGACCATTAATAATTTTATCCATTTATTCCTTTTGTTAACCTACTCCTTTAATTTTTTACCTCCTTTCAATATCTACAGCTATCCATTTTCTTGTGTTGAGAAAATAATCTAGCAATGCATACCTAACCAATTTATTCTTTACATCAAGAAAAATCTGTCTCTCATTTCTTAACCTGATGGCAATACTGATACATTTCATAGAGCAGCTGCAGGTCTTGATTGTACCTAACTCAACACTGGGACAACTGCAACGGTTCCTCTAGGAGCAAAAGATGCTTTCTCTTTGCTCTTTTGGTACTCAGACTGCTACACTGTGTGCTCTCAATTCTCCCAGCATAAGGAGCTCAAGAAGAATTAGAAAAGCAGATCTTCATTGCAGAGAAGGAAGGCAAGAAAATAAAACACTGCAAGACAAGAACTCATGTCTGCTGTTATTATCAGAACATATCCTGTTACACCACTTTTTCTTTTCTTCCTACCACTGCACTTTCCTCAGGAATAATCCCTTTCCAAGCAGTTATCAATACAACTACCCTTAAAGTCCCAGTAGGTGGTTCTTATTTTTTAAACCTACTGAAATGTTCCTCCAACATATTTATTCCTGCTCGTGCTTACAGCGTTTGCTCCCTCTTGAAGATCTGCAAATTTTGGTGAGCTATTATGTCTAGCAGCCAAGCACTCACACACATACTCACTCACTCCCCTCTCTCACAGGATAAGGAGAAAACAAACAGAGGGAGACATGGCTTGTGGATCAATATAAAGACAGTTTGATAAGGGAAGCAGAAGATGCATATGCAGGCAAACCAAAATAAGGAATTTTTAGCATTACTTCCCATTGACAAGCCCATTCCAGGGCAGTGAAGCCTCACTGTGTGTAACATCTACCTGAGAAGATAAAATAACCCAAATTCCTCCCTCTTTCTCCCTGCTTTTAACGCTGAACACTACATCATATGTATGAAATATCCCTTTCAGGTCACGCATCCCAACACTATCATAGAATTGATCAATTTGGGTTTGAAGGGACACTAATATCATCTAGACCAGGTTGCTCAGAGCTCCAGCTAACCTGGCTCTAAGCATTTCCAGACATGGGGCATCCACAACTTCTCTGTGCAATCTGTCCTGATGCCTCGCCAGTCCCATGGTAAAGAATCTTTTCCTACTATCTGATCTAAGCCTATTCTTTTTCAGTTTGAAGCCATTTCCCCCTTCTCCTATCACTAAAAATTAGTCTTTCTCCAGGGAGGCTTTACAGAGAGACTGTTCTTCCCCAGCTTCTTGCCTATGTCTAACACAGACACTGTGCGAGCACTGTTCTGTGATAGCCAAAACGCTGGCGTGTCATCAGTATTGTTTTAGTCACAGATTCAAAAAACAGCATCATATGTGCTGCTGTGAAGCAATTTGCCTTCAGCCAGCTGCACCAGTACTATGATTCAGATCTACAACTTAGGAAGAGTGGAGGACCCACACACCTGTGACATTTCTTGAGCTCCCTTTTCACAGAGACTGGTAGCTCTACTCAACTCACAGGCCTGACAGTCCCAGCTCATGTGCTTCTTCTGCATTCAAATCCAGGATCCAACCTAAAACATTACTCTGAAGATTGCTGAAGAGAAATCTTGGCAAAATAAAAGCATTAGCAAAGAGACTTAAAGCACCAAATAAATACAAGTGGCTACATGTGGGGTAAAAAAACTTAAACCATCCCCTTTTATTGCCCTTTTCATTTTTGGTTTAAGACCAAACTCTTATTCATAGATTAAAATCAGCTTTCATATTTACTTTTACCCACATTTACTTGATTTGTTTATTTGTTTGGTTATTTAAGTATTTCTCAGCACTACAGTAACTGAATGCTTAATCACATACATTGGTCTCTGTGTTTTCATGCAAGCTGGAGTGTTCTGAGAATTCATGTGGATATTAAAATGTTCTCTTTTGCCATAAAATCAAGTTGGTGGGTGATTACTTCAATATTACACCTTATATAATAAACTTAGCATCATGCCTGCGCTTTAAACATTGTAAGTCAACGAAATTTTATTGCAGAAATTTACAACACATACAATTTTGCCTGCTTGATATCCCATTACTGCAATAGCAGCAGCAATGGTTTTGGAAAAAGCTTTTTTCCCCCAATACACATGTTCTACCAATTTTGCATTCACAAGTAGGGCATCCTCATAGGAAGCACAATAAGACCATTTAAGTGACTATCACAAAGCATTTGTTTATTTCCAAGAGAATGTAAAGTAGTACACACACAGGCCTACATAGAGAATTACTAGTAGAAGATAACCAGCAACTCCTACAGGGAATCAAAACACTTCTACACAAAATTGATTCATTTGTGCAGTCAGAATAGCAAAAGAGTTAAATGTTCTCAAACTTGATACTTAGGTAGAATATGAGATCAGTTTTGTAGCACCAGGATATCTGCACACATATTCCCTATGTAACTCACCAAAGGAGAAAAGAGAAACCGTAGTCTCCATGTAAGTAACACTACTTGTGTTTTACAATTCTACCAGCAGTTTCCAAACTTCCTTCTGCTCACCTTTCAGCTTCAAATCCTAACACAGACAACAAAATTTCTGTTGGGCTCAAAACTGCCTCTTCATGTGGGAAGCCTAGAAATTCATAAGCTTTGAGCTCCAAAGAGAATACTTTGGGGGGCAAGGAGAAAGGGGAGAGCAGAAGGGGGAGGAAACGGGAAGGGGAATAATCCCTATTCTAGAGGACTGTGAGTATTAAGCATTGAATACCAATCTCATTCTATTTCAAGTCCAATTTTTGTATGGAACAGAAGTTAATAAAGGAAGGAAAAAATCTGAAGCCACAATAATATATTTAAGAAAAAACCCCAAATCTACCAACCAACCAATCAAAAACATCCAAAAAACCCAAACCAAACCAGAGGGACTCCTTTTCAGTTTTCTAAGGTCATATATTTAGTGTGAAGAAACACTGAATTTTGTTCCATGTTGTGGTGGTTTAAAAAGAAAATGAGGGTTTTTTTTGGAATTCAGTAGTCAAACCAATGAGTGCTCAGGTTTAAAGATTGGCACCTGGTGTGGCCACTGAGGACAAGGATCCGCCTCTGAGAACACAGGGGTTTAAAAGCAGAGGGCTCCCAGGAGAACTCTCTCTTGGTTCTGGTCCCTGGGGATGGGCGGATCTCCCCTGCCCAGCTGGGAGGGGCAGGGGAAGCCATGCAGCCTGGGCGAGGTAGGCTGGAGCCTTGGGCAGAGAGGGGGAGAGAAAGTACAAGAACCTTGAGAGGTATCAGGCAGCCTCCTTCCCCCCTCCGGAGAGAGAGAGAGAGAGAGACTGTACCTGTGCTACCTTGAAATTTGATATCGGCAGCCGGGCAGCACGGCAGAACAGACAGAAGCCCAACAAGGTATCTTAAATTTGTTATGACAGAGTAATTGAACTGCTGTGATGAATACAAAGCCATATTTATACTGTGGATAAATTATGGCTTTAAGATATTATAGTCATTTATCTATATCTGAATAATAAACTGGTTCTTCAAGCATATAACCTTGGATACAATTATGTAATCATACATACTTGATTGAAATCATACATACTTGAAATCAAGATAAGCAGGAAAAGCACTTCTGTTTGTGACATTTAAAGATCTACTGGACAGAGAAATGTGTAACACAGGAATGTACAGTTGTGCACAGTTGTGTTGTCTTCTAATCTATAGCACCAAGTATTTCACCTCAAACTTGCTCTGAGTCAGATAAATACTTCTTGCACTATAATCCAGGAAAATAATGTAAAACACTGCACTGACAAGGAATGTAGAAGTTGAAGAACACATGGGTTTGTGTTTATTTTCCTCTCCAAAAGTATTTTAAAAATTTGCTGGGTTTCCCTCTAAACGTCTCTGCAGACTCAGCCTAGGATTACACCATCAATATTAACATCGTTAATAATTTATGACCTCAGCAACACTTATTCTAAACCTTTTGTCTTCACTAGGATTTTTCAAGTATAATTCATCTTCATTTAAGGCAATGAGATTGAAAAGGCAGACTAGAAAGTGGAACACAGTTTGTAACATTGTTGATGACAATTCACAGCTGAGTCCCTTTTAGTATAAAAGGGTGTCATAGATCCAATAGTAAAATCTGACTATGCGTAGTATGCACGCTCTGCACAGGTTTAAGCTAATATGACACTTTTAACAAAGAACAATAATATGTATAGTTATTACCTAGAAAACAATTTCAACATGGAGCACAAAAATCATAGTTTCACAGCAAAGTCCCTTTTTTATCTCCCTGTACTGCTTCAAATCCCATTGCTTTGGCTTGCACCATTTATTTGCAAGAAAAATAATGAACAAACCAGATACATTCTAAATACCAAAGAGAAAAACATACACTAAACTTCCGGAAAATTTGTTAGGCAATTTGTTTGTAAATCTCAAGCACAGGGGTAAAAAGTGTGTACTCTGGATTTTTTAACTTACGTCTAATATGCCTCCAATTTCCTTGTAGCTCAAGAAAACTTACTACCAACAATGAATATCCTTACAAAATGTGAAAAATATTTAATTTACAAGACCTTAAGTCTACCAAAAGAAATATGTTGTGAACAAATAACATTATAACTGAGTATAGCTAGTCTGAGAGGAGTTCCTACTTTAAATTCTCAACAACTTTTGGAGAGCTTTCAGATCAGGCACTCTAACAAAATCCAGTTTAAAAGAAGAAGCTTCTCAAAATGTTGAACAACTATAACTGATCACTCACTTGGAGGAAAGGACTGAAAACCTTGAAAACAATAGAAACTTCACTTCTTACGTCAAATTTTGAAAGCTTGAGGTAAAGGCAAACCACAGCAACAGCGTGAGTGAAGACTAAACAAATTGGCCAGGTATGTATTCCCTAAGAGAAAACTGGAGGATCTCTGACCTGTTCACAGTGACTGTACTGCCATCCAGAGGTAGACTGCAGCTTAAAACTAAGTGAAGTTGTGTTGAATTGGCATGAAACAACGACCTCCCTTTTGTCAACATTGCAGACTCCAGTTCTCAGGGAGCCATACAAGTGATGTGGCAGATGAATTCTGCAAGGGCCTGAGGTTTATCCACTGTTCCAAGCATGCATTTGTGGCAGAACAGCCACCAAACATGCTTTTTTAGTTTATATTGTCAGAAAAGGGAATTAACTCTGTACCAGCAGTCTCATTCTTCAGGATGGTTAAAGGCATGCACACAAAGCTTTGTGGGGGAGAATTACTGTTGATCTAAAAAAACTCCAAACCAACTAATAGCATGGAAATAAGTGGGGGCACAGCTTTTATTAAAGTGTTCAAGACAGTCTGATATATTTTTTTGGACAGTAACCTGAGAGACACGGGCATCTTATTGAGTCTAACCAAGAGATCTAGTTAATGGAGAATGCCAGGAAATAAGATTGGCATACATACCTTTCCTTTTCATGCTTGTGGTGAACATTTCAGTTTACAAAGGAAAGACAAAATATGAAGGACTGCATCCCTTCTTTTTTTTTTTTTTTTTTTTTTTATCTCATTCAGCAAGTAGAAGGAATTTAAAGATAAAATGTGAGAGATCATTTAGACCATAGGAGGAGGTAGAAATTAGCATAAAAAAGAGAGCTGATGTCCAGTTCTTGACTGTGGTCCAAAAACCTGACCTGTACAATATATTTGGTGTTTGCATCTGGCATCAGTAATTAAGGGGTGGATATATAGCTTATTTATCCAGATGAATATAAGTGCATTGTTATCTCTTGACCTAAACTGAGAATAGAGAATCATTGCAATAAACCTCTAGTGTTGAAATATGCAGTAAGGTGTCTTACACTTTTACATTAAAAATTAAGAAATGCAAAGTATTTAATAATTTTCCTACCTTATTAATACAGAGTTGCATGCATGGAATTCTTAAAACTCAAATATTTAATTTAAATGTAATAGGGGATGAATATTCCTCTGATGAAACAAACAACACAAGTCACAGGAGACATTCCTATTCCATACAGTGCATTAGTTCCAATCATC
Organism: Sitta carolinensis; assembly: GCA_032173965.1. Taxonomy (NCBI): domain Eukaryota; kingdom Metazoa; phylum Chordata; class Aves; order Passeriformes; family Sittidae; genus Sitta; species Sitta carolinensis. The sequence goes on along the minus strand of CM063284.1, from coordinate 53,367,136 downwards.
TCACTCTGTAGAATGGAGGACTGACATGAGATATCTATACGCCTACCAATAGTTTATAGACTCTTAGAATAAGTGGTGTATCAAGTTGCTAAAATGGAAAAAGCAAAGCGCATTGAACAATTTTTTGTAATTCAAACATGATAATACATGTATATAATCACATCCTTGCCTCAAAAAGAAATCTTTCATCTGCTTGTTATCCACTGCCAATGCCACTGAAGACCCAGAGAGATGAAGAAAGAATTCACTCTGGATGAGGACAATCAATTAAAATCTTTTCTGGAACTAGATATGCCTTTAGAACAGATCAATAAATGCTACATGTTGATATACATCAGTAGAACCATGAAGACATCATCAAAATGATACTTATTAACTACTGCACATGTATTTAATGTATTTATTTAAATAGTAATTCTCAATAAAACTTTTTTTTTATTGATGCATGTCCATACATAAGCTGACATTGACCAAGACCCTCTTACTGCTCTATCAACCTGAAATTGTGCAAAAGAAAGAAACAGAAGTGAAATATTAATGGAAAGTGGGATTTTCCTTGTAATAGCCTCAATAAATATGTCATTCAGGAGAAAAAATAAGTCAAGAATAGAAAGTTTATATCTCCAATATCAAAGAAAAGAATGTTTGTGTCAAATCTATTGGAGAAATTGCCATGAATGGTTCATCCGTGTGAAAATATGATCCTTGTAATGCTGCTAAGATCAGCGAGACCTAGGATGATGCTGAACAAGAAGGTGGCATAAAAATATCCATGGAAGCTTTAATTTACTTATCTGTTTTCCGGTATTTTAAAATGGATAGGAGGGAAAAATGTAAAAAATTGCTTTTTAGGTCCATTCATTAGTTAGTATAAAAATGAAAGTATATTAAATGTGAATATTAAGGTGAAGTCCTTATAAATGACATTCAATATTTTCCCAGTGTGCAAAATTTTTAACTTGAATTAATCTGTTTCCTCAGTTTGGGATAATTTGTATTTCTTTTCCTTGTGGTCCGTATGCTCCTGCTATTCCATGTACATCTCATCTTCCAAACTTTTCTAAATCACTCAGAAAGTTAAAGTAAAATTAAATATATAGTACATTTAAACCAGAGAATTGAAAAAAAATTTTTTATTATTAGCTTCATATATAAGGCCTTATTAGCCCTAATTCACCACCTAATTCTGCAAAAATCTTTGCATAGAAATCCAGCTGCCTCTATTCCTGCTTTTGCAAACATGAACTTTACTATAAACCTCAAAGACATTTTCATGAGTGAACACTTGAGAACTTAACCCTTTTGGGGGTGGCCATAAAAATCAGCTGTCTCTGAGGAGGTCAAAAGAGACTACATAGGCTTAACTCAAAGAAACAACTCTAAAGGGCAGCAGTCCTTGGGTCTACTGCAAAATACATAATTTAACTCTCAGTGAATGTCTTCTGAAAGAGAATCATGCCAGACCTGTTGTCCAAAGAGATACACACCTCAATATTGGCTAAGTAAACTTAGTTGTTCTATAAATTAACAATTTAATTTGTATGTGCCATGGTTTATCACCTATTTTTTGGTTTAATCCTGTATTTGCAGCCAGAGCAAAGAGAGAAATATGGTATTCAGGTGCGTCCAGATAAAAATATTACAGATGTTGTGGTATTTTCTTTCTACACCTTTTCCATACGACCTTCCAATTTATCACAGCTTGTGCTATTGTTTGAGTTTTATATAAGTTACCTGTAACTGCTTACTCTTTCTATTAACTGCTAGAGACCTGTTTTCCAGTACAATGTGCTTACCGCAATGGGCTTTTATTGTCAATATTTTCATTTTTAAAATTCAAATAATTAATTAACTTCTATGTTTTATCTAAAAGACTTAACAAAAAAAATGTTTAACACAACCTAGCATACAACACTAAGGACAATTAAGAGAAGAAGCTGAGGTGGAGGATGCTTTGCTTTTAATTTCAATGAGAATAACAGAAGCTGAAGTGTCCTTACTCATGACATATATGAAAATACAAAAAAAGTCATTTCAAGTAAACACAAATTCTGCTTGAATTGTAAATGACCCTTCTAGCAGAAATCAGATTAAGGTAGAAGCTTAAGTTCTCTTCTGTACACCTACTTTTCTTTGCAGCTTTTTTCAGAATCCAGTAAACAAATATAGACCTGAACTTTAGAAAAACTACCATTTCTAAAGATCTTCTCACAAAACTGCAATAATTCTGTATAAAATATTTTTGCGAAAAAGCTTGTCAAGGCCTTGGCTTGTTTCTTTGGTTTGGGATTCTTTGGTGACTGGAATAAATTTAATGTATTAGCTGTCATTAAAAGGACGTATTTTAACAATAGATTGAAAAATGTGGGTTGGGTTTGCTGATTCCTTCTTTCCTCCCTCATAGCCACTGGTAGGCATTTATATATGCAGTGATGTGGAATAAACAGTCTTCAATATCTGAACACTTCAATTTGTAAAATAGAATCTCAGAAAACACAGGATACTTTATTTCTCTGAAATATATTGAAAGAGAACAGCTGTGGGAGTGAGGGAGAAGAGTATTTAGATATTTTAGCTTTTAAAACCATAAAATCAGATAATTTAAATCCCAGATCCAAGTGGCTTCCTCATTTATGAAGTGCAGTCCAATTGCTGACTTGCTTTGAAACTGAAAATAGTGTCAGGACATGGATCTGTTAGGGCAGTGTAAATTTGGAACAGCTCCATCAACTGCAAAGTAGTTAAAATCATATACATCAGTGGTTAGAAATTGGCCTATAATTGGCTTTAATTCCTTAACTGTTTCGAGACAGAGATAAACCTTGTTTGTATCAGTTGATTATTTGCTGTCACTAATGTTACAGTTATGTCAGACTCACTGATCACCTTCTTCCTGATTGCTTCTCTCTTCCTACAGAGATAACTGTTTACAATAAAGGCAAAATAATGTATGATCTTTCACCAGCCCAGAAACTTTAAGGAGAAAATTATTAAAGCAATCCTGTACCAAGTATCCATTTGCTACTCAGAAGAATGAAGCTTCTTAACCAAAAGTAGATAAGAACTTGTTTTAGTCTGTGGAAATGTGAACAATTTCTAAAGAAATTAAGAAATTGGCTATAATGAGTATAAAGCACTAGGAAATTAATAGCAGAAAGTATTTTTATAGAACAGATAAATTCGACATGATTTTTATTCAAATGATTTAGTAGCTCTCTAATCACATTTTAAGCATTATCTAAATGCCAGGCAATTAAAACTCTACAGAAACAGAAAAAAAACTCAGTGTAATTAACATTCAAAGTAGCTGCTAATTTGTCCATTTATTCGCAGCTCATGCAACTTCATAATAGAGTTGATCACACTAAACTGTTTAGATATGCAGTCCTTGTGCCAGCAGTTATTAAAACAAACAACACATTTATTGTACATCTTTCAATCTGCTCAAGCTAAGCAAAAGCACATTTGAAGCTCTGAGGCTCACACACAGTGTCCACTTTAAATAGAAAAATCTCATTGATTTCATGAAACTCGGGTCTCATTTTTGTCCATCGATCCCCTTGGTGACCTTCTACAGCATCAAAGCCCAGAGCGAACCCAGTCTGACCCCGACTTTATGTGAATTATTATATTGAGAGACAAGAGCTACTTACAGTCCATGCCATTGTCTCCGTAGGTATGCAATAAAGTATTCTAGAACTGCTCCTGCAGAGAACACTTCATGCACTCGGCATTTCCTTTTCTCTGTTTCTCTCTCTCTCTCCCCTCCAATCTTAAAATTCTTCTCTTTGCCATGCTGAATGTTTTTGGGGGTTTTTTTCCCCCTCCAGTTCACAGCTCAAATGAGCAACTTCAGACTTTGACTAATACTCACATAACTCTCAGTAAACAACATCCTTCACACAGATCTATAACTAATAATAATGCTCTTTATTAAGCTCTCCTGTGAAACAATATGTCTAATAAAAGCTGCTCTCTTGTGATGTTTTAATTATAATAAATCACCTTCATTATGATGCATACTTCAATATAACATGCTTAATGCTTAGCTACCTGGGATGATATTACAATAATGAGGACAGAGAGTAGACATGTTGAAGAAAGTTATTTACACACACTGAAAAATTCTACAGTACTGGACTGCTTTGCAACATGAATTTCAACAACTTTTATCTTACCTTGCTGTTCATAACTTCAGAGCTGAGAAAAACCAACCCCCCTGAAAAATGCTGTTTACACAAATAACAGGACCTTGAATACATCCACTAGCATGGAAAAATAAGTCCTTGCAGTGCAATCATTTCTCTATAAACGTACAAAAGTATTTTACCACCCTGTGCAACAAATCAGTGATGAGACTATAGGCTGTTGTGTCCCGGTACCTAGGGTTTTCATGTCAAAGTCAACTTCCTTGGCAATCCCTAGAGAACTGCACTGTGCACATTCTCGTGAAAGGTGTGAAAATCTGATTTTCTAAAATGGATCAGTAATTCTCTATGAAGGGGGAAAGGATCAATAAATCTTTGCTAAGTAGATTGTAAAGGAAAAATTATTCTTTCAGTGACAGTACATTAGGATCCTCCATACCATCTCAATAAACTCAAGACATAGCATTTCTCCAGCAGCTACTTTTGACTTCTGATATATTTTAGTAATCTCTGATCATTCTGCAATGCACATACATTTATATTTGCTAAGCAATGTTCCATGTTGATGTTGATTTATGAGTGTATGCCATTATGTTTGGCTGTGAGTAGAAGAAAATTGTTAGCTGCTTGCAACCTGATACAAGGAAATGTCATTGCAACCATACACACATGTTTGTTACTGTATCTTTCTGTACCTACACAAATATTCTGTACTCTGTATGTATATATGTACACATGTGCACTAATATGTACTGCATTGTGTATATCTATAGGATTTCTTTGTATATGTGCAAATGTATACATGCAGCATATATAGGTACATTTTCAGGCACTGAAAGTTAATTATAATGTATATAGCAACTGAAACTCTACTAGGTGCTTCACAGATCTGAAAGGTGTCCATCCAGTTACTGCAAGTAGCACTTGCCATCTGGCATTTACACTATTAAATCATATAGTCATGTTGCACCTAAATATGTGATTTTTACATAGAAGCAAAAGTATCATTCACCTGAAGACAGCATGATAATACAGTTTACAGCGAGCAGTCAAAATATATTGCCAAGTCAGAAGTGGGATATGCATGCAAGCAGAGGAATTTGTTTGTCCTTTTTACACAATCTCTTTTCCTGCTACAAAGAGTAAGAGGTTCCTGCCAGAAGTGTCTGCAGTGTTGTTTTTGCAGCAGTAGTAATATGCACAGTGTGGCCACTTTAATGTCCATTCCAATTCTAAATGCTAGTGCCAATATGAAACTTAACATGCTGGGTTGCATTTCTATTCCTGACACTCCCAGCACACAAGTATTCTGGGTGGTAATCTTTGAGGGGATGCATGCTGAGGAGAGGAAAAGAGAGCTTTGTCCCTCTCCCTAATGCTGTGAAACGTGAAAGGAGAGGAGGCAGCCTCTGCTGCCCAGAGAAATCTATAGTCTGGAGACAGGCTCTCTCTTGCAAGTAGACTTTGGTACAAACACAGAAGATGAAAAAAAAACAGAATAACATGAGAAACCAAATATGACAGGAAGGCACAGGCAGGAAAAATTTTGAGTTCATCACTCTGAAACTGCCTCATGTTTGACCCCCAAAAGAACACCCCCAAAAGAGAAGACATTTCAAGCCTAATCATAGTTCTGAATGTTTTTAGATGTAGAGCTAACAAAGCTAGTGACATCTGGAAAAAGTGCACCTGAAAAAGTTTCTCTGGCCACTTTCAGATGGTGGAATGAGGGCAGAAGCCATCAATTTTATAGCCAGAAGATCTAACACTTGGTATATTTCTATAGTTCAAGGAACCTACTCACTCAGTTTCCTAAATCCTTTAAGCTTGGCTTTTGTTTTTGTTTTTGTGGGGGTTGTTTTGTTTTTATAAACAGGGCAACATAAACAAGAGTGCTTGAGAATAGGTCCTAAGTCCCAAGGTTCTCACTGAGCAGAAGCTGATCAGAGCATACTTAAACAGGCTCAACAATGGCACTGTTTCATGTGAGAACAGTTAAAAGTTGTGTCTTTTTCCCCCCATTATGTCTACTATCCTTGAGTCCACCAGAACAAATGAGACTGGAGTAAGCAGACTTAACAGTAACAAAAGACATAAAATGCGGTACAATCAATTCCCAATAGAGTCACCTCATATCATTGCCATGAGGGACGAAAGGACAAAATTAAGTAGTCTTGGACTAACAAATCTCATTTTTACCCTAAGACACCATAGGAAAATATCGCCAGGAGTTTGCTGTAGATTCTCCTCAAATCTGTGTATTTTGGACTATTTCAGAGGAGCATCTCAATGTACTTGGCAAGTTCAGATGATGAACCCATCATCACAACACCTCATCTCTGCATTTCAAAGAAAATAAATAAGGCACATACATGTGTATGCACATGTGCAGACTCACCGGGGTATCATAGTGAGGCAGCATAAACATTTTAAAGCTGGGTGTCTTTGCTGCACTAGTCTGAACATTTGACCCAGGTGAAAACAATCCAGGAAACTAGGTTAGTCAGATTAGTCCTTCCCTCATATTGGGAACTCATGGAAACACTAGAAAGTCAGAAAGACATAGCTAGTCAGTGGCAACCATGGCCAGTATCCATCAAAGGCAAACTCTGACCAATATAGATACAATAATATACATAAACAATACTATACATGCTCTCTTCTATCACAGAATCCCCAAGCAAATTGGGGTACATATCAGAGAAATATGCAGTTGTCTTCTTTTATCATGGCTTTTGGAAAAGGTTATCTTAATTGATACAAAATCATGATATATTCAATATCCCTGCAGCATCACGAGTAAGAAACAAAAATGCCAAGGGCCTAATACTACTTGCAAACAAACATGCTTTTGTCCCATCCATAAAAGAAGAATATGTCTTGCTAAGGTCAGAGCTCATGATCTGCCACACCAGGTTTTACATGATACTGAATAAATCCCATTCTCTCTTATACCATTATGTATCTTACATTACACTTCTGAGGATAGCCCCTCCTGAAGTCATAGTTCATACTTGTGTGCAGCAATCAACTAAGCCAGAGTAGCACAAATCATCTGGTTTACTATGAAAGCATTTATTCAGACCCTTCTCTAGCCTGCACATCCAGCACATCTAGGTGTTTGGCTTCCTCTATAATTTACATAAAGGTTGCTTGCTTTTGATTTGTTCAGTGATTTTCCTGGACTGCAGGTAGTAACATTTACTTAGGAAAAATAAAACCAAAAACCAACCAACCAAACTCAAACAAACAAACAAACAAACAAGCAAACCCACTTTTTATTTCCTAATGTTTTCTAATATCACAGATTAGGAGAATGTTGAATTTAGGATTAAATACTATATCTGAAATTTGATAATAGTTTCTTCACAAAGGAAACAACATGCACAGTTCACTGTCTGCCTACCCAAGATGGATTTGTTTTTGCTGGATAAGAGCTATTTGGGTCAGGAAAGGGATTAATAAATTTTTGGCAAGTTAGTTGGTCTGGTTTGCTTTGTTTTTCATCTCCTTTATTTTTCTCATATTCAGAAATTAATGCAAAACCCCCATGTCTGCTCCTGGAGTGGATGCTGCCCACAATTTTTCTGCATGTTTGCATGATTACAACCTAGACAAATTGTGGGTGTCTATACTTACCCATTTGAGACTGCCTAGCTATTTCTGACCCACAATAAGAAAAACAGATGTTAAATAGTTTGGGCCTCTGTCAAGAGATACTGGCTAAAATGCATAAACACCAAAGGACATATTCATCTTCAAAGACCAATGTTTGTAATTTGCACAAAGAAGCAAATCCTGCATCCACCAAAATATAAAATTCTCAGTGTCTTCAAAGAGGGAAGACCACATTCAGGAAATCTAGATGGGCTTTCATCAAGGAGAAGCCCTTGGAAACATTGCATCTGAGGGTCAGGCTTTTTTTTTTTATATGCTCAAATACAAATTACACAAATCATACCAGTGATGCAACACAATAAAATTAATCTTACCCTATGTGCTTTTCCAAATACAGAAAAGCTTTTTCCAACTACATTTTAAAGTGGTATTTTTTGACTCATTATCCCAAACAAATTATGTTAAAGAGATTCATTAATTGAATTATACTTTCTGAACCCTTATATGTATGTTATATGCACACATATCTGCAAAATGTGCAGCATGTCTAAAATTCCAGAATATAATTCTATAACATACTCTTAGAAAATTTCAAAAATAAGTTCTTCTGTGTCACAAGCTAAAATTTGCATTTCCATTTGAAGCACATTACTGTCATACAAATAGACAGTGTGAATTTTCAAATTAAATTATGAAGCAACCCTGTAGAAAAGGCTAAAACTTACTTCTCCTCTTACTACCATAAAATTTTACCTTATTTCACAAAGAAACACAGCTCATCACAGAGAAGATTAAAGAAATAGAAGTCATCCAAGAAGATTAAAAAAATATAATAAAAATTATTTTGAAAATGAACCTATTCTAGCCTGTTTTCTTGTCCTGTAGAAAAACAGTTGACAGGATGAAGGGATGGGCTGACTCAGGAAGTTCTGCAAGAAGTGTAGAGCCTTGCACCTGGGGAGTAACAATCCTGTGCATGACTATTTGCTGGTGGACAGTCAACTGGAATGTAAATTGGCAGAAAAGGACCTGGAGTTCTGATGGACACCAAGTTGAATGTGAACAAGCAAGGCAGCAAAGAAGGCAGAGCCAGGCTCTTTACAGTAGGGCCCAGTGACTGGGCAAGGACCATGCACTGAAATACAGGCGGTACCATGTGAACATTACTGAAATATTTTTTTCAATGACCAAGCACTGACACACATTGCCCAAAAAAGCTGTGCAACCTCTTTCCTTGGAGATATTCAATAGCCATCTGGACATGGTCCTAAGCAACCAGGTCTAGGTGGTCCTCCTTGAGCAGGAGGTAGGACTTGATGACCTCCAGAGGCCCCTTCTAGCCTCAACCCTCTGATATTTTGAATTTCTAATATTTTTCTTCCCCATTGTACAATAGCAAGGGAATGAAAGAACAGTAAAAAGAACCAGCTTTACCTACATAAAGACTAGTAAAGAAAATTTACCTTGTTTTGTTTGGCTTCAAGTTTTCCTGTGCCTTATCTAATAGAAGAGGAAACTAAAAATGCTGCATGGGGGAACAAAAAGGGGCAACAGATGAGGAAAATAAGCCTCACTCAACTGAAATGTGTTTAGGAGGTCACAGAAGGAAGAACAGAGGAGAAAAAAGGACCTGTCTTGGAGACTACTAATTTCAGCTGTGGACACACTGAAGCAGAGTAAGAATGGAGAAATGTAATTTCCATGTTCTTGCATTATACACTTTGTAAATGGACATCTTGAAATCTGCAGGACAAAGTCTGCTTTGGATGATCTAGTAAGCCTTCCATTCTTTCATTCATAATAAAGAAAAAATGAAAATTACCAAACAGTTTCCACTGCAGTGTTACTGTCACCCTGAAATACTGCAGTAATTTTGGTAAATATGAAAACCAATTTTAAGGTGAAGAGTCTGGGAAGGAGACTTAAGTTTTCATCAGTTTCTGGCAATTCTGCATTGTTAAATACTGCTGTCACTCGTTTATATTATCTGTCTTCTGTGGTCATCCTCAGGATTGGTTAACTAAACATTAACATGGTAAACCAGTAAACATACCAAGAACATGTCGTAATACTGAAGTCCATTTATGCTTTCAGAACCATATACCATGTTTAAGTGGATGCGCTGCACCCTTCTCTCAGTTGCTTACACAGGTGATCTGGTTTAGAAATACCAGAAATGTCAAAATTTAAGAAATAGCACAGGAGTCAGGTCCTCTGGCAAAACACCTTTAAAAATCCCTTGGAATTGTGCATTTTTGCAAAGCAGGCCACAGCGCTGTAAAGCACAAAAGCTATTCATATTCAATTCAGTAGACTTCTGCATAACATGCTTAGATCTAGTGTGGACTGCATGTGAACATCTAGGTCATGATCCAGGTCACTGACAAAAGTAAAAGCAATTTTACTGTACTCCATATGCAGATTTGGACAGCATCCTTGGGATTTTTTCACAAGAAGTAGCATTCTTATTTTAGTAAAAATACTGTCAGAGTTTCCACAATATTTCACAATAAGCAAACTTGCTAGTCACATTTGTGAAAGTCTAAGATGACAGTAAATGAATACCATATTCATAAGCATTTTATAATGGAAGTCACCATCTTTGTCTTGTTCAGTCAATCATCAAATTATCTTCAAAACACAGAAAGAGTTACCTAGTCCCTTCTTTCCCCATCTCCTTTCCTTTCTTCCCTCATCTTCTAGAATTATAACAAAAATCTTCAGAAAGTGTTTGTAATTGTGTCACCAGCTCTACTCTCTCTGCCAAAAAGCCACTGAAAACCTTTGTGGGCACAAGCAGTCATTCCCAGGTAAAGATGAAGAATTTCAAGAGCCATGACTGAAGAAGAGCAAGAGTTTGGTCAGAGTAAGTCTTTATGGGAAGACAAAGAAATCACCTTAGTAGCTGGCTCCCTAAGCCGAAAGCTTTAACCTACCAAGGCCATCTGTGACAATTTGGTGGCCCTATTGAGTTGCAGTCCTAGGTCTAAGAAAATAAGCATGGTGTGCATTTGAAATACAAATGAGACAGTGGTGAACTCTTTTTGGTAACATAAATAATTTCACTTTCCTTAGCTACCTTGCATACCACCACTGCATTAGAGCAAGGTACTCAAAAACAAACAGAGAATGAAAGATTAGGCATTTTTACGAGCACTAAAAAGAATGTATAAGTCACTGGAAATGGCTTCTCTATTAAGATTTTTCTTTCCTCCTCTTCCTTCAGAGAGTAACAGCATGGCAAAACCAGGAAACAAGACTGTGAACCATGCTGAAATACATCAAGTATATTTTGTTGACCAAGCAAAGCATGCAGATCACATCAAAAGGGAACTGCATGTTTTAAAATATTTTTAGAAAGAGAAAAAGTTATGTAAACCTGGTGCTATCAGCCCTCAGTTCATTCAAATGTCTTTAAAAGGCAGGGGATGTGGAAGGAGAATGGTCTTTGCGGAGCAAAGCAGCACCACAACACACCTCTGGATTACTTCATGCACATCATTGACAAGTCTTTTAAATATTAAGGGCTATGTTCTACTCTAGTTCTACACATAGGACTCCCATTAATGTCAGTGGGTGCTTCACACGAAGTACAAGAACAGAAACAGCCCTTGGCATCTTTTAAAGAAAAAAGATTTCAATAAGTTTACTTAATCCATCAAAATTGGCAGTCTCTAGCATTAGCTCCTGTGACAGCACTGTCAATGCTCAGTCAAGCCTAAAAAACCTTCAAGCTTAAGCAAGTCTTGACACAGCAGAGAAGCAGAAGCTCAAGATGGCCAACTGTAGGAAGTAAATAAACTTTTAAAGGTAAAGAGAATAAAGGATTAAAGGATAAAGAAAATTATTTTCTCCCTTTATATCAACTTTTTCCAAAGAAATATATGTTTCAGAAAAAGAAACCTGCAGCTTGGCAGGCTGGGTGGCAAAAGAAAAGCAGAGACAAATTGGGGGTTGGGAGGAGTGGGAAGTAGAGTGTAGCTGCTAATCCTGCTAAGGCAGTTTTGCAGTATTGACTTTAGTGTATTGGGGGCATACAAAATTTTGACCATGCACTAACTAGTTTGCTTGATAGCCTGGAGTCACTGAAGTTAAAGTTCTCAGTATATATCTTAAGTCCATAAGAAGAGCGTATTTTTGCCCAAAAGAGTATTTTGCTGACAGATACCCAAGTCAGAGCCTATCAAATGGTGTCTGCATGGGTGGCAAGTATAAAACAACCACTAATGCCTCCCTTTCCATCTCTCTACTACCCCACATTCACAATTGGAACAGCCTCTTAACCACAGGTCCTCATCACATATTTAATTTTAATTTTATGTTTAGAGATCACAGAAGCCCCATGCACTTTTTAGTCTAGGGTTTTGCAGGACTGGTAGATACCATTTTGGATGCAATGTCCTTGAGGGTATTAGCCCTCATGATATTGCAAGCAACCTATTTAAATCTGAAAGCTAGTAGAGCAAAATCTAAAATATAAGGTCCTCTTTTCATTTAATATCCATCTTATTCAATTATCACTCAGGGCTACACTGCAGAATTACTGTAATGGAGAAACTGACATAGGTACATGGTCTGGCTGATGATGTAGCTAGACAACTCCGCTGAAATCATTTAAGATTTGTCATTAGTCATTATGACAAAAGACATACATCATTAGTATTTTGACCTTGGTAGATAAAAGATTGGAAGCAATTTAAACTATTATCATCACACAACGTAGACTATTGGAAGAAAAAATGAGGGTAGAGGTACATGAGGAACCTAGAGAAAAAATGAGGTAGAGTTGCTGGACAGTGTTTACAAGTTTTTTGTCTCCCCTGGAGAAATTGATATACTATTTTATAGTAGTAAAAGCTTCTGAGCACAAACAGCATTTGAACACAAAGTTAAAAATATTACAGAAAGATGAGCCCTACGGCTAACTGTATCTAACAGGTCTGTTCTCCATTTGCCTCTTTCTTCTAATGAAGTATACAGCTGACTTACTTGAACCTATAAGTTCAGCACATGAGCAGTAACAAAGCATAGCAGTTCTCATGTTCCACTCCCTCTTTGTTCAGTTGCTCTTTGGGATGAGCTCCCTATTACTCACCATTGTCTGTCTTCCTTGAGTAGTTACATGTAGTTCTTGGACTGTTACTGAGGAAAAGCAATTGTCCGGAAATAGAAGTCTACAATGTAGCTCTGGATAGAACAGTTTCCCAATGGTCATTATAATCAATGGAGTCTCTTTCATTGACTTCCATAAGAGTCAGATCAAAGCAAACCTTTTCTTTAAGGTCCTTGTGAAAAAATTTCACCTGAAAATGACAGAATGCGTCCTACCAGGAAATCTACAGGGAATTCAGGTATAACTGTTTTTGTTTTCACAACAAACTTAGATTAAGTGAATTGCCTTCTGTAGTTTTCTGGTGTCAATTCCAACTATGGCTAATGCTGTGTAAAACCCTAGGCTTAAAAAGCTACATCAGGAAAAGTAGGGTGAAAGTTAGAAAGCATATGGGAAGCACCATGATTTTGGGTTGAATTCCTTTTGGGGTAGAGATTCTGAAAGCTATATTTTTCTACATTTGAGGGAGGGTGAAAAGGTTATACTGAAAGTGGTTTGAAGAAGCTTTTGTAAGAGACAGCAGAACAGTAGAATATATAAAATCATTTTAAAATCACCCTTAACAACTTCTTCACTAATCCACCAAAGAGTGCACCCAAGCACAAGTTAATTCACATTCTCTGAATTCCATGGAGGAATTGAGCATTTCAGCATAATGGCCTCTGCTTGTACAGACCTTATATTTAGAAACTGACACTGTAATGAATTCATAACCAGTGCCAATGCTACAGGACCCACTGCAACTTAAAAATATAAATCCATGCCAGTAGAAGGCAACTCATTTGGATCACTGAGTACTCATTATTAAAACAACCTTCCTCCCTGCTTTTACATATATGAACCAATGGAACGAGTCCCAAAAGGAGAGTCTATTATTGGAAAGAAACTTTTTATTGTTGCTTAACGTTGCTGTGATCTCAAGCCAAGAGAGAATCAGACCAATTATATTGAAGGCAAACTCATTACAAAGAACCATCATGTACTTTAAAGAAAATAAAATATTCTTTATGTATTTGTGAATGAACTGTCCTGCCTTTGAAGGAAAAGTCAAGTACAGGGGGAAAAAAGAGGTTTAAATAAAACTATACTCTAATTTGTGCTCTATAAAACTGTGAATACCTCCTTTTCCTTTCCTAAAATAAACTGGTACTCTTCTGAATTCAATTTGCAAGAGCCTCAGCTCATGGTAAAAACCAACCAACCTCCCCCTCCCATAACTCATTCAAAAAAAGGCCTGGTTTCCCTATTGCTTTGTGTTAGGGTGGAAGAAAACCTGTTTTCTGCTACATTAGTGAGAAATAACAACTTCAGAGAGTCAGACACATGCTGAAATGTTTCAGTTAAAATCAAACTCTGAGAAATTTTTAAATGTTTTCAACACATCAGCATGAAGCATTGACCTAGTTGGAATCACTTAGATCTAAAGCAAACGCACTGATTGTTTTCACAGCAGGTTTTCTTCTTCAAGCTGCAACAGGCAGACTGGCAACTGCTGTTCGGAAAGGTTTTCAGCCTCCTGCCTTGGACTACTGTAGCCTATGACATGATCAATAGCAGGTTAGAAGGCAGAGGGAGCTAAGGAAAGATTATGAAAATGAGGTGAGTGACAGAATTGCCTTACAGAATTTGTTCTTTCACTCAACTTGAGTCTTTTCTGCACAAGCAAAGATGGACAAACATTCCAGTTCTTTCTCTGAAAGGGGACAGAAGTGACGGAGAGACATCTCATCACATGTGGCATGAGCACAGGCAGCATTCTGCACTTTGGAACATTCTGCTCAACAGATAGGACAAGAAAGAAGATCTTGCCAGCAGATATCTTTTTCTTTGTCTGAGTGCAATGGAGATACCACTAAAGAAAATTTTTCTCTCGTTAATGAGTATAATTAGCATGCATGATGACAAAAAGTTCATGGTGAAATAAAAATCAAGCATCTTCCTTTAATCATTTCATCTCAACCCTGTCTGTGCTATCTGCAGGCATCCTTGCTCAAGCTCTTCTGATAGCAACCATCATCTTTCGAACAAGCCCTACTCCCTTTGAACTGCTGCATAATGGGAGAGCACTTCAGAAACTAGTCCTGATTAACATGCCACTGCACAGGACACTTTTGCTGCCATGTTATAAAATCCTTAATGGCTTTCAGTTCGGGGATCATATTATTAAATAATTTTTATAGTAACCCTAACAATCTTAATACAGTGCAGCTCTTGTGAGAGACTTTATGATAGAAAATGTGATTTAAAGTCCCCTACTGTAGTTACCATACTGTTCTCCTACTCTATCCCACCACCAGTTAATGAAGATACTTAGCTTGAAATAACTGCAGTCATGAGAAAATATGGAAAGAAACAGCTAAAATGGAATAAGAGAAGGCCCAGTTTATGCCACTGTCTGTTCTTTCGATATGCACAGAAGAATTCCAGGAGAAGAGCATATTTTCAAAATAATAGCATGCAGCAAACAGAATATTGTTGGGATCCAGTCAATCCACATATATATTTTAATATGATAAAAAGATAGGAAATGGACATGAATTTTATACATCTCTTTAAGTGCTCTACAGCCCAAGTAAACTATTAACTGTAGGTTACACAGGCTTAAGGTCAGTGCAACACTCCAACAAGGATAGGGATCTCTAGACCCATGGCACAGGCTGATGTAAACACCACTATATAGCAATAATGGAATTAACCTCACTGCAGACCTTTTGTTTACAAATGGTTATAACATCATTATTTGTGCTGTACCTACAAGTATGACTTTCTATAATTCTTCATGCCCAAACAGAAAACTCTCCCAGTTCAGATGAAGAAGAAAACACAAGTTAATAGCAAATAAAAGACCATCATCACATTTTAGCCTGCTTCCACCATGGTAAACATCATGTTAGCAGGAGCTAAAAAATTTGGACCTTTTGCCCTCCAAGAGAGCAGCCTAGTGGAAGCAAACAGAAGAATTAATTAAAGAGGGCTTTTATTTTTTGTTTAAAAACTTTTAATAAATTGACGATAGGAGAGATGGCATGGGGTAAGGGGCTACATCAAGGAAGCCACCAGTATGGGAAGGCACAGCCCCAGGGTGACCACAGCAAGCAACCTGCTGGTCCCAGAGATGTCTGGGCCAAGCATCAAGGTGAACAAGTGGCACTACACAGGCAAACACAGGGAATCTTTTAGCAGCCACGTAACTACAGCATGAGGTGTCAGATCTCCCCATCTTGTAGCACTGACTCTCATCCCTTCTTTTCTTCTGCAATAACTCAGCAAACAGCATTTCATGTGTTCCAACAGTACTTCCTAGATCCATTTCCCAATACCTTTGATTAATAAAAAGCATTCAGGTGTCCCCCTTCCCAGATCTGAACATTATCTGCTCCCACACTGTGGAGCTTCAACTGCCCCAGACTATGGGCTATGCAGGCAGTCAGTTCACAAAATCAATTACAGGAAAACACTTGGAAATTTTGCTTTGTTTTTTTTTCTAAATATGAGACTTTAAGCAACATTTGGACACAAGAGGCTATCTGTACTTCAATATCCCAACAGGAGACAAAAAACTGTATGTATTAAGACCCATGTTAAGGGCTTTTTCTTTTGGCAAGGGAATTCCCTTCAGATGAGTCTGTCACTTGACAGTAACCTTCGTAATCAGACAATATGTTTGCTATTTGTGTCATCCAAGATGTTAATTAAACCCACCTCAGGTCAAGTTCCTTACATGAACTGACTTGCTTGGGCTTTGGACAGAAGGATCTGTCTGTTTTTTTTGTGTTTCATCTCTGCAGCAACCATCTTTTAAACATACAACGTGAGCAACAGACTTGAACTGAACCTCTTGGTGAGATAGATTTTTGTTAGGCTTTGAAGAACTTTGGGAACCGATATATGGTATCAATACTGAAAAAATCACTGAGTACTTGTAATCACTATCACTTGACAACTAAACAGGTGTGCATTTACTTGAACTTTGTCCTGCTAAGTACTAGACTTGAACATATCTCTCACAAAAAAGCACGGAATTTAACTCATTCTTGTGTGAAGGATGACTACAAAGTCTGCATGGACTGGGTACTCCACTTAACCCTGCAAAGTGACGTAAAGAGGTATTTAATCAGAGAGAAGATTCTTCTGCACACCAATTAGTTTCAGCTTCAAAAATTAACGCACCAATTTTCAGTTAAATACAGCTACTTCACAGTAGATGTAAGTTAAATACAGCTACATCACACAGATGCAAGTTGCACCCTAACTTTTGCTTGTAGCTAGGCCATTAGAAATAACATAGCAGAACAGAAGATCTCTAGCAGCTGCATTTTTGTCCCCCCATCACGTAGCGAGAGCATAGACATTAGAGGCATACACCAAAAAGTAACATCAGTGTGAGTAGCATTGAGGTGAGTGAATGAAGGGAGGAAGATGGCCCATCATTTTTCTCTGTACAGCAGAAACATCACCTCCTCTTGTGGAACCTGGGTTGGAGGCATGCTTCCAATATGAGGTCACTCATACAGGCATAACTTTCATATGTATCTCATGGCAGTTGATATTGGAACTACTGCTTAGAGTCCCAGCTAGGTACACATTGATTTTCCTACGAGCTTCCATCTCCAACTCCTCTGGCATAGCACTGATGCAACATTGGTTCCCTTTGAAACTCACAGCTTTTCTGGCAATTTAATGTGTGCCGCTGGACAGTCAGTGGAGAGCAAAGAGGGTAAGCAATCAGAACTACATACAAACATAACAGCACATCCAAGCCCTCTTCTTGCCAGTAAATTTTTCATGGAAAATATCTGGAAAGGTAAAGAACAACAAATAGAGAATTTAAACTTTTTTCTGTGAAGTTTATCAAACCAAGTACTGTCTTTAAAAAATCTATTTATGTTCATAATTTTTAACTTGAAGAATTTTTATCTTTGATTCCTCTCTGGCTTCTGGAGGGGATAGCTCGTGGCAACAGTAGTAACCCAAAAATCTGCATTTCACAATTCAAAACAGTTTCAGAGTGAATTTTGCAACACCTGTCCATAACGTGATGTCTGAGCCAGTCGAGGATGGTCCACCATTCTTCAGTGCTCAGGAGTCTGTCTTTCTTCCTTACCCTCATTGTAAAAGGGACCTGAGACAGCAGCACCGACACCAATGGCTTGGAGGCTGCAGAGCTGACGCTATCTAGAACCAGCCAGATGAGGTTTAGCAGATTTTTCAATTCCCAAATTTCAGCCACCAGAATGTGTCAGCTGCCTTTGTTGACAGAGCTGCCACTGCAAGGGAGATTGAGGGAGCATTTGACTGAGTTTGGACTCCAAGTTTTCTTTTTGTTTTTTCCTTGTTTCCTGATGGTTGTTGTATGGGGAAGAGGGAGTTTTCATAATGAAGGAGTTTCGGTTTCTGTGTTGTTTTTCTCTTTGTTCTCTCCCTCCATGTATAGTTGGGAGAGATGGAAAACCTGCTGCCATCTTTCCCGTTGTCTGCCCAAACACAGATTGGCACAGTTTGTAGAGGGTGCCATCTCAGGGCTGGGGGTTCTCTGCAATTTAAGTTTTCTCTTTGCTCCTGTGAGACATTAATTTTGAAGAATTAAGGATTTTTAAGTTGCTAAATTACTACAGTACATAGATAATCTTTTTTATGTAGTTAACAGAAGCTGGATCTTAGATAAGCTATGCCGGATCTAGTAGCTCATTGCTTGTCAACTTTATGTTTATGTAGCTGGGCTTGTACTGAAAAACAAAATGTGGCAAATAGATCTCAAGGACACCAGATAGCTACAGAAATTCCCATGTTTGAGAAATCCATTGAACACAGGAAACTATAGGTTCTACCAAGGATTAATTTGTCACGTATGCATTGAAAAGGTAGAAAGGTCAGAATGAGGAAGACTCATTTTACTTCCTCATTTCTAGTGATCCCTCCCCAGAAGAGATCCCTGACTCATTTCAGGGAACAAACTCTGTATGCTTAACAGCTTTTTTTTCCAATTAGCATACAAAGCAGGGAAGAGGAATTGACAGGGGTATGAATATGCATTTGCATTTTGTATATTCAACACTTTTGTAAATAAAAAGCTTTGTAATTACCTGTGATCTTCATAGTGCCCATTAGGGAGTTATCCCATGCACTGCCCAGCATCACAATAAACATACACTTTCTAACTTTAAACTGTTAGAGAGCTTTTGTCCATCATAATTAGATACCCATATTAGATCGATATTCATATTTTAATAATTCACCTGGGGACTCTGAGAGATTTAGCAATTTTGTAGCTAGTGATAATTATTTTTTGCCTGTTGCTGTTTTATTTGTTAGTAAACTGCTATCTTTTCATTTCTATCTACTCATATCTGTCTCTTTATTGGTGGAAAGGGATTGGTTAAAACTAATGGGGAGGTAAACCATTTTAGTATGTTGTTATGGTTTGACGCTGGCACAGTCTTTCTCTCAAAAAAACTCACTTCCTTTTCAAACCACCACATATGTCCACCACTTAAATTGTATTAAACCAAGACAGATGTGATTATATATTACTATGAAGTAATATTTGAGGCTTTATGAAAGTGGAAAGTTTTTAGCCAGATGCTTTTCCCTTCCCAGTTGTTACTCAACTCACTTAAGAATTACATGACTGTTAGTATTTGTTCTAATTTAACGGCATTTTTTAAAACTTTTTTTGATGAAAGCATATATCCTCACATACCAGATGATTTGGGGGAAAAAATCAAGATAATATTTCATATGCAGAAAAACCTCTTTTGACTATTTTATAGAAATGAGCTGTGCTATTAGACACATTCTCCTCTTCCTCTGTCAGAGGACAGTTGGAGGATTTCCATTTTTAGCAAGCCAAAATTGCAGGCTTTTTAACTTGCAATTTACAATTAATTTTCCAGAGTTAACCTCCAGCAAGAATTTTTTTAAATATTCTTTCTTTAAGAAATTATTTGCTTTTAATTGCTGTATAATGAAATGCACAGTTCATATTTCCTTACTTAAGAATTATTCACAAGAATTTAGAAAAACTTTCCAGTGTAGCTTACAGTACTTGCCTTCCTTTATTGCACTTAGTGAGAAAACAAGCTTTAGAGTGGCTGCCTCTGACTTTGACATATTATTTTTAAATGCCTAAATCAGAGCAAGTATATGCCAAATGAGAAATTGAGCATCCGAAGGCACACAGACAAATTTTAAGTCTAGCCAGGAGGAAGAAACCCACAGACTGACAATTACGAGATTCATAAAACATGCAAGTACACCTGAAAAGCTGAAAATGCTTTAAAAGTGCCCCTAAATTATGTGGATAGAGGTGCACCAGGCAATTCTTCGATTAAAATATATAATTGTACAAGGTACAACATCCCTCCAGTTACCAAACCCAGTTTTGCATTGCTCTCCAAATCCAAGAATTTAAAAGTTAATTGATTTTCTTATTATCTTGGTTTGCAAGACAAGGTGTTTGCCAAGGAAGGTGGGAACCTCCCTTGGAATGGAGAATATGATCCCCTTCCCTTGGAATTAAAATAACTTTGAAATTATGGGGCTTTCAGGCAAATATATAGAAAAAGGAGTAACAGCTCTTTACTAGTATGTGTATGTATAACAAGGCAAACAAACAACCACAAAGGCAAACAACAACAGAACAGAAGAACAGACAACCCAATAAAGTCTCTTCCTGCTCTTTAAGCTTTTCCCTTTGGTGTAGTTACAGTCACAACTGGCAGGGTGCTGGGGCTCCCGGCAGTCAGGGCAGGTGACGCGATTCCTCCCGCGGCTGCAGGGGGCGCTGTGGCGCGAGCTCAGAGACCACGCAGTTAATGGTGGCTGGGCCGCGACTGGAAGTCATGGGCGGCAGGCGGTCGCGATTGCCAGGCTACCGCGCAGAAGTGGCTGATACAGGGACACACCCCTTACCCGCCCTGAAACGTCTGGGAAACAAAAAAAAAGTAATTAAGCAGACTTGCAGTGCAGGAAAATCACAGCAGACCAGGGTCTTGGAGTCCAAGGAACTGGACAGGGCAACATGCTGCGGGATCTGATGCCCATGTTTCAGCACCACACGCACTGGTTCTGAGCTCTGAGTGGTCAGATGGCATGGAAAACCAGCAAATTCCTTCCTCCCGCAAACCTAGAAACAGGACCAATCCAAAACCCAGCCCCAAACTTCCGGAGTGACCCCCCTCACCTTTTCTCTTCCGTTATCACTCGGCAACTTGCTCTCAGTCTGGGCTGTTTCAATGGAATGTTGTGACACCAAGCTACATCTTTTGTTTTCTTAAGTATTGATAGTTATTTTTTCCTAGCAATATATGGGACAAAATTCCATGAGGGAAAGAAAAGGAAAAATCCTAATCCCCAAGACTCATTTATGAGATACTTCTAACAATTTAAATTTAGGAAATATTTGTAACAATTTAAAATCCCTTCAGGTAATATTAACTCTAATTTCTAAAAATTGGGGGTAAGAGATAATTCCCATTTGTACAGCAACAATATTTTAGCAGATGAAAATGGCTAACTACTGAGAAGAAAAAAAACAAAATTAGTTAAATCTTTCTCTTCAGAGGAACTGAATCAACATATTAATGTCCAATTATGTTATACTTAAGCGAGGATTGTTGAGCATCCTGAAATACACGTCTGACTGTAGACTTATATACAGCCAGCATTTATATGAACATATAGCTTTTAGATTGCATAGGTTGTATAACAGAAACAGACAAACAGAAGTAAAACTCTTGGATATTCTTTAGAAATGAATGCAACACTTGTGCATATTCCTATATGATATTTCTGTAAAAGTTAATCAGATGACATTTGGATGACTCAATACTAACCACAAAGGTATATTCAAGTTGATAAGGACAATTGCATACCCACGGCCTGAGGAGCAGGAAGAGAAGAATCCCACACTGACTTCATTTACCCATTCAGATGTTAGGCCATGCTCTAGCAAAGGAATGCAGCGTACTCTGAACTTTAAGGGCATAACTGACTTCAGCAGGGCTTTTCCCATACAAGCAGGGCTCAAAACTATTGTGACTAGAATATTATTGAAGTGGATTCATTTGATCCGGTCAGTATAAAATTTGAAGATTGCTGCCATAATAATCTTAAAGTATCAGAGGGTCCTAATGTACACATTTCAAGAAAATGGTGTAGTGATACTAAAACATTACATAAAGCATTAAAATGCTGTATTGAATATTGTCATGAATATTTAATTAACAAGTGTCTTGTTTTGAAAGTTTGTGCTGCTCCTGAAGCAGTGAATGGTTTCACCAAAATGTAGGTACTACCAGAAAGCAAAAGGGAGCAATAAAAAGATATTCATCCTTGGAAGATGGCGTTCTTTAAACCACTGAGATGAGCATGTAGGTTTTGGAGCTGTTGGGGTTTTTTTAACTTCCCTCATGGTACCACTGGGTATTAGTCAATACATAGCTTCTGTGTGGGAATCATTAAAAGTAAAGGGCTTAGAAAAGTTGTAAAAGCAGGTCTCAGAGACAGAAAAACCAGAAAACCTTAGAGCTATGCTGTAGATGCTGATTCCAAAAGTAAAAGAGTTACATTAGATAGTGAGGAAGGACATTAGAAAATAAGCAGTGTCATCAATCTAGGTCAAGCAAACCTTAGGATAGAAGAAAAATATGTCTGTCAAGATATAGAAAGTTTTAGGCTTAATAATGAAGTACTGTGCATTGTATTCTAAGACTAACAAGCAAGCATTGTTTTAAGCAAGTGTATGTGTATTAGCATGGGTTGGCTAAAGCTCATGTCAAGTAAGCTTTTGATCTCTGCTATTGGCTGAAAGACTTCTAAAGTATTTTGTAACACAGGACGCAGCAGCTGTCAGGGTTCGAGCTGACGGGGTTCAAGCTGCTGTCTTGTGTAAAGACACTCTTGAAGAAAAAATAAAAAATAGCTTGAGGTGCATCCCTCGGCAGTCCCGTCCCATTCTTCGGTTTGTATATATTTTTATGTACGCTGGCCAGTGCACTTCTGGCCAGAAATTTTTCCTTAATCTCTGTTCATCAAAATCATTCAGAGCAGATTTGGAATTGTTCTGTCTCCATCACAGACTTTCTGTACCTGTAACTACCATAAACTCTCTAAGCAATATCAGTTAATGAAAATATCCCTGTTGACTACAGAAAAGCCAGGATTTTCATCCTTTTTCCACAGACATTTGAAAACAAGTGTAACAGATTCTTGGTTTGGAGCTTGACAATATAATATAGCTGCATAATTGCCCTGTGTTTTACTTGAACAAGCAAGTTTCTATTATGGCATTCCTTACGCAGCAAGGTAGGGTTTTCTGTTTCTACTTCTCTGCAGTGCATTCATACTTGTTATGTAAACATTATTTCTACCAAGCTAAAAACAGGAAAGCTTTGGAACATGGGAGCATTCAGGTAAACAAAAACAGTCCCCCATTAGCAAAGAAATTTTCTCAATTGCAGAGGCAGAAACCTGCTAAAATAGTGATTATTTCTTTACTTTGGGACATGTTCAAAGCACACTGAATCTTATCACAAACTTGAATAGATTTTTTTATTAGTCCTTAATTATTTACAGTATTTAGAGTTGGTCTGACTGTCTTATGATAAAGGTTCGTTTAGCAATATTGATTATAGCATGTTTAGCAACAAAATCAGAATCATGTCCATGCATATAGCCCATGTTTTGAGCAAGGTTCTCTATTAGTTGATGGGACTATGGCATTCTACATTCTAGGTCTTGTCTCCCTTGGTACAGACTGGAGTATCCTTTAGCATAATCCTGGAAAAGTTGGAAGCCTAGAGCTTGGACAGGTGCACTGCTTGCTATGTTAAAAACTGGCTGGTTGGCCAGGCCCAGAGAGAACTGGTGAATGGTGCTGCATCCAGTAGCTGGCCAGTGATGTCTCCCAGGGATCTCTGTGTTAGGCTCAACCCTGTTTAAGATCTTTATTGATGATCTGGATGAAGAGACCAAGTCCACCGTTAGCAAATTTGCAGATGACACCAAGTTGGGTGCAAGCATCAGTCTGCTGGAGGGTAGGAGAGCTCTGCAGAGCAACCTGGACAGTCTGGATCAATGGGCTGAATCCAACGATATGAGGTTTAACAAGACCAAGTATCAGGTCTTGTACTTTGGCCACAACCCCTGGCAGCACTACAGGCTGGGGACAGAGTGCCTGGACAGTGGCCAGGCATAAAGGGACCTTAAGGGTACTGATTAATGGCAGACTGAATATGATCCAGCAGTGTGTCCACGTGGCCAAGAAGGCCAATGGCATCCTGGCCTGTATCAGGAACAGTGTGGCCAGCAGGACCAGGGAAGTGATTCTTTGTACTCAGCACTGGTGAGGCCACACCTTGAGTACTGTGTCCAGTTCTAGGCCTCAAATTTAGGAAGTATGTATAGATGCTGGAGAATGTCCAGAGGAGGGCAACAAGGCTGGTGAAGTGTCTGGAACAGAAGTCCCATCAGGAGCAGCTGAGGGAGCTGGGTTTGTTTATCCTGGAGAAAAGGAGAGTCAAAGGTGATCTTTCCACTCTCTACAACTGCCTCAAAGGAGGTTGTAGCCAGGTGGAGGTTAGTGTCTTATCCCCAGACAACCAGTGGCAGGACAGGAAGACACAGTCTTAAACTGTGGCACGGGAGGTTTAGGCTGGACATTAGGAAGAATTTTTTCACAGAAGGAGTGATTTGGCATTGGAATGGGCTGCCCAGGGAGGTGGTGGTATCACCATCTCTGGAGGTGCTTAAGAAAAGACTGAATGTGGCACTTAGTGCCATGGTCTAGTTGACAAGCTGGTGTTTGGTCCTAAGTTTGACTTAATGAATTCAAAGGTCTTTTCCAACCTAGTTGATTCTGTGATTTCATGATTCTGTGAAGTGGACTATTTTGCTGGGTTTTGCTAGAAAACAGTAAATACATAATGAATTAATGCCCTGAACTCCATCTCCTGATACTATTACCCCTGCAAAGGGGTAATACTGGAAAAACACCTGAAAGAGGACAATCTCCTAGACTGAAAACAGCACCCAGTAGAAACACAAAAATTTGGAAGAGAATAGGTGTTTCAGAAGCTATGTTTGCAAGCACACATTAACATCTGTGATCTATTCTCTAACTGGGAAACAGTGAAAAAGCAACCTGCACACTTGCATCCACAGAGCTACATTTCTTCACCTTTTGGGCTATCAGAGTACAATGGAAATCTCTTAGCACTGCTGACGTCCCCCCAAGCTCCACACTGGAACTGATGCAATCCGCTAAACTCCTCTGGCAATATGTTCTTTACTTCCATATACACACTGACATGTAAAATTGCTAGGCTCAACTGTATATTTTTCCGTTTCATCTTACAGGTAAATGAAGGGCTCAGAAGCAGAAGAATGTTGCATATGTAAAATACTTCGGAATATATAAATACAATGAAGAGAGATTCATAAAATCAGGTGAGTTGTAAGGGACCTGTTTGGATCAAGTCCAGCTCCTGGCCCTGTACAGAATAGCCCCAAGAGTCACACCATGTACCTGAAAGTGTTGTCCAAATGCTTCTTGAGATGTGTCAGGCTTGGTGCTGTGACCACTTCCCTGGGGAGCCTGTTCCAGTGCCCAACAACCCTCTGGGTAAAGAATCCTTTCCTGATATCTAACCTAAACCCCATCTTGCTCAGCTTCATGCAATTTCCTCAAGTCCTCTCACTGTTCATAGAGTGA
The DNA here is from genome assembly GCA_032173965.1 of Sitta carolinensis. Classification (NCBI taxonomy): domain Eukaryota; kingdom Metazoa; phylum Chordata; class Aves; order Passeriformes; family Sittidae; genus Sitta; species Sitta carolinensis. The sequence goes on along the minus strand of CM063284.1, from coordinate 53,341,545 downwards.
AGAGACCCTCCACTTTCCCTAGTGAAGATGTTGAAGAGCGCAATGAGGTCTCCCCTCATTCTCCTCTTTTTCAGGCTGAACAGACCAAGTGACCTCAGCCACTCCTCATATGGCTTCCCCTCAAGGCCCTGCACCATTCTCATGGCTCTCTGTGGTGGGTTGGTGCTGGATGGATGCCAGGCACCCATCAAAGCCACTCTCTCACTCCCCTCTGCAGCTAGACAGAGAAGAGAAAATATAATGAAGGATTCATGAGTTGAGACAAGGACTAGGAGAGATCCCTCACTAGATACCATGGGAAAAACAGTCTAGAATTAGAGCTATAAGTTGAATTTATTACTAATAAGATCAGAGTAGGATGATTTGAAGTAAAATAAAACCTTAAAAACACCTTCCCCCCACCCCTGCCTCCTTCCCAGTTCTACCTCCTTCCCCAGTGGCACAGAGAGGCAGGGAATGGGGATAATGGTCAGTTCCATTGTTTTTTCTGCTGCTTAGGGAGAGGAGTCCTCCCCCTGCTCCAGCATGGGATTCCTTCCATGGGAAATAGTTCTCCATTAAATCTCCAACATACGTCTATCTCATGAGTAGTAGCTCCCTGTGAATTGCTGCAATGTGAGCCCATCCCTCAGGCAATAGTTCTTGCCAAATTGCCGTAGCGTGGTCACTCTTCCACAGGCTGCAGCTCTTCAAGGACAGTCTGCTTCAGAGTGGGCTTCTCTCTCCATGGGCCTCCCACAGAGTCACAGCCTTGTTGTATTGTACTAAGTAGTTGTTAAATTGCATTGGGGTTTTTTTGTAGTATATAGATCCACACGAAAAAGATGTAACTTTCCCATGAACCTCTGTGCCCCTTTACCTGACACCACCCCTCCCACCTGTCCTGGAGTCTGCCCCTACTGGTCAGCAGACCCTTCCTTCCCCCTCCCCTTTCCCACGGGGGCACAAAACCACCTGGCCACATGCCCAGCCCTCCCTTTCCCTATCAGGATTTCACAGAGTAAGTTCTGTAATAAAGCAGCAGGACCGTGCCTGAATAGGGAGAGCGCCTTTTAGTCTTTTATCCATGTCTTTGCCACAGTTTCCCCTCTGAGGGTCTGGTGCTAGCCCAGCAGGGACCCTAGAGGTGCGGGAACTGTGACACAGCCTCCTCCCAGGCATCCTGCTCTGGCAGGGGCTCCTCCATGGGCTGCAGGCAGATTCCTGCATCCCCACAGACCTCCATGGGCTGCAGCGGCACAGCTGCTTCACCATGGTCATCGTCACAGCCTGCAGGGGAATCCCAGTTCCAGTGCCTGGAGCACCTCCTCCTCCTTCTCCACTGACCTTGGTGTCTGCAGAGTTTCCTCCTCACATATTCTCACTCCACTCTTCTGTGACTGAAATTACTTTTGCACCACAACTCTTTTTTCTTCCTTTCCTCTTAAATCTCTTATCACAGAGGTGTTCCGTGTTACCAACATCCCTAATTAGCCTAGCCTTAACCAGTGGTGGTCCATCTTTGGAGCTCCCAGGGATTGGCTCTGCCAGATATGGAAGAAGCTTCTGGCAGGTCCTCACAGAAGCCACCCCTGTAGCCAGCCCCAAAAGCAAAGCTTGGCTGTGTAAACCCAATACAACCTCCTCTGGATGCTCTCTAATAGCTTCATGTCTTTTTTTATATTGTGGTAATCTAAACTGCACACACAACACAAGGCAAGGCAGCACTGGTACAGATTCTATGAGAAAGACACTCTGACATAATAATATTCAAGCATAAGCCTCTTTGATACAGAAGTCTTCTACAAGTGAAAAGCATTGTAATAAGTCCAACATCCATTCTGTTGAGAAGAAAGCTTGTTGGCAATACTGTAATGCAATACTTGATTAACCACAGCAAAGGATAGACTCCCAAATTAATCCAGTTTTTGCCTGTGATTTATTTAGCCTGAAAGGAATCTCATAGTATGAATCTGTAGTATTGTGGTGGTTTGAAAAGGAAATGAGGGTTTTTTTTGGAATTCAGTAGTCAAACCAATGAGTGCTCAGGTTTAAAGATTGGCACCTGGTGTGGCCACTGAGGACAAGGATCTGCCTCTGACAACACAGGGGGTTAAAAGCAGAGGGCTCCCAGGAGAACTCTCTCTTGGTTCCGGTCCCAGAGGACGGACGGATCTCCCCTGCCCAGCTGGGAGGGGCAGGGGAAGCCATGCGGCCTGGGCGATGTAGGCTGGAGCCTTGGGCAGAGAGGGGGAGAGGAAGATCCTGCAGGATGGAAGGGTGGAGAGAATACAAGAACCTTGAGAGGTATCAGGCAGCCTCCTTCCCCCCCCCCGGAGAGAGAGAGAGAGAGACTGTGCCTGTGCCACCTTGAAATTTGATATCGGCAGCTGGGCAGCACGGCCGAAAAAGTGAAGAGGAAGAGGCACAAAAAAGTGCTGGCAACTTGCTGTGGGAGTTCTGGGCAGGTACAGTCCAAGGTTTTAACCCTTTTTTTTGTAGATGATGGAAACTTTATAAATGCTAATCCTCCTAAATCTGAAGAAGGAAGATAGAGAGAACTAAGCAGAGATGATGAAAGTTCATGCAAGTGGAAGATTGTCAAAGAATACTGAAAAGAATCCTAAGTGGGAGGAGATGATGGAGTGGCCTTTGGCTGGACTTTTCTTGTAAAGCTATGGACAGACTTATTTTTTTTGTAACATAGAAACTATTTTTAGGAGGAGGAAATGTCCTGAAGCCAAAAAAAAATGCAGTAAAGCAGTGGTGTAAACAGAAACAACTGATGAGGGTGTAGTGGTGCCTTCTGTCTTCAGTAGAGAAGAAGATCTCTGTTTCACGAGGCCATGAGGCCCCAGGGGTGAAACTGGGGGGACTGGTGTCCCGAAGCTGAGAGACTGTTGCTGTTTTGGAACTGGGCAAAGCATCCTTAAAAAGAGAAACCCTAGAAACAGTTCTGGTCCATGCACAGTAGTGAGAGCACTAGACATGGAAGAAGAAGTCACGAGATGGTGCAAGAAAGACTCCTATCTCTCCTTAATGAACTGAGTACTGATTATCAAAAAGGTGGTAATGGACTAAAGATTAATTATCTGAAAGGTGGTAACTTAGTTGGAAATTTTCAGTTTGTTTTATTGTGTTGAGAACTAGGGTAGGGGGAGGAAGAAAAGTGTTGGGTTTTTTTTTTAAATTTTCATCTTCTTCTGTATGTGTCTTCTTTACATATTATAACTAATAAAGTTCTTCTTTCCTTTTGCTTTCTAAATTAAAAACTGTTTTGCTCTGGTTTTGGTCACATCTCACAGCAAGCACCAAGGACAATATATCTTCATGGGTGCACTGGCCTTGTGCCAGCGTCAAATCATGACAAGTATGGAAACAGGTTTGAGATTGCATGTGGCTTTCTCATCTTTGCCACTTAAATGTCAAAATCATCAGGCTTTTGGGGGAAAAGAACCCAATATGAAAAAGATTACACCCATACCTATATGCACAGGCAGAATAATTATTTCTTTGTTCCTTCTTCAAGAAACAGCTTTCAAAGGTCTCCATTAATGTCCTACTTTTTCACCTGTTGTCTGTCTTTCCTCTTTGAAGAAAAGTTTTTCACTTATCAAAAACAAAACAAAAAGTTGTTTTGTTGCAGGGGGATTGTTGTGGTTGTGGTTCAGCCTTTAAACCATAACCCATGAGAAAGACACTACTAAAACTAAGAGAAATTAATCATACACTTTTTCCAAACTTGAACTGCACAGAGAAGTATAGAATTGAAGTTTGGAAGACCTCTTCCCCACTGTCCGTTATAGTTCCAAACCTCTCTTGGATCCACTCTTCCTTCAGGCTCCTACTTCTCTGTGCCTTGTCATTTTCTAGTCCTGACTGACTGCTTGTTCATTTATTGTTTCACTCTCTATCTTTTATCTTTCCTGGCTCTTGTCCTGTCTTCATTTGAATTACACATTCTCTTTTCTCCATCCCCTGTGAATATGGTCACTGAGTACATAGAAAAGTAAAGGGTCTCTGGTGTCACCTCTGCTATTTCCCAAGACAAGCATAGTGAGAAGATAGTATTTCAAGTGGGACAGAAATAATCTGATACTCCTAAAAGAGGAAAGAAGATATTTTTTTACTTGGTGCAACGAATTGGACAAAGATACTATGGAATTGGTGCTCATGGAGTTTGGAATTGGATGGAGTTTTTCAGGAAGCACTTACACAAATACCTGTTGGATGTGACTCAGATAAGCTGATCCTGTCCATGTGCAGGTGATTTCCTGAGGTTCCTTCCTGAGGTTCCTTTTTCTGTGAATTTTTAGGGGATGTAGCTATTTTGAGTTCTGAAGTAAATATGTGCCAACTAGATTTCTCAAAGGCTTGGAACTTAACCAAGCATGGGTGGCTTGTCACAGGATATCTAGAGACATGTCAAGCCCAACGATCCTACTCCTCACCACATTCAGAGTTTTTGCTCTTAATTATGGTATATTTTTTAAATGGGCAAAAATACTCCATATTTCCCTATCTTCTTTGGGAACAACTGAAGAATTTTAGCAGAAATTGCCTTCAAAAGTATTCAGAAGCGTTAGCCAAACAGGTGGAAATACTAAGAGCAGCAGCAAAGGTCTTAAAATAGGAAATACTGGGCTATTTCAATTATAGACATTTCTACAAGTTCTGCCAATATTTTTCCCTTAGGCTCTCAAAATGGGAAGCAAAGAGAGAAATATCCCACAACTTCACAGAATCCTTCATATGTTCCCATTTAAAAGGGATTATGAAGTAAAATGGAGTAGGAAGCTTCTCAGAATTTCAAAGGAAACTCGTGTTGACACCAAAATTGCTATTTTAATATTTTTTCCTATGTCTGACTAATTTTAACATATTCCATTAGCATAGCTATAACTGTCATTCTTTGCTTTGCTTTCTTCTCTTTGCTGTTTTTATTCACTCTTTGACTTGGAGTTGAAGAATGCAACTTGCTATAGAAAGTATAGAAAGAGGGAATTTAATTGATGTTAATTCCTATGATTTCATTTGTTTTCTTTTTCACTAATCCATGGATACTAACTAAATAATGTTCTGTAAAGATAGGTCTTTGTCAAAAGTCACAGTGAGCAACACTGCAGCCAACAGGGTAAAAAAAAAGAAAAAAGAAGAGAGAGAACTAGATTAAGCCTTTTGTTTTAAGCATACTCTTTTTAAAACCAAATTGATAGAGAGAGCAGCTCTGAATACCATGGTTTGAATAGTGCCCTCTTCCCTCCCTTTCATGTTTTCATCACTGCCAGCAAAGGTATAGATGGAGGCAAATAAAACAGGATTTGGACCTTTCACTTTGTCTGTTAATGGATATCTGTTTGTAACTAAATAAGGCTTTCTCTTTCCTCTTTCCCCCAGTCTGATTTCTGTCTATTCCTTTTTCATTTCCATCTGAAAAAGATGGAAATTCTAGTCCATTTCTTTGGACTCTATTCCTATTTACATCAAGGTGGGTTTCTACGATTCGTGGAAACACTAAAGAACTTTGAAGTATGCATAAATAAATTACTCTTACTACCCACTTTACAGCTGGTTTGTACTTCCAGATGGTATGAAGAAGTCCCAGCATTAAGTAGCATTAGGCTACTATCTCCAGTGGTTGAACTTCTCAGAAAAGATAAATAACCAAACACAAGCATTGTAAAAATTAAAAAATAACCACCATCTTTTAGTGAAATTTTTCTTTTCAGATGCCAATTTCAGTCTTATTTTTCCAAAATTAAGGAAAAATGCATAAGAATTTTTTTTGTTTGCCATGCAGGACTGATTGGAATAAAAAAAAAAAAGAGGATCAGTTTGAAGAGAGTATAATTAATATCAGTCAGGATGGAGCACACTGGGTTTAATTTTAGCGTTCTTCTCTTTTCCTTTCTGTGCCTTCTTTCTGGTTGTCTTAGTCACTGATTATTCAAACATTGTAGACTACACTGGTAAATTTGCTCATGTAAAGGCTTCTGAATTTGACAGAACAACCTTAAAGACTGCTGGCGATCCTGTTTGTCCAAATGTAACTGTTTAGCTCCACAGATTTACTTCTGGAGAATACTGGTAAATATCAGAGAGAAGAGAGACCCCCAAGAACCCATCCTGAACATGCTCATGTTAAACATCTGTTTGAGGTTTAGTATGATGTTATTTATACTCTTAGGGATTTATACTCTTAGGGAAATATGAGACTATTTTGCTGTTTTGTTTTTTTTTTAATTTGAAGTGTAACTGAAATTCACTTATATACCTTAATGTTTGTTGTATCATAAATTAATGACATCATGATACAGTAGAGGTAAAAAGATTTTCAACACACTGGCTAGGTTAAAAGCACAGATTTTTGTGCAGTTCTTAATTCAATAAAATGCTGTGGTACTTCATGGTCAGAAGGAAATACACCCTCAGAAGTGTCTGTTTCTTCTGTGTCCATGAGAGTCATGGGTACTTTATAATCCCATCCAATGCTGGATTTCAATAACCTTTTAAATAAATAAACCATGGTTTAAGGATTTAGAAAGCACTAGATCAAAGAATTTAATCTTTGAGATTGAGTAACTACAGTGATGGGTCTAGCATAAAGACATGAGCAGAGTAGAACAAAGGTTTGCTGTTAACCCAACAGTGCCTCAGGTTAAAATTCATTACAGAGTCACTCTAAATCCCTAATTAGGGGGCAACCCTAAATTTCTCTTCTTGCTAAAATCCAGCATAAACTTGAAAAATAAGTGGGAAATTATATATTTAGGGGAAGAAACTCCACTCTTCAGCTTCTTTTGTGTTGTTGTTTGACTATTTAAAAAACAGGTCTTATTTTCCAAACATCTGTCAATTTCAGTTTCAGCCTCCAGGTTTTTGGCCACACACACACACATACATACACACACGTGGATTTCTGTTCTCCAGAATTTACTGGGTGGAGATGATGGCTTTTTATTTTCCCCCAGCAGTACATTTCTATATCCTCTTGCAACCAGAGGAGATCCAAGCCTTTAGCATTACATTGTCTAATGCACAATGTGCTGCTCATGTGAGCTTTCCCAATAAGTTGTGGGGATTCTTATGGATGTTCTCAAATGGTTCCATGATCACCCTTTAAATAAGCAATAGCACCAAAACAAACAGCTGTGTTCAGAGCTATTGTGAACCCTTCACATGTTGCTTTAGAGCACTCCAAGTTTGTCATCTGTCAGGCGTTGAAATTGTAAGTGTTGCTCACCAACTTGCACACAAAAAGGTTTCTTGCCTACTTTGGTGACAAGCTGGAGCAGGTGGTGAATACTGCACACAGACTTCTGGAAAAATCTTGTTATATTTCTTTATATCCTACCATGGGCATTATAACACACAAACCATCACTTCAGCCTACTTACTGTTCAAACAGCATCTTGTCAAATCTGGCTGCAAGATTAAGCTTCCTCAATTCTGAATTCAATATTGCAACCCTAAGGACATAAGAATCAAACTGTAGCATTATGGGTTGGAGTTGGTTTTTTCCCTCTTAATGGACAAAATTGTTTCTGCTCCAAGATCGTAGTTTGCCCTGACTATAATGATAAATCATCATGACTGACACTAAGCAAAATGAGTTTGATGTTTTCTGCTTTATCTGACCACATTAGAAGCCACTTTCATGTTTGCCACAACTTTCAACCTTTTTTCCAGAAGATTAGATTTGTACAAATCAGATATTATTTCTGCTTTGTATAATCCATTTGAAAAATGTGAAGCACATTTTCACAGAAAGGGATGGGCACAGAAAAGAGAAGGTAAGATTTTATGGCCAGCAATCTTGCAATAACTGTTGGTTTCCTATAGCAGCATAATTCTTCTTTATTCCAGATTATTTTATTTCATTGGAACAGTATCCTGCTAACAAAACCAGGGGAAGTCCAGGATTCTGGACGCATTCAGCACTTGGCAGCATCTGGTTCAAGTAGCAAAGGTTATAGACCCAATGACAGTGTCTTGGAAATACCAGAATTAACCATTATCAGAATTATTTGCATCTTTAGCAGCCTTTAATGTGATAATATTATGAAAAATGAAAGCTGAAGCTAGTTTGCCACTGATGGGAGGCATTATGATTTTAATTCATAAGCTTGAAACAAGGATATGAAACATTCTAGTCATTGATACTGTTGTTTCAGTCTTAGTCTGTGCTGCAAATATATATTTAGCTATTTATTTTCCAAAAAAAAATTATGTCTTCCAGGAATGCGCTAAAGCTGTCAGTTTTTTATTTGGGTAAAACTTTATTGCACTTGAAACATAAGAAAAGCTCCAGTAAAAATCGAGTTAGAGCTCCATAAGTTGGATTCATAAGTGAAAAAGCAGTTAGGCATGTAAACAGTTTAGTGAAAAGTACAACATTTTGATACAGAAGTATCATTTACAATAACAGCAGTCGTGTAATAGTATTAACATGACTTTCACTAATTTGCTTGCAAAAAACTCATGTTCTGTTATTTTCTGTTTCTTGAAACTTGTTTCCATAGCAGGGGGTAGCTAAAAAACACTTTTGTCTTTTACTGTTACTCCTGTAATATTTCCTTTTTGCAAGTGCCATTCCATAGCTGGATTGTGTCTTCCTAACGAACATGAGTCCAAGATACTTGAAAATGCTAGCAACCTATAAAATAAAAGTTACTTCATGGAATCAACAACTGAAATAACACTAAGTTCCATTTTAACTTTTTTTTCGCTTTTGCTTAAGGTCGTATTTTGCTTTACAATGCCCTTCCCCATTTGTGGATTCAGAACCCCATCCTGGAATGACTCACTTTTGAGAACAGGACATATTTAGCAAGTAGTTTAGATAACACTCGCTGGAAATATCACAGGGTCAAAAATTACTCTCTCAAGTGTGATTTTGTAGCACTGCTTGTCGAGTTATTTGATTTCTTTTACAATAAGGTGGCACAGGAAAGCCCGCCAAGACAAGACCTATGTGTTTTGACAAGAACAACTATCAGAGTTCTGCCCTGTAAATCCTCATTTGCACGTGCAAAGGACATGAGACAGTTGTACATCTACAGCAGACAGCAAGATGCCTTTATGAGGCCCTCATCTCCGAAAATGATTTCTTCAACTTAAGTCATTAAACAGCATCAATTACTATTACTCCTGTGAGTAAAAGTTTGTCGGAGATAGTTTTGCTATATGTAGTATGGCATATACAAATATAGATAGCAAAAACAGGCTTATCAGTAACTAGAAAATCTATTCTAAACATCTTAAGAAAATTTAATTTATATAATTCACCATGTAAGGATTGTTTAGAATAAAGATTTTTCCATCCCCTCTTTCTCTGCCCAAACTTTTTCATGAAGCTTTCTCCCACTACTTCTTTTAAGAATGGTTAGAAATTTAGAACAGTCCCTTGATCTTCCAGATAAAGCACTACTGTAGAACAGCACTACCAGTCAACAGAGAATCAGCAGCAAACATCAACTAATATTTCTCTTTTGAAGAGGAAGTACTACACATCACAGAAGTTTCAAAGCCAACATTGAAACAAAATCCCTGGGTTGTATTGCACTGAAATAGTTAGTTGCTTTTGTTATAATTTCACACTGGGTGACTAACAGACATATATATATATATACACATAAATATGTAGCATATAAGTAGTTCTATCATACTGCATATGGTATGTTCTATAACCCTCTTTCTAACCTTATGGTCTGGGTCTTCCCATGCTGACCCTTCCCCTCCAAATGCCTGCAATTGGCTGTATTTTCCCTACTCCACCCCCTTATCCTAAGTTTAAATTCTCCCTGCCATAAGGCTGGGGTCTCTTTTTCTTCCCTGGAATTGATTCCTACGTTAAAAACTACAGGGTCAAGGTCCTGGACAAAAAAAAGTGCCTCTCTTACTTTTATCCTTGTTGAGTTTACTTCTGGGGTTCAGAGCTAGCCTAGTCAGAACCCCAGAACTGAGTTACGACACACTGGCACCCAATGTGGGGATATAATGCAAGGTTAGAGGCTCCCACGCAGCATCTAGACACGTTTTATAAGCCTTTGGACTGTCGTCTACCTCAGACCTTCCTCGCCAGGTTTTAGAGGGCAGAAAGCTCCTGAGGAGAGGCCGGAGAAAGTCGCCTAAGCTCATAGGTGAATCTGTCCTGGATAAAAGGACTTTTTCTACAGCAACCGAGCCAGCCCAGGAGGGGTAAGTAGCAAACCCTGCCTGCAGAATTGCTGTGAGCCCTTTCCTGGAGCCGGGGTGGCAAGAGGAAGCAGCATCCAGCATCCTCGCAGCAGCGAATCGAAGAGTGATCAGTGGGGGGAAAGATGCAGCGAGTTGAGAAAAAAACAACACAGTTTACACCAGTTTAAGCGAACCCGAAAGATAAGCCATGCAAATTTCTTTTTAGGCACTGCTCTATCTTTCTCGCCCAAAGATTAACCCTTTCCTGTGTCTGACTTTGTGTGCTCAGTTTACAAAGTAGGAAAAAAAACCAATTGTGCAGCCTATTTTAACACCAAAATGGGCATCAGGTTATCAGCACAACAAAGAGGCACCTATTCCGACTTCTAGATACCTTAGTTAATGGAAATGTTAAAATCTCTAAAGGAAAACTAAAACTATTCATTCGCTGGCTGTCTCTTAATATTTCCCAATTTACCCAACAAAATATAGATTCTGTCTATGGGACAAACTGAGAGGATTTCTAACTTACAAAGTCGAACAGGGAGATATAATAGTTTCAAAATTCATTCCAATATTCCTTTTAATTAACAAAGAATTATTAAGAGAGAAATGAAGAGAAAGCCACTAGAAACACATGCCATAGGAATTTTCCCTACCCCTCTTTCCGTACCCTCTGCTCCTGAGCTGAGAGGAAAGCATGAAGGAACACAGGTACCCTGTTATGATTTCCATAACCTCCCTGGCTTCCCGCCTCCCCCTCTGCAGTTCTGCGCAGATGACAGAGAACTTTCCCTGCACCCTCCTTCCCTAGCAGCTGAACCTCAAAATTCACATTCTGTTGGCTTTAAAAATAATCCCCCCAATACCCAAGGTAGCGAGGGCTGCATGGCCAGAGTCCAAGATGGCTGAGACCGCATAGCGAGCCCCCCACACAGCTTTTCTTCTTCCCATAATTCCTTCTATCCACCTATTCCCTCCCCCAACCCTTTCTGGTCCCGCTACCCCTTCCTGTTGTCAGACTCCCCTTCCCCCCTCCTCCATGTCCCTGATTAGTCCCCATGTGGGTTAGCCTGGGGAGGGGGGGGAGTGTGCCCCACCTGGCTCCCACGGGGGTGCAGCTGAGTCAGCAGGCTCTAGTAATCACAACCAAGAGAGAAAAGCCATCCGCTCTGCTGCCCCTTTCACATATATTGGGAAAGCTGGATGTATTAGAAATTATCAACCCTTCCCATACCAGAATAAAAAAGAGTTAACACAAAAGCCAAGAAGAATTTGGTCGAGACAGTGAAATCTTTAAAGGGATAATGAAAGCTTCTTTAACATCTGTTGAATTAGTACCAACAGATGTTAAAGGTATTTTTAGATGTCTCCTGACCCCTTCAGAATTTGATCTCTGGGAGAGCACATGGAAGAGATCTCTGAGAGTCCTCCTACAAGAGCTAAAGCAAAGCACAAAAGGTGCAATAGATTTAGAGGGGAATGATATCACATATGAACATCTGTGTGGTGAATGTGAATGGATTAACCCTGAAAGTCAAGTTCAGGTGTTATCTAAATTCATTCTGAGTAAAATCTCAGAAGCAGTGGGTGAAGTTTTTTACCAATTACCAACAGTTGAAGCCAAGGGTAGTTATGTTAATATTAAACAGCATGCTTCAGAAAATTTTTTACTGTTTGTGGACTGACTTTGTGCTCAAATAGAAAGGCAAGTACAAGATCCAATAGCATAGACAGAATTGAGTAAAGAAATCACTCAGAGGAATGCCAATAGGTCCTGCCCCCACAATGGCACAAATGATAGAAGCATGTCTCAGGAAAGCAGAGCTGCTCACCACATCAAAGAGGAAGTCTGGGTCTACCAACCCAAAGACTGTAGCAGCTACAACTTCAGGACTACAGAAGCAACAGATGTCATCAAAACAGCTTCAACACATCATCCTGGCAAAGACCCAGGACACTTCATCAGAGACTGTCCCCAAAACCATCAAAGGAAGAAGAAGAGTCAGAAAGATGAAACAAAGGACAATCAAAAATCTAAGACCAGAACGCAGTCCTGCCACACGTGAGAATATAAATGCAGCAGGCCCCATTACTGGGAAAGTCTCTCTCTTATTAAATAAGGTGGAGGGAATGAAACTGAGTGCAGGACAGCAACAAAAAGATTTATCTAACAGAGTTTGGCAGCCTCACAGGCATTTCAAACTTGTGACTACCAAGGCTTTTCTTTTCAGACAGTCGTTGAAGTTCTGCCAGAGAACTCAAGAGGCTTGACGACAGATCACGCAGGACTGGACAGTGAGTATTTTGTTATTGGGGACACCACACACAAACCCTTGGAGATTGAGGTTGCTCCCATGACCATTAAGAGAGATTTAACCAACCTCATTCTCCTAGCACATTTTTCTCACCCACCCTTCTATTTGACCAAAAGACAAATAATTGCTCAAGCCATTCCCATTCCAGAAGAGGTCCCAGTAGATAACAAAACACCTGCTGTCTACTAGGCAGAAGTGGTTGGCAAGAACAAACCCATTATGGTATGCAACCTGACCTGTGGAACAGACCATCTCCACGTGGAAGTGCTGTTAGACACGGGCATAAATGTAACAATAATACCTGAAAAGATGTGGCCTTAACATTGGGAACTACAGCCTGTGGCTGGCAAAATTCAGGGTGTAGGAGGAGTAAAATTGGCAAAGATCTCAAAAAGCATGGTACAGATAGAAGTGCCAGACAAGAAATTAGCCAGTATCTGTCCGTTTGTCACTGATTACAAGGCTCCCTTGTGGGGGAAAGACACCATGTCCCAATGGGAAGGCCAGATTAGTTATCCCTAAAACCCCCCAGGATTTTTAGAAACAGACACTGTGGAGCACCATACCCAAAATTTAACATGGCTGGATGATGCCCCAGTGTGGGTAAGTCAGTGGCCACTTAGTAAGGAGAAACTCAAGGCACTTGAGGAGCTCGTGGAAGAGCAATTAGCCAAGGGCCACATAGAAGAGACAACCAGACTTTGGAATTCCCTGGTCTTTGTAATAAAAAAGCCAGGGAAGAATAAATGAAAGCTATTACATGATCTTCAGGAAATAAACAAAGTAATTGAGGACATGGGGTCACTCCAACCAGGGATGCCTTCCCCAACAATGCTTCCTGAAAATTGGCAATTAGTCTTAGATATTGACTGTTGAAAGACTGTTTCTTTCAAATTCCAATACACCCAGAAGATGCTCCATGGTTCACCTTCTCTGTTCCTACCCCAAGAAACACCAATGAAACGCTACCAACTGGACGGTTTTGCCTCAAGGCATTAAATGTAGTCCTTCCATCTGCCAGTGGTATGTGGCTTCATTGCTGTCCCCAGTGTGTGCCCAAAGAGGGGAAGCCATTATCCTCCACTACATGGATGATGTACTTGTGTGTGCTCCTGGTAACTCTATACTCCAACACACACTTGACCTAGTGGTTAAAGTTTTAACCTCTGCTGAATTCCAACTGCAGGAAGACAAAGTCCAGAGGGTGCCACCTTGAAAGTACCTGGGCTTGGAGATCACTGCATGGACTGTTGTTCCACAGAAATTGGAAATAGTAAGTGATCCCAAAACCCTAGCAGATCTCCATTCCCTGAGTGGGTCTTTGAACTGGGTCAGGCCCTGGCTAGGTCATACCAACAAGGACCTAGAACCCCTCAACAATTATTGAAGGGGGGATAGAGAGCTAGTTTCTTCCAGGGAACTGACCCCAGAGGCAAAAGCTGCAATAGAAAAGGCGCAAAAGGCGCTAATCGAGAGGCAAGCTCATCGTTATCAGCCTGAGCTGCCTTTCAAACTCATTGTTCTGGGAAAATTGCCATACTTGCATGGTTTGATATTCCAATGGATCAAGGGGTGGAAAGATTCACTCTTAATCATAGAGTGGGTTTTCCTCTCCAACCAATGATCCAAGACTATCACAAAACCACAAGAGGTGATAGCTCAGCTGATCCGGAAAGTGAGGTTGATACTGCATGAACTGGCAGGTTGTGACTTTACATGCATTCACCTCCTGGCCAGACTTTCTGAAGAAGGAAAGAGCTCTCCAGAGAGGTTAACCAAAGAGATGTTCAAATGTCGGCTCCAGGGAAATTCCAACCTCCAATTATCCATGGACAGCTGCTGTGGACAAATTATCAGTCCATGCCCCATCACACAAACTGTTCAACGATGATTTCCATCTCATTCCTTGTGAAAGGAGTTGTTAGCTGCTCAAAGCTCTCACAGTGTTTGTTCACTGATGCATCTGGAACATCCCATAAGTCGGTGATGACTTGGAGAAACCCCCAAATTCAGCATTAGAAAGCTGCTGTTGGGTTGTGGAAGGATCACCCCAGGTCATGGAACTTGCAGCAGTTGTGAGAGCCTTTGAGTTCTTGGAGCCAATTAATTTGGTCACCGACTCAGCATACGTAGCGGAGGTAGCATCCAGGGCAGAGCAGGCAGTTATCAAAGACATCGAAAACAAGTGTCTCTTCAGGTTATTCTCAAAACTGATTTATTTAGAGAGCATACCTAGAGAGCATCCATTCTATGTGATGAATGTGAGGGTGAACACTGATCTGCCAGGCGAAATCGCAGAAGGTATTAGCAAAGTAGACTCCCTTGCCGCCCCATAAGAAATGGCACATCTCCCAGATGTTTTCCAACAGGCAAAGCTGAGTCACCAGCAGTACCATCAGAATGTACCAGGGCTAATCCATCAGTTCCGGCTAACACGGAGTCAGGCTCGAGCTATTGTGGCCACTTGCCCTGACTGCCAGTTCCAAGCCATGCCATCGCTGGGTGCTGGGGTTAACCCCGAGGCGTTGGGAGCTGCTGAGTGTGGCAAGCAGAGATAACACACATTCCCAGTTTCGGCTGCCTTAAATACGTGCATGTAAGCATTGACACGTATTCAGGTGCAGTTTATGCCTCTACCCACACAGGGGAAAAGGCAGCGCATGCCAAACAACACTTAGTGCAAGCCTTTTCAGTACTGAGGATCCCTAAGGAAATCAAAACTGACAATGGCCCAGCATATGTAGCCAAGGAGTTCCTAGAGTTTGTCCAACAGTGGTGAATGGAGCATAACAAAGGCATCTCCCACTCTCCCACAAGTCAAGCTCTGATAGAGCATGCCCACCAGACGCTCAAGCAAGTCCTGGCTTGACAGAGTAGTTCAACAGTGTGGATGTCACCATAACAAAAGCTCTGCAAAGCCATGTTTACCATTAATTTTCTAAATTGTTCAGTCAAAAATATGAGTCCTCCAGTGTTACATCACTTAAACCGCAGTGATCAATTTAACTTGTCACAGCATCCACCAGTCCAAATTAAGGACCCAGGAACTTGGGAAACCAAGGGTCTTTATGATCTCTTGATCTGGGGGTGTGGCTACAAGTGCACGTCCACCCCGTCAGGCCTTGTTGGATACCCCAAAGGTGTGTGAAAACTTTTATCCCTAAAAATCCAGCACCTGCAGAAGGAGATGAAAAGCAAGCAGCTGTTGCTTCAAAGAGAAGATGCCGCCAGAAAGAGGAGAGAGAACCTTCCTCACATCTGGTTACATTCCTGCAGACCACTGACTTTTAACATACATTAAAAACTGTTTGTTTTTCCTACCTCCCACTCAACCTCGAGATGAACCCTGTCCAAGTTGTCATCCTGTTCATGCTGAGCAGTCTGGCAGCGGCGTGGATCGTCCCTCAGCCATGCCAAAACATTTGGGTGACCCAGGCACAGACACTCAAACAAGAAAATATATGCCTTTCCACTGCAGCAGCAAGAGACCCTATGTCTACCTGCCTGGTGGGGATTCCTTTGCAAGCTGAAGAGTATAAAACCAGTTTTAACAAACTAAAGTCTTACCCAAATCCCAAACCTATGCCTAACCCGAATCCCAAATCAGACAATATTCTACCACACGAAACCTGTCATGGGCGAACTGTCAAGTTTGAAAACCCCATAGAAGAGTTACTACCTGATTTGCCCAAAGCAGCTCATGAACCCCAAGAGTTAGAACTGGTAGGTTCCTCTCCAGCACCTTACTGCATTCATTTTTTCATTCACCCATCAGTTAGCACTGAAGCCTTTCACAAAATGCTGTAATATTGGAAAGAATCCACCGCAAAAATGTGGTGCAAGACTCTGACCTGTATTGCAGCAGAAAATCCATTCACATCCACAAAGCCTTCCTAAAGGCTTGTTCCTAATTTGTGGAGATAGGGCATGGGCAGAAATCCCACCTCGGCTTCTAGGAGGGCCATGTACCATCAGGAGGTTGTCCTTGTTAGCACCCAACCAAACACTAATTAGCTAATGGACTCAAAAAAACAATTTGGCCAGCAAAGTTCAAAAGAGAAGTACTGACAGTTTGGACCCAAATTGCAATTCTGAAATTTTTTCATTGGTCCAAGTCAAAAAGAATTGCTGCATCCCTGTTCCTCCCATGAGTAGCAGCAGCCAAAGCTCTAGGTGAATTGGGCCACTTAGAGTGCTGGCTAGTCAAACAAGCAAACCTGAAATCCACCACCATCAGCTTCCTCCTAGAAGATGAAGAGATTACTAGGCAGGCAACACTCCATAATAGTGCAGTGATAGACTTTCTGCTGCTGCTGCATGGGCACGAATGTCAAGAATTTTCCAGTCTCTGCTGCCTCAACCTGACCTCAAAATCACCCAATGTCCATGCAGCTCTTCAATAAATGAAAAGCATGATCAGACAAGTAAAGCAAGAATCTAAAGATTAGTTCAACGGGCTGTACAAGGGCTGGGGCTCTCGGGGTGGTGGACCTCAATAGATAAAACAATTCTGTCACTCTATACTGTTTTATTTCTAATTGTGTAGGCATTTAAGATCCTACGTTGCTTGATTTTAAAAGCTCTCAACAGTTTAATCCCTACTACCTCAGAAGTCAACCATGTGGAGTTTGCAGACCAAAAACAGCCTAGCTGGCCTGCAAATCATCAGTGGTGGACAAATCCATATTCTGAATCAGAATAGGTCCCACAGCTTTCTTTTAACTTTATTTTAACAAAAGAAAGGGGAGGTGTTGTATTGCACTAAATAGTTAGTTGGTTTTATTATAATTTCACACTGGGGTGACTAATATATATATATAATATATATATATATAATATATTAGTAGCACATAAGTAGTTCTATCATACTGCATATGTCATGTTCTATAACCCCCTTTCTAACCTTATGGTCTGGGTCTTCCCATGCTGACCCTTCCCCTCCGAATGCCTGCAATTGGCTGTATTTTCCCTACTCCACCCCCTTATCCTAAGTTTAAATTCTCCCTGCCATAAGGCTGGGGTCTCTTTTTCTTCCCTGGAATTGATTCCTACATTAAAAACTATAGGGTCAAGGTCCTGGACAAAAAAAAGTGCCTCTCTTACTTTTATCCTTGTTGAGTTTACTTCTGGGGTTCAGAACTAGCCTAGCTGGAATCCCAGGACTGAGCTATGACTCCCTGAAGTGATAGTCTGTCTACCTGTGGCCCTGATATCCTCAAAAAGCATTCAAGACCCTTGAGTTACTATCTTTATTCCTAATAGACAGTTCTAATTGTAAAATAGTTGGCATAACAATTATTTAGTTAGCATTTAAGATAGATTTTGTTATATTTGTTAGCAATAGCAGTAACAATAGGCTTGTTGGACCAGATCCTGCCAATTGCTATATATATGAGGAGTCCCATTGGATTCAGTATCATTCTGTGCACTTGAAGATTTAGCAATTAAAGACTTCTTATGAGCTTAAGTGATTTGCTGACAAACTTTCAAGTACATGCTTAAGTCTAATTAAGTTCAATGAGAGATAAATATGCACATATTCAAAATTGCCTGATCTGAGGTTCTTCCATTTTTAGAATTTCAGAATAAAAAGCTACATTACTTATGTTGCTGAACGATGTAAATCACAAGAAAAAAGAATTTTTTGCCATATCTTCATCTAATGTTGAAAGTACTGTATACAAATTCCCTTTGATTGTCCTTTTATTTTCTTCCATTTGAGTTGCAGTTAAGATCAGAGAACTAAAATAGAAGTCTTGTTTCAGCTACAGGTCACTGTAAGATAAGAGGCTCAGTAGTCACTTCTATGCACTGTACCCACAAAAAAGGTCCAGGATGATATTCAGTTTATCAGTCTGGAATCTAGGAAACATAACAGAGGTACTTGACTGTAAATGCATTCCAAAAGATAATAATCTGCATCACAGGAGGAGTGTTGCCTGTCCAACAATTTAAAGGTCATCTGACGTACTTGATTTTTCTCCAACAATTAGAATATAGTGACTATACACAGAGTACAAATCATGGCTTTTTTTATATTTTACCTCTTAATTGGCTGGTCTGACCCACAGATGAGACAGCACAGTAGTACAGAACAGAAAAGAATAAAGAAATTCAATAAGAAAAAAATTACCAAAGATGTTTTTAGAAAACTGATTTCAATTAAAATCCAATTTTTGTGTGAAAAGAATAAAAATCTTTTAAAGCATGAATCAAAATGATAAAAATTAATCTTTTCTGCTGTAAAAACAGAAGTCAATAGAAAAATGCATTCTTTTCCTGGAATCCAGGCCTAGGACGAAAGAATTTACATATATTAAATTAACAAGATCCAAACTCCTCTACAACAAATATTTATACTGTAAAATATTACAGCCACATTCCTGCATCTCCTTACAATAATAATTCTTAGGGACATAGTATTCTAGAGAGTGTATTCAACAGTGGGTTTCTGCAAAGATGGAATGCTTCATTATCAGAGTACCAGCTTGTTCATAAATATTAAAAACTATGGTTTTGAAGTTTTTCAAACATATTTCTTACTGTCTACATTGTCTCTCTACTGTTGAAAAAAAACAGTCAATGTGTATCTGTCCATAAGTCTCTCCCTCACAGTCTTGAACTCCAGAAAATCACTGCTGGTGACTGTAAAGGACTACAATGTTTGCTCTGCGTATACAGTGAGCAGCCAAAGGGATGAGTAGTCTGGCCTTCCTTATGCAAGTCATCATTCTTACAGTGATGTGTCTAATTCTTACTTTAAAGAACAGAATTCGTCCCAAACTGCAGACAAAAGGGCACAATTCCTTGCTGTCTTATAAAAGTGGGTCCTAAATTTACATGTAATATGGTTATTTTCTGTTTGCATATGTTATAGACAATTCTTTATATTAGATTAGAGCTGGAAACAGATATTCTAAGAGAAAAAGAACTTCGCTACTGCTAGAAGAAAAATCATGTAGAGATTGCTCAAGACAAAATAACATTATAGTTCTGATCTTCATTTGGTAAAAATTAAACTTCTGGATTTTAGTCTGCATTATAAAAACAACACCGTTAACAGATTAAACTTCTGAAAAGTGACCAAAAGTTACAGAAGGAAAGCTTCTCTGAAACATGTTTTATTGTGGTTAATCATAAAGAAGAACACAAAAAAAATTTAAAATGGCAACAAACTGAAATAGAACAGAAAGACCCACAATGGCTGCAGGAATGTACCAGATTTATAAACAGGGCTTCAGAGAGGCGTCTGTGGGAAAAGACTTATTTGCTTTTACTACATGGTGAGATCATATAGAGGATACCATTGTATCCTCTATAGTAAAAAGTAAAATAGCTTTTACTACTTGGTGAGATCATATAGAGGATACTATTGAAATACAGAAATAAACATGCTAAACTTATAGAAGGAGAACTCAAACATAGCAATAATAACTGCAAACACATGCTTATTTGAAGAAGAATGTTACCTAATTTGCTTCCTCTTAATATTCAGAGATCTAATTTAAGCTGCTCCCCTCCCTGTTCCCACTTGACTATATTTGCAAGAACCAGTGAACACAGAAATGTGCAGCCAGCCTGGGCCCTCAGGCTGGTGGATCAAGATGGCAGGCTGGCTTGGGCTCCCCTGGGACAGCAGAGCCAGAAGAGTGATTGGACACAGTGACCTGTCTGCATGAGATGAGACAAAAACAGGAGGGCTGTAATGCTGATGAACTAACCTGTCACTCACAAGCAGCTCAGGTCTGAAGGAAAAAAAAAAAAAAAAAAAAAAAAGATGGGGAGAAAAAGGAATAAGAAAAAGGTATAGTAGAGGTTTTTTAAAACATAGAAGGCAGACAAATTACAACATTATTGGAATAATTGGATGATACATTTAATTACCTGTACATTCAGATGGGCTCAGGATATATAGGAAATATGGCATAAAAATCCAGCTAATAGTTTCTATAAGAGCAAAACACAATTGAAGAAATAATGGATATTGCAGTTTGCCATGCAAGGAAGGATGCTACAGACTATTGCTGGCAGGGATCAGGGTTTCATGCCTAACGCTCCGGTTATGAATCAAAATCACAATGAGCAATGAGCTTCTAGATCTTGACACACAAGGCAAGAAGGTTGTTCCTCAGAGTACTTGGCTGTTTTATTGCTTGCTTGGGGAGGAAAAATCCAGAGGGAAGGTTCACAAGCAATTCTGCACCCTGGAGCCAGTACACCCAGGTGCAGGGTAATGGTCAGGACTGTAGCGCTCTGCCCCTCATTGCCATCACCAGTGGGTACCACTGTGGACTGGTGGTAAAAGACAGATGAAATCCAGGGTTGGGATTTTTTTTTAAAAAAGATCAAAAATTAATTTAATATTGAACAAGTACTTCGTGTTGAAAATGCCCTTAAATCAGTATGCTCCTGCTAGTCCATTTGTGACATACACAGACTAATGCTTGAACTACAAAAAACTGCTAGTCTAATCGCCATTGCATCAGCTATACATGTACAGTTTGGATTTTTAATTTGGCAAGTTCATGTTCCATTAGCAGTAAACTAGACTGAATTCAGAGCTATATCTGCAGGATTAGTCAAAAAAATTCATTTTCATGGTGGGCAAAAAACATACTGACATTAAAAAGCCAAATTATAAACCTTTATCCAATTTTTTGGGTTTGGAGGTTTGAAAGCCAACAAAGACTTTTAAGAACTTTTTCTAATAATGTCAGGAAATAAAACTCTTCTAAAAATATGCAACTACTGAATATGCAAACCTTAACCATTAATCAATACAAAACAGACACTTAAAATGTGGAAAGATTTTCTCCCATATGGCTTGCCTTTTAATAGTTATTTTCTCTTAAAATTCATACAGAAAGTCTACGTCTATTTTCAGCAAAGTATGGTAATTATACTGATTGCTCTGAGATTCCCACATTTTAGCTAACTCTTTTAATATACAAACAGAAAATGTATATTTTTTATCAGACAAAAGTATTTTTAAACTTTTAATTCTATCTCAACACATAGCTAACAACAACCAAACACTGGAAAATCAATCAAAACAAAAACATACTTGAAAATTTTGTGGATTTATGACCACATTTTGACATGCACACTTACATATATGAAATGTAAATATGCATACATGCTGGTCTAAGAAAAATGTTTGCAGCACCTAAGTAAGTTTCAGAAAAATAACATCTATAAAGTCTTAACAGAGAAAACCCACAGACATTAGTCACATAAAGTACCTAAATTTATTTTTCTTTTAATTGCATGCTCTTGATATTAATTTTAGGAAAATAAATACACTAACACATGGTATAAACATTTTTCCAGACATTCACTGAACTCTTTTTAATTCATGAAATATGGAATGTTATACACAGGAAAAAAATCCTTCTACCATTTCCAGCCTCAAAACCACTTTATGAGAGTTGGCAAGCCTTAAACATAACATGACTTTAACATAACTTACACTTTCTTACACATGAAAACAAAAGTCACATTAAAGAGACATTACAAGCTTTTAGATGTATAAACATTTCAGGGTACATTTTCTGTCAAGTGTACTTGCTCAAAACCTTGCAATTATATCTGCCTTAGAATCATTAAATTTATTTCTCTAAGACTGAACAAGTAAAACAAAAAGGTAATTAACACAGTCTAAAATACATATTTTTTGCACAATGCAGTACTGGCAAGCATGCCCCACTTTTTAGGTGTAAGCCAGCCTAATAGAAAGCTGTTAACGTTTGGAGGATTTTTAATAAAAAATGTATCTTCTATTTTTAAAATATTTAAAGCAATAAAAGGCTGTGGTAAACATGGTATTACATATTTGTCATTTTCTGCTCAGAAATGCACTACTATGTACGATGATATTAATAAACCATGTGCTTTGAGAGACTTCAGTGCTTTACCATAATTTAGTTGAAAACAGTGTGTAGAATGTGTATTTTTCTACCATCATATCAACATACAGAAAACAAATACTATGTCATCAACTTAGCAGCATGCATTCACTATACTGGAAACATATGCAAATAACCACAAACTTTTGAGAGTTCAAAAAATACCCTTTACCAGAGACTAATTTACAAGTCAGTGGCTAATGAGAAAGTGTTGAGCACTTAAAATTTTGTTAGGAAAAGAAAAACAGGCAGCCTCATCTGACTCTGACTGCTCTCACAGGAAAACAACCCTCCCTGTTCATCAGAACAAAATAATTTCTTTCCCCACTTCAGGTTATTATTTGAAGCAAATGAAAAGACAATGATTACTCTCTCTTCTGGCTAAAGCTCAAAACAGCATGGTTAAATCACACGTATAAAAACTACAGACTTATCAGAAATCACAGAACAGAAAGAGAAGGACTCACTGACCCATTTGGAAGACAAAGACGACAAAACGGAAAAGCTCTAAAAATCAGCTTGTGAGGCCTTTGAGAGATATTCTTCTGGCATTTCATCACAGCAGCCCCAGACCAGTTCACTTCCCTGGATACAGGGAGGGAGAACTAAATAGAGCTGTTTATTAAAGCTGTTGTGCTGGATTGCATTAGGAAGCACGAGCAGACCACCTGGACCTTTCAGATTGTGGCAGTGTTTAATTTGCAGGCTGCCCCTCTGCAGCAGCAAAGACATTTACCAAGCTCAATCACACATTATCTGGATTAGAAGTATAAGAAGAAAAAATAAAAATAAAAAATAAAATCCATAGCATTTACTACAGGAATACAGTCAATATAAAAATAATGAAGAGCATGGCAAACAGAAAACAACTCCCCAGCAAACATAACACTTTCGCTTCTCGGTTCTTCCACTTCAGCATATTTAAACAAAATAAACCAGGAAATTAATAAATACATTGATTTGGTAAAGCTCAGACTGAATTATAAATGGATTTTATTAGAAGAAAAGGATGGTAATTTAGGCTTTTCTAGTGATTCCCTGGTCAGATTATTGTGTTTCTTTTGCCTTTCTCACTTTCAGTACTACACTCACTGGTAGCGAGATACAGATAGAAAGATGGTACTGTAAATATGAATTATGTGAATCATATGGTTAGACCCTTGTGGAAAAAAAAAATAAAAGGGGAGTTGAGAAATGGCTGACTCCATACCTGACCAATTACAGCTTGCATGGTCCCTGTGTCCTGCTGAGCTGAAAGATCGCAATCCATCATATGTAGTCTTTGAAAAGGAGAATGGGGTTTCTGGCATGCATCTGTCAATCAACTTCTGCACTCACAACCATCACCAAAAGCAAGGGAAAAAAGTCAAGCTGCTCCACCAAATAGGATGAAATAGTCATGTGACCTTCAGCACACTCACACACATACATACTTCCATAGAACCTATGAATTTTCTGCAGATATGAAATGACATTGACAAATACCCAATACCAAGTAAATAAAGTGAGACAAACAGCTACTCACCAAAGAGAAAACACTCACTGTAATATTCAGCCTAAAGATTTAATATACGTAAAAGGTATTTTAAACTGAGTGTTTTCTTTACAGCCTGAACTTTTCAGATAAGGTGATATGATTTTATATATGCAGACAGTGGTCAGAACTTTAACCCCTCCTGTCCTCTTGCACCCTCTATTTTTGTTGCTCCCTTTATATTTCTACTTTATGGCTTTTTGAGTTCTCGATTCTTTTTCTTTAAGTTTTCTTTTGTGTCAAAGTGAAGTGGCTTGTGTTGCCTTCTCTGGATTTGCAGAGATTATAAGAACACAATAGAAAAAAATTGCTAAGAGGAAAAAAAGAAGGAGGGGCTGAGAACACTGTCTGTACTCACAAGTCAAAACATCTCACTGCTTTACTCCACCAGAAGTCAAATGTTTTCTTTACTGGAAATATATATTTAAGTATTAGTTTATGTGAGCTGTGATGAGCATTCAAAATATTAAATATTCAGACTATGTAAATCCTACTTACAGAATCCTTTCCTTGAAGGAAACAGAAGGTTAACAGAGTTTTGGTTCATTCACTGCTCCACTGAACTGACATAAAATGTTGTTACTTAGGAAGGCAAACATTACCATTTGTTTTGAATGGAATCAGTTTGTTTCATACATCTTCCCCTCTGAGTTAAGATTTGTAAGAATTTCCAAGACAATTTTTTATTCTTGTCAAAATATATCAGCCACTAATCTCCAAAAACTGAGTGTCCTGAACGACATGCTGCAACATTGATTGCTGATATGTTTTTGGCCAGTGATTGCTGAAGGGTGACATTAATGTAATCTCGTAGCGCTTTAACCCTTTGAAGATCAATGCAGTCCTCTGACAATATAGTAGAATAACAGCCCATATACTTTTTGCTGTATTACAGCTTCATATAAATATTAGTGCATCTTTCTGTCCTCCTCAAATTGCATTTCAGTTACTAGTGCAAACAATACACTTTCCAAAGGATGTCAGAAACAAATACGCAGAAAAAAAAGCAGTCTAATGTCTATGCTTAAACTAACATACCCTTTTCATTTCAACAAGTTTCTGGTAATATTTTGACATTATTATTTCATTTTAAAAGGCATTGAAATGATCTTAGCTTTTATGGTCAAAGAAATGTGAGAATTCATCAACAATAGTAGGCACTTGCCAGTCTAATATTTCCTACCATATAATTTCAAGATTCAACATCCAGAAGTGTTTGGAATGGAATGGAGCACATGTATATATGTATATATATATATGTGTATGTGTGTATATACGTATGCAGGTGCTTAAGCATGCAAGTATAGAACAAATTAAATGTAAGTTGAGGGAGTGAGATAGACAGGGAATATCCAGATTACTTCGCATTCTTTGAGTTCTAGTAATACAATTATATTTTTAAAAGTTAAGGAAAAACTTAAGAAAGGAAAATTTGATACTTATTTTAAAAATTAGAAATAAGAACAATTCACATGTAGATGCACAGGGCCCCAGAAGTTTTCCTAGGATAACAAAATATTTTAGGATAAAAAATTATTCAAATCAAGCATTTTTAGAAAGATACACAATATTAACAGTGAAATATTGCCTCTGGGAGGAGGAAGGAGTACTTGAAATGTTGTTTCCAACATCTGTTATGCATTTAATTTATAAACATAATTAAAATGCACCATTTGGGCTGAAATCTTATCTGCTTCTTACTCATGAAAGAAAATACATTGAACTAATACCTTAGGCTGCCTTCTGGTCAGCTGAGTATTTGCTGCGGTCTCTTCTTCCAGGACAATTCCATGGAAAAACCAGGCAATATTGTGAAGACCATAATCAACATCCATATCATTGCTAGCATTCAAAATACAACTGATAAGTGGGCAAGTGAGTAAAGGAGATTGCCTCAGATGTCTCCAGGAAAACAGACACGCTAAAATCAAACACTGCACATGAATTTGAAAGGAAAGTTAAGAATGTTTATTTTATAGTTTTTCTTCAGGAGGAGCTTTTCTGCAGTCAGTATGCACAGACACCTTTCAAGTTCCTTTAACTCATTTAAACCTGGAAATTAGCACTGTGTGGTTTTTATTAGCAGAGATGCTGACATAGACGTTTGTTGCAGAACACAAATAAGGACAGCATTGTATTCACGTAATTCTGCTGCATCCTTACACACCAACAAACCAACCAGTGGCTTGCACACAATGCCAGCAGAGCTGCAAGAGCTCCCTTCTCCCAAAGTGAGATATATGCTACCTCTCTTTTTACTATAATTAACCTACACTTCCAGGAAATGCCAATCTACTATCTAAAATGTAAAACAACATCCCTGCATATAATGCCTCTGCATAAATTACAGCACCATTGTTAATCTGAACAGCTGAAAGAACCTCCTCCTCTGCTGCTGGAGCTGCCCTTGCCTCTGAGGAGCTGGAGACCTTCTCCCTCCACCAAATCTACCTGATTCTGTCTGTGGGGCCTGCACAACTGGTCCCTGAGCAATGTTTCATCTCTGCTTCTCATCCTTTAGGCTTTCTACTGGCAGTCTCCTATAAGGTATTGGTCCCATTTTGTCTTTTTACTTACTCTGAGGAATCATTTCTGTAACATCTCCCACTCCCCCTATTCCCTCCCATGAAAATACACACTTTGCTGCTGGAAACGTGGTTTAGCTCTCCTATCAGCAGTCAAAAAGGTGAAGGAGCAAGATAGTGCCTAATCTCCACAGGGCAGACTCAGATGGAGAGCAGGGTGCAAAGGAGAACTTTACTTGCCAGGTTTGCTCTAGCATGAGCATCTTGGGGAAAATTATTGAAAGACAGAATGACAAATACTGCTTACCAATCAGATGTGCTGTATCTCCAAGAGAGACCTTCTGGTCTCCTTTGAAACTTTTTATCCATGGCTCTCCTTCAGCATACCTGAGAGGAAAATAGTAATGGAGACACAGCTATCTATGGCAGCTAGGCCTTCCTACATACATGTCCCTTCAGCACTTGTCACAAAGGGCCAGGTTTGCACTGCTGTACCTAAAATCATTGAGAGAAGGCTTACACAGGGAGGAGGCTGATTTATCACTTCATCTTTGACAGTGAAAATTCAAAGTGGTACAAAGCCTGTGTTTTGAGTTGCACACTGTATTTCTGGCAGCCAGGGAAAGTGTAACACTGAATATGTTTAAGTGCAGTAGACTTTCTCTGTTTAATTGAAACAATTAAAAAAAAAAAACAAACATATTTTTGGATAGAACAGCGTGGTTGATTTTACCTCACAGATACACAGCTAAGAACTTCTGAAAAGAGCATTACTGTATAAAATAATTTCTCTCCTGTCTTCCAGGAGAATATATGTTTTCTGTGTGACAAAAACTAGTATTTAAAATTATACAGCAATGCAAAACCCAATTACTTCATAGCTAAAATGTGTAAAAACAAATGGTCATTTTCTAATGCTCATTACTTATGATCGTCTATGGTTTGTTCCTTCATTAACTAGAAGCCTTGTGATCAACAGAGCCCAGGGATTTACTAAAATTCCTTTATGCACTTGTTCACATGCCATAGCAGAACTTGCAGCAGATTTAGTGAATTGAGACACTCCTGCTTCTTACAACATTGGTACACTAGAGGGACTCTTTTTCCTCTTTTCTCAAGTGACAGATGCAGGGCACGGTCAAAGTAAGCCTTTGTACCATACACTACAGGCCCTTTACTTACCACTTAAACACACAAGACCCAGTCTTGCCCTCTTCGAAAATTAACAAATCTAATTCTAAACTGTCAATGACTCTTCTTCCCTCTCTCAGTCTCTCTATCCATCTCGCCAAACAGACACAATATGGCATTTTGCATCTTGATTTTTATGGGTATGTGAGTGGGGTTTCTGTATGAGTAAACTTTTGTCAAATTTTGACAATTCCAAAATAATTGTTTTGTATTAAGAGACAGTAATGGATTACAGTTCCTGCCTCTGCAATCCCATTTTGGCCAACCACTTTCAGATTTCAGAGGGAATTTTGCTATTAGAAAAACCTCTGACACTTCTAATTACTCCTCCTTTGGATTTCATTAATGTATAATTTCTGGGCACTGCCCCAGAGCTCCATTCTTCAAAAACCAAGCCACTGAGGCATACTAACTCACTTCAAGAATGACACTTCCTTCTCTTCCTGTATCATGTAAAGGAAACTCAGGAAAAGATGGTTCTGTGCCTAAATTGCTAGAACAAGGCATAATCTACATTATACTCATTTCTGTACAGCCAGTGGGACAGCTTTCCCTCAGTGCTTATCCTTCACTGACTAAAGAAAATATCCACAAAAACTTTCTTTTTTCTTTTTCTTGTTAATTGAGAGAAAAGGGACTTGCTGTAACACTTTGTATCTTTGGGAAGGTAAGAATAAATTCTTCCACTTTCCTTCTAGATCTAGGAAGCTGTTTAGATTGAAAACCTTTCTGTGTTTCAGGAAGGATAATTGTTCAACAGATCTTGCAGTTTCCTGATTTAACTAGAATTTATATAAAATGAAAAATCTGGGAAATAGGAATGGGATTCTTTCTCCATAGTAAACAGTATAGTCAAGAGACAGCACCTGCACTCCACTCCTATGTTAAGTGATGGGAGGTGATTACACCAATGATTATGGAATCTAGTTAATCAGAGGACAAGTAAGTCTCACACCTCCCAGGAGAAATGGAATTGTGGAGGAAAAACATGTTCTTGCTACCCAGATTAGCGAGAAAGGATGATATTGACTGGGCAAGGTTTAAGAATATACTTCTCAGGTACATTTCCAACTCCAGCTTTCCAATAAAACCACATTCTTCATGTCTTATGGTGTCTTCTGCAGTATCTCACGCAACAGACTTTTTAAGAGCTCTCCTTATTGGATATACCATGGTTAATAATGGAGATTATCACCATGTGGATATACCATCTCCAATAATGGAGATTTATACCATGTGAAGAACAGACCATATTTGGGTGAATCATTCAAGTAAGGCAAATAAGAAATCTGAATGGGCAAAAAGAGAATTCTTACTGTGAATGGAATCATCTTTTCCAAAACTTTTCCAAAATCTTTGGCAGGATTTAGAACATGCCAAGGACAGCAGAAATATAAAAAATAAGGTATATTTTTCTGTTCATTGAGTAATAGAAATTTATTCATGAGTCATATCAGTAACTATGTAACTCTTCAGAGCAGTAATGCTCTTACCTGTCATGGTTATAGAGTAAAGGGATGGAGTTTCTAACAGTGTTTAATTCCATACCACCCACATCATGGCAGGGGCATGGTTTCAACAGGAGGAAGCCAGGGCCAGAAATGGAAGGATCATCATCTTTCACTGAGCTCGAGGGAGGGAATGTGCAGGTTTCAGGGTCAGCCTGGCAGAGCTGGCCCCTCTCTGCCACCAGCAGTCCCTTTCCTGTTTCTCTGAGTGGCAGGTTTTCTGGTTTGGTGCTGAAAGACAGCACCAGAAAGCCTGAGATGTCACTCCAAGAAAAAGAAAACGGAGAGAGCAGCAGTGCAGAGCAGAGCCCAGCTGAGTACAATCTTTTATTAACATTGTTGTGGTTATTGTGATTTTTCAGTAAATTGTGGTTTCATCTTAAAATGTCTCCTAGTGTTTTCTCCACTGTTGGAATAGGATGGGGAAAAGGGGGCAGCTTTAAACCAGCACAGGGAAAAGCAGATGGTTTCACAGTGTTTGTGATGCTGATTAACTTCTTGTTCACTGGTATATTTACTTTCATTTGCTTGAGCTGTAAATTTCTCATCTTGCATAGGTGCTACTTCCACTTCTACACAACACAATGAAGTGACAGTATCATCTGAGACAAAAAAATGAGTGGAGGTGGATGTGACAGAAGAGGTGTGTAGTGCCAGTGAAAGCACACATTCAGGTCTTTTGAATTCCTCTTTTAAGAGGCAGACACCAGTTCTGAAAGGAGCTGGACTGACAGCACCAGCTACACACTACATATGCCTCAGATCCCCAGCTCCTAAGTAGACACCTCTCTCCCATTCAAAAAAATACGAAAGCTTAAATAAAATTATATACCCATATACCTCCACTTCTCTTGCTTGAAGCACTGTAGATAATATTTGAATATTTTCTGTGTCGAATAAAGGTACATTATATACAGAGATGCACTTCCTGGCATTACATTAGGACATGTCTCAGTGAGAAATGTTTGATCTTCTAATAGTCAATTCATAAAATTTGGTTGCAGACTTTTATAGCCTGTATATTACACAGAATCAGGAGAGAAAATGTGATAGTTCTGAACTACTGAAAGAGCCACCATGTATTAATTGTTCCTGAGTTTGTTTTGTTTATCAGTAAATGTGCTATTTGCTTATTCACAGGGAAAGTCAATAAATGATGATATTTATTATAAATGTAGTTAATAGAAAAAGCTATATTTAAGTCTTGCTAGTAATTTTTCCTTTAGGATGTTTTTGACTCTTTGTCAGACTTTTATGCTCAGACACCTGCTGAGGATCTGTTTGTTGTCTACATTTTGGCCATATGTTAACCAGAAGCTTATATGGTGAGGCAGGATAGGCTCATGGAGGGCAATCAGCTGATGGGTTGATGGATGCTTTGACACCCTTGGACTTAGGAAGTGCCTCAATTGCAAAATGTTTGAGAATTAAGTTATGCAAGAAGGCTGTCAGGGAGCAGCAAATACCTACTGCTCCTTGAAGGCAGGCAAGCCAAGAGCTACTGCTGACCCTGGCACAGGCCAAGCCCTCATCAGCAGGGCACCATCCCACATGCTCTGGTCCAGACAGGCAGAGCCAGCAGCTAGCAACCTGTTCCAAAAAGAACTTCTGATACATAGAGGGAATGAGCCAGGTCCAGGGGCCAGACAGGGAGATACAACTGGAGACAGGGCTGTATCATGGGTCCCAGGTCCAATTAGGAGTCAGGACTGGAGACAAGCTATGACCTACGTCTGAGTCACCCATCCAGAATAGCAGCTCTCTGCAGCTATGTTTAAAGATTCTTCAAATTATATGTTCTGGCAACATTTTGCACTCATTGCACCAGTTTTGTGAAGTCAAAACCATGTGTCCACTAGAAGACTGGTTTTCATATTTTCATCCAATAATTAAAAAGAAAAGTAAGTTTCTTTGTATTTGAATGGTATCAATAGTCATTTCACCACACTGACAATCACTGGTGGCTTCAAGTGGGCATATAAAAAGCAAACTCTTCAGTTCTTCTTGGCATCTCTCCTCCAGGCACATAGGGCCTCTAGAGAGAGGCAGTTGCCTTTTAGTGTTGGGTGTCCACCTATCCAGCCACCTCCTTAACCATATGAGCAACAACCTTCCTTTTCATTCCATGGCTGCAGAATTCATTTAAAAGCTCATCAGCAAGCTTTATTCATGCTCCTGGAGAGTAAAGTGTATCCCCGCAGAATGCAGGGACATGTACTGCATCACTCTGTTCCAGCACGGTTTGGTCTCTTGTAGTGCCTGGACTAGTTGTGCACTTTCTCCCATGAAACCTCCCAATGGAAGCTCAGTTAATGCCAGCCGTGGATATTTCCTCTTTTAAGAGGCAGACACCAGTTCTGAAAAGAGCTGGACCGACAGCACCAGCCCCGTGTTCGGAGCCCACCCACACACCAGCTGGACGCTGGATCTGGTTGTGACTACATGGAGCTGGACTCCAGCAGGTTACTCAAGGGTGGAGCCCCTTTGACACATCTCTCAGGCTCCACCCTTCATGCTTTGCTGTCATCAAGTGCAGGAATCAGAGTTCACGGTCAGGTCTTTTGAATTTAGATTGCAAAAAATCTTTGTTCAAGAATTTACGTCCACATCATATTCTGGATTTCATGGCACCCATGAGGAAGAAAAGCTCTATCTCATCGTATAGTTCTACAGCCCCCATCCTCCCCACCAGCTGAAGCTCTGACAGGAGACATCCCTTACATCAATAATGTTCATTGCATGAGGAACAGCAGGGTAGAAATAGGTACCACTATGTCAGGTGGAGTGACACAAGTTTCTGCTCGTCTGAAGACGTTGGAGGAGGCAAATGCTCCTGAAGGTATGAGGAGATCACAGGGGGACAATAAGCTATGAATGGGATACAGAAAAAAACATTCCCGTGTGTCAGGCAAGAAAAGCAACCATTGTGTAAAGCCCTGGTAAGAACTCACCCATACTACTATGGATATTTCTCATTCTTCATGTTCTAAAAAGACAAATTCAGTCTGGAATCTTTGTCTGGAATGCAGGCAAAGATTAAGCAGACAATTTATGGGCATGGAGTACCTAGTGAAGAAAAATTATAACTGGAAGGTGTTATAAAGGCAGATAGGTTGTCACCATCTTCAAGAAAGGGATCAAGAATGAAGACCAAAGGAGGAAAAGAGTTATTGAAGTTCAAGGAAAAAATATGGTAAAGAACACAAAAACATTTGGGACTTCTTTCTGAAAAGACAACCTCACCATAAACAGTGCACTAGCAAGTGTCCCTTGATGCATTGTTGGGTATCGCTGTCTTATCTGTCTCCGTCCCGGCTCTGTTTCAGCTTCCCAGTTAGAACAAAGGGAAGACCTTGGAGCAGATGTTTTCAGCAATAATTTCTAGTTTTGGGGTTCAGCTTTGAAGCTAGCAGAATCAGACGGCAAGTAGTTCTTTCTCAGAGAGGGGGGCTCGGTTCGGAGTTTCAAGGAAAGTTTATTTATCACATCAGGTCGAGAGAAGTTGCTCTGGCGGTGTTCCAAACAAAGAGCCCCCAGGGGCCCCAGGGAGCATCACCATTTAAAGGAGGGTGGTTACAAAAAACGAGATAACACTTTTGGGCCAATTAGACAGATTCTAGAAAACTGACCACTTGTAAGACAAATAAGAAAACAGCAGGAGGGAATACATCTTGAACCTTTCATCCAATCCCCTAGGGTCTGTTTAAAACAAAGAAAATACCTTAACTATGAGGTAATGGACAGAGACCTTGGGGAAAGGGAAAAGTACATAGGAATAACAGGGGAGGGGGAGGGGTGGAAGGGTACACAAAACAAAACCTTTAATAAGAATTTTAAAACTTGAAAAAGCACATCACCACAGTTGAGGAATAGCACTTCAACCACACATGATCTTTACATTTTTTCAAAATTCATGCAGAGGGAATAAAAACTCTCTCTTTCATTTCTGCCATCACCACAACTGTCTTGGTTTAAGGCCATTAACCCAGGACAACAACCAAAAGACTTCCTTTGGTATAAATGCCCTTATTCACGCAGTCTGAAGGAGCATACCAGTTACAATAATAGTACCTCTCTTAATCTTTTAGTACTCCAACTACTAATTCTTAAAGGAAAAGGAAACTTGACAGGGCTTTAGGAAAGGACATATTCCTACATATAGACATAAGCAAATATCTCTCAGAAAGGTTGGAGTGTTGCCTAGAATAAAACAAACAAAAACTTTCCAAACAATATTAAGAGTGGTAAGATAAAAATGTAATTATTTAATGAAAGTGTTCAGGTGCACAATTATGGCTATGCACACATGTGATACAGGATTTCTACAATTCTTATGAGATTAATTAATTAGTGTATCTGGCAGGTACATCCAATAGGAGATAGTTGCTCCAGTAACCCACTTTTGTCTCTGCCCCTCAGAGTTTGTCCAGGGGGTTCTTTGCCTTGTATTTTGTGTCTCTCAAATTCTGGTGAAAAGCAAGATGTTCGTGTCAGAAATTCTCTTCTTGAGAATAAGACTAAACAAAATTTCAATAATGTGTTAAATAGGGTTAGCTTACTGTTCTAAAATATGAGAGAAGGCAGGAAAAATACTAGAAAGAATACAACTATATATTAAAACCCTATAAAGCAATAAATGTATTTAAAAAGCTACAAATCTTTAGGCACCATGAGAAATGGTTTTACACCATTACTGAAGTGTGCTTTGTATCCCATATAAACCCATCCAATGGATGTGTTTGTTATTGATCAAATGGGATCTTATGACAAGCCCTGCCTTAGCCTCAGATTTTTGGCAGCAGCTTAAATTTAGGTGGCCCACACCTAAAATTGCCTCAGCCCACAAGTTCTAAGGATGGCAGACCGGGTCTATTATAAAATGAATTATTTATTGAATAAACAGGAGATAACAGACAAAAGGCCTTAAGCAGAGTTACTTACTACATATTATAAAACAAAATAACTACTAGTAGACTACATAAAACAGTGCATGACATTAAGGTACCTATCTTAAAGCTAGCAAAAAAAATAGTATAGATTAGGACTCAGTGTTACTTATCACCAAAGTGACAATCATGTACACAGAATTCTTTCACTGAACCCTCAAGACAGTAACCACAAAGCAGGCATCCCAGCTTTGGGGAGAAAGCCCCACACCTTTCCAGGTAACATGCAGAAGACTTCTGCTATATGAAAGTTTAGTGTAGCTTTTACAACTTGTAAAGTGAAGTGTCTGTCAGTCAAAAATTCCAGCTTAGTTCTCCACATCTCCCTTCCACAGCAAGACAAGAAGAAAGCATTAATCCCATGGTGCCAAAAAAATAACTCACTATAAGAAAAGCTGTCCTAATTGAGTTATTTCACCAATTAGCAACGCTCATGCGAGGCTCATGTGAGGGGTGAGATGCCCAGAGTTATTTTACCAGTTAACAAGCAACAAAAAGGCTCTTGGGAGGTGTCGCGGGGGGGGGGGGGGGGGGGGGGGGAGGGAGGGGGGTGTGCTATGGAGACATACCCTGCTATAGTGTTTAAAAGAGGACTTGTATGTTTTGATTTTAGTGAGACAAGTGGATGTGACTACAATAGCAACAATAAGCCATTTTCAAAGTTTGGAAGTCATGATTGCCTGACTGTGGTTTGGGCAAAGATCTAAATGTTCAAGGTCTAAAAATTACTTACCTTTTCATCACACCACTGTCACCTGCATTCTCTTGTTTTCCAAAGTGTCTGTTTCCTTGATGGTTTTATGGCACTGTCCATCTCAGCCTATGGCTCTAGATAAACTTTGGCTTTCTTCTGGCCCACAACTGAAATCAGTCCCCTTATACCCCAGGAAAAGGGTTTGTAAACAGACAGATCAAGTCCTTGGTCTTCCTCTTTGTGGGACTTCAAAGACATTAGCTCTGGCACAGAAGGCCCCCTTCTTAAGCTGCCCTGGCTGATAGTGGTGGTCTCTGGTCTGTCTGTGGGGTTGGATTCTCCCATGACCTGAGAGAGTAGTAACAGCACAAAGTTGGTCCTTGGAAACCAAGAAGAGGAGGGCATGTATTGAGTACCTGGAAGCTGTGTGTAGTATATAGCCACCAAGGACAGGGGCAGACACATGGACACAGGGATAGCCCCAGGCCTTCCTCTGAAGGCCTAATATTCTGTTCAGATTTTGGCCTCTTACTACAAGAAAGATACTGAGGCACTGGAGTGAGTCCAGAGAAGGTCAACAAAGCTGGTGAAGGGTTTGGAGCACAAGTCTTATGCAGAGCAGCTGAGGGCCCTGGGGTTGCTTAGCCTAGAGAAAAGGAGGCTCAGAGAGACTTTATCCCTTTCTACAGCTACCTGAAAGGAGGTTATAGACAGGTAAGGGTCAATCTCTTCTCCCAGTTAACAAGTAAGATGATGAGAGAAAATCATCTCAATTGCACCAGGGGAAGTTTAGGTTACATATTAGGAAACATTTTTGCACTGAAAGGGTTTTAAAACATTGGAACAGACTGGCCAAGAGAGTGGAGATGTTGCCATCCCTGGAAGTGTTCAAAAAACATGGATATGACACATAAGGACATGGTTTAATGGGGAACATGGTGGTGGGGCTGGGTTGATGGCTACACTTCATGATTTTAAAGGTCTTTTCCAGTCTTAACTATTCTATGGTTCTGTGACTCTGTGAAGGATGCTGGACAGAAGTGTGGTGGGGAGAGCCTCAGTGAGTGGGGTTGCGCATGGGGACTCCTATGTCCCACTCACAGAGATGGCTCAAAGACATCCAAGAGAGTCCTTAAGGAGCTACTGTAATTACTTGGTGGGGGCTGAGGAGGGCGGATGAGGTTGCTGAAGGTTCTCTGCTGCAAGGCCAGCTCCTAGCAGGCCCATGATCAAAGCCCATTGGATAGATGGAAATCCTGCTTCAGACTTCAGGGAACAGATGCCAGCTTCTCAGAAGATGAGAAGGAGCACCAAGCCAAGTGGTGTCGCTGTGGGTGATGAACAAACGACATGAGACTTCGTTATAAAAACTGTATCTGACTCTATTAAAACAACTGTCCTCCTTATATACCTTTTAGAACAGGCCACTCTCATTGGTTAGAAGAGTGCCAGAACTCTTCTTCCCATTGGCTCAAAGCAATGGATAGAGACAAGTCCATCCCACAGAAAAGAATGTAAAACATCACTCTCGTTACAATAACACTTGGGATGTTTATGTCAAGTCTGTGGGAACAAAGTCTTCTGAAACCTAAACACTACGAAGAAACTGAGCTCAGAAACTCAGAAACCCCAGGCCTAGAAAACCAGACTACAAAGTGGTAATACCAAGTAAATGCCTTCTGGAAGAACACTTGAGGAGCACTGCAGAGCACTCTGTCTTCATCCCCTGTGAAGCAGTGATAAGAAATGAGATATGAAGATGTTGGCAGGATCCCAGTGCTTTGGAATACCAATTGGTGCCCTACCAGGCACACTAAGGTTTCTGCTCCTGAAGTTGATCAGACTGGTGGCATGTGGCCTGTCTCAGAAGCCCCTGAGATGACTCCAGGTAGGGGAGAATAGGGCTTGGGCATTTTCTGGAAGGCACAGCCAGCCTGTGGGAGGAGTAGACATGTCTTTCTCGCATTCTCTGAGAATAGGTCATGGTCAGTGCTGGGATCAGGGAGGAATTTTCCTCTGAGGCAGTTTTGCATTCCTCTGAAGCATTGAGCATGAGTGCTGCTGAAGGCTTGTCTGATCCCCTTCTTGTACATTTTTGGTCCCTTTGTCATTCTCTGTTGTTAATGCCACATGAAGATGGCCTATCATGCCCCCCATCTGTCGGGATGAAGCCTTATTTTTCACCCTACAGTGGGCTGCAAGTGTTCCTGGGGTTTATTTGCTTTCCTCTGCCACACTGAATACAACCTCTTGCCAGGACTTGTTTGTGCCGTTTTGGCCAGGTGCCAGGTGCTCTTGTTCCTTGAAGGTGTCCCTCATGACCCTCATCTAAGGAAAGGAAGACTCCCAGGGTGGGTCCCAAGGGTGACCTGGGGGTTGCTTCTTGTCCTCCTGTAGCACTGGGCACAGCTCCTTGTCAGGGCTCCTCTGGCCCTTGAGACTCCATTCTTGCCTGCTGCCCTCATACCTCCAAGGCACCACTCGTGCCCTGGTTATCTCTGTCTCTCTTGCCCATTGCAAGTTTGGAGTGGGGCTGAGCTCTGCTCTTCCCTTGGCTCCATTTCCCATGGGGTTCTTGCATCCATCCAGAGCTGCCATCTTTCAGTTCTCCTGCCTGCAACTCAAGCACAGGATAGACACAGGGCAACACAAGCACAAGCCATGCATCCCTGGCCAGCAAGCACAG
This sequence comes from Sitta carolinensis, assembly GCA_032173965.1. Classification (NCBI taxonomy): domain Eukaryota; kingdom Metazoa; phylum Chordata; class Aves; order Passeriformes; family Sittidae; genus Sitta; species Sitta carolinensis. The sequence continues at coordinate 53,304,080 of CM063284.1, read as the reverse complement.
CAACAAAGGAAGTTTTGGAAGGCGAAAAATTGTGCTTGTCATTAATATGTGTTATAATTTGTAAAATGCCCCACAGTATCACACATACCTTCTCTTTTGTGTGAGGGTGGTACAGATCCTGTCTTTGTGTTCTCACCCTTCAGGGAACAAGAGCTGCTGGGCCTGTATTCCTGCTGCTACATTCTGTAGCTCTGTCACTTGCCTTTTCCAAACTACAAAGGATGGGTTTGAAAGCTAAACTGAAGCCTGTTCCTGGCTACACATGTGCATTGTGGTAATGGCTGTGAGCATCAGTTCCAAAACAGATGGAGAAAAATAAAAATTAAAATAATATCCTGCTTCCAGTTATAACCTGTTATGTGTCCTTGAATGTCTTTGGAGCTGAAAAGCCTCTGACATTTAACGGAAATAATGATCATTGTTATTTGACTCATAATGAGCACAGGAAATAGAACAGAGCAGTTATGCCACATTAAACACAGAGTTTTGCATGACCCAGGTCTGAGAGCTCCACCCTGGAGAGCAGCTCTCTGCAGTGCAGGTCCCAGGCCCACCCAGGAGACAGGGGCAGAGATGGGCACATCCAGAGCAGGGCTCAGGCAGGGACTGAAAGTCCCAGGCTGAGCTGGAACAAGTCCCCTGGCCCATGGCAGGAGATGGAGGGAGCGGGGAGAGGCCAGTCTCATCCACTGAGGCCTGTTTGTTAGCTACCAGTTAGTGGGGAGTTCCCCAACTCCCAGGACTACTGTGTAGATAAATGAGAGAGGTTCTTCTGTGACATCTTCTAGCTCCTTCACTACTATGGGATGAATCTCACCAGGTCAAATGGACCTGACATTAGGAAATATTTTTTTTTACCCAGAGTGGTCAAACCCTGGAAATGGGCTTACTGAAGATTCCCCCCATGTTTGTCAGTGTTGAAGAGGCATTTGGAAAATGCCCTTAATACCATGCTTTAGTTTTTGATCAGTCTTGAATGGAACAGGCAGGACTATCACTGCATGATCATTTTAGATCTATTCCAGATGAACTATTCAAGTCTAGTCTACTGTAAGCATTCAGCTGACACATCTGTCCCCTTACAATTTCACTGTCCGCAAATGCAAAAATCACTGTTCTTGCATATGGAACACTCAGAAGAGCTGGTAACCTAGGTGATATAAGAGGTGGCTAATAAAAAAATAGGAGCTAGAAAGAGGATGAAGAGTAGAAATAATGTAGTAGCAACTGCAGAGAAACTAGAGACAAGTGCCAATTCTGGGAAAAAAAAATGGGTGAAGACTTGGGAGAGAGTAAAAAATAATTTTTTTTCTCTTATCGAGATCTTCCATGGAGGCCTGACCCTGAATTGTTACAAACCTGATGAGTGAGAGGTGAATGAATGACAGGGGTTCTACAGAGGACAGCCCTTCCTTTGTTCAAAGGAAGCTATTCCTAGTTTCAAAATTCCAAAACCGTTATCTGAAATGACAACTATTTTTAATTGATTACGCATGCTCAAACCACATTAAATAGGATTTGACAGGATGTGAATCATCAGGACAGTTGCTTTGGTGACACAAAATGCACAGAAACCATTTTGATCCTATTTCACAGAATGTGTTCTATGTCACTTACATGGCATGATCACAGCTACCAAGGCTGTTTTCTTGGGATATCCTTGGTGTTTACCCTGTCAATTAGAGTTAGAGGTATTAATGTGGCAGTGAAATGATAAAGATTGCTCATGGGTTCTATTCTCTACTTGTTTGTATTCATCAGTCTTGAAAGACCAGGACTTTTCCCATTGTCATGACATGGATGCTAATAAGTCTATAATGAGAGATTCACTGCATCAAATAAAATAGATGCCAGCAGCCATGAAGAGAACAAGTTAAGATAATGGTAAAATGCAGTAATGAAGAGGCGGAGAGTGTAGTCCCCTGGATAGTGCAGAACACTGTTAGTTTTCAAGGATGAATGGTATTATCCACTGAATGGGTAAAAGCCTTTAAGAAGAGGGAAAGGATGACAAAACCCAGCTACTTCTGAAAAAAATGGACCAGGATGAATATACATTGTATCAACATATGCTCTATTGATGCCTTAAGTTTTAGCTTTCATATTTTCCAGATTCTGTACTGCCTTAGAGTATAATTCTGAACTTCATGTAAAGTGTTAGTAAGTTCTCTTCACAGGGTAGTTAGACAAAACAATCCTTTTTCAGCTTGAGAACCAAGGATAGCCATTACAGCCTCAAGCCCAAAAAGCATAAAATCCAGCAAATTAAAGAGAGTAAACTGAGAGGATGGGACTTCATAACCTGAGGCTGTAATTAGACAATTAACCCCAATATGTAAATGGACCAAAACTTATAAAAGTGTGAAGACTTGTGACCAGTTGTCCACCTTGCGTCCATCTTGGGTCCATCTTGGGTGTAGCCATGGCCAGGCTCTTGTACTGCATACAAGGTGTATCCTTTAAAGGCCAATAAATACCTACTTTATTCCTTTAACATTGTCTAGCCTCTGTTCCAGGTCAGCTTCTCACAGGCCGCACTATGAAGCTATAGAAAGCATTCAAAACTGAATATTGAGTAAATGGAAGTAATTATCAATAAAATCCTGAACTAGGGTGAATCAGAAAAGCATTCTTAAAATATAAAAAGTTATGTTGACTTCCATCTCCTGAGACTACAAAGAAACAGACTAAGTCCCATGTTCATGGGACATGTGCATGCGCAAATCATTTTGAATCAACATATTTAGTTTCAAATGATCTGGATTAGGTTGCATAGAGTGTAAAAATGAGAACTATTATTAATATTGTATGCCACAGCCTATATCAACATATCAAATGTAAATGGTGTTATGCAGGCCAGTATTTGCTTAGTGCTTTCAGCATCTTTAGTGGAGCAAATGCCTATTGTTTCCCTGGGTGCTTAATCTACATTGGTTTTCAAGGTAAAGTAAAACATGCATAAAGTCCATACACTTCTAGATTATTTATTTGTGTGACTCATGTAAGTCATATCATGCTGTGATTTTAATGAGTTCTATCTTCACATGTTCCTGCTCCTGGAAGGCTTCTGTGGTCTTGCTCTGTAACTTGCTTCTCGAAGCCATGGTAAAAGCATTATAAGCCTTCAAAGGGACATTTGGGACAATTTCAGACACTGACTGAATACTTAAACTAGTATTTATTCCATATGCACCAACTTGAGAATAAGACCAGATTTTACACCCTTGCAGCTAAAAATGTACAAAATCATTTACTTAAATTCCTTGTAAGTTTCTTGGATGTCTTTTCCCCATTCCCCTTCCACTCCTCACATAGAAAATATCTAGCAAAACAGCTTTTCTAGGTTCTGGTGGAGATCTATTTGTAGAGCTGAAAACAGATGCCAAAAGCTCCACCCTCTAGGAAACTCTATAGATGGGAAAAAGTGCTCTGCTCCCAGGTTTCACAGAGCCATCTTCTGTGACACACTTTTTCATAGAGAGGTTGCCTTCTCACTCATTTGCAGAGCTATTCCCTTAGCAATATCACATGCTAAGGACTCAGAGCCTTGCCATTGATCAGCATGTTATTTCTGTTTTGCCCCAATCCAATAAGCACCTATTATCAAGACATCAAAGAAAACAATAGCAATAATGCTTGCATTTGATGCTACAGAACTAAAATTAAACATCTGAAGCTGGATAAAGCCACAAGATAAATGTCTTCAAAGTCACAAAATAAAGAATGTTATGTCTTTAACCTGTTTACATGAAAGTATTTTCTCTGGTGAGATAATCAAAATTTCAAAGATCTTGTCCTATAAAATATCAAATACTAATACTATTCAGCAGGGGAAAAGCTATTCCCTTAAAATCAAGGTACTTTTTAAGAGCTTCCAGCATGAAAAAGCTTGTATTTTGCACAAGCACACACAGAAAGCATCTCAAAGGGAAATGCTAGCCTCAAATTAATTTCCGTCCGATTTGAGTGAAAAACTCACACATATCTGTCCATTGGAGGTTTGCAACCTGACTCTGCCTGACTGAGATTTGGTTAATCAAATAGACTCCTACAATATGAGCATCAGTTTTGCTGTAGTCAAGAAATATAGCTGTAAAATGTGCATCATATCAGCAAAATTAGAACAAGATGATTTTTTGTATGCAGCTTCATTTGTTCATTAACTAAGTGCAAGTAATTAGAAAAAAACCCTCAAAATACAAATAAAAAATAACTTCTGAAAGTTATTCTAATAATATTGTACCATGTCTGAACCAGCTTATATACTTGAACAGAATTTTCCTACAAAGTCAAGATTTCTTGTGCACTTGTTGCTGGCCACTATTGCAGCTGCTCTAAAAATAGGTAAGACCTTGAACTTTTTCAGGAGGCAAGATCTTAAAAGCTGTGCATTTATCCTTCATTCAATTTCTCAAATAACTGCTCAACTTCCCTTTATTTTCTCTCCAATTCTTACTTCTAGAACTTTAACATCTTAAAAAAAGAAGTAATAAAAAAAGTAAAATAAATCCCTGTGAAGGCCAGTGGACCCTGAGCGGCATTCCCCAAGTTGGGGAGATACAAGGGGTTTCTCTCACAGGATATCCTGTTCTGTTATGCCACTGTACCCCTGTTCTGCTCCCTCAGTCAGCCCTGTTAGCCCCCTACCCATCCTGTGTCCCTCAGTCACTCCCCACTATTTCCCCATTGGTCTCCACACCCTAACCCTGCCTCTGTACTGCCCCATGCCCCCTGATAATTGGCCCCTGATGATCTCTTAGCCTGATCTTCCCTATACTTGAACCTGGACCCTCCCCATAAGCCTTGCATTTCACCCTGGACTCTGCATGTGTGGCTGGAATAAAACATCTCTCTAGAACCCATACAGGATTAACTGTGGCACCAGCACTGCAGTCAAGCTTTCAAGTTTGTAACTGCCTGGGACTGGCTGAAAATTTTTGCTTTCATCCCTTATAGTTCATGTGTATTCTTTGAGGTGTTTTGATTTCTGTAATATTTTCCATTGTACCGTCCTCTTTTATCTTCTTTGTCTACCAACCAGATACACTGTATTTTTAACAGGCATCTCCATTAGGGTATCGACTAAGTGGCTCCCAAGTCCTCTGTCACAGGTCACTGAGACAAGGAGATAGGTAAAGTAGTTATTGATGTTTTCTACTGCCTTGGTAGCTGACACTATTTGCAACTATTTTTGGAGGAGGAGGAAAAGAAGAAGTATAAAAATAACAGGATAGGGTCACTTTAGAATCTATGTGCAGGCAACTGCAGCCACTTCCTAGTCCTCCAAAAAATACTGTGGTGAACAAATACAGCTTTCTGGCTATCATACCTTCACAACACATCACATTCTTTACAAGGGATTGAAGTTGCAACACCTGTGCTTTTGGGGTGATTGATTTTTGAGGAATTATGCTGGACACAACTGACTACCAAAAACCATTAATGCTTTCACGTAGTAAGGGAGTCTTAAGGACCAGATTCCAGAGGTATGGGTTAAAGCAGAAGGTATGAGTTAGGCCTGTCAAAACTAGAAGGGAAGACCAAAACCATGCATAATGGGGACAACTGGAACCCACAGTGCATGGGTGGATGCAGAGATCTACTCACAGACCATAAGAAAAGGTGCTCACACTGGAGCAGATGAATGCTGAAAAAATGAGCGGATGGGTGCTACTGGGAAACTCGAACAGAGAGGGAAGACCCTTGTTTCCAGAGAAAGAGAGCCCTTGCTTCCAAACTAATAATAAAAACTTAAAAACTGCAGCTTAAAAAACTACATCCCATGAACTAAAATGACCCACGCCATGCAGTTTTGGGAAGACCGTTTTGCCCATGGGAGTGACCCATGTTACAGCAGGTTGAGCAGGACTGCTACTCGTGAAAAATTAAAAACCCACTGGGGAAGTTCACAGAGAACTGTCTCCTGTGGGAAAGACCCCACGGCATAGCAGAAGAGAGTCCTCTCCCTAAGCAAACTGAAGAAAGATTTAGAGTGAAAAACTGACCAAAAACTCCCACGCCTGTCTCCCTGCACTGTGGGTAGGAAGAGGGAAGAGCTTGAGGGGGATTGGAAATGGTGTCTAAAAGTTTTAGTTCTCATTATCCTCTTTTAATTCTGGTAATAACTTATTTTCTTTATACCCTTTAAGTTTAAGCCTATTTTGCCTTCAGTGTTCTCTCCTAATCCTTATATCAACTCATGAGCTCTTCAGTTTTTCTTTCCCCCTCCTCTGCTCAACTATAGCAGAATAGAATGAGTGAACAGGATTTTTTTGTGGGTGCCTGGGTTTTAGCCAGTGTCAAACCAAGACAGTATCATTTTACATTTACCTTATTTCATTTTACTTTGCTAAACAGCCAGGAGCAACCACTACTGAAAACACCCATGATGTGAAGTAATACAGCATTTGGTATATTCTTCAGGAAGACAGAATGGCCTATAGAGAAAGGTAATGGTGAAGTCTTGCAGTCATTGCTTTCCCTCCATAATTTCAATTCCATGTTATTTATTGATCGAAAAATTTAAATTTCATCTTAACTTAAACTTCAGATACTGGTATGTGAAGAGAAAGCTAGAAACTATGACCTTACTGTTCTGTATGGCCTGAAAAACTGAAAGAAAATAATCATATGGACATATCATTTCTTTAATTTAAGCCAGTCTTATAGTCCTGGGTCATGATTTTGAACACTGTTAGGAGTTGCAGTTTTGTTTGTGCTTCAGACTTCAGACCATAAATATATTGCTAAGAAGAACATCATCAGAAAAAAAAAAAAACAACATGTTTTTATAGAAACTGGTTATATAAAATATTGCACCTTTTCTTTCAGATCTTCAAGTAAGTGCAGTGGAATTCACTGACTGCTTGCAAATTCTATGAAAGTCTGGTCTACAATCTCTTCATGAGGAGCCTTGTGCATAACCATCCTTGTGTTACTGTGTACATCGAAAACAAACAATCTTATCGCAGGCCTTGAATACAGATATTCAAGGTTTGAACAGAAGCACAGAACTGCTCATTTAGAACTTGTAATGGTCTGGTGGATTCACAGGTAAGCTGAGGGGCAGGGAGAAGAATCTCTTTCCTTTACAGGTTCTGTAACCTGTGTTGACAGCACTGCTAACATTAGTCCTCTGAAATATGGGCTGCTAATGATAGATTTTCAAACACTTCAGATTCTCCTGGAGTAGAAATTAATTGCTCTGGCTCAGAAAAATTGTTGGCTGAGGTAAGCTGCATGTTTTTTGTTTGCAATATTTAATACTTTGGAAGACAAAGAAGAAAGCATTGGCATCACTTAAGCAACAAGAAGCTGTGGCCCACCTTCAAACAATTTTATGGGTGAGTTAAAAAAATATCCCTTCAATGTTGTAGCAAATAAAGGAGGTGATCTTGTCATCGGATGATACATGGATGATCTTGTCTAAATCTTCTGTTCCAGTACCGTTGTCACCAAAGGGTTCAAAGAAATTGCAGCTGTGCAGTCCAAGACACCTGGACTGAAAGGTGGTATTTGTGATCACAGTCAATGTTGAATCAGTTAAAAGCTTTGAATCTAATCATGTCAATTGTTTGGAGAAGATTTTGCTAATACAAAAATGCAACAGAACAAGGACAATAACATAATACGTCTTTTGAACTTGTATTGTTTTCTTGTTGGCAGTACATAAACATTAGCAAAAAGTCAGCTAAAGTAACAAAACAAAAGTCAAAAGCAGTAATGAAATTAAAATCACAAAATTCAGCTAAAGTGAAAACATTAGAACTTTTGTTTTCTAGTTCTTACTACTCTTAGTGAAATACATTCATTTTCAATTGCAAGATTTTACTCTACAGAGTGTAAAATCTATTTTAATGCATTTATATGTTGTACATTTTTTTCTTTTAAATTATTTTTTTGCAATCTATAAGTGACAAGCTTCTATGTTTGCAAGATAAAGTAATTATTTTTTTTAAGAAAAAGGTAAATGACAAAAGAAAAATATATCCACTTTTTCCAGACAGAACAACTATCTCATATAATTGCTTCATCTCTCTGTAACAGTTTGACAGTAACTTTCAGACTTATTTTAGTTTTTTACACCTTTTAGAATCAGGCTAGAAGTTGTAGAAATTACCATTATCCACACTGCACCAGTTCTGCAATTAGGATTGAGTACTCCAAGGTGAAAAAAGGATTATAAAATGGATGCCTGAAGTCAAATTGCCAGTGGTTCAATATTTACTATTGCCATTTCAGAAAATGAATTTTTTCCATCCTGTGAACAATAACTATGTTTTAATTCTAAAAATGCCTTAGTTTTAGTGGCTACCAAGGTTTCTTCCATAACATAATAGTGAATTTGATTTAATCACTTCTCAGTTTCAAATTCAGAAATTTGGCTTTACTCTTTTTTTCCATTCATATGTGGTCTCCTTGTTCCTATGTTTCATGAAGCTTGCTGAGAAATCCTTGCAGGGAAAGAATATGGATCTCCTGCACTTCTGAAAAGAAGAGAAAGCATTTCTCTGGCTTATGGGAACAGTATTTCCCCACAGTCCTTCTGTTTCCTGAGCAATGTGGTAAGTGGCTTATGTTTCAGCAAAGCATACTTTATTCAACATATGATGCCATCATCTCACCAGCTGACAAAAGCCAACAGAGCTGGCTTGATATAGAGCACAACAGATGGAGCACAGACTGCTGCCTACAGTTGCCAGGACTGGTAGGTCCGGTTTTCTTGTGACTGAACAGCAAAATAGAGTCCTCAGTTTAAGAATCTATCTATAAATTGCTGAGAACAATAAGTAGAGAGTTCTGTAGAAATACCTCTAGATTAATAATAGTATTATTTTAATTCAATTGCCATTAGCTACCATCTGTTTACATAATTCACCTGCACCGCAATACTACTCTAGTGAGAATCTCTGCTAGTCAGTATTGCTGCAGAGCTGTTCCTTCTGTCCAATCTAAAATATCAAAAGACCAAAGCGACAAAGCACCAGAAAAATTATTATAAATTAACTAATGAGGCATACATTTCATAAGTGTCTTTCTGTAAACTGTACTACTTCTGTGCATGACATTTTAAATTGCATTTTGTAATGGTGGAGAAAAGAACACAATTCTAAAATTTAATTCTCAAGATTTACCTCATCCCACTGCATCTGAAATTTCTGAGTAGAAGAGCAGAAGGGAGTCATGCAAACATAGAAAATTAATTATAATTTAATTGTTTTCAGACTTTGTTTCACTTAGGTTAGAAACCTAATGAAGTAAAAGATTAGTCAGAGTGAAACTAGATAGCAATTCTTTCTGTTGACTTCAATGGACTTTAAATCAGACACAAAGAAAAGACTCATCTTGCTAGTCCTATTTGACTAACAAGTAGAAAAAATAATACTACAGCAGGATAAAGAAGCAGAGTAGAAATTCTGGTCCTTGATCAGCAAAAGCACAAACTCTCCCAGCCTTTTGCATCTGACCTTCTCTGTGCTCCAGGACACACATGTGGTGCATTTCACCCTGGAGCCTAGTCCTTACTGCACTTATCAGACCTTAGTTAGAAGTGGCAGGAGGGAAGGGGTCTGAAGTGTCAGAAGTTCAGGTGAGAAAGAGGCAGACTGAGTGCTCCAGACAACCAGTAAATGGAGGGGGTTTCTGCCTTTAGCCCTGAGCAAGACAAAGAGAAATACATCTGGAAGCTCTACTAATCTGTGGATTTGTCTAAATAGTCTTAGGATATTTAAATGCTGAAGAATATTTGATTATAGCACAAATATTTTCTTGGGCTAGAAAGGCTTCCCAGCCCCCTTCCTTAACCTTCTCTGCATATACAATTTTGTTCTGAGGTAAAAGTATATTGCTATAGAGCTTTTTAGAATAGCTACTCCGTAGCACCTATTTCAGAAAATGCCTACATTTAGAAAAATGTCTCCTTTTGAGGCCTGACTCTTGAGGTGGCAATGTTCCTTAACTGCTCAGCATGTCAAAAGGAGGCTCTTCATATGCGTCTGCATTGCTCCATCTCTGGTTAAAGTACCACCAAGACACAGTAACAGCCTATAATTTCTGAGAGGCTGAAAGAACAGAAGCTTCCTGTGGTCCTGTATTAATGTTTCAGAAGAAAAAGCTGCAGGTGATGTTCACTCATTGCAGATTCTCATTCTTCAGCATGTCCCTGTATCAGTTATCCTATATACCTCTGTTATCTGGAGATTGTCTACTATTAAACTTGACCTTGGAAGGTACTTTGTACATTTTTTTGCTTGGAAGAAAAGTCTTAGAAGAAAACAGATGCTAATCTCAGTAAACTTGTATCTTAGGTATTCATTCACTAGCAGACATGATTTTGTGCTTTTAATAAAACTTTCAAACGATCATACTGGTTTTTATTATGCATTGTTGTGATCAGTTTGATACTAGAAATAGCAGCAAGAAGGATGAAGCAGAAAAACAGGAATAAAAGCAATCTTTAAGTTATCTGTTAATCATCATGACTGTAGCTACAATGGAACCAGTGCCCACCTGACAAACATAACATAATACACATAAAATAACATGTGTATTCAGCAGATGCAGTACAAGTGGAAGAGTGTGTAACAGATAAATAAAAGCCAGGACTTGCTGAGGTAGCACTGCACAGTACCCTGGGACCCTTAAGTCTTCCTAATGATAAGGGCTTTCCATTGTATTACCCAACCCATATTTATTACAAGATCTGAAGCCTAATTTTTGAGCCATTAACCATGATATGCATAGTACATGTTGTCATTATTACAGAGAAGTGAATCTGGCATGTGACAGGCAAAGCATGGTAAGAAGGATTATGAAATTATCACTATTTTGTAAATTTTAAGAGGATAAGGTTCACTAAGGTATCTGTTGACATCACATGATATGTTTTGTCATCCATTTACCTGCCTGGCAGAACCTAATCCACTAGAGATTTAATTATATATTTAGGAAACAAGATCTGTCATTACCAGTTTTCTTCTGTTCAATCCAATGAAGTGTTCAACACACCATGAACATGAATGATACTGTACATTTAGCTAGTGAAGTTATTCTGCCCAATGTTAATACTAAAGATACTTTCTTCCTCCAGATTATTGAGTTCTAAAAAATTAAGTAAAGAACCTGTAGAAAGAAAAATTAAACAACTGAACATTTTATTCTCTTTTGTTCTGATGCAATATTGGTTGAAATTGATGGGAGTGTTTCTAGTACTTTTAACAGCATTGGATAATGTTTTTAAACATAGGAAAAAGTGCCAAAATCTTAAATTCTAACCATTTTGAAACAAGAATTTGAAGTAGACAGGGTTAGTCCTTAGACTGAACAGCCTCAACTTGTTCATTAGTTTAGATATACAGTTGGAATGTCAAATTCTTCCCTGCAGTGCCAGTGACTTCCCCCATCCACTCAGAGCTCACAAAAAATAATGTGTCATTTAGGCATATATTTTAAAGCAAGATTGCTCAGTTTGGATAAGTTCCCAAATTCATAAAATATTTTTTTAAAAAATTAAACAGGAGAAAAATAGTAGTTATGCTAGGAAGGGACACCTAGGTTTAAGTCCAGTCTTATGATATTTCATACTACTATATCATGTACTCCTAGTTATCTATTCATCTTTATTGTACTACAATCAGTTTTCTGGATTTAGCTTGATCACTAATTATAAATGAGTCCAGTGCAGTTAAGAACATGACTCCTATTTAAAAATATTTATGAATGAGATGGGGACTGGGCTTTTATCTATTTTTACTTGAGTGGTAAGTTTGTGATATTAAACAATTGATTAAAATTGTTCACCCAAACTCATGTTGGATAGAATGCAACGTGTAAGAGGACTGAAAGTCAGAGTTCACAGAGAACTTCTGATAATATGGGAGCAGGATGAGAGAGAACACTGAAATTTCACAGACATATTGGAATTGAGTCCGATAATCAGGCAACAGTTATCCAAGTTTCCCCAAATAATATGGGTGACAGACATAGAAAAGGAAGCAATCACAGTTTGCCATTTATTATAAAATCTTGCTTTCAGCTTGGTAATCAAGGAAAAAAGATAGCAACAGATATTTTATTGTAGGGTTTTTCAACAGCATCAGCAATTTAAAACACAGTGTTCATCATTCTGCTCTGGCCAGAGCTCAAGAAATAATAAAATATCTAAGGCTCTATTTTGATCTACAGATTGAAGCTATACATTGAAACCTGTTGACTCGTATTAGATCTCAGCTCAAAAAATAATAGCACTGAGCTAATTCCAACAGATATCCAACAGTTAAAGTCCTGATGGAGACAAACCAGAGGTTTGGACTCCTGAGAATTTAAGCTGTTTTGTGATACAACATAATGATCTGGGCAGGGAAAAGAAAAGTCTTCTGGATAATTACTAGCTGACATAAGGGGTTTTAGATATAAATTACTTTTTATATTATTAGCATATTTTCTATTCTAAAAATGAAGAAAAATTTAAAAAATGAAAACTTAAATTAGTTTACCTCACCTGGAGTTAAAAAAAATAAATTAACATTTCCAGTAATCACCAGACTTCTGAAGTGGTCAAGAAAGATAGATAAATGCCCCCATGGTATTAACCTCATTTATCAGACATCTGAACTGAAATCTAAAGAAGCCAAATGGCATATAGAAGATATAAAATGTACAGCACAGCAAGAACAGAATATGTGTTTCCTGAATCTTTAACCAGGTTGTGGATATTCCTGCTTTGCCAACAGCTAATTCTTTTCATTCACAATTATATGTATATATACCCCCCACCCCCTGCCAAGAACCTAACACATCACAAAAAAATGTACTGAAGACAAGTGATGCCCTATCTCAGGTAATAACCTTGGAAAGTTTTAATGTGAACAATAGCGTGTGTCTGTTCTGCAGATTTTTCATTAAGGTACATAGACCAATCTTGAAGAAAAAGAAGGTATTTGAGGAGGTAATACCCCAGAGGTTAAAAAAATATCGATTAGGAAAAAATGTTTTCTTCATAAAAGTAATGTTTCTGTTTTAGCAAAAAGAAGCTATTTAGTCTCCAGAAAAAAAAAGAAAAAAAGAAAACAAAGTATGTTCCTACAGCACACATTTCATTTGTTTTGAGCTTTGTTGAATAATGAGCATTCATCTTACAACCTTCTCTTACCTTACTTATCACACTAAAAGCTTTAAAATTCTTTTGGAAAGTCTGTGCCATTTCATTTACAACATGGCAAAAAATTAAACATCACCTTTCTTTTTTTTTTTTTTTTTTTTTTTTTCAATATAACCACCTGCCCTTTGGTATCTAATACCTTCTTAGAAGATATGACCTGGTAAATTTAGTATGGATTACAAGAGACTTACTCACTTCTAATGAGACATAGTTTCTCCTGATCTTTTTCATCTACCTTCAGAAAAGAAAGATAAAAAAATCGCAGAGCTTGTTTCTGTCAGAGTACTTTCTTTGGTGTCAGGGAAACATGCTGGGGCATTTCACTCTTCATCTTCTAAGTTTTCACCTTGATCTTGTAAAATATTACAAATAATCCAAATGCATGTCTCATTCCACTGTTTTCTAAATTCAAACTGAATAGACAAATAGTCAAAGATAATGATAATGATTACTTGAGAATATATTTTTCCATCTTTGAGAAATGCATTCAGCGGTACATCTCCAAATTTCAGGAGTCTGGTGGGGACTTGCAGACTAAGGCAAATGCAAATTAAGATTGCTGAATAAAGAGCCTTCTGAGGACTTCAAAGGATTTTGGAAGGATTTTTAGGATATTTCATCACAGATATCAAAATACCTCACAACAATCAGTATATTTCATGACTTCTATTTCATTGATGGAGAAAGTGATATATAAAGAGTGAAACAATTATCTTCCTATTTAATGTTTCTGTGGCACATCCCAGGATAACAGTTCAGCTCCCATTACTTTCCCATTCTGCCATCTCAATCAAATTTTCTCATAGAGATGGCCTTAGAAAATAATACTTCGGCTTATTACTCCAGTAATTCTGCTCTCCAAATGACTACAGTCTGAATTAACTTGTTATGTATCACTTGACAGAGGCGATCTGTATACTGATCCTTCAGAAGTACTGTATTAGTGTATTAATGTACTAGTAAACCCTCAAAATCCCAGGGTGTTGTACCTGCCACCACCAACTCTGTCATGGCAGTTCACTTGCATCTTTTCCTATAACCCTTTGATCCTTCCCATCTCTTACTAATAGCAACTACTTCAAGGGTTAGACAGAATTCAAATGAGATCTTGTGTTGATTTAGAAGTCTGTTTTTTCAGCTAGAAATTGTATTTTCTCAACTATGTTCAAAAATAAGTAGTATGCTGTTGTCACCACCATAATATAAATGACTAATTATAATAAGGAGCTGGATGCTTATAAAATAAATAACAAGAGTTATGAGTGCTCCTGTCCTGTTTCTTCTAAATCATATAATCTGCTTTAAATGTTGAGGGTAGACTGTCTGCATGATATTAAATAGTTAAAAGGCAAGCCTAACACTTTGTCATGGAGGAGTATTCTTAATAGGTGCTGCTTAACACATGCCATGAGAAAAGACACTTGTGATTGCCCATTAGATGAGCAACAGCAGTTAATTAATAAATTCTATTCTCAAGTGATTCACAAACAATGAAGCTACCAAAAAGAGCCAGGTAAATTTTTAGTCTGCTTGCAAGCAGGAGAACAAAATCAGTATTTGCTTAATGAAAAAATACTATACTTAGAACATCAAAGGTGGAAAAGCTGTCCTCTAGCAAAAACATAACGCTGTGAATCAGGAGACATATCTTTTCTTTTAAAATCGCTTAAATTTCCTCATTTTTTTCACTTGAAAATGGGATTTTGGTCTTCATGGATGCTCCATGAACAAAACAGACAAGAGTTTTCAAGCACTGTGGCATTTCCTAGCTTGTCAGAGAACACTACATTGCTCGTGATGTGTCACTATCACTACTGACAGCAATCCAGAAAAGATGAAACTGAGGCTACTTCTTAATACTGTACTATAAAAATCTACTTAAATGAAGTGGGAAGGTGAGGAATGACATTTTGCTGCTGCAATGCACATTTAGTGTGTGATGGGTAGAGAGCCCTTTGATATCCAACCCAACTGCACATAAAAGTGTTATAACCCACAAAATACCTCCTTAGGAGCTAAAGTACAAGATGAATAAAAAAATACTTATTTCAAATTTAAAAAAAATAGGCTTTTTAGAAGGATATCCTATTATTGCCATGTGGCAGCTGTATTTATCCACATCCATTGTTGAGAGTGATTATTTTATTAACATTTTTATACTATTACCACATGGTGTAAGAATGCTGTGTAGGAACACTGTTAAAAGCTATGTGGCCTGTTTTTATGAAATAATATTTTAAAAGTTCTGGAGGTGAATCACTTCTTTAGTAGGGACTTCAGCAGAACAGTTAAAATTCATTAGTTTTGTTTCCGTGTCAGAGGTTGGTGGATTGTACAGCATTTTTTAAATCCACAACCTTTGTATAGCATCATTCAATAACATGACATCTGAATTTGCAGAAATATGCTAATATATTACCACACAGAGGTCTCCAGCGCAACCCCAGAAGGTTTTGTGCCTTTACATGCTTCTTTGTGTCTCCTTCCTGGACATGAAAAATCCCTGCATAATTCAAGACACCCAGCTGACAGGCAGAACAACAATCTTCACATCATTTCAGGTACTTAGAACTGTAAATTCAGAAGAAGGCAATGACTCAAGACAGTCTGTAGCAATCACCCTAGGAATGGAGATTTTCTTGCTGGTGCAACCTCTAAAAAGAATATAGATGAAAATGTTTTGAAAATTCAGTAATGACAAGGACACCATTATGCCAGTTGAACTTAATAACCATGAGAAACAGTTCTATTAATGTCCCATCATAAAACAGATAGTGTATGAGAATTACCTAAACCCAGACTGAAGTTCTAGAAGTTAGGATACTGGATTTTCAGTTTCAAATTGCAGTAATATTGATAAAACTATGACATCCTAGAGTCAAGATTTGAGGTCATACTTAATATCTCTTCTTTTAAGAACCGGTCTCACTTACAGACAGCAGTTCTCGATACATAGGAAGGAAGTAAAATTGCTAAAAACCAACAAAACTTAATACGAACATGGAGATTTAAGATTGCTCTTAAAACTCTTGACCAAACAATATCCTAATACTGCTCTAATCATTATGTGTCAGTTTAAAATTACATCAAATCTGAGTGCTTTCTTTGATGAGAATGCTAATTACTCAAATTACATTTGTGATCAACAATGGACTGTGACTCTAACAAAAAAAATGCTAATGGTGCTTTAAAACTAAGATGAAACTAAGGAATACCAGCTGGTAGGAGCATATAAATGGAAAGTGGGAGCTCTTAAAAGAATAATAAGTACTCTATAATAAGACAACAAAACATAAAATATCCTTGAGGAAAACATGCAACCATCCATTTTAGTTTTATATATACCTATAGTATAGACTTTCCTCTTTATTTTTGTTTCAAAGAAAAAAAAATCAGTGGCAATAACTTAAATTTGGAACTGTGGAAATTTGGAAATTAGGAAATTAAAACCTAGGAATCACAAGAAAAAATTAGAGGGAGCACAAAAAAAATGTCAATATTAGAAGAATTTAAGATTAAAGACAAGGAGTATTTTAACTATTTTTAGGAAGGAGAAGGAACCCTTTAAGTGAAATGACAGCTGAAAATGGTAGAGTTATTAATAATAATAACATAAATATAAAAGGACTGAGTATGCTTATTGGTTTAAACTAAGCAAGCCATGTCCCACCAAGCACAAGCTAACAGAGATGGTAACAAATTTGAGGTATAGCAAACAACAGTCACAAAAAAAATTATTTGTAAGACATAAAACATCTTTCGTGAAGCAATCAATGCATCTTTCTATTTAACTTAACAAATAACTAAGAAACGATTTTATGTTGTACTAAAAGTAGTTACATAGAGAAAAGAAATCTTTAAATACAGAACTTTCAGAACTTGCTGACAAATGATTCCATGGTGGACATAATGGAGTGGTTCAAAGCTGAGGTAAGGAAATTTAAATTTGCCATAGTGATAAGAAATACCCCGTATGTAACAAGTTCTGCATTACTAGACTGAAAGCGTTCTTATCAAAACTGGTAGAGAAACATAGCAGAGCAGTTTAAAACAGGAAAAAAAAAAAGAAAGAACTTATTTAAGCAGAAGGCAGACAGCTTCTGGGTTTCATTGTCTCAAAAGATTTTGGAGGTACACAGCGTTAGAAAGTCAAAAAGAGAAATTCAGCAGCAGCAGGTTTGTTAACAGATACGAGAAGAAGCAGTCAGGGACATGTCTTCTAACATCCCTAATTCTATGCCAGTAGATGCTAGGATAAGACAAGGGAGTGAAGCTCAGAGGTATGAGCCCTCCCCAGACTGCATCCTGTCACCACTGTGGAAGACCAAGATTGATGGATCACTGCTCTATTTCTTTTGTATTCTTGATTTTTCTAGCAGTGAGCATAATTGCTCTTGAAATGACTTATCAGAGGTGCAGGGAATTTAGTGTAGTTGGAAATGTTATGCCAAGGTATGTTTTCTTTTTTTTAAAATGGTACAAAGAAGAATTAATTCAAGTAAATCTCATGGCCCATGTTAGGGAGGAGCTCAGATTAAACAACAGTACTGTTCCTGTCTGGCTTCATAATCTACAGATCTATGAAATTTTCTCTTAGCATAATAAATTTTCAATTTCAGACTTGATCCTTCTCTACAAGATTCCTTTTTATATTTAACTATAAGTTTTTTAGGAAGATCCCTTACTACTTCTCCCCTTCTCCCTTTATAACAGCCCTTGTTTATCTTTAATAAATGGCTTTATGTTGTTTACTGTGCTTCACATTTTTTCATTTTCTTTGTGTGTTCTACACAGCACAAGTAGGTATCTTTCAATAAAGACTGCCTGAGAGCAAAGACAAAGAAAGTGAGCAAAAGAAAGACAGATGGGGAGGGAGGGTCAGAGGAAAAAAGAAAAGACTGAGGAGAATGTTATTCCTAAAGGATTTGAAAATAATTTATTCTAATTTGAGAAAGCTGTTAAATGTAAGGGAATACAGATCAGCTATTTTAAAGAATTTGTAATACTCTTTCTGATATTGTTACCACTCTCATTTTTATAAAAATAGCCGATCATTTAAGCTTAATTTAAATACATTGCAGTGGTGGAACATAGTGGTAACACATACTTCCATTTCTTACCTTGTCTTCTTGATGATACTGTAAATTACACAGGGGTTATCTTTAGTGCCAGTTGAAGAAGGCAGTTACTATGACGCCTATATGGTACTACTACGTTTTATATTTATAATTGAATTTTTTGTAGTCTTTGTTCTGATACCTATTTCATGAAGAAGTGTTGTAAATAAATTTTAGATATGGATTAAGAAGAAAAAAGTAAGCAACTGCAAAACAATATAATGTTAGCAAGTCAAACAGGATTGCTATTAAAGTACAAAGTTCCTGAACATATTCAAGATTATAATTATGTAAGCTAGGGTACAAATTCAAAGTATCTTACAGAAATAATTCTTTGATTGCAAGGATAAAAAATAAAAGTCTTTGCAAGTTTATTTTTACAAACAAACAAAAAGAGGAAAATCTTTGAACTTCCATTGTACTGACAATATTATTTACGTTTTGAACAGCATAGTATTTTTAAACACTATTAACTTAAAGACAACACCACCTTTTTTTTTTTTAACTGAAGAAGTGGTAGTGAGAGTGGTGAGAGATAATCCAGGTGAACATTTTATTGGATGAATCAGTCCTACTTGAAAGCAACGGAGAGCTCTTGGAGAATGAAATACAGTAATATACCAAAGGAGACTTGCTACTTGTTATTTTTCTCGGCAGTCAGAGAGAAAATGTGTTAAAGCAAGACAGAAAAATTTTAACACTATTTGAACTCTGAATACTGGTCAAGGTCCAAGTTTCAATGCTAATTCTGATTTCTGTGGAAAAAAAATCAGAAATTCCTGACAGACTTAAATTTTAAAAATTCAAACTGACTGTTAATTCAGCATCCTGTTAGAAATGCCCTGCATAATTCCCATCCACTGGAAGCTCTGCATTAAAATAGGCACTAAGAACATTAAAGGCATTATGGTATGGCTAAAATATTTATTTAAAGACTTATGAAGAGTGCTCACCAGACATCCCAAATCTCTATGTCTAGTAGAACTAATTTAACCCAGTTAAATTCAGTTCTATGTGCTGGCAGACAGAGAGTGAGCATTTACTTCCCTTAGGCAATGCTATATTTCCCACTTATACTGAACTACGCTTAAGCTTTTTATCTCCAAATGTTGACTGTTCTCAGGCCCAAATCTGCAGGATGCTGAGTACTTTGTGGGAGGGGATGAAAGATAAAAAAACCTATTGATGGCATTGCTTCTACATGACTTCCAGCTCTTCTGGAGGGTGGGTGTGGAAAGGGTGGCAGAATCAGATGCCAACATATTACATTTTCCTGACACTAAAATGCTATAATCATGGCAGATTGAATTTATACCTTAAGTCTAAACAACAAAAGAATTAGTTTTGGACCATTCTGCCAGAAATAAGCAGTACACTATAAGTAAATCACATTATACCACTTATTCTGTGTGCAATGAAAACAAAAACAGCTGTTTCTTGATGGCTCCATTTGTGAAAAATGAACAAGCACGCACTGTTAGCTGTTATAACAGCAAAGCTTACAAGATCTGCCATTCTTTCCCTTACACTCTGTTTTTCTTGGCACTTGAATATCAGTTACTAATGTTCTTTCCAGCTTAAAAAGTGCCACAAAATACCTGTTGATGGTAAAACAAAACCAAAACAAAACAAAACAAAAAAAAAAAAAAAAAAAAAAAAAAAAAAAAAAAAAAAGAGGGGTTGGGGCAGAAAATATAGCTTGCGCATAACATATTAAAGGACAAATCTTGGCTCCATTGACAGCAGTGATATATTTTTTCATTGATATGGAGAGGACTATGATTCAAGAAGGTCTGTCTGGGCCTATAATGAGCAGCATTCTGGGTAAGCCACACAGTTGTGAGTAAACACCTCTTACAGTCTCTTATTTAAGTTTATTGATTTTTAAATTTCTTGCCAGCAAAGATTCTTCTGAGGATCATGCATGTCTGACACACGGGAATCTACTTCTCATTTCCAGTCTAAATGCACTGAAAATAGCTGATACCAATTTGATCCCATTCCTTTTGCTTTAATAGTTCTTCTTCCTCTTCAGATCTCTTTTATTGCTAGACTGAAGTTTCTAAGCCCTTCTTTTTGTCAGTCTTCTCCAATAGTTCACCTAAAAGTGGTCCTTTGGTCCCTTCCAGTTTCAATCAATTTTTTTGTAACAAAGGTGACTCCAAATTTACAATTATATCCAGGTGTAGTCTTAACAATATTTTGTTCAATGGCAGCCAAACATCTTTTTCTCTGTAGATATCCCATGTCTTATACGGCCTGAATGACACTTACATACTTCTTCACCATGGCACCTTGATAGTCCATAACAAACCATAAAAAAGATACTTTCTTTTATCATTTGCAAATTAAACTTACTCAGGACAGCTATTTTCATATGTTCTTGCACTGCAACTAGTAAATTTGATAGCTCTCTCTCAACCCTGTGTACCATTTTCAGTGTGATTTTAAAGGACAGTTCCAGCTCTTCTCAGTCAAAATCTGGCAATTATTTTCTAAAGCTATGGCAATGATATACATTATTTTCATAGCCAAGGTGATACTCTCTTACAATTAAATGTACGGCTTTAAGGTTTTGCAGTGTGGTATTTTAAGATTTCTTTTTTATTGCCAAAGGTGATCTGCACTGCATATTTTTTAATTCATGGCTTTGAACCCAAGAACATGTAACACTGTAGCTCCACCTTAGATTTTCAATAGCTGAATAGGCAAAACCCAGATGGTAAAAAGTTCTACTTACTGCTTTTTAGCTTTATGTTTTTAACGCATAAAGAAAGTCACTTGTGTGCAAGCAAGACTTTCAAGTCTTATTTTATGCTTTTAAAAATCAAAATGCAGCAGCTTCTAGAATTGTAGAGACATTGAGGCTTTCTGAAATCCTTCTCCTGACGGTAATGTGGGCCATTTCAATATAGATTATTAAGTAAAAAGTACAAACAGGACAGAACTTACTACATGTAGGATCTAATGGAAACTGGAGAATCTAACGGCAACCGGAGCTGTGCTCCACTAGGTGCTGCTCAGATGGATGAAAATAAAAGGGCCTGGTCCAGGAGCACTGGCAGTGCTGTACACAACAAAGGCAGCAGGCAGCTTGCCAATGGCTCTTGGCTTCAGCTACACCCGAACCCTCGCTAATCAGGGACCAGCTCATCAAACACTGCAGTGGCTACCTTCAGTCGCACCACAGATGGGCGTACCATGGAGCTGGGAGATCCCTGAGAGAATCGATGGATTTCGGCTTAAAAAAGCGTCTCGCAGCTGAGGAGGGCGGAGAGGCAGCTTGGCTTGGGTGTGCTGTCCGTTGGGCTCAGCCTTGCGTCTGCCCTCCGTTTTGTATGGCATCGCTACCACACCTCAACTGAGCTGAAGAATTAAAAAATTAAAATAGGGGGAGAAAAACCCAACCAACCAAAAAGCCCCTAATAACCTCCCTCCGAAACTACATTTCCCAGAGTGCCTCTGCTTCTCCGGCTTCCTGCCCCTCACATGACAGCTGCCTGGCCGCGCCATGGCGGAAGCCGGGGAGGAGAAGGTAGAGACTGTCAGTGCGCTGTTCCCGCAGCGCCGAGGAGTGGGACTCAGAGCGGGACGGTGGAAGCGCGGGGCCGGGTCGGGGGCACGTGGGAGTGGAGGGGCGGAGGGACAGAGTCTGTGCTAGGGGGCAGAGGCCAACAGCCAGCCTTGCGGGGTGCGGGGCCGGCAGGGCCAGCCTCGCTTCACCGGGGTGGAGGAGGGAAGACGGAGGCAGTGGAACCTGGGTCTGGGCGGGAGGTTGGGTTTAGAAGTGCGTCTGGCACCGCTGTGGAACCAAGATTAAAGAGCTGGAGGATCTCTTTACCGAGGTAATAGGAGACATGACCAAGTTCATCCCAACAAGGGAATTTTTTTCTGAGACAAAACTTGAGGAGTTTGGTGCTGTTGTTCCCTTAATCGTGTATAAAAAAAAAAAAAAAAATTGCAGTTCTTAGCCCTTTCAGGTACTTTCTAAATGTTTCTTTGCTGATCCGGTATTTGGACAGACAGCGGAGCTGTTCGATCTTTGTCAGTCTTGGATGCCTAAAAGTGGGAGAGTCTTTGAATTACTTCAAGATAACTGGCCAAAGTTCGAGACTGGCATCTGGTTTCCGCTGGCAGAGCTTTGTTGGGAGGGCTTGGCTTCTTTGGGGGAGATTTTTTTTCCCTAGGATTGGTGAGTTTTTAACTGTGGCAGCCTTTGGAAGGATGAAAAAAACTCAGACAAGTCTTCTCTAACAATACAAGAGATTAAAATAGCCTGTGTTTTTCTCTCTTTGGACTATGATAGGAGAGTTACCTTATTCATTTCAGTTTATTTCCTGTGGGTAGCATGCACACCTCAGCTGAAAGGGATGTTTGTGTTATGCATGTGTTTCTGTAAAACTCAAGTTTGGTGGCTTTCACCTTACATCAGGTTTACGTTACATCAGATTTATGAAACGTGTTACATTTGATGTTTGTAAAACCAGTGGAAGGGAAAACCCTATACCCATCATACTGGAAAGCCTGCTTAAGAATTTTTTGAGAAGTTATATTGGATCTGTTAAGCGAGAGATTATAATGGTGAGAGATTACTTCATGTAATCTATGGTTTCCTCATCTAGATTCTCTTACAGCATTCTTAGGCTACTTAAGCAACAGTAGTCACCTGGCTGAAGTGTTTGTCAGCTGGCTGACGTGTGCTGCTGATTGTCCCCTAGAGCCTGAGATTGCTAGAGACTGCTGTTCCTACATGATTTTGGATTCTGCTTGTCTACAACCCCCTTTTTAGGGATTTCCTTTCTGCAGTCACAAGGCTACCAAAAAGTGGAAGTGGAGGGTAATCCTCTCAGTTCATGCAAAGAGAAGGCAAAGGAACTTAACAAAACCCCAGGGCAATCGTAACTACAATTTACTGTTCCAGTTTGCCTAAGGAAGTGGGAAAACTCAGGGAAAAAGCTTTTCATAGTAAGTTGCTACCGAAGTGAGTTTGTAGGTCAGGATCAATTCTAAGCACCTTCAGCTAAGTTCTTGTCAGGGAACAAATACTATTTCTGGATTCCTTTCCTAAGCCAACACTCCCTCTTGTTTTTTTAATGTTATTTTCTGCAGTAGAACATAAAGGCCATGAAGCATTTACCTGTATTTATATGCCATTTGTGAAATTTAGTATCTGGGATTGCAGTGCCATGTGAATGCAGTAGGGATACCAGGGTAGATGTGCTAAATAAAAATACATTGATATTTTCTTAGTTCACATGGATTGATTATTGGAATCAGCTTCTGGCATGCCCTAATTTTGTATGTTAGTATTCTCTGGGGATGCCTTTGCACATAACTTGCAGCTCAATTAATTGGCTCTGGTGGGTGTGAGGACCAGCTGCTGTCTCAGTAAGTGGGCTGTTAACTCCACCCTACACGTGTGTTGGTCTGACTGCATGGTGTTAGTAAGCTCATCCTGAAAGTTTCTGTTCCTAGACAGCCAAAACAATTGGAACCATGAGGGGCAGATGCTGGTGGTGTAGCTGCACTAGAAAGTCTCATGTATACCAACAAAAATGTCACTTGCTGTAATTCCCATGTCTGGGAGAGCTTTTTTTTTTTTTTGAACATTATGTGAATTATATCAAAATATCATAATGGTAGTGCTATTAATTTTGATTTATTAAGGCGTTAAGTAGGCATCTCTTGGTATTCAGAAGAGAAAATCATGTTTTTTTAATTAGGAATCTGATGATACTTTGTATTGGACTTTGTGTGTTGTTCTAGCTCATCCAATCAGCTGACAATATTACACCACAGTGTTTTAGTTCTGTTCTCGATTGGTTATTGTTAAGTCGAGTTTAAGATGCACAAAGATTGTATGTAACGAAATTGTAATTTGCTGAAAAGTTACAGCAGCTTGTGATTACAGACTGAGAGACTGACAAACAGTTGTGCTTGCAAAGTTGAACCTAAACTTTCAAAGGATTCCAGGATTTTACTCCATCTTCCCTTGATTCCCATGTACTTCTTACTTGCAATTTCCCAACTCATGTCCCAAGTATAGACTACAATGATAATCCTTCTATGGAATGTGTATTTTTTGGAGGTGGGCCTGTCTGTAGTGAGTGAAATGGAGGAAACATGTCAGTAATTGTGGAAACACCTTGAAGCTTCCACTAGCAGGTAGAAGTACTGCTTTGCTTCTCTCCTATCAGCTGTGATGGTCATTATGGGCATCAATGTGAGCCTCCACTAATGAAAAGGAAGCCTTTGCTTTTGGTGTACAGGTCACAATCAGTGCATTATATAAACACAGAAAATAAATAAATATGAGAAACAAAAAAATTGCACTGGTTGTCAGTGCATTAAAATTTCTTTATTTTCAGTTTTTCTCTAAGCTGTTGGTAAGGTTGTACTTTTTTTTTTTTTTGGCCTTGTC
Source organism: Sitta carolinensis (assembly GCA_032173965.1). Lineage (NCBI taxonomy): Eukaryota > Metazoa > Chordata > Aves > Passeriformes > Sittidae > Sitta > Sitta carolinensis. Next base: position 53,279,383 of record CM063284.1, on the reverse strand, counting down.
TTGTGGAATTCTATACTTATTAATCTTACTCTTCAAAGACTCCCTTCATAAGATTTGAAGTGCTGCCTTCTCTCTTGCTTGTTCTTTGTTTATATCATATTTTATTGTTAAAATGCTTACATTCACTGCCGGTATATTGGTTGTAATCCTTTATTGCTATTGATAAAGATAAATATGTTAAGTAAAACTTCGTTTTGCTGTCTTCTTTGAGGAGGCATTGCATCAGCAGATTTTCCCAGTAGACAGATGAGAGATGAGCAGAAGTTGACTTACAAAATTATTTTTGTAGGGTAGTAAGAATCATCTTGCCAGAGAGAGATGTTTTAAAGGTACACTTGTTTCAAAGGCAGGAGAAAGCCACATCTTGCATTAACATCAGACGGGAAGGAGAAAGTCATTGAATGTTGGATTCTATGGAAAATTGTTTGAAATTATTTCAGTTTAAAATAAGCCTATTAACAGCTGAATAGTCGAAGAGCAAAACTGTCTTGTGGATAACTTGAGAATGCTTTTCTGCCATGGAAGTCAAGATATGGAGAGTTTCTTTGCAAAATTTGCTACTGCTTCTGGAAGAGGGGAAGATATGACAGGGACACGCTCAGATGACCGAATCACTCTTTCTTTTAGGGTAACTGACAACAGTGTCCCTGCTGCTCCTGAGTATCACTGTGGCACTTGAATGCAAGTGCAAGCACAAATGGAGTATGATGACAAGGATGGAAACTCTGAACTTTGAGTCGTTTCTGCTTTGTCTTTCATTTCTTAATAAGGGTTTTAAAGTACTTCTTAAAGGGAAATACTGCTCAATTGTGTATATACTTAGCTATTTACCCCTTTGTTTTTTGTGTCCTTTTCAGGAAACCAGGTCTAATGAGGAATCAACAGATGAATCTGAGGTAAAATGTTAAAATGTTTCACACTTGAATCTGTGTAAGTGCGGTCAGTGCTAAGTTTTTTGTTGACATGGAGTGAAAAATACTATTTCACTGTATGTTTTTAGAAGTTTGGCCAGTATTATGTAGCCAGGATTGTTAATCTGGGCTTAAATTTAATAATTTAATTATTAAATTATTAAAATGAAATTTTATTAATGAATTTAAATTATTAAAATTAAATATAAATTAATAACATTTAAATTAAAATTATTCATGAAATTTAAGTTATTAAAGTGAAGCTGTGAATTGCAATTAGAAGCTTCTTTCTATTTATAAAACCCCTCAATTGCCCCATTCTAGTGAAATTAATTATGTGTGAGATAAATTCAAGTGCATTTGCTTCTGTTTTAATAAAATGAAAATGTGTAAGTATAATTATATATGCAGTAATACTACATTCAGGTAATTACTTTGTTGTTTTAGTAGCTTCAGTCTAGACTTAGTCATGTCCTGTAGACTGTTCTTGAGATGATGTTTTGTCAAAAATTGTCTCATCTTCTGGAGAGGTCTTCCTACGCAGCTGTAGGTGATGGAAAAAGGAGACTGGGGGTGAAGAGAGGAAGGAAGCTACAAAGAGTTCAAGAGTTTGTCCCTGAACAGTAATGTACTGACTCCAAACCTGCCATCATTGAAGGAACCATAAAAGATATGAAAGCTGTGATTGATATCAGAGTGGTCTAGGATGGCTACAGCAAGGAAGAAATAATGGTGGCTGAGCAGCTGAAGTTGTGGCCCACCAGTAAGAATAGATGACACAGAGAAGACTATTACCTTGAGTGTTTTCACCTAATATATATCTAAGTCAGAGAGGCTCCTAGACATACGAAACTTTAGTGGATTTGCTATTAGGAAGATTTTGGTTTTTACCAAGGGACAAATCTCCGAGATCTGGGTTTAAGCACTAAGCAGACAGAAATCCTAATTTCTATGACAGTGGATAGTGCAGAAACTATAGTGGTGGATTCAAAAAAAAAATCTTTTTTGCACTAGAAGATGACTTTGTTTCTTGTGAGATTTTTTTTTTCTTTCTGCCATTGAGTGATTGTCTTCAGTGGTACTGAATGGCAATACTGGTGAGGAGCAGGGATTGTTTGGCCCTTTAACATTGCTCTGTGGAACAGCTGCCTGGGCCAGACATTTTTTGTCCAGTGGAAATGCTTTCATTCTGAATAGTGCTTTGTGATGTGGAGATAAAGAATCATTGGGCAATGACTCAGGACTTAGTAGAATAGTTATCTTTTCAAGGCTTAACATTCACAGGATAGTGAACACAGATACTTACCTACTGAGGTGATTTTCTTTTTTTTTTTTTTGCTTAAAGCCTATTGCACTGAAAAACTGGCGCTTTTTATGGCCTTTCAAGATTTCTGCTGTAGCAAATCAGTATTTACAGCAGAATTAATCATAAATGGGTTGCCAGGTTGGTGAGGGTTTACTCTTTTTTATTCTAAGGAAAAATAGGCATCATACAACTTCCACAAAATTAAAAGTCCTAAAATTTCAACTAGACCTATGTAAAGTTGATGTGTATTTTTAATGTTAATTTCACATACACAGAGAAGTGAAAAGGAAATTTATGTATTGAGAATGTAGATATTGGATCTAAAGAGCAATTGTCATTCTAATGTCTGTGAAAATGCTTTGCATTAGTCATCTTTGAGTATTAAATCCACTCTAGTATCTTGATCATCAGTAAATAGATAATGGAGTGAAACTGATTAGACTATTTCTAATGATTGTTCAGATAAAATCAAGATGGTAAAAGGACAAAGTGTAAATGTTCTCAGTGCTTGCTTATATTATTTGAAGAAGGTCAGAGCTAAGAGCAAGCCTCTGGCTTCACTCCTAGGTCTTGTGATTATGAAATTGTAATTACTTCTTTTGAATGGCCTATAGTTTAAATAATCAGGGATGTGTTTTATGGTGGTGATCAGAGATTCTAATTCTTGCAGCCCGTGTTTAGTTTTAGCCATTAAAAATTATACTTTTTTAATATATATGGACTTTATAGGCATCTTACCATAGTACTAAAAATTTTTACATATACAATTACTCTTGCAATTAATTTAATTTCAATTTAAATTCTTTGTATAAAAGTGAATATTGTTGCTAATGATTCCAGAGGGCACATGACACATATCCAACTTACATTATAGATGTGTTTTCTATTATGGAGGAATGCAATATTAAAATTTCTGATTCTGAGTAAGTTATGCCCCTCTCTGAACTGGATGTGTAAACAATGTATGAAATTTTTTTTCTGATATTTTTACACTTCTGTGCCATTATCTTAGCAAAGAATCAAATATACATCAATTCTATCTCATGCAGCAACTCTCTTACTATCATTCTTTTAGCATCTTCTAGCAAATAAGATTCTAGTGCTATTCTGCCACCTGCTTGGTTTGTTTTGAATGACAGGCTCTTTAACAATTGCAAAGATGCTTATTTGCACAGACTTGGTGGTAGAGCTTAATAGTAGGCCTCAAATATGGGAGTCTGCAAAAATTTACTGTCTTGAATGTACATCTAAAAGCTCCTCAATATAAGTTTGGTTCCAGCCATGGCTCCACAGGAAATTGAGTTCATAAGGATGCCCCGGTGTAAAATACTTCTCAGCTATTTAAGTTAGAATGTAGAATGTGTAAAATGCTAAGGTATCAATTAGCAAAGAGGGTACATTTGTTCAGATGTTAAGCAGACCTTTGTTTTGATATAGAGATAGCTGTAGTTGTAAAATTTGTAGAACTTGAAGAAATGAAATCAATCTTTCCTGGTAACTGCAGTACAGTAGACACTTTACTATCATGTTCTTATATATGATTTTTGGAGTATTTTAAACTTTTTCTTTTCCCGTAGTCAGACTGCTATATATTATGCCATGCTACGATGAGGAAGCTGTATTTCTAATAGTCGTCTAATTTGTAGGGGAAAACCTCCTTGTTTTGTGAAGTAATTTTACTGCAGTCTTGAAGCATAAGTATTTTCTTTTTGTATATTAGGCTTTAGACATTTGAGTTTGGTGGTTTTTTGGTGAGTTTTTGGTTTTTGGGATCTTTTTTTTTCTGAAGTATATTTGCATTACTTGCCCCAGCCTTGTCTAATCATCAAATATGCAGACAGATTTGAGGCTGGATCTGAGCAGGTTTCTTTGGCAGAAAAGTCCTAGAGCAATGAGGATTCATTGGCTTACTTAATTTTATTTTATAGCACCTGAAGCTAAATATTTGGACTGTCACATTCGATGAGATCTAAAAAGTAGATAGCAAAGTAATCTCACTTTTGGCTATTTGGAAACTGTGGAGGAAAAAAAATCTCCATAAATTATGTACAGCCTGAATCTGAATTTATTTTCAAATTATTATTCTTCTTCGCAACGCATCTGTTTCTGAAAATCTTACTTTTCTCAGTTGAGCTGTTTTCTGGCAGACAGATAGTTATGTTTTTCCAGCTAATTAGCAAAGAATAAAAGGTTTAAAATTTTCTCCTCCATTCTAATTTTCTACCGGGATTATGAGCAGATTGTGCTGATCCAGCATGTGACTTTTTTACAGGAAGCACTCTTTCAAGAGCAAATGTCCCTGGAATTATAAATTAGTGCTATGTCCCAAGAAACGATACTTGATTATGTAAGGCACTGTTTGGTTTCTTTTTTTTTTTTTTTTTTTTTTTAATGACACTGCACTAGGGCAGAATTTTTTTGTTTTGCAATTGTTTGTTTGTTAAATTACAGAAAAAAAAGCCATGTGGGTGCAGATGTTCATGTTCTGCAAAGAGGCATTAGAATAGTATTTTTTTTAAAACAGTGCATCGATATATGTACTCCTGCTTTTTTATAAGATACATGAATGTGTTAAGTCATCATTATTGAATATATTTTCATTCTAGCACTTCTATTTTTATATATCCCCTTCTTAATCTTTTTTGCTGTTTTGATCACTATTACCCTGTGAAAGAGATGTTTGTTCATTTAGTTGCTTGTTTAGTTATTGAAACATTATATTAATAAATTCCATGAGAGTTTGTAGAGAGAAAGGTATTGCAGAAATTCCTGGTTAATCCAGTGCTCAAACTATTTCTGGTGGTTTAGAAGTATCCCTCTCTGATATACTTTTACCATTGAAATTAGTAGTGGGTTTGTTCTTCAAGGTTTTGAAAACTGATCAAAGCTGCAACACAGTTACGAAAAAATGAAAGCCTTAAAAAGAGACAACTAAAAAGCCTTGATATTTTCTTTCTCTTTTCAGTGCACTCCAAATTTTAGTCTTGTAGGTTGGGTCTGGATTAGGTCAAAGCAATTAAATAATTTCAAGTAAATAAAACGTCTGGTGAAAAAGGCTCTTTGTCATACTGTGTTTCCATCAAAATGTTCTCTTAACATGGGGTGTGGAGCACTGGGCTGGAAGAGGTAAGCTGTTGTGTGGAAAGTAGCATTTGAAGGGGCATCACCATTACAAGAAAAATGGATGGTTGAAAAGTAGATGTGGCTACTGTACCTTAGTCTGAGCTGCCTTTTTTTTGTCTCCTGTCTGACCTTTTCCAAAGTACTTCTTTTAATCATGCCAGTTTTCCTTATTATTGAATAGCTGTATGCTAGATTATTTTTAAAGATGTAAAACGGGAGAAAAATGCTCAAAATGTATATTCTGTTTCACATATCTGGGAAGTCTAAAGAGAGATTGCTTCCCTCTTGCATGGCTTTAAATTAAATTGGCCTTTGGGGGAGAATGGCAGGAAAAGTTACATAAATTCCAAGTCTGAAGTTGTTATTGATGAGGAAATGTACCATGCAAATCATTTATCAATTTGAGTCAGTAGGATGAGCATAGTCAATTATTTATTGAAGTTTAAATGGAATCTTTTCATACATGAATTTGAAAAACAAGCCTGCAGTGACTAGTAACTAACATTATAATAAACATTAGAGGATTGACTTGCAGGAAAAAATGGATCATTGCGATATTCTTTTAAGATGTTCTGGTTTTGAGTGAAAATTAAATACTTCATTTAATGAGCTATTAATATTAACCAGAGGTGCCTTTTCTATCTGGGTGTTGTGGAATACATAAAAAATAAAAATGCTGCTTTTCTTCCTACATAAATTAAATGCAATTGCAAAGCTACTGTGTTAGCAGAGTATGCAGATGTGGCTTTTCCAAAGCACTAAATGTATTTCTCTGTGTGGAATAACACTCTTGGCTGCAAAAAGAAAGTCAGCTCTTCCCTAGTGGTGGGTAGGTGAGCTTCAAAAAATGCTATTCTCAAAACTTCTCTGTCTGCTTTTCATATGCAGTAGATCACAAGGTGGCAACCAGGTTGCTTGAGTAGTGTTCACAGGGGAAACAAATGTTTGCCCAAGTTCCTTACTCAGCAAAAGGACAATAAAAGTAGAAATGCATAGCTTCATTGAGATTTGAAGTGAGTTTGGATTTTTTTGTGATGGAATTTGATGTAGACATAGAAGATAAAACAGCCTAATTTGTGCTGTCTCTGTATGGTGCTCTTGGTGTGGATGGACTTATCCTATGTTTTTTAAACACTGAAGTGGATTTGGAAGTTTCATATATTCTTTGTTATGCACAAAATTATCAGTAAAATAAATTGAGGTAGTTGAAATGGAAACAAATTTTATTATATAGACATTTTCCTACTATTTTTTTTAAAATGTGCCATTTATGAGGGTTGGTCATGTGCAGTATGTCATCTCTTTGTTACTTACACTTCAAACCTTGGCTGGTGCCCAGCTCCTTCAAACTTGGAGTAAATCTTCAACTGGTGTTGTGCAAATATAGTCTAATTAATATTTTGTATATCACAACAGTTCTGTGATGAAATAAAATGCTCTCTATTTTGTCTTTCATCTGTGTGTCATTTCATACTGTAAATGCAGCCCATTTTGAGGCATATTCACAGCAGCCATATAATCTTAATTCCATGCTCCTGGTGTCTATATGCATTTTCCCAGAGTATTAAATAAATCCCTGTGGAAAATGCATGGGGAGAACAGAAAGCTGCTGTGTGAAATTTTACCATCTTAATCCATATTTACCAATTTTACAGCTAGGTACTGGAAAAGCATTGGTGATGTGCCTTATGAACAGTTGTAAAGGAATGAGATCAGAGGTTATTCACGTTTTTCACTGAACTAACATTACTGTATTTTCACCATAGAATTAGGGGGAAATTGTTTTAGCAGCATAGGTCACAAACATGCTATCATAGTTTAGAAATTTCAGTCTTCATGCCTTTTGTTTTCCTGTGTACCAACAGTTGCAGAACTGAAGTTAATTCTTGTGCAAGTTGGAAACTTTAGTAGGTTTTATTCACTATTGCTCTACCTGCTTTTGAACCAGTGATTTCAAGATGAAATGCTCTTTGCTATTCTCATTCTTGGACCTGATTTTTTTTTTCTGCTTTGTTAAAATTTTCCTATAGGAACAACTTTTTGATATGAAAGCAATGGAGGAAAAGAGGTTAATGTTCTCACAGTGAACTTCCAAAGGGTCTGGTAAAGTTATCAGGATTTAAATTCAGCACAGTAAATAAAACAACAACTTGCAATACATTTATATTCCAGTTTTTGTACTATCAAGCAGCCTGTTTAAAGTCCTTAGTCTGAGTTTTTCTTGGCATTCCGTTAATGTTACAGATTTGATTGCATTGAGAGAAAGTGAGTTAGGATCCTAATTTGGAAAATGGCATAGTCCCTTTATCACTGAGGTAGGAGCAGAAGTTTGGAAACCATATCCTGGGGATGGAGAAATGGTAATGATGAAGCTGCACTTCATAATAGTTGCGCATCCTGTTACAGTATTTCTTCTTGTTTGCTCGGTGGCACTTGATTCTTCAGCAGAAGTGGATATATCGCCCAAAATAATGGGGGATGGAGTGCGTTCTTCTTGCTTCTTGATTTTTTTTTTTTTCTTTTGAATGAAGGACAGGTAAGACCTAGAAATGACCATCAGGGAAGGTGTATTTGCATCATTTTAGAATACAGAAGTCATTTTAAAAAACAAATTTGGGGACATCTACTTGAGGAGCTTTAGTAAATGAGTTTCAGGTATGTGATGGGTTGGTGCTGGCCAAACGCCAGTGCACCTACAAAAATAATTTATTCTTTTTTCTTGACTATAGTTAAGCAGAGGAGGGAAGAAAAACCCTCATGGGGTGAGATAAGGATTAAGAGAAAACACTGTAAAGGCAAAACAGGCTCAAAACTTTAAGAGGCATAAAGGAAAATTTTATTAACAGAATTAGAAGACAATAATGAGAACTAAAACTTTTAGAATACCTTTTCACTGAGCACTTCATGAATTACAGGGAAACTGTTGTATTACAGTTCTCAACATGGACTGCAGCAGAATCTCAGCTCTGACACTCGGAGCACTTCCTCTTCCTCCTTCCCCCTTTTGCACTGATCTTAGTGTCGCCATATTGTTCTCCTCATGCGCTATTCACTTTTTCCTTTTCTCTGACTTGAGAGAGAATTGGTGTTTGTATGTTCGTTTGTTCTCAAGTTCTATCCATTGGAACAGTTTTTATGGAACTCTGCAGCACTGAAATGTTAATCTTGTCCAGGCACCGGAATCGCTTGCTGTGCTTCTCTCTCTATTGGTCGCATGGTCTCTAATGGCACTGTGCAAGCCACACCGGTAAGCAGGGTAAGCCATTTAGAAGTAAAGATTAGGAGTTTTTCCTCATCTTCACATTCTCAAAAAACAAACAAAATAACTATTTCATTTGTTTTATCAAATAGTACAGGGACTTTGATGTGGTGTGGGGTGAAAGTCAAAGGGATTTCCCAACTGTGTTGTGACATGATGGTGTTACTTCCTTAAATTCATCAACAGATGTTAGCAATTTCTTAAAGCTTGCTGCTTAATATTTTCTACTTTTATTAGCTCTCCTGCATGTGTTAAGTCATGTGTTGCTCCCATGTGATATTTTCACTTGTAGTAGGTTTTTTTTGCTAGATATTTTTATTCATTCGCCATATTCCCTTGTATTGCAAACGAGCAGTGTGTTCATTTGCATATGTCGACCCTTAATTAGTAAATAAAATTCCTTTTTGCTTCCTTCCATGTATTATAAGAATATTTGTGCTTTTAAGATATGGAAAGAGGTCATGGAAATACAGGATGGTAATTGTCTGCATTGCCAAATCCATTTACTCAGTGCTCAGTCTTGATCTGTGTCTTCTGAATGTCTCTTTGCTGGTGTGGGTGTGCTTCTGGGATGGGAGCTGTGGTCTGCCTTTTCAAAGAACCACCTACAGTATATTTGATGATGGATTCTGGTGTCCTGTTAACAGCTGTTTCATGTTAACAGCTATGCCATGAGGGTTGCCTGGCTGGAAGTGAGCTTCCAACATGTTAGTTTTGAAGATGAAGAAGATGGGTTTCCTGGCAGGCACACTGAAAAGTGTTGAAATTGGACTTGTAGTCTAGTCTGAGAGGGCTTGTTAAAGTGTTTGAGGAAAGTTATGGTATCAGCAGAGGTCCATCTGAGGGTTACAAGGGGATGGAGCAGAGGATATTTATTTTGGGGTTGGGGGAGCATGGGGGTGACTTGTGAGCCTTCAAGACTACACAGTCTTAAAAGTGGAGTTTAAGTGTTGAAGTGGGATCCAGCCCCTTTATGTCTTTTGGATAATTGGATTATAGGTGGGTTTGGCTGGTACTTTGAAGGCAGTCCTTCAATCCTTTAACCTTCATAATATTGTGGTGGGGGTAGTGACACTGTTTTCCATTTGTGTAATCATGAGAGTAACCCTGTCAACTGACCTAGTCCTGCACAGCAGTTAGAAGAGAGTTGCTCTGCCAGCATCTTGCCTTGCTGTCCAAATTGGCAAAGTTGAAGAATTTGCTCATTGTCCTAGCTGAACAAGGGTGTCTAAACTGAAGCATTAGTTCCAGGGTGAAGAAACTGTATGGTTTGTCAAGGTTAATTACTGCCATTAGATACAAGAAAAGTATGGTAAGTCTCAGTATTTTAGCATACAGCTATTAGAAAATGTTTTGGTGTGAAATACGGTTAAGAAGGGAGTGAGAAATTATGCACATAGATATTGGGGGGGGGGGGGGGGGGATACTGAGAGTATAGAGGCTTCTGTCTGATTATCTGGATTACCAGATTTTCTGAGCCACATTTAGGCTAAGTTATAATGTGGGTAGAGAAAACTAGAGGTGAGAGATAAGTGAACCTGCTTGTCTGAAGGACTTGGTGTTAGATATTTTCACTGTAGATATTGGGGAATGGGGTTCAGCAAGTGTAAAATCAGGGTCATTTATAAATCGGTATCTCTTTACCTTGAATGAACCGAGGTGGTTGGGTCCTAACAAAGGTCTGAGAGCTAAACTGGAAAGGATAAAGACTGAAAAGGATAAAGGCTTGTCATGGAGAGCTTGTGGCAGTTAACCTTAGGTTTGTAAAGTGGTTGTTTGACTCCCTTCTCCAAAGTAAGGTTTGCACAGCCATCCTGGGTGCAATCCTGCCCTTCCAAGCAATGCTGGTGATAGAAAAGGAGGACAGCTGGAGGTCAGATGGTGGTGTAACACCCCACTGATGGTGATGTGCCTTTTGTAGCAGTCTGGCTAGAAGTCATCCATTCTGCTTCTCAGCCGAGGACCAGCCAATCGGCTAAGTACTCTTTGCTCCCATGTCGAATCGGGATTTATAGATGAAAGATGATTTCCAGCCAGCCTCACATGCCCTCAAAACTAAAGCTGAGACAATCAGCAATGCACTGATTACGACATTAATTCCATTAAAAAAATTAAGAATTGGAGACGGTTATACCTTGGATCATGTCAAGATGTCAAAACCAAGAAAGGTAATAAATAAATTATGTTGTCAGCTCTGTTCTGCTGGGTATTTTGCTGCACTTTATGCTTCTGCACTTATGCAAGAGAAATAAGTAACTATCCCTGGAGACTTCATTTTGGGGCTTGAGGTCTTTTTATGTTGGTTTCTTTTTATATTGGGCATTGAATTTCTATAAGAAGTAAAGCTGCCTCCAGCAGAGCACTAAGGATGTGTTTATTCATTTTTGCATAACCTAAAGTGTTCTGTGAACTTCTATTTTAATTAAAAAATAATTTGAGTTGGTTTCTTTGGTTCTACTGGAGGTTTTCATATAATATGTAAACTAGTAATTCTGGAGCTCTAACTAGTTGGTTTAATGTTTTTCTTCTGTGTGATAGTGTTGAGTATTTAAATAAATAAAAGTTCTGATAGGGTTTCTGAAGGTCTGACCTGTATTAAATGTCAAGAAAAGTTACTCTCACAAATTGCCAAATAGTAGTCTCTTCTCACTTTTTGCAGTAAAACCGGGGTTGCGTTTTTTGCAGCAGAATAGGGGTTTTTTTGTTTGGTTGTTGTTTTTGGTTTTTTTAATGAGATTTTATAATGTGTCCTAAATATTAGGTATTCAGACACACAGAGGCAGAGAACTTTGAATGACCCAGTAAGCTAGGGGTTGTTGCAATTTAGAAGTGGTACTCCTCATTTTAGTGCTTCCCACTGAGACTCAACCAACTACCACAAGCTTGCTTGCTCCCCTCCTCCCCTTCCTCTTCTGTGGACTAGACAGGAGAGTAGGAGGCACAAAAGGGGAAAGATGATGGGTTGAGATAAAAACAATTTACTGGAAACAGCAGTGAGATAAGAAAATGAACAGTAACAGTACTAATAACTAAGGTGTGCAGAAGAGAGTGATTCACATGCAAAAATAGTCACCCACACTCACCCTACTCTGGCTTGGAACCAGCATTACCCAACCTCCCCTCCCCTCAACCAGAAGGAACTCTTTCTCCTCAAAAGGGTTCCCTTCCTCCCCGCTCCCACTTGACAACGGCATGAGGTGGTGTAGGTATGGTCTCTGTCTCCTAGCCCTGCCTCCCTCCCTTGGCTACTGCAAAAATTAACCCTATCCTGGCCAGAAGGAAATGAGGTAATTCAACATTTTTCTAACAATCTCTGCAACCAATGTAAATTTGAAAGAAAACATGTAAAAAAAATAAAATTAACTGTAGAGATTTTGTTTATTTTGCCTTGGGTTTTTTGTTTGTTTGTTTGTTTTTTAGACATAGCCTTTTAAGAAGACTTATGACACTAGGGCCTTGTTGGAGTAGGGTGTGTGTCTTTTTTGAGCTTGCTTCAATGATGAACCTCAGTTCTTTGTATTGGAGTTTAAATGTTTTGCAGGATCAAAACCTGCAGGCATAAACAAAGCTGGAATGGACACTTAGAGTAACTGGAATTCTAGCTGGACAGAAGATGTGCGGCAAAGGGGAAGGATATTTGCCTTATGTTTTAAATGCATGTTTTGGTATTGGCTTTTCGCAAATGTTGGAATGAATGTTATAAGTATGATTTTTTTTCTGTAGTTTTTAGTGCGTTTTAACTGCCTGAGTAGATGGATAATGGGTTTTTTGCTGTAGTTTAGAATTTAGGTGTAGTGTGTTTCAGCTGCCTGAATAGATAACTTCCAAAAGAGGCCCAAGTGACTATCAGCATTCACTGCTTGTGAAAGAAAGGACCAAAGCCCAAGTCAAAAGATGATAAGAACCGAATAAAAGTGGAATTGCATTTGATGGACCCAAGGAGTGACCATGCAGAGCAGTTCCTGGAAAAGTGAATATGCATAAGTCCATGCATGAAGAACAGTATAAAAAGGGGTGATTCCAAGACACTGGTGTGCTCTTGGCAGCGCATCAAGACACCCGGCCATTTGACGTATTTAACCTTTGCTTTATTTTCCATGTCTCTTACTGTCTCTATTAAACATTTTTAAAATTTACCAGGAAAGTGAACCTCGTTTTTCACACCTTATGATGTATGCAACACTTATTTCCATAAAGGCTTTGAAAACCTTTGAGGGCAAATCGTGCAGGAAGGCTGACACTTTGCTGTCAGTGCCTGTAACATAATTAGAGTATCTGTAATCAATAGAGCATGTAGTTCATGTGACAGACTGTCCTGTGGGCAGATCCTCTGTTGCAGGAGTAAATATGGGCTAATGGAATAACTCTGGGAACTGCCCACCGTCCTTTCTGGAAATTTTCTTCAAGAGGACTGATTTTTTTTCTTTTTTCCTACTCATGGTCCCAACACAGTAGTTCCTGTAGGCAAAACTAGGAAAGATGGGGCAAAATATCCCAGGTTGTACACCTGGGTTCAGAAAGGCTGGTGAGCCTCCCTTGCAGGGACACTGGCCTCTTGAGATCTTGTTACACGTTTGCGGCTCTTTTTAGTTTTGTAAATCCATTCCACAAGAAGAGTTGGTATTGAGTAGGTGCTGGGTGAATGAAAAGGAATTTTTCAGTTCAGGAGTGTTCAGCAATGACAACTGGGAGAGCTCTCAATAGGAAGGGGTTTGTATTAGTCTTAGGGGCTAATTAGAGTATTTCATTCAGATGGAAATGTGCTTTCAATGGGAAATATTCATGTATACCAGTTGTTTACCGCATATTTTAGCAAAATTACTGCTAGCTTTAGCTTTAAAAGGCAAGTAGAAAATCAAATGGAGTAAGTTTCAAGTTAGCATTCCTGTCACTGAAAAATGGTCATTTTTTATTTTATGACATCACAAGGGTACCTTCCTCCTGACAGCTCTGAGTCTCCTTCTCTTTCAGAATTCTAGGCTGCCATGTGTGGAGTGCTTTGCACATTTTGTGCAGTAAATATTTCTCTTAAAACATTTATCAAGAATCTCAAAATTCAGTATTGTTGTTTCAGATAATTTTAGGCATTAAATATTGAAGTAATATTAAGTGGTGATACAAAAAGTGTTACAAAATTTATTTTCAATATTTTAGACTCTTCTAGGAGGGTTTAATTTAAAGTGTCATACACTTAGTAAAAAACCATGTAAGTTCAGCAGTTGATTTTTAAATTATTTTTTGCCTTAAAAAAGGGAAGCTGTGAGTTCTCTTGTACAGGGAAATGTCACTGTTTATATCTTAGCTTTGCTGCAAGTCAGGACTTGTGCTGTTCCTCTAGGTTGTCATAGAAACACAGCTGACATCTCAACTCAGCCTGCTCATGGTTTAATTTGTGGGTTTTCAAGATTATTAAAATTTAACTAAAATTATTGATTTGCTTTTATTAACAATAGTATGTGTTTATTTTATTAGTTCAAACTGCATAAAAGCTTTTCCTGATAGAAAAATACATTTAAAATTATTAAACCCTGATACTCTAAATAAGAGATCATCAAATGCATTTAATAGATCAGAATCTGAAGCAGTAGAGAAATCTTGAATTTTTGCAAATCACCTTTTTATTTCATTTTGTTTATAGTAAAGTGCTCCAGCCTCATTTCAATTCACCTTTTAGCTTGACTTTTATTTAACATAGAAGATACCTGTCAAGAAAGCGTGAAATAGGTACATCATCATGCCTAATATTTGGGAGTTTTTATTTACTTACTTTGAAGCCTGGCAGATGCTTCGATGCACTGACTTTTGAAAGTATACATTTTTTTGTATATGCATGTGCAGAAAAAATTACTTAGTTTTCACTCATAAATAAGACAGGCAAAACTTATTTACAGTAACTTTATCTAATGGTCCATGGATGGATGATTTTATTCAAACTACTCAAGAGACTAGAATTAACTTTTCATGTTGGTTGCACATTGGATGTCCAGGCCCTAGGAACATGTGCGATCTTACAAAAACTAGAGGACTGGAGTTAAGTTTTTACTTTTATGAATTTATTCAATGATTGCCCATGCATTTCAAGTGTAATCTTTGTAAGCAATGTATAAAATGCAATAATGTATTAATTGTTATAAAATGGACGCATACTTCCTAATGCCCTACTTCCATCACGCATGCTTTCTACTTTGACTTTACCTCCTTCCTCTACCTTGTAGCCATTTATTAACGATCTGTAGGCATGAGAAATTTGACTGATTTATATACAGACCTGCAATTTGACATTGTCATTCTGTCTAGTAACAACTTTCTTTGTTCATTGTTAGATTTACTGAATAAAATTGTTTCTTGGTGGACATTTTGATACCTCACTTCACACTCCTACATCATGTGCTGCTGACATCCCCATATTAATCTCATTTGTATTCAATTGTAAAACTCTCATGTAACATTTTAAAACAGACTCTCCTTGCAGCATATTTCTATAAGCATGAATATTGGGTGTTTCCATAGGTATGTATGTTTTTTTGTGTTTTGTATGAGGTTATGTTGCCATATATGATGGTAGCACACATAGTAAATGGCTGTACTATTTAACTTGTGAAAGACTGGCTTTAGTACAGCAAAGGTAGTTTAAACAAAATACATTTTATTAACCTGTTAACATGTCTCCCAAATTTATTTTTTGCACCATTGACTACAAGAAAGTGTTGAAAAAATATACTTCTGCTGTAGGTTGACACTATGTATTATTATGAATTGGATGGCAGTGGTTGGTGGAAAGTCAAGGCACTCCTTTAACTAGAGCACTGCACTGGTACATTCTGGTTGCTTAAGAATGAAAGATATGTTTTATGTGGGAAACATACTTAGTGTTGATATATTCATTACAATCAGTAGCAAGTGTAGGAGAATGTTATTGCAGGTATACTGTTTCCCAGTGAGGACCATGGAATATATAAGAGTTTGTGTATGTCTGTGAATGTATAAGATTAACTAAGATTGAAGCCTTTGGAATCTCTCTGGCATTGTACTTCTGTAGATCATCTGTTACAGATAGATGCCTATGACCAAAGAGCTATTTTGCAACTGGGATTTTCTTTTCCTAAGAGAAAAACATGTTGGGTCTTTGAGCAATAAATTTGCTCCTTGGTTTTTTTGGGTTTTTTAAGCTTGGTTTCCTTTCTCTTCACTGTTTGCCCCAAGATCTTTCCTTGCATTTAAGTAGTGATTGGGTGATAATACCTAACATGCTTGAAAAGAAAGAGAGGAAAGCTTCAGTATTTACCAGAAAAAGAACCTAACATGCAGAAGACAAAGGTGATTTTCATAAGAATGTACTGTGTCCAGATCCTATTCCCAGAAAACATATTTATAAGTTTTTTCACCATAAGCCCATTGGTGGATTTTATAACAATTTACTTATTCCTAGTGGATTCTTCTTATTTTTGTTCACAGCATTTTACCTCTATCCTTCCTACAGATGTGCAGCATCTTGTAAAGGTCATGAAGTTTCTTGTAATGTGCATGCCTCAGCTTTCAGTTCATTGTGGCACACTTTATTTTATAATCATTCATTATCATATCCATCTTTTTTGTATTTTACTTCTAAATTGCAAACTACTAACTTTGTGTAACAAAGTACACATGCACATTTTTTTCTGCTTTTTAGATATCAAGTAAGTGTCTCTTAAAGCTGAATTGACATGCTACTATACAGTCCTTGCACCCAGAACTTCGGAGTTAAAAGAAAAACCAGTAACAAAAAAGCACAGCCCTTCAGATGATGAAACTGTGAAAGTTTGGCTTTTGATTGTAATGGCTGTTGTCAAGAGATCACAGTGATCCATCTTCACCTGTTGCTGTGCAGTAGTTTTGTGATATCTTTTAATTTGTTTTTCTCTAAAATAAACTTCTAAATATTTTTGTTATTTTTTCTCTCTTGCTCCCTTTTTCTTACTCTCCTACAAATTTAGGAAGATGAAAGTGAAGAAGAACCTAAGCTCAAGTATGAACGGCTTTCTAATGGTGTGACCGAAATTCTCCAGAAGGATGCAGCCAGTTGCATGACAGTGCATGAAAAGGTATTATGTGACTTTGTGGCTGAGATAGCACTTCTGCTTGGTTTTATATATTTATCTGTGCTTATAATGCATCAGTATATTTCTGTGTAGAAGTGATGCCAAATCTAGAGTTGCACTGCAAGGCAACAGTAACATAAATAAAATTCACCATTAACCTGTTTGAACAATACACATTTTCTCAGTGATAAAACAAATAGTTTATGTGGTTCAATTAACAGCAGATCTCTCAGAATCAATTCCCTTCTTTGTATCAAGCATTTTTTCATTGAGAAACATTTTCTCAATGAGGAAATGAGGTGAGAATTCAAGATGCAGTGATTTGTTAGATGAGATGTTTACATAAGCTACTAGAAAAATGCTCACTCAGTTTTGATTATGAACAGCAGACAGAATGCAGTCTTAACTTTTCTTTAATCAGAAAGAAAGTTGATATATACTGTGCTTATTTGTACAGCCTGTGTCAGTAAAGACCAACTTGATTGTGCCAGGAGCCAAGCAGATATTTGGCTATGGAAAACATGTTAATAGAGTGTAGAACAAAATAATTGCTTTATTTTTTGTTTGCTTAGGTTTTTCTTTTGTGGGATGTCGTACTAACACTTCCCTGTCCCCCTTCCCTGATTCAGTATGTTAAAACAAGGAGAGGAACTGCACATGCTAGAGATTTTGAGGTACCAGAGAATGATAGGGATGAATTAATAGACAATGGAAAGTAAAGAAATTGTAAGAATTAATATTGTGTTTTTAAACCAAATAAACTTCATATGCTTCTTTAGTGACTTAAACAATTGCTTTTGTATTTTATGAGTTTTCTCTTTTATAAATATTGAAAAAACATTTTAGAATATTGAGGCATGCTGAAGTGTATCTGAAAGTGTAAGTTAATGATTTGTCAATTAGTATGTAAAACACAGTAGCTATTTTCTGAATGTATAATTTTTCATAGCCAGTAATGTCTCCTTAACAGTTATGGTTGAGGGATCTGTCTTTATTATTTGGCTATATTTTTAGATTGACTTGTGCTGTGTTTCTTTTCCTCAGAGGACTGTTGCTATGGCTCAAGAGGCTCTTAAGATGAAGCTTGTATTTTAGCAGTGTGAATGAAAACAATAAGTCTTAAAATGTTTTTGACAACTTAAAATTGCACAGAGATTTAGAAAATTGGCAAGCATTTCCTCTTTGTCTGTGGTCTGTTTCTGTTATCTTTTATTCCTGTGTCTCAGGTAAACTTTGAATGCCAAGAGTTTAACAGGATTTTTCTATAAGGATGTGCACAGATACAGCATTTACTATAGTGTCACAAAGCGTGACAATACAGGAAAACTGTTGAAGTATCCCAGCACTTTCAGTTTTCCCGCAAAGTAGATACACTATTTATGAGAAGAATCAATATTGTTAGAAGCCAGGTACTGCAGTCTTTTAGGAATAGGTCTCTTGCAACAGGGAGCTTAAAAATGAAGCTGGGTTATAGGTTTTGCAAGGGTATTTCTGTTTCGTTCTGGTTGCTTTTTGGGGATTTTTTTCCCCTGAACGAATAGGAAAAGCCCTGCTAAATGTTATCATTAGAAAAATTATACAGTAATATGTAAAATATGACTCTGACTAAAGCAGTTTAACTTTGCTGGGAATCCAAGATCTGGCTTCTGCATTCACACTAATTTCTCCCCAGAATTTTTTTTTTCATTTTTGCTGCTAAAGCATCATATTTTCACTAGGCTTGCTGTCTGCACTGTATGACTAATCGTCATGGCACCTGGTGCATTCAAGCAGGCCTGTGCAGTGGAATAGTCATACCTAGTTATGTCTGCACACCTGATGTTTTATTAACCAATATTGATTTTTTCACCCGGGGGACTTTTTTCTTCCTGAAAAAAGGCAACCTTGCAGGAGTGAAAAGCATTGCAGGGAATGAATTTCTAATGAACCCCTTCTTTCCCTTTCTTGACTCCTTTTAATATACCTTCATATTTTAAGTGCCTGAACCGAAATTTCATTTTAAGTAATTCCATTTTGATAAATCCTTTTAAACCTTGACTTTGTGTAAGGTTATTTTTTAAAGATTGTGCTGCCTGACTGACACACTTAGCAGTGCCTGTAAATTTGAGCATTTCATTATAGGTTGCAATGAAGCATGCTCACATGCAGTGAAATACAGAGAATTGAGTAGCCTAGACTATTTCAGTAATGCTGAAAGTGGGAGGGTGGGGGAGGGGGCAAATAAAAGAAACCTCTGTCATAAATCAAATAGTACTGAAATTCTGTATTTTCTGTTTAGGCATAGTTCACATGGTTCAATTAACAGTGTATCTCTCAGAATCAATTCCTTTTTTGTTTGCATCAAAATAAGTTTGTGATAGTATGGATTTATGTGGAGATTTCTTTATTTTGCTATTATTTTTTAGAATGAAATTCCTGAGATTTCCAAGAAGTGTATTTGATTTGGGAGTATTCTATTTAGGAATGTTACTATGTAAAGGAAAGCAAACCCAGGAGTTACCTGTGTGCTTAAATGCACTGTCAAAGACTTTCCATAATTCAACTGTATTTTATAAGTGGCTTACAGTTGACCTTTTGCTGTGTTTGAAGACTCTGTCTTTATTTTAATAACAAAGGAGAATTAAAAATAAAGCTCAAAGGAAGCATTAGGATTGAAACAAAGCTGCAGAAAGGATCTAGGAACTATCTGAGATCTGTGTTCGTTCTCGCTCTCACGCAGCATTTTTAATTTGCTGCCACAGTCCATCAGCTGGTGTGTACAGACTGCAGACACACCATTAGTTGTCAGTGGATGAGGGTCCTCATGACTCATTCTGACAGCTAACTTGCACTATCACAGTAATATGGGCTTTAAGCCCTGTTTTATTCTTTGGGTACAGTTAAAATAACCTTTCTCTATAGAAAGTGATGTGATTTTTTTCTTTATCCCAGAGTTGGTAATCCTGAAGTTCATTTAGCATTGCTGTAGTATTTCTTGTGGTGTCTGTGTTTATGTAATCAATCTCTTTCTTTTACAGTTTTTGGCACTGGGAACACATTATGGCAAAGTTTATTTACTGGATGTCCAGGGGAATATCACACAGAAGTTTGATGTTGTAAGTATGACATTATTCAGAACCCATTTACAGGGATGTAAAACTACTGTGGTATACCAATAATTCAGTTAACACTCTTGTTATACCTGCAATTACACTAACACATACCGTAACATAAAAGCAGTGTATGGTCCTTGCAAAAAGAAGTTATGCTGGATAGTTTTGTGGTGAGCATGTCTCAGTTTCTATACAATAAACTTCTTCATGAAACCGAAGAGGAAATAGATATTTATGATTGCAAGTGGCTATTAAAGATGGAACACAGAAACTCATCACTTCCATAAGGCATGAACCTGTTCATTAGGTGCTATTGTCATTTATTAGTTTGTGTGCTATCATCTTACCTAGCTGCCACAAGTAAATGAAAACTGATTGATTACCTTGCTGGCTTAGTTTATCAATTGCAAATATATAATGCTAATAATTTATGTAAATGTTTTGAAGTTTGACTTATTAAGGGATTGTATTGATTGAAGTAAAAGAAGCCTTTATTCTTATTGTGGTTCGTGGTATCAGAGGACTAAAACGCTACATTTAAAGCTCTGTTCTAGAATATTAAATGTTCCTTTTTACTGTGGATATTAGCTCATTAGTTTCAAATTCCCTGTCTTTCTTGGGGAGTGGAAGGAAGATAACTAGTGATTTTTTTTTTTCTCCTCAGGTCAGCAAAAATTCCAGTAGCCAAGCTCTGTTTTTTCATAGCAGTGTAAGCACTAGCCATAGAAACCATAATATGTTTGCAAAGAGAATATATGTTCTAAAGCTGACACAGCTGCATAGAAGGAGTGAAGCGTTTGTGTATATTTTTGGAAAAATCTAATTACGAATTGTGCAAGGGAGTAGGGGAGTAAATACTTAAGGCACAGCTTTTGAAGAAATTTTTAGATTTTATTTTAGTCAGATTGACAATGACTTCACTGGGGATTGATTAAAGTCAAGCTAATTATGTGCTTCTCTTTCTTTTAATTTTTTATGTTCATCAGCCCTGCAGCGGAGAATGCTGACTGCATTTCAAAAGAGGAGAAGCTTTTAGCGTCTCCCTTGCAGTTCTGATTACTTTACATGCATGTTTCTTGATAAGTTTCTCTGGAAAGTAGGAGAAACTCTCTATTTCAGGCAGGTCAGATTAAATGTACCTGAATTATTCTCTTCCATTGCTGAAGAGTCAGAGACTCACTCAAATGAAGTGGAGTTTTTGTATTGAGACTGGCATTAACTGTCCTAAACTTGTATTTCTTCCATTCAGTGTAAGGTGCTGTGGCTACTGGCCTGGGAGCCCAGCTAGCCTTGTCCCCCCAGCTGCATAGCCAGGTGCAGCTGCTTTCAGGCTACAATCAGTCCTTGAACAGTAGAAAGCAGAGAGGCTTTCTGCTCTCTGGGCTCCTGACCTCCCAGAGTCGGGGTTTGAAGTAAAGGTCCAAAAAGGCATGTTTGCAGAGATGTTTATTCTTCTTACGGGAGTGCAAAAGAGGAAGCAGGATCCAAAGCCCCAGCCTTTATCCTCTGTCCTCCTGGGGGTGTTACCATCTGAAGTGGGGATAGGTAAAACGGGACAGGGAGTGTGTGGTAGTTTGAAAAAAATTAGTTTTTTGAAATTCAGTAGTCAAACCAATGAGTGCTCAGGTTTAAAGACTGGCACCTGGTGTGGCCTCTGAGAACACAAGGGGTTAAAAGCAGAGGGCTCCCCGGAAAGCTCTCTCTTGGTTCTGGTCCCTGAGGACGGAGGGATCTCCCCTGCCCAGCGGCTGGCTGGGCGGGGGAGGGGAAGCTAAGCAGCCTGGGCGAGGTAGGCTGGAGCCTTGGGCAGAGAGGGGGAGAGGAAAATCCTGCAGGATGGAAGGGTGGAGAGAGTATAAGAACCTTGAGAGGCATCAGGCAGCCTTCTTCCTCCCCCCCCCCCGGAGAGAGAGAGAGAGAGAGAGAGACTGTGTGTGTGCCACCTTGAAATTTGATATCGGCAGCTGGGCAGCACGGCCGAAGGAGTATGGGGGGGTGGCGTGAGAAGAGTGCCCAGCAGCAAAGATACTGTGAGAGTTCTGAAGAAGCAAAGCCCAAGATTTTAACCCTTTTCGTACATGATGGAAACTTTATAAATGCTAATCCTCCTGAATTTGAAGAAGAAAGATAGAGAACTGAGCAAAAGTAATGAAAGTTCATGCAAGTAGGAAATTGTCAGAGAATGCTGAAGAGAATCCTAGGTGGGAGGAGATGATGGAGTGGCCTTTGGCTGGACTTTTTTCTATAGCCATGGATGGACTCATTTCTTTTCTGTAACACAGAGACTGCATCTGGGGAGAGGCATTGGCTTGGAGCCAAGAGTGGACAGTGGGAGAGTAGTGTGAACAGAGATGAGAGGAAGATCTCTGTTCTCAAGGCCCCTCGGCCCCAGGGAGTGAAACTGGGGGGGGATTGGTGTCCCAAAATTTGAGAGGCTGTCGTTTTTTGGAACTGACCAAAGCATCTTTAAAAAGAGAAACCCTAGAAGCAGTTCTGGTCCATGCACAGTGGTGAGAGCACTGCACATGGAAGAAGAGGTCACGAGATGGTGCAAAAAGGACTCCTATCTCTCCTTGATGAACAGAGTACTGATTATTAGAAGGGTGGTAATGGACTGAAGATTAATTATCTAAAAAGTGGTAACTTGACTGGAAATTTTTAGTTTGTTTCACTGTGTTGAGAACTTGAGTGGGTGGGGGGAGGAAGAGTGTTTTTTAAAGTTTTCATTTTCTTCTGTATGTGTCTTCTTTACATATTATAAGTAATAAAGTTCTTTTCTTTTGCTTTCTAAATTGGAAACTGTTTTGCTCTGTTTTTGGTCACATCTCACAGCAAACACCAGGGACAGTATATCTTCATGGGGGCACTGGCCTTGTGCCAAGGTCAAACCTTTGACAGAGTGGCTAGCCAGAGACAGACCAAACCAGTTGTGGGGGGTAAGAGGAATAGACCACATGGGAAACCCCCAATTTAACATCCACGACCACAGGTGCATGGAAAATTTTAGTTGTAGAACAATCTTCTTCTGTCCACCAACAATGCCTTGTTCTCTGACACTGGTTCCAAGAGATGAAATCCTCCTTCTGTAAAGACTTAGGGGACTGCCTAGGTGTAGAGCAAGGAACAGTGGGACCTGTTATCTGCTGAAGTCCATAAAACAAAATCCCTGCATTCTCTTTATACCCACCCTCCCAAATCTGCTTTTATTTTCATTGCTTTTCTTTTCTAAAAGCCCTGCCAGTGCCTGCTGAGAGGGTGGTTTCTTATGAAGTTAGTGTTGGACTATATTTTCTGCTCAAAGATGTTACTTTTCCAAACTCAGGATGATTTTTGTGCTGTCTCCTTAAAAGATGGCAGTGATTTCTTTTAAAACTATTGCTAGAGTACAAACTGCTTTTTGAGCTGGAGAATAGGAAAAAGAAATGTTTCTTGGATTCTATTCTTAATGTTTATATCTCTTTTTGTAATGTATATGTCTCCAGTGCAATAGATTATATCATGGATTAGGTGGAAATGGCGCTTCTTTTTTCTTTTTTTTTCCCTCTTTTTTCCTAGTTTGAAGAAGAATGATTTTTATCTAGCACCACTTGTCTTTAAAAGAAAAAGTTTTTCGAGGAGCTGTTACTAGCTGTTGTAGAACTGGACAGGCTGCCAATGTGAGAAGAAAGCAGCTCTATGATGTACATGGCTGCTTAAGCTGAGAAGTTTTCTGAATTAATAATGTCAACTGCTAAACCCATAAACTTTATTCTGGACTGGCTGCTGTATGTCAAAATATTTTCCTTCTCATCTGAACTTCTCAAGATGTTGGATTTCAAGACCAGAGGCATCACTATAAAAACATTCAGTGGGGTCTTCCTTCAGTTCTCTCCTACTAATAGCTCTTTATTGTCTCTCCTGGGGAATTTGCATTAAAGTATTGTCACGTTAGTTAGTCCCAAATAAAACCTAACCCTTTTTTGAAAAGAAAGGGAATTACTTCCTGAAGTCACACAGGGACAGAGCTAAATGTTCTGGCAAAGACTGTTTTCACTAGTGGTATTTTTTCTGGTTCTTTTTCTCTGATCCAAAAAGAACAAATTCCTTCTCAGAATTTTTCAATTTTCATTGGTGGAATGGCATGTACGGTTCTGTCTTGAAGTTGTTAATAGGGAAGTATCTGTTGTTATTGATTATTGGAAATTAATATTGTATAGATCTTTTTCTGAGTAAAATAGCAGTATTACTGCTGAAATATTTTAATCGTTTGCAGCAAACAGTGTACCTGGGGAGTGTCTTTTATGGATTTTGCTTTTTGAAAGGATCTTTTCAGCAGATGTTTTCTGTTTGTGATATTGCAAAAATTAATAGCAAGGATAGCAATGTGATGCTCTCTGTGCAAAACAATTTGAGTCTTCATCTCTATTCATTGGAGTCTTTATTTTTCAGGGGATTGTTTTGGTTTGGGGTTTTTTCTAAGAAAAGTTGGGAAATTAAAAAATTAATTACTTTTCTGTACATCTGTTACATGTGTAATTAGCAAAAACAGACCATATGTGGGAAATTTTAAAAGCTACTAGATCTGAAACACTGTTAGTATGTAAAATAAACCAGAATGATGCAAGAGGTTTTTTTTTAAAACCATTTTTTAAACCTCATTTTAATGGCAAGTTCACATTAAATATACTTAGAAAATACCATTACTGCTCTCACAGTCCTCTTGATTTCAGTTTTTCCTAATTTCAAGAAGCCATGTTCAGAAACATAAATGGGCTTGGAAATAGAAGAAATAAGAATATTGCTTTTAAATATATTATCCTTATTAAAGGATAATAAATCCTTTATTTTCCATAATGACTTGTATCTTCATTTAAAATTTTTCAAATTGTAAAAAAATAAAAAGATACTGATATCAGAGGGTTTGCAGCAAAATGAGGGAGAAGTTCACCAGTGTGTTTTATTATCTCTAGAATGGCCAAGTTTTGAGTGACAGCACTCCTTTTGAAGACTGAATGCATTTATCATTTTAATTTGAGCTAAATACAGCTGTAAGAAACACTAAAATATAAAGCTTGGCATCCCTAGCAGTTCGCAATTGTAGCACACTCTTTTGTTTATTATTTAAAAAACCTTTTAGGACTGCACTTCTTAATGTCCATAGAAGCAAATCAATGTGGTTATCCTGGATTACAAATACTGTATTGTTTACTCTACTTAGACACATAAATAAATATTCAGAGAGGCTTCTTTGAAGCTCATGTAAAAAAGTAAAAATTATTTTCAGAATAAAATGTTGCTTTCCTCCAGCTCTTCAAGTATCTGATGCTGAATTCTTTGCCAAGTAGACCACTAGCCTTTTCAGGTTTGCAGCTCCTCTTGTCAACAGCAGTGGAAATGCGTGCTCTGAAACTGTTGTGAGATATTTGTGGTTTGGGGGGAATTCAGACAGGAATTGGGAGGCTTTGACCTTTTGTGTTGCTTGGCATCTCAGCAGTCTTGCTTGTGGTCTTGTTATCCCCCTCTCCTCTTTCCCTAGCATTTCTGTAGCTCTTGTCAGGGTGACTTGTCTTTGACAATGTCACTGCCTAAGATTAACTGGTATGCATCCTCAATAACGTATTTTTGACAAACCGGTGTTCTCTTGTATGAGAGTTCAGTGCATTGAATGAGATGAAATGTGCCAAAGGCACTGAAAATTATTACTAAAAGGCAACAGGAAGAGGGAAGAAAAGCCTGCTAATTCCACTGACAAAGGATAATGCAGGACTGATTCACAGCACCTTAATTCCAAATGTCTCTCCATCTTTCTTTCCCTCTTAGACTGTCTACAATTTGTTAATATAATTATTGCCTGAACTGACATCCTGTGGGTTAAGGATTTGTAGATATGAAGAAAGCTGTGCCAACATGTTTAGTTACGTAACAAATCAAAAAGCTTTCAAAAGGCAAGAAAACCTGTCCTCATTCTGGTCTTCTAATAAACATCAAGCTTAAAGCAAAAGTGGTAAGAAGTCTTGGATGGTGCCAGTGATAGTATGTTAGAAGGAAAAAGATTGTCTGTTTTATAAGTTGTGGAGATTTAAATGTTTAATGCATTGAAGGTGTTTCAGTGGTGATGCATGAGTCTAGAAAATTATGTAAATAGTGTTTTAAAACTTCTCTTACTACAGAGAAATTGAAGTCCTTTTAGCATGCAACATTTGTGAGGTATTCGAGACTGCTAGTTTCAGAAAGAAACCTCCTCACAGCATCTCTTTTTACAATATATTTCTTTCCTTGCCTTGTGTTTTTTTCGCGATTGTCTCACATTGTGTAGCACTATTTAATTATTGGTTTTTATTGGAGCGATAGTAATCCAAAATCACTATGTCATCTCTACAACCTTGAAAACGTGAAAGGGAGTTCCTTTTGTGATGGTATTACTGTCCTTGGGTGTACTGAAGTTACACCTCTCACCAACCTCTAGAGCAAGATCTTGCTTGAAGGTCAGTCTGTGGCCTATAGGTTATGATGATAACTCAGCAGGTTGCAAAGAAAACATCAGAGGTTTCAGTTGACTCTTGGCAAGAGTTTAATTGTTAACAAGAAAAAAATATTTGTAACAAAGAAATAGATGTTCCTAAGCTAAGTGCTGCTGCTAGTAATGATGCAAAACCCACTTACTGCTGTGGGAGATTATGCAATGTCTTTCAATGGGGAAGGTAACTTAGCTTTTCATTGTATAATGAAGAAATTGGTTTGGATGGAACTTTGCATGAGAGTTTGAGACTAAGATGATGTCGTAGTTTCATTCTGAAACTAGGCAGAAATACCAACTATGTATAGTGATCTAGGTTTACCAATCGTACACCTTTCCCATCCAATTTACCAAAGAAATGTGGTGCGTTTATCTTTAACTGTGAGATAGGATTAGGAGAAAATAACAAAGCAGGCCTAAACTTGAAAGGATACAAAGAAAAACTTTATTAACAGAACAAAAAAAAAAAAAAAAAAAAAAACCAAACAAACAAATAACAAGAAATTAGAATAAAACTTTCAAAACACCTTTTCCTTCCCTCCCCACACTTTCTTTCCAACTGACAATGTACAGAAAACCAACACCCATAAATCTTAGTTATCTACTTTTAAAATAGTCTTCCTTCAGTTCACTTAGAGAGAAAAGTATTCTTTGCTAATGCTATGGAGAACTCTTCACAAGGAAAGAAGTTCTTGTGACTTCAATTTTCACAAACAGCCGCTGGAGATCTGTGTTTCTGAAGTTCTTCACATCTTTCACAGTTCTTCTCAAAACTGTGTTTTTGGTCTATGTCAACTCATTGGGGTGCTATTTTAAGGATGAACCA
Source organism: Sitta carolinensis (assembly GCA_032173965.1). Classification (NCBI taxonomy): domain Eukaryota; kingdom Metazoa; phylum Chordata; class Aves; order Passeriformes; family Sittidae; genus Sitta; species Sitta carolinensis. Next base: position 53,252,292 of record CM063284.1, on the reverse strand, counting down.
TTCTAGCATAAAGTAAAAGTTCCTTTCAATCCATTTCTAAGAAGAAAGCTTTTCCCCTTTTATCCCCAGGGCAAGGTTTCTCATCTTTTTCTTTACATCTCAAGCTTCTCATTAGCATACAACTACTTTAGCCTCTGTTTGCTGTAGCACTAGTGCCTCTGCTCATGATTGTAGTTAGAATGCTACATCTGCCCAAAGCATTCCATGAGTTTACTAGGGAAAAACTAAAGTTTGATGTATCAAGTATATCTTTACCATAGCCTCACAAAAGAATTTCAGCCTAAGCATTAAGGCAACTTTTTGATCCCTTCCATCTAGAATTTGACTTCTTCTTTACTGACTTCAAAAATCTTATGTTGTTGTCTCTATATAATTTTACCTTTTCTTTCTTTTTGGTTCAGAAGCGAATTGGTGTTTATTTGGTACAGAGTTCTGCAATGCTGAACAGTTAATTTAGTCCAGGTCTTGTATTAGGAACATGGCTCTCTGCTTCTCTCTACTGGCCACGTGCTCTTTGCCGGCACCATGCCAACTTGTGTTGGTTGTTTCTGGACTGGAGCGGGGGTCATGGCTGCTTCTGACTTCGGGGCCGCCTTTAGCACGAACTACAGGGGCCACTGGTGCTGGTCCCCGCTGCACAGCTGCTCTTGATGCCGATACAGCCTCCAGCCAGCGTGACCTGGTGGCTCTGCTAGAACAAAAGATCGGCAAAACAAAAGATCTGCTGGCAAAGGGGCCCAGCCCCCACCGGGACGGCGCACGGCAGGCTCCCCGATGCGGGGCTCGGCAGCCCGCTCACCACCCCTCCGGGGACAGGGAATCTCGACCGGATCACAGGGGCCCACCCAGGCCAGGGACGGCCGGAGTTCCACTGCCACCCCCCAGACCGGAAGTTAAGAGAAGCTGCTCCCAGGCTTCCTTGTCCTTAAATGTGTATTTGCAAAGGTGTATCCACCATTTTCGTTGGTGTAATCATGTGTCAATATCAGAAATTGGCCACTCAGGGCCAAAGCACAACAATGATATAAATGTCACTTACTTTGACCGGCTACTTAAAATTCCCTGTTTATTACTTTTAACTACATCATTTCAGTTGTTAGTGTCAGACTATGTAAGAAAACTTAGTCAGTGAAGTGAAGCAACAGAATTTAAAGATCTAGATCGTATTTGCATGATGTCGCTATGCCTGTTGAATTTGAAGCTGAAATCCTGTTTTGTTTACAAAACCAAGTCTGCTGTTTTAACTGATAGTTCCAAAAACCAAAATAAAAAGCGGTTTTGATACAAGCATCTATGCAATGGACAGGTTTCCTTCTCCACCCTGGGACCTCTCACCCAAATGGATATTGCATTTTTATGTCTTAAATGCCAAACCCTAGCTCTTTCAAAATGAGGAAAAAATGGATAAAAATGTCATCATTTGGGATTTTTGTCTTAAGTCTTGAACGTCTACACCCAATTTAATACCACTTCTGCTTCTTTCCATCTATCTTTTCATTTTAACTGCAGAAGACTTGGAAATCCAAAGGTTTTTACAGTAGTTGTGGGCATAACTCAGATGGCTTTTGCGTCTGGCTTTTTGATATAAAGGCTTGGAAAATATGTTTTATGTGTTTATTCTGGTACTGTGCTTATTAGGTTGTTTGTGACCTGAACTGTTTCCAGTGAGAACAGTGGAGGCGTTGAAGATTCAGAACCATTTTTGGTAGGAATTATGGTGTATCTGTGGTATCTTGCCTAGACTGGCAGAAATTGTGGTGTCATGACCATTATTCTGAAGATCTAGAAAAGTTTCTTTTCTGACAGAATGGAAACGAAAGAAACAACCTCTTGTACGTGTTTTGCACATCTACTTTGTACCATTGTAACTGACTTTCCTTTGAAAGGAGTGTTGCTTAAATTTTTAGTTAACCAAAAAGATCAAAGGGATATGGAAGGCATTTGTTATTAATAGAAATGTTGCTTCGAGTATGGATGAAATGTGGGAGTTCTAAACAATTTTAGAATCACTTACAATTAATTTTTGTAGCTCAAAACTAAGGCAAGTGTGACCATTTCATTCAATTACGTTTTCAAGCTTTTAGTTTCAGTAAGTGTAGCTTAGTGCAGAATAATGTAAAAAGTTTAGCTGGAGGTATGAGTTCAGCTACAGAAAGTCTTGTATGTTCCAGTAATTTATTTCTTGAATGTTGTTAGCCCCTACAAGTCAGATGTGTGCTCGTACTGCAGAAAAGAATATCATGTATTCTGTAGTTCTAATTCATTTTAATTAAAGTATAGAGTCTAGGTACTTTATCAGCTGATTCTGGAGTAGCAATTGTTTCTGCCTTCTGTTTTGAACTCTTGACTAGCAACTAGGTTGCCCATGTGCCTTTTTGAGAAGGATTATAGCCCCATCTTTAGACCAAATGGTCCTTCTACAACTTCATTACTCTTCAAATTGATATAATTTTCCTCTTTAACACAGGAACTCTCCTTTCTTGTTCTCCAGTATCAATCACTTTTCTTCAGAGTGGGTATCCTGTTGTTTGTCATTTGCATTTCATGATGAACTCTAAATGTATTACATTTAAGGTACCTTAGCAACCCTCTTTAATGCCACTGATTTCAGTAGAAATCTGTTATGTCACCTTTTAATGAGGTAAAGGACTGTGATTGTCTACTCTTCTGTCACAGGCATCTAAAACCAGTTCATTTTCTCTTGACTTAGTAGGGTTCTATCATATTCTGCATGTTTTATCAAAAAAACCTGATGCATTGAATATTCTAGGAAAAGATATTTTGAAAGGGGAGAATGCTAAACATGAAGGACATTAAGGACATTGCTACTGACATATTTAATAAAGCGTTATTGAACAATGAAAGGGCAAAGTTTCCAATTTTTTTCTTTTTCACCAGACCTTGTTGCCACTTATTTCTATGCCAGATCAAAAAGAGGACCTTATTGTAATCCTGCTAAGTGAATTTACATGTGTCACTTTCAAACAGTTTCAAACAAAATTATTTGTGATACTATTAAGATACATAAAAATCATCAAAATATTTTTTTTTTCCTTCCAACTCGTTCACCATCCAGGTCTAGTAACATTTGCTGTTTGAATGTATATCACATCTCATGACTATTTAGAAAGTGGACCACTGTGCCAAATTGCTCTAGACCTTTTTTGTCACCAATGAAACAGCTAGTTTCAGATAGCAATGATAAACTGTTTTCATAGAAGACTGGTAAGTCAGATGTGTGTTTTCTAAAACCTACTAGTACTTAAAAGTATAGGGAGGATTTGGAGAGGTTTGATTGTAAGAACCTATTATATTGCTGATTCCTAGGGCTGTTTTCCTTTCAAATGGGGTATTATACTTGGACGGCATTTTCGTCCGTAGGGAACACAGGCACTTATGTGCATGTATAGAATAATAATAGTTTGCCTCTGAGAATTATTAACAGTTCAGGCATTAATAAAATATTATTTACATTAGGAAATGTTTTCCTAGTTAGAAAGACTGAGTTCTGGAAGACAGTGTTTTTTATACAAGTTGACATTAAAGATAGAGCTACAGCTCTTTGTTTCCATTAACAATAAAAATACAACACTATTAAAAATAGATAATGACATAACAGGGGCATAATATGATGAGCAAAACATGAAGGCAAAACCAAGTAGTTTTTCCTATGGGGAAGATACTATTGATAATGAGTTAAAAAATTCAAATAAAGAGTCCTTTCTGAAGGATGAGGCTTACTAGTTCTAAAAGACATGTCTGTGTATTGCACTTTATTGCCCCCGTGATGGAATATTAAACATGTACAGTTGAGATTTGACCAGTGTCTGGTGTTATTACCCTCAGAGTGGCTGCTGATAAAAGTATCTACTGTCAAGCTGGCCATCTCTACTGTGGTGCTGCTGAAGAAGTTAGTTTCACTCAGTGTCCTCTGACACAGAGAAATAACAGTATAAGAAATGTCAGAAATTGGTATTTTGGTGTTGGAAGGTTTACCACTGTAGTCCTAAACTGGCTGCTAATTGAAGTCTAGTTGCTGAATGTCTTGGCAGCTTTACGGACAGGAGCTTTGAAATGTGTGCAGTGTAAAGATGGAGTGAATTAATCTGTTCACTTTTTTGATCTAATTTAAGTTTATGATATGCAATCAAATGTACACTTCACTGGTATTGAAATAGAGCCTCTGTGTTTGTAAATACATTGAGGAACTTGCACATGATCAATTCATCTTCATATTTAGCTTGCCCGGTTGTACTGTCACAATGAGGATATGGCATACAATATACTGCTTACAGTAAGTTACAGTGCACTTCATAATACACAGTTTCTGCTTGTGTGAGTACTTTCTATGTCCCTCCATCTTTTTGGTTTGCGTATGCTTTTAGGTTCCTGACAAGAATCAGACACCCAACATTGACTGAGTATCTCTGGTGGACTTGTGAGACTTTGCCAGATGTTTATAATTGCGAATAAATTTCCATAGTTGGTGTCCAAAGACAGTACAATGCTTTCAGTAACCAGAAAATGTGTTTATTATTGCATGTAGCTCTGACACGCCAATCTGTATCAGTGTTGATAACTGAAAGTTGACATGGCAAATGACACTGTAGGTGTAAGTGTTGGCTGAGCTTGAACATTGATCACCCAGTGTAATATTTAAGTATGCAAGGAATATGACTTATGTTGTTTTCAGTCAGGAAAGGGAATTAGTTCCCTTATAATATTTCTGCATCTCTCTGATTCCATTACTGGAGATCTCTTCACTGATTTCAGAAGCCACTGGGTTTGGATCATTGTCTGTAGCAGAATGGTTGACAAGCTAAAATAATTGGAAAAAGTACTTACTGCAGTTTTTCATTGCAGGAACTTATAGAAAAAAGAAAACTATGAAGAAAATAATAGCCCTGTGTGGAATGTGTGGAGAAACAGGATTTCTAGGCTCCATGGGGTGATGTCCTCTATCTTATATTAGGTCAGAGAGTGGGATAAGTATCATGGCTGTTCAGAAGACCTTCCTGGAAATGATGTTGGCACAACAGTGCATGAGCCCTGAGAAGAACTGTCAACAGCCCCTTTGCTTCTTCAAAAGTTGTTTGGTCAAAGCACCATTTAAAAAATCTCTAAAAAAAAAAAACTTCTCCTAAAAAAAACTTTCACTATACAACCTACTTGGCCTTTCTCATTAATCACGTTTCTGAAATGTGGCTTATCAAGAAGTGGAGTAAAATCTCATACTTTCCACTTTAAGGATGGAATTCTACAAAATTCTGTTAAATCTGTTTATGACAGTGGTGGTGGTAGTATTCTGTTAGATACAAGCAGTGAAACTGCCTCTTAAGTTACATCCTCAGAGTTTTAGACAATGTTTTGGGGATTGTTCTTCAAAGACCATTTTGAAGAACATAATAATTACTATTATTAAATTATTAAGTTAATAATTTAATAATTCAGTAGCCTCTCTTGAAAGTTTATATTTAAAGATCAATTCTCACAAGTTCATTGTGTTTGGCAAACTATTTGGAAAAGAAAGCAGTTACAGAAATTGTTGAGGTCAACCTCCACCTCCACTGTTCTGCCTGGAATAGTCATTGTCCCCAGGGAGTGTTGGTTTTTCCAAGGAAGGTCTATCTATTAGCAGCAGATTTTCCTCAGCTCTTCCCCTGTACTTCAGCCTTCCTCATGGGTGTGTGATGGGGAATATTGCTTCATATCCTAGATGGCTTTAATAAACAACAACAAAGAACTATAGGAAGGCTTAGGACCATAACATTGTTGAAGAGCCCTACAGTTATATAGAGGATGGCAAAGGGGACCTGAGGGGAGAAGGGAATGGGAGTAGTTCGCTTACTTTGGCACAGAGTTCCCAGGAGGATATCTCCTTACGCACACATGTTTTAATAGAAAAGAGATTGTTCTTTGAATCCATCAGGAATTAGCTAATATTTCAATTTTGCTAGGAAGTAGTCTAGGCTTTCAATATAGATTTGGCTTTGGTAATATTTCCATCATTCCTAAACAAGAATTCTGATTATCTAGTGACTACTAGAAATTTAGGGAGATCCCTTGTTAATATTTTTTTCCTAGTTTTTTTTGTTTGTTTGTTTGTTTGTTTGTTTTGGTTTTTTTTTTCTTAAACCGTGCAGTTGACAAACAAGGTTAAGGGATTCACTGATGTGGAAAATACTGAAATCACTGTAGGCTTTTTGTTCTTTCTCTCTGTCTTAGACTATACATGAGAAACTTCCTGTCCTCATATTCCCTTAGTTTTAGACAAACTTTTGAGATCTTTGTTTTTGGTAGGTAAGGTTTGCCTTTCTGCAGACAAAATAAAAGTTAAAGTTATTCTTTGTCCCAGACCTTGTCGCCCTCCTGAGCTTTCCCCCCTCCCTTTTCTTCTAACCAACATAATCTCCCATTTTTTTGTTTGGAGAATGACAGATTCAAGAGTGTTATAGGAAATGCAATGGAGCAAGAATTCTCACCGGAATTTCACTGCTAGTATTGTTGAACTAAACCTCTTTGGTGTGGATATTAGTAAATTTTTAGCAAGTGAAACTTTAGGTGTTCTGAATATAGACTATGCTACTTCATTGCAAGCAGTGAACATCTTTTTCTGTAACTCCTACAGCTGCCTTTTATATTTAGACCTTTGTGTTATTGTGATTTATTTCTCAGCTATATGTAAATACAAAGGTATTCTATCTTTTTATAGGTAAATCATGGTACAGCATCAGAATTTGGGTTTTGAGTTGCTTTTGCCTGTATCGTATCAATAAAATTCTACAAATATGCAAAATACATGTGAGTCAGTGCGACACTGCAGCATTTGGGGCAAGAAAATTGCATGGGTTCAGTTTCTTTTTAAAGACAGTTCCTCAGGACAAGAGATCTCTCTGGATATGATTGTTTTGAAGTCAAAAGAGATGGGGGACGCAACATGTAATACACTTGTGCTTAGCTGTTGCTGAGGATTTGGGGTGCTTTTCAAAGCAAGTTCCTCCTCCTACGTAGAGCATGCTTGTATTTTGTGAGGATCTTAGCTTAGTTATGTCAAAAACTGAGGTGGTTTCTATTTACAAATCAGTATTTTACACTTGGATACCTCCACCATGGTAGAAATAATACAAACATAATAATGGTAGTCCATACTCCAGTAGGCTAACATGTAAAACCATTGGTTTATTCATCATATTGCTGCACATTGGACCTTTACATGCTTGTTTATGTGAATGGCATGCAAATGAAATATGAATAAATGAAAAATAGGCACTTTTAGGAGACAGTTTTTTTATTGCAATGCAACCATGTACATGCAATTTGCCTTAGTATGGAGAGCAGCTACATAATCATTATGCAGATCCAGATTGATACTCATGTAGCAGAAAAGACCCTTAGGTATTCTTCTTTTGGTGCATATATGCGTGTGTATGCACAGTGTCGCACTCCCCTGAGGGAAACTGCAAGGAGTTCTTTTAGAAATGGATGGTCAGGAACTAAATTGAGGCAAACATTGTATCTGAGAACTGTTTATTGGTAACGAAAGAAAAGAAAAGGAGTTGCCCAAACAAAAGAGGGCTATAAATGACAGAAAAGAAGGAAGGGAAATGGAAAAGGAGTAGGGGAGAGGGGAGAGAGAAAGAGAGGGAGAGGATACAGAGAGGAAAAGAGGGTGTTGCCACCTGTACATGTCCAGGTGATAGGTGGTGTGCAGGCTGCCTGTCTGTTGATGGGCTGGCTCTTAACGAGCCTGCATGGCTCTTGAAGAGGCATGGCTTTACAGGCGTGGCTTCCATGACGACGGCTGTGAATAGGCACTCTGACCGGAGGCCCAGGATCCTGGGCAGTGCCAGGCTGGATCGCCTTGGCAGGGTTGAATGCAAGTAGCTCAGGCAAAGATGTGGGTGCAGAGCAACAGGATGGCAGTCAGGGACACCGGGAGGCAGGACAGGCACGAGGGTGAGCAAGAGCCAGCGAGGGCACCAGAGCCAAAAGGCAGACTGGGGCCAGGGCAAAGGAGGGAGCAAGCGAGCCCCTCTGCTGGCTGAAGCCAAAGCTAAAAAACAAATCTCAAAAGCCCCCGTCAAAAGACAAGTCCCCAGAAAGACAACTAAAGCAAAAAGCACAATTTCCAAACCCCCCACAGCTCATGGTGCAGTTACTTTTTATGCCCTCTGGCTCTTCCCAAAGTCCTCCTGGTGACAGGAGACCATTGGTCCAGTCCAACCTTCCATGGAAGTCCATTGGTGGAGACCTGCCACCATCTGATTGGAGAACCTTTTCGGGGAGTTCAGTGTCTCCTACTGACTGTTGTATGGGAAGTGTTGCCAGGTGAAGTCCTCCCAGAGACAAGGCTTCTTCTATGCACAACCCCCATGTGCCTCTGACAGTCAGTGTTGAGACAAACCAAAGCTAAATTGGCTCCTCACACACAGATAAATAATAATGTTTAAATTAATATAGGAAAACTTTCTGAAAATTCTTTAAAGAGTGGATGAAAGCGCTGATTAAGGGGGTTAGAGAAGTGATGGGAAACTCTTGAAGTAAAATGAGCTTTGCTGTAAGTATGACTGAATATTGCTCTTTGCTTTTCACACTCCTAATGTGCATGTGGCATGCTTGCAAACCATGGCTAAAAGGCATGAAGTCACAGACAACTATTAAAATGTTTAGATTCTTAGCTTGTGAATACTGCATTTCTCATGGAATTGGAGAGAAATCCAGTCCTATGTTTCATGTTCATCCACTTCATATCCATTGGAATGCAGCATTTGTGAAAGAGTCCATTATCCATTTGTTAGTCAGGGGAGCTTTACAAATTATACATTAGCAGATTGATTTCTCAGGTTCGCCATTGAGGAAATGATTGTATAAGGTGGGTTGATGATGTGTGTCAGGGGAGAAGGAGTTGCCACAAAGAACACAATTAAAAGAAGCTTTCTGAGTGGCCATGAATTTAGTCCTAATTGAAGAGCTGACTCACATAGTAAGAGTATTTATTTCAAACATTTTATATTAGGTAATTGATTATAACATGAGGTGCATTTGCTGCTAGATATTTGATTTTCCTTTCCTTTAAATTTAGGATTTTGCAGAAATCTGCATTTAGATCTTTATGTGCAAGGTGTCTGCTAGCTTTCTCTCCTTTTACCTAAACTTCTCTTTCATCCATTAAGGTAACTTTTGTTCTATAGTGTCAGCTTGACAATATTGATTTTGAACAGTCAAGCTTATTTACGCTGTCCAGAATTCCAAACATGTCTCCATTAGAAGGAAAACTGCAGCTAATGGAAGTTCATCTGAAGGTATTTCTTCCTTCTTTGCTGGTGCTTCAACAGTGTATGAAATTCTGAAGCTGTTCCCGGGTAAATCATTTAAGTGTATTTCCATTCCTAAGTAACAGAATCCACATTATTGCCAGATTTGAATTATGTGACTTGAGAAACTCAATGTGTATTTTTATTACTTATACAGTACTAAAGTATCATTCTGATCACAAAGCAGTCGTGTGTTTTTACTTGATTGGCCTAAAGCTAGGGATCCTGATGAGGTAAAAAAAAGATTACCCAATGTAGTGCTAATAAAATAATAAATAGTTTTTTCAACATTTTGTATACAGCTGCCTCTGATTTTATGACATGAGGCTTAAGATTAGATCATCTCTTAACTGAGTGATATTTACATGGAGTATGTGTTCTAAATTTTAGATTCTTGTACACATTTCAGGTTTTTTCCAACACTCATTTAAAATACTTTTAAAAGAGTCAAGTGACCAAACCCCAGTGCATATCATGGTTGGAACTGTATTAAATAACCAGGCTTTCAAATTATGATGAGTTAGTGACTATTTGTATCTTCTCTAATTTGAGTGATTCTTCATCTTTTGTAGACATGTAAGGTACAGGATGCCCTCCTTGCAGGAGGGGCATTTATTCCTTTACTGTAAAATCCAAACCCTATTTTCTTTTGTCAGATAAATAAACTCTTCAGTGGGTTAGCTGGACAAAGCTTTAAAAAAAAAAAACACAACGGAAAGGCATTGTAACATTGCGCCTGAGTTTATAACATTTAACAAAACCCCAAAAAATAAAAGCAGGGTGTCTTCATTTGGAAGACAAGTATTTGCTAAGGACAAAACAGGATTTTCTCTTGAAACAGAGAATACAAAACTCTTCTCTTTGAATTGTTATAATTTTAGAATTAAGGGGCTCTCAGGCAAAGATGTGAGGATATGGATAATAGTTCTTTACATGTGTTTAGCAAGGGAAAATAGAACAACAATAACTATGATATGAACTACAAACAGAACTAGGGAAACCAGTTAGTTTTCTTTGGCACTGGCACCCTTCTTTTGTGGGCTGTTATCAACACAGGCAGCTGTGGTGAAGAGTCCTGGTATGCTGGAGATGGATCAGAAGCTCAGCAGCAGTCACTGGAGCTGCAGCACGAGTCCCGGCCCGGCAGGGGTTGTGGGCTGAGGCGTGGAGAACACTCGGAGCAGAACCGAAGGAACACTGAGGGGGGCAGAAACTGCAGCGGCACAGCTCCCGGCGAGGCAGACGGGGCCAGGTTCAGGATTCCTGGGGCACACACGAAGAGACTGAGGCAGGAAACTCCGAACTCTGCTTTAGCGATGCCAGTAAAAGAAAAAAATTTCTCTCGAAGTCTGGAAACTATAGCCTGCTGTTTTCTTCTCCCATCTAGCACACCTCTCAAAAGAGAAGTGAAGTCTACATGTTCTTCTTCTTTCTTCACTTCAGCTACTTTTTTTGTCTTTCAGAACTATCCATAAGTTCTTAGAGATCAGTTTTCTGGCAATTTATGGGAAAAAAATTCTACAAGAGGACCTAACTCCCAACACAGGGTGAGAGGGGGTGATCCACAATGTTATTTGTGTTCCTTCTTTCTGAAATAACAATTATCCACGGGCTATTGGATGCAATTAAATGCAATCAGTTTTGATGCAGTTTAATTTATTTAATTTAATGCAAGTAAATTTGAAATGGTAAGTAGCTTTGCTGACTGGCACAGAAGTATATTTAAATAAATGGTGGTTATGAAAAGAAGAATTGGAGCTGATTTTAGAAGAAACACTTTGGTTTAGATAATATATGTACCAATTTTATCTGTGGTCTTTTATTTCTGATTTCCTGGATAGGCTGAGATCTTAATTCTCAAACAGCTTTCCAGTGGAACATAGGCTTGACTGTAATTTTACTCTGAACAAGAAGAGTCTGGCATTAGGGCTCTTTGTGAAACTTTATTTTAAAATGTATGTAATATTCATCCTGGATTTTCGTGATATATCATCACTTTCTAAGCTCCACAGAAAGTTCTGACTTGTAAAGTCAGCAAACAGGCTAGTAGTCAATGTGCTAGTTTGACTTGAGTACTGAAAAAATATACTCTTTGTTTGCTTTGCCTCGAATATGTCATTTCCTGTTGAAACTCAGCAGGAGGTTTGTGCAAATGAGCAAGACTCTTTTAGTTGAATTTAGTTGTTTTGCCTGGTTGTCATCTATGTATGGTGCATACAAAAAGGAAAAAAATAATAGGACAGAAAAAGTTAATAGCAACTGATGGAGGTGTTGGGCATGCAGAAGGCTTGTAACAAATTGCTAGTTATATATGCTGTTATGAAATACTCTATCATGAAATTTTCATTTAACAATAGAACAAGTTTGGAAGTATTGTGCACAATTTTGAATGTGGGAAAAATGCAAATATTCTGGAATCACCCTTTTTTCCACTGACAATATTCTAGAATCTTAGAATTACAGAATGTTAAGTGGTTAGAATGTGAAGATTACATAGTCCTAATCCCCGTGCCATGTGCAGGCACACCTGCCCCTTGATAAAGTTGCTCAAGGCCTCATTCAGCCTGGCTTTGAACACTATCAGGGTTGGGATATCCACAACCTTTTTGGGCAGCCTGTTCAGTGTCTCACCACACTCACAGTATATAATTTCTTCCTAATATCTAACCTAAATTCCCCCTTTTTCAATTGTACTCATTACTCCTTGTCCTATCATTACAGTTCCTGATGAAGAGTCCTTCTCCAGTTTCCCTGTCAGTCCCTTTCAGGTACTGGAAGTTTGCCGTGAGGTCTCCATGCAACCTTCTCTTCTCCAGGCTGAACAGCCCTAGCTTTCTCAGCCTGTGTTCATAAAGAAGGTGCTTCAGTCCTCTTACAAACTTCATGGCCCTCCTCTGGATTTGCTCCAACAGTTTTATGTCCTCCTTATGTTGGAGACACCAGAACTGAATGCAGCACTCTAGTTGGGACCTCACATGAGCAGAGTAGAGGGGCAGAATCACCCCCTTTGACCTGCTGGCCACATCCTAGTGATGCAGCCCAGGATTCAATTTGCTGTCTGGGTTGTGAGCACACACAACTGATTCACGTTGAATTTGTCATCACCTGTCACCCACAAGTCTTTCTTAGCAGGGCTGCTCTCAATCACTTCTCTGCCCAACCCATTGGTGTGTCTGGGATTGCAGTGGCCCAGGTGTAGGACCTTGCACTTTGTTTTGTTGAACTTCATGGGGTTTGCTTCAGCCCACATCTCAAGTCTGTCAAGGTCCCTGTGCATGCCATTACTCCTTCCCTCCTTCATGTCAACTGCATCACACAGCCTGCTCTTATTAGTGAACTTGCTGAAGCTGCACTTGGTCCCACTGTCCATATTACCAGCAAAGATGTTGAACAGTATTGGCCCCAGTGTGGACCCCTGAGTGACGCCACTCAACTCTGATCTCCACGTGGACAATGAGCAGTTGACCAAACTCTGTTTGTGTGACCATCCAGCCAGTTCTGTATCCACCGAGTGGTCCATCCGTCAAATCCCTGTCTCTCCAATCTGTAGAGAAGGATGTCATGCAGGAGTGTGAAACACTGCATTTAGTCCAGGTAGACAATGTCAGTTGCTCTACCCCAGTCCACCAATGTTCTAGCCATGTCATAGGACACCAAATTTGTTAGGCATGATTTCCACCTTGTAAAACCATTTTAGCTGTTACCAGTTACCTCTTTGTTGGCCAGGTACCTTAGCATAGTTTCCAGCAGAATCTGCTCTGTGACCTTGCCTGACACAGAGGTGAAACTGACTGATCAGTAGTTCCCTGTGTCTTCCACTTTCCCCTTTTTAAAAATAAGGATTTTATTTCCCTTTTTCCAGTCATCAAGAACTTCACCTGACCAACACAATTTTTCAAAAACTATGGATGGTGGCTCAGCAACTTTATCTGCCAGCTCCCTCAGGACCCACGGATGAACCTCATTGGGTCCCATGACTTGTGCACATTCAGGTTCCTTAGATGGTCTCAAACCTGATCCTCTCCTACAGGGGGCTCAGGGTCTTCATCCTCGCAGTCCCTGCATCTGCCTTTCTTGACATGGGTGGCATGGCTGGAGCACTTGCCATTGAAGACAGAAGTCATTGAGAACCCCAGCCTTCTCTTTGTCCAGGGTAGCCTATCTCTTCCAGATAGGCTCCTATTTCTTCCAGATAGGGCCCATATTATCCCTAGTCTTTCTTTTGTTTGCCACATACCTGTCAAAGCCCTTCCTGTTATCATTAGTATCCTGCAGGAGAGGTTTTGCCTTGCTGGGCACTGTTAATTACCTGAGCACAATCACACATGTAATCTTCAAAGTATTGTCATATAGCTTTCAAACCACATCACAACAGATAAATTCCATCATCCTGATCCTCATCTTCAGCGTTTATGTGAAGGTAGCTTACATAGTCCACTTTGCCTTTCTACACTGCATTTTTTTCAGAGTCAAACTTTATCAAAGCCATTTGACAGGAAAATGGGAACAGTGTGGACTGTAGTATTGAGCCATCAGCTGCTCTGATGCATCCTGTTTTGTGTGTTTTTGTCCTAGGTTTTGTTGTAGTAATGTCTCCAACAAGGTCCATCACACTGGAGTACTGCCAGATCTGCCTTTACTGTAATGTTAGTCTGATATGGTGGATGTAGGTGCTGGAGTAATGAGAAGAACATGACAAGTTGAATGCTGTACCTTAGTGTATGATCCCATGCCAAGACGGGACTATTGAAGGCAGATGTTTTGTCTTTGCAATTGCAAAATAACAAATGAAGAGAAGAAACTTAGTGAGAAAGTTGTGACAATGGTAACTTAGATGCAGACCAGAACAACAAAAAACACATGCCACTTCCATGGTAAACTCAGTTAAACTTTCTATGCTTGTCCTTTCAGAAAGCCAGAGGTGTTCCTGGTTGTAGAGAGAATGGTGCAGACATGCTAGCTTTTCCCCCATACCCACCCCTAGACAGAGGCAAAGTCTTTTCTTAGACCTTGATGAGCAAAGCAGAAATTTAGAAGGCAAGGCAGGAATACAAGTACATGGTGGTTATGAAGCTTCTAGAAAGTCATGCTGACAACAGATACATCTTGCATTATTCAGCATCCTTCAGTCATGGAATTAGCCAATTCTGTGTCTAATATCTGAGAATAGAGCTTTTACAAGCATGTTGGCCACACGATCTCCTCTACTGATACCCCCCTAAATATGACAGGAGGAACACAGCTGTGGATTCTCTACCAGCTGCCTGCACTGGTAGTCATGCACTCACGTCTGGTCTTGAAATGTAGCAACTCAGCATTGCCAGTCTGTGGCAGACGAAAATACTTCTGGAGCACATGAGTCAAGGAAAATTAGTTTAAATTCCCAGTGAACTTCTTTGCAAACAACACACAGTGGAAAGACCAGTTTGTGGTAGGCAGTAATTGCAATACTTCCAGGTGCCATTTTGTGGTGAGACCAAGAATTATGTATTCAGTGCACATGAAAGCAGGGAAGGAAAAGGGCAGTGTAATTTTCCCAGCTCATCAGGCAACTATGGCAGTGCAGTGTTCAGTTGTTCAACCTTGGTTATAAAGACGCTTCTAGAAAATATGAGTTGGGCATATGTTATTTTCAGAGTGGATGAGAGGAAAGCTTCATTTCTCTGAGCTGGAATTTGTTGTGTCTGAAAGATTATGGGGAGAAAAACTTTTCCAAAGGGTGTGAGAGCACCTCAGTATATCTCCTGTAGATAGCGCATGTGGACAGTGTTTTATATACTTACTATGTACTTTTAATGCAATTCCAACTGCCATAGCATATATAAGGACTTGTGATACTTCAGACACAGTTTTGAAGCATCTAATGTGTTCCCACAACTCCAGTGCTCTTCCAGTGATGCCTTATTTTCACACAGATAAATGTGGTGGATTTCTTTTATCATGTTCAGAACCACAGGAGTGATCTGAGTTGTGGTTCAATCCATTCAATATTTTATGAGAATACGAAAAGTTGTTCTTAAAACTATGAGAGACCTGTGTGAAGATCCTTCAGTAATTCTTGACATTATGAGCTATTTGTTACAGAGGATGAAATCAGGATCGTGATACATAAGAAGTTTCTTGGTACTTGAATATCATTTGATTGGGTTTTGTATACAAGAGGATATGCATCAGGTTATCCAAATGATACTATAAGTTAGTCCTCTGTACCTCAGGTATGAATAGCTGTGTAAGCTAAGTAAGCAGTAGCAGATGCTGTCTAACCCTGTAGGTTAGAACCAAAAGTATATTTGGATAGGGAAGGGACAAATTATTAAAGTGGGACAGTTTTCAGACTTTTCTCTGTATTTGTCTAAGAACAAGTATACCTGTGTTGCACTTCAGTACCTTCTAATACTCACTTCTGAGAATAGTATTAGAACCAAAAAAAACCAAAAAAAAAGTAAGGGGAGGAGTTTGAAGAAAGAAATAATTACAAGCCTAGCAATCAGACCAAACTAGAAAAGTTTTCAATTGCCCTGATACCTATGTGGTCACCATATTTTATCCAAAGTTTTCATAGCAGGAACTAATCACCATGGTACCCAGGCACAGATGTTTAAGGTCTGGGAGCCTGGCACTTCATGAGAGTTCCAGAGCCCTGAGGCAGGTAACTAAAAAAAAAAAAAGTCAAAATTTTGGAGTTGAGCAGAAGGCTGGAAAAGAAGGCTGTCTTTTGGGTTTGTCACAGAAATACCTACTCTTCGAGGGTTTTTTGATTCACGAAACTAAACGTTACTCCACCATTAACATGTAAATCTTTTAAAGTACAAGGAATGTTAAAGCATGTCATTGGTGATGTAACTTTAAAAGTCTTTTTCCTTTGTTTTCTTCTCTAGAGCCCAGTGAAGATAAATCAGATCAGCCTAGATGAAAGTGGAGAACACATGGGTGTTTGCTCAGAAGATGGGAAGGTACAACAAATCTATATATTTCCTGAGGTAGCAGGTAGTCCTAGTATTACACTAGGATAATTGTGATAACCTGTGGAGTTGATTCCTGCATTTAGCACCACTACCTTGACCATATGTTTTGAGAACTGAACTCACCTTTGAATACACACAATTAAAGTCAAATATATTTTGCACAAATATGCTGTAGGAAAAGTACCTACAAGAATGTCAATAATGTAACTTCTATTAAGCTGATTAACAGCTGTGACAAGAGGACATGTCAACTTAATCATTACTGCTATGCCAGTTATACTTCAGTGACTATGCTGTTCCTGCAAGACAGTAGTTTAATGCATTTCTGCTAAAAATCCACAAAATTGGATTTTGTGGACATGATTTCTATGGACTGGTGGTTTTCATTTTCACACACTTTATGAATGTTTCTCTTGAATTACAGAATCTTTTGATAAACAATCATAGTTTATCAAAAGAATAGTGTCTTAAAACAGCCACATTAAATGAATGTAAAATCAATTTATGTATGTTTCCTAGAAAATTGACACCTACTTGCTTGACTGAGGACATGTATCATTTGTGTAGTGTATGACTAACAATTATCAGTGCTTTTCTGGAACGTTGAGCTGTGACATCTAGTGGGTTTGGTGATTGATTTTCCAGTTATAAGAATGTCTTTTTATTTTTTCAGTCAGTAACAGAATTTCTAATGTTGGTTTGCAATGATAAAATTCTAATGCACAGAGTGTATTTAAGCTTCTTTTTTAATATAGTGCCCATATACAAATGCAGTGCATTAAAATAATTTAAATAATTTCTCAATATCCAATTTACTTACTCAGTAGAACATTTCTTAGACAGTAGATTTGGGGGAGGAGGAGTGTTGGTAATCCTAATGTTGGATTCACTTGAGTTCTTTAAAATACAGCTGGATTTTGCAATAGAAAAAAAGGCAAACAATCCCTTTAGATTGTATGCATTTATGGGGTTTGATTCCAAATGGAGTTTTTTTACCTCAACAGGCAGGCAGACAGTTTGTGTATTCAGGCCGTTTATTTCTGATAGATAGCTTGATGTCAGTATCTTGACATAGTAATTAGTGTATAAGTGCCTGTCAAAGTGGTTGTAGAATTTTATATCCAGGTTGAAACAACACAACAGTATCCTATTTGTCTAAGAAAGATAAGGCAAGGGTCAGTAATTGTGAAAGCTCATAAAAATGTTGAGCTAGCATTGTTGGTTTAGGTTTTCCTATGGTATTGGGGAACAATCACTTGCTGTTGCTGTATGGGCTCCTCAGATGTGACTGTGGATCATTGTCACAGTAATCGTAATCGTAATCCACTATGCTGCAGTGAGTCTGCAAGCCATACACATTTTTTTCATATACTAAAGTAATACTAAATATACTTATTTAATTTCAGAAAAACCTGTAATCTCTACTCTGGTGTGGCTCTATTTGAAAAGACTTCAATACTTTAAATGGTGACTCTGTCTTCATTTAGTGAAATAGCTATTGTGGATCCAGTGTGTGACATTACACACTATACAAGGCAGTCTAAAATATAGTCCCACAGCTACATGGATGGAGTATCACAGGTACAATATTCAGCATATTTGCATTCAAACGCCCAGGGATATTGATGTTTCACCATATTTTACACTTGTGAAAAACTCATCTGGGCTTTGAAAGATCTGGTTATTTTAGAAGTTAGATTTTCCACATGATCCAGAAAGACTTGTGTCTGTGAAATAATCCTCCCCTAAAACTGATTAAAATACATACTTGTATGTCCTACTACTGTATAAGAAAATAGCAGATTCCCAGACAGATAATGTAGCACTTCTAGGTCCTGGTCATAACAAAAGTGTAACTTTGATTCCCTATAGCTCTTTCCTTACTACAGTAGGAGTGTTGATATTACAAGAAGTTAAAATACTTGTACAAGTAGTTAAAGTCTTTATTAATTTGATTAAATAGGTAAAAGTGGTGAAATCCTTTTTGAAAAAAAAAAGGGAAAAAACAGTAAAGCAGTAAAGTAAAACAGTTTACTTTTCTTTAATCAGTTTTAAACAAAAAAGCAGATGTAATGAAGAGGCCTGGGAATTTTGAGTCAGCTGCAAGTATATTCTACCAATTAATGAAGATATGTTCTCTTTTGCGATAAGCAGAGTGCATTTTCACATATCAGAGTGGATCCAGTATGATAGAGATGGAAGCCATTTATTTTCTTGGGGGAAGGCCTTTTTGATGAGGACCTCCTCCTCGTATCTGTTCTGCTGGCCAATATATTTTATTTTGCTTTTTTTTTTTTTTACTCTCAAACTAGATTTGATCTAGCTGTATAGACTGGGGAGAGAGCAGAGGAGCACAGTACAATTTTCTAACCCTCTTCTTGACAGTCAACATCCAGACCCAATGTCAAAACCTGTCTCATATATGTCATACATGTCCAACAAATGCTTTGGGAGACACTTGCAGCTTTTCTGTACTACACATTTGGTTCTTTGGAAACCTTCCTTTCTAATGAAGTCAGCTGCAGCTGATCACCACTGGCATGGAAAGGAGCAGAAATCAATGACCAACACCAGCCCTCTAGTCCAGCTGCTGGGTATTAAAATGTTAGGGTATAGGAGAATTTTGGTGCTCAAATAAATAGAACAGGAAGCAGGCTTGCATCTTCAGAATTGTGGAGATTTAGATTAGTTTTTTGTGTTAGCTTTGTATGTAGTTAATTGTACACTATCTTGAAAAACCTGGCTTTGACTCCCAATTTTGCTAAAGCTTCCATGTCATTACATAAGAGTGTAATTGGCACTCTTATTCTGGTTTTTAACTTTTTTTTTTAATATGAAGAAATATAAATTATATTGAAAACCCATGTGCTTGCATGTTTTAGTGTAATCACTAATGCCTGTAATAATATTGATGGTAAGAATATCCATGAAGTATTACATTGATAATTTTTCAAGAAATTACTTTTCTTGCCTTTTGATCACTGAAGGATGGTTACTTCTTCCACACATGGAAGCAAAGAAGCAGCTATGTTGGGATGTACAACATAGTCGTTGGAGTGGAGTGGTGGGTTCTGGATATTTAAAATCAGACAGGACTAGCAAAATGTAGTGGAAGTGTAGACGCTTCCTAAGAGCGTTGTGAACAGAGTGGACATGGAAAGTAGAAATAGATAAATCAAATATAGGTATGTAATAGCAAAAGAATCATTTTCTTTCTGAAGAATATGAGACATTAAGAAGTAATAAACTATTAGATTAGGTCCCTAGAGTAAACATGATAACATGTATTTTTGCGGAGTTATTTTTTTCCTCTTAGCTCACTCCATTTTGTTGTCATACTCTAAAAGAAGTATTGTACTACCATATTCAGTGATATATTAGGAAAATTTTAAGGGCACTGTTACTAATTTTGATTAATTACTTTTAATTCATAAATTAAAAGTAATTTTGTAATTTTTGAGGATTCTGCTTACACAGAATTTGCATTGTTATGTTTTAACCATGTATTTTCTCTTTTTTCCTCCTTTCTTTTTTTCTGTCTTATTTTCTCTTTCCTCCCTTTCTTACTTTGTGTAGTCTGTTGTATTGAATATGATGTGCCAACTGATGAAAACAAAAACCCAGAAAGCAAAATCCTCTAGACGTCAGCCCAAAGGTTTTCTAGGCTTACAGCCAGGTCAAATTCAGACACAATCCTTTGGCTGGCTTACATAATCACAGCTTCGTGTTACATCTCATAGTCTCCAAATATTGATTTTTCTAAGCCTTTGGAGCAGTAGCTCAGTCCTACACAGTGCATGCAGAAGTATTTTTAAAGCATGATGTTAGAGGCAGTGTATTTGATAATGAGTAATGGACTGAGCTGATAATGCTGCTTAGGTGATGTATCCAGGAGACAAGCTTGAAAGGAAAATGAGGAAGTTGGAGATGTTTTCAACTTCACTGAGACTGCTGAACTTTGAGCCACTCTAAGGATGTCCTAGTTCCTTGCTGATGGCTTAGTTCCTCTTCTAGTTTCCCTGAAATATATTTATTAAATATATTATATTTAATATTTTTACTCTGTCTTCTTGACTGCAGGAATTTTGGGGGTTCTTGTGCTCTGAAAATTATCTTTTTAGAGCAATTAAGCCTACATTTTGTGGCCCATTGCTGATTTTTACTGATTTTATTCTTCAGGTCTTTCTCTAAAGGGATTTATATTTTCTCATTACTATTTTTTTTTCCCCCCAAAGGAATCATGATGGGAAGAAAGAAATAAAAGATCTTTTAGAAGTTTTGAGTCCAATGCTGAACATGCAGAGCAGAGTTACTGAGGGGATTACCTTTTCCAGAAAATTTTCCAGAAAATAATGAGAGCCTATCTGAAATCCTTAAGTAGATTTGCTATCAGATACATTTCCTCACTGGTCACTCCATGGGATGCTCTTTTTTCTCCCTTCCTCCAGTGTCCATCCCTCTTCAGATAAGTTTGTTTCAACAGCTTCTGACAGTGGGTGGAAACCTCTTAAAAACATAATGAAAAAGCAAACCAGTTATTATTCTTTCTGGAAATCATAGTAAATCAGTTACTAATTCCTGGCCGTAAGTCTTCAGCCCCATTTTATTTCTAAGTTCTGCAGGAACTGGTCTGTCAACTGCCTCATCTGAGAGTTAGGAAAGGGATATTCTTTATTGAATGAGGAGACATGAGTCCACAAGAGGGCTGTACTTAAAAAAATCTCGAGAGACTTTATTCTGCAGTCATACCATCTGTGTCTAATAATATTTCACAAACACTTGATATCTCTGTACTTGTTCTGAATTAAAGGCAAGGAAATATTTTAAAAGTCTGTTAATTCTTTTGACAGTAGAAACTTTTTTAAAAATTTGATGATTAAGATGGATTAATTCTGATAGATATTATGATTGCCTATGTTTGCGACTCCATTGCTGACTCTTAAATGTACTGATATCTCGTTATAAGTGAGAAGGGAGGAACCTTGAGAGAAAGACATTTCCAGTGATCACAGAATAAAACAAAATAGCACTGTATGCACTTGGGAGGAGGAGAGGATGCCTAGAAATATAGGGAACTTGGATTTTGGGCTGGTTTTGCTTTATTGCTATGAATTTCTTTTCTTATGTAAAACCTGTATTGCTTGGAGGGAAAAAAATCCTATCATTTTTTCTCAAAAAGGAAGAATTTTTAATTTATTTTCTCCTGAATGTTATTCTGTTGCTCTTACCATAGTCAGGTTGCTATCTGTTAAACAGATTTGATCAGCCTAAAGCAAAAGGAACTTACTGTTTTTACTGTGATTATAACAAATAAAAAAGGAGTAAAAAGATTCATAAAAGTACTTTTGTACTGCTGCAAATATTAGGGAAATGTCACAGTAGAAGACCAAGCCATATCAATTAGCTCTGAATTGTTAATTGTGTCTTCTTTTCCTGTAGGAAAAAAGATGTCAATGTTAGCATTCAAATTAATCTTCTAGTTGTTAGGTTTTTACTTTCAGTGTTAATTTTTCAGTGTAAGTTAGGTAAATAATCTTGGTTTTTCAATATACTTTTTCAGGTGCAAGTGTTTGGATTATATTCAGCAGAAGAGTTTCATGAAGCATTTGACTGTCCTATCAAAGTAAGTGATTGTTTTAATTTTAATAATTGTGGTGGTGTTCTCTTTAATAACAGAAAGGTCACATTGAACCTAAGTGAGAGAGAGGAATACCACTTCCTTAAAATGTTGTTAAGTTCCTACAAAATAGTTTTCTGTCTCAGTATGAAAGCTTTTGATCAGGTTAGGTAGGAAGAAAGCCAACCCTGGCTTTGTAAGAAGTATTACTGAGTTTTTCAAATACAAAAGGGAAAGTAAAAGAGAAATTGTCCTGGTTTGGGTGTTACCCATCTCAACATATTTCTTTGTAGATTTGTCGTATAAATTATGAGGGTTCTGCTAAATATGAGGTCAATATTTTGCAACAAGCTCATATACATTAAACCCACCTCAAAATAAGGCAATGGGCAGTGATATTGATGTGCCTTATCTGAAGGGAAAACTTGAGTTTAACTCTGCTTTAGAGAAGTGTGTCTGCCTGGTGGTTGAAAAAAGGACCTTTACTAGGCATATGGGAAAATCTAGTACTTTCTAACAAGAAACATTTCTTGCAGTAGAAAAGGCAATGTGGGCAAATGTTTGCATTTTGCTGCTTGGGTCTTCCATGTTGCAGCTGCTCTCTAAGGTGTGGGGGAAAGGAATGAGATCACTAAATTTTCACACATGCTAGATACGAATCACTTGTCTCCTAGGGCCTTTACTGCTTGTACAGTTAGATCTCCACACTTGACATGTAACAGATAAGGCAAAGAGACTGTGTGAGATGCTACACAATGTTGTCCTCTGACAGAGCTGATGTATGTGTGCTCTTTAGCCAGGCCCCAGAGGAGATTTAATTGGGGTAACTTACTCGCACCAGTCCTGTTCTGTTTGGTCCTAATTCTGCAGCCTGCTGTACAGAAAAATAGCTATTCAGTGTAATGTGTTACATGGCCCTCTGTGTCAATGCTTGTCATACAGCATATAATATGAAGAATTATCTTTTCTCTTCTAGGAGAAATAAACAAATGTCTGAAACAACTGGGCTTTACTTCAGAGAAAGAACTCAGTTGTAATACTTGATAATTGACAAAAGGTTATCTAGTTTAAAAAGTGATGTAATGCTTCATGTAAACTTTTATTTAAGCCACAATCCTCTCTTTCTCCCTTCCCCACCATCCTCAGATTGTTGCTGTTCATCCTCATTTTGTAAGATCCCACTTCAAGCAATTTGTAACAGGAGGAAAAAAGGTAAGCATTCATAATGAATTTTGGCTAACATAGCTACTTCAATATAGCTCAGAAGGCTACATATGTGACTTTTAACACCTAGAACAAAGACTTCTGCTTTTTCTTTCTCTTTATGCATTGTATTCTAAAGCATTGTTAATTAAAAGTGATTTCAGGGGGAGGGAAAGTGCACTATTTATGTCAAAAACATGCTGCAACAAGTTGAGATCGAGAGTAGATATACTGTTCTGTTCATAGCCTGAAAAAAAAGTCATTTATAGTTCTATGTTAGTTTGACCAGCCCACAGAAGTGAACTGGCTAGTTTTGAGAATGGCATTTTATTGGACCAATGAAAAAGTGTTTCGTTTCTGGGTGTTACTACATTTCAGAGAAAATGAAGCCTGGGAACCTTCCTTCTTGTTCCAGCTGTGAGAGAGCGAACAGCTTCCCCCTCGGCCTTGGGCTGAGTGGGGGGAGGGGGGAAGGCCGGGTAGGGTGCAGCTGCTTTTGAGAACATTTGGTGACACAGAGTTCTGTTCTGCTGGTGGCCCAGGCTGCACTTTGCTTCTGCTGTAGCCCTAGGCAGAGAGAGAGAGGGAGACACCATGCTGCAGGCCAGGTTACCCTGATAAGACTGAGGGGTGGAAAAGGAGATCCGGGAATCTGTCCAACTTTCCCCCCAGCTGCAAAAGACCAGTGAGCGGCTGCCTTTTGACATAGGCCCTCTGAGATCTACGTCCCCCCCCAACATTAGTCACGGCTTTGCAATATGACACCATGGACTGCCGAAGCCTGGCTGAGATCCTGGCACAGCTCCATCACAGCCACAATCCCTCAGGTGAATGCCTCGGCTGGACACTGCCTTTGTTAACTCTTTCAGTGCATCAGTGCACAGATGGGACATGAAAAAGCCTCCATCCTCTCTTGTGTGAGAGAAAATTAGAGTGAAGATGTGTAGAGAGACCATAGGAAGGTATCAAGGTCAGTCAAGAAAGAGTAAAGGTCCAGATGGAAGGAGTATGGGGAGCTGCTTTCAGGCTGAAAAGATTCTTGTAAGCTATGGCGATTGGCTATAATATATTGAGATATTTCCTTTAAACCATAGAAATGTATGGGGAGATGAAGAGTTCAAATTGTAGACCTGAGCAAAGGAATGAAATATTGATGAGGCTGTGATTCCATGAGAAGTTGAACAGAGAGATGAAGTGATAAAGACTCTTTGCCCTCAAAAGAAGTGAATATCTGTTCCCTGAGATGAAAGTGATCTCAAAGACAGATAAAGAGAACCTTTGTTTTGGACAGTTTATCTTTACCCCATACATCAGTGTGGCCCAGAGGCACAACTGTGAACATGGAAGGAGTTTCATGAATGCAGATCTTCCAGGCAGCTGCTGTTCATGAAGACTGAAACCATGAGAGAACTGTTTTCTTGTGGGAGAATTTTCCATAGCAAACGAGACGTGCTTCCCTCCCTAAATGAACTGAAGAAAGACTGTTTTAGAAGAGGAAAACTCTGAGATTTCTGAGTGTTGTTTTCTTTACATTGTCAGTTGGGAGAAAAGAAGGTGTGGGGAGGGAGGAGGAGTGTTCTGAAGGTTTCATTCTGATTCTTGGGGGGTTTTTTACCTTTTAGTGTTGGTTAATAAAATCTTATTGCTTTTAAGCTTAAGCCTGCTTTGCTCTTGATTGGGAAATTTCAAATTGGCACACCCAAACCAGAACATGAATTGGTGTTTCTGCCCGATTTTGAATTGAAACCACGACAATTTCCTTGACCATATTTTCTTAATTTTCATTTGTTGAAGTAGAAGCAGAAGTTAGACCCTAAAACTGATCTTGTACAAAGTATGTTGATCTTGGGTTACCTGTGGGTGATTTTTTTTTGTGGGATTTTATTTGTTTGGCTTTTATTTTAAGGAAATAAACCCAAGTATCTTTGTCAGCTCTTGTCCATGGTGAGGGGTTTTGTTGGGTTTTTTAAAATGAACTAAGGGGAGTTCTTGGTATAGTAGAGCTCACTCCATTCTAAGGACATATATCTCTAGGCAGTCTTCTATTTGGATTCAGTTGGTGTTTTAAATGTGCATTAGGTGTCTTATTAGTGTAGGATGCAATTCTGACTTCCAGATTGCAGCTGCTTCCAGGTCCTACAGGTGTCTTATATCACATTGCATATTTTCAGTAAAAATATGAAGTTTTATTTGGAACAGTTTCTTGAATTCATGGAATTTTCTGTTGCCTTCTGTAATCAATTAAGGATGAATAATCCTCACAGATGCATCAAACCAAATGCCATTGCTCTCTATTACCAGCATGTAAGAACTACAGCTTCTACTGCTGAATACATCTTAATTTTCAGTAACAGTTCATTATGTTTCAAAGCATAGTTATGCTTATTTTATTTGAGTGGCTTGTATGCTTGACAGCTTTTTCTCTCTGGTAGAAGTTGGTGTTGTCCTTAAAATAAGGCACAGTCAGTGCGTGTCTGTGTCAGCCATCAGTTTGTGAAGCTTTTTAGTGCTGATAAAAGGGGCATGGAAAGAGAAAAATAAGGAATTAATAGAACAGGGCTCCATCAGGTGGTAAAAGATGTTGCATTCACCTGATGCCAAACAGAAAAAAAAACATCAGGGAGTTAACACATTCTCTTTGGTTATCTTTGATTACTTGACAGGTTGTTTTATATTCTGTCCTCTGGGAAACAGTATTCTCATTCTTAATACATTCATGCTTTGCTGAGGAACTTTCCTCCTCAGAAGAACTTTAATTGACATCTTAACATAAGGTATTTAGCATTGAAACAAATGTCCCTTGACACCTGTGGTTTGATTTTTTTGGTACAGAAAACCAACAAATAAAACCTCTAGCCTTGTGGTAAAAAAACGTTCCCATTCTCTCCTTTATTCCAAAAGGAGCATACATACATAGCATAAAAGCAACAAAAAAAATGCTTTTTGAAAATTCAGGAAGCTAAATTCCACCTACTAAGAAAGCTACTATGGTTTTTATTTGCTTTTTCTGAACATTTACATGTCTCCTTAACTATACAGCTAAAGTGTAGTGTGCAGGCAGCAAGCAACAGGGAGATGAACACAAGCGTGAGGAGAAGCAGGCTGAAGCATACAGCCTCAGGCTGTGTACCTCCCAATCTCTCTCTGTGTCTGGGGATTTTGCCTACTTAAACAAAGTTAAGCAACCAAGGTGAGCTCCTTCATGGAGGGGGCAGGTTCTTCTGTGGCTCCTGAGCCTTCACATGTATACAGTGACTTCTTCCCTGATAGCTGGCAGTGGTGGGAGGCACGTTGCCTGTTGTCCTCATCCACACCAAGGTAAGGGTAACAGTAACAATATCATCATTTTGGATCAAACTAAAAAGAAAAGCTTTACTTAAAGCTCTTATGCTATGCCCCTTGCCTGAAGTGCATTAAAAAAGCATAGTATGTATCATATGAACTCTTAATCCAAAGGCTTGCTGGGTCTGTCATTGGTTTTGCTTTCTGAGAATGGTGACATAATGTACATAAGCATTTTTAAAGATCAGTGAATTTTTTTTGTTTGCTTCTCTTTTTTTTTTTTAGAAAAATATTCTTCATAACAATATAAAATATGTGAAAAATACATTTTTCAGTTCAAAGATCCACTCAGGGCACCCTGGAAATGCTCAAAAGACAGAAGGAGAAAAAACCCTAGCAACATGCTTCAGGGATGCACAGTGCAGGTCCTCAGTTCCCTGCACAGGTGTATGTCTGGAACTTCCATGAATTGCAGTGTAATGCTGGGATTTGTTACATTTTATAAACTCAGTCTGACCTAAAACTTTCATAAGAGCAGTGCTCCCCGAGGTTACTGGAGTAATCATTGTGAATTGTTGTAAGCTTAACTACTGTGCGTATGTTTATATGGTTGCTTAACTTTGCTTAAGTAGCCATGTAGAGAAGCTTTTCTCTAAAACATATTATGAACTAATTACATTGTTTCCTTATTAAAGCACTAGTTTTTAAAAGAAAAGAACTGTTAAGCTTGAGATAGTAATTTGGGTTGGTAAAGCTTATTTCACCCATTTTCCTAAGTGAGTGAATATTATCTGTGCCTAGAAATAAGACAGGTACTGTGGAAATTGACACTATTGCAGTGAGAAGCCATAGGTATCATATGAAAAGCAAGTGCTTCACTATTCCCTTCCTCTGCAATTAATTTCTGCAATTAACCACAGCACTATTGTGCTGATTTGTCAGATGATGGTAACCCTGAAATAATTCTGTTGTGTATTGTAAATAACAGGGTATTTCTGTCCAGAGCGGACAGTAGAGCTTCAAAGCAAGGGAAAAGACAAACACTGTGCTATTGAAGGCCATAACCTTCTACCTTTTAAAAAAAGGTCTAATCTCAAAAAATAACAGGGTAAGAGCCAACTAAATGAGGGTGGTAAAGCTGAAAACAAGGTGTACTTGATTTAACTCTTAGAGTTCTTGCCTTTCCCAGTTCATCAACTACATGAACATTATTGTGAAGTCCAAGTGTCCATTATGTCATGAGGGTTAAACAGACAGAACAACAAAAAAAAGAAGACTGAAGATTATTTCAGTTCCAAAGTCAAGGTGTCAGCTACTGTGACTTATGGAAAGATAACTTAAAGAGAGCAGGACAAGTTGAGATTCCTCTCTTTGCAGAGACATCATCCATATTAGCATCAGTAACTATAGACACAAAGGTTTTTGTAATGAAACGCTTTAGGAGAGTGGATCCTCTGAAGTGATTGAGTCACTCTGCTGAATGTGTGCTAATGAGAGGTTTTTTTACCTAGCATGGTAGTGGGGACTCAGCACAAATAAAGCAAATGTATTCTGAAGTATAGGAGTAGAATATTCTGTATCATAAAGGATTCGATCTCCTCATTTGCCTAGGACATACATTTTGTATAATAATTATTGATCTGCATATCCAGTCTGAAACATTTTAAGGGCTAGAGAACCAAAATAAAACTGCAGATTTACCTCGTGACTCTCAACAGTCTCATCTCTCTATTTGTGTCTGTGTCTATATCTACAGAATATATTCATGGGTTTTTATATATATATTATATATATATATATATATATATATATATATTATATGTGTGTGTGTGTGTGTGTGTGTGTGTGTGTGTGTGTGTGTGTGTGTGTTGGAAATGTATATAAAAACATTTTTAATAGTATCTGTTTCTTTTGCTGTAGAAGATACACTGTAAGAACTGATTTTCAAATACAGATGTGTCTCTGATCATGTTTTATCCTCTCAGAATTAACACTTAAATATATCAATGCTTATGTTTAAACATTAGACTCTTTTTAAATTTGTCTTTTATAAAAGCTGAGATAACTTAGTTTTACCTGAGTGATCTTTTAAAATTTCCTCATTAAAAAAAAACCCAACAAACAAACAAAAAAACCACAAAAACAAACAAAAACAAACAAACAAAACAACGCCTATTTCAGTGTTGTGGAACAACAGCATACACAGAGAAAGGATGGTGGTTGCAAATAGTGCACAAATGGGAAGAGAAATAGCATTCTTGGGGGTCTGTGACTGCAGTTAGGGGTAGTGTAATTTGTATGTTAAGTCCAGTCTGCCAAGGAATGTCTCAGATACTTATTTTTTAATTGTTGCTTTTTTGTGTCAGCAGATGCACTTTGCATGGTGAGTAAGTAGATGACCTTACTTTGGAACCCTGTGATATGTACTTATTAATAACTGAACTACTTTGACAAATTGTTAAATTGTCAGCATGCTGTTTGCAGCATGGTCCATTTTTAGAAAGTACATAGTCAGCTCTTTGGCATTATGTTGTGTAGAAGACTACCAGGCAAGAAAGGCAGATTGCTTTGTAAGCTATAAAATGTCACTCAGTAAATACTCAGAGGTCTGATTTAAGTGAAGAAGTAGTAAATACTGTGGCAATTTCTGTCCATGCCTTGGATAATTTACCATAAGTAGGAAACAAATTGTATCAGCAAGCAAACCACAATAATACTGGTCTGAAATTTCCTTGCTGCAATGTATAATGCCCAGATGTATCCCATATTATTGAGCAGTTGAGACTTTGATATGTAGTATGTCCTGTTTGCTTAATAAGCATATTTTTTTTTGCTTACATTTCTTCTTTAGGGGTATTTGGATATGTGTTTCTTCTTTATTGCTAAAACAAAAATTCTCCTTGTGCTGTAATAAATTTGGTTTGTGTAAAGCAAATGGATCGTAGTCCTATGTGCATGTAGTCTATAGTTGTGTGTTTTACAAATGTCTGTGTACAACCCTTTATTTCATTGCCTGGGGTGGCAAGTGAAGAGGATCTAAGTATATGAAATATGTCTTGCTGCCTCTAAGACAGCAGGATTTGTTTTTCAAGGTGTTAATTCTGTAGCTCTTTGTGAATAGGCAACAGCTGGAATGTGGCAGTTAAGTTATTAAAAGTGAAGCCTAATAAAAGTCCTGTGGCATTTGTTTGTATTAAATTAAATTAAATAAATTAAATTTCTAGTTTCTCTGTCCATGAACTACAGCAGTAGAGCAGTAGCTCCTGTTTCATCTCTCACTGTTGCCATCACATACCTCCCAATGCTGCTGTCTGCCTCTGCATCCTTGCTTGATTTCCTTTGACTGCACTTGCTGCACTCCTCTCTGTTCACACCCCAGCTCCTTAGACAATGTTTTGTGACAAAATCTTGAAAGCTCATCTTCAGCTGAAAGCTTGAGGCTTACATTATCCTCTGCCTTGTTTGAGCTCATCCAGTCCATAATCTGTTTCAAATACAAAGTATAATTTTTATTGTTGCTGCATGTTTTCCTAGGGATGAACTATTAAACAGTAAGACTTAATGCAGCATGCTGTTCTGTGTTAGTCTCTGGTATGTGTTAATCTTGGCTGTGCCTGTAAATATTGGTTTTATGCTGAAAACAATAAATTGCTGTAGTGATGACTTGTAACCATGGAAATAGAATTTTTGATTTTTGTGGTCTTGCCTAGATGAGGTGAAAATGGTGACAGAGGCCCCAAAACATAGGACAAATGCCACAGGTAGACTCACCTTCACACTTAGACAAAGAACAGAGCAAGGAAATTACGGGGACTTTTTCCTAATTTTTGTTTTGTGAAATAAAAACTAATCCAACAGTTCTGCAGTAGGGAATGGAAAAGTGGTTCTTCAGTTACAAATTAAAGTCTTAAGCCTTTTTTAGTTCACATCACTAAAACTTGAATCTTTACACAGAAGGCACCATGTTGAAACAAAATAGTGATGCTGGACATCACTAAAAGTGTGTTTCCTTTGAAATTTCTGTGAGGGCAGACATATTTTATTTCAGTATATTGAAGCTAGTAAATAGTAGTAAGAATAAATTAAATTGAATTACTTCACCATGTTGATACTACCAAAGTTGCAAACATTCACCTCTCTGTTCAGAGGATTGGGAAGTCCTGTACATAGTTTAAGACCAGGATTACATGTAATTAGTGTCATGCTAATTGCATGACAGACTCCATTAAGTCCAACCACTCATCTATTTTCTTCAGTGAATGCACTCTAAAATAGAGTTTTAAAATACACCTTTTTGGTGCAGGTTAATCTGTTAGTGAAAGATAGGAAGAGATGTATTCACTAGTCCAAGAGAAATATGTCCTCTTATTTTTAAACCCAAAAAAATATCTTGTTCCTACCTCTTGTCGCATACATTTCAGTGTGTCGTTTTTCTTAATGATCTGGTGGACAATCATAAGCAATTAAGAAGACTTGCAAAATAATTAGTGAGCTAACACAGGATAGCAATGTACTATAAAGCAGTGTGGGTGGGGACCTTGAAGCTAAAAGTTATTTTATTTTAGCTGTTACCAAGTTGCGGTGCATGCAAGATATACTGGAAGAGTGTTCTAAGCACAACTGTATTGTATGTAACAAAAGACTAGAAAGTTTTATGAGAGTAAGTGAAAAACAGGGAAAACAAACTCTATTGCAGAGAAGCCAAGAAAGTAGGATTTTGACTGCTGTTGAAATATAAGTACTGTGAATGCCGACTACTATAATACAGGATTTATGAAAAATAAAGTCTTAAAATAGTTTTCCCCTAACAAAAAGAGAGGAAGGTGGTAGGAAGAACATCTCCAGAAACTATGGATTTCTTACAAGTCTTCTTTTGAAGTTTTAAATTACTTCCTGGTATGATCAAAATTTCAATGTGGAGACAGAAAAGAAGACTAAGAAAGAAATTAGGCTGCTTATTTTGAGATAGATGCCTTCAGTAGACAGGAGTTCCAAAACACATAGGAAAGTTCTGGGTTCACAAATTCAATTTCCAGCTGTCATTGCTCTAACAAATAATAATTTCTTAGAAATAAAAATAATAAATAAATCATAGTATGTATATCAATAGCACACAGATAATTGCAGTTAAGATAACTTAGTTAAGCATGTTTTGAGATTATATATTCTTTTTTAAGCCACAGTGTGGAGTGGTCTTTGGCCTCAGTGTTGGGCCTATTTCAGTTGCTGATCTGAAATGGGGAATGACAGGCTGTTTCAGTGATTCAGATTCACTTTCTGTCCTTATCATAGGTGATACCAGCCTGTTGTGTTGTACTGCCTTGATCTGAAAGTTTGTGTTCTTAGGGTTGAGCATAGATGGAATCAGGATTTTTCAGTTATCTTCTCTCTTCTCCATTTTTTTTCTCAGATCACTTTATTTTCCTTGCAGTTTGTTACTCAGAGTCCTCAAAAAGCATAATGTTCATAAACTGTGAATAACAAAAAAAGATGCAAAGTGTCACACCAAGTTTGCTCTGGATCTTGAGTATAATGAATTAATGTAAATCACAAAATCCAGTCACAAGCATAGAACATTCCAAGTACATTTAATATAATTGACATCAGCTAGGTTTAACCTTTCACATCATCTACAACAGTTTTTGGAGCTTTGTCCAGTATTTTGTTGCTGTCTTTATTTGATGGTATTGAAAGAAGCATCTAAGCAGCTGTTCTTCTGTCCAGTTTCTTCTTAGGTGTTAGTAAACTAAGAAAAAAGTAATTTTCAAGTCTGGATCAGCACAGCACTTAGTTCTTTATGACAACTTTAGTATCTGAGTGGAGATCATTCATTTGGGCTCAGGGCTGCTTCTGTGCTTAAAATCTACCTACCAGTCTTCTAATGGAAATCCCTCCATATAGCAGAGTGGCTTGCTGCGGTAGCTGTAAAATAACATGTTCTGTGAGAGTTAGTAGCCTTTTCATATGTGGGAAAAAAAAATCAATGCTGTTTAAAAGTTGGGCCTTCTTGTGACCTATGTAAAGGACAGAAAAACCCTTTGCTTTAATTAAAAGTTTGATGTCTGCAGTTCAATTCACACAACAGACTACCGTGCTTGCTTTAAACTATTGGAGAAAATACTTGTCTTCTGGTGCCATCTGGTGGCTTTAGGAGAGAGAGAGAGAGAGAGAGAGAGAGAGAGAGAGAGGAGAGAGAGAGAGAGAGAGAGAGAGAGAGAGAGAGAGTTTGGTAATTGCTGTTAAAATCTCATATTTTGCTAAAAGATCTTATTTTAAACAACTAGTGTCCTAACATTTGATGTATTTATCCAAATACAAGTGACAGGAAACCATATATAAAAAAGTGCATACAGCTAGGTCTTAGATAGGAAATATTAGCAAAGAGAGCGCTCCAATTTGGTTTTAGCATGGTAGAAATCCTTGCAGGCAGCTATTTCACACCTTCCAGTGTGAGCTGTGAGCTTGGGTTCAGTTTGTGCGTATGTTCGTATGTGGGTGTACTCATGCAAAAGTTAGGAGAAATGGTACCTTAGAGTATAATCTCTGTAGATGCTTCATCTTCTTAATTAAGTATGTGCTACATTTTGCATTTCTCAGAGTGATTCCCTGTAATTGTATTGAATAACTTAATGAGACATACAGAATCAGAATATTCTGATTTGGAAAGGACACACAAGGATCATCAAGTCCAACTCTTAAGTGAATGGCCCATAAATGGATTGAACCTGCAACATTGGCATTATTGGCATTATTAGCACCATGCTCCAACCAACCGATATGGACTGTCTTTCTGTGCAGACTATCTGCATGTGATTGGATTTTTCTTTGAAGCTGAAAAGCATCTCATAGCATCTCATATGCATTTCGATATTCTAAAATACCTTCCTTAGTTGCAGAGTGTAAGATTACCAGTCACACAAGTTTTACAATATGCAGCATGTATGGTATGGGCAGTTTGCACATGTGGAACTAAAACACAGCAACTCTAAACCCCTGTGGAAGGCTTTGTAATTCTACATGGAGCCAAGCAAAAGGCAATAAGCTTGGAGATCTTTTAATTTTCTTTGACTACCTGTTTTTTTTGGGGGGAAGGAGCCTATGTGAATCTCGAGATCAGTAAGGTGACCTGGTTTCTTTACCAATTTTCTGAAGTGTTGTCATTAGTGCTGTAGCCTTAGGTTCTGAAATACCTTAATTTCTTTATCTTTAAAAGGTAAGTAATTATACTTATTGTTCTTTGGCAAAATTTGATGAAAGGCCTTCTTATTAATATTAAAATTTAACAGGAATTCTGTAATATACAATTCTGTATATTATATTCTGTAATATAAGATGCTCGATGTATATATACTATATCAAAGTGTTTGATTGTATTTGCTTTTGTTTTGTGATAGGTGTGTATTTTTCATTGCCTTTAAATGCAGTGTAAGGGGTAATGAAAGAAAAAAAACTTCCATGTCTGTATACAGCATTGTGTCACAGAAATATTTATTGTTGCACTTCTTCACAGTTGTTGTTATATGAAAGAGGCTGGATGAATAGATGGAAGCCTTCAGTTTTACATGAAGGGGAAGGAAATGTAAGAAACGTAAAATGGAGAGGGCACTTAATTGCTTGGGCTAATAATATGGTATGTATTTTTCACCTCCATTACATGAACAAAAATATCTCTGTGTTACACTGCTTATTGAAATTTTCCAGTGCTAATTACCAGAATATTTAGTTGAAAAACTGTGCATTTGTAGAATTGGGTATAAAAGGCACTGAAGGATAGTGGTTTATATCTAATTTTTTTGTAGAAAGTTCTTCTGTTGTTTTCTACTAGTTAGTCAGGGTTCTCCACTATGATTGCCACTTCTGAAGAAATTAGGAAAGTAGCTCTACATAACACTGTGGTGATCATTAATGTACAATATTATTAATTAGAATTTTGATTAGTGCAATTAATTGAAGCAAACTAAGGAAGAAATGCTAATGTAATTCTTCCCTCCCTTCCACCCCTGAAAAAAATAAACTGTCTGGATTTTGTAATTTGTACTGAAATAGCATTGTTATATGCACTTTCAGTGTTGCAGATTATTAAAAAAATACATTAATAATTTCTCATTTCATTAGGCCGCTAGAAAATGTTAGACTTAGGAGAAAATAAGCCCTTTTTTCTCTAAGTGTAATTTTAGAGGAAACCATTGCATTCATTCTGGATGTTACATTTCACCTATCACTATATCTAATTGATGGGTCAAGCTCTATGTTTTGAAGCTCAGCAGTGAGGGATATGTTTTTAAGTGTGTATCATATCTAAATTCCAAAGTATTTTTTTAAGTGTGGTGAAAGTACTTCTGTAACACTAACTTTTTTTATTCTATTGTTTTTCTGTCCTAAAGGAAGACATTTATTAAAATCTTTTAAACCATTTTTTTTTTATCTTTCAAAACCAGTTTGTCATGAAATTTTTAGAGATGGACCTTTGTTTATTTGCTTCCCTTTAATAGCTCTACTAGAATGGAAACTTCATTGAGGGCTTGATTGACATAACATTAGGTTTTTTGAAGTTTTTGTTCTTTTCAGATCCATATAATTAAAATGCATATTCTGTGTATCTGCTGGATGGATAGGACAAGAGCTATCCCTAGAGATGAGGTGCCACATCAGAACACAGAATACTAATAAAATGTTGAGAGCCATCTGTCGGAGACAAAAAGCCATGGTCAGGGCCTATCTTTCAAAGAAAAATGAAATTATACTTGCCCTCCAAAACATTAATATATTTGGTTATTGCCTTTTCCCTTCCCCTTTAGCTATTAAAATTCCGTTCTCTAGAAAGGTTTTGTGTTACACCTTTTTTTTTCCTAAATCAGAGAAAATGCTTATAGCCTTGCTTCTTACTGTGCATGCATAGCCACCTAGTTTTTATATTTAGGTAGGGTCTAATTCTGCTTTTCAGATGTGTAGGTAGCCCATGTTTGCTGCCATGCCCTCTTCTCCTTCCTCCTTGGCTAATAGTGCAAGTTTTACAAACTGAGACATCCGAGGGACAAATCCTTAGAGGCATTTGGCTGCTGGACTCCCATTTGTACAGGTTTTAGCTCCTTCATGATGGAAGTTGACTGGGGAAGTCCTTTCAGTTCACATATGATGCAAATGGTGTTACCTGTTAGAGGAGAAGCCACTGCTCAAGCATTCTCACACCATTCAAGGAGTCACATACACACCACCCCAGTCTTTAACTTCAAGGACTGGAGTCCTTTTACAGTGGGCAGCTCGAAAGAGCCAACAGGGGCCCCTTTTGACTCCTGGCTCACTTCTTGTGCACCTGCTCATGGACAGAGCATGGGAAATTACATAGCAACAACTAAAACATTAGTGAGTCGTCAATATTATTATACAGTGCATATTTCAGCACTGTACCAGCTACTATAAAGAAAATTAACTAATTATTATTTAATTAATAATTAGTTAATTAACTAATAATTAATTACCAGACAAAAGCATATCTAGGTGTAAGTTCACAGCTTACAGCCTAAGACTTCAAAAAACTCCCATCTACTTATGCTAAGCAAGTAAACCTAAGCAAACAGCATACTATATCACACAATATTATAACTCTAAATAAGTTACATAAAACTTATTATATTAAACAACTGTCTCTTAACGCTTACAACCAAAGAGGATCCTACACTATTAGTTTGAAAGCCACTTTAAAGAGGAGCTAGTCTATCCCATGTAGAAAAACTGACAGTGTGATATGGGTCACTGAAAATTATGCTTGGAGACAAAATAGTAAGATTTATAAAAAGCAACTTTAAGATTAAAAATTTTATCAGATGAGCTTAGGAAACACAAAGGATAAGATCCTTGTTTATGTTACCTGGAGATCTGGGCTCTGTACATTGCAGATGCTATGTGTAAGTTTGTTTGTTTTTGAAACCTTGATGTCTGCTAGCAGATGAGATGCCAGTAGAAGTGTGTTCCATGCTCACAGTTCTTCAGTGACAAATATCATTGAAAAAAAATCCCTTCACCCACCCTCATATCACTTACTTCTCCTTGTGATTAAATCAAAAAGGCAAAACTTGGCTTTGACCATGACCCCTGATGACTTTTAAACAGTTGTATCTGTGTATTTGTACAGCTGGGGACATAGAAACACACAACGGAGGGCATGGAAATAGGCAGGGGAATCTTTTAAATCAGTTTTACCACTAGGAAAATCCTAACATGGCATGGCATCATGGATGCTGACTTTTCAAGTTCTTTTCCATCCCCTTTTCTGTGATTTGAAGACTGATTCTCTAAGCAGAAAAGAAGTCCCTAATAAAATATTTTATTTTAGAGAATTTTGATTTAAATTACCAAGAACAAGTCATTACTCAACATGAAATTAATCTCCATTTTGCTATTGGAAAGGTTATAGCTTACCTTGTCTAAATGGCACAGAAAAATCTAATTATTGGTTCTTTTTTACCTCTATGTCTCCAATAAGTTTAATCTTCCTGGGTTTTAACTTGTTCTATTACTTTAGGAGATCTCCTGAGGAGGGAGTAAAAAAGTCACAGTATACAAAACTGAGCATTGTTTAAATATGCTTCCTTTTCTGTTTTAATATAAGAGCTGAAATGCATAGCTTGAGATCGAATTAATTTATCTAAACGAGCTGTTGCTTTTCTTTTTCCAAGGTGGAAATTTCTGTGTTCCTACAGGGGCTGTTGTGAAAAATGTGGGATTCTTTTTATTTCTTCAGGAGTAGCACCTGCCTAATAAGCCAAACCAGTTCATGACTGGAATTGCTAGTATGTCATTCATTCACTTACTGTTTTTTCATTTGGCATGTGAATTTAAACCATCTAAATTACTCTGATCTCTTTACTCCTTTTGTCACTTCCTGGATTAGATGGGGGTTTGTATCAAAAGTTTTTTCTGTTGGCACACTAAGCCCTGCTCTGAAATTTGTGCGGTAAGCTGCTCTGACTGCCTTAGCATACAAAATGTTGAGTAGGAGTTTGTCATACTGAATAAAGTTCTCTGTTTTTAAACTTTCGGGGTGTGAAGATACTTGACATGATCTCCAAGCAAAGAATTACCAATGTGCCTCGAGATGACATAAGCCTTCGCCCAGATATGTATCCTTGCAGCCTTTGCTGGAAGGATAATTTAACACTGATTATTGGCTGGGGAAATTCAGTAAAGGTGCAATTACCTGTCTTTGTAATAAATGCTTGCTGTTATCAGAGACAGAGGATTGTTTCTGAAAAGTGAAGACAATAGAAAAAAAATAGAATTTGGTTTGACCAGTGTTCAGAACTCTTGCTGCCCTAGAATTGTCTTTGGACTGACCCTCATGAGGAGGAGGAGTTATAGGCACCCAGTGGTCAGACAGATCTCTGTGTGAGAGCATGCAGTGAATGTAATCCTCAGGGACATTTCACTCCTCTGTGCCTTGGAGAGATTTCGTCTTTTGAAGCTTTTAGTTTGCTGTTGAATCCATTTCTTTTGATTAGTATTAAGGAAGAGCAACTTACCATGATGTATTTTTGGAGGGGAATGCTTTGGGGGCTGAGGAGGTTGCAGCTGCTAAAACAGCCACATGATTTTGTTCAACCATGGGGGAAAAAAAAATGGGTGAGTGGAAGGACAGACTGCTTAGAGTTTTGTTATTTTTCAACAGGAAACTGGCATTTCAAGCTTGTGTGGTGCAGATTGATTATAATTTGGTCAGACCAGCACTTGACATGAGTTTGTTACAAGCCTGTTAGCTGTTTTCTAATAACAGACTGCTGCATCACTGCACAGTGGGAAATTAAAAGTGCCTGATAGGAATAGATGGAAAGGGAGGATAAAGCAAGGTGGGTGACATGTAAAGAGCTTTTCAAGCGTTAAGCTTAGAGTTTTATAAATGAGGTTTGTCCTACGTTTGGCATCTGTCTTCCCCCTTCTATTTGCGTGTGCTTCACATTTGTTATTTGCATTTCTTTGAATGTACATACTCCCCTCCTGTAACTGGGAGGAGCAATAGCAAACTTACTGAATATGAATCAGGTACCTTGAAAGGTAATGAGACGCAAAGTGTGAGAAGACACTAAAAGCAAACTCATATATAAATGCTTCTATGAGGAAACCATAGTGGGCATGTATTTTCA
Source organism: Sitta carolinensis (assembly GCA_032173965.1). NCBI lineage: Eukaryota > Metazoa > Chordata > Aves > Passeriformes > Sittidae > Sitta > Sitta carolinensis. The sequence continues at coordinate 53,213,774 of CM063284.1, read as the reverse complement.
CATTTCTCTTATGTGGTCCTCTTCTCTCCAAGTATATTTATAAGGCTGTGAACTACAGCCACAACTTTTCTGTGCGGTTTTCTTTACTGATGCACCATTACTGTTTCACAACTTGTATTTTTCAAAATAAAGAAATCCAGGTCTGAGGATTCCCAGAAATTACTTTTCTTGGTATTGTGTTAGGAATTACAGTTTCCTTATTGTAATAATTCAAATTTCTTGTTTCCTAGATTTGCTCAATAAAAGAACGGCATGCCAGTGAAATGCGTGACCTACCAAACCGCTATGTGGAAATAGGTATGGGTGTATTAAAGCACTCCTTTTCAAAAAGCTTTAAAGGTCTTTTGCATTCTAGCCAGAATGAAACTGTTACGCTTTTGAGGCAATATGTAGTTGCAACATAAATGTCTCCTCAATTTTAGTTGCTGAGGTTGTCATAATGCCCTCTTGCATAGGTGTGAGGGTTTTTTTATAAAGGACCTCAAATTCTGTGATCATCTAAAATCAGAGATACTTGTGTGAACAGCAAATGCCTTAACCTTCCCTTCATAAAGATTCCTTTAGAGAGCTTGAGTTTACATCTTGGTTAAATGATTGATGGTCAGTGTAGTAGTAAAGAGAAAATAGATACTACTTTATTTGATTATATGTTGTTTAACTACACTACTCATAACATTTTTCTCTTTTTTTTCCCAATAAAAATCTCTGGTGTAGTGCTAGGGAATTGATTTTAATGTATTTTTGTTTCCTTTCTTGGCTTCTGAATTTTATATTTTCATTTGCGTTCTTATTTTCTACCTAATCTGTGAATAAATGTGAATAAATTTTTATTATTGCTGATTATTGGAAAAGTTCTTGACAAAGTAAAGTGGAATTCAAAGAAAATTTGGAAGAGAAGTGGGAATGTAAACAAAAAGTCGCGACTGTCCCCAGAAGTATCTGCTGGGGAAAAGAAGTATCTAGGAGCAGATAGTGCTGGGAAGATAAACAAGCTGCCTGTCTCTGCAGACCAGAGTGGGCAACAGTTTATAAGCTCTGGTGCTCCCTTGACTGTAGCAAAATGAGATTGTAGATAGGGTGTTCAAGCATGATTCTGAATCATGTCATTTTGGAATGGTGCATGGCATAGGTGTATGTATGCTATGTTTTCTGATTTCAAGAAAGGACTGTTCTGAAATAGCTACTGAAAATCAGCTAGGAGACTTGTTAAGCTCTGCAGGGAATATGGATACTGAGAGATTGGTGGTGTGCCTGAGAATTAACTGAGACCTGAAAGCTATTTGTTGTTTAGGATTACATAGTCCAAACAGACTATTTAATTGCAGAATTCTAGGATATTTGCAATAATTTTATCAAGGAAAAGTTTGGTCATGAGTTTTAGCTTCAGATCTTGTATGTAACATTTTCTGTACCTATAAGTTTTAGAAAATAACTAAATGGGTTTGGTCACATACTGACAAGTGAACAGAGGTAGATTTCAGCTGTAATGTGTTTATGTAGATGATGCTAGACTTAGGTGACTGTCTATTGAAACTTGATTTAAAAAAAAAAAAAAGTTAAAAAGCTGTCATCAGGCTATTTAGGTGCAGACATGAAGGATAAAGATTTTTGTGGAAGTAACCTTTTCATCGTAAAATTTCTGGCCTGTGGTTTTCTCTGTTTTCTAGAGGACTGGTATTTTATTGGTATTTAACCTGTTAATGATGTGGTTGAGATTTTATTTTCTGGTTTCAGGTCAAAGCACTGAAATTGCTCTGACAAATTCTGTGTACAGAACTCTAGAACTTGAGAGGATTGGGAGGGAAAAGAGAAAGACATTGTTTATTCAAGTCTCAGTATAAATTAATAGTCCTTCCTATAGTCACATAGAAGGTCTTCCTGACTGCCTATGTCATGCTATAACCTCTATTTCAATTTATTTCAACATTACTTTTCAAAGGCATAGCTGGAAGGTCTGATTTTATATCAGACCTGCAACCAGTATAGTTTTTTTGCAAGGCCACTGATATCCAAAGTGGATGCATAAGTTGATATACTTGCATAAAGTAAGGAATTTATACAAGGCAAGAATATTGTCCTTCAATGCAAGGACAATTGATTATCCTTCAGATATTTTGCCTCATAAGATCTTGTCAACAGACTTAGGAAAAATGAAACCCTTAACACTGTATTACTTTTGTCATGTTTAGTGGTATGGTGTTTTTAAATTTTTTGCTCCCTGCTTTTACAATTTTTCACCTGGAAAGAAAACCAGAAGTGGAGCAGGAAATTCCATAGTTGCTCCTTTGGTCATATGGACTATAATAAAACAATGTTTTGTCATGTGTCAACAGTTTCAGGTTTATGCTGTTTTAGAGCCATTATGAGAGTCTCTAAGTTCCATGGTGATATCATAGATAACTGTGATGGCATTAGTAAGGAATAAATGTTTATCCAGTTCTTTGCAGCCCAGTGAATAAGGAAACAGTATTTCCTGCATTGCAAGTTAGGTGCATAGGATCCCGTTTAACAAAGTACCCCCCCATCTTCTATTCTGTCTCCAGAATTAGCTATGCTTACTCTAAGGTGGGAAATAATTACAGTATCTTCTGTGATGCTAAACCCCATAATGTGCAAAAGTTGCACCACTGAACTGTTCTTGCTGTTTTATTTTAAAGAAGATAATGCTGTGATTACCTGTAAGAGAAAATAGACAAATTATACAGGTCTCATGCACTGAGATCCATGTGGCATTGCTAATTTTATTTACATCTTTCAGTATATTAGTGGTGCTTTTCTTCAGTAATCTTGCTGTTGTTTTTGCTACAGTTCATTACCTCTGTGAGTCTTCATTCAGTGTCAAAGATAAATGAGTGTTTCTATTTAGGTTTAAACATATGTTAGCTGAACAGATTCTATCAGTTTAGCTCTGTCAGCTACTGCTGTGAGGTAGTGTATTGATTAGAAAGTATTGGTATTGAATTACAGGCTTAACATGGACTAAATGCCATTGTGATCCTTGTTAAAGAGTGTTTGACCTCTGTGCTCACTCCTGAAGCATGTACAAAAGCTGTAATGCTGCACAACTTCTGGTCTGAACAGGGAACCCTTCCTCAACTGGAACCCATGACAAGGCTGGTTGCTAAATAACTAATTAGACTTTTCAGTTAATATAATGCCTTTCAAAGGAAAATAGATAATAATGTCTTCCTTGGCCTTGTCAGGATTTTATGTACTTTTATGGAGAAGTACTTATCTCTGCCTCAGTTACTCAGGTTGTTAATGATGGCAAAAAATAGAGATTAATGCTGGAAATATGTAAAATCTAATCAAGTTGATTAGAGAATTTCTATTCAATTTATTTTTGTCCAGATTTTATCTGAGGAATCTCAGCTTAATTTGAGGTACCAGCCAGGCAGCAATGTCTCTTGAATACTTGTCATTTGCACTCTACCAAATTTCCCACAAAGCAGATTTCTTGTTTAAAAATGACGTTTCAAGGCTATGCTTGTAACAACAAATCTGTATGTTTTACAAGGGAATAGCTTCACACCTGCATGGCAATTTAGCATCATGCATTCAGATTGCACATTTCAGTCTGAGTAAATGGGAAATATATTTTCTTATTTGTAAAGTGAGATTAGTGGGATCTAATGTACCGACATATTTCTCTTCATGTAGATGAAATGTAAGGCCTAATTGAGTAATGTGATGATGAGTAATTTACTTCGTAAGGTGATTTATGCAAATATTTCACTGAAGCAAGTCCGCTATACTCTGAGAAGCCAAAAAAAGGAAGAAAAAACCCAAACCTAGTTATATAGTTGATTCTGCTTACACTTTTGTTCATCTCTTTTGCCATAAGCCAAACGTATCATTTATAAATTTTTTCATAAAATGAGTCAAAATTATTCAAGGTTTTGATTTCTTTATCATCAAACCTCAGAATTTTTAAGCCCCGAAGTTCTTCAAGACTGAACATTTTGTCTGTTGGTTAACAGTTTTCTCAGTTCAATAGAAAAAAGAGTTTTTTCAGAAAATCAGCTTTGAAGCTTAAGTGATACTTACATGGGGCATTTTCTTGTCCTCTAATTGGAACTGAATTCATACTGTTGGGGAAAAAAAAGTTATATTTTTTGCTAAGTGCAACTCCATGCACAAGATAATATCTAATCAAAGCATGCCATTTTGTATTCTGTTTTGGTTTGCATAAATTACCTAGCACACTAAAAACACCTGCAAAATTTGTATTCATTGTTAAAGGCCACAGTGCAGCATACCCTTAAGTGTTCTCAAGATGGTATCTCTACCACCAGTGCTTTAAGTTGAAATCAGAGGTAAAGCCTGCTGCCTGTAACCAAGGTTTTACTCTTTAAAATCTGTTGTGGTAAAGCAGGGGCTTCCCTTTAGAGGTCTCACTAAACAAAATAGACTCCTTTTAGTTTCAGTGCGTCACATACATATGGATCTTTAAATCCCAGAGAAAGTGGCTTTATACAGTTTAAATAAATTATGTAGCATATATTGTTTCATTTCTGTATTTTGGTGTATTTCATACATTTCATTTAATAAGCAGCAAAAAAGATTTACAGATTTTTTCATTTTGCTTCCTGGTAATTTGTTTGACATCTGTACATAGATGCTAAACATGGCGTGGATCCACTGTCAGCCTATCTTCTATCTTCTCTTATGACAGGCATAAACATGTATGACACATAGCCATACCTCAGTCATTTCCATTTACTTCAATACTACATTTATTTTATTTTTTTTTTTTGATCCTTTTCAAATTAACAGCATTTCTGCATTTCCTTTATGTTGGATTTCTTTTTCTTCTTGATCACAACACAGTGTCCAGAGAGTAAGTCAGTTATATCCTATTACTGTTCTGTGCAGCTATAACTTCCATCTTCTTTTTTAAGTAAGACTTTTTTGATTAGCAGCATCAAAGGTCTTTATCAGGTCAAGAAGCACTGTCTATGCCAGTTATTCTTTGTTCAAGGCTGTAGCAGCAGAGCTAGAGCATTGTGTTTCAACAACACCTCTTGAGAAAGATGAGCTGAGAGAAAGCTGATAGTGAAACCAAGGAAAATAAACTCTATTCAAAACCAAAACTCGAAGTGATGATTTTTATTTGTTTGCTTATTTTTGTTTCACAGATCAATACTTCTGGTTGGTCTTATATGCACTATTACGTTGGGCATTACAAGCATTTTCACTGGTAAAGGGAATAAAGTTCTAGTACAAGACAAAGAAACACACATAGATTTTAAAGCCTTCTCTGTAATCATTATAAATGATAATTCACGATGCTGTTTTCCTCTTCAGATACAAACCCACAGTATTTTACATGCCTTTGAGAGGCTTCTCTCAGCCCTTCTATAAAGCTGAATTTAAAGTTTCTTTGATAGTTTTATGGATTTTACTTTGTTTTTTCTTTTCCACGTTTTTCCTCCTGCCTTCCATATTATTTTAAAATGCCAAATATTGTATTGTAAACTGGGAATAAGATATGTAGTTGGTTTTGAACTGATTTGTTTAAAATCATGACTGAGAATGTGTGACACAGTCAAAGTAAACTCATCAGTCTTATAAGCTAGAACAAGATAATTATGTATGTGATCACAGATGTGAACCTGTCCTCTCTGAATGGATTGAGTGCTATGCCCTTGTGTTGTGGTGTGGTCCTTCAGTGATGCAGAAGTGTCAGTCAAAAGAAAAACAGTGCTTGCTTGTTAATTGAGAGACAGGTGTCAAATATATACTCTATTTCATTGTATTTTTCCTTCTTTTGTGGGAGGACAATTCTCCTGTTTCTTCTTATTATCTTACCAAAAGAAAATTAGCTTTATTTTTAATGTCATTATGCTGTATATTTTATTTGCCTTGCTAAAATAATTAGTAGACTTAAGTAAATATATATATATACTAGTAGTGTAGTAAGCTAAACAGTAAGGAAGGAAACTTTTTGTTTCCTGCTTATGCTTAGAGTCTCCTAAAACCATGTGTTGGGAGAAAATTATGAAGTATCTGATGCTTTTCTTAAAAGCTTATATTTACAAGACTTGCTAATGTAAACATTTGGATGATTCTTGGTTTTGTCCCCATGAGACAGGAGTTCACAAAAAAGGGGTACATTGTAAATCCAGCAGAATGAAAATAAATAGCTGTTTCTATGGCAGAGGTCTCATTTATTAAGACTTTTTGTAAATACAATTCAGCACTCTGTTTTTCTTTCTCTTTCTAGAAATAATCTCAATAATATCTCTATTTCAGGACCAATTTTAGAAAATTATATTTTCAGTTTTACGAACAAGAAAAGATACTATGAACTGTGTTTTCTTTGTAATGAGTGTATCTGTAAATTATTCTGTAATGTTTAAAGTGATGATAAATAAATAATGATCTTTGTGTTTTCCTATATCCCAACAGATGTAGCAGGTGCGATTCTCTTATGGCTCTGTGAACTTGCTGTGAATATGCAAACCAATGAAGCTGTACTACTTATTGTCAGTTTTATTTCGTTTGATTTTTGTTTTGCTTCCTTTTTCAGTGTGATTACTGAAAATCAGACTGCACCTTCATTTCAAATGTTTCATCTCTAGCATATCCTGGAGCACAAACATTTCTTTTAGCAAGCTTTAATGCAATTTAATCTGTTAAATGTAGATTTTCATCTGATCCAACTGGGAAATCTCTGAATTTGTTATATGCGTTGAGTTCTCTGAAGTGGTGCTGTATGCTTTTGATTGTCTCTGAAAATCAGTGAGTTTTTCTTAGGTGGTAGTTAATACACATTCATGTTTTTAAGTCTGTGTTTCTTTCTTGTATTTCAGTTTTCCAGTTTGACACAGAATTCTACATCAGTGGACTTGCACCTATCTGTGACCAGCTTGTTATACTTTCATATGTAAAGGAGGTCTCCGAAAAAACGGTATTTTTTTATCTCAGAGTTTCTTCTCATCATTAATTTGCTCTCTGAATTGGCCCTTAAAAAAATCATACAAATATGATTATCTGGGAAAAAATGTTTAGTCTTCTGGTAGTGAACAGTGCTTGAAACATCTCTGATCCATAAAACAAGGTCAGTGGAGGTGATGTTGAAGACTAATGTGCTTACCTTTCAGAAATCATGTTTGGGTTCCTTTTTTACTTGCAGAACACAGAGAAGCCCTGTAGCCCTTCTTGCTCCTTTTTCCTTCCTTTCTTCCCACACACCCACACCCCCTCCACTTTTTTCTCTCCTTTTCTCTCTTTCTTCCTAATGTTTCTGCACCAGAAGAAATAAAGAATCTTGTTTAGCCATAAGAGGAGCTTGCTGACACTGCATCTCAAAGGAAATGAGAGTAGTGAAGTTGATCAACTCAAGCAATAAGAGTCACAGTGGGGTGGAATTAATGATTGTGATTGGTGTCACTGTCTCCCTTTCTTCTAAGATCTTTAGTCATGTACACCCAGATCCATGTGTGGATAGGTAGAAATTAGAATTCATGTCAGCCATTTTTACTGTGCATGGACAAGTGCCGTGTCTGTCTCCGACATTGATTTCATATTGCCAAATAAAAGGCAAGGCAGTGGAGGAAATCCTTGAAGCTGCAGTGTGAAAATGGCAGATGCTTTTGATCATCTCTTTGATAAGCATGTCTGCATTAGACAACCATCACCATAGTAACCTTAAGAATGTGGGTGCAGAAGATGCTAGGCAATGAAATGCTGTAGGTTCAAACAAATGCTCAAGCCTTCTGAAATTAGTGGGGTTAGCTTTTAGTTCTATGTCAGGATGTCAGATTATTATTTCTTTATTTATATTAAGGAGAAAAATAATGTCACAGCAGTGTTTCCCAAAAGTGTCAGCACAGTAGTGCTCCAGTGAGGGAGGGTTGGTGAAAGACAAGAAAGCAGACAAATGGGGTAAGGAAGGGGGAGGAAAAGGTGGGTTGAAATGCTAGGGAGCAAGGAAATTGGGAAGCCACTGTTAGTGAAAAAGTAGTACAGGAAAGGAACTAGTGTAAAAGAGTAGTGACTGCTAAAGTTTAAAGTAATTTTAATTGCTTAAGTAAAGAAAGATGAAAAGGGAATTTCAGGTGATGTAATGGTAATTGAATGTAGGAAAAAGGGTTTTTCATGTGTTTGCTTTTAATTAGCCTTTTAAACAGACTCCATATGCTGGACTTCACTAACTTCTCAATTCCTTGGATAGCTGTAGAAGGAGCAGAAGTACAGTTGTCCCTCATGGTGTATCTGTGTCCTGATGTGATGGGAACTCCTTTGTTAGTGTCTTGGTTCGCTTGTCTTGTTAGTGTGGAGCCCAAACTGCCTGAGCTTGCAGCAGAATTGCTGCTCACTACAAATGTCCTTTAGTTGCAAGGAGCACTCGTCTTCCTACACTTGATTTCATAGCTTGAAATGACATGTTCTTACTTACACAAATTATATCATAATTGAACTTGGTTTGAAAGTTTGTTTTTTGGTTGTTTTTTTTTTTTTTTTTTTTTTTTTTTTGTTTGTTTGTTTTTTTCATGGAACAGTTAAATTGAGAAAAGACCCAAGTGGTGCTACTTCCAAATGGGTTGGTTGGAGCTGATTAAATCTACTTCCTTTATGTCCATGGTCTTTTATTCTGTATTTTGCTATAATTCACAGCCTAAAGTAGAAAATATAGGATTGTCTTGGATCTTGAGTTAAATAAAAATGCAGCTAGTTGAATACAGCAGTTTCATTTGGACAGAAGGTGAAAATCCATAATGTCATCTTACTGTAACCACCTACATTGCACTTGAAAGTTCATTTTACTCTACTTTCCTCAGAACAGCAAAGGTTTTCATATTATTCTCAGATTAATTAATTTTTCCCTGCTCCTGCTGGCTTCTTAAAATCAAACACCAGCTTAAAAAAAAAACCCAACTAATTCATTTTAATACCGGAATATCATTGACTCATAGAGCTCTATCTTTCAGGGCATGAGCCCAGCTGGGTATGGGTTCTAAATTGTTCTGTTCATTGCTGAATGCAGCAATTGATAGTCATCTGTGATAACCCTGAAAACTTCTGTGACCAAAAGCAGAAAAGTAGTGAGCAAACTCAGGGGTAGAATTGGACCTATGTCTTGTCTATGCCTACTCCTCCAGCCGGATCTCTTCAAGGAAAGCAATCCAAGAGAAACTTGTATTACTTGGAGTAAATTTCCTTTGAGTTCCAGATGCAATTACTCTATGGAGCACAGCTTTGTACCTTGTGTGATTTGAAGCTGAATACCCAGTGCAAAGTACTGGATCTTTGTGAATGTTTGCAGCTGTTGAATTTCAGCCTTGTTTGTAGATGACCACCAGTTGATACTGCTAAGGTAAATCATACTGGAAGCAACTAAGATGTTTTTCTAGGAAGTGGAGTGTTGTGCAAGGCCTAGACTCGATATTGTACAACCCCTACCTGAGTCCTGTGAAGAGATCTCTTCTGATGCTCTGACAGTACGAGGATTTCAGGAAAATGAATGTCGTGATTATCATTTAGGTAGGTGTTCTCAATTTTGTTTTGTTTTGTTTTCATGCCTTGCTTAATAAAAGATTTGGCTGCATTTAGCCTTCTTCATTTTTATGTCTTTTTTTTGTCATCTCCTTGAATAGCTGTAACCACTTATGACACTGAAGTGGAGAGTGGAAATCCACAAGAACCAGTCACATGAAAGAAAACAAATGGGTGTATTTAAACATCATGATTTTTTATGCCATCTATTAGGTCAGACATACTGGAGAAGGCAGAAGTATATATCTCATGTAATGTCCAGTATTGTGGAAGGCAGTAACTTTGATGGAGATTTATTCAACATGTGATCCGTAGGAGCTCTTTTTACACAAAGGGCTTCAGGAATAATGAATTGAGTGGCACAATGCTGGAAAAGCTGCTTTAGAGGGAAAGATTGAGTAAGTACATTTCAACAGTGAGATGTACATGGGTCATCTTAAAAGGGGCACACTGATATTTAGCTTCCCTGTACTGACAAAGCTGCCAGTTATATTACAGACCTCAAATGGCAAAATGGAATTATTAGGAACTGGATTTTGGAAAGTTTCACCTAGAAAACTTTCTAGTTTTAATTATGTAATAGGAAGGAACATTAAGCCCTGGCACAATATATGCCATCTTTTAAACATGAGATAGTTTTCTGATCTATATGTTGTAGCTCAGAAAAATGCATGGCAAAGCTAATGCAGAATTCTTTGGTGAAGATTATGTAGCCTTTGTTATACAGAAGCATTTCTTCTGGCTTAAAATCCATGAATCTGATTTGTATCTCCTCTGGCAGTATGTTTCAAATCATAGGATTGGCAACCTCTTTGTGTACATCTATGCCCTTAAGCCACTAGAAATATAGTATATCTCGTCCTGACCTCAAAAACATTGTTGGTGATATCAGTAGAATCGGGGTTTCTTTATACATTTTCCAAAGCTGAACATTGATGTCCACAGTTGTAGTTTTATGCTTTATGAATATTCTAGTTTACCTGAAAAATCTAAATGTTTTGTATGACTTTAAGATAAGCATTATTTTGTGAATTGCTTATCACTTCAGGCATGTGTTTGTATGTGTTTATAGAAACTGATCTGGACAGTGAGTAGTTTTCTGTTCTGTACCTACAAAGTACTGATGTTTCTTCTTGGTTCTGTCCAAATGATAACTATTCAGAACAGTCATCTTCTGCATTTGATTTGACCTCATAGTACTTTTTCTTTAAGCTTACTCCAAAACAAAGGCTTATGGTATAAGAAAATGCATTATACATATAGCCTTAACTTGCAGCATTGCAAATGCATTGCCATAATGATGTGCTGTGTCCCCAGGGGTTATGACATCTCATTTATGCTTTTGATGGCCTTGATCTTGATGGGAAGGATAAGTTTATTGCAGGCTGTGTAGTGTAATTGTCCTCTAAAAGTATAATAATGGGTTTTAAACCATCATAAAGTTTACACATAGTGGATGAATCAGAATTCACAGTAAGCTGTAGTGGTTTTTTGAAAGATATTTTGCCATTTAAACCAGTCTTAATTTCTTGGAGAATACAGTGTCCAAACTCGTGTGTCATGCAGGAGTAGCCTTGCAGTCTTCCTTGCATCTCCTCTTTATAAATTCTCCTCAAGGTTGTACTAAAAAGCAGGAGTTTACTTTAAGAAAATAAAATAATAATAAAACTGTGTATGCATTTGCAGAGTATTCGGAAGGTGAATCACTTTTTTATATCATCAGCCCAAGAGATGTGGTTGTGGCTAAAGAGCGGGACCAAGATGACCACATTGACTGGCTTCTTGAAAAGAAGAAATATGAAGTAATTTTTACATCATTCTTTCCTTCAGACTTTCCTTGTTTGGAAATCAGAGTAGGACCTTGCTAGGTCATTTGGATTGGACAGCTTCTGTTCCTACAGTCATTGACTAAATGCTTGTAAAGCATAGGAGTTACTATATATATATTGTGTATTATATTATGTATGTATGTATGTGTGTATATATATATAAATATATATATATTTATATATAGTTATATATAGTTATATATAACTATAACTATATATATATATAGTTATAGTTATATATGTATAGCTATACATCAGTCCATCTCTTACAGAGTCTCACTACTGAAAGAACTAATCAAAATTTCACCCAAGTGAGGTAGCTGAATTAGATGCTGAAAATACTGCTCTCATCATGAGTTATGGAATGTATTAGCTGACACTGAAAATTATTAAAGCTGGGTTTTGGCTTTAGAATAGCAAAAGAGTTAACTAATGAGCAGTACTCTTAAAAGTAAAATACTATGGGCTTGAACTGTGGCAGTGAATCCTGAAAGTAGTGTTGCTCACAATAAAGCTGATCCAATATTAAGAGACAAGGGTATACAGCTCTCTTGCAAAAAAAACAGCTCAGCATTTGGTTGCGTATATATTGGTGTTTGAGTATGTATATCTAAACACCTAAAACAATAATAATAAATTCTTCTATACCATATCAACATGCATACAATGGTCTGAATTCTAATATCTTGCATTTATTGACTTAGAACATTTGTTATGATGCATAAAGTTAACTTGCAGATTCTTATTTATGTTTGTTTTGTGCCCATTATAAGAAAAAAAATGTGGAAAAGGGATTCAGCATTTATTGCTTTTGCTAATTTAATAATTATATTTCTCATGTGGATTTGTTTAAATCCATGTGAATGCTTTTGCTTTGAATAGCAAACTTTTATGATGAGTACCGTTTTACAATATATGTAAAGCACAGCATTTGGTCCCGGAAGACTCCTGTAATTTCCAAGTGACAGCTCTGTGTGTGCCTCTATGAAAGCCATTAAAGTTACTAGACAGGCATGTTACAATATATCTTAAAGATTTAATTTTTATTTGTAATAGTGACAGCTTTTTTTCTGTATGTTGGAAAAAAAGTAGAACAGCAAATGACACTTAAATGTAAATCATTCTGACTGAAGAAGACATTTGGGCTGGGGAACTGGGAGGTAGCCTTCCCCCATTCGCCCCTTTTCCTGTTGATTTTTTTTGCAATTTTGGTAGTGGTCTCTTTTGAAAACGATCAAATGTGATTGCATTATGTTTTTATCGTAATCTTGTGATTTGATCCTAATATAATAATGTAGAGTGAACCCAGATGGAAACAGAAGTAGTTTTGTCTTTGCTTGACTGCTTTTCTTTGAGTATGAATTCAAAGCTGTTCATTCAACCATGGCATTAAAAATTCTAGTGCTTCCAATGCCCTGCTCTGAAAAACAGTTCTAGAGCTTTGTGTATTGAAAGTTTGTGTATTTGACTAGTATCTCTGTTTTCTCCTTTTTGTATATAAGGAAGCTTTGATGGCAGCTGAGATTAGTCAGAAAAACATAAAAAAGCACAAGGTTTTGGTAAGTCTCAAAACTTCTATTCAAAACAAAATATCTTCTTTCTTAGAATGCTATAAGATGCAACAAATAAATTCCCTAGTTTTTTGTAACACCAGGCAATAACTGTTAGGCATACCCCTACTGGCATCTGATTTCTTGGTTTCAGCTGCAGAACAGGAGTATTAGTCTGTGAAATTTGAAAGGATCTGCATTTTATGAAGGTGCTATTGTCATTGAAAGGAAAAGAATTCCATTTTTCTGATTGCTGATGGGGGGGTTTTGTTTGCTTTTATTTCTGTATTAAATTTACTGTTTGAAGTAGCACATAGTGTTGCACTATTAGACATTGCAGGTAGGAGTGACAAATTTCTCCTTAACTTATACCTTGTATGTGTGACAGGGTTTTGTGAAGAGTTTTAGAGATGCTCCTTTTCTCACATATAGTTATTTCCTGTGTTTGTAGTCCCTTTCACAGAGCAACAAAGGGTATTGATGTTTAAGATGTTTACACCAAAAATGGTGTAACAGATACAAAAACATCACAAATTTTAGCTTTTGTTTGTTTACTTTTGTTTAAATTCACTAATACTGATGTGGCTTTAAACTGAAATTTTTACAAAGTGTTCGAAGGTGTGTTTAATTTTTTGGCCAGATTACTGATGTAATAAGCACACTGTATATCAGTATGTCTTAAAAAAAACTTTTATTCTTGTGTAGTCCAGAAGTTGAATCAAGATTTAAATGGCATGCCATTACCTATTACAGAGTTCACATTTAACAAAGCTGCTCTGTGACCCTTGCAAAAAATGTAATGAATTGTTAGAAGGGGTCCAGGTAATGTATTAGGAGGAAGAAAAGAAGCCCAAATAAATATTTTTTTTTATTTTTTTAAATGAAAAAAACTCTATAGCTTTACTTTTGCTTTGAAGAAATTTGCTCTGCAATTAATGATTGAATTCAGTGAAATACAAGCAGTTTTTTAGAGTTTGGTCTCTAAAGCAAAAGCCAACAGAATGTGTTGAGGAAACAAAATGTTGACATCAATCCCTAATTGAAGGATTAGTGGTACACTGATTTAAAACAACTCACTGCCTAATCACACCCACTCAGGATACCTGGCAAGTCTTGTAGGTTTGGGGATTTTTAAGATGGCAGTAATTATCACTGCTCCTCTGCACCTCTTGAGCAGAGCACAGAGATCCTAAACAACCAGATCTACATCTCTTTTCCTTAAACATCTTTGGTCACTGGGAAGCTGGTCCACAGGAGAATGAAGATTTCTGTCAGCCTCTTTGTTGAGAATTGTAAAGTTGAAAATATGAAGGCGGTTCCTATAGTGTAATGAAATCCTAAAATCTTGTGTGTGTGCATTTTTTTTCTTTGTAGTAGATTGAACAGTTGAAGTTGTTGCATACCCCTGTTCATATTCTGCTATGGTCGGTAAGGTCCTTGATACTGACCAGAGAAATGTGCCTCAGAAGATGCAAATGTTTATTTTTTTTAATAAACAAGAACTTCTTTTTCATTGTACAACTTTGTTTGGTTTTTTTCCTCCTTTTTCTTTATAGAAACAATGTGCATTTTTTAGTGATGTGATACTTAAGTTATGCAGTGAGCTCTCTGGATTATGTCAAAATGGACATCAGTGTTGAGATTACATTAGGAAGCTCATGCCAAAATTTTAATATATATTAAATGCCTGCCAGAAACATTTTACAACTGACCTGTGTGATGAACTTTGAGAAAGGAAATGTAGTATGTAGTAACTAATAATCTTGCTAGGTTCTCAGTAATTCCTGCACTTTATTGAGAAGCACTAGGATTTCTATTCTCAATCAGCTTTTTTGCCCTCCTCTGCAAACTTTGTGTTGACAAAGAGCATGTCTTTTACAATCTTTTTTGATCTAATTCAAGCACTGCAAGATCAGCTACGTGTTTCAAACAATCCTTAATAATTAGAGGTGGTAGTCTCCTCAGCATCAGTGAAGTTATAAGAATTGTTTAAAAGAGCACCTTTGGTTGAACCTGTGAGCAGACTATGCAAGTATTTTGTATTGACTGTTCTTGTAAAGGAGAATCAAGGGATGCACATAGAGCCTTGGTTTTCCAGCTGTATGCACTGCTGTTACGGTAATTCTTGTGATAGTCAAGTAGTTCACTCTCGAACTTTTATAACTAATTCTCTGTTTTTATTCCCTCTAGGACATTGGTTTAGCCTATATAAATCACCTGGTGGAGAAAGGAGACTATGACCTGGCTGCTCGGTAACCTAGTATTAAAGATCTTCTTTGCTAGCTAAAATGTGTCTGTATGGAGAAAAAGCAAAACCAAATTATTGATTCTGAAGTATTTGTATATTTTTGTATACTTGGATGTTTTGTGTTCTGGAGCTTCTGAAGTTTCAAAACATAGAGGTGCATTGCAGTGCCATTTATTTTTTTACCTGTAGTGACCTAAAAGTTACTGTAAACTTTAACTGGAATTGAGACATATACTTTTGAAAGTAAGCCTTGATTTTTCAAAGTCACACTAGATTTTCAAAACTAAGGTTTTCTTTGGATTTTGATAAACTTAGTTTATTAGTGTGTCATTGCACATAAGACCATCAGAAAATAATTTGATTTTGCATAGGTATAAACAAAAATGTCAAATATGGGAATCTAAAGTAAGGATCAGAAATTACCTAAGTTGTTTTTTTTTTATGTATGTCCAAGCATAAGCATATCTTTTTAAGTGTTCAGTTTTTCTCAGCTGAGATTTAAAAACTTCACTCATAAAGCTGACTGAGAGGTTGGCATCTCTGCCCATGGTGTGGGGATTTCAACTAGATGATGTATAAGCTCCCTTCCAATCCAAACCATTTTGTGATTCTGTGAAAGCTGATATGGCCCTAATCACTAGGGGTGAACTCATAACAAGCAGTTAGTCCTCTTGGATGCATCAAAGTTTTAAAGTTTGAAAGGAGAAGAACCTGGCATACTCAAAGTGGTGGTTGCCAAAATAAGTCACTTCTGCAAGTGTCATGACAGGGAGAAGAAGAAAGGAATCCTTGTAGTAATGCTGTCACATTTGTTTTACTTTCTGTACCTACTTTAGTTTCCATCTCTTTCATTTTCCTTCCAGAAAGTGCCAGAAAATCCTTGGCAAAAACACGGAACTCTGGGAATTTGAAGTTTACAAGTTTAAAGAAATAGGTCAGCTTAAAGTAAGTTAATTTCTGTGTCTGCACTCAAGTGATTTGTATGTTGTACTTACTGTTTCTATTGACCAAGTATCTAAAGCATCACATTTAATGGCCCTATACTGCTGCCCCAGATCTCTGTTTCTAGACAGCTGTCTTTCTGATTGATGTGTACTTGTTTTAAAACAAGATTGAAGGTATAGTGCTACATATTTTACTTGTTGGCAGACTTCAACATTAAAGACCCACCCCCAAGGCTTTTACTTGCAAAGATGCTCACAGTTAAATTCATCTTTCCCATTTACTTTTCATTTGTTTCCAGTATGTCCTAGAAATCCTACCCCAAGTATTAAGGAAAATAGACACTGTGAGTGCCTGTCATTCTGGCAAATCCAAGTCCATTGCAACAGTTACACAGTTTGAAGTGTCAGAGAATTGCAAAAAGGAGAGAAAGCAACAGTGAAGACCTATGCTGTATGCTAGAAATGGTGATAAGAAAGAGAAGCAGTCTGCACTGTCAGGTATAAGTTGCAAGCCAGCTACTGCAACAGTACAAATTTAATGTGAGAGTCTCAGTTAATAAATTGTGCAGGACATAAAGCCTAGTACTGTCACTGCTAAACCAACTGAAAACATTATGGACACTTCCTTTGGTAACATGTACATTTACTTCTGAATTTTATGTCTTCCTATTCAAACTCAATGAGCCAAAAAGGACATACTATTACGATCTCACAGCATGCAGTCCCTTGATGGTTTTGAGCTATTTAATTGTGTTCAAAGACCAAAAGTGTTTGTCGTGGTTTCAGTTCGAAACTAGGCAGAAATACCAATTATGTATAGAGATTTAGGTTTGCCAATCTTTTTTATTTCGGCCAATGCACCAGTTAATGTGGTGGGTCTATTTTTCACTGTGAGATAGGATTAGGAGAAAAAGCAAAGCAGGCTTAAACTTGAAAGGATATAAAGAAAACTTTATTAATAGAAAAAAAAACCAAATAACAAGAAATCAGAATAAAGTTTTCAGAACACCTTTTTTTCCTTACAGCTGACAGTGTACAGAAAACAACACTTAGAAATCTTAGTCAGTTTTCCACATCTAAAATAGTTTTTCTTTAGTTTACATAGGCAGAAAAGTATCTTTGGCTAATGCTATGGAAGACTCCCCACAAGAGAAGAAGTTTTTGCGGCTTCAATTTTCACAAACAACAGCTGCCTGAGACTTGCATTTCTGAAGTTCTTCCCGTCTTTCACAGTTCCTCTCACAGCTGTTTTTTTTGTCCATGTCAATTCATTGGGGTGATATTTTAAGGATGAGCCGTTTTAGCATAAAATATGAGTTCTTTTCATCTATCTCTGGGAACAGAGGTCTTCCCTTTTTGTTTCGGGGGCAAGGTTTCTCATCTTTTTTCTTTTACTGTTCAAGCTTCTTATTGGATTACAGCCACTTCAACATCTGTTCACTGTAACACTGGTGCCTCTGCTCATAATTATAGTTAGAATGCTACATCTGCCCAAAGCCTTCCATGAATTTACAGGAGAAAAACTAAAGTCTGATATATCACGTATATATTTACCAGAGCCTCACAGAAGAATTTTAGCCCAAGCTTAAGGCAAACTTGATCCCTTCCATCTAGAATTTGACTCCTTCTTTACTGACCTCAGAGTCTTATGTTGTTGTCTCTATGTAGCTTTATCTTTTCCTTCGTCTTGGTTTAGGAGAGAATTAGTGTTTATTGGGTCATTTGTTCTCAAGCTGTATCAATTGAAACAGTTTTTTTAGAGTCTTGTAATGCTGAACAGTTAATCTGGTCCAAGCTCTGCATCGGGAACACGGCTCACTCTGCTTCTTTCTGCTGGCCATGTGCTCTCCATTGACACTATGTGAGCCATGCTGGCTGCTCCCAGTCTAGAGCCGGATCACGGCTGCACCTGGCCTTGGAGCCGCCCCTAAGCACAGACTACGAGGGCCACTGGTGTTAGTTTTCACCACACAGCTGTTTTTGGTGATGATACAGCCTCTGGCTGACATGGCTCAGTGATTTTATTGGGAAAAAGACTGGCAGGTTCTGCTGGGAAAGGGCCCAGCCACGCTGGCAAGGGGACCCTGACAGCCCACTGTGACAGGGCCCTGCCAGCTCTTTGGTGAGGGGCTTGGCAGCCCGCTCACCACCCCTCTGGGGGCAGGAAATCTTGGCTGGCCCAAGCAGGGCCCACCCAACCCTGGCCACAAGGGCCAAGCGGGGCTGGCTCCAGGCCCAGCCCACCACCTTCTCAAAGGCTGGAAGTCAAGAGAGCTACTTTTGGGCCTCTGTGTCCTTAAATGTGGATTTGCAGAGGCGTATCCACCTTTTCATTGGTTTAATCCTATGTCAATATTAGAAATTGGCCATTCAGGGCCAAAGCAGGACAGTGTTTCAACATTACCAATTTCAGAAATGTCTGACTTCTGTTTCAGAGCCACTCCAGTGCAAAAACAGCCTTGCCTTTAATATGACTTCTTTGTGATTTGATGCATTCTTTACTATTTTGGAAGATGAAATCCTATGTTTCTATTTCTTTATTTCAGTCCAATAAAGGTCTTGAATGCAGGTATAGGTGCATTTTTTTCTACACTGCTTCTTAGTTCTTTTGGGTTCATTTTGGTTTTTAGCTGCAAATGTCTGGAAGAGATGTTTGTCTTGTCTTGTCTCCACTTAGATCATCCAGCAGACTGTAAAATATAAAAATATTTGCAGGTTTGTTGCAAAAACATCTCTGCTCAATTACCTCCTTTCTAAACAGTTGGCTGTTTTCAGCCTTTAGAATATCCTTTTTCTTCTTAGAGCCTAGGCCCAGGAACTCTCAGAAATACATCAGATGCAGTGCATTACATTATTCAGCTTCAAGTTGCAGTTCTAGAAAATGCCTGCCTTATTTCACTATTTCAATAACATATAACTTCTCCCAGATTTCTAGAGATGTCTGAGTATCATAAAGGTTGAACTAAATGAAGCTGGATTTAAATGAAGAGGTCCTTGTAATGCTTGGGATTCCACTTTTGTGGAATTTTTACCTATTTACATGACTAGCAGATATTAAACGCCATATTGTAACTGGCCTATAATGGCTTTAAACCTTGATGAGCAGACTATTTGAGATGTGGAAACAGAGTTTATTTCCAAACAGAATTGTCTTGGAAGAATTTGCACTGCATATAAGTTGTTTCAAATCTAGCATGATTTGCCAATACCTAAGTTGACAGTAAACTAAAGGCTTGACATTTCCTTCCTGTGCCAAGGAATTAGTAATACTCCAGTGTCAATATCTATGGAGTGAGTGTTGTTTGTTTGCCTGGAATTTTAGGGGGGGTTTGAGTGTTCTGTAGTAAGTGGTTCTGTTTGGCTACCAAAGGTTGCATTTTGATATCTTGATGTCTCTCATCTTCAGTGAATATCCTCTAGCAAACCTAGTTGTGGCAGTTTCAAGATTCTAGAGCCTTGCTGTGATGTATTCCTCTCCTTCTCCAGCAGTGGTGGCTTGAGGGAGTTACATGCTTGTGCTACCTTTCGCCCAACCTGGAAATGAAACTTGAAATAATTTTATTAAGGAGGTAATATAAAAGAGGATCTTTATTTGAAGGCCTTCAGGAGTAGTTATGGAAAGATGTACATAAAAGCCCACCCTTACAGGGATGAGTGTACATTTATAGGTTTTAGGAAATTAGAATAATTTATAAAAATCACCAATTAGGATGACAAGTTGTAATGCAATTCCGCTCCAGGTCAAGCCACTTCTCTGGAGTCCCCCCATTAGCACTAGTTGTAGTTTGTCCATGAGAATGTATCTTGAAAAGTTGTTCTCGGCCTTGATTCCCAGGAATAACCAAGATAGCACAAGGCCTTATACCTCCTGGGGCTTGGAGCTCTGGAATTTGTTTTGTCTTTCTGCTTAGGAAAAGGCAATGGGAAAGTACTAGTCACTAATAGAATAGGTGACAGGTTTACAAATGTATGTGTGAAGAATTCAGAAAATATATAAAAGAAAAAAAGGCTAAACCCGAACAGCATCACTTGTGCTCAAGTTACTTCTGTATAAAATCTAATGTCTCAGCTCAAGCAGCTGAGGAAGGTGGATGGATTCAAAGGAAGGTTTCAAACTCTGTGAGCACTGGCATGTTGTGACACACTCCATTCTGTTTACTGTGACAGCAGTGACTTTCAGCAGTGGTGCAGGATGTTCAGCTAGCAGCAGGAGTGCTTTAACCGAAACATTGGTTGGAAGACATTTGAAAGACTTCACCTGACTGTAGTGGGCATGGCAGCACCATCCTGACAGGCTCTTTCATTTCATAGATATCCTTTGAGAAATAAGTAATTGTTGTTCTGGCTTATTGGTGAGATCTATCTCATGTCAACTTTTATATGGGCTCTCTTGTGTATACCTCATCCATGTATTTATTGTTGAGAAGTCTGAAAGCAGATCTTGAAAAGAAACAAGGGAAGAAAATATTTCTTTATAAAGTATCCTATTTTATTTAAAGTTACTTTACCACATAGTGCAAGAATTGGTACAAAGGAAGCCTTTTTCAGAAGCCTTTTTGTCTGACCTTGCTCCGTAACTGCTGGCAGAAGCTTCCCCTGTGTCCATCAGAGCCAATGCAAGCCAGCTCCAGGATGGACCCATGGCTGGCCAAGGCCAAGTCAGTCAGGCATGATAGGAATACCTCTGTGATAATAAGTTTAAAAAGAAAGGATAAATTTTTAATAGTTTTAAACCTTTTTAATAGGTTTAAAAAGAAAGGATAAAAGTTATTGCACAGTTTTGCACTGTATTGCAAAGTATTTATAAATACTTTTTTTTATAAGTATTGCACAGTAATTGTGACCAGAGAAGAACAGAGTGATACTATGAGAGAGGAACAACTGTGCAGTCACTAAGGTCAGTGGAGAAGGAGGAGGAGGAGGAGGAGGTGCTCCAGGCATCAGAGCTGAGATTCCTCTGCAGGCTGTGGTGAAGACCATGGTGATGCAGCTGTGTCCCTGCAGACCATGGAGGACAAAGGGAATGCAGAAATCCACCTGCAGTCTGTGTAGGAGCCCATGCTGGAGTGGGCTATGCCTGAAGGACTGCATCCAATGGAAGAGTGACCCATGTTGCAGCAGTTCATGGGGAACTGTTGCCCATGAGATGGACTTATGTTAAAGAAGTTTGTGGAGAGCTATCTCCTGTGGGAGGGACCCCATGCTGGAGGAGGGGAAGGATTCCTCTACCTGAGCAGTGAGGGAAACAACATGGGATGAATTGACAATAATCCCCATTCCCTGTCTCCCTGTTTTTCTGGGGTGAGGGAGGTAGAGCCCAGGAAGGAGGAAGGTATTTTTGAAGTTTATTTTACTTCTTATTATCCTACTCTGGTTTAGTTATTAATAAATTCAATTACTGTCCCAAATGTGAGTCTGTTTTGCTGTGATGGTATTTGGTGAGTGATCCCTCCCAAATCTTATCTTAACCCATGAACCCTTCATTATATTTTTTCTCCTCTGTCCAGCTGCAGAGGAAGTGAGAGAGTGACTTTGTTGGTGCCTGCTGTCCAAGTCAGGGTCAACCCACTACAACACATTTTTCAGCTAATGAATCCATTTACCTTTTAACAAGGCCAAGACACAACAAAATGGATTTTGAAAACATTCTTGTTTTGAGGGGTCTTTTATGGTTTTGTTTTCTAAATGACTACTGTCTCTTAAGGACAATGGCTGATTCTCCCATTCTAATTCATATCTTGCCACCTGTCTCTCAAATGGTAGTTCTTTCAAATGAGTTATACAATTCCAATGTGTATAATCCTAAAGTAATCTTCTGGGTGCTGCTTACAAGTATGAGTTTATAAGGCTTCCAGTGATTACCAGGGGCCATGTTTTGCATATAGTTTTGTTCTTTTGTTTCACAACATTTTTTTTCTATCAGTATACCAGGATGTTACATGTCATTCACCATCTGACACTTTGTTCTCTTTGTTCCTATAGGCAATTAGTCATTACTTGCCAAGACGAGATCCAGTTTTGAAACCTCTGATCTATGAAATGGTCCTGCATGAATTTTTGGAAAGTGACTATGAGGTACTGCAGCCTGATGTGTTACATCAATGTGTCCAATACTAATTGCCAGACAAATACCTAGCAGTGCAGAATTCTGACAGCAAATTCTTGGATGTATTCAAACATTATCAATGGACAGTTCCACAATAATGACAATATTTAAATGTTGAATTTTAATTTTAAGAGAATAAATAGAATATTCTTCTGAGAATGCAAATGCTGTGAGATTGATTATTTGACTGTTATTTTTAGTTTGTTTAATGTAGCATAAGTGGTTGAGGTGATGTACAAAGCCTACAGCACCTGAAAGAGACTCAGCTTCATGAATCTTAGTAACATTGCCCTAAGAAGGAAAACTCTGTGTTCTGCACTGTGCATGTCTGTGGGCACGTGAAAGTTCTGAAAGGTTAAGCACAGCAGGTATCATCTCAGAGGCTTAGCTGAAGCTTTGATGTTTTGAAATGCTCCTTAGGCCATTCTTTCTCTTTCTGTTACAATCTCTTAATACTTCTAGGGGTTTGCAACCCTAATAAAAGAGTGGCCTGGAGATCTCTACAACAACACAATCATAGTTCAAGCTGTAGTGGATCACCTGAAGAAAGATCCACAGAACAGGACTTTGCTACAAACACTTGCAGAATTGTGAGTTCAGTTTTAAATTTCTGTTACAAAAAGTATACTTAAAATAGTATATCAGTTATAGTACATGCAGTTTATCCATATTTGCTTAGCTCTCTTAACAGAAATCTTCTTTGCTGCAATCTACAGTGTATTGGCTTCCTCTCCTCTCCATTTTGCTGATTGCACCGCTTAGCAATTCTTTACCCTTCCTTGTAAAGTTCACATTGAGTATGAAAGCAAATTGTTAAGCATGAGATTGGATTTCCTACTCCTCTTTCTAAAGTAAATAGCTAGCATTCCTCTTCATTCTGTCAGAGGAAACTTCTTTTCTGAAGCATGCATTTCAGAATTACCCATGTGAAAATAAAATGGGGAGGGGGGATGGTTTGCCCACTATTTAAGAGGTAGTGTATTTAGGTTTACTGCATGGATGGAAATATGTGACTGGAAAATGTGCCAAAATTGATCTGGTTCTTGGTCACTTTGTACAGGAATAAAGCTTTTTGATTTTCTCAGCCTTATCACTGTGTTATTTTCATACTGCTTCTTTGAAGAAAGAAGAGTTACTGTCTATTGCTGTGCTACAATCTGCCCAAAAGTTTTAAGAGAACAATGTTTTTAACTCTGAAGAGTGTTCCAATTGGTTTCCAAGTATTGAAAGGCTAGCATTTTGTATGTATTCCCCTCTGAGTTGAAAATGGAAAATGAAAATGCAGAAAACTGCAAGGTCAGAACACAAATGAAGGCCTATATAAACAGAGTTGAAATTTATGTTGCCTGATGTTTATTTCCCTTTACAAAAATGAATCACAGCTCTATTTAGAAATTTATAAAATCAAGTAATGTCCCAACATGTTTTACATATTAAAGTATGTTTATATTTTCTCTCGTGAGTGATTTTCCTACGCTTAAGTATGTAACATTACATGTATTACAAATCCTGTTTTTATCAGGTACACTTACGATCAGCGCTATGGCAGAGCCCTAGAAATCTACCTAACTCTGAGGCACAACGACGTCTTCCAGTTGATCCACAAGCACAATCTGTTCAGTTCTATCAGAGACAAAATTGTTCTGCTCATGGATTTTGATTCAGAGGTATGGTGATCTTAATGATTTTTTATTCACTTTCCTCTAGATATAATTTAACAGATTAAAAGTAAATGATCTAAAGATGGTGTTGAGGAGAGAGTGTGTTTGCTGCATCTGGATACATTCTGAGATAAGGAAGACTGTTTGCCTAGATTGCAAAATAATTGACCCAAGGATTATTTTTTCCTTCATATTTCCATTTGTGTTTCATTTCCATTTCCATTTGTCACTCTCAGTGAGAAAAGTGAGTGCCCACATCATTTGAGGTCATTGTTGTGATTCTTAAGTTATAACATTGTCGTAGTTTGAAAAAAATTAGTTTTTTGAACTTCAGTGGTCAAACCAATGAGTGCTCAGGTTTAAAGACTGGCACCTGGTGTGGCCACTGAGGACAAGGATCCGCCTCTGAGAACACAGGAGGTTAAAAGCAGAGGGCTCCCCGGAAAACGCTCTCTTGGTTCTGGTCCCTGAGGACGGACGGATCTCCCCTGCCCAGCGGCTGGCTGGGCGGGGGAGGGGAAGCCATGCGGCCTCGGTGAGATGATGGAAACTTTATAAATGCTAATCCTCCTGAATTTGAAGAAGAAAGATAGAGAGAACTAAGCAAAGATGATGAAAGTTTGTGCAAGTGGAAGATTGTCAGAGAATGCTGAAAAGAATCTTAGGTGAGAGGAGATGATAGAGTGGCCTTTGGCTGGACTATTCTTATAGCCATGGATGGACTCATTTCTTTTCTGTAACACAGAAACTGCATCTGGGGAGAGACATTGGCTTGGAGCCAAGAGTGGACAGTAGTGTGAACAGAGATGAGAGGAAGAGCTCTGTTCTCAAGGCCCCTCGGCCCCAGGGAGTAATATTGGGGGGGACTGGTGTCCCAAAATTTGAGAAGCTGTCGTTTCTTGGAACTAACCAAAGCATCTTTAAAAAGGAAGACCCTAGAAGCAGCTCTGGTCCATGCACAGTGGTGAGAGCACTGGACATGGAGGAAGAGGCCACAATGTGGTGCAAGGAAGACTCCTATCTCTCCTCGATGGACTAAGTACTGATTATCGAAAGGGTGGTAATAGACTAAAGATTAATTATCTAAAGAGTGGTAACGTGATTGGGAATTTTTAGTTTGTTTTATTGTGTTGAGAACTGATGGTGGGGGGGAGGAAGAGTGTTTTTTAAAGTTTTCATGTTCTTCTGTATGTGTCTTCTTTGCATATTATAAGTAATAAAGTTCTTTTCTTTTGCTTTCTAAATTAGAAACTGTTTTGCTCTTGTTTTTGGTCACATCTCACAGCAAATACCAGGGACAGTATATCCTCATAGGGGCACTGGCCTTGTGCCAATGTCAAACCTATGACAAACATTAAATATAATTTCACACAGAATATCATGTCACCATGTTATTCATTCTGTATTTTGAATCAAATAATGGTATTTATAAGCCAAAGAAAGGAGATAGTGAATTTATTTAGGGATATATTAAATGTACTTGCCATTTCCCTTTCACCACAGTCAACTAATATGCTTCTGAAAGTGTACAGGGTTATTAATCTAAATTCCAAAAATCAGGAAGTGTTTATTCCATGTTGAATTCTATCTTCTTTCTTTCCAGCTGGCTATAAAACACGAGCGAATGAGTTTTGGCGTGATTGCTGGGAAGTTGCAGTAGTTAAGTACTGTAGCTAAAATATGGATCTCAACTGTTGGTGATCATCTTTAGTATGCCCATTCTAAACTACATGGAGGAAAAAAAGTATAATTTTTTTTAAATCAAATAGAATAAGTCATATCAGCAATCTGTGGTTTGTTTTTTGAAAGCAAAGCAAAAGTTTGGTCTTGAAAGAGGAAGCAGGACCTGAATCCTGGTGGCCATTTGGCTTACATGGTCTTGTCTGCTTGATTAACAGTATTGGTGGGCAGGTAGTTTGGAGGAATCCAGTTGTGAGGCAGGTTGAATTGTGTGTTTCATACATAGTCATCACCCTGCAGTTCCCTTTTGTGATGGAACAGATAGTATTTCTACATCGTTCAGCAGTGGATTTTTGTGACTGATGATGATTCAATGGGCATATATCACATGCAGTGTAGGTGCACAGCATTTATTGCTATTAATGTGGAAACTTAGGAGAAGTATTCTGGAAGAATACTGCAATGCTGTGCTGTCAGGATATGCTGTTGTTATGTAAATTGCTCTCTGAATTTCTGTTGCTAAAAAGAGATTTGCAATATCCATCTGACACTCGTCAGTGAATAAGCATAATACTATATAGAGTATGAGAAAATACTTGTACCTTTTTCCTACTTGAGTTCTCTTTCTCTGTTGTAGAAAGCCGTAGACATGCTTTTGGATAATGAAGATAAAATTTCCGTGAGTATAACAAGTTCATGGCATGGCAGTCCAATGCTATCTTTTATTACCTGTCCTCCTTTCAGTCTTGTAAATGTGATGTTTATCACAGGTTTGTTTACTTTCAGATTGATAGAATTGTTGAAGAATTAGAAAACAGGCCTGAGTTACAGCACGTGGTAAGTGTTCCTGTATTCTACTGATTTCAAGTTGAACTGAATAAACTCAGCTGCACATACCTTTTACAGGCATGTTTATCATGATCATGTTAAAATGCACCTGACACTGAAATGTCATAAATCAGCAGAGACTAAAGTGGCTACTTCTGCCGGTTTCCTCTTTAGCATGACCATTTCTTCTTCACAGTAGTTAAATGATCTTAAAATGTCTACCTGTGAGAATTTGATAACATAATGCATGGTTATTAACATCTCCTTATAGCATTGTAGGCACTTGTCTTTTCTGGTCAATTACTTCTTGCTTTTATTCCTCCTTTTTCCCTACCCAAAAATGGGGTTGGTTGGTGGGTGCAGCTCTGAAATATGTTTTACTGATCCATACAGGAAATGAATTGCTTGTCTTTCTGGAGCTCTAACTTCCATATACTGTCGAATTGTTCTTGTTTGTACAGAATTACAATATCACTGTAAGGCTGTGGCTCCACACTGCTATTCCAAGAGCTCCTCTTTGGTTTGATCATACTGTCAGTGGAGTACGTAATGTGTGACTGTGGGCTTGGGCTGTATTAGAGAGGAAACTTTAACTTGCTGCTGGTTACAGATAGGGCTCAGGTATTCATCTGGTGGAGAGGTGATTTATGGATTAGAGATCTGATTATGGGAAGCAGATATATGAAAAGTGCAGTCCACAGCCCAGGAGTGTTGCAAAGGCAACTGACAGACTGTCAGTTTACAGCAGGGATGTATACAAAGGAAGGCAACAGAGACAGTGAATGGTCTAGAGAGGAAGCCATACAAAGAGCAGTTGAGGCTTGGTTTTCTTCAGCCTGGAGAAGAAGAGATTGAGGGGAGTCCTTGTAGCTATTTACACCTTCTTCACAAGGGAGGCATCAGGCATTGATCTCTTCTCTGATGACCTGTGACAGGACCCAAGGGAACAGCATGAATCTGTGTCAAGGGAGGTTTAGGTTAGATATTAGGAAAAGCTTTTCCCACTAGAGCACTAGAGTGGCTGGGCACTGGAACAGGCTTCCACTCCTGGAAGAAGTCACAGCATCAGGCCTATCTGCATTCAGGAAGCATTTGGATAGTGCTTTCAGGAACATGGTGTGATTCCTGAGGCTGTCCTGTGCAGGGCCAGGAGTTGGAATTTGATAATCTATGTGGTTTCCTTCCAACTAAGGAGTTTCGATTATTCCATTAATAATATTGAATAAGTGTGTTGGAATTCTGATTCTTTTTTGATTCCTAGTATTTACACAAGCTTTTCAAAAGAGACCACCATAAAGGCCAACGATATCATGAGAAACAGATCAGCCTTTATGCTGAATACGATCGACCTAACTTACTTCCATTTCTCAGAGACAGCACACACTGCCCATTGGAGAAGGTAAGCCCCAAAAATCTAAGCATTTGTTCTTGATTTTTATGTCTGGTCTGTAGCCTGTAGTCTTGTGAATTTCAAGTTGTGTCTGGTACTGCCTCTACTGCCAATATGAGGTATCCTTAGAGTTTGTGACAATCACCTGCAGTTTGGTTTGCAAAGCTGATGACACCTGAAACATTCCTCTCAGCTCACAGGGCAGGAATTGATCATTATTTTTAATGCAGAAGTACTGAATTCACATTTTATGTGTAGCTACAACTTACCTACTCATCTCTGTTTAGCCTGACTGAACAGTAGGTTATGGTTTCAAGTAATTGACAAACATTTTTTCCAAATCTAGGAGCTGTAAGTGTTAGATCTTGAAAAACTGGTAGCTGTAAGTGTAGTTCTATCTTTTTATTGTAAGGCCATAAGTTTCTCTTGAATAATATACACAATATAAGTCACTGAATTAACAGGGCTAAAAGTATTTTGTCTTTATATTTTGGCTAATACACCTGGGTTTTACAGAGTACCAGGTTTCCATCTTCTAACATTTTTATATTTTTTTCTATTTTCCTTCCTTGCTTTTTCTTGTCAAATTACAAAATGCATAAAGGCCAATCTTGAGTTGTTTCCCCTGCATGAATTAATGTGAAACAAATGAAAATTCTTAAGTTTTCCAATTTAGATGGGTATTTTTTTTTTTTTGTATTTTTTGCTGTTAATGGCTGAGCAGAGCAGAGGTTGTGAAAGGATGCCTATCCATATGCAACTATAATGATTACATAGTAATTTTCAAGTTATTTTCATTACGTAGTAGTTTTCAAGGGCAATATTGAATATTGTATTTTACATGGTTAACATTTCAAATAAACTAGTACTGTTCCTTGACCTGGCTGACCGGAGCCCAGGCTAGCTCAAAGCACACCAGCACTGTGCCAAGTGTGGGGAACAACTGAGGCATGGGGTTTGTGCTTTCAGCTGAACCTTCAGAGCCAATCCTCCTAGGTGCAGAGTGTCTCATCATGTCCAGGGTTTGGGTCGAGAAGAAAGAGAGAGGCTCTCCAGGTCTGAGGTTCCAACCAAGAGCAGTTTATTGGGGTTGAAGAGAAACAGGCGAGAAGAGGCCTGGGCAGCTCTGTGCACAGGATTTTATACAGCTACAAATCAGGGGGTGGGTACAACACATTGTCCAATGGGGATAACTCAGGGGTGGAGTTGAAGGATTCAGTCATGGGTCTTTGCACGAGTCAGGGTAGATGGGAGGAGGGAAGGGGTCACGTGCACCAATGGGACATCGAGGTTTGGGTGATGCCCCAGAACACCCAGGGGGAAGGACAGTAAAGGGATTGGCTCTGGGGAAGATTGGCATGTAAGGAGCTGGAACAAGGGGTTGGGTAACAGTGGTTGATAGGGAAAGAACTGGAACAGAGGGCAGGGAAAAGCATGAAGGGAGAGTGGTGGGAGGGCACAACGTTGGGAACAAACAAATTGGGAATGAACACGGCGGGGGGGGGGGGGGGGGGGGGAGGGGAGGGAAACAGGGGAACAAACCATTAGCATTAAATCTTAACAACGACTGAGTTAAACTAAAACAAACATGAGCTGCAACAGTTCCTGGTACCTCTCTTGTTTTGCATGCTTTTGTTTACCAGAAGATGCGTTCATAGGATTGGAGAATTAGGATTTGTTGAAACCATTACCTCAAACTAGGCTGACTAGTTTAGGCAGTGAGCCTGAGAGGTTTCCAGCCAGAAACTTGTGTCTACAACATTGCTTTACTTGTTTTTAACTTTCTGATTCTTAGTTTCTGCCTTATATATTATTAATGTGATCATGAAGTATAAAACCTTACCTGCATTCTTTTTTAATTTTGAGGCAAATTAGTTTTAGTTATTGCACATCCAGCTTCCTATGTTTAGTGGCAGGTGGTGCAGAAAAGTGCCATGTGAAACCGTTGCTCATTTCTGGCACTGCTTTGTTGAAGATACAGGCTATGAGTGAGAATAGGTCAGAGACCCATCAGCTTCTGGAAGGTGTGGTGCAGTAATCACCAAAGTCAAGAGAGAAAAACTTCAGAAAAAATGTGTCATTCTAACCTTAATGTTAAAATGTTAACATCTTTCAGTAATAAGCTAAGGAAGAGCTGAGAAGATACTACTACTGAATCTGTGATTACACTTCTTACCATGCATGTCCTGTAGTAACAATTCTTGAGACATACAGATCTTTTTTTATAAGAAAACAAAAAGGGGAGTAAGAATTTCCCAGTTACCACTATTTTCATTTCCTGTTCAGCAAGTTCCAACACAGTGTATAAATTGCAAAAAGCAAAATCTCTTTGAAAAAATCCGCTCATTATTGCTCTAATGAAGCATCAAGAAGAAATAATTTGTGCTCTCTTGAAGTAAGCTACTTTTATTCAAGTGCAGTTTAGCAAACATTTTAAAAATGAGCTGGAAGAGAAGTAGGAATGTTCCCTGTTTTCCACTAGAGGGAGCATGACAGTTAGGAAATGGCAGTATCTAGAACTATTGAATACATGGTGCTTTGTAGTTTACCTTTAAGTGGAGAGGAAAAAGGGGGCTGTCAGCTGTGTATATAACTTATTAGTATTATTCATACCTTCATCATTCACCTGAAGTATCTAGTTGATAATTCACTTACCCCTAGCCTAAAATCTGTTGTCCCTATCTCTAATCTTCATAGTAACCCTTCTGTAATAATGAGAATTGGAAAGAAAAGTTAATTGCTACCTTGTCTTTGATTGTAACTATACTTTATGCATTTAAAGTTTTGATTTCCAGGTGTGAAAGTTGGTGAACAGTTATTTTTACAGGGATGCTATGAATATTGAGTTTGCTTTCTGTTTCCAAATTAGAAACAGACAGCATTGTTTATGGCATACCAGCCCTGCCAGTTTCCTGTTACTACAAACTCATTGGTAATAATCAGTTTCCAACTACACACAGATTCTGTAGCTGTTAAAGATACTTAACCCTCAGGTCTTTAAACCAAATATACAAGAAATGCTTCCTCCATATTCTTTCATATTTGTTATTTTGCATTGTCTTCTTGGTACAAAAGTTGGAGGGCACTCTCTCTCCTGAAACCATTCTGGTTACCCTGAAAAGATTTTCAGCCTTGTGTTATTAATGAACATCAAGCAGACTTCCATCACTAGAGACCACGTAAGTCCACTCACAGGAAGTAAGTCTTGGTAGCAGATAACCTGAATGTTTTGTATTAACCAACTTTTGGAGGCAGAATAAAGAAATTGCTGGTATAATTAAAGGCAGAGATTGACATAGTCCAGACTGTAATGCCTGTTCTGTCCCCATATTTATTCAGTCTCAGAGAAGATTTTAAAGAGAGTCGTGGAAGTCATGGAGTTTCTCTTCTTAATTAAGGCCAGAGGACTTGGCAGTGCTTATTAAGGGAGCTGTGTTCTTGTCGAGATGAATAATATAGCTTCCTGGAAGAATCACTTGAAGCATTTGTAGTCAATAAAATTTCATGTTGCATGGTTTCATTATATTCTCTCCTCTCCTCTCTTCCCTTACATTCAAGGCTCTTGAGATCTGCCAGCAGAGGAACTTTGTAGAAGAGACAGTCTATCTTCTGAGTAAGTAACTCAGAATCAATTGATCAAACTGTGATCAATTACAACACTTTTAAACTTGTAATAAAATCTATGGTGTGAAAGTATATTGTCTAATATCTAAACCAAATAACATGATTTAAAAAATAAAACAAAGCACTAGATGGATATGAAATCTTTACTTCATATATTGTGTTACTGTGTTTTTTACTTGGGGTTCTTCTGAGGTTCTGGGAGTGTTGTGGAGGCTATGGGTAACAAATTGGGTGGGGAGGTATTTCTGATACAATCTCCAAGAGAAGAGTAATTCTGTCAGTTTTGAAAAGAGAGGAGAAATTAAACAAATGTTTTATTCTGAATACATCTCAGAAGCTTAGTATTATCTTTTGCTGAGATGAAAGATTTGCTTATATTGCTTTCTATAATTTTTTTTCTGTAAAATTAGTTGTAAATTAACTTCTTCATCTGGCCAAGAATTCTACCTTTGAATGAGAGGCATTTTAAGACTTTTATGCATGTTTATATATTAATCATGAACAAAATAGTAAGCATTTTTTTAATAATCTCTGGTTCAGTAAGAAGAATATTTTGTGGACCATTTCAGTCGAGAGTAGGATTTACTAATGAATTTATTTAAAGAATAGTTCATAATTTCTGCTGCTTCTTCCTGTTTCCTCTTAATTTTAATGGGTGTAAGTTGTGCTATAGTTACTGTAAATTAAGAGGGCTCATATGAGCCCTTGAAGCTCACATGATTTCATGTGACATGTATTTCATGTTACAATTTATGTCCATACACATACACACACTCCCCCTCACGTTAGATGTAGCTGCAGTTCAGAACCCCATATGCGACCCAACACATCCTTTGAGAAAGCCTCCAGGTCCCAGTCTGGCAGACTGCTCCGAGCGCTTGTTCAGATTGTACTGATTTGCATTCCTGCATCTGAATAGACTAGATTTGGTCTTAGTAAAATTAGTTCAAGTCAACTTCACACTTACAAAGTTCTTATTGAAAGAGCACTGGACACTGATGGGCAATTAGCTCTTATTTTTCCTTCCAGGCAGAATGGGTAATAGTCGCAGTGCCTTGAAGATGATAATGGAAGAATTGCAAGATGTAGATAAAGCTATTGAGTTTGCCAAGGAACAAGATGATGGAGAACTTTGGGAAGATCTCATTTTATATTCTATTGACAAACCACGTAAGTGGGATAGTTTCTTGGAAGTCTTGCATGTGTGGAATACTATTGAAATTAAAGGATTGAATTATTCACATGTGTATTAGAGAAAATGTTTATGCATGGTAAGGGAGGCGTTCTGGTTTGTGAAGCACAACACAGCTGTCCTACTGTGCATAAAAACTTGCAGTAAGTCAGTGTGAGAGTATGCTACACAATGAATACATTGGGGCTTAACACTGAATAAGCTCTGCATAATTATGTCCTTAGTGACAAATCAAGGGGACAGTAGTGCTTTTAGTTTAGAAGAATGAGACTTTATTTTTAGACAGCCTCAAAATACAGTCTGCAGGCTTGATGAGGATTTTGCATAATATGTTATTACAACTGCTTCCCTTCAAGATTCTGAAAATGAAAAGCCTACACCTTTCTTCCTCTCAGTAAAACAACTAATTTTTTTTCTCTTACAAAGGTAAGATTGGCAATAATGAGTGCGTTTTGCCTTTCATTCATTATATGAATAGCTACTCCAAGTTAAAAGGTTAGATGGACTCAGAAAAATAAGCATCAGTGTTGCCAAAGAGGCAGATTCAAAGAATTTCAAATGACTAATAAAATAGAATTTTCATATCTATTCCATTAGCTTTTAAAACCTCTTCTGGTGCTTTAAATTACACATAATTGAATGCATCACTGTAAGTGATGCTATAGTCAGTGACGTCTTTAGAGCAAAAGGGAATCAAAGCATACAGAATTATCTCAGTTCCTCTGTTACAGTTTCTGCCTATTTGCAAAGCAGCTCTAGTGATATTCATTCTTCAGTTGCGGGGGTTGAAGAAAAAACACAGCCTTCAGTCATCGTTCTAGTGGGTTTTTTAGCCAGATGCTTTTCAAAAAGCAAAAGACTTCTATCATGTCACTCTCACCAATGTTTAGAAACACATTGAAGTCAGGTTAGGTGCTTGAAAATGTGCTTTTAAACCCTGGAACTGGGAATGGAATTGCCACATAAAAAACAACTAATTTTTTCACTCTATTTGCTTGAGTACTCTTTTTATTGAATCAAATGCATTATTTACTTGTGAGTTTGTGCTGGAGACTCAGTTACTACTCTGCTGAATACACTGGAAGTTCTGTAATTTGCCAAACTGTAACTTCCACACTTTCCCAAAGGCTTGTATTCAAGTAAATACAGCTGCAAGAAACATACAAAGACTGTAAAAGACACTTAGTGTTTTCACTTAGTAGAGAACTGTCAAAGAATAAGCCAAAGCCTGTAGCTTGTCACAAAAGTATCCTTTAATCAGGTATTTTGCTAGATTGTTTTTCTTAATTTTTTCATCTCTTGGTTTTCACAGCTTTTATTACTGGTTTGTTGAACAATATTGGAACCCATGTTGATCCTATTCTTTTGATCCATCGCATTAAGGAAGGCATGGAGATTCCTAATTTGAGAGATTCACTAGTGAAAATTCTTCAGGACTACAACTTGCAGGTAGATGTTGCATTCTTCATGGGATACTAATTTTCAGAGAGACAGCAAACCCTCTTTGTCACTGAACAGCATAAGAAATTGCTATCATTATTTGTTCAGTCATTGGTCATGGACACTGAGGGCCAAAACTATGACAGAAATAGTGGAAATTTCTTGATGGCTTCTAGCCCTTTTAAATATCTTCCATACCATCATAAGCCTGGTGGGTAGTAGAACTGGAAGCATCTTGAGTGATTCAGCCTATTTTACACTGCCCAACTGTCCAGTATTGGAAAGTTTCATGACCAGTACTTTTTATTCTGTTTCACATGAATGGAGAGGCAGAATGGAGGCGGAATGCAACATGCCCTCACTGAAACATTCATCAGGTGTTAGAGCCATATGTTCAGTGTCATACTAAAGGAAGGAAGATGAACTTTTAAAATCAAATTCATGTCAATGATGCAGAATCAATTGGTTAGAGCATGATTTTAATAATGCCAAGGTTGTGGGTTCAATTCCTGTATTTGTACCATTCACTTAGAGTTGGACTCAATGCTGCTTCCAACTCCAAATATTCTGTGCATGTGTTGCTGTTTATGCATTTAAAAAAGAATGGACTGTTCACTGGATTATGTGAGTTCTTACCCCAGCATAATTATACAGATATGTGCAGTCCTCTACATGGTTGGTTCTGACACGTGTTTGTAAGAACTTAAAAGAAGCATACCTTTCAGTGTTCCCTGAAAGTAGCCAGTAGAGTGTGTTGCATTGCATATTTTAAGTCTTCCTGCTACAAAAGGAGTCCCAAACTTGAATTCTCTGTTATGCTGTTTTGCATCACTCTACTGAAAGAAAGATACAGAGGAGTTTGAATGTGTCCAGTGTGACTATGCAGAGCCCAAGAAGACATAGCTCAGTAGGCAGCTGAAACTCCATTTTCTGAGCCTCAAACATTTGTTCCCCATCTGCTATTAGTCTTTCAACATTTCGAGCAAATAGATGGGCTCAATGGTTGCATTAAGGTCACGGCTGGTATCTTGCCAGGCCAGTAAAAACCCATATCTCCCTTCAGGGCAGGGTTTAAGCTTTTCTAAGGCTTTTCCATTATTTTACTTTTACATTAACTTCAGATTATTACTTTGGCTGTTTCAAAGAAGCATTTACTTCATGGGGTGCTAGTATCCTTCCAAAATAATACTAGCTAAATGCTATGCTACATTTCAACAGTTGCTTGTAATCTTGCTGCTGTCAGTACCACCACTGATCCTCCTGTTCTTGCATTCTCATGAGATCAAAATGTAATATATGTTGTGTTTGCAGGTGGACTGAGAAAGTGCTGTAAGCATAGCTTCAGCTTTACACATATACAGAGTACATTGCATGGCTTCAGACAAAGATGGTGACATCAATGTAGTGGTCATATTTTGGGGACAGAAGTGTAATTTTTTCTTCAAATACCTTTTAACAGAGTTACTTTTTAATAAAAAGCATGTATTTAACCTTGAGAATGATATCTAAAATGATACTGATAGCATTAAAATGATTAATGGATTTCAAATTAATTGATTGAAGTAGAGTTGGATAGCTCTAGGGTTAAATTTAGATTTCATAGGAATAATAGAAATTAGTGAATCTTAATGTTAATTTGTGCTTGGCTTGCTTGTATGATAGAAAAAAGTATAGCCCAAATAGTTTAAAATAAGTCTGTTCTTTAAGTGTTACTGGCAATATGGAATGCACTGTTTATGAACAGATGGTATATCTACATCAAAATTTAGAGATCTTATTGCTGGTCTTGCACACTTGCCAAAGTAGCCACTTGGAAAGCTCATGTTTTATAGAGGACTGTTTCTGCATTCAGCGTGTGCTTCAGGACATGGCTGTGAATGGGTGAATGTCTAAGCAGCCTCTCCTTGCTGAGGGCAGTTCTGCCCTAGCGGAACTGTTACTGCTGCCTCATTACCTGTTTTAAAGCTCATTTTTGATGTGTTTGTATGATTCCTGGTCATACCTCTGCACAGTGTAGATTCATGCTGAGAAGTCAGTGGCCTTTATTCTGGCCTGGCACAACTCTGGCTTTCAGTAGAAATCTCCTGATGTGTAGCATGAAACATACCAGACATTTCAAATTCACTCAGAAATACAAATTTAATTGGCTAGGATTTTCTGTATCTTCATCTTCTTGGATCTTGACCTCTGTATACATATAAGTTTTATTGTTCTCATTTTCAAAGGCAAAAAGATCCATGAAGGAGGAGCACAGGTGCAAAGAGAAACTGCTGCTTGACTTGCAAGTCACTGCCTAACAGAAAAACTGTGCTGGTCTTTTCATAATGATGGCTTCCCAAAAGATGTTACCGCTGTGCAATTATATTGTTTAACTGTGGGCTCCTTTTGCAAGTCCTGATAAGATTGTTTTTTGCCTATATAAGCATGCAAATGCAAAATTCCTATTATGCTCTTGAGCTTCCATACCAGTAAACTTTACTTAGGTGTAATGTGAAGTATGGGTAGGAGTTAAAAGCAGTGATTTAGACAGACTTTATCTTTTTGAAAACAGCCCTTTCCATCCCAGCAAAACCAAGTAAATCAAATTGAGTGGCTGCCAAAGTATGTGAGACTCACAGTATGCATTAGAGAATCCAACAAGAAAGTCTACTAATGCAAATTTTGTTCTAATTTTTTTTTATTATGGACTCCTCCTTGAATAATTTTTATTAATGTTGGCAGATTGCAGTCTGATTGCTTTACTTTAAAAAATTGCTACCCACTAGATGAACTGCTGCCACTGTTCTATATGCTGCTCTAAGCTCACCTCAGCTTTGTGATTAACCTTTGAAATATGATCACTACCAACCAACCAAGCATAACACTAAAGCAGAATTAGATATTGGTTTTGGCAAAAATAAAACATAGATCATGTACAACTTTTTTCTTAGGCTACTATTTCAAGTAAGTACTACTAATTTGCTTTTTGCTCTGACATTACAACTCTGCATCACAAGTAGGGATCTACTAACTTGCCTTCCAGAATACTCATTTGTATTTTCCAACTTCAGGAAATGCAATTCTGCCATGAGCTTAAAACTGAGCACACTCCTAAATATTCCCCTAAGAAAATATTTGGTTTTCGAATTGTAATATGATATCAAATCACCTTGAAGTGATTTTTAAAGTTTCTTTCACCCCTGAAGATAATTTATTTTGGAATTTTTTTTCCATTGTCATTATTTGAATTAATGTATTAAAACCATAGTACATAATCAAATGACACTGTTTGACTGTAGTGATGAAAGTTTATTTATTGATGAAGTAATGCTGATGTTAGTGTTTATACACCGTAATAGTCACAAAGTTATGGAGACAGACAACAAGGACAAAGTTATAGTTCTTTGAATTTCAGTAGGAGCGTTTATCAAATAAAGTGTAGTGTGAAGCTTTTTTACTGATTCTAAAATATACTTTGTTGCTGTCATAAATTTATATATAAATTAGACATGTTGGCTTACAGAGAAACCCGCTTATCAGAAATTACACATTCCTAGTGCTTTTTTTAAGTGCAACTAAATCATCATTCTCCAGGTTTCTAAAGCATTGTATTACACATCTCCCAAAAAAGGCTGGTAGTAAGATCTCCTTATCTGTAGACTTGTGAGTTAATTATAAGCCTGTTATAAGACATTAATTTTGAAGAATTAAGGATTTTTAAGTTGCTGAATTATGTAAAGTAGATAAGCTTTGTCTGTAGTTAACAGAAGCCAGATCTTAGATAAGCTATGCCAGATCTAGTAACTCATCACTTGTCAACTTTATGTTTATGTAGCTGGGCTTATAATGAAAAACAAAATGTGGTAAATAGATCTCAAGGACACCATATAGCTGCAGACTTCCCATGTTTGAAAAATCCATTGAACACAGGAAACTATAGGTTCTACCAAGGATTCATTTGTCATGTGTGCGTTGTAAAGGTAGAAAGATCAGTACAAGGAAGACTCATTTTACTTCCTCATTTCTAGTGACCCCTCCCCAAAAGAGACCCCTGACTCACTTCAGGGAACAAACTACGCATGCTTAATAGCTTTTTTTTTTTCCAATTAGCATACAAAGAAGAGGAAAAGGAAGTGACAGGGGTATGAATCTGCATTTGCATTTTGTATATTCAACACTTTTGTAAATAAAAAGCTTTGTAATTACTTGTGATCTTCGCAGTGCACATTAGGGAGTTATCCCATGCGCTGTCCGGCATCACAATAAACATACACTTTCTAACTTTAAACTGTTAGAGGGTTTTCATTCGTCATAATTGAATAACAATATTAGATAGATATTCATATTTTAATAATTCAGTTCTGCTTTCCAAATATATAAAATAGGTGTCTCTTCAACTTTGATTTGTATATGAATGAAATGTAGGAACTGCTTGTGGTATTGGAAGAGGCTTAAATACCTCCCTTGTTTTAGAAAGAAGTGCTTCATTTTTCACCCTTTCTATTTCATTTGTTAGAGTAAATCTTTGAAAGATGTTGGTATTCTAAGACTCCTTTTCCCCAGCTTTAAAATACAGAAGCAATTTGTTTAGATGTAGTAATTACAGATTTTTTGGATTAGCCATTTTACTCAAACATTGATTTACTAGTTTGCACTTTGATTGAACCTGCAGTAACTCTGATGGGTAACAGACATTGATCCATTCACAGAATTTACGTCTGTCCAGTCATAATAGAGTTTATGGACTAGCAGAACGCAGGATAATCCAATGTATGCTGATTGAAACAGCACCTGGAAGAATTGTTAGGTTATGCTCCTGAACGTAACTAAAAATGCTGTTCAGATACCTCGGAGGCACTAGAGAGCAGGTGGCAGCTTGCACAGGGGCACATGTGCCTTTTGTCTGTAAAGACTAAAAATAATTGTGGTAGTGATGCTAATTGAAAGAATTTGGTTAACCAGCCTTGAGAAACTTGGACTTGTTTGTGGGTCAAGCTGAATCAAGGCCTGAATTTATTCCCAGAGCTTTGAGTATACCCTGTCAAATTAGCTGCATACTGCAGTGCTTTTCTTTAAAGATAATGTTAGACAAATCAGGACTGTTTTAGTCAAATAGAATGGTTTATGCCTAGTATTTTCCCTAATATAGCCAGAAAACAAACTTTTTTTTCTTTTTTTTTAGCAATAACTGTTTTGGTTTTAGCAGTTTTCATTAATTTCACAAAAGGCATTACTTCTGCCTAAAACTTCTTTCTGTACGTGCGTGATGCTGTCCTGCTCATAATTACATGCTTTTAAAAGATAAATAAAATTTGGTTTTATCCTCAGTTCTGTTTCTTCTTGGAAAGTGGTTTCATCACAAATTTATGCCCAATGTCAGTTTTAATTAGTTCAACTTAACCTTAGGGTGCATAGTTACTATTTCTCCCCCCTTTTAATTAAGCTCCCTCTCTCTTGACTCCAAATTCCCTTTTCTTTGCTTTCTGTAACTCTTAAATTGTCCATTTTTGAGGCCTTCAAATCAATTTCTACAGAAGCATTGAGATCTATTACCTTCAGAACAGACAATTTACATTCTGCACTGTGATTTTTCCCTTTATATAATAATGGCTGCCTACTGTATCCCATTTCTAGCAAAATAAGGTCTGACAATCATTAAATGTGGTATGGAAATATCTTAGTGATGTTTAAATAATGGAAGAAAATGCATATTCATAAAAGACATGTTTTATCAGGTGTTTCTGTTACTCCTGGATTTTAAGGCATCAAACAGTATTGAGGTTTTCCAATGACCTACTGATGTCTGTAGTTTCTCTCTTCATTTTTCTTTCTTTTTAATGATTTTTTTTCTATTAGCACACTGTATTTTAATTTAAAAATGCTAGGACACACATCTTCCCATTGTATCTTTTTTTCATTTAATACTAAGGTTGTCAGAGTTCAAGAAACATTTGGACAGTGTTCACAGGCACATGGTGTAATTCTTGGTGCTATCCTCAGCAAGGTCGGGAGTTAGACTTGACAATCCTTGTGGGTCCCTTCTAGATCAAGATATTATATGACTCTATGCTCGTTTTACTCCTTTTACTTCAACATGGGGAGGTTTCATCTGTCTATGTTGAGTGCACTTAGCAGAGAATCTAGTATATAGCCAAGACCTCATCCTCTCCAAGTTATATAATATACTTATTTTTGGAATAGAATTTGTTGATTGAAAATAGTTTGAATCAGGTAAGCACTCTTTCTGAAACACAGTCTTATTCAGTTGTCCATGCTAAAAGTTCATCGTATTTTTTTCAAACCTAGCAACAGTTTTCTTTATTTAGAACAAAATTAAATTCTTTGTTGCCTTTGGATAAAGTTAGCAAGGGAAAGACATAACCAGATTGTTCCTGTAATTATCAACAGATAAAATTATTAATTTTCTAAGCATTTGCCTTGTAGATCTGCATTCAGTTGCTGGTGCTCTGAAATGTTTTATAGCTCTATGTCTCTAATTCCAGAGAACTGTCATTCTCCTGTTGATATGCCCAGTTTGAAATGCTCATAGTGTTATTCATTGTTAATTTTTTTAAAGTATTTCAGATTTGCAGTCTTAGCTGTGTATCATTCTTAGCACCGTGTCCCTATTACTTCAGAATGTGTATGTGAAAAGGTAGAGTTTTAGACAGTGTCCACCTGGCTTTAAAATCTATTATTGTATTTCTTCTTAGGTATTTTCATTAACTGTATCTTGCACTATCTTAGAATGCTCAATATCTGCTGTAATACAAATGAACAGAAGAAAGGAATGAACATTGCTTCTTTATACCTCTCTTTTAGTAGGTTGCCCACATTATAATTGACCATGAATATCTTTAGAAAGCACTTTTCAAAGGAATTGTTGTATTGGAAAAAAATTTCCCATCCATTTGGGAGGAGGAAGAAAAAATTCCAAAATACATACTCAAGTTTGTCATCTTTCCATACTTGCTTATTAAGTATTGTGAAATAAGGCTCTGTATAATTTTTATGCCCTTGCTTCTTCTGTGTTTCAAAAGCATTTCAAGCGAAGACATGGCAATCTAATGAAAAATACCGAATAAGTCAAAAGGCAGCTGAGACTTTTGCTAAAGAGGAATAAACTAGGGACCTTTGGTTAGTTGCATGGACATTTTATACTGCTTATTAAATGACACCTCATATATGTTTGAACAAAATATATTTTGAATTGCAGTGTTTAGGAAGGTTTTATGATTATCAAATATCTTTTCTGAAGAAGACAGGAAAGATAAAGGAAGAGGTTGTTTTTAAATGGTTTGGAAATTAATTCTGAGGGGCACTGTAAAAATTCCTCTCTGTTGTAATTTGCTAATGTTGTCTCATTGAAAAATATTCATAATTTATGATAATAGTATCTTTGTAAAGAATTTTATTTCTTTATGTTTGTTTTTGTTATGTGGGGGTTTTTTTATTGTGAGCTTTGCATTTAGGTAGAGATGATGGCAACAAAAGGTTCCTCCTTTGTCTCCTTTATAATACCTTGAAAAGTTTTAAACATTCTTTGCACTCTCTTTGGCAGCAGAAACACAGTGGTGACTTGCCAAGGTAGTTGATGTGCCCATCTTTTAAATAACCACTGTCTTTCATGTTCTTTGCTCCAACAGATCTTACTGCGGGAAGGTTGCAAAAAAATACTCGTTGCCGATTCTCTTTCTTTATTGAAGAAAATGCATCGAATTCAGATGAAGGGTGTTCTAGTAGAAGGTGAGTACAGAGGAAACATGATGACTTTCAAGGTCTTCAACACTATTGCTTGGTTTATATACCCCTGATTGTCTGCTTTGGAAGCTGCCCCAAAGCCTTTTGGTTTTTACCTTATCTGTAGAGTGTAGTAAGATATTAGATGCTTATTCCCTTTGTAAAGGAACTACTTGTATCACGAAAACTACAAGACCCAGCATGCAGCTATTTCTCTTGATCAATCTCTGCATATTCAGTAATGTGTTGTGTCCTGCAGTTTGTCTGTAAAAGTGAAAATGCTGTTTAGTACCAACATGGACAGTCAAATGGTAATAATCTGCAACCAAAGCAAAAGATACAAGAAAGTTGTCAGAAACAGTTGAAAATATTTTGCAAGGTGCTAATGATGCTTGTGAGCAGCGCCATAATTCACATCAGCTGAGTGTTAGTAGCAACAGACAAAAGCTGACAGGACAGAGTACCAGAGCTTCTGCTCCAAAATGGTGCAGTGTTAACAGCCTCTTATCCCATGCTCCTTTTTTCAGTTTGCCTTTTGTCGCTTCAGCACTGATCCTGAACAGCCTCAATCCTGCAATTCTACCATCATCAGATCTAAATATTTATCATGTTGTTATTAGAAATGCTACTTCAGTATTGC
Source organism: Sitta carolinensis (assembly GCA_032173965.1). NCBI lineage: Eukaryota > Metazoa > Chordata > Aves > Passeriformes > Sittidae > Sitta > Sitta carolinensis. Next base: position 53,171,422 of record CM063284.1, on the reverse strand, counting down.
TCTTCAATTTTTAATAGATTCTGTTAGACATTTTAAGTAAATGCTTTAAGACCAAGCACCATTTCTGTAATAGCAGTATTGTCATGCCTGCTTTATAAGAAAGTAAACGTGGTATTTATTAACAAAGCTTAGTTTTGGGGTTTTTTTGTTTTTCAGAGGAGAATATCTGTGAATCGTGTCTGTCTCCAATACTTCCTTCAGGTAGGATACTTTTCTAGAAAAAAAAAGAGGTTGTAAATTTCTTTTTCGTAGTATTTTTAAGAGGAACTACTGTTTGCTTTTATTCATAAAAACATGGAGTCTCCCTTGGTGATCACTGTATAAATTTCAATCTCCTATGCAAAGCTTGCTTTTGAATTCTGATGTGGGAGTGGAATTTAATTGAACATTTTTTGTTGCAGTAAACTCAGATAGTCTTTTTTACTCAACTTTGACTTCCTTATTTTCTGTTTTGAATACATGGTATTCAAAGCAACTTTTAATACCACCAACATACATATTCTCAAAGATTTTTAGAACCACATAACTAAGCTGCTGCCACCAAATCTTGTCCATCTCTGTTGCATTATTCACACTAAAATTGCAGATTATAAAATGCTGTGGAATGTACTTTTTGTCTGAATGGTGGAGAGTTCTTGGCTTCAGTCATTGGTGCCACATTTGAAACATATTAAAACCTACTAGCTTTAAAATCTAAAGTTAGTTGTGAAACTAGAAATTCAGGATGTTATTTTGGAGGTTTACATTTTTCAAGGCAACTATAGTCCAGAAATATCAATGTAGTTGGGTGTCTTAAAAAGAAGAAGTTTTACTAAGAATATCTCTTGTGGCCCATTAAAGTGAGAATATAACATGAAGCATATATACAGACATTTTTTGTTTTCTAAGTGTTAATAGCTGAATAGGGTCACTTAAAATTTGTCTGGTTTCTACCATTTTTCACTTAATAAATAAAAGCAACTACACTGGGATCATGTGCAGCAATATACAGAGGAGGAAAATCTGGCAGAGTTGAATGTGCTAGTGCTTTGAGGTATGTGTTGAGGAGAAGGCCAAAGTATAATACGAATGATCCTCATGAGTGAGATGGTTATTCTTTAGATATGTGGATGTTGTATTTAGGGTTGTAATTTGGCTAAATATTCATGTGGGAATGGAAATCCACATCATGCACCTAGGCAGCTTTTTGCCAAATTTCAGGATCATGACGTGCAGTGCAGTCTCTAAAACTGCTCAGTGTTCTGGTTCCCTTCACACTAGTGCAAGAATTTTTCTGTTAACTTTTCTTCAAAGCAGCTCAATTATTTGGTGGTAGTTCACTCTTCTCCCTGCCCAAATTTAGCATGTAGCATATACTGAGAAGAAAAGTTCCTGATGGAAAAGTATACAGCATTTAAGCCAAAGAATAAAATTGTCTTGTAACTCAATCACTGGCACACATTACCTGAAACCATCACTCTTAATGGTTTCTGTGAATGAGCCAGAATAATTTGGAAATGATTTTGAGAGATGTTACTTGAAGTTTCTCTGTATATAATAGAATGTGGGCATATACTGCTGTAGCCACTAAATCATTCGTTTCACTGCCCTGCTGGAAATAATTTATTTTTCTATTTCCCAGATGCATCCAAGTCCTTCAGTGTGGTAGTGTTCCACTGCAGACACATGTTTCACAGAGAGTGCCTACCTGTATCTAACACAGTAAGGAATTAGCTTTAATATGTCTGACACCTTTGCCAAAGATAAAGTGACACACTTTCTTTTGTCAGCTATGGAGAAGGGCATGGGTCTATGAGGAATTGTATGATTATAGTAAGAACTTGTGATGATACCACATAGTAGATTGTGACCAGAGAAAAGGGAGTTTAAGGATACTGCAACTAAAGTTCATCCAATGTCAAAAGAAATCACTGCTGTTTGAAAAGTATTTATCACTTTCTGCAAGCAGGATATGTAATGAAGCTCCAAGACATGAAGGGAATACAATCTCTCTTATTTTTTAATTCTTTTCCATTCCAGCTTTTGCTTTAATTAAACATACTCAAAGCCAAGAATAAAGGTATTTTCTCAAGTGAACCACGTTAAATGATTCTAACCTGGAAGACGAAACAAAAATCAGTCCTTTCAGATTGAATATTTAAATATATTTGTTACCATCCTTATGGTCAAAACATGGGGTTTTTTATAAGTTGTTTGGAGGGTTGGTTTGTTTGTTCAATTAACACAAGGCAAAAAAGTAACTTCTACATATAACAGGATTTAAATTTAGGAAAAAAAAATTTTGAATGGTAACAAAATCACATAGAAAATTAAATTTAAATAATTAAAATCCTGTATCTGTCTCTGAAAATTAATGTATTGAAAAAATAGCTTTATGAATCACTTAATCAGTAAGTAAACAAACAAACTGCTTGTAGCCATATGGTATATCGCGTGTATACTTAAATATGTTATGAAAAGCTTAATGTAGATCATTTGTACAAGAAGGCCCAACAACTAGTAAATATTTCTTCAATACTTACCACAGATTTTATTGTGAGAAATAATCTAAAATTTGTCTAATATTCTCAGTTTTCTGGGGCAGGTGGGATTTTTAAATGTTACATTGATATTATATGATCTATATTCATGTACAGTATGTATGACTACAGGGGAGTCTGCATGTAACAGAGCCAAATTTCCCATTACATTGTTTATATGACCTTAGGTGATCAGTTATGTTACTGATATTTGATTATTGGTGACATACTGAAAGGAAAATAGTGCATGCACAAAATGCACACAGAGCTAAACACAAGGTAACAATAAACACATCTTTGATGTCAAATGACAGTATTTGGGCCCTGATATCAATAGTTGGAAATTTGTGGAGCACTACCCAAAGACAGATCTGTGACTAAGGCATCTAGTGGTTATTGGAGCTGACCAAGGGACTTTACTCTCATCTTTCTATATGAAGATAATCAGTGATGCTTTTCACTGTGTATTTTCATTTTTGGTGTGGAGGAAATTTGAGTGTTACTCTTCTGGCAGATGGTGGTAATAACCTCGGAGTGAGCAGTGAGTTTTGCTGCCCTCTGTCTCCAGAAGAGCCTGCCTTACTATGTTTTTCTATATTGTCTTCCTTCACCTATCCATGACTGTGTTTACTGGGAACAGCCTGTGAACAGTGATGTTGAGAAGGGCATTAGCACTTTTCATTCATCTTCACACATTCTGGATGTGCCTACATTTCTCCAAGAGATTCCTGTTTTCTTTTTTGATTTAGGTATCTTCTGTCCAGTTCTGCAATATATGCAGTGCCAAACAACAGGGGCCAGGAAGTACAGTCCTGGAGATGAAGAAATAGCTGTGGCCTAGTTCTCCATGTCAGTCAGTGGCACCAAATCTGTTAGGACCATGCAGAGCCACTGTATTTTTCCATTAGACATCATTTCTGTATATAATTTTAATTGTGATTTAAAAGTGATTCCTGGAATTTATTCTGTTTATTGAATATTTTGGGTAATGAAAAAACATGAAAATCTTTCTCGGGTAAGTCTTTAGTTATGCAATTCATATGTCATGGTTCCTTTGCTCAGCTTGTTACTTCATTCTGGAACAGAAAAAAAATAAAATGGGAAGAAAAAAACCCACGCAATTTAGAGATTTGTGTTTGCTGTCAGTTAATGTGCTTTACAGTTTGGATCCACATCAGGCTTATGGTTATTGTAATGAAAAATGTATTGCCATTAATTCAGCTCACCAGACTACTTCCTGATTTAGTCTATCAGGGACCTGTTTACTTTGAGACCCATAGGAGACTGACTCCTTTCAGTGGAATTGCTTGAAGTTGTAAATGTGCCAACTCATATCTTCAGTTAACAACTGTGAACTCCATACATTGGCAGTTTGCCTCAGTGACACATTCATAGCTCCTTAAAAACTGGTTAATTTCTCAATTCATCTTCAAAATGCAGTAGTTTAAAGTGAGCTTTTCACACCTCATGTTCAACTCATCCAGAAACTTTATTTTTAAATGTCAGCAGGAGGTCTTTATGCTTATTTTATGTGTGGCTGAAGTGTATGGTTTCATTTAAAGTGCAAGGGGGAAAAATGTATCTGACCTTTCAAAGGTAAGACCTCTCAAAGTTCTTTTGGCTTAGCAATTTAACTAAGCTAAGCAACTTAACTTAGCTAAGTTAAATAAGGCAATTGGGTGTTAACAAAACCATATTTTTCATTTGAACTGTGTTCTGTTTTGTTGATCCAGAGGAAGTGATCTTTAAGAATGTCTTCACTATAATGTAATCTGTTTATAATATATGCTGACTAAATTCAGTATAAGCTTATTTTCCTTAAGAAAAATAATCATAACTCACAAGTTATTTTTCTGCTTTTTAATAACTCGAGTTTGAAAGTAAAAATATATTGTTTCGCCATCAAATTGTACTGTTTAAACAAGTTAACATACTAAGTTTTAGAACAATGGTATATATTGTAGTCTATCTGTAAAACTGGAAAATACAGTACCTCTAATACAATAATTTCTTCTGTACATTATTCCCATGTAAGTACACCTTAAAATAATTTCTGTTGTGGATACTTGGATTTCTAGTATATATATATATTCATATTACTCTTTTAAAATCCTAAGGGAAATTGGTCTAGCAATCTGAATGATTTTTTGTTATTCTCTGTGCAGATCTTTGTAGTACTGGAATAAAAATTTTATGTATTTAGAAATGCCAGGATTTACTCTGCATGATTACATAGGCAAAACAAAGAATAGATCTCTCAAAAGCACAGTAATCTGTTGTGTTAATACAGACAATTGAGGAAAAATAAAAAATGGTGCAAATTATTAATGAACGTAGAGTAGGTGGAATAACAGAAGGGTAGGAAGTTTATAGTGCAGAGCATATTCTGCATACATCAATCTTCCCCTAAAAGAATTAGTGCCTGGCTTTGCAGCTGTTCCTTTTCAGCAGCTAGTACACGTTCTCAGGTGTATTGTTCCTTTATCCGTTCTTCACTGCACTAATCAGGAAGCCTGCTTTGATTCCTAGTAAGTGAAACGTTCCAGTGAGCTCAAGGGTTGTTTCACCATGATGTTTGAGTTGCCGCATGCTATGCCCATAAAAGTTTAAAAACTTTCTAAAGCCACCCTTCTTTAGTAGCTTTAAGCAGTTTTTCAGTTATATCCTAAGACTAAAATAAACTTTTGGCTTACATGAGAAAAAAGTCAAATTACTTCTATACATGTATATGGAAAAGTGTCCTGTAACCTAGAGTTTTATTTCAGGAAGGCATATTACTTTACTTCAGCTTGGCCTTAAATTCCTTAAAGCATTTGAGCATTCTATGATTCAGTTTGCTAGTCTGCCATCATCAGCAACCGGACTTCATTCTACCCTGGTATATTCCTTGCATTATGCAAGTAATTTTAAATCACTGTACAAAAATCTAATCAAAGTCTTGTCTAAATCCAAAGTTTCTTTCATTTGGGCTTCAGGGACTACCCTTTTCATGTTCCTGAAGTCTAAACTTGCTCATTAAAATTCAGCAAGAAATGTACAGACCTGACTTTGATACACTCTTCTTCCTAAGAAGCCTTTATGTCATAGGAAACATCTGATATTAGAGTCTAAAATATTCAGCTACCCAAGAGCTTTTCTTCTGAAGAAGAATTTTCCCTAAGAAGTAACTGTAAGGTTGCAGAGCCTGTCGGAAATGTAGAGAGTAGTACTTAATCAGTTTCACCTGCACTTACTTCAGATTTCAAAGTTCTTGTGCTTCTAAGGTAAACTTAAAAGCTATTTTTTCTCTGATACATCCAGTTCCATGTGAGTTCTTGACCAATAAAGCTAACTGAAAGGATTTGTGGTGGAGCAAGTAAGTACATAATTGGTTTGTTGTTATGGTATCTGCGTCAGCTCACCCTTACACCGCTGCAGAGAGGGCATGACTCGGTAGCGAGATGAAATTTGTCAAACTGGTAGGTCTTGGCTTGTCTGTGGAAGCGAGCAGCAATGGCAGGACAGAAAGAGGAAGGCTCCACTTGAGCTTAAACCATTGGTTTTATTTGTCCTGCAGTGGGGACCCCAGTCATGGGTGGTAGCACAGGCGAAACCTCGGAGTGCACCTGAATACAGCAGCTGATAAATAGGGGAGGAACTCGGGGTAGGGTCTAACTTGGGACCAATTAGGGATAAGCGGGGGACAGCTCTCTAACTTAGTGACATGTAGGGGAACAAACCCGAATACAGTGCGGGGGAAAAGCGGGAATTCCGTCCGATCACTCTGTGACCGTGTCAGAACTTTCTAGGCTGAAGGTGAGGTCTCAGAATGACAGGCAGGGTCTGGGGGTTACATAACTCCAGATTGACAGGTAACAGTAACCGGGGGGATTATTCAAATAGGGAGAGCACATGGGGGTACATAGAATGAACCATATAAAAATACAAAAATTCCAAAACTTAAAAAGCACACTGCTACAGTTTGTCTTATGAAAAGAGAGAAAACTATTTTGGCTTGTAGCAGGACATCTCATCCCTCCCAAGAACTTAGCTTGTTAGCCACTCAGATAACTCAAGCAGGACAAGCTGTCTTGTAGAGAGTTGTTTTTGTACCTTAGGATTAACACTGGTCTGGCATCTCCCATCTGCCAATAAACATCATGCTGTTGAAGTGATATCTGGCAACATAAATTGGATTTTTGACTGACAGACACTCACTTTATAAGCTACAAAATTCACACCAAACTTTCATAAAGCAGAAATCTTCTATATGTTATCCTGGAAATGTATGGAGGTTTTCCCTTGAGTAGGCATCCCTGTTTTGCAGTTACTTTTCAGGGGTTAAATGAAGGAATCCATGTACATTACTGTAATTTCAGCAGTAAATTACATTCAACTCTTAATCAATGCTGTTTCGTTTGGTAGCTTAACTATAGGTACCTTGCTGTAGTGGAGCATTATATGTTATGCTGCAATCTACTAGTTCTTTAGTTTTATACTTTGTAGTAAGTAATTCTGAGTGAGATCTTTATTCTGTTATCTCTTGTCTGTTTAATAAATAATTCATTTTTATAAATAGACCTGATCTGCCATCCTTACAACTTGCCAAAGTGATTTTTTACATTTAAAGAAATCTGTGGTCAAAATCTGAGCTTAAGTCAAGGCTTGTTTAAAGATCCCACTCATCCTATGACAGGCTAAAGTGAGCCTTTGGATGATTGTTCTCATCTGTCCTTGTTTTATTATTTTAAATCCTCAATGATATGTGATAGGCTTGGTGAAAATGTTGGACTACACTGAAGATTTTTTGGGACCCAAGAGAGTGAGGAAGTAGAGATGCCTGCTAAGCATGAGGCTACTTAGTCCTGCTGAGAGCTCAGTTAAAGTTGACAGCATCAGGATAAAGACTGACTTCTGCAAAAGGAGGAGTTAATTGTTCTACTGGATCCGCAATGTTTTGAATCAGCTGCGTGTGGCAGCTGGGCAAGAGACTGCTCCCCACCCTGACATGATTCAGTGGATCAGTTAATACTTCAAGAAGTTGTTCTATATACAAAGGTATGTTCTCTACAGCTGCACTACAGGAAACCTTGAACAGATTGGCTATTGTGTGTTGGGGCATGAGTAAGTTCAGTGTCTGACACTGATCTTGTGTTATGGAGCAAGAGCAAAAACCAAACAAGGTGCTCCATTTTTGGATCCATATCATATTCCATATAGTATCATGTACATTTTGGCTGATTAATTGGGTGGAGGCTCTCAGTATTCTGTCTAGAATGCACAGGTTGATCTAGCAGATTTTCATTGTAGGAAATTTAATCACTTTCCATCTTAGACTTAATGTCTATTCAGCTGAAGATTTTAAGTAGGCAATGTTTTATGCTATTGAGTAGACTACCACAGTGATTTTCTGCTTGGTGAGTAGAATTCCTGACTGTAATTCAAGGGAGCAAATAATCTCTTGAATAAAAACATCACAGTGGATTTCCTTCTTCTGTAATGTGATTTAGCATTCAAGTACTGTATGTCTGCAGTTGCCTTGGAAATACAGTGTTAGGTTTACTAAAATATATATATATATATATATATATATATATATATATATATATATATATATATGTGTGTGTGTTTTTTCTTCTTCTTCCTGTTCTCGTTTTTGTTTCTGTCTCTGTTTCGGCTTTCTGTTTTCCCCCAGCCCTGCGTCTGAAGAAGAGGTCGAGTCGTCTGTTTTCTCGTGTTCAGGAATTTGTTTATTCTTTGCTTATCTCATATTCGTTCCCTGGCCTGCCACAGCTTCTCTGCAGGCCAGTGCTCTCCTCTTTGGTCTGTCTTCCCTTGGTCTCTTCCTTCGTCTGTCCATGGTCTGTCATCTTTAGTCTGTCCACCCTTGGGAGGGCACTATCTTTTATAGTGAAAATTACGTGTACTTTATTTATAACAATTCTCCAATATCTATCCACTATATTGTTCAGTGTACTTTTGTTCTTAACCAATCCAAATGTGCCACACCACCACAGAAGATGGAGAACAAGAGGATGAAGAAGCAGCTCAGGGACACACCCCATTTCCTCCATCTTTGCCCCCGATCTCTCATCTAAAATCCACAAATTCTACTTTTTCACCGTGTGACGTACTAATTATCATTCTCTCTAAATTCTTGTGACTTATAAATCTTCCCCGGACAGTCAGAAGGATTTCCTGGTTTCCCACAATACAGTGTCATCTGTGCAGGTTGGTTGCACTGATACCCTGCCTATGCTATTTGTTAGCAGTTTGGAAAACTACTTTCAGGAAAATTCTTACCTATTGCTGAACAAAGGGAATTATCTGAATGAGAAAAATCTCTCTGAGAAGCTAGTTTTCCATCTCCTGTTGTACAGTTCTGGACCTCTTATTCAGGCAGTAAAAATTTAACCTGTTTGTAAATGCTAGACATAACATCAGGATCTCTTCCTCTCTAGACAGCTTCCCCCTTGACTGGACCTTTGACAAATACTTGCTATAAATCAACTGCTGTACTTTAATACAATTTAAACAAGACTACTAATAAAAAAAAAGGTTTAGAGAATTTAGAATTTAGAGAATGACTCTTTAATTCTGTACTTTTGGGACTGTCTTCTTACTCTACTGTGCCATGAAAGATTAATTTGGCATTAGAAATATCCCTAGATTATGTTTTTCTGTTCTTCACGACAATGTGTGTTTTCTTTTACTGTAATCAAATATAAAATTATGCAGAAAACAGGACAACTGAAGTGTCTGAGACTTCAAATGTAAAAGAGAGTAGAGTGTGTGAGAAGTTCTAGGAGAAGTTAATGAATCATAGTGGGAATGACCTAAATTTAGCCTTTAAAGCCTTCCATAAATGGGGATCATAATAAACTTCTGCAATAGAGCAGTCCTTAAGGGTTCTGGTAAGTTCTGACTGTAACATTCACCCAGGAGTTTGTAACGTGAATGGAAAAGGCTGCCAGTGGCATCTGCTCCTGGATTGTGCTTAAAACCAGTCATGGTCCAGGAGTCAGAAATGTGCTGAGTGGAGGCTGATACCCCTCCAGCCTGAAGGAACTGCCAGAGGTGGAGGTGTAGTAGTATAATTAAGGGCTAGGAACTGTCAGGAGCTGCAGAGGGCACTTGAATTGTTGGTAGGGTTTTTCTGCCCTTGCTTTTAGTCCGATCCCAGTAGAATTTAAGTCCAGTTAGATTGGCAAGGTAATGATATCTTGGTGTCTGATAGCCATAAAATCACATTTAGCAAGATGTCAGCTGGATGACATGTTACAAATAGTGTTCACATAGGATACGGATTTGTCTGTTTCTGGTGAGAATGATGGATGGGAGCCACAACAAGTAAGATGTGATTTTTTTAAAAATCAGTTTAAGTTAAATGTTCTTAAAAATGAGTAATTATCTCACATTTTATCATGTTGTGCTTGCAATAAAGTAGTACCATAAGAAAGTGCAGATGACAACAGTGTTTTTGTTGTGTAGGACCCTTCAGTAGCAGCTATTTTTGCATGTGATGGCACAAGAATCACTGAAGCACTCTTCAGTGTGTCCAACTCTAGTGTGTCTCTATTGAGTCTAACAAGCCTGTGGTTTTTCAGATCCTATGTCTTGTTCTCTAAAGTTGATGATATGGTTAAAATGAGAACTAGAGCCATGAAGAGTGAGATTTACTTTTTTCCGGTCTTCAGAAACCCCTTCTGATTGATATGGTCTTTCAAAGATAATCAAGAACATTTTTTCATGCTGTAGGCTTTGTGCCTGGGTATTTGATAATGTTGCAGTCTAGTCCAGAGATGAAGCCAGTATAAACTACTGTTGGGCTAAATCATGTTCCCTAGCCAGAGAGCAGATATTCCTAAATGCTTGGCTTGGGCAAAAGTGTTATTCACAGAAACAGAGCTGAATTCCTTAGCAGTGGTAAAAATGTGGTGACTGCCGCCATCTTGGTCCAGGAGCAGCCACGTGGCCGGGACCACGCAGCAAGATCAGAGCAGATGGGGCAGTGCCATGCGGCCACAGCTCTCTTGGCATGGCTCACAATGATCTTTATTTGCTTAGCCTCTTTAAGCCAGCCATACTGCAAACAGAAGGAGGAAAAGTGGTGGCAGCAGCTTTTCATTTTCGGTGCTCTGCATGAAGAGAGGCATTGAGTGGAGCCTGCAGACAGGGTGGCCTGCATGGTGACAGCAGGGAGCACGTGACCAGCAGTGAGAAGCACAGCAAACAATTCCCCAATGCAGAGCCCAGACAGGATCAGTCTTTCAGTGCTGCAGAACAATATAAAATTTTTTCAGTTAATAGAACTTGAGAACAAACAAACGTACAAACACCAACTCTCTCCTGAGTCAGAGAAAAGGAAAAAAAAGGAAAAGACACATGAGGAGAATAATATGGCAACACTAACGTCAGTGCAAAAGGGGGGAGGGGGAAGAGGAAGTGCTCCAAGCGTCAGAGCTGAGATTCTTCTGCAAGCGGTGGTGAGGACTATAGTACAACAGCCTGTTTCCCTGTAATTCATGAAGTGCATGGGGGGATGCAGAGTTCACCCACAGCCCATGAGAAAAAGGTACTCATGCTGAAGTGTGTGGCTGCTGAGAAGCTGTGATCTGGTGAAAGGCTTGAACAGAGAGAGAGCCCTTGCTTCCAGACATGGAAGACCACCTTTGCTTTTATACTAGAACAGTTTATCCTTACGAACAAAACCCCATGAACTAAATGGCCCATGAAAAAAAGCAGTTGTGGGAAGACTGCTTTGCCCATGGGAGTGACTTCACATTGCAGTAGATTTGACTGCTACTCACAAAAATTAGAACCACGTTGGAAAAGTTCACAGAGAACTGTCTCCCATGGGAAGGACCCCATGGCATAGCAAAAGAGATTCTTCTCCCGAAGTGAACTGAAGAAAAAATTTTGGAAATGACTAACTGACTAAAAGCCCCATGATTTTGTCTCCCTGCACTGTTGGTGGGATGACAAGAGGCGCTTGGGTGGGGGAGGAGGGGAGGGCTGGGAAGGTATTCTAAAAGTTTTAGTTCTAATCCTCTCTTAATTCTGTTGATAAATGTTTCTTTATACCTTTTAAAGTTTTGAGCTTGTTTCACCCCTAAAATATTTTTCTCCTAACCCTTATCTCACCCCATGAGCTTTTTAATTGTTCTTTCCCTTCTCTGCTCAACTATAGCAGAAGAGAAAGAGTGAATGATTTTTTTCATGGGTGCACTGATGTTTGGCCAGCGTTAACCCCTGACAGGGATGAATCCCAACAAATGAAATCCAGAATTGGTCGCTAATTTCTGGTGTGATTCATTTTTATAATTTGATTTAGGTGTACGGCAAAGTTCTCTCTATCTAGTCTTAGAAGACTAAACCTAAAACAAAACAACAAAAAAAATTCTATTTTCCTTTTTATCCATTGTGATGATGGTGTTATTATCTCAGGAGTTTTCACAGTAACTTGCCAGGACATGATCATATGAGAAACAACCTAAAAGGAGTTTGAACTTAGGTCTAACACTTCTTAATATTCCCAGTAGCAGAAGAATGAAAATTAAAAAGGCAAAGTCTCAAAAGATACTTGAGAAAACAGTGTGGCAAAAAGGTATTCTGTGATTATAAGGAGGTGGATTCCACCTAAGCTGGTATGGAATTAAGTTTCTGGCACTGAAGTAAGTTAAAGGTGTTTTAAACCAAAAACTAACAAGGAACTGTGTTAATCTTTACTCAGAAGACTCAAAGAGTGAAGCTGCAAAAACTCTGTGAAGCAAAAAGACAGATTTTGATAAATTTCATACAGGCAATATTAAAACAACTAAAATATGTAATTTGCTAACAAGATTCAGAGTGAAATATAATGTGTTCATAGAAGTGCTGTTTGGAAGGGAGTTCTGAAGGTCATCTGGTTCAGACTTGAGGCTTTGCTGAGAAAGAGGTATCACTAAGACACCATAGTACCAACATTAAAATTATGTAGAAATATCAGAGAAAACCTTGTGAGCAAAAGGCAGGCACTGTTTAGGGAAAATTAGAATCAAAGGAGACAAATAAATGAATACTACCAAAAGGTAATAGAGAATCAGAAGTGACCTCAATATTATGCCTGAATATGAAGCATAATAATAGTAGGGAGATACGTTAAGACACTTGGCCAGTATGGTAACACAGAGTGCAAGGAGTCAGGAACAGAAAGAGGAATAAGAGTGTCAAACTTCATCCATGCCTATGTAAATCACAATGGAGCATCATAAGAAAACCCCATTTGCAGTGCTACAAAACACTATCCCTCAAAGCACTTCATCAAAGAGCACAAAAGGAGGAGTCCTTGACTTTTGCCGTGGGAACTGCACAGAACCTGAATGCTACATCTGAGGGACACTTAGTTAGTCCTTTATGCGATCAAATTCAATGTCCTCATAGGATGTAGAATTGTCCTGGTTAACCCAAAATATAATTGTATTCTTTATCTATCTGTGCCAAAAATGCTTACTTCCCCTTTGAGGCCCAGTGGTGCAGCTGGAACCAGAATTGTGGGGCAGTCAGGTGATGCTAGCCTCTTCAAAAGGTCAGGGCAACCAAGCCAACTCCCGCTTGTGCCCACCAGCATTTTTGGATGAATCAAGAGAAGTTCTACTTTTAAAAAAGAAGACATAGATACATCTATTTTATGTCTTACATTGGGGAAAAGTGAACATGGAAAATGGAGAAGGAAGTTATGACTCCCTTTCATCTGAGTTTCTAGAAGGACTTGATGAACCTGTCAGTAACTGATTCAGATGATAGTGTGCTTTTACACTTGAAAAAAAAAAATCCTTGAACAGGATTTTAATCAAGAACCTGGAGGCAGGACATGATTCATGGTAAGCAAGTTTGGTGATGATGCCAAACTGGGAAGTGCTGCTGACTCTCCCATAAGACAAGAGGATTTACCTTGCAGAGGGATCTGGACAGATTGGAGCATTGGGCAGCCACCAATAGCATGAAACTGAGGAAGAACAACAAAATGCTGGATTCTGCACCTGGGATGGAGTAATCTCGGACACGAGTCTCAGCTGGGAGAGGAGTGACTGGAGAGCAGCTCTGCAGAAAGGGGTTTGGGAGTACTGGTTGTCAGGAAACTCAGTGGGATCAGCAGTGTGTGTACCCTGGCACCAAGGGGGCAAACTTCATCCTGGGGTGCATCAAACACAGCCTCACCAGCCAGTCAAAAGACGTGATTATCCCACTGAATTCAGCACTGGTGCAGCCTCACCTTGAGTACTGTGTGCAGCTCTGGGCCCCACCATTTAAAAAGGATGCAAAGGTACTTGAATGTGTTCAGAGAAGGGCATCAAAGGGGGGACGGAATGTGCTCTGGGGATTGGCTGAGGCCACTGGGCTTGTCTGGTTTGGAGAGGAGGAGGTGGAGGGGTGACCTTGCTAGTGCTTACAGCTTCCTGAGGAGGAGAAGTAGAGAGGGAGGTGCTGAGCTGTTTTCCCTGGTGCACAGTGCCAGAACATGCAGGAATAACTGAAACTGTCTGTCATGGGAGGTTTGAACTTAACATGAGGAAACACTTCTTTACCCAGAAGGTGGCCAAAACCTTGCTGTGGACACAAGACAGCTTACAGTATTTAGTTCCTCAAACGATAGTCCTTTTTGCTAGTGTTTATCTCCATTACTACTTCACACAAAAAATATGCAGCTAACTGTTGCTGATGGAGACAGGCATGTGACAGAACACACTGAAGTTCGTGTGACAACAACCAAGGTTTTAATGTTGGGTGCCCGCCTTTTATAGGAACTTCAAATTTCCTGTGCTTACATACCTGATTGGTTGAGGTCTTACTTACCCTCAGCTCACCGGCCAATGATATGTATGCCTTCATGATTCAATGCAATTGGCTGCAGTCCCCTGTTTGAGTTTGAATCCGACCTACAATTATCACACCCAGGGACTTGGTTACTAGTATTCTCTCGAACTAGGCTGGTCGAGTTGGTGTCTGTTATGGCAAATTTACCTGTGCAGCTTACAGACCAGCTGTAGCTGTCACAGCTAACTTGAAGACAAATGGCATAACTAAAAGAGAAATTAAGCTGGGATTATAATGGTTCCATTCAAAGTTGCGTTCATGACTCTTCTATATCAGTGCATCAGGTACAGTCACTTTTCCCATGGTCCCTGTAATAAAACAGTGTTTGGGGTTAATGAATCAGAGGAAATGTTTTTATATTCAAATTTGTTAGCAGATCTATTTTGGTGTTGATTTGAAGTCAGTTAAAGTGCTTAGAAGAAGCAGTGTCATTGTGCATGTTAAGCTTGGTAAAAAATGCTTTTTCCGCAGTGGTTTATTCCTGTTACACCCCCAGCCCCCCCCACCTCCAATGGGTTTGTTTCATCCCTGGTTAGCCACTCCCTGTCCCACTGTACATCTTTCTGACCTATCTCCTGCCAGCCAGGACACAATCCCCTGACGGAAACACCCCCGTGATCATTCAGTTTAAAAGCCTGGGAATTGGGGTCCTGCCCCCTCTTTTGCACTTCCTTCAGAAGAATAAACATCTCTGCAAAAGTGCTTTCTCGGACCTTTATTTCAAACCTCGACACTGAGAGATCAAGGACCGTAAAAAGCAGAGAGCCACTCTGCTTTCTACTGTTAGAAGACTGCTTGCAGCCTGAGAACGGCAGCTCCTGACCATGCAGCCGGGGGACCAAGCTAGCCAGGCCCCCTGGACCCGTTGCGTGAAAGCAGGGGGGTGTTGTGAAATAACTCCTCTGTGGGACCTCCGTGATTTCTGACTTGGGGGTGAGTGTCATGTGTTTAGGCATGAAGTCCACAGGGACTCTGTGGTAGTGACTGGTGTCAGGCTGGTGTATCAGCAGAAAACCAGTGTTTTCTGTGTGTCTCTGACAGGGTCTGCATGTGCTCACTGTAGCAGACTCCCCTCCCCATGATGTCAGCTGCTGCCCCGTTTACTGCAATGGCAGCTCACTTAAGGGACACACGCCAGCCTTGCCTATGCACAAGGTCCCCTACCTTAAGGTATTTGATCTGCTTCATTTGGTACCAGCTGTACTTCTCTTTTTCAGTTTTTCAGATTTCCAAAAGATGGATATTTTGTGACATCAGCTTGCCACAGTTGGAGACTCTGCAATCCTCTAGTATTGACTCCTACTGTGGATGCAGGTGGTTGCACAAGCTGACAGTCTGGACATGCACTGATGATTTCCCTTGCTTGACTTTTGGAAATACAAAAAGACTCCATCAGAGCTTGTGTATTTTGATGAAAAAATGCATAGCTCAATCTTGCTTGCTTAAAGATGTCTGGTAAGGTTTGTGAAATGGACATAGTCAATTTGTCTGCATGAGCATTTCCTTCTGCCAAAAATCCTGGAAGTAAGGAATGTGCTCTTATGTGGGTAACAAAGTATTTATGTTTCCTGTTCTTTAACAATGTCCTCATACATGATAAGTATGAATATAAAATTTCTTTGTCTCTTTCAAAAGTGATCCGTCCAATCTTTTGACCACTTTCGCAATGTATGCTGAATGTGTGATCAAACTGAAAGGTCGTTGGAACAATTCAAAAGTTCTGGTTACTGCCACCAATTCCGCAACTTGTGGTGAACCCTGCACTATTTTTATATCTGATTCCCATTTTCCTGTGATTGAATTTTGCCACATGATCACTGATCTGTATGTTTTCCCTGAACCATCAGTAAATATTGTCATTGCATCCAATGGTTCTTCACTTAACTTTGGTTTTAATCTGAAACTTATTTTTGCTTTCAGTACTTCGTGACTTGGAAAATGAATTGTGCAAGCACCAGGGTAGTCTAACAACGCAATCTGTAAATCTTTTGATTTCTGCATTGCCCAATCAAAGCGCTGTTTTGTCAGGGGTAAATAAAATATTGAAAAATCTTTGCCTACCATGGTTAGCAACTTTGTCCTTGCCTTTATCACAATTTGAGCTGTCATCTCCAAATTCGTGATAATTGTTTTTGGGGATCTGTAAGATAGAAAAATCCACTCTATTATCAAGAGAGGGGTCCTTTGAGACAAATCCCATTGAAAAATCAGACCATACAACCGTATTTCTTCCCCCAACACTGCTAAATAGAAAGGCAGTGAAGTTACAAAATGATGCACTTGTCTTTGCTGAATGTTCTCCACAATTTTCTCAAGGGTTTCCTGTGCTTCTGGTGTGAGAGTTCTGGGAGATTTGATGTCATTGTCTCCTCTCAAAAGGTCAAACAATGACGCAAGATCATCATTTGTGATTCCCAAAATCAGTTTCATCCAGTTGATCTCCCCTAGAAGTTGTTGCAGGTCTTGAAGATTGTTGATCTTTACACAGATTACTATTTTTTGCAGTCTTATTGTTTGTTCTGTGACTTTCCATCCCAGATATTTTCATGGTGCAATCTCTTGAATTTTTGAAGTGCTGATTTCCAGTCCTGCTTTTTGCACTTCTGCGATCACACAGTCACAAGCCTTCTGCAGTTCTTGTTGTGTTGGTGCTGCAATGAGCAAATCATCCATATAATGAATGATTCTTGTCCCCGGGTATTTTTTTCATGCCGGAGACAAAGCTCGAGCCACATACCATTGGCAGATTGTTGGTGAATTCTTCAAACCTTGTGGCAAAACAACCCAATGATACCTTTGCAGAGGCTTTTCTCTGTTGATGCTTGGGACGGAAAATGCAAGACGAGGAGCATCATCCGGATGAAATGGAATGTTGAAAAAGCAATCCTTGAGATCAATGATCACAAGCGGCCAATCTCTCTAAATCATTGAGAGAGAGGGAAGTCTGTTGTTGCAGTGGTCCCATGTCTTCAATGACCTCATTGATTTTCCTGAGATCATGAAGCAATCTCTATGAACCTGAAGCTTTTTTGCGGATGACAAACACTAGAGAATTCCAACGACTGTCTGTTGGTTTGATGTGTCCTTTTTGCAGTTGCTCCTTGACCAGGTTCTTCAAAGCACTCAATTTCTTTCACTCAAGGAGCCACTGATCCACCCAGACAGGATCGTCTGTCTTCCAGGTCAGTTTCAGAGTGGTGAGTGCCACAGTGACCCCCACTAAAAATCCACTTCCAGTCTCATGCCCCATTGTGCCAAGAGGTCTCTTCCCCACACTGTGATGGGCTTCTGCACAATGAAAGGACGAATGATTGCTATCTTTCCTCCTGGTCCTGAGACAACAATTGCATTTTCGCTCTGCAGACACATGGAGCTTCTTCCTATGCCTGAGAGAGAACCCAAGGGTGTGATTAAATTCCATTCCCGGGACCAAAAGATGTATGATAATATAGTGACATCAATTCCAGTGTCCAGCATCCCTTTGATGATAACTGATTTCTCGCCACAGGCCAGTTGACATGCAATGATGGGTTGGTCTCAACCTATGTGTTTCATCCAGGAAGCATGAACTTACACATGGTTGCCAGAAAAGAAATTCTGTGCATCGAACACTGGCATGACTTCTTCCACTGCGTGAGGTGGCAAAGCAATAGCCTTAGCTATTGGGGTATGTTCTGGAACAATCAATGGTAGTCAAAGAGCTTTGGCTAAAACTGTCAACTCTTCGTTGCGATTTGCCAAAATAAGTGAAGGACAAATGATCAGTTCAAGAATACTACTTCTGTCTTTACCAATGATTAAAAAGTCTTGCCTCTTCCATCCAGTGACACCTGTCTGTATCACTGCATGATTTTCATCCATGATGCCTGTCATTTTGGAAGCTGCTAGGATGCATTGTGCTTCTAGTCACAACAACTCTGGATGACTTGGGATCCTGCAGATTGTCTTGCTCAGGGAGTCTGACTGACATTCCCTGATGTCTGTCCTATTTGTGGTATTTGGTCTTGAGTCATCGCCATCACTTGTGTCATCACGTGTTGGCAATCCGTGCTCGCTTTCGAGTTTCCCAAAAGAAGTAGAGGTCTTCCATCCCCATCTGTTTTTGAACAACACTCGATTGCATGATGCTTTCTTCTTCTGCATCTTGGACAGAGCTCTGTTGCCTTTCCAATCTTTACAAGTTTTGGACAGTTCTTCTTGAAATGTCCATAAGCTCTGCACTCATAGCATTGTCCTCCTGAGTTGTTCTTCTTGTGAAGTGCCGCAAGAGATTCTTTGAGGTCCTCATTCCATTCTATGATGACTCCTTCCACTTCTTCTTTCAAGATGGACGCTACATGTTGAGGTGTTCCCACCTTGCTCCATGCTTCCACCATTTCTGCCAGAGAAGGTTGACCTGGCATGGCATTGATGACTTGCTTGCATTCTGCATTAGCATTTGCAAATGCAAGACTTCGAAGCAGATGTGGCTTCACTGTTTCTTCAGTCACTTGTCTGTCCACTGCTTGTGTGAGATGGTCAATGAATGAAGAAAAAAGTTCTGAAGAACCTTGTTTGATGTCTGTGTAAATGGTATCATGAACTCCTGCTGGTGCGACTTGAATTATTGCTCTTCGCACTATTTCTTTGATGTCAGTCAACACCTCTCGTGGAAGTCTTGGTTGACAAGCAGGGTTATCTTCAGGGGGATCACCTGTTAACTGTACCATGGTGAGAGCTGTGTATAGTCCTTCTTGATATTTGGCTCGCAGCTCACTGAGAGCTCTTCTCCATCTTGTGTCCCATATGAGAGTTTGTGTGTCAGTAAGAATCATTGACACAAGAGATCTGAGATCATATGGAGTTAAATCATGTATGCTGATAGTGCTTTTTAAAAGCTGTTTGAAATATGAAGATCCCAATCCATTATCTCTGATTGCCTTGATCAAATCTTTGACCACATTATGATCCAGTCTTTCCCATCTCGGATTTTGACCTTGTGCATCACAATTTACAGGCATTGTCATGTCTCCTGTACCAATCATCCCGAAATCCTTTTCTTTCAATGCTATTTCCCTAATCTTTGCCCAGTTTGTCATTGCAGGTGTCTGTGCTTCAGGCACTGTTGCTTTCATGGGTGCTTGCTTGTAGAGTGGAGTTATCTGTTGAGTTGGTTGCCACATTGTAGTCTCTCCCATCTTGGGACTCAGTGGTGCAAAAGATGCTTGCATGCCTTGCTGAGCTGCAGCAGCTTCACTTTCAAAGACTGTGGACATTTTTGGTGTTTCCTTTGGTCCTGGATAGGAACAGAAACTCGAGGCTCTTGTGCAGCAGGTAAATTCTGTGAGGCTGAAGATTCAATTGTCATGAATGAAAGTGGAGCATTTGAAGATGAAGAAGAAGCACGGCTACTTTGCTGTGAGTGAAAAATTTGTGGAACTTGAGTCAGTAAATCTGGATTGGATTCCACACACTGTAGAAAAAATTGACCCATAACATTTTTTTGTATTAAAATTGATTGTTCTTGGCTGCATGAGCTACCAGTCCCTGATGTTGGAATCTTCAAAACAGGAACCCCTTTGGAAGCAACTATATGCACTGTGTCCTCATGTTTCTGTGCTTCAGCAGGAATATCTTGAGCCTCGTGGTGTTCTGGAGCTGATAAACATTCCATTTGTTGCATGGAAAAAGCCTTTTATGGAATAACCCTTTTAAATAAAACTGGTTAGTAATCTTGTAATGTTACAGTCCTGCCACTGGGAGGCGCTGTCGTCCGTCCGGCTGGGCTCGGTACTGCAGTTGTCTGTGTTGATGGTGAATCTTCAAAGAAATATTTAATTTCTGGTTCGGATATATCTTCAAGAAATTCATATAGCATTCACTGCATTTGCGGGAGTTTCTGCGTTTGAGTTTTCGTTTTAAAGTCACTGTATTCTGGCTGCATTGAAATGCACGATCGCAGCGGTGGTTCCCGTGGCAACTGCCTTTGGGTGGAGCCTTGGATGATGTCTTGGCCCTGACCACGCCCCCCCTCAGCCTGTGCCAGCACGGGGTGTGGAAAGGAATGCCCTCATCTTGACCACAGCCATGCCCTATGACAGCCCACTCTGGTGTTGACATAACGCCCCAACCGCAGTTTGCACCGCCCTCTGCACCGCACTGTGCACTGCTCCAAGTCCGCCCCACACCGCCCTGAGCCTGCACTGGACCGCCCCGACTCTGCACCGCAACATCCTGAGGCTGCGCTGGACCGCCCTGAGCCTGCGCCGTACTGTCTGAATCCCCGCCTAGATTCCCACCAGAATTCAGCTCTCCCAGCTCTCCAAGCACATCCACGCCCTGACTACACAAGCCTTGTCCAAATGCGGCTTTTTTCAACCCCCCAATCTCGACTTCCAGGTTTTGTGGGAGTAGCGCACTTCTACCACGCTCCGCCGCCGCCTGCATAATCCGCGTACATGCACCTCCTTCCGGGACGCTTAGCGTTGCCATGGTATCTGCCACTTAGGTCTGCGAGCCGGATACCAGCACTGTCTGTCCGGTGCTTACGGTAACCGCGCTCCCGGTCGTTCCCCCCGCGTCCATTGCAGAGATGCTGTGGTCTGCTCTGGAAATCTTTCCTATTGCTGTTCTTTTTTTCTCAGGCTGGGATTCTGCGTTTGGTGTTCTGCAGTCCAAGCTCGAGTCTTGTGGAGCCTGTGTTCTCTATTCCCCACAGCTAGTGTTAAATTTGGGTGGAGAACAACTGTTCTGTGTTACACTTGATCAAAAATTAGTGTTCACAGAGAGAGAGAGAGAGAAAAAGGAAGGAGGTGGCAAAAGGGAGGATGAAAACAAAGCACACCACTCGTATTTTGCTCGAATCCAAGATTTTCTGTTTCGACAGAGTGGGGTGCACAGTAGCGTTCTTTTGAGATTCAGGACTGAGATGCAAGAGCTAGAAGGGTTGTTCAGCGAGAAATCCCCTCTTCATGATCTGTACCGGGCTTGTTCCTTAGCTTTAGCTTTTACAAGAATGTTTAAAACCTGACATATCCACTCATCATTCGGCCCGTACTACAGCCAGTATACATGGTCAGACCTAATTTCCCCCTTAATACATTCTGTCGTACAATACTGTATCATCTTAACCTCATCTTTATCTTTGGTGTTGGAGTCTTATTTCCACTGGGCTAGTTTTCTTCCTAGGGAGCTATTTAGGGTTATATCTGTTGATATATTTTAATTTCTTTTTTTCCTTGGAGATTCCTTACTTGCCCTTCGTCCCACTCTTCCCACCAATTACATTTCTTTGCAACAGCACTCGGCCTTTTCTTGCAGCACTTTGCAACAAAAGCCAGCCTTTTCCAACAGTAAATAACAAAAGCCCACCTTTCTAACAGCAAATCACAGGTCCTCACAACGTAAGTCTGTCTTCCCAACAAAAGCCTGTGTTTCTAGTAATGAGAAGAAGGAAAAAAGAAAACCCCTGCCTTCGTCCAGGAAAGCAAAAGCAAACAAACAGCCCAGAGAGGTCTGGAGAACCAGCAAGAGATTAAGTGACTCGCTGTTCCCGTCACAATGGTGGCTGATGAGTGAGGCCGGACAAGACTGATATCCAGGGAAGAAATACTCCGGAATAAGAGGCAGGGTTGGGGCAGGATGGACAGCTGGGTAGGAGGATATAACTTAGGCTAAACCAACAACATAGGGGGGTGACAGGAACAAACCATTAAATCTATTTAAAAAAAAGTAAGATGGAGACTTGGAGACATGGAAAGATGGAAGCGGCAGCGCCATCTCTCTATGTGTGCAGTGTAAAGTGGCTGGCTAATCATCCCGCGACTGCCCTCTCCTCACCCCATCAGCTGCTGTTGAGAGGGGTCCCAGCTCTGCCTGCGCTGATAGCAAGACAGCGAGGTGGCTCCACAGTCCATGGGCAGCTCTGGTGCAGCAGGCGAGCGCTGCAGGCAATCCCAGGACCGTGCAACAATACATACCACATGAGGGGAGCTGCCAGGAACCATTTTGCATCTCTTGGAGGGCTGTGGGGGCACACAGAGGACCTGCAGCAGATCGCTTCTGTTAGGAAAATTAATCTGCAATGCCAGAGGTTTATGTCTCTGCTGCCGCTTCCATCTTTCCATGTCTCCAAGTCTCTTACTTTTTTTTAACAGATTTAATGGCTTATTCCTGTCACCCCCCTATGTTGTTGGTTTAGCCTAAGTTATATCCTCCTACCCAGCTGTCTATCCTACCCCAACCCTGCCTCTTATTCCAGAGTATTTCTTCCCTGAATATCAGTCCTTCCTTACGCCAACCCTCTGCTTGTATCTCCCCTTTGGAAATCCCCTAAATTTCGACACCCTATTGATTAATTTAAATTATTCCCTTCCCATGTATTCCCTCATTGGTTTAAGCATTGAAAACCCCGCCTTGTGCTCCTCCCTGCTCCCTTCCTTATTGGCTGAAGATTTGTATCTGCTCCTGAGACCTCCCCTGTATAAAAACCCCTGCATACCCCTCTGCAACTTGTTTTGTCCCTGGACTTTCCAAGGGATAAAGTCATTTGGAGCCTATATAAGAGACCACTCCCTCATCTTTGTCTCCACCCTTGACACTGAAGCACAACTGTGTGTTGTAGAGTGCAGCTCTGCATTACCCTTATTCAGACTATTTATAGTTAGAGGGTGGTGACTCTCAGCTCAGTGCTGGGAGCACTAGCAGGAAGACTCCATCACTGTGTCATGTCCCAGAAAGAGACAGAGTAGTTCAGTAACAAATAAAGGGAGAAGCCATGAGGTATTTCATATGGGGTCTCTCAAATGCTTGGGGGATGGAGCCCTCTTTTTATCCTAAGTTCTCGGCCACATCACCCTCTTCCCCACTGGATGAGGTAATTGGAAAGTACAGTCTTCCTGAATCACCTACTCTATGCCCCACTTTAATATGCACTCCCCCTTTTCTTATATAAAAGAAAGAAGAAACTCTTTCTATTCTATGAAGTCTCTGTTCTCTTGTTCTAGGTTCAGGAGTTTGACACAGCCTTGCCTGAGCAACAGTCTGCATGGATTAGTACCAGTTTCTAGAACTAAGTTTCTTTTGTTACCTCACTAGCCGTAAGTTCCTAGGCTTGTCTTCAAGCAGGCTCACATGGTCTGTTTGTAAAGATGCATTCATCTTATTTCTTTCAATCCCTCCTCTTTTTATTTTCTCCATATTTGTCTTAATAGACCTTAATTACCATTGATTTAAGTTTTTCTTCCTGGGTCTTCTTTGGTTTTGCAATTATTTGCAGTGACATCGTTTTCTGTCCTTTTGTAGTCATTTCTGCATCAGTAGGCATGGCTACTACCTATACCCCCTTGATCGCCTACTGAAAGAGTTGCACTCAGCAAGATATCATGCATGGTGAAATTATTAGAGTTGCTATAGCACAGAAGAGGAAAAATAGTATTCATTTAACACATAGATGGCCAGGTAGCCATGACAACATGTCCCATTCCCATCCTTTCCACTTTTGGATTGGTACATGAGCTAACTTTATTTTCTTTGATATTTGTTTGACCATTTGTTCACTGCCATCTCTTTGCAAACAGCAGTTTGAATAATTTAATTTTCCACTAGCTCCTCCTTCTGCTAATGGATAATCTAATACCATCCAATGTTGAAATATTGCATTCCTCGTTTGAGTGGATTGGTTGGAAAGAAGGTCAAGAGCCATAAGTGCCTGGTTGGTTATTATATTAAAGACAGCTTGTAACCCATTTAAATTATAAATGGGTTCTCAGGAATCTGTATTAATTCATAAGGATTCCAAGTGGATGGTCCATAGTGCAGTATCGTTTTCTCTGGTGGCCATTTATCTTTTCCCCATTTTGGGGTCCCAGCTCCCTCGAGCTAGGGCTGCATCAATTGATTGCTTTTCTCTAATTAAATCATCATAGATTTTGATTCCTAACTGATTTCCCTGAACTTGTAGTAGGAAAAACAACAACGGTCTAATATGCCCCATATAACACATCCTTGAGCAGTTTGGAGGTGACCTGCAATAAGAATGTTAGTCACAAAGCCCACATTCCATTAGCAAAGGGGTCTTCCTACCCTTTGTCCTCAATTGGTGGTTCAAAATACAGCTTGTTTCCTGGCCCTAACAGTCCTCCAACAGTAGTTGCCCCACCCTAAGAGTCACAATATTTGCATTTCCAAACTCCCATGCAGGGTTCCCATCTACATTTATGTCTGTAAGCTGTTTGGTTGGATTTGGAGCAGAACGCACTAAAAAGAGCTCAAGTTCCATTCTGGTGTTGCCATTTCCACTGATAATCACAAACATGTGTTCTACTTGTGGAATTTTCTCAGGGTAGCTTAAAAATAGGTGGTCAAAAAAACCCTTGTCCCTCCCCACTGCTTTACAGCTTTCAAAATCTTTTTTGTAATTATGGTAGGAACACCTCAGCCAGCTACCATTAGTGAGCTTAACAGGCATTTGATTGCATTTGTCTTGATGTTTGGAACAATTGTAAGGAGGGTAATTGGGAGTCCAAACCCAGTTGTTTAAACCCAAAGATAAAGACAATTCACAAACCCTCTTTGTTGGGTTTTTGTTTTGCTTTGACACGAATTTCCAAAAGTCTCTTGTTTTCCCAGCCCAGCATCAGAAGAACAGTCCGAGATCTGTCTGTTCTTGTTTTCAAGGTTGGTTGTTTTTTTTTCTTTTTTATCTAGTACATTGTGGCTCTGGCCTGCTGAGGTCTTTCTTGCAGGTCAGGTTGAGACAGACTGACCTCCCCTGGGGCAGTGTTTATATTTTATACCAAAAACTATGTATAGTTTATTTACAATAATTCTCCAATACTTATCAACTATGTTGGATGATGCGCCTTCACTCCAAACCAATCAAAAAGTGCCACCATCACAGCAGATGGAGGGCAAAAGACAAAGAAGAAGGGCAGAGACACGCTCCAATTCCTCCATTTCTGCCCCCTGAACTCCACTGTAAAACCCCAAAATTCCACTCCTTCACCCTGTGACAAACCAACTATCACTCTACTTAAATTCTTATGACTTACAAATTTTCCAGGACAGTCAGAGGAATGTCCTTGGTTCCCACAGCTTCTCCTACATAGACATCCCCTGTCCTATTTAGTCAATATGTGCCTGTTTCAGAAGAATGAAGTTGTCATAGACTTCCTTCTTTGTCCCCAGACCCCTCCCGGTATGGACCTCACTTACGGAATTGACCCACCATTTAGGTTCAACTGAGCTAGTCACCACTCTTCAGATCCTCCTGGACCTCTGCAGACCCAACAATAGCTAAGGTTAAAAACTTTGGCTACTTCTCCTAAGGCTGCAAATTGATTCTTCCACTCCTGGCCTAAACTTTGCGGACAATATAAAAGTAGAATTAGTAAGGAAAATACTCTAACAGTGTATTCTAATTACCTAATCTAATTTTCACCTTGTCTTCTGTACCACCTGTGGTGAGTGAAGGCACAGAAACCATTTAACATAAAGAAAACAATAACAGCAAGTAGTAGCCCCCAGGTGACTGGAGAATCTAAAGGAGGAATGCCCATACAAACTATTTCAGCAGGCAGTCGGTGGGTAGGCACATATGGCTTCCCCAATGTCACTAGCTGCTGCTCCAGTCCACTTCTGCAGAGTGTCAGTCATAGCCTGCCATCCTTCTCTTCCAGCTGAGATGTCCAAATCTCTGGGGCCTTAGAGACCTTGACCAGAGTGTGATGGGTCCACCTGTGTTCAGCTGTCCTGATGGCTGTTTCTGTGGACGCTTGGAAAGGTCCATGCCACTTGGCCACCAATGGTGATTCTTTCCACTGCTTAACCAGGACTAAATCCTCTGCTTGGATGTTATGAACAGCAAAGTCCAAAGGAGGGGCTGTGCCAGGTGAGCTTCCTGTTGAATGGATTTCACAAGAGCAGTATCCCGGACACATATTATTTTAAATATATATTACTTATCTCCACCTCCCACTAGGCTGAGGAATTACTTACCTGGCTAAGGAATTCCAAACAGTAATTCAAAGAAAGATAATTGATTCTCTCTTCTGAGTCTGGCCCTTATTCTTGCCAAAGCCAATGGCAAAAGCCCTACCCATGGCATCTTGGTTGCTATTACCAGCTTCAAAAGGTGTTTCTTTATTTCTCTCTTCATTTTTTTTCGACCCAACACAAGCTCTGGCAGTGCCAGGGGTATGGAGGATCCATTTTTTCCTAGCCATAACCCCTTGAAGGTTCTTTCCTGTAAAATGAGTTCCCCTATCTGAGTCTATTGCTTCTACCATCCTGTATCTTGGAATAATTTGTTTCAAAAATACCTTAATAACTGATGCTGTAGTTGCTGAAGTGGTTGGAAATGCTTCTGGCCACCTTGTTAGCTGACATACTATTACCAGAAAATATTTAAGCCTTCCCACTTGAGGAAGTAAAACCCACTTGGCATCTTTGGAAGGGAAGCCCAAGTGGCAGTTTTCTTTGTTACTCTGTTATTTACTTTACCACAAATCAAGCAACGATTAACAACTTGTTTTGCCAGACAAAAGAGCCCCAAGACAATATACATCTTGAGGAAGGCTTCTGCCAATCCTTGAGAACTCAAATGACTCCCTTCATGGAATTGTCAATACTTGTACGGCCAAAGCTTCTGGTCTCCATTGTTTGTCATCCCTTGAAAACCAATTGTCCCCTTCTATGCCCTGCTATTTTTAATTATCTGCAGCTCCTCTGGTGGAAAAGACATTTTCCCTGGAAGCGATTAAGTCACTGGGAACAAAGGGAAGGTCTTCGAGAGTTCTGGCAAAACTGTTCCTCTCTGAGTTTCTTTATCCACCATTCTATTACCTGTTGCCTCCTCCGAGTACTCTGCCTAATGTCCCCTAATATACACCATTGCCCCCTGTCCTGGGTTGAAGTATATTCTATCACCATCTTCATGAACTGTTGAAACCAGGTGAGGCAGTGCTCCCTGCCTCCCCCACTCTGGATTATCTTCTGTTAATGGGCCCATCAGGCCTTATCACATGACTCACCATCCCATTGTGGAGATGCTCCGCCCAGAGGGAGGAACCAAGCATTCCAGCCTGGATATAAGCTGAGACTCTGAACACCAGAGCAGTGCTTACCTACTGGACTCCCAGAGGACAAGAGCTACTGCTGGATCTTCATCAGAACCACTCTGCTTGAACTGCTACCACCATAGAGTGTCAGGTTGTATTCTGGTTTTGTCAGTGTTCTTGTACTACTGCATTTATTTATTTAATTTTTTTTCTATAAAATTATAATTCTGACTTACGATCTCCCACTGGTTTGATTTCAAACTAGTACACCCCTCTTTTCAGTAAATTGACCACCTCCAAGAGAGGTGGAATTAAGCTCTCGTGAGCTAATATTTTTCCCCTGCAGGTTAATTAACCTCTTTCCTCCCACAGGTTTCTAAACACATGTACCACTCCACATGCACACTTAGAATCAATAAGAATGCTAATTCACAGGCTCTCTCACAAGCTCTGAGCTGTATGTCTCACAAGCTCTGCTGTCTGAGCTGACCATGTGGGCAGCAACATCCTCCCTTATTCTAATTCCCTTAATAACAGTGTCTCCTGTAACTCGCTTCCCTTCTACTGCCTTTGAAGGCTCATTAATGAACACATTTTCTCCCTTAGGCCAGGGAGTGTATCATAAATTTTCCCTAGCCCAGGTCTGGAAATCTATTACTTGGATGCAGTCATAGGTTTCTTCCCAGTACCCCCTCTCTGGGACTGTTCAAACAGGAGGCTGGATTAAACTCTTCCCCACTTCTCAATCCTAAATCTTTCTGTTCCATTAAATAAGTTTTAGACTGTAATAACCAAGCACTGGACATCCACTTAAAGGCTTTTTCTATTTGCAAAACTTTAATTTGATGTGAGACTTTAATAATAAAACATTATCCTATCATTAGTTTTCAGGACCATTAAAGCCACGGTTGCACAATTCTGCAGACAATGAGGTCAGCCTCCAGGCCACTGGGTCTAACATCTTAGGAAAAAATGGCAACAGGCTGCCTTGTAACCCTGGGCTCCCATACTAAAATTATTTTACTATGGTCCTGTTTACCACCCACATATAATTCAAACTTTTTTTCTCTGTCAGGAGGGCTAGGGCATGAGCTTCAGTAAATCTGCTTTTTTTCCCCCTAAGACTTTAAAATTCTGCATTCCTTCTGGTGTCCATTCATGCAGTTTCTTAACTGGCAGGACAGGAGTATTGTAGGGAGACATACATGGCTCCAAAAGACCTGCCTTTAACGACGACTCAGTAACAGGCTGTAATCCCTTCTTTCCCTGCCTTGAAAAGAGGATATTGCTCTTTAGACACCACTTTTTACTGGTTGCTTCAAAGTTGTTTGGAGAGGCTTCATAGCTAATTTTCCAGATTTCCCTGGGACTGCACACATTTGAGGGTTTACTGCAGCATAGGCCCTCTCAGACATTTGACAGAAAGTTACAATAGGGTTAGCTTCTGTATCACTTTTTACAATGTTATATTGCATTCCCAATGTAGGCAGCAAATGTCTTCCCAGTAAATTATAATTACAGTTGGGAATGAATAGAAATTCATGCATTTTAAACCTAACCACCACATGTACTAATTGTTGTTGAATAAAACACATTCACTCCATTTTTCCACTTACCTCCTGAATGATGAAAGGTCTTCTTGACAATTCTTCCTTTTAGGGATAAAATACGAAGCAGATCGAGAGGCCCCTGTGTCTATCAAGAAACACCTCCTCCCGGTCCAGACCCAGCCTAAATGTTATCAAGGGCTCCAGTGTGGTGGGACTCTGGTATAATGAGAGCCCCTGACACCCCTATCAATCCATCTCCATTAATTGCTGGACATCCTCCTCCTGAGGATCCAGTTGTTTTGTGGATAGTCTCGCTTCTGGTATCCCTGCAGATGGCACCCTGATTCCGTCCCAGCTGCTGTTCAGTCAGCTCTCCCCTGCTGAGGACAGAATGCCTCTGCCACATCCTTGTGGCAATCCCGTCCCTTCTGTCCCAGGGGCCCCTTGGGACCTGCAGTTTTTCCCTCTGTGGCAGTAAGAAAGAACTGCCATCACCTTTGCCTTCACCTTTTCCTCATCCTTTCTTACACTCACTCTATCTTTCTAACCAGTTCATCCAGGAGCTTTGTTCTGCTCTTCATTGTAGAGGACGATAAGTCCTCTCCAGGAGAGCAGCTTGCCCTCCCATGGAGAGGAACTGCCTGATAGGGCAGAGCCATTCCTGAGATAAGCAAACAAGAGGGTGACTCATGGTGGCTTGGTTGTTCAAAAACCCAGCATGCCTTGCCTCCCTATGCAAATAGCCTGTATCCACAGCCTGCCCAGTCCCCATAAATACCCTGGCCTTGGCCTTTGACCTTTCAGGCATTCTCTGTCCCTGGCTCCTTTTGCAGAGATCTGCCAATAAAGCTATCTCTGTGGAAAGCACTACACAGACTCCTCTCTCTCTCGTTCCTGCGTTGGCCATGGGGACTTCAGTAAGGCTGAGCTGAAATCATGAGCTGAAAATCACTATCAGAGCTGATATTGCCTGCTGAAGTCCCCCACAACTAAAGGGAGCAGCCAGTGCCTCTTGGAAGGTGTTCTCTCTGAGATGCATCTCTCTGGGAAGGCCACAGCCCCCTGGGTTGAATCTCTCACCCAAGCCCCTGCTATGTCACTTCCTCTAACCCCCACCCCCACTACTGCCTGTGGGTGCTCATTCTCACCCAGCTCAAAATCATTTGTTTCTCTAGAGACCCAAACAAAATCCTTTTAAAAAAATACTAATCCCATGACAAGTATAGCTAGTCTATAGCTGCACAGATAATTTGGCCGTAGCAGATAGCTAATTGACCAGCCTAGCTCATTAGAGAATAAGAAGTAAGTAAGTCCTCAGGTTTTAAAATGATAGGTTGAATTCAAGTTTAAATAAGGGGGCCCCAGCCAGTCCCTTTGAACCGGGAATGCACCATTATCATTGGCCAGTGAGGTGGGCAGAGTTAAGACCTTTGTCCAATCATCTCTGTAAGCCTGGGAAATTCAAAGCACCCATAAAAAAGGCATGCATCAATAAACTCTGGCTGTTTGCTCCATGGACCTGGTGTGTCTTGTCACTTGCCTGACTCTGACACTGCAACACAATCCTACCACATATAATTTGCATTTTCCAGATATTCTTTGCTACTTTTCTTTGTGCTCACCCTCTTTGCCATACACTCTATACTAGACCCAATCACCATCGTGCCAGTGTCCAAACATGGCCCCTGCCAGCACACCCAGCAGGCAAGCAGGCAGCACCACAGATGGCCAGTGTGTCCCACAGCCTTGTAGGGGCTGGCACGTCCAGCAGCCTTAATGGGGGCTGAGGGACCACTGCTGCCCCTGTCTAGGGGGCACTTCCGTGCCTGGTCCTGACACTTCCCATCATAGAGAAACACCTCTAAATCCTGACTTCCTTGTTTTCCCTGTCCTGGAAGCTGGCAATACAAAGAACATGCAGCTGGATCAGATGGCAAATTTTGAGATGAAATACCTTCTGCTGCTACTTGGCTTAACCATATTCCTCCACATTTCACTTCAACCAATCCTTTCCCAACATACCAACATGATCTGCCCCTGTTGCTGAGACCTCCTTTCTACTCCCTTTTATTGCGCCTCAGGCATGAATTGTCCTTAATTTCCCCTGGGAGAATGTGCAAACTACCTCGACATTCTCCCAAGGAATTATTTGGAGATTTTTGGGATCATCACCCCTTTGCCAGGACCCCATTCTTGCTTTACCAGTGCTACACTCCATGACTGCCTCTCAGATTTACTTCCCCAAAATCTCATTGACTGGTGAAATTTTCAGCGGTCCTTTCCTATGGACTCTTCATGGGCCCTCTGGTCCACCACTCGAGCCTGTCTCGAGTGGGCAATACTGGGTAGCCAATCTTAAGTCTGCCACTGAAGGGAACTAACAGATCACAAACAATGGGTGAGGGGCATCTTCAGTTTCACTCACTGCCATGGGATGGTGGAAAGATCCTGGATGAGTGCCCATTTTGTTAGGAAAATTAATACCTGATGCCAGAGGTTTATGTCCCAAAAATAGACTGAGGAGTTCTGTAACTTTATTTGAATAAAGGGAGAGGTCATGGGCATTTCCCATGGGGTCTCTCAAGTGGTTGCAGGATGCAGCCCTCTTTTTAACCTAAGCTCCCCACTGCATCACCTTCTTCCTTGCCGCATTGGCTGAAGGTACAGTCTTCACTACTGTATTGGAAGGTACAGTCTTCACAAATCACCTACTCTATGCCCCAGTCTAATATGCACTCCTGCCTTTGTTATATAAAAGAAAGAAAAAGAAACTCTTCTTACTCTATGTTCTCTTGCTCTGGGTTCAGAATTTGACACAGCCTTGGCTAAGCAACAGTCTGTGTTGATTAGTAATGGTTTCTAGACCTAAGAGTTCATTTTATTTTATTCTTCACTAGCCATAAGTTCCTAGCCTTGTCTACAAGTAGATTCACACAATCTGTTTATAAAGACACGTTCATCTTACTCCTTTCACTCCCACACATTCTTAGAGGCTCCCACTGGCACCGCACTGTGCACACAAAGTCTGCACACCCACACATCCCCAAACACACATACACGTACTCCATACACCCTGGCACACACCCGCGCACGCACCCACACACACAAACACACACACATACACACACTCTGCCTTGTCTCTCCTGCCTTGCATTGACCTGCTTACCCACCCCCTACCTTACTTATGCTTGTGTCCAGGTCTGGCCTTTCCTTTCTTTGTCCTTCTAGCACTTGAATTGCCTTCCCTTGCCCTTGAAGCCCTCCCTTGCCTTGCATTCCCTTCCTCACCCTTCTTCCATCTGGAATTCAAGCCCCCTTTTTAGTGACATTTCCCAGCCTTACCCTGCCCTGTCTGATCCTCTTATGACTTTAAAAGCTCTCATAAGTGACTATTTTAAGTAACACTTTGGGTGAGGAATCTGAATTGTATTGGTTATTGATGTAATTGTTGTAGTTTAATGGATGGGGATTACAAGTATCAGTTGAGGGGAAGTACCCAGGAAACAGTGAGAGGTACTGGGGTGGTACGCTTAGGAATTGACAAGTGGAATAAGACAGGAACTAGAAGGCAAAACCGGGTTGGCCCCTGTGTTCACCACCGAGAAGATTGTATAACCCTGCTGTGGGCAACAACCGCTTAGGCATGGTAAGGTGGGGCAGAAGCTGTACCAGACCTCTATGATTCCTCAATTGTCTTTTCCCTCCAAAATCGAATATGGGTACAATTGACAAGTGGAATACAACAGGGACTAGAGGGCATGACAGAGTTGGCCTCTGCACTCACCACCTAGATACACCTACTATGGATAGCAACCCCATGGGCATGGTAGATGGGTGTAAAAAGCCATACCAGACCTCTGTGATTCGCTTTAGTCTGCTCCAGCCAGTTCATATCACCAGTTCTACCAATCATTGTGCTTAAGGAAAACGTGAGGTTTCTTTTTCCCAATGTTCTTACCCACATCAACAGATTCTATTATGACTCATTCAAAATTAAATTTTGACTCAATAGAAGTAGGAGTGGATCATCAAAATTGAAAATGAGAATTAATTGTTTGAGCCAAATGACTTAGAGAAAAGGAAAAGGAATGTTTATTATAGATGGGTAATGTAATGGTTGGCTCTCACAATTAAGGGATGAATATTACAGGTATGTTAAGAGAAGTTTTATTGTTATCTTATTGTGATATGTTCTCCTCATAGTCCTCTTTCTCCTTCCCCTTGTATTGTTGTCACTGGATGGCTTTGGTAGTCAGGGCATTTGGGAGCATCACTTGAAACAGTCCTCGAGCTGGCTGGTGGAAGCTTGACTTCTCAACATCCTGATGCTTCTTTAGTTATCTCTTGGTCTCTGCTTAAGAGTCAATCTTGTCTCACCCAGTCTGGATGTTATAGTCCATTCTTTGGGTTCTTCCACTAGGCCTTTAATTCCATTGATATGAGTCCAACCCTGCTCTGTGGTTTGCACAGTTGATTCAGTGGTGAGAGGGACCTGAAAGTGACCTTCCCTGTGAGGGGTTAGAGGCTGATCTCTCCATGACTATATCATGACTTGACTGAGATTACCCAGTATCCAGGATTAACATTATGAATTCTGAAATCCAGGGTAGTAGAGGAATCACCCCTTTATGCCTTAACCCTTCTAAGGTCTGTGCTATAGACACAACATATTTTTTGGCATTTGCTTCCTCTTCCTCATAGGTGGCAACTCTTTGGGGAGAGGTTAAAAAAGGTAGTCCGAACATCATATCAAAGGGTGATACCCTAGATCTGATCAGGGTTGGGTTCTAATTCTTAACAGAGCCAAAGGGAGGCAATTTATCCATTATATTTAGGTTTCAATCATCAGCTTAACTCTTTTAAGAGTTTGATTCATCCTTTCAACAAAACCAGAACTCTGTGGATGCCATGGAGTGCATAACTCCCATTTTATCCATGGGGCTTGAACAACTTGGTGTAGTATCTTAAATGTGAAATGGGTTCCTGTAGAGGTTTTGATTTGCTAATTTGAGATTTCCCAGCTAATGCACTAATTTATGTGGTGGGTCTATTTTTTGCTGTGAAATAGGATTAAGAGAAGAGCAAAGTAGGCTTAAACTTTAAAGGGTGTAAAGAAAAACTTTATTAACAGGACTACAGAGAATAATCAAAATTAGAATAAAACCTTCAGCACATTTCTCTTCCCCCCTGCACTTTTTTTTTCTTTCCCACCGTCAACGTACAGAAACGACACTTAGTATTCTCAATCAATTTTTCACTTTTAGAATAGTTTACCTTTAGCTCGCTTAGGGAGAGTAGCATCTTTTGCCATGCCATGGAGACTTTACTACAAGAAAAACAGTTCTCTTGTGGCTTTTAATGTCACATCAAATCATCTTCCCGGGAAAGGAAAATTTGTTCACAGTGTGAGTCTTTCCCACATTCTGCATCCTTTCCACAGCTGCTTTTGTGGGTCATGTTAACTTATGGGTTACGCTTTTAAGGATGAGTTGTTTAAAAACAAAAGTTCTCTATTTCTAAGATTATCTTCATGTCTGGAAACAGAGGTTTTTCTTCTTCTTCCTTCAGGGCAAAGGGCATCACTCTTATTTTTTTCTGTTTAAGCTTTTTATGGGATGATAGCTACTTTAACATCTACTGGTTTAGCATGGATGCCTTCGCCCAGGTTTACAACTTGAACTCTCTATTCCCCTATATTTTCAATAAGCTACAGGGATATTTTAGTGTATCATAGTCTAATACCATGGTTTATAAGAGAATTTTAGCCTAAAAATAAAGTATCTCCTTATTTGCCTCTCATCTGGGACCTGACTCTTTCTTAACTTACTTTGGTGTCTTTATGTTGTTTCTCTATGTGTCTTTACATTTTTTTTTTTTTTTTTTTTTTTACTCAGGAGAGGATCGAAGGTCTGCAGGTTTCATCTGTGCACTGAAAGAGTTAGTATCTCACCTGGGGTCTTACAGAGGGTCATGTGGTCCCTTCCTGGCAGCAGCCGGGCTGAAGCAGTCAGTGATAGACTTCAGGCTGTGCAGGGGGGCTGTGCTAAGATTTTAAGGGGCCAAGCCCTCGCTAGGCTGCGCAAGCTGTGGCAAAGTGGGCCTGGCCTGGCCCAGCCTCGGCTGGGCTCCCTGGCCTCCCCTCCCCCACCCGGCTGTGCTGGGGTCAGGAGAGAAGCCTGGCTCGGCCAGTGCTGCAGCAGAGGCAGGCCCGGCCCTGCCGGAACAGGGCTCCGTTAGTTTCCTGAGAAGGGGCCCAGCCCTGCGGCGAAGCCCACCCAGCCTGGCTGCACAGAAGGGCCGGGCCGGCCTGTTGCCTGTACTCAGACCAAAAAAGAAAGAGAGCAATTACCAGAGTTTTCATCTTAAAATGTGTTCACAAAAGTGCATCTAACTTTCCATTAGTTTAACAATGTGTCAGTATTAAAAATAAGCCACTAATTAGTTTTCTGTCAAATCTACAGGCAGCTGACAGGGTCCTTGCAGGAAATTATTCCCATAACTGAGTCTTTTCCTTCCATATCAAAAAATAAATTAATGTAAAACCAAAACAGTTCCTTGGTCCGAATCAATCCAATTCACCATCCCATATCAGGGAATGATTGATTCCAGAAGGGTATTACTTAAAATACTGGCACTGACTTTAACAACTGGCACCACCTCCACACAATGGGTTAAGTGATCTACTATCACTAGCAAAAACTTCCACCATTATATCTGGGGAAGCTAAATAAAGTCTACCTGGATGTTCTGACAGGGCCGTAAGGCTAGTTCTTGCCCTCCTCCGGGTGTTTTCCTCATGACTTTCCTATTCACTTGTTGATATAATAGACACTGTTCAGTTACTTGCTTAGCTATTCCAAAAATTCCTATGCAGCCCCAGTCCCTTAGGAACTAATCGCTCAGCGCTTGTGCACCCCAATGTGTCATACAATGCATGCCTTCTAGCATTTTCCTGGCAAGTGGTTTATCTAACAATTGTCTCCAATCCAGTAACCTCCACTTCCCCTCATTATCTTCCTTTGCTGCTATTCTAAGGAGTTCTCTCTCTTCTGTCTCACAAAATATGGGGACTTCCTGCATTTGTCCCATGGGGGTTAACACCATCATTAATTTTTCTGTTCCCAACTCGGCCACATCCTCAGCTTCCAAATCTGTTAAATTGTTTCCCTGTGCCTCCGCAGTCACCCCTTTTTGATGTCCTTTAACAATATACCGCTGCCACTTCTGGTAATTGTAAGGTTTCTAATACTTCCAAAATAAGCTTTTCATGAACCAGTCACTTCCAGTTTGAATTTAGTAGCCCCCTCTCTTCCCAAATCCTTCCAAAGGTCTGCACCACCCCAAAAGCATGTTTTGAATCTGTATACACTGCTCCCCTTTCTTGTGTTAATATTTCTAGAACTTGTTTTAGGGCATATGACACATGCTTGGGCTGACCAGTTGGAAGGTAACTTTCCCTTTTCTATGGCTACCAAATCTTCATTGATTATAGCATACCTTGGCACCTGGTGCCCCTGGATTACCCTCAAAGATCCATGGATGTACAATTGTTTTCCCTCTTGGAGCAGTTGATCCGTTAAGTCCTCTCTTACCTTAGTTTGATAGTTAATAACCTCTAAGCAATCATGCACTAGTCCTTCCACCAGTTCTCCATACAAAAACTGGGCAGGATTGAGATCCTTATCCACGATTAGCTCTAAATCATTATCTATTTAAATGGCTTCATACTTTAACGCTTGGGAATACTTAGCTTTTTCACTTCAGATACTCCTGAGTGAAGTTTTACCCCAAAGGTGAATTTCCTGCTTTCTTCCACTAGTAGGGCAGTCACTGCTACTGCCTGAATGCAAGTTAGCCACCTTTGGCTGACAGGGTCTAGCAATTTTGATTATTAGGCCACCGGTCTCCTGGATCTTCCACAGACCTGGGCCAGCACTCCATGTGCTACCCCTTTTTCTACATCCACAAACAGATAGAAAGGTTTGTCTAAGGCAGGAAGACTCAATGCCAGTGCACTGATTTCTGTTTTAAATCGTCAAACTTTTCCTCATCCTCTTTTTCCCACCTAATCTCATCTTCTAACTTTTCATACAAGACAGCCTGAGTGTATCCTTCAATCCACAGTCTACAATATCCTAACAAGTCTAAAAACCTTCTAACCGTCCTCCTTAGTTTTCAGCCATGGAAGTGAGACTATCCACATAATTCTTTCAGGACTCAGTCGCCGGCTCCCTAAACAAATTATATGTCATACATATTTTACCTCACACTCTATAAATTGAAGTTTCCCTTTTGATACCCAGAAAATTTAATAACGTTATGGTAGTTTCCCAGACTTTCTTCTCTTCCTCTCCTGAGAGAAGCAAATCATCTACATATTGTATAAATTTTATTTCAGGGGTGATGGAGAAAAGTTGTAGTACTTCTTTTAATGCTTGACTGAATAAACTGGGGGGACCTTGGGTAACCTTGTCCACCGAAGCTGTTGCTTTCTTTCTGAATCGGGGTCCTCCAATTCAAAAGCAAATATATCCCTACTTTCCTCTGCTAATGGGCAGGCCCAAAAAGCATCTTTTAGGTCTATCACACTAAACCACTGGTGTGATGGGGGAATATTACTCAATAGTTGTCTTGGGTTGCGGTGCAAGGTGTGACCTAAAGCATGTATTCTATCAAACGTCTGTTGAAACCGGGGCAGGGAGCGTGGGTGTGGTGACCCTCTGTCATTAACAGCAGTTGAAAAAAACAGCTAGGGCAGTTTTCTCTCTCTCTCTCTCTCTCTCTTCCATGACCCATCCTCTCTCCAGGGAGGTATCTTCTGCTAATGGGCCATTAATCCTCATTTCATGACTGACAAACATACATCATCCCATTGGGAAGATGCTTTATCCAGGGGGAGGAGCCAAGCATTCCTACCTGGATAAAAATCTGACATTTGGAACAGTAAAGCAGCTTTTACCACTGGGTTCCCAGAGAAAGACCAGGCCCATCTACACCACTACTCGACCTTTGGAGGAAAATCTATACCCTTTCTAAAGGATTATCGCTTCAACAGAATCTGCCACTCCAGGAGGATTGCAGCCACCATTTAATCAGATTGATAACAACACCCTGATTAATAGTGTGTCAGGTTGTATTCTGACTGTCAGTGGGGTTTGGTTTTTGTATTACTGCATTTTTATTTTAATTTTATTAAATGTATTAAATTTTTATTTTTAATTAATTAATTTTTATTTTTATTTTAATTCTCCTAATAAAGAACTGTTATTCCTATCTCCATATCTTTGTCTTAATCTCAAATTATAAAAATTCAGAGGGAGGGGATTTACATTTTCCATTCCAATGGAGACTCCTGCCTTCCTTAGCAGACACCTTTCTTTCAAACCAAATGTATAGAGATTGTGCACTACCAGGTATCAATTCACAGTTCTTTTATTCACTTCCCTCAAGTTTTGGACAAATCAGTAAATTCCACCTGACTTCCTTACTGGTAGATATTATGGGTGTATTATGAGGAGGCATACATGATCTTCTTCAAGCAAGTCCTGGACCAGTAACTGCAACCCTCATCTCCCTTCTAGGGAGAGTGCGTATTGGTGTACTCAAACTGGGCAGTTTTCATCAGTTATTTTTATTATTATAGGATTCATATTTAATCTATCTTGGTTTCCCAGTCTTGCCCACACTATTTCATAAATCTTCTCTTCATCTTCCTCTCTTAATCGGAGAAGCTTAACTACTATTTTCCCTTCCTCTGGGAGCACCCCAATGCCCAACTGCACCTGTAAATCCTGTCCCAGTAAATTGCACCCTGCTTGTGGAACTAACAGAACATCCCCAATTCCTATTTTATTAGTTCTTTCAAACCTTACTCACTTTATATCTAGTGCTTTAAACCCTTCCCCTTTAGCGCCCACTACTTGCATGGTATCTTGACTCTTTTCACTCCCCTTTGGAATTTTACAAACACAAGTTCTTTCAGCCCCCAGTGTCTACCAAAAATACAAATTTTTCCACCTAGGGACCTATTCTTAAGGTTATCAAGGGTTCCTGATGATATTCTGTCCCCAGGAGGTAGAGCCCCTGACGTCCCTAGTCTTCCACCTTTCCTTTTTGCACATTTTCATAAACCCTCAGGTCCCTTTCCCTTCAGGGGCAATTTCTCCTGATATGCCCATTTTCCTTACAATAAAAGCAAATTGGTCATAGGTTCTCCAGTTTCCCGGTTTCCCCTTTAGGAGTCTGGTCCCAAGGAACCATAATCCCACCTTTGCCTACTTTGCCTATCCTCTTGCAATCGGGGTCCTTCTTCTTTACATGATTTGTTCTTTACGTGCTGGTTTCCTTCCCTAATGGTAGGTACCATTACCCTGGCCTTTGCGTTGACCTTCTCCACATCTCTCTTGAAATACACCTTCTGTGCCTCCTTAAGAGATCTTCCAATCCCCTTTCTTGCCAACCATCCAGCTTCTCTAATTTTCTCCATAAATCTGGCCAAGCATGGGTGACGAAATTTATCTTTGTCTTTAAGATCTGTTCAGCTACCATATCAGGGTCAACACCCGAATACTGCCTCATATTTTTCTTCAATCTTTCTAGCCATTCTGTTGGGGTTTCTTCCTTCTTTTGCTGTTCATCAAATGCCTTATGAGCATTCTGGCTTCTCAGGGCTGCCTCTTTAATACCCCTTACAATTAATGTTCTGTAATCCTCTGTTGCAGACAGGTACAAGGTATTGTAAAAGAAAGGCTTTATAAAATCAGAACTTGCTCTGCTAAATTATCAGCTAGCTTGACACTTCTTCTAAGTGCAGCTAAATAGTTTGCAAATTCTTGTGTGAAAACAATCTTGAGAATGAGAGTTCATTAACACAACAAACTATTCCTGGGTGATAAAAAAAGTGCACCTGTAATAACAAGGGATCTGTCTCATGAGAATCAGTGAAGAAAATATGCAAACATATTAAGAAGAGAGAGATTTGATGGATAAGTAAAATATCTTTTATTAACCAATAGAGTAATTGGCAAGAAAGCTATTAATCAGTTAAAGTTGCACACAAGGTCTGTAAAAACTGTATAAAATTAATTGTGTGAATAAAGAATTGGGTTTTTTCCTTCATGAAGAAAATGAAGTCTCAAATGTTGTTCCCGGGATGTCGACCTGCCAA
Organism: Sitta carolinensis; assembly: GCA_032173965.1. Taxonomy (NCBI): domain Eukaryota; kingdom Metazoa; phylum Chordata; class Aves; order Passeriformes; family Sittidae; genus Sitta; species Sitta carolinensis. Next base: position 53,131,314 of record CM063284.1, on the reverse strand, counting down.
TCACTGGTCATCCAAGGAGAAATTGATTGAGCCACCAAACTTGGTGGGGTGTGCGCCTCCCTTTTGAAATCTCCTAGGGTCATGGAGACAAGGCTTTTATCCTGGATGAGTCTCCCTTTGTGAAAAATGATATCTCACTTTACAATTTCAAAGTTTTATTAAACCTTTAGAAACACAACAAATGACTGAATAAGGAGAAAGAACAGCCCAAGGAATATAGAACTAAACTGCAACATGCTCACCCACAAAATGACTGCTCCACCTTTTATAGTCCTGGTATTGCATCAGGTAACCCTAATCCCCCCCCAAAATCCATCAGTCAACAATTGGTGGAGACTGCTATCTTGCAACCTGAATGGAGGTCAAGTGTTGTCATGTCATGCCATGCCTCCTAGTAACAAGCCTGCCTTCCCCTCAAATTCCCTGACTATCAAGGCTGTCCAGTGACAACAATACAAGGGGGAGAGGAAAGAGGACTATGGGAAGAAATATCACAATAACATAACTATACATCAATAAAACTTCTCTTAACATACCCATAATATTCATCCCTTAATTATGAGAGCAAACCATCACATTACCCATCTATAATAATGTGGAGTTTGCAAACTGCCTTTGCTGTTGTGACCACAGGATTGTAGAGTTCAGTATTGAACAAAGACAATAGCAAGAAAAGAGAGCAAGATTATGACCGCAGAGTTCAGAAGAGCTAACTTTAGCCTCTTTAGGGATCTTATTGAAAGAATTCCATGGGAGCAGCCCCTACAGGGCTACAGGGAAGAGGTATCCAAGAGAGTTGATTGATAATTCAAGGTTCTCTTTCTCCAGGCTCAAGGACAATCCCAGTGGTAAAGAAATCAGGGCAAGGGCACAAGAAAACTCTGTGGATGAATAAAAACTACTTTCATGACTAAAGTACAATAAAGAAATACACAGGGGATGGAAGTGGGGTCAAGCCACGCGAAGTGGATATAGAAATGTTATAAATTTCAGCCAATCCAAATTTAATGCATCAGTATTTTATTTAAAAGTGATAAGCAAGCAGCACTGGGTGCGCCATTGGTAGGGCACCACTACCAACGAAGCACACCGGTCCCAATACAATCTGTGGCTTATATATATTTTCGAGTTACAGTTTCCCATTAATCTTCGCCTTCTTTCGATTCTTTCTACCGATGTTTATTTAGCCTTTGGCTATTGTGCATGTGCATTTAAGCCTCCCTTTACATAATACAAGTGTTTGACCACAAACCACATCCTGATTGTCCTTGTTCCATGTCTTACTGGGACATAATCATGTATTGTTCAATCATCAGGTTCTGTAATACAGTCCTTTGTCGCTATGGTCCCTAGTGCCAATTTGCAATTTGTACACCAGCATTTGTGAGAATGAGCCCTTTTGTCACTGTGGGCGAGTAACAAACAACACAAATCTCATTTATAAAAACTTCATCTGACTCCAATCTTTATTCAAAAACTGACCCCCTTTATAGATCTTCTAGAACAGGCCATCTCATTGGTCAGAAGAGTGCCAGAACTCTTCATCCCATTGGCCAAAAGCAAAAGACACAGAGAATATCCATCCCACAGACAGGAATCCAAAACATTACTCTTGTTACAACAACACTTGCAATGTTTATGTCAAGCCTGTGAGAACCAGGTCTTCCCAAACCAAAACATTATGAAGAAACCGAGTCTAGAAACTCAGAAACTTCAGGCCCAGGAGCATCAGACTACACCCTTTGACAGGAATCATACCTACATTCCTTACAGAGAGATTTTCTCAGTAGAAATGAGGCTCAAAAGGCCAAGGCCCACCTGGAATTAAATCTTGCCAAGGATGCCAAAGGTCTTTCTCGAATACGTCAAAAACAAAAGGAAAACAAAGGATAATGTGGGCTCGATTATTTAGTGGGGAGAGGACCTTGGTAACAGAGGATACAGAGAAGGAAGAGTTGTTGAATGCTTTCTTTGCATCAGTCTTCACTGATAAGAACAGCCATCAGGAACCTCTGACCCAGGAGACTCAGAGTAAATTAATTCTGGGAGAAACACCTTCCCTTGGTCAAGGAGGATTGGTTCCTAAAACACCTAAACACCACAAGTCCATGTACCCTAATAGGATGCATCCTTGAGTGATGAGAGAGCTGGTGGACATCACAGCCAGGCTGTTCATGATAATCTTTGGAAGGTCATGATGATCAAGAGAGGTGCCTGAGGACTGGAAATGTTCAGTGATAGCAAATGTCACCCCTGTCTTCAAAAAAGGCCAGAAGGAGGGCCCAGGACCAGTCAGCTGACCAGCCATTCAGGCTTGCCTTGATCCCAGGAAAGGTAGTGGAGCGCCTCATTTGGAAGGCCATCTTCATCTTTGCAGATAACAAGAAGATGATCAGGAGTAGTCAGCATGGGTTCACTAAAGGTAAGTAGTGTTTGACCAACCTGGTGGCCTTCACCAATGAAACAACCACCTGGATGGATGAAAGGAGAGCAGTAGATATTGTCTGCCTCAACTTCAGCAAGGCTTTCAATGCTGTGTCTCACAACATCCTAATGGACAAAGTCAAGAAGTGTGGGATGAGTGGACAGTGAGGTGGATTAGGAACTGATTGAATGGCAGATCCTAGATGGTCATGATCAATTGCACGAAGTATAATTGGAGGCCCGTCACCTCAGGTTGTATACTGGGTCCAGTATGTTTAACTTGTTCATCAGTGTCTTGGATGGGAGGCAGATGTGTATCCTCAGCAAGTTCACTGATGATACAAAACTGTGAGGAGTGGCTGACACCTCAAAGGGGTATGTGGATCTTCAGAGGGACCTCAGCATGTTGAAGAGATGGACAGAGAAGAATTTTCTGAATTTCAACAAGGCCAAATGCAGAGTCCAACACCTGAGGAGGAATAACCCTAACACCTGTACAGGCTGGGTGCTGACCTGCTGGAAAGCAGCTCTGAGAAATGGACTTAGGGGTCCTGGTGGACAACAAACTGCCCATGAGCCATCAATGTGTCCTTGTGGCCAAGAAGGCCAGTGGTGTCCTGGGGTGCATTAGGACCTCTGCCATCAGGCTGAGGGAGGTGATCCTGACCCTCTGCTCAGCTCCAGTGAGGCACCTCTGGATTATTGTGTCCAGTTCTAGGCTCCTCAGTTTGAGAGAGACATGGAGCTCCTGGAGCAGGTCCAGCAGAAATCTGCAATAATGATTAGGGGACTGGAACATCTGTCTTAGGAGGAATGTGGCGCTGCCTCCAGAGTGTAATGTACCTTTTGAAGGATGGACAGCTGGCAGTATCACAGGGCTGCTAACTCAGTTCTTAAATGTGGTTAGTTGTTAAGCGCTAAGTTGCTGTAGTAAGTTGTTAAGTCTTGGATTTTTGTTTTGCTGTGATGACCCAAGATTGTTAAAAGTCTCTGCTTTCCCCAGCCCAGGGTCAGAAGAACAAGCTGAGATCTCTCTGTTCTCGTTTCTCAGGGTCGGTTTTTTTTCTTGTTATCTAGTACATTGTGGTTCTGTCCTGCTGAGGTCTTTCTTGCAGGTCAGGATCAGGCAAACTCCCAACTCCCTTGGGTGGTGTTTTATGCTAAAAACTATGTATGTTTTATTTATAATAATGCTCCAATACCTATCAACTATGTTGAACAGTGTGTCTCTACTCTAAACCAATTAAAAAGTGCCACTACCACAGCAGAAGATAAAGGGCAAAAGATGAAGAAGGGCAGGGACACGCCCCAATTCCTTCATCTTTGTCCCTTGAACTCACATCCTAAAACTCCAAAATCCTACTTTTTCACCCTGTGATATGTTAACTATCATTCTACTTAAATTCTTGTGACTTATGAATTTTCCAGGACAATCAGAGGAATGTCCTGGGTCCTGACAGTTAAGTGTCTCCAAACACTTGGACCTTCCAAGTAAAATGCAACCTCTGAAATCAGCAGGAATTGCTGCCCCACTGGACTCCACACTGGAGTCCTTTGCAGAGCAGAGTTGTATTGCTGGATGGGACTCACTGTAGGGCTGGTGCCTCTCCCTTGAGGTTTATGAAGTGATAGCTGGGGTTGTCATAATGGCTGCATGAGTCAGCACAGGCAGCACACTAGAACTGTTGCCCGATAAAAGAAATTAAAGACACATAACAACCGAAGCCGTTATATGCGGTGCTTTATTAGGGCCCTGGGGCAAAGGGGACTCATGTCCAAAGCCAGAGCCCGATTTAGTCACAAAATTTCCAGGTTTTTATACTTTCCCCACCATCCCCATCCCACCTATACATTGTTTTTCTTTATTCAAGCGAATTTTTCTTAGATCAGGTGCATTGTTTTTTCTACATTTAAGCGAATCCTTCTTAGATCCGGTGTATTGTTTTTCTACATTCATGCGAATCCTTCTTAGATCATTCTTATCTCTAAAGATTATGTCTTATCTACAAAGTCGTTATGCCCTGTTCTCAAGACTGTTACAGTTAGGTGCGGTCGGTTACTTTGTTACAGCCTTAGAGCTACAAACACTCAGCACACGGTTTCTAACAGTATCGACTAGGCCTGATTCAAATCCTTAGCAGAACTACTACTACTTTATTTTTCAGTTTATTTGCAACAGAACCATCAAAAACCCGCAGATGAAGTGCAAAGAGTAAACCAATTTTGTTACCTCACCAACTGGGACATCCCCAAAGCAACACCCAGAGGCATCCAGGGATACAGGTATCACTGACTTCAGTTCATGCTAGACGATCACCAGCCCTGCAGTTTTCATCTCTTTGCCAGTGATTTGTGCAGGTGTACTTAATTTTGTACATTCACTTTGATCTTCTCTGGAGCAGGACAGTAATCTCAAGCATGTGCAACAGTCTACCAAAGGCATGTGTTATCTAAACAGAGGTGTTCTACTTGTCAAATATAGCAGGCTAAAATAATTTCATATAATACATATCTTTTTCTGCATCCCAGCTGCATGTCACTGGAGCGTGTTTATAATCCTCCACATAAATCTTCCATTGTTATCCCACACCCAATCTGAAAATGACTAATCTTTTCACTACACCAGTGTAACCTATATCCCCTTGTTCTTCAAAGCTGATGTTATTTCTGCAGTCTATTTGCACTGTTCTTTCTAGTATCTGGCTCTAGTTACACTATAGCCTTCCTTTGGGCTGTGGCTGCTGAAATCACTCCATCTTGCAACCATGGGAAAAAGTCCAGATCATTGATTGAAATGTTAAATGTAACTGACCCTAGAAAGATGAATTATGCTTCTCTGGGTGTTAATGAGCAAATCTCCACCTTCTTCCCAATTCCAGAACCGAGAATATTTGTTTTCACTTTTAAAGGCACATCTGCTCTGTGAAGTTGCCATGAAAAGATGATGGTGGTGATCTTTTTTGTTTTCCTTCTCAATCATTTCTAGAATGAAATGCTTTCAGTCGGAAATGACTTCTTTCTGCTAATGCTTCTGTTGTGTGTTGTGGGAAATTATGCATAGAGCCAATGACTTGTCTTTCCCGTCCTCTGCTTCATTGGGCTGAAGGTTTCTCTTGAGCCTGAGATCCATCACACAGCATCAGTTTTACTTGTTAGAGCTATTTCTTTGTTGGACTTTTCACAGATTGAAAGACAACCTTGATTATGCTCCTTACTATTTTCATTGAACCAGTTAACATGTTCTTAATGAAACAGGAGTATAAGCTTCATTGATGCTTAGTAGAAGTGTAATCTTTTCATTGTCACTGTTTTCTGCAATGCCATGAGATTATGTGATGAGGTTTATTGAGTCACAATGTTTCTATTGAAACAAACTGATGTGCTGAATGAGTATTTTTCATACAGGAACACTGCTTCTCTGCCTTATGTTGTGAAATTTTCTTTCACAATATTTCTACCTGAAAGCGGAAGAACAAGGAAGAAAAGTCTCAGAGGAGCACATTTCTCCTGCAAATCACAGCTCTGTTTTTCACACTCAGCAGATTCAAAACTAGTTTATCCTTACTGCAAGCTTCCTCAGGCTGAAACTGCTAACCTTCCAAGGCTAACTTTCCTTTGTTTGATCCTTTCTAGATGCTTCACAGGATGTATTATTTTGTAGGCAAATTAATTTATCTCTGATCAGTATTGGGTTTGGCCACTATACACAGAATTTCTCCAAGCAGGAAGCCTATTAAGGAGCAAGAAAGAAGATTATTCTTAATATGCTCAAATACTGACAAGCTTGTGATTTTCCTTCAGCATTTATATGCTTAAAGCTTGTGGTTCATGTCTTACTGGAGAGATTTTTTGTGGAAGAACATAGACAGAGAAAATATTTATATGCCAACTTCTCACTAGCTTGACAGGTAAAACCAGTGATTTACAATCAATCATAATGGGAATAATTTGTAGTAATTCAACACAATATCTGCATATATCAGATATATATGTGTGGCCTATCAGTAGCATCAATATTAACAGAGATATTGGGAGGAATAGCAAGAAGAGAGGTGGTTTACATGGTCAGGAAAAGAGATGACACCTGAAAAGCTCTCTGAACGGCAGCAGCAGCTACACACCACAAGTTTTTTTAACACAGAGAAGAAATACCTCTTCTTCTTCATGACCTATCTCTTTTCCTGAATAAGGAGGTCACTGTTTCTTGAGCCTTTATTTCTAGAACTGATCCTTCCCTTTCAGTATCCTTTCACATCCTTCCCTCAGGTCATTCCATGAACCAGCAACAAGTTGTCCCTTCACAGTTTCTCCCAGTTTCTCCTGTTTCCTGCCTCTGCTTATGAGCACTCTTGCAAGAGCATTGCCACTGCAGTTCCCTCCAGCTTGAGTCCCTTTGCCCTGGATGCAGCTCTGCTGTTTCCAACTGCTATCTTCAGTACAGGCCCTCCACTAGATTTAAAAGTACTGCTGTAATGTGAGGGTCTGTTTACACTAACCTAGGAGGTGGGTATAGATACATAAAGAGCTAGGAATAAATGCAGGCCTATAGGCATATTAGGCAGTGATATTGATGCCTTACTAGACAGAGCAAAAGGATAAAGTAGGTATTTATTAAAAGGCCTCAATGGATACACCTGGGCAGCACAAGAGCCCAGCTGAACTACAGCCAAGATGCACCCCAAAATGGTCATAAAATGGACGACACTTATAAAAGTGTAAGGTCTCACACTTTTATAAATTCTGGTCCAATAGCATATTGGAGGCAATTGTCCAAGTATAACTTCAGATTATGAAGCTCCATCTTCCTTGTTTTTTCTTCTCACTTCACTGTTGTTTTTATTCTTGGGCATGAAAGTCACATCAGTTGTCCTTGGTACCAAGCTAGAAAAGGAATTGTTTTTGTCTATCTGCTCTGTGAAGAGAGCTTAGTAGCACTTAATATGAAACCCAAAACTATCCACTACAACAGCACAGAATCTAAAAAATATAAAAGCTAAAACTTAAGGCATCAGTATAGATATGTGTGCATATCATTTTTTCCCAGTTGTTTCTAAGAGGTGATTATGTTAATTTAGTAATAGGTCTGGGCAGAGGTAGTGACTTTTTGTACTGTTGTTTTCAATGTGAATAAGTGTTTTGACTAAAAAGACAGATATGGATAGACACAAAATTATCTTCATTTCAGTGAGGAACCCAGCCACAGCTGTCTACTTCAGCTTACAGCAATATCTCCAAAAACAAACTGTGTTGCTTTCATTTTACCCTGATAGATCATTCCAGACATAAATCTTATGGGAGAGTGAAAGCCTTTGGCATTCCAAGAATGCAAACAAATTTGCTGGGGTGATCTATTGTCAATCTCTACCCTTTCCTTCAGCGATATTTAATTTTTTTTAAACTCTAAAGAGTTGTGTAATTTTTCCTGAATGTTGCCAGGAAAATCCACTCCATGCATCTTAAAGCAAATTTGGATCCAAGTGTTTTATTGATCTGTCAACAACACAAAATTAAGCAGCAATAAGAAAAGTGTGTCATTCAGGATAAACTGTGGTAGTATGACAGGTAAACCCCTGAACTTGACACACACAAATGTTAGTAGACACCAGCAAATTTTTAAACAGCCTTTGTAAAACATTTAAAAGAGCTTTCTGAAGAGCATTCACTTTCCCTTGGCAGCCTTTCAATAGCACCACCAACATTGGTGCTATATACTTTAGCTTGTCAACTAAAGGTACCATCATATTCTTGCATTCTTGGGGGAGTCCAGCTCCAAAACTGAAAATGCTCAGTAACGCCTCCCACAGAAAACCTGTCAGAACAGAGAGCTGTTCATGTTGTTGGCCTTGATGTTGCTCTGGCAGGGCTTTTAATAGCATAAACAACACTACTGCAATGCACTTCCCTTGCAAAGTAAGGGCACCATCACTATCTTTCAGTCTCCACAGTGCCCAGCTGCAAAACTGAAAACACCCAGCAATGGGTCCAACACAAAAGGTGGAAGGACAAAAAGCTGTTTCTGGCTTTAACCTCCCCCTTGACCCTGTTCAACAGCACCACCAGATAGAGCTATGTCCTTACCTTGCCATCTAAAGGTACCATCACGCACTCAAACACACCTCAAGTGCAACTCCAAAACTGAAAATGTCCAGCATCTGTTCTCACACAAAAGGAGTCAGGACAGAAAGTTGGCCCTCATCTTCTTCTGGGAGCCTTTCAACAGAACCACCAGTCCTGGGGCTGTTTTTTTCTTACCAACTAAATGTATCAGCATGTCCTCTCATTCTCTTCAGAGTCCAGCACTTGCTCCCATACAGAAAGTGCCAGGACAGACCTCACCTTGCACTTTTGGGCTTTCAACAGCACCAATCCAACTGTGGCTAGGCAAGTGCATGCCTGCTGCTCTTGCACTGTCAAGTTGTGTCCTATGTCGCTGTGGTGAGTAACAAACGACACAATTTCCTTGTTTAGAACTTGATCTAACTCCCCTTTTGTTGTGGTGTGATCATCCCTCCTTCCACCACCCTGCCGAGCACTATCACTCCTGGAATTCCAGAAGGGTGTCAGTGATTGGCAGATTCAAAGGATGCTCCCTACCCCGGGGGGGGGGCATTGGCCATCCAGCTGTCCTTTGTCCCCTAAGACCTCCTTGCTTCAGATGTTCTGCTGGAGTTGTTATGAGATTCAGAGGCCTGCTGGCTAGAATAAAAGCTCTGGATTAAACCCTCCATCAGAACCGACACCTGTACTTCACTATCACCTTAAAGCTTCTCCTGCAGAGGAAAATCTGGAGTGAGTCTCCATGGAGGAAGCTCATCCCGCCACTCTCTGAGCCCCGGTGTGCCCAGACTTGTCTCTGCGGTCCTAGCTGTATCACCAGCTAGCCAAAGGTGACTCTGGAGTGAAACACCACAGCAGCCGCTATTTGGTCCAGCAGCAGGGCCCAGACAAGCCGGGAATATTCCAACAGCAATACTGGACACACCAATACCCTTTATTCAAACAATTGACCCCTTTTTATACCTTTTTGGACAGGCCACTCTCATTAGTAGGGAGAGTGATAGAACTCTTCACCCACATTGGCCAAAGCCGAGAGACATCAGAGAAAGTCCATCCCATAGAAAGAATCCAAAACAATAAACATTAGTTACAAAAAACAATGACAATGCTTATGCTCAAACTGTGAGAACAGACCTTCCAAAACCAAAACATCACGAAGAAAAAGAACTTAGAAACTTAGAAACTGCAGGCCTAGGAAAACCCGACTACAGTCCTGTTTCTCTTGCTCAATTCAAGTTTGGAGGGGGAGTGAGCATGGCTCTACCCTTAGCTCCATTTCCTGAGGGGATCTGGCTTATGCAAAAGAGCCTATGTTTTGAAGGGGCTCCAGGCTTTCTGCACTTTCTGGAGCTGTCACTTCTCAGTTCTCCTTGCTTGCAGTACAAGTACTTCTCATGCATCCCTGACCAAGAAGTACAGCTGGGCAAGTTTTGAAAAGTAAAAGCTGTGGTTGTCATTGACTCATGTCATACTTTTGAAAATATTCTACAGTGCTACATGCCTCTTTTACCTTTGTGTGTGGTCAGTACTGATCCTCATTCTCCACATTCTCACTCTTCAGGAAACAGGGACTGCTTGGCCTGTATTCCTCCTGCTACTCCTGGTGGCTTTTCTTTGCCACACTGCAAGGGATTCTTTTCAACCTAAACTGAAGAACACATCTGCATGTGTGCATTGTGTTAATGTTTGTGAGCATAGGTTCTGAAAAAGATACAGGAAGGAAAAGAACAAAACCCCCACCATAAAATAAAATCATGTTTCCCTTTGCATCCTTTTTTAATTTGTATTCTTAAGAGTTTTTAGAACTGAAACCCCCCTGTTATTTCAGGCAAATAATGGTCTCATTTTACTCAATGTCATTGAGTTCTGAGGTGAGGAGAGAGGGAAGCTGTTCTGGAATAAACCTACATCACTTGCCTAGTCCTGCTGCTGACCAGCACTGCAGTTCTGCATGTGCTCTACCTAAGCCACAAGTGCAGCTAAACCCTCAACCTTGAGAGACCAGCTCCAGGAGTGACCATGACTTAAAAGTGTTTCTAGCTCTACTTTTTAAGATCCAGATGCTCCTTGGCAGCCCATTCAGAGCCCTAGCATCACAGGAACTCTGAGCTTGCTCTACTACCTAAATCCTGTGCCACTGTCCTTTGCATCTCTCAAATTTACAGGACAACCTACTCTTATGATTTAAGTTTAACTTCACAAACTCAATAAGAAATACCACACAAAGATGGGCTCAATCCTTTTATCCAGACTGCTCTAGCATGTGAATTTATCTATTCACCAGTCAAGTAATGGTATTTCATAGCTTATAACACATAAGGTTTAATATTGTGCAACTATGACCAAAATCGAAAATAATTATGCACCCAATGGACAAGTGCACTCATACTTCCTCCTCCATCATGGTACATTTACTACCTGACACCAAAAAGCATGAAAACCACAGGAGTTCAGCAGCTGTCAAATCCTTGGTCTATGTTTACTGCCATAAGTTAGTGGATTCTTTCCTCACTTCATAACATATTTAAAGGCTGCAGGAGTCAGCAACTTGCAGGCAAGAATAGGTGCAAAATTATCCCATAGTTATTTCTTATGAGATCATTAGGAAATATAAAAATCACCAGAAATAAAGCCTCAGTAGCATTTTGCCCTGACCAGTCTTGCACGTGAATTCACCTATCCAACACTTTAAATCATAGCATTTAATAACTTACAGCCCATAATTCTTAATATTGTACCTATAAACAAATCTCAAAAAAATTAAGCTGACATGTAAGTGTTCATATGTCCTCTTCCATCACAGCATGGGTGGGCCCTGTAACACACAAGCACATGTAAAAGTCTCAGAAGCCCATCCACTGTTGGATCTTCAAAAGCTTCCTGTCAAGGTTGATGTTTTATACTTTCCAGCTTGAACATTTGCTCTCTACCACTTCCTCAAGTTTATGAAGTTCAGGTATGGCTACAGAAACCTCTGTCAGCATGTAAGGGAACACATAGAGCTTTTGGTAGGTTCCAGATGCCTCTGAAAGCCTATCTCTAAACTAAATTTTTATCATTCTTTTTACTATGAGCTGTCTATGAATGCCTGGTGATAGCCCTGCTCCACAATCCATGGAGTACCTTTTAATATGTCTCATGAAAAGGTTAGAGCCATCTGGAGTGCAGTAGGGGTATCTGTTGATATTTTTCTTCTCCTCAGTGGTCTGAGAAATTTTAAGTTTAATTGATATACTGTGCAAATCTAGAACCTTCAGATGCCTTCTTGCAGAAAATAGATTTCTAGAGTTGACAGTTAACATGAAATTCCAATATTGTGTTGGAGGTTGTTTCATAGTTGCCTGTTAGATGCTTCATAAATGTTTCATAGTTTTGTAAGTTAATTATTTCCTAGTTGAATTGTCCCTAGTTGTGTGAACCCCCTTGCTGTCGGGTGTTGCCCTCACTGTTCCTCTCTCATCCATAATGGCAAACCACCGAGACAAGGAAGATTACTGTTGTATTGTTGTATTGTAACTAAATAGTTAGTTGGTTTGTTATAATTTCACACTGGGTGACTAATACATAGCATATAAATTGTTTAATATACTGCACATGGTATAGTCCATATCCCCCTTTCCTAACCTTGTGGTGTGGTTTTCCCCTACTAACCCCTGCCCTCTGAATGTCTCCCATTGGCTGCAAGTTTTCCCTTACCCCATGGCCCTTTATACTAGCTTTTAAATTCCCCCCGGACATGTGACCAGGGTCTTTTTTTCCTCCATGGAGATGATCTGGTAATAAACAACCGGGTCTGAATCCTGGGTGAAAATTGAGCACCTCTTATTACTTTTATCCTTGTTGGACTCACTTCTGGGATCAGAGCTAGCCAGTTAGGACCCCGAGGACTGAGTCTAGACAGATTATATCATTTAATTAGCAAGTATGAACTCCCATAAGGCCTAGCAAAGGCAGAGTTGCCTAACCAAGACCCCTAAAATGACGAGCCACCATATAAATAAAGATTAAAAACAACACCTTCAATCAGAGAAAATATGGGACAGCATCAAACCCCAAGATGGAATCTTCCACCTTCATCACCCTAACTAAAATGGCACATGAGTGACATAGGGACCATGAACTTAAATACAGTAAGTGTCTTCCTGAGGACTCTCGTGAGACAAGAAGACCCAGATCTGTTGGATGATGGAACTGATCGCCTCTACACTTGAGAGCAGCAGTGGTGCACGTGCACCTTACGGGCCCCCTCATCCAGGCTGTTTCTTTTAATAAACCTGAAATCACTAAAAGCTAGTCTCCTAGCTTTTCATAACATTCTGATCTGTCCACAGAGCCTCCATGTGCCTTTCATTGTACCTAAGAGCCCCTGGAGTATCTTTGGTACACTCCCAAAGTACCTCTGCATGCCTATGCATAAATCTATTCCTAACCCAAGGAATACAGCTGCAGTCACACCCTGTGGTATACATGGGCATTCTGCTGTGCAGCATGTCTTTCCAAGTGACTTTTGATGTATCCCTGCAGTGTTTTTGACTCATCAGGAGTTCACCTGGCCACCTGATTACCTTTTTGATTTTGTGCATCAAACTACAGGGATAAGTAATGGCTTCTTTCAGCTTTTGCTGTTTATAGTTTTGTCTTACTTCACCTGACAGCGTTGTGATAAAAACAGTGGCCTTGACTCTAGCCAGGGACTTGGGCACTGCATCACTGCTGTCCTAGTCTGAGCGACAGAGATCTCGACTGTATTATAAAGGAATAAGAAAGAAGAAAGACCAAAATAATAATTTATATGTTTAAATAGACCCATTCTTTTTAGAGCAGAACAATCTTCTGATACACTTCAGGTCTTAAACAATATTTACAAAACTAAAGAGTGCCTAAAAAGGAACAGAATTGTAACAGAAAGAAAAAGTTTCTATTGAGGACCTAAATTAAACTACTCAGCAATTTCAAATGAAAAACAGGAGCTCATTCAGTTCAGAAAAGATTTTATTTCAAACAGCAGCACATACATACAATATTTTCATCTGAAAACAAGAGACTGCATTTCATTAATCATCGTGCTGTGGCTTGTCAGCTGTTGAATTATATTTGGAACCAGGTAGTTTCTGCACCATAGCCTTCCTATGAGTTGGACAATCTCATGTTCCATCATTGGTATAATCGTGCAAAATAACGGTAACTGCCAGGACCTCATTGAAAAGAACCCACACAGCTTGTCTGTTTACTAGCACCTGGAGGTTTCAGCTACCTAAGTATTTTAAATACAGAAATGTTATTTTTAACAGGTATGGCAAATAATGAACATCCAGAAAACCCTTAATGAACATCACAGACAAATTTGACTGGCTGTATACATCTCTGAAAGAAGGTTCCTGAACCACGACTAATTCCAACAGAAGCAACATGGCAGCATTTTGGTAAGAAAAAAAGACAATCTTTTCTAAAATCCTTCCCTTTTATTTAGATGCAGAACAAAGATTAAAATAATCAAAAGTTGGTTACCTTTCTATATCTTTAAAATACGATTGCATTACCAATTTTTTGTTTTACCACAGCTTAAGAAGTATCAGAATATGCTACATATAAATATCCTAAGCCATCTGCCATTTATTAATTCACCATTTATTAATTTTCTACATAAATCTTCTTAAAATATTATTTAAATATAATATCTTACTAGGAAAAAAAGAACACATCGTCAGAAGATTCAGCTTGCAGCTAATTTTCAATGCACTAGAACACAATGAAGCTGCTCAAATTATGGCAAAAAACTTTCTTTTCTTATGATTGGGGTGTGTTGTGTTTGAAAAACACATGCAATCAGATTAAGAATAAATGGTGATCACTTCACGTCCACTGCCTCGGACTAGGAGAACTCTATCTAGACCTTCTGTCAGAACTTCCAGAAATTCCATGTCTGAAATACCATTTGGTCAAGGAACTCATTCAGAAGAGAAACAAAACATCTAGTAATCTTTCCAAAAGTCTGACATATACTGCAAAAATAGAGTTCAACAATTTCATCAGAGTTTTTCTGTGTCACCCTTTACTGTCCTGTTACCTAATTATTCAAGTGGAAGTGAGGCCTAACTTGGGGGAAATTCCTAGTTTTGCCCTACTCACCTACAAATAAAGATAAGAATAGGAAATTTTAAATTAGTTCAAAGTTAAGAAATCCTTTATATCAATAACACCTCCCCACACACTCTATCAAGATTATTTTATATTTTATTTTTTAACTCTCTTTGCATCATTTTCTTAAAGTCAGGCATATTCTTACCATACTTCATAACGATTATCCCAACAGGTAATGGCAGAATCACAAAATCGAAATTCTGAGTTTCAAGAAATATGGAATCAATACAGTAGAGGATACAGTTTTCATCCCCTTTTCTGTTTTTAGGAGGTCCAGGCATATTCAGGAGAACAAGCTGAGCATGCTGTGATTTATTAAGCACTACTCCGTTGAGCTTCACAGCAGTGTGCATTCTTCTCACATTTGACTGATTCCTAGCATGCAAAGAAACATTTTTAAGCATTGTCATAACATTTACGTAATTGAATCATATGTTATTTATTTGAAATTATAAGTATGTAAGCCAAGCTATTTTCATGGAGATTAGTATTTGCACATATTCAAAACAAATAAAATGCAATACCTTTGACAAGAACATTTAACTCTGAAATTCAAGCAGTTCTAAGTAAATTGTCAGAATGCACAAGTCTTACAGTTGTTAATTATCTTGTACAAAGATTAATCAAAAACTTGGTTTCAACAGATATTAAAAGTCAGACAAGAACCATGAAGAATCCTGTTTATTGACTTATATAAAGAAATAAGTGGGTTTATACAATAACTTTCAAACAATGAAATTACAGGAATGAAATGGAAAGATCACAGTATTTATGTTGTACAGTAAAAGATTTTACTCACGCTCCTCTGGAAACATTACAAAATTCTATAAGCTGGTGAAGAAAATTTAGAAACACCACAGAATTTTGAAAAAATTGCTGGCTTCTCATGTTGTAACAGTAAGGCAGTAAGCAGTGAACTGAAATTGAGTTTACATTATCAACATTTCCTAATATTTTCACTGTTTCATCTACAAGTTGTAGATCTGTGCACAAGATTTACTAGGATTTTAAAAATGTCCTTATTTTAGTATCTTTTTTGTATGGTTTAGTGGGTTTTCAGAACAAAATAAAAGAATGGTTTCCTTGCAGTTCCTGAGAAACAACTATCTGTGTAAAGTTAGCCGAGGCTGTAAATGAGTCATATCCTACAGCGTGACCAAAACATCAAAACTCTACCTTAGTCCATTTATCCAAAAGATCTGCCGCCTAAAAGTAGGTGTTTTGGGTGATTTTTTAAAAAAAAATAAGTGGCCAGTGGAAATTTAGTAGCCAGTGGAAAGCAGCCCTGTCAATTAAATTGATTCTTCATGCTCTGCCACCTCCCATCTTCCCCCTACAAGAGAATGACATTTCTTAAACTGAGTTTATCAGTTCCTCCTGGGGGATTTTCTATCACAGTGGTGATCTATCCTAAGACCCAACTGTACAAAAACTATATATGGAAAAAAGGAATGCTTGAAGCTCTGTTTTTTAGAAACAGAACTGCATCTCGAGAAGACCAAATGAACTATGAAGAGGCATGAGTAATGTATAACTGAGATGTAAAAATATTGAAACTGAATCATTGTTACACTGAAAATAAAATGCAGGGTGTGACTTTATGACAGTGTGGGCAAAAATTCAGCCCTGAAATAAAGGCTTGTGTTGTTTAAAATGTGAACTGAGGCTGACTAGCATCATTTATCCTTCAAGCACTGGTAAAACTGAAATCATATGTAGTAGACAAAGTAAACTTCCAAAATTTTCATAAGAAGCTCAATTTATTAAGCAGATGAAATTAAGAAAATGCTGAACTCTAAAGAAACAAATAAGAGCATTCAAGTGAGTTCCTCTCAAGAGATGTAGTATTCCATTTTTGTGTGCTGTCATACCCAAAGTATGTCCAAACTTATGTTATTTCTCTACATGCATGGGTTGGTAGAAGGCAGGCAAGAACTGACTTTTGATAAAACAAGAAAGTTCCCTTTATGAACAAATATTCCCTATAGTCCAAGTAATTATAGAACAATGGAAGGTTATTCTTCCAGAATAAAAATATATTCATTTTTACATAAAGTTAATTAGAACACTAAATATAAAGTTGGTGCAGAGAAGTACTGTCAAGTTTTATATTCTTACAGAAACTATAACACGTTTTGTGACTTACCTTGAATAGAAAGTTGATCGTATTTAAGAGAACATTAGCAAGTCACAACGATGACTATTTTTTCAGTGACATGCTAAATCACAGTATATTAAACAAGGAACAAAAGAATATATGCATTGCAAAATGATTTAGAACCATGCATACAATGTACAAAATCATGAGAGCTAAAGAACCCAGTCTATGTTAAGTGAAGTGAAATTCAGACTTACAGATTTCCCCATTCTCTATGTAAAAGGGAAGCAAATGCATAGAAAAAAAAATTACACCATCAGCTATATTTTTAGGTCCACGATATTAATACACTGTACAGGCACACCAAGTTTGAACTATAATTTCTACCCAACTACACATAGTAGTCTTAAGATACTAATATCTGAAATCAGTGTCTTGCACAATTCTAAAGTAGTAATATGAAATGTTTCAAAGACATAAATTTGACACCACCACCCCCATGATTAGAGTATAATGCAGCCTAGGACAATGCTTTTGAGCATGGGCACAATAATTTTTGGAATGTGCAGAAGGCACATGTTTCTAAAGAACTCAAAGCAAATCCACAAAACAACTAAGAACTTTAAGGTACTAATTTTAAATATGCTTTCTAACTGCATTGCATACAAGTCATAGATTTAAGATGTGTTTCATTTAGATATTAAGATTTCCCTTGACATCCACAGTTTTGGTTTCGTAATGTGCAGAAAATACTTTAAGCTGTGCTTTTAAGCACATTCTTCCAAAATTAAAAAAAAGATGCATGGGAGTGCTTAAAATCACATGAGGAAACAAATAAGCTGATTTCCTTCTGTCATTGTTTTTGTGTCTACTATATTGGTTTGACGCAGGGAGTAGCTCTTATCTATTTAAGAAAAAGACATTAAGGAATATTTAAACAGGAAATACTTAATATAGCAAGACATGCATATTTACACAAGTTTTATATTCTTTAATTTACAGGATGAGGGTTGGATGTCCATTAAAAACAACAATCAAACAAAAAAAACCCCAACACCCCACTCTTCCCAACAAAACACCCCCCACACCCAAAAACACCCCATTAGCTAAATCTGTTGAAAGACTATCTGCTTCTTTGGTGCTCCCTCTAATACCAAACACAATAAAAATAGAGGGACACATACACTAATTTTTTACCTACAGGAGGAAAGAAAAAGTTATCATTAAGCTTTTAAACATACATTATCCTTTCTGTACAATCCAGAACTTGAGTTTACAGCTTGAAGTCTGTCATAGTTAAACTTCACTCACAACATTCTTGTGAATGATTTTTACAGTCATTTCACCTAAGTCCATGCTATTTTTATAAGGATGCCATTTAATTTAAGTGCATGAAAATATTAAATTTTATTCAATTTTAAATAAAGCAGAATCTCTTAGAAAACAAAATCCAGATAAAACAACCAACTAGAACCCCCACATTAAAATACATAGAAATAAAAAGCTCCAAATACCACATGCATACTTACGGCTTCATGTTAAAAATATCTTTAAAGCCAGACACATTGGAATCCTTGTTTTTATGCTTTTCTGCTACAAACTTTTCTTTAGTCCAGGTCATTTGCACTTTCTCTGGCACAGCAGCAGCCACACTTACTTCAAATGCTGGAGCAGAGCGTGAAGCAGTGTTTTTATCATGGATAAGCTGGGCCTGGTCACAAAACAAATAATCACTCCAAGATTCGGCCAAAATCAGAATTTGTAAATTACGTTATTAAAATTTTGAAAAGGAGTTTCACAGCAGTAGAACCAAAGAAGCTAAAGAAAAATGCACCTTACTTTGCAAACAAATATGAGACTATTGTGACTTCAGCATGAAGTGAAGTTGCTTGTAAATATATTCTTATTTGTTTATATTTGCAAGACTACATCTTATGTGGAATATTACATATGTAATGAACTAAAATAGAGGTTGAATTCCATCAGAGAGTACTTTATTAACATCAGAGTGTTTTGCCAATGAAAAACTTGAAAGCCAGTACTTTCATTCTTCATAAATTACATTATTTTCTCAGATTACTGTGGTTGTAAACATTGTCCATTTCACATACCTTTAGCTGAACTACAACATGACTCTCATAATGCCAGTATGGGACTGGCTGAATGGAAGACTAGCTATACATTTAGATTATTACATTAGATTATTTATCTAATGTATTAAGAGCATATTACATAACAAATCTATCCAATCTAGCAATGGAGGGGCCTTCTCTTCCCTTTTAACAGCAGAAAATCAAATCAACTTCAAACACATAAAAGCGCATGTACATGTGGGAAGAATATTGTGTTTTCTATTTTCCATTCCCCTTGTTTCTTTGGAGGAAAAAAGATTAAATATTTAACACATTATTTTCTTACTTTCCTTCATAATACTTTGGCCATAGGCTTCTCTATTTCCATCAAATGCAAACAAATACAGTACATTAGACTCTAAAAAATGGTAAGTGTATTGCTGTTTGGGGGCAGAATTCTTTTTGTGCTTTGGAGTTTTCTGTTTTGGAGGTGATATTTCTTTTCTCCTGTGATTGTTTGCTTTTTGTTTACAATATTTAACAGTTTTAAAAGCTATTCAGACTTGTTAAATCATTAGCTGAAGCTCCTGTTCCATTTGGGAACCTTAATTATTCATGTTAGACATGGTCATTGTCCCTCCACATACCTGGTAATTAAGAATTTCATGCAGGTCAATAAAAAGCATGAATAAAATCCAAGCAGATAAGAATACTACTTTTGTTCTCAGAATAGCAATTCCTGTAGCGGTTCACAAACTGTAACTACAGGTGGTTTTAAATGCCTTTGAGCTTTGGTATATTCCCTAAATTATTTCCTAGTCCATATCCTTCAGGATTCCCAAATTCTGGAGTTCAGTTCTGAGGCTCACATAAATATTTCTTAGTATAATGGTCTTCCTACATTCACAGATGTGATGTGAATTTAGGAAGTGATGGGTCAAGACCACAAATCAGAAGTGACTGCAAATACAGTTCTATCATGAGAATTAAAAAAGCTAACAAATACATTCCAGTATTGTATATACCTTGCAGCATCCAATGAACTAAAATTTCAAAGGAATAGCTGTGAGTTCAGAACAACTATTCTTCAATGGAAGAAAATTTTCCATTTTTAGAAAGACAGCAAGACCTAGAGAAAGTCAGGACCTGTAATACATGTTTATAAAAATGCAAACGCAACAAAAGCACATTTTTGTTAGTGCTATTTTGATACTAAATTCAATTAATAAAACATAAAATGTTCTCTCACTCCATGAGAAAAGGGTATACAAAGGTATACAGCACTTCTACTAACTAGGGTACACATTTGACATATGAGCAACACTTCAAGTGCTCACTGGTGCAGTCCATTTCCTTTCAATGTCACCACACAGAATGCAGTAATGACATATATGGGTTAATAATGGCTTGTAAATAAAAATGGCTTGCACTCCTTAAAAGACCTAGTATATCAATACCATCTCCAAGAATCTTCAGTACTTCAACAGAGGAACTGTAAAGAAAGTCAATGGCTTGTGAAAGCATGAAATATGTTTATTAATGTAACACCTTGCTTCTGGCTCTTAAGAAAACAGGCATTCTCAGAAATGTGTTTCTTTTATGGAAAGTAAGTGTGAGAAAGAGAATGTAGCTCATGTCACACAAGCATCACCTAGAGAAAAGAAATACAGGGTAAGATAATTTAGAAAAAATTATTAAAACTGTTCTATAACAATGAATGATTAAGTTGTTCTTGTGTAGTTCAGTTTGTAATAGTGGTACTTGAAGTGTTGCAATATGTTTATTAATGTAACACCCTGCTTCTGGCTCTTAAGAAAACAGGCAATCTCAGAAATGTGTTTCTGTTAAGGAAAATAATTGTGAGAAAGAGAATGTAGTTCATGTCACAGAAGCATCACCTAGAGACAAGAAATACAGTGTAAGATAATTTAGAAAAATTATTAAAACAAATCTATAACCATGAATTATTAAGTTGTTCATGTGTAGTTCAGTTTGCAATAGTGGTACTTGAAGTGTTGTAATGGAAAATATGTCTCGTCATGGTCAGCACTATGTCCAACCACCTCTTCCTCTTGATAATCATTAGTCAGCAGTGCCTGAGCATCTTGGACAATGGACAATGTACTGATGTAGTTTTTCTTCTAATTGAGCCTCGAGACTCATCTGTGATGCTCTGAATCTGGGACAAAAAAGGTTACCAATGACAAAAAAAAGTCTACAGAAAAAAGCAGATATATTATTCTTCATTGTAATAGATGAGATGTGGTATCAGCTTATAAGGCTCTTTTTTAAATGTTTAGTAATTAGTTATGAAATCCCTTTACAGACATTTGTGAAAACATGAAACCAATTGGTTCCTTCAGTCTCTGTGGGAAGCTCAAATAAGCACTTGTTTTTTAGGGTCACATCCTTTCATATATGCATATATTCAGGTGAATTTTTTCACTCAATTACAATCAAAAGCATGAAAAAAATTGAAGCGTGATGCACCCAAATTTTTTACCTTAAGAAATCTTAAGGCAATCTTACCTAAAAGCACAATTTGTTGGTGAAAAGGATTATTACCTTCTCACAGGTCCTATTATCACTGCCTTGCCTGAGTCCTTAGTGAGCATTAACCAGAGAAAGAAGCCAACAACCACCAAAAAGGGAAGCAAGAAAGTGAATGAGGCTCTACATTTTCTTTCCCTTTTGTAGCATAATTGACTAAGTCAAATAAATAAATGTTTGCCAGTTACACCCAAGTTGCCTATGTTATGTTTTACAGGCACATATTATATTTACACACGAATGGAAACAAATTGGCCAAGTTTTTCAAAAAAGTAATCAAAAATCTGGTGAGTCCTCAATCCCCAGTTGTACAAGAAAACCCAGAGGCAAGATCAAATCAGTTCTGTTTTAAAAAAGTGACAGCAGAAGGGAGGGTGAGGGTGATTGCTTAGGGATAAAAGAATGCCTATGCCTGAAGCAGCAAATGAAGACTGTACAAAACCAAATTCTCCTCTTTGGGAAAGTCTGAGCCTCATTTGAAGGCATACACGCACAAAAGTTAGGTTAAAGTATTAATCTTGGTAGTAACAGGAAACCAAATTACACTCACTATTCAAAGCTGGAATATCAGGCTATATTTGAATGCCTGGAGACAGATACTAAAAAGAAAAGCAATGTTAATTTGAACTAATGATACTAATAAGACAAATGTTTTGGATGTCAGCTAAAAATTGAAAAAAAAATAGCTCAGGTCATTTAAGAAAAAATGATCAAAGTAAGAATGGGCTGGGCACACTTAGTTCATATAATCTTGTAGCTCCAGATGAAGGCATAAACCATATTTTCTTATGAAAATACAAAAGAACAAGGTAGATTTAGATATCCTAATCAGAAACAATAGATGGATATGACTTTTATTTTTGGAAAAGGCAGTAAGTGATAGAGGTTCTTGGAATTATCAAAGGTTTTACTTCAGATCCTGAAATAAATTTAGTGGTATTTTGAATGTATCAAATTTTACCCTGCCTGATAAGAAGGAAGAAACTGATGCTATAATGGTGATGGTAAAGTTCAAATAAAAGTGAGTAATAAAGAAAGAAAATTATATGGAGGCAATAAAAAGAAATAAAAACTTCCAAGCAAACAAGACTCTGTAGTCCAGATTCCAACCAGCTCAGAACTGAGAAGAAATTCTTTCATCTCCTCTGCAATTTATGTGCTATAGAATACAGTGCACTAGCTCCTAGTGATCATGTGGAAATTAAATCCTTCAAAATCTGCAACAGATAAATCACTCAAACTCCACTGGAAAAATACTACTGTTCAGTAAAGAAACAATAAAACTGAGTAAGTTGTACAGAAAAGTTTGGGGGTTTACTGGAAAGATGTTAGGAAGGCTCAAATTGAAAGAAAACTTCCATGACAGGGATAACAAAGAGTATTTACAGCAATAAACTGCAACAATAGTAGGCGTCTTTAGGAACCTTAAAAAAATCCCGTGAGGTGGAAAAACTAATAGAGAGAAGAGGAAAAATAAAAGGAAAAAAACCATAAAAACCCCAAACTGCCCTGACCTGTACAATTAACACCAAAAAAAAAGAAGAGCCACAAGAAAAAAAATCTAGCTGTTTTAAAAATGAGCAATTAAACACAGTAGAGCCCTCTTGTTTTCCATGGAATGGAAATCATTTATGTGATGGCAAAGCCAGAGCATTCACTGTCTTTTACACCACTAAAAAGTCTTGATAATACTGAAAGAGTTAGCAGAATTGATGAGTGGGTAGAAGCACAAGCAAAAAGGAAAGGACTTATAAGCTCAATATTCAGAATATTCAGAAAAATACAGATGAATGAAGTTTGTTGCTACAATATGAAAAATAGGAAGGATAGGGGAGCAGCAAAACCAGCATTTCCATCTTGATTCCATAGGATTATAGTTTGTTGGCCTAATTTTGATTTAAAAAAATTAGTTGATTCATAAAATATTCAAAATAATGCAGAAACTAAAGCACAGTCAGTGTGACTTGAACAATTTTGTATTATATTGTGTAATACAGTGTATTTGTAAGTCATATGAGGAGTGGCTGAAGGAGGTAGGGTTCTCTAGCATGGAGAAAAAGAAACTCAGGAAGGATTATCTCACTCTATTCAACTACCTGAAAGACAGCTGTAGTGACATGGGGTTGGTCTCTTTTCCCCAGTAACAGTGACAGGATAAGAAGAAATGGCCTTAAGTAGTACCAGAGGATGTTTAGGTTGGACACTAAGTAAAATTTCTTCACGGATAGGGTTATCAAGCATTTGAATGGGCTGCCCAGGGAGGTGGCTGAATTAAGTCCCTGGAGGTTTTTAAACAACATGTAGTTATGGCACTTCGGGACATGGTTTAGTGGTGGACATGGCAGCGTTGTCGGACTTGACTTAAAGGTCTTTTTCAACCTAAATGATTCTATGATCCTAAGACCAAATCACAATCAAAAATAATCAGTCTAGCTACATAATCACGAACCTTAACTACTGATGTCAAATTTGGAAAGGGTCTGAATGTATTCCGCACTGATGCCCAAATGTTTTGGTAATCAACACTGGCACTCAAGGAAGACAGGAAAACTCTTAAAATCTGTTTAAATATGTCCTGGTTTGACCAGCCCATGGAAGTGAGCTGGCTGGTTTTGAGATTGGCATTTTATTGGACCAGTGGGAAAGCATTTTCTAGTTCTTTGAAAGAAGCTTTGAAAGAAGCCCGGGAAGGTCTCTGTCCTTCCGGCTGTTAGAGAGCACACACCTCTCCTGTCTCGGCCCTGGGCCGAGTTGGGGGGGAGGGGAAGGCCACTCGGGCCAGGCAGGCCCCAGCTGATTTGGGAAACATCTGCTGGCATGGAATTTGCTCTGCTGCTGGCCCGAGCTGAACCCTGCCTGTACTGTGTCTGGTGAGAGAGGGGGGAGGTGTGATAAGGCAGGCTGGAACACCTGATGAGACCGAGGGGTGGAAAAGGAATTTTGGGAATCTGTCCAACTTTTCCTCCTGGCTGCAAACAACCAGCAAGTGGCTGCCTTTTAGGCCTGGACCCTCTGAGAGCTGCACCCCCCCAGCACGGCTTTGAAATCTGACACCATGGACTACTGAGTCCTGGCCTGGCACAGCTCCAGCACTGTAGCCAGGCCGGACACTGTCTTTCGTTAACTCCTTCAGTGCATCAGTGCACAGATGGGACCTGGAAAGCCTCCATCCTCTCTCGTGAGAGAAAATTAGAATGCAGATGTGTAAAGACCACATGAAGTATCAAAATCAGTCAAGAAGGAGTGAAAGTCCAGGTGGAAGGAGTGTGGGAAGTTGCTTTTAAGCTGTAAAACACTCTTGTGAGCTATGGTGATAGGCTATAATATATTGAGATTTTTCCTTTAAACCACAAAGAAGTATGTGGGAGATAAAAGAGTTCAAATTGTAGACCTGAGCAAAGGAGTGAAATGCTGAGAGGACTGTTGATTTCATGAAAAGCTGAACAGAGAGATGAAGTGATAAAGACTCTTTGCCCTCAAAAAAGAAGTGAATCTCTGTTTCTTAGAAGTGAAGGTAGTCCCAAAGACAAAGAAAACCTTTGTTTTGAACAGTTATTTTTAAATAAGACCCCATACATCGATGTGGCCCAGATACACAACTGTGAACATGGGGAAGAGTTTCATGAACGCAAAGGATCCAGGCGGTTGCTTGTTAGGTTTACTAAAAAATATTTGTGTTTTTTCTTCTTTTCTCCCTGATCTCTGTTTCTGTCTGTGTCTCTGCTTCTGTGAAGGCTTTCTGTTTTCCCCCAGCCCTGCGTCTGAAGAAGAGGTGGAGTCGTCTGTTTTCTCATGTTCAGGAATTTGTTTATCCTTTGCTTATCTCATATTTGTTCCCTGGCCTGCCACAGCTTCTCTGCAGGCCAGTGCTCTCCTCTTTGGTCTGTCTGCCCTTAGTCTGTCCGTGGTCGTCTGCCTACCCTTGGGAGGGCACTATCTTTTATACTGAAAATTACGTATGCTTTATTTATAACAATTCTCCAATATCTATCCACTATGTTGTACAGTGTACTTTTGTTCCAAACCAATCCAAATGTGCCACACCACCACAGAAGATGGAGAACAAGAGGATGAAGAAGAAGCCCAGGGACACACCCCATTTCCTCCATCTTTGCCCCCGATCTCTCATCTAAAATCCACAAATTCTACTTTTTCACTGTGTGACATACTAATTATCATTCTATCTAAATTCTTGTGACTTATAAATCTTCCCAGGACAGTCAGAAGGATTTCCTGGTTTCCCACAGTTGCTGTTCATGAAGAATGGATCTACAAGAAAACTTTTCTTGTGGGGAAATTGACTATAGCGAATGAGAGGTGCTTCCCTCCCTAAGTGAACTGAAGAAAGACTGTTTTAGAGGTAGAAAACTGACTGAGATTTCTGAGTATTGTTTTCTTTACATTGTCAGTTGGGAAAAAAAAAGAGGTGTAGGGAGAGAAGAAGAGAGTTCTAAAAGTTTCATCCTCATTCTTGTTGGTTTTCTTTCTTTTAGTGTTAGATAATAAAGTCTTATTACTTTTAAGCTTAAGCCTGCTTTACTCTTGATTGGAAACTTTGAAATTAGCAAAATCAAATCAGAACAGCAATTAGTGTTTCTGCCCGGTTTTGAATTGAAACCATGACAAAATAAAAAATTATTTCTTTCCCCACATAACTTTAGCCTTGCAAGTAAAACTGTTTGTAGAGAAACCCAATGCAGTTATGAAAGTTTTTGACTAGTTATAAACTGATTAGAAGCCACAGCCAAAAGATAGCACTTTCGGATTTTTCATGGAACATCCTGTCAAGTCAAAGTTCCTACCTCCCTTTCTCTTTCATTCTTTGATAGCTGCATTTGTTTTAGCATCTGAGATCGCTGTTCCATCATAAGTGTCTTCTCATATGTGAATGCAGAAATATCATTTTCAAACTGAAAAAGAAATTGGCATTAGAAACACCAGAAGAAAAGTACTATTTAGAAGAACATCATTTAGACAGTATATCTCTCATATCTGTATTTATTTGGTGGTCCTGGATGTATTTGTGGCATTAGAGTAATCCTAAGTGTATAACTGATCAATCACTTCTGTTCTCATTCTTAAAACCTAATCTTCAAACAGGAATTTCATACTGTGAACTATCTTACTGTAACAATATTATCATGTATTATGTTTTATCTACATTTTAGGTACTTGGAACAGATTTTCCACTATTCTGTTCCAACTAGGGTGCAGAAGTGAGAGCTGAAAGCACTTATTTAAACTGGGTCTGCCACCTGAGCATATGTGTAATTTATTGTCTTAAAAATTGAAACTGTTAAGCACAAATAGCACATTATCCTTTCATCTGCGAGAAATGTTCATAAACAGAAGCCATTAGCAAGAAATTCTGGCATATATTCTCATATTGGCTCAAAACTAAAATACAGCATAAAAATCTATAGCAGTCACCTGTGTTGCCACTGATTTGTAATATATCTCTTATCCTCTGGAAGATTCTCAGAATTAAATATCACCCACAGAAGAAACGAATAAATTGTATTTCTGTAGTGGTTTAACCCCAGCCAGCAACCAAGGCCCATGCAGACTCTCACACCCCCACAAGTAGATTTGGGAGAGAATCAGAAGGATAAAAGCTAGAGAACTCATGTGTTAAGATAAAGACAGATTGATAGGAAAAGCAAAAATTGTGCACACAAGCAAAGCAAAACAAGGAATTAATTCAGTACTTCCCATGGACAGGTAACCCATCATGCATAATGGTTACTTGGGAATAAAAAAGGTCTCACTCCAAATATTCCCCCCTTCTTCCGTCTTCTCCCCAACTTACATACTGAGCATGATGTCATATAGTCTAGAATATCCCTTTGGTCAGTTTGGGACACCCATCCCAACTATGTCTCCTCCCAACCTCCCCCAACTTCCTTGCCAGTGTGGCAATACAAAAAGCAAAAACAATCTTTGCTCAGTGTAAGCCATGCTTCACAATAACAACATCTCAGTATTATCAACCCTGTGCTCAGCACAAATTCAAAACACAGCCCCATACTAGCCACCATGAAGAAAATTAACTCTACCCCAGCTGAAACGAGCACAACTTTTTATACTGTCTTCTGCTCAAAATTCAACCAAGGCTGAGCCTTTTCATGGCACTCTGTTCTTTCAACTATACATGTCACAGAATTTGAGACTTTTATATTTAGTAGTCCAAGCAAAGAACAGCAGATTTTTCACAGGTAGTTTTTTTCCTAAGTAATTAAAACAATTCTTAAAATTGTTTTATCGTTGATTAGCATGATAAACCTTTTAATAAGTTCTGGTGATTCTAGAAACTAGTGGTGGTAGAAGTTTTGAACCCGTTTATTTATCTTCATCCCACTTCAGAATGAGTTTTGGTTGTTTTTTCTTTCCCCATGAGTCTCACTTCAGACATTATGCTAGTCACCTTTTAGTGCTGGAAATTACATCCTTAGTTTCAAAAAAAAGTGTGCCTAGACAGAGTATAGCTTTTGTCCTTTCTCTTAAAGAGTTTATGACCCATATTTAAAAAAGGAGAAAAGTTATAAAATTCATTTTGTCACTACCTTGACTTGTGAAACTGTAACTATACTGTCCTGCTGTTCAGTGCTGGCTGAGGCTGGCGATGCCAAGAACAGCTCTCATTTGAGCCTAGGGATTCCTTATGCCAGAGAGGTATTCTTACAGCAGTTAGAGACATAGACAAGTTCATCCTGTCTCATACCATATGTCATAGCTTATTAGATTAAGCACATCCAGACTTCCATTTCACTGCTTGCTAAAAATTCAAGCTTCTTCCTTCCTGAATAAACCAGCTTTATGGACTAGTCCTCATAAATAAACTAAGGATTAACATATAAAACATTTCAAATTCTACTTGACAAACCCATTAATCTCACCACCACATACACTATCATTGTAACATGGTAAGATTAAGATGCTTAACTTCTTGTTCTTGTGTGGGACTGCAATCTTCCAATTTCTGTATTTGGGCTAATATCCCTTTATTTGAAAAAAGCCAAATCTGTTTTCCGAATTTTAGTCCCAGTTGCCCTTAAAAATATGTAGCAACAAACCATTTCAACAACTTCCACTTGAGCATTCAGTCTAAGGTGGTATAAGAACATCTGAAGATCCTTCTTCATTTGAATGCTATTATCATCCATTTGAGCGACGGTGAAGATACGCATTTTACATTTTCTCCAAACCTACCGAAAAGATACATTATAATAGTTTGTAACACTGTGATTGCTATTACGGTACATAATTTGAACTAGGTGAAGGAGTATTTAATTAGAAATGCTTAAAAACATTCAGTGCTAGAAAATTAAATCCCAGCCATTTTCTGTTGTCCTTGCCTTGTGCTGTCGAAGGAGAAAAGGCAGCAACATCAGCATACCACCATCATGAACAATCCACCACACATCTATATTTCCTTCAGTAAAACGTTCTTGATTTGTTGGAAATAAGTCAATGTTTTTAGCCACCAAAAGCGCTTGTTGAGCTGCTGTTGTTTCTCGTACAGTATCTGTAAGGGAAAACAAGACATTTAATCAAGATCTCCTAGTTATCATATACAGATTTTGTTTTTGTTTTCAATTCAAAAGTTTAAACCCTCTAGGATTTTGCTGAGGCTAAAAAGGAATATCCTAGGTGTCTTGGCAAAAGAGGAATATTCTGGGTATCTTGGTTCCAGCTCAGACGCAGTTAATTGTTGCAATAGCAAAGAGGGGGGTGGCTAGGACCCAGAGGTTACTCTACACTACTTCATGCTATTGCCAAAAGCAGAGAGGAGTACACTCCAAAGAGAAGGGGTTCTTTCTGGCCAGATAAGCATGATGCTGGGTCTGAACTGGAGGGAGTGGTTGGGTGGCACCAGTTCCAAGGCAGAGGGAGAGGTTGGAGGGACATAGCTGTGATCAGATGGAGCTTCATGGTGAATATTTTTGCATGTACATAATTATCTCTTTTGTATAATTTTTTTATTAACTTTATTGCTGTTCCCAGTAAATTGTTCTTAACCTGTGATCTTTATCTTCTGTGCCTCCAATTCTCCTCTCCACCAGCCACAGGGGAAAAGGAAAAGTGAGAGAGCAGCAGCATGATTTGGAGTGTGTCAGTGGGAACACTAAATATTCCTAAGCTACAACAATCTTTATTCAGTATCTAAGGTGAGGCACAATGGGTTGGGAAAACAACAGACTGCCCCAGAGCAAGTTGGAAACAAATTTGATGTAGGCATTTCTTGGTTTAGGTATGGAGCCACCGGTCGCAACGTTGCTTGGTCTGTTCGTGTGGGAGTGGTACCTAATTCTGTATATATTCCTGTATGTGCTCCTCATGGTATTTTTCAAAGTAGGAAGATGGATCAGGATTTCTTTGCTGATATACTGAGGAATGTCAGTTTATGAAATGACGTCAAGGGCAATGATGATCATTTGGGATGTATATTGACTGTTGCTCTCCTACTCTTACCTGCACTACCTTTGCATGTTTACTAATCATACATATCTGTGGGGAGAATGGGGGAGGATAATTTTCCCCAGCTTTTCACCCCCTTTTCCTAGCCTTTTCCACCCCTTCAGCTTGTTACATTTTGAGAATTCTGAATTCCATTTGGATGTTAAAGAAATTAGATTCTTGGTGCTAAACCTGTCATGTCTCCACAGTCCATATCACATTTAGAGTAACGGAGTTTTCTAGGGAGGTTATTCAGAGATCTGTCAGAGAGCGTATAGTCATGAGTGACATGGACGGTGGGAGAAGATGGGCCAGCTTTTGAAGGATTATTCTGCTCCAGTGGTTTGGAACTTCACTCCTGAACAACTATAGGACCTGGGTAGAGCAATAGAATAATTGACAGAAAAATGCTGTGGCAATTCCAGGGAGGTGTGAAGTTTTGCAATATGCTGGGCCTTGGTTGCTATTTATTGGACATTCTGCAATACTAGGCAGCAGTCTCAAGGGGAGGAGGAGGAAAGCAGACTGACAGGCACTGTGGCCACTCAAACTGCACCTGGACCAGAGGAACAGTCTGTGCCAGTAGCAGTCACCCCTATATAGTAAAAAAATCCAAGATAAAATCCATTCACTTAGTGAAGGATGAAGAGGAAGGAGAGTCCTCACAACCAGAGGAACTGGTTGTGAACAGCAGGGCCAGAGATAATCACCTAGTTCCTATCTCCAGATGAGCTGTAAGATATGCAAAAAACCTTTCAGCCACCAGGTGGGTGAGCCCCTAGTGACTTAGCTGCTCTGATGCTGGGATATTGCTGCCCGTGATATTCAACTAGATTTAGGTGAAGCCAAGCAACTGAAATCCCTGATTTGGGATGTCAGCATTAGCAAGAGCATTAGGAAGAAGACATACTCTCAGCCTCTGAAGGCAACTCCTGTCAAGCATGAAGGAAAGGTATTTTCTCAAGGATTACCTTGTACTGCACCCATTCAGGTGAAACACCATGGAGAAACATAGCCAGTGCATGAGAGAATTAGCTGTGCTGAAGGTAATCCATAGGGATTCAAATAACAAACAGTCCCCTGTAGATCCAGATGAGGTCCATTGTACACAATACATGTGAGTGAAATTTGTACAGCGTGTGCCAGCTCATTGTCATTGATGTCAATGAAAGGAGAACAAACAGTGCTTCAGGCAACTACCTGACTCCAACAATATGAAGATCATCTTTTTCCCTCCCTAATGACCTGTGCCTTGGCTGTCCAAGACTTCAGACAAACTCAAAAAGCTTGAGCAAGTTAGAGAGATGTCTCATGCCCTACCAATATGGACCAGAGTTGCTGCTATAAGAAGCAAGACTGCACTGGAAAAGGATGAGGCTCCAGAACACCTGGAACACATTGATTACATAATCTTGTGGAACAACTGAGCAGAAGTTTTTGATAAAGGGGAGAAGATAATCCAAATCATCTTGGAGGCCGGTTTTGCCATAAAGTAAAGTAAGGTCAAGGGACCTGCCCAGGAAACTCAGAGTTTAGGAATAAATTAGCAAGATGGACATAATTAGATTGCCATGGATGTGGTCAACAAAACAGCATCTATGTCCTCACCAACCAGCAAGAAGGAAGTACAGGCTTTCCTAGGCACTGTGGGTTTTTGAAAGATGCATATTCCAGAATACAGTGAAATTATAAGTTCTCTCTATCCTATAACTTGGAAAAAGAATGATTTTAAGTGTGGTCCTGAACAAAAAGGCTTTCGAACAAATGAAACAGAAGACTGTTCATGCAGTAGCCCTTAGTCAGGATAGGACAAGATGTGAAAAACAGGCTCTACGCTGCAGCTAGGGAAACTACTTCTTCCTGGAGTTTCTGGCAAACACTATCTGGAGAGACTCAACAATGATTCCTGGGGTTCAGGAATCTGGGATACTGTTATGCTTTGGCTCTGAGTGGCCAATTTCTGATATTGACACAGGATTAAACCATTGAAAAGAGTGGATACGCTTTTGCAAATACACATTTAAGGACAGGAAGGCCCAGGAGAAGCTCTCTTGGCTCCCAGTTTTCAAAGAAACGGCTGGCTTAGCCCAGGGCTGGCCCCCCACTACAGCCCAGCTGAAATTCTCTGTCTTCAGAAGGGTAGCAAACAGGCTGCCAAGCCCCTCACTGGGGAGCTGCAAGGCTCTGTCCCAGCAGGGGCCAGGCCTCTTCCCAGTGGAACCAGGTGGCCTTTTGTTTCAGCAGAGCTACCGGGCCACGCTGGCCGGAAGCTGTATCGGCACTAAGAGCAGTTGTACGGCGAAGATCAACACTTGGTGGTCCCCATAGTCTGTGCTAAAAGCAGCCTCAAGACCAGAAACAACTAACACGGTTTGCATGGTGCCAGTGGAGAGCACATGGCCAGCAGAGAGAAGCAGAACGAGCCATGTTCCTGATACAAAGCTTGAACTATATTAACTATTCAGTGTTGCAGGACTCTGTAAAAACTTTTTCAATTGATACAACTTGAGAACAAATGACTCAATGAACACTAATTCTCTCCTGAACTAAGAAGAAGAAAAAGGTGAAACTTTGTAGAGACAACAACATGAGACTCTGAGGAAAGAGTTAAATTTTAGATCAAAGGAATTGAATAGTTTTGTCCTAAGCTTGGGCTGTGAAATTCTTTTTTTTAAGCTACAGATATAAGCTACAGATATACTTGCTATATCAAGATATACTTGATATATATATCAGATATACTTGCTATATTTTCTCCTGTAAATTCATGGAATACTTTGGGGAGATGTAGTGTTCTAACCATGATTATGAGCAGAGGTATCAGTGTTGGAATCTCGATAGGAAAACTTTGTCTGGGGATAAAAAGTGATGACTTCTGTTCTCAGAGAGGGGTAAAAGGAGCTTTTATTTTATGCTAGAACAGCTCATCCTTAAAAAAATAACACTCCAATGAGTTGACATGGACCAGAAGCACAGTTGTGAGAAGAAATGTGAAAGATGAGAAAAACTTCACAAATACAAATCTCATTTGTGAAAACTGATGCTACAAGAACTTCTTTTCTTGGAGCAAGTTTTCCATAGCATTAGCAAAAGATGCATTTCTCCCTAAAAGAACTGAAGAAAGACTGTTTTAGAGGTGAAGAACTGACTGAAATTTCTGGGTGTTGTTTTTTTATGCATTGTCAGTTGAAGGGAGAGAAGGTGTGGAGAAGGAGGAGGAAAAAAGTTCTGAAGGTTTTATTCTGATTTCTTGGGGTTTTTTTGTGTTCTGTTAATAAAATTTTCTTTATTATGTCCTTTCAAGTTTAGGCCTGCTTTGTTTTTTTCTCCTAATCATATCTCACAGCAGAAAATAAGCTCAACACATTTATTTGGGAAATTGGCCAAGAAAATCTAAAATGGGCAAACCTAAATCACTATACATAATTGGTATTTCTGCCTGGTTTCAAACTGAAACCACAACAGATACAAAGGATCTGAAGCCTGTTACACCCCTACTGAAAAAGGGCTACTGGCATTATAACTGGATATTATAAAGGGGTCCAAGCTTCTCCAGAAGTGACTGGCACCAAAGCACTTCTCCTCCTGGAATCCTGACTGCCAGTGCTGGGCTGAATGTTCAAAGGGAAAAAAATCCTTTCCACACATCATGCCACTGATATATGGAGGAAGTGGGTCACACTGATCACATAGCAAGCTTGAACAGGAAACCCCGATTACACAGGGATCTTGGAAGTTATCACAAACTAGCCCAAAGCTGAAAATTTCATACTAACATCAGAGGAGGAAAAGGTGACACATGCTGAGGAGGCCCCACCATGTAATCAGCTGCCTGAAAAAGAAGTGTTATGCTCTCTTTACTGATAGTTCCTGTCATATGGCAGGGACACGTGGAAAATGGAAAGCTGTTGTATGGAGTCCTATGTGGTGAGTCACAGAAGCTATTGAGGGACAAGGTGGACCACATCAGGTTGTACAGCTGAATGCCATCCAGCCGGCTTTAAGTATCACTGAACAAAAGAAACGACCAATGCTCTAGCTATTCACTGATTCATGGATGGTAGCAAATGTTCTGTGGGGATGGCTAGAACTATGAAAAAAGACCTATTGGCAGCACAGAGGTAAAGCCACTTGGGCTGCTGAATTGTGGCAAGACATCGCTGCCTGGGTAGAAAAACTGGCTGTAAAAGCATGCCATGTAGATGCACACATACCCAAAAGTCAGGCTATTGAAGGACATTGCAACAATGGACAAGTGCATTGGACAGCCAAGAATGAAGTCTCTCAGGTGGATGTGGACTGGCAACATAGGATGAATTATTTCTGGCTTAGTGGGCCAATGATATCTTAGGTCATCAGGAAAGAGGTGCAACATACTGATGGGCTTGTGATCAAGAAGTGGACTTAACCACGGACAATGAGTATGGACTATAATAGATGCACCAGTTGTGAGCTCCTAATGCAGCTTGCAACCAGCCCTCTGGCTCTGGAAGACATTTAGATAGAACCTGCAGTCATGAACTAAATGAACTCAAGAGACATCTTGGAGGAACAGATATCAACTGTGTGAATGATACTTGTTTGTGTGTGTGTGTGTATATACATACATATATACATATATGAATATATATATATGAATATATATATATATATATGAAGGTGTAGGATCTGGGCATGATATAAATGGTATAGAATATGGGGTGGATAATGCTATGGTTCTGGCCAGGACAGGGTTAATTTTTGCAACAGCCAGGAGGGGGCATAGCTAGGACCCAGAGGTCATTCTATACCACCACAGGTCATTTCAATCTCTGCAATGTATGCGGAGTATGGGAGTCTCTTCCAAGGACAAGGAGTTTCTTCTCCTTGAATAAGTATGGGGCCAAGTTCAAAGCCAGAAGGAATAGCCAGTTCTGGGCCAGAGGAAGTGGTTGGGGTGGCTGTGGTTGGATCAAGTTCCAGGGTAGACATTTTTGCATGTGAATCACTCTCTTATGTATACTTTTTATTAACACTGTTGCTCCTACTGCTCATTGTCTTATCTTTATTGCTGTTTCCAGCAAATTGTTCTTATCTCAATCTGTGATCTTTACCTTTTGTGCCTCCAACCCAGCCCAAAGGGGGTGGGGAAGGTGGAAGGGGGGCAAGCAAGCAGCAGTGTGGTTTGGAAAGTCTCAGTGGGAGCACTAAATTGCTGAATAGCATTCCTAAACCATGACACTGATTTTAGTGACAAACTTGCACAGAAGAAGAAAAAGCAAACCCGTGGCTGAAGAGGGCTGAGAAAACCCACTCCAGATGAAATCAGATACGGATAAATATTCAATTGTCCGCCGGACATTCAGTAGCACATTTCCTCCACACAGCAAATACATTACTTACACAGTTGAATTACAAATGCAAATGAGAAAGTCAATAAACACATACCAACAAAATTTTTCCATGAGAAACGATTTTCTGTCTGCTTCCATGACTGTGGCCATGCCATCAGGACCGTGTTGTGCTTCATCCCTCCTAGACCAGCTGACTGAATCAAATAGGATATTCCATCTCTGAAGTTAGGAGATACCACAATCTGACAAAATCCTTTAGTCTTTTCTACACCCATTAAGGCCTTAACATTCTGCAATAGGAAAATTACACATAGGGAAATACAAATCATCAACACTGATAATTAACATCAGAAGGAGTAACAACATTTAATAATAGCAAAAGTTTATCAACAGTGTATAACCAACATGCAGAAATCACTAATTCCAAAAGAGTGAACATGATTCTATAAAAACTAGTGCCCAAATTGCTACCACCCCAAAAGACACCACACTCAGTTTTTTCCATTATTTTAGTTATTCGGCCTTATATTTCCAAAGAAGAATGAACAAGACATGAGTAAAAACACAAAAATAAAGATAAATGAAGTGACACTGCTTCAGGTAAAGTCAAAACCAGAGACTGACAAAGCAACATATGGTTGGAATGATCAGTCCTTTCTTTTGGAATTGGAAGAGTTTGGAAATGTGATGCCAAGTATTTAAGAAGGAGAGGCTGCCAAAGTTCCTTAAACACCTTTGACATTAAGAGGCTGACTATTTATCAGCTCCCAACATGGAAAAACAGATGTGCAGGATAAAATTGAAGCACTGTCCAAATAATGTCAAGATAAACAGACCAGATTAAATATCCCACACCCCTTTAATTTTAGAATGGCTCTCCTCCATTTAAACACTGACAAACATGAAGACACAACCAGGTAATAAGCAGCATTCGAACCAGTATCAAGCTTGACCAGGAACACGAGCTTTGGCATTTATTATTTTCTGATTAAATAACTTTAAAAACCCCCATCATACATCAGTGACTTATGTGGGAGATCAACATGTTTCAGAAGTAAGTACTAATACATAAATACTTGAATTTTATAAAAAACAAAATTTGTCAAAAATCATCAAGAACAGTTTGAATCACAGAGCGCCAGGCAGTGCCTCAGTGTGGGTTCACGTCAGAAACTCCATTTTACAGAGAAAAGAGTCTTCAGAGAATTTGCTAGCAAAGATAACAAGTATGTCTGTGCAAATAATATCTGAGGGTTTATCAGTTTAAATAGATGTGGGTTTTTTTTTTTTAAGACAGACAGAAGAAATCTTTATTTCCTATAGGTCTCCTAGAAACAAGAGTTTAAAGTTTTCAGAACGAATGAGGCCTCCAGATGCTGCAACTCTTACAATTCATCTTTACTTCTATTTTAAAAGCCATAGTTTCCTGAATCTTAAAACCAGGTCTGAGTTTCTAGAGAACCCATGGATTAGGCCTCCCTTAAACTCATTCATTTTCCATCTGTCAGAAAATCAGCTGTTAGGCCATCTATAAATAACATTTCAAATTCTTGTAGGTAAATAGTTTCTGTATAAAGCTTTTTCCTGTCTTAGGCCTGATTTTGTATTCTTCATGTTGTTTTCTACCCATACATGTTGATAGCAACAGCTTAATAACAACTACGCCCATAATGTAGCATGGCTGGACTTTTCAACTTGTTTTCAAGCTAATTGGTCTCTCAGAACCTTTTCATGTGATATCAAATAGGTCATCTACCTTTTTATACTTTGTCATTTTAAAAATCACTACAGATAAGACTGAATACCAAGAGGAAGAAAAAAGAAAACTGTGAGGAAATCAGCAGTTAGCTATGTTAGCTAGTCCATTTCAAGATTTTAAATGCTCATCTATTTAAGAGATACCATGTCTGAAAAAATCACAGGGTTTTTTCAAATCATGCAGCTTTGAAGACCACCTGGATCAAAATAGTAGACATATAAATGCCTACTAACTGGCACTCTTTTGAACAACACTGCAGAAATTAACTAATATGGAAGATATAATGACAATCAAAACGTACTGTTGGACATTTCAATAAAATACAGGAAACATGATACTTTCTCCAAACATCTACCCACTCTATAAAGATAGGAGTAGGAAAGTAAGCAAGTAAATACAAGTATTATTATAAAAGAAATATTGAAACTAAATTCTCTAGTGTTTGTAAGCATAGTTGGAAGTAATTTTAAATTATATGACAACTTACTATTTTTTCCTACCTATCCTAGTTTCTCTGGAGATATGGAATAAATGAAAATATAAGAAAAATAAAAAAGGATCTCAAGAAGGATCCTGTTCACAGTTTTCCAGCGAAGACTACTCCTAGTCCTAATCTTCTACATGTTTCCAGAAGGATGTTAAAATCACATCATGAAGATATTATGCCAAACATTTGCATTTGTTAGTTAAAAATTAATTTTTTTGTTAAATATTTACTGTTTTCTCTGTAAGGTAATTTGTTAAAACTTGGTGGGGGGATTTTTTTGGAGGGGTTGTGTTTCTTTGGGTTTTTATGTTTTTGTTGGTTTGTGAGTTTTTTTTGTTTGTTTTGGGGAGTTTGTTTAGGGTTTTTTGTGTTTTGTTTTGTTTTGGGGGGAGTGGGTTAATTTTTTTTGTTTTTAATGTAATTTGATTGTAAGCCCAGGGCTTTCAATATTAAAGAAAAAGCTAGGAAGTATCAGTATTACCTCATCCTATTAGAAAATTTTATAAAACATTTTGCTCATATACCAATCCATTCTTTTTACATAATCACTGATTGTGCTGAAAGCAAAAAGAGATGTTTTATTCAACATTTTACAACAGTCTGTTCTCGTTCAATGTATGAGTTATTCAGATCCAGATGCAACATTTAAACACTAATGTAAATGATAAGTATTTGCTAGCTCTCTTTTACATACCTCTTCAGCTTTCTGAGTTTCTGTACATTTATCTAAGTAGATTCCCTGAAGCACAGAACCCACAATAGTTAGTCCTTTACCAGCCTTCAGCTGAGAAGTAAAAGAAAGCAATCTAGGGTGTTTCACTAACTGCTCATTATCCAAGTTTAACAAGACCAAAAGTTGAGGTCTGCCAAACAAAGAAAAAAAAGAAAGTTTAATGCGCATACACACATTCACTAGGAAGAACAGGAAAATTAAAATTAACAATTAATAAAATACAGATTAATTGCTTAATTGCTTAATTCAAGAGAAAACCGCCAACTCCTAAGTAGGTAAGCCATAATTTTCAATAGCAACAAGAGTTTAGGTTTGGAATACATAAACTATCACAAAGCCATTTTGAAAAGCTCCCTTAAAGACCAGTTTTACCTAGAGAAATTATAAAATCATTCTTCTGATATCATCTGGTGTAACCTGCTGCTTAAAATTACTAACCACTGAATGCACATCACATTGTTTACTGCTTCATTCAGTTGGATTTGGAAAACCTCTAGAAACAGACCTCTAGGTCACCTCTTCAATGCTTAATTATTTTATCATGTTCTCTTATTCTCCTATCCTAATCTGCTGTAAGAAATCTGACCCCAGCTTCTTAGTAAACTTCTTTTGGTTTTGATGTTCCTAAGTTAGTTATAACAGCTTTTAGGCTCCTCTTCAGCCTCCTCCAGGCTGAATAATCATAGCTCCCCTCAGCCTCTCCCCAGAGGAGAGATGCTCCTGTGCTCCAACCATCATCTGCAGTCATATGTACTTAAGTTTGTCATTCCTAAATCACGGTACATAAACATGGAAGAAATATTCTAATTGTATTCTAATGGGTGCTAAACAAAAAGAAATATCTCCTAATATATTTACTTCTCAATGTACTATCTATCCTTCTGTCAATACTGTCCAGCATGCCATTGCCAAGACACACTGCTGGACTACTATCTACTGGGAAGCAGAGGTCCTTTTTACCAGAGCAGCTTCCCAGTCTTGTATCACTGCTCTGAATATGCCTGTGACAGGTACTGAATTTTCAGTTATCCTTCTGGATTTTCATGATGTTCTTAAGGACCCATCCCTGTACCTGCATAGGGTCTGTATGAAAGGACAATCAACCTCTTAATCATACCAAGAATATCCGAAGTTCAGTTTCAACTGCATACTAGAAGAGGATGCACTCTATTTGTTTTAATCAATATTCAGTCTGCTTACTTTTCCCAAATCAACATTTTATACTTTTCCTGTCATTGCTACGAATTCAAAAGGCTGATGACAAGTTGGATTCAAAACTAGTACAGTTTAAGATTTACCAAGATGGTTCAGTTCTAGCAATTATATTGAAACAACAGAAAGATAGTTCATTTGGAACCAAAGGAGTCAAATATTTAACAGGATTGTTAACATTACATTACATTGATGTCTCTGAGATGCCAAGTTCATCAGTCCCAGGAAAAATAATGCCATTATACTAAAGGACAACAGAACACTGCATGTGCATGCACCTCATGATACTATCATTGAGCAGTGACTAGAATTAAAGTATTGCATTACATACATCAGAAGTGACAATGTACAAATGTCCTTAATTTTTAAATGTTAAGTAATTTTTTTATGTTGGCTTTAAGGAAAACAAAATTGAACAAGTAAAAAAAATATATTTCAAAAATAATAGTGGACATCTAACTCCACTACAGTAAAATGTGAGATTTTGTTTTAATGGCACCTAAGCAATTTAGAAAGTGCTACTCTCGAATGAAGCTAAATAAAAAAAAAATACCACTAAAATGAATTTAAACAATTAAAGGGTCCTCTGTAGCTTTGTAGAATGTATTTCCTATGCAAAACATATGCAAAACAAAAGAAAAAAAAAATAGCACATATGGAATTGTAGTGTTTCTTCTGTAGAGACATTGGGATTCAAAGATAACTGTTTCTTTGAATCTGAAAAGTCTATAATTAATCAAACATTACAATTCTTCTGCACTTTTGGAAACCATGTTGACACCATATGAATTTAAGTTCAAGTTAGTTTGCTGCAAAGTTGATTAGATGCTGACCACAAGTCACATTCCATTTCAGTAAAATTCCATTTCAGTGACATGCCCACGTTAAAACATTATTTTAAAGGTGAATTTCACTTTACCTCTACTTCACTACTTTACCAGCAGTATCCCCAATATATTTACATATTTCAAGAATTAAGTGACCCCGAAAAAGATAGGACTCTACCTCCAGTTCTTTGTGTGAGGAGGACCATCTTCAACACGAAGCAAAGCATAGCGAGCTGCATTCAGAGACAGCCCTCGGATTCCATCACCCCATTCTTTTTCCGCTCTTCAGGATACAAAAGAGATTCAATTAACAGGGTCCCATTTATTTTTACAAATCAAGTACTTTTTCTCATGTGGGGGATAACAGATGTAAAAAATGATCACTCTTTTTTTGCATGAATAAACCTCGTCTTGTAGACTCAAATCAAGATTGAAGAGTAATCAAGGAGAAGCAGTTCCAGGTCCCTTCAAGGTAATTTTTTCCGTAATTATAAATATTTACTATGGTCTAGTTTATTCATACTTCAGAAGCATTTTTGTAATGGTAAGAGCTACTTAAGTTGCTTCTTAGTACTAGAATGAATAAGTGAAGGATACTTAAAAGGAATTATTTTAAAGCAGCAAAATTAGCAAATGAAACTTGACTTCACATGGATTAGTACAACATATCTTGCCCTCAACACCACCACTACAGCCTTCTCCACTTTCTTTACTTCCCACCTTCTCTCTCAGAAAGCCTAAAGCTCCATCCATTCTCCTGACCATTTTCATCTCTCTACATTTTCCAGTTCTTTTAATTCCAATGTAGGACATTGGCGATTGAAAATGGTCCAGAGAATGGATTCTATAATGGCAAGGGGTCCATCTCCCTTTCTATGAAGTTTGCTACCTCTAGTAAAGCATCTCCTTCAACAAGGTAAATGTCCTGATATGTGCCAACATTTGTAGAACTTATACACGAATTTGGAACTATGCATAACTTTATGTATGCACATATATATGTGTATGCACTTCATGTATGCACATGCATGCAGAACTGTTACTATCTGATCTGACTTCCTCGCTAAAATCAGGAAATTAATTTAGTTATAATTAACCCAGTAAATGGAGATGTTATAATTCAGGAAAGCATCTAATCTGGAAACGGAGATATTAAAAGATGGAGAATTCACAGGGTGAAACAGTTTATACCACCGATCCACTTAAGAGCTGTGCTTAATCACTCATCAAAACAAGTAGCCTAGCTTCAATTTTCTGCTCCAAGATCTTACTATTTTCTTTCAGCATAGGGTATCTTTCCTTAGAAAGGGACAGCATGCATGTTTACTGATCATAATTACTTCTAGTGTTCGTTTATGTTGTTTAGTTGGGGTCATTTTTTGTGTTTGCTGGTTTCATTTTTTGGAGGTTTTTTATGAACACAGCATACTTTTTAAGACTCATAGTTGCTCAGCATGTCCTACAGGTACGGCTAACTCCTGACAAATGTACACAGTGCAAAGTATGTTGCAATTTAAATATTAATTCTAGAAAGTAATCAAGTCCACACACACAAAAAAGTAGTTTGAGCTTCTGCACAAGATAATAATAATTTACAGTTCTCTAAGAATAGCTTCTTGATACTGAGCAATAATGTTCCTGAAGTACCAAAAGTATACACCACCATCTCTGCTCCACTGAGAGTTTCCCAGAATTATTGGTTCTTATTTCTGTCAGTTCTTGCTGTCGAAAAATTTGTAACAGAGCTTCCAGAGAAATTCAAATCTGAAAACTTACAACCCTTAACAGAGATCAGATCTTACCTTGTTTCAAAGAATACTCTGAACTTTATTACTTCAGTTGTATCTATTTTATACAAGAGAGCTTTTTGCTGAATGATAAAGATATTAAATATAGAATAAATAAGATATACGGTCTTACCCTCTATATTCTATGTATTTGTATATACATCCTGCGATTAGCATGGCAATCAAAGCATAGTACCAAGAGCAAATGAACATCAAGGCAAGACATAAACTCATCCCCAGGAATGAAAGAGTCCTAAAAGAAACCATTTTTTTCCATTTTTTTAAATAGGCATGCAAAATACTACAAAATTAATTTCTTATTTAAGTCAACTTCCAGAAAGGCCTTTCTCCTACAAAGG
Source organism: Sitta carolinensis (assembly GCA_032173965.1). NCBI lineage: Eukaryota > Metazoa > Chordata > Aves > Passeriformes > Sittidae > Sitta > Sitta carolinensis. The sequence goes on along the minus strand of CM063284.1, from coordinate 53,089,018 downwards.
CCATTTTTTAGCTACTATAAAATAAGAAATACATTGTCCCAATTTTAGCTTATATGAAAAAATTATATTCAGCACCTTTGCGTGACATAAATAATACATCGAAATTAGATATAATAATAGATTTACTACATTTGTCAGTATTGACACTTCAGTACCTCCAAGTAAGGTCAGTTTCAAAAGACATTATCACTTATTACTGTTGATTTGAATTTAAGCTAAAAAATTTCAAACAGTAATAAACAACTTTGTTACTTCCAGCAAAAATAGCTTATTAGTTTAAATTCAATTTGACTTCTCAATTCTATTCTTCACTTCTGTTGTGGTCTGTCTCTTGGCCAATAACATAATCAATAAAATACACAAAACAACCTTTTAAACTTTACAAAGAAGAATGACTGTAAGCTGAAAAGAATTACAAAAGCAACTCCAAACTTAAGCCTATATGCCTGGTTTGCCCACACCTATCAAATATAGATGTAAATCCTCTCAAAATGAACAGTTTTGCATATACTTTTAGTCATATACAACCTCCCAAATTCATTTTCATCCAATTTCCAGATTAGAGCTAACTTTAAGTATATTGACAGGGTGTCAATAAGTCAAATTTGGTTTGGGACTTTAGTACACTGAGTTCAGTTTTAAATTAAGGCAATGCTTTCTACAAGTTCTGAGGACATCAGTCTTGTAGTTTGTGTTAAAGAACAACAGCTACTCTTTTTTGCCTGAATTAATCTAAGACTCAGCTTTCACTCAAAAACTGAAATGCCATCACAATTCCAGCTGAACATTCCAACACCAGCTTTGGCTAGAAGTGGTCACACAATGAGTCAGCTGCCTCACTGATGTCTCTGAGAAAAATATAAAAAGGAATTGTTGCCAAATATATGTATTTGGAAGGTTAGGTGTCAAACTAGTATGTAACTACTGAGCAGATTAAACAAATTTTTTCAAAGCTCAACCTGCAATATTTCATTTCTATTCAACTATTTAAAAGGAAAAATAATAAGTAACTCTTATATCCTAGAATCACGTCAGCTTATCTACTAATTGCTCTTCTATTTAAGGATATTTCTGCAATAAAATTTCTCAATAGAATTATTTTTAATTACATTTTGTACTTTTAACATACAGTTAAAAAAAAAATCAAGACATTTCCCAATCTTAGTTTGAGATGTTTAAACTCTCAACTTATTACAAAGAATAAACAAAAAAACACACTTTCATCTTTTGTGTTATTGATCTTACTCAGTTTTTAAAGGGTTGACTTCAGTTTTTAAATGCAATGTCCAAAGCATATCTTAAAACCAGTCATCGCATCATCAATGAGCCAACAGATGTATATTGAATGAGATTTTTTCGGTAGAAGTTTCGGGTTTGTGCATTTTTTGCATAACCAAAATGAAAATAGTTTTAACCTTCCTGAACACCTTTACCAGTTCTCCTTAAGTATATATATAAGGCAGATTTTATGGTTTTTATCCTCATTTTCACACAGAAGATCTCTTGGCTTCTAAGCAGAATAAAATGTCATCCTGTAACCCGTTTCCAAACCATCTATATTAGCCACATGTTTTCATGATCACTTTTATTACTATGGTGCTATTCTAAACAGATGAAAACAAAGGATGCTCTTACAGAGTGCATGAATCATAACTCATTTAAGTCAGAAAGGAGATTTTGTTTTATTATTGCAATAAAACGAACAATTTAGGGCTGTATAGTTAGTTTTAACTCTTCTGAATAAAGAAATATTCCCTACCAGTGGTAATACTTGAAACGAGGTCTCCAGTTGGGAGTTCGCAAAAGCGTCTGAACTGCACAAGCCAGATTTACAAACATATAGCACATAAGGAAAAACCTGTTAAGAAAGGAAGAGCGTTTTCTAATGAGAAATGTAATAGACAGATGTGCATTAAAATGTTAACACAGTCCAAAAAAGGGAAGGAAGGTATCAATTTTCCTGTACATTATGTTCACAGTAGTCATGAGAACACAAGACCTACATAAAGATTACTTATAGAATATTAGGCCTCAAAATACGGTATTACCATAATATACAGCCTCAAACATATACTTTGGAGACAAACATGACAAATAACTGACAATCATTGTATATCATTTTTGGCTGGATCAGAATTAATTTTCTTCTCTTTCTATAGTAGCTCAGATGGTATCATATTCTGGAGAAAGCTATAAAATAAAATTCTATTCATATTCTAAAATACTGAATTTTGTTTGTCTCTGTTAGATGTACTTGACCTAAAATAGCAGTAATTGTAACTTTAAAATCCAAGTTTTTTAAAAGTTGAATATATTTTTATTCGCATTCCAGACCTGTCATGGAAAAAGTTTTTTGTGCCTAGAAATTAGATTAGCCCAAACAATTTATTGTTTCATATTATCTCCAGGATCAAATAAGAATATAATCTGCTAGAAAACAAAGTCTAGCATGTATTATTTCAAAAAGAAAAATAATTACCTAGTTAATTTTAAAAGAAAATACTATTTAACTTAAGAACACAAAACACCACACTGACACTTACATTGAAAGAATCGGTGCTACACTGTCCAATGAGGCTATCAAAATTCCTATTTCACAAATACCAGCAGTGAGGAGCAGAGCCCAAGTTGGTTCTCCATTTGCTTTTCCATGACCAAATATCTAGTTCAATTCAAGTTTACAGTAAGATTAGGGAAAGCTGTTCATTATACAGTAATAAACTATGGTGCAAATCATGAACTAACTTAGTTATAACTGGAACTAAAAGTAGTTACGAGTTACAAAGGAAAATGATGCAATCTGTACTATGAAAATCCAAAACTAGAATTGCAAAACACGTATTTCGAATATGAAACATTCTTACTAAAGCATGCAGTGACTACACAATGTTAAAATCCTATAGCAGCTGTTGTTGAAATACTCCTCAGAAAATTAAAAATCATATACATAGAGACTTATTCCGAGTAAAAAGCTAATATAGTTTAGGCCAGTACTTTTCATAACATAGAAATTAGTTAACAATTCAGTACTAAACAACGTAATATTGATCTTTAAAGAGAAATTAGATAAGACTATGATCCTGCAGAGAGCCCTACCAAAAACCATTTTGCATGTGTTAATTTCCTTTGTGGAGAATTCTATACAGCTATACAGGTGACAGATGGCAAAATGTTTTGCCTGAGGTTCCAGCAGTATTTATTCTCCTCCATATTCCTTCATTCAATTACAGAAATTAAGTCCTCATTCATTCTCCATGCTGTCATCTTCTTTAGAATCCAGTCCTCCATCAATTTTCCTACTATTATATTAAAATCCCCTTTTTTCTACTCATGTTTCAAAGTCTTTTGGGTTTTTTTCTTAAATATGTCATACTCTTGCTTCTATTATAACCACCTTGCATTTCCTTGATTGTCCATGCAGTAGCCATATCACTCCAAAACAGCAAGTGCATTATCAAGTGTCAAATCCCTCTTTAAATATCCTGCTTCTCTTCAATTCTCTTTCTCTCACTTCCCAAACCGCAAATCTTTCCTTTCAATTCTTCTTTCCTTTCAAGCCTAACTCTGAAGACATGCAATCATGTCACCCTCTACCAAATTTTTTCCTCAGGCAAAAGTAATTTTTCTTGTTTCTCTTTCTCTATACTACCTAGAAATTACAACTTATTGCATTACAACTCCTTTCCATTGACAAGTCAAACTCCACCACTACTCAGTCTCTCCACCCCAGCATACTTAGTCCATTTATTTCCTGTTACAGATACAGATAGTCTTGCAAGTCTAGAGGTAAGCTTTCAAACTCCAAATTTCACCACAGAGATCACAGCTTTGCTCTCCAGACAAAGCTGTCTGGAGAGCTGTAAACTTATCATCTTTTGGAGTTTTATTTACTTATTTTTAATACAAGTGTAGTCATTTAGGTTTTGCAGAAGTAGCCCAGCATGAATTCTCTCATCATCTTATGTTTGCCAGCTCCCTTACTTTAAGAAAAATCTGATTTATTTCTTCTTAAAACATGCACATTTGTTAGAACAAATCTTCATGTTTGGACTCATGGGATAGAATTCTTTGTTACATCTTTGCTGACTTCATTTACCTTACAAAAATGAATAAAAATAAGAATTTCATCGCTGTAATATGAGAAGTTTTATGCAGTTCCATAGAGAGATTAAATAACTCTGTTCACAAATGTAAGCAGTAAACACAGCCTAGAGTGTAGAAGTTCAGTTATTAGTTGCTTCTTAGTTCATTTATTTTCATTTACAGAATACTATATTCCCACTTTGGAACTTTTATGTGTAAAAACAAATATAATTAAATTGTACTGCACAAAAATATTGAAGCTCAAACTTTGTCCTACAATAGCTTGATCTGTTATTCTACACAAATAGAACTGAGCTCCAAATCTTTCCTTCACATTCTACAGGAACAGCAGAAATAATCTTTCTTTTTGTCAAAATAGAAGCTATATAGAAGTACTGTAACAACAAGAACAGAAAATCTCACTTGAATAAATGGTACAATGCCATCTCTTGCAATGGCCTGCAACAACCGGGGTGCACCAGTGAGACTCTGGAGACCAGCACCACATGTTGAAAAGAATGAACCAATCACAATAACCCATGGAGAAGGCCAGGCCAGTGTACCAACCACCAGATTTCCATTAACTGCTTCTCCAAATCTTAGGAAAGAATGGGGAAACAAAAATAATTAAAACAAAACAAAAAAGAATCAGTAAGCATTAAGATAACTTTTACCATATCTTCAACACCCACATTTCCATCTTTCTGGACAACAGCACTTTTTAACAATAAACACTATGTTATAGTATGCACTATAGGATTTCCCAACCAAGAAATCTCTCTTTATTATGCTGTTTTAAAGAAGAAATTATAATCATTTCACATTAAGTCCTGCCTCTAAGTAGATCTGCAGCAATTATAAGATATCTTGGCATACTTTTCTGAATTAACAGCAATAGCAGGAGTATGTACAAATCTTTGTATCTTACGGATCTTTGCAACAGCTAGGAACTAGTGTGCAGAAATCTGTTCCACTAGTAATACAAGTATATCCTGGGGCATAAGCAGGAGATTGACAAGAAGTATTAGCCTTCCCTTTTAAAATGTGACATTGACATACAACAAGTAAATAGAGAAATTACTAGATACAACCATTTTGAGTTTTCTCCATCTTTTGGCTATTGTGCAACCTGATGCAATTTTTAATTTACTACAGCAAACAATTGGGTAGAAGTCAGGAAATGTGCCTTCATTACAGTCCTGAGCGTCCCATCCAATATTACTGCCACGTTTTTTTTTTAGATACCTAACCTTATGTTAATCTAGGCATGACTTGAATAAACTACGAAAAGGTTATCCCTCCCTCCCCCCTCCTTTGAACTGACAGTTTTGTTTTAAAAGCAAGTAAGGTTCTTGTAGTTCATCTTACTGTTGTTAGCAAGCAGCCAAAATTAATTTTAAGGCTATGTCGACTGTGACACCGTCATTATTTTTTCCCAATGTGTTCAGGTTTTTCCAAATAAAAGGAAAAGTGTACAGAAATGAAAGAATAGAAAAACCAAGGAAAATTAAATGCTTTCTGTCTTTTCTGACCTGCTGGCAGTGCCCTTCCTCCTAATGAAAACCAGGATTACACTGGTCTTCTTGGCCACAAGGGCATACCACTGGTCCAATACAGAACCCTGGGGGACCCCACTAATTACAGGTGTCCAACTAGACTCTGCCACTGATCTTGACCCTCTGGGATTTGCCAGTCAGCCACTTCTCAATCCACCTCACTGTCCACAGTTCTTGAGTTTTCCTATGAGGATGCTGTGAGAGACAGTGTCAAAAGTCTTGCATGGATCCTCTGCCGCTTCTTGTATTAGTTTGTTTAGAATCCAGCTTTTAACTTATGATTTTCCTTCTAGAATAATGAAATAAGTTGTCTCAGCATCAATTTCACCACCTTTTAAACAATACCCCAATGACACTATTTTATCACCATAAGCAAACATGGGCCTCGGTAGAAAAGGGAACAAGACACCAACAAGAAAATAATTGTAAAACCTGACAACAGTTTCATAACTGTTTCTCCTAATAAATCTGGAGATTCTCTTCATACTCATGTCCATCACATTTAGTCTCTTCATCTTCATATTATGCCTTAATTTGTCATGCAGTTAACATGGTTGAAAATCAACATGACTCCTGATGTATTACTGAGATTTTAAACCAAAAAACAGTTATATGTCTACTGGAAATCATAGGTCTTACCAGTGCACTGCAGTATTATAAACTCCCCTTGTAATGCAACTCTCAAATTTTTAATTTGTTCCTCAAAACCCATTACTTCTCCCAAAGTAGTATCTCCTTATCCACAAACATCAGCTCTGGAAATACTAATTATGATCTTCTTCATCAAAAACATTTTATTAGGCTGATTCAACTTTAAACATTTATCTTAGATTCTGCTTCTGCTTCTTGAAAGCATACAGTCTAATAACCTGACCAGTTTTTGCAGCCATCTAAGTTTAATAGACAAGCTTTCTCTCCAGTTTTAAGCTAAGCAAAAGAAATATATACCACATAGATATTTCACAGAAGAGCCATTAATAAGTCCTATTAATGTAACCTATGATTATATATACTCCATGAAATATTAGAAGCTGAATATGACTTACTTATCTCTTAGTATTACACCTTCTATACAGGCACCAAACAACACTATACAGGAGAGATCTGTTACTGAGACTGAAGGAAGATTCTTGTCTAAAAAAATCACACAGAGGAAATCCCATCATTTTTCACCAAGGTATGAAATGAAACTGTCCATGACAATGTAGTATGTGTGTGTATTTTCTGGCTGCTTTTTTGTTTGGTATTTTTTTTTAGTTCTTCCCTGCTCTGATTTTTTAGTTTATGTTATTTTTGACTGTATTTGATTCACAGTGATTTGTGACGTATTGGAAGTAGCCAGTTATGTATCATGCAACAGAACAGGTATCTTCTCATACGAATTAGCAAATACTTGTGTACTCTAGGTTTTGAAGGACCGACAACTTCTATTGCTGGTTGTTTGGTTTAAGATTTGGTTATAAGTATGACAATAATCTACCAACTGAAGCCTAATGCTAAAACTTTCGATTGCTTGACTAAAAACATCAATTACATCTTGGAATTTGAAGCACTAGTAGAATATATATATATATATATGTATATATATATACACACACACACACACATATATATACATATATATATTTGTTAATAAAATGTGACATATTTTAATAATATTTATAAATAATACTGATATTTTAGACAAATATAAAATATTTCTTTTCAGTTTAGATTTCATTCATTTTTTACTCAGGGAACTCTAATGACTTTCCAGTGAAAAACCTGTTATACCTTCAGAATGTAGACTAGAAAAAGAGTCACAGTATAAAGGATACAAATAAAAGAAGTAGTTGAAATAGCCAAAATCGTTCCAGTAGGAATAGATTTCTGAGCATCCTTTAGATCTCCAGATCTGTTTGAACCTGCCATAATACCTTAAAAAGAGACAAAATTTATGTTATAAAAACAATTAATAATAACTCCATGATAATAACTAATAGAATAAGAACATCTAATTTTAAGCCAAATTCAACTTGAAGATTACCAGTGGAGCAGGCTACAGAAGTATATTATAATCCCACACAAATCCTCAATTTATACCTCTGTTTTATTCAGAAAAATCTGTGTTACTACCCACTTGAATAAGCAAATCCTATAAAAGCCAGTAAAAAGACTAACTTAAAAATATTTTTCAAGCATTACCTCAGAATCATTCTTAAAATGAAGAAATACAAGGAGTAGCAATTTTGCTACTGGGGATGGATGTTACAAATTAATAAGGACTTAGCAATTTTAGCCAGTGTGACCTAATGCACTAACTTTGTACTAAACAGACCATTGTAATAACAAGCAAATGTAAGCAAGCAAATCAATAAATTAATGAATAAAAGCTTAGAAGCAAAAAAGAAAGAAGCAGGTAAGAAAAAGAATGGCTAGAAAAATCATGTGTATGCATGCATGTGAATCTAAAAAGAGAAGAGAATTATTTTGTAGCACATACTGTGACAGGAGGGAAAGAAACCTATACAATAATTCTGCCATCTCTCCTAGAATTGACCTGACCACTGGAAACAAAAATGTGGAAGCTAATGTCAAGGTGTTCCAGTGCAAAAACACTGTCAAACTCCATGGAATTAAACATTGACCATGGGTTCAGATATGAAGAAATCTTGATAAGAGCCTGAAGTAAAGAAATGGGACCAGTGGAGTTCAAACAAAGGGATGCTTCCACTTCATAATAAAGTAGCAAACAGTGCTGTGACTTCTTATTGGAGTTCTATTCTGTTACTTGGTATTACAATTACTTAGCTAGGACTTTTGAAGAAAAACACATCTGTTTTCTTTTCAGTCAAGTGTGAGCTGAGGAAAATGAAATACAACTAGTCTAAGCTTGACAAAAAAGTCTACACATTTAATGTGGCAAAACAATATTGGACATGTAAACAAATCCCAGGCAGTTAACCAGGCAGTTTGGACACTGGAAGAATCATTTTAATATTAAACTGTTCTCTCATGCCTTTGAAGATTAAAGTGTTATAAATGTATGCACCATATTTTGAATAAGCATTTAGTAACATGAGGGTTTTGCTTTCTTTGCAGACATAGAAATGACCCTTAAACAGATTTTTTGTTTAAGTCCCATAACCTCCAAAAGTCATCAGCCATGACTTATGTATTCTTAGCATGAGAAGATTTTAGGTACATAACCTCAGACACAGAAACTAGCAACAGCATGAGTCACCTCTAAGATCAGTGAAAATGAAAAATTTTCAAATTAATTTTTTTTCCAGATCTAAGTACACATCCTCACACAAGAAAAACAGTTGTGTCTACCTGTCACAGATGGGAAGTAAATCCCTACAAGCATTGTGAAGTAGGTCATGATGTCTGTAAAAACATATGGAAGTCCACCCATTTTTGACTCTTCTGATCCAGCAACTGATGGTTGATCTTTTTTCTCAACTATTGATCCTTTTTCTGAATAGGCACTCCAGAGATTATCTAAAAGGTGGGAGAAAAAACAAAATCAGTGTCATCTCTCAGTTTCAGGATATCAACTAGTGAGAATGCAATAATCCCAGGAATCAGATGCCTTTTTCTTGCACAAAAATCATGATGTTTCACAGGATGATTAATACCAAATATAACAGGTGGGCATTCCAGTCCATGCCAGTAAAAATGCAGTAGTGTGAGATACATCCTGCAAAGTTTTCTCTTCCTTTAAAGGAAAATATAGACATAGAATTAAATTCTAACATATTTGTAGGATGTACATGTACATTGCACAGGCACACAGATGTACTATTGTGGAAAAATAAGGAAATTTATCTCCAGGTTCACGGAGTCTTAATATATACTAATATTTCTTCTTGTTGTATTTTGAGGAGCAGTATGAAACAGAAATGCTACTTAACAGTAATTTGAGATCTTTGAGACCTCCTATACAGAATAATCCTGGATAACAGTTCAGGATTCAACTGTTCATGGCAAAAGATTCCCATGTGGTGACAAAAGAAGGGTAACCAGACTCCAGAACAACACTGATAAACAAAAAAATCCCAGCAGAATATGACTCAAATTCCCCAGCAAACTAAGCATGTTTGTGTACCTTTAGAAGATTGTGAGAACAGACCACAAAGATTCTTATTTGAAAATGAGACAAATTGTCCTATCATATGTGAGAAAACAAAGTAGACGCTCTCCTGGCCTGTCAAGAAGGCAAAGGATTTTACAGCAAGGAAATAAACAATTCCCAGTATGATCAAATAGCCGATTTTCAGACATCCTGAACAACTATAGGGAATTTAAGTACAGTATTCTAAGCCTTTATAATAGAAAAAAATAACCTTGAGCATAATAAAAGATGGACTTTGAACCATAAGAGGCCAAAGAGAGAGTACTCATACCCAGATTTTTAACAAAAATCTTACAACAAGTAAGCATATATAGAAGCACGCATGGGAAACAGAAGAGAAAGCAGAGCAAAGATTAAAAGTAAGTATTTGCTAAAGAATGCTATGTGTATTACTACAATCAAATGTGAGGAGTAAAAGACTGATCTAGAGATAAGACTGAAGCCATAAGAAGAGTTAATGAAACAAGAGAATTTTAAATTTCAGGAATTTTAGCAGAGATTTGATGAGTGATGTGAAATAAGACCAGATCTCCAAATTAGCATCTATCTACCCCCTGTGAAACATAAGAAAAAAATGCAAAAATCAGTTTGAATTACCAATCAAAAGCACTTAAACTCTTAATAAGCATTTAACAGCTTGTGTCCTTTATTCAGCATGACAAAGGACTGACAATGACTTGAGCATTGAAATGCATGTGGAACTGTGCATGCCAGCACAAGCAGGTAAATTTGGCTTAGATATTTTGTTGAATAGAAATCATTTTCCCATTTCATAACATGCCACACAGAGTTTTCCTATGCTCATTTTCCCAAAAGTGATAATCCAAGTGAACCTGAAAGGGTGAGAAAAAAGAATAACTTTTCAGAAAAGTCTAGACATTTGGCCCTTCTAGGACCGTTCTTTGATTGCTAAGGTTCCTCTAACAGCTAACATTTAGGACTGGTAAGAGAAGTGGTCCAATGTATCAGACCAACATGCTACCACCATCAGAACAATGTTGATTAAAGCTAGTTGCAGATCTATATAATTTTTGTTAGGGTTATAGACATATTTAGCCACTTGCAGAATGATTCATTATTGTTAGGACAACATTCACAGAAGGAATGTAAGAGATGAATATTTATTGTATATGAAGGTCCAATAAATGATGTGAGAACTTAGCACACTTCCTGAGACACCCAGTCATGGCATCTGAATATTCCCAGTCACAGCTCAAGAAACTTTAATGTGCAGAGCCTGCAGCTCCAAAGTCTCCACACAATGCAGAACATACATCAAGTGGAAGAAAACTCACCTTGAGAAATTTCTGCCACAAGAGCTCACACTTACACTAGTGTTGGGGAGTTTTCTTGTAGAATTTTTTTCCATAATTTGCTAGAGAACTAAGTACTAGGCACTTATGAGTACTTAAGAAAGACAAAAAAAGTGGCTAAAGTCAGAGGAGAGGGTGAGCACCTAGATTTCACTTCTCTCTGGAGAGTTTTGGCTCAATTAAAAAAAAATAAAACAAAAACAAAACAGCCAAGCTGTGGTTTTCAGACTTCAGAGAAATTTTCACCAACACTACTAGAGCTCAGTTCAGGGCAACCTGCCACTGTCTCTTCGTGTGTACCCCGGGAATTCTGAACCCCACCCCTCTCTGCCTCGCCAGGAGTCACGCCGCCACAGTTCAGCCACGCTGCCCCACACTGTTCCTTTCCTCTTGCTCTAGGTGTTCTCCACGCCATAGCCCGCACCCCCTGGCTAGCCAGGACATTTTCTGCAGCTCCAACTAGCAGAGCTTCTAATACATCTCCAGCATCCCAAAACTCCTTCTCACTCTGGCAGCTTGTGACGGTAACTACCCAAAGGGAAAGGTGCCAGCGACAAAGAAAACTTGACTCGTTCCCTAGTTCTGTTTGTTGTTCATATCATAGTTATTGTTCTGTTAGCCTTGCTAAACACAAGCACTGTTATCCCTATCCTCATATCTTTACCTGAGAGCCCCTTAATTCCAATATTATAACAATTCAAAAAGAATTCTCTATTCCAAAAGAAGATCCTGTTTGTCCTTAACAAATACCCATCTTCTAAATTAAGACTACTAGGTATCAGAATGTATGCTCACACTCAGCAAGTAAGATACCTAGCTCTACCACTAGGTGTAACTGGGATAGTGAAATGCATTGTTACAGAGTAGTTCTTGTTCAGAGAAACGTTAATCAGTGAACAGAAGCAGAGTACTCGGTTTGAAATCTCCAAGAACACTGAAATACCTGTGGTTGATATGAAATAGTTGATATGAAATGATACCAAATGACCAGAAGACCGTTTTTTTTTAATTTAAAAGTGTTTCAAGGAGACACAGAAACTAAAGACTCATGAGTAGCATCTGTACATGAACAGTCAATGGCAACAATAGCAGTTCATAGAGGCAATAAACATGGGAGTTATCTTTGAGTTCTAACAAAAATTAGTAGTTATTCACAGTTTTTCTTGAGTTTTGAAAAACTGGGGAAGCCTCAACTCAGCTTTTGTAAAAGAAAATTGTTGGAAGTATTCAAATTCCTTGAGGGAAACATAAATAAAGGCAATCCACTTGGATCAGTCCATCAGTATTTCCCGTATTTTTAAAATATTCCTCACCCAAGGAATCTATAGCAGACATTGGATAAGAAGAAATCTCCTCACATGGATAAAAAAAACCCCAAAACAGTTCAAAGACAGAAGACAACAGGTAAAAGTAAAAGGAAATACAATATACAGAAGAGCCACCAGTAAGCTTCTACAAGAATGACCAACCACTCAAACAACCCAAAAATGGACCTATCACCAAGATGAGAGCCTGCTGGCAATTCTCAGTTAATTCAAAGCTGTAGAAGGAAAAATAACTGCAATGAACTCAAAAAAACAAAACAAAAAAAAAAAACCAAACAAAACAAACAAACAAACAAACAAAAAAACACCAACAAAAAAACAAACCCAAGACAAAACTTATCAGATTCACTGAGTAAACATAATAAAATTGATGAAATTCAATACAGGTAAGCAAAGAGCTGTGAACACTGGAAAGCACGTTGCTCACACTGAGCTTTATGCACACTCCTGGTCTTTAGAGATCTTAGCATTATGTGAGAAAAAATTAGCAAAATATACTTTTATATAGGATTGCTTATTCAATGAAACATTAAACAGTGAATGGAACAAAAGTACATCTTATGAAAAGAAAAAAACAATAGTACTCAGCCTGAAACCTCCAAAAAGTAAAAGAGCAATTTAAATCTTACAGGGTAGCAAAAAATTTTAACATACAGTTGACTTGTAAGCTGGGGCAGGAAATGCAAAATTATTCATGAAAAACTGTAGATATGCATATAGTAAATTACAAAATTCAGAGAACAAACTAAGATACATTTATTGTAACATGCAAATAATTTCATTTTTTGTTCAGTTTCTTTTTTTTAAAAAAGACAAATTTAGATTCAGAGAAGCCTATGTTTCATTTAGTATCTTTTAATATATTTGTACACTTCATATGTGATATTTTAAACTGGAGTACTACAGCAATAGTGATTGTCCAGTGTCCCTATGTAGTATATTTATATAAAACAAACTTTATTTTAAGGGAATGTAAAGAAGAGGTATCAGAATATCCAGTTCATTCCCAGAAACATTGTGTGTACAATACAAATTATTACACATTTAATATGAATCCTATGACTTGATGCAATTTGAATTCCAAGCTGCCACAGCCATACAGATCTGTAAAAAGAAGAAAATCTATACACTTTGTAGATTGCTTTCTTGAGTTAAATCACTAACTTGTACACATTGGACAATCCACAGAACTTCATTCTCATTGTACCACCTGCGAACTGGAAACAAGTTCTCCCTCAGGAGAGTTTGAAAATGTATTAATGAATGACTTATTGAAATGTGTATTTGGCATACACATTAAAAAAAAAAGCTGCAATAAGCACTTTATTACCTTTTTGATCAAACAATGGCTTTTGAAAGAGTACCTATAATACTCCAGTAACACCCAAATTAAAGCATTTGATACTACGATTCTAAAACCAGATGAAAATTTTATAGGAAGAAGCATGCTCAAGGTAGCAATCTTTCACACAGATTAGGGGTAAAGAAATAGTGACAGACTAGACCACTATATTACTGACCAGCCATTGGCCAAATTAATAATGTCCAAAAACTTTTAAATCACTGTGCTTTTCAACTTACCAGTTAGAACTCCACTCATTATTCCTGGAATTCCTTGAATTTCTGTTACATTATTGAGACTAAAATAGTCATCACATGTAGCATTAAGCAAAGAACTATCACAGAACAGGCGCCACAGAGGTGTAGTCTTTGTTTCATTATTGCTTTCAGTAAATTTGGCACAGACATCAAAGCTGCGTTTTGACAATGTACGGTTTCCAAGGAGACAGATACTATAAACAAGAAAAACAAAATCATTGTTCCTTCAACACAAGGCTATGAATTAAGCCATTTTTTATCCATTTGATTTCTTCAGATACCTGATATTTACAATATCTTAAGGCCTATACTACATCTACTGAAACAGTATATAGTTTCTACATCTAAAACTATCATCAATAGTCTTTAAAACATGAGTAAAATATTTCTACTTTATATTATTGGCAGCTATTTTGCCTTATGATTTGTTCTTTAGAAAGTACAATCAATTTAAGCAGCTTGACTAATAAATAACTGTGATCATGATGCATTCAGTCTTACAAGAAAGAAGTAAAATTAAGTAATACTTTATAAACTTAATTAAAAGTTGAGTCTGATGAAGAAGATATAAAAGTAAATCATGCCCTTCCTTTTCTAGCAACTAAGAACTTTAGATGATCCTCAAAAATATTACAATCCAAAAGGAAGGAAATAAGCCAGGAAGGTTAAACAGCAAAATTTAACAACAGTGGTGTGAGTACAAATTAAAGAATCATGTGTTGGGAAGCAAATTATTTCTTTCAGTAATGAAAGAAAATTGGAAGTCAGAACAGTTGTCAAAAGCAAATTCCAACCAGCACAGAATATTAAGGATCTAGGTATATTTCTTTGCTAAACTATACAAAATATATTTATGATTCCTGGCTTGCTTAAAAATGAAATGATACATATCTATAAGACAAAAGAAGGAACATCAAATAAAACATGCAGGTTAGGCAGATACACCAGTGCAAGTTCAAGGTGTTGTATCACATGGAAATTGAGCAGATTTAACAGAAAACTGTTTCTAAAGAGATCTTGCCATTTGCCTTGTTAATTTTTCTTTTAATTGCTACTGATTGATATTGATTAAGTGCTTATCAATAGCAGCAGTGTCAAATGATACAAACAGCAGAAACTTCTTTCAATTTGATTCAACTGGGAGATCTTGAGGTAAACTATTTTACCACCTATACAATGGACAAACTTAATGGAGGTTAGTAATATCAACCTAACTAACCAGCTAAGTGGAAGCTGTTTGGTTTTTTTAATGGGTTGGGTTTTGTTTGGGTTTTTTTAATGACCATCATCAGATCAGTCTTACCATTACATAAAACTGCACTTGAGTTTCTCATTTTGAGGCAGACTCTAAATGTAAGCCATTATCTTTAGTAGAAAATAAACTCTTTTTATATTTTACCCCCCCCCAATACAATAATATTACAGCACAGTAACAACCACATATAAGGTTTCCAGTAATGAATCTTACCTATGCTACATATCTACATAAACTCTCTTTTACCTATACAGGTGACGAAAAGACATTACTATTTCCCCACTGGAAGTTACTGTAAGAAACACAAGTTTTATTCAGAAACATGTCAACATTTTACATGCTACATGTAAAATCATGTTAAAGAACAGTCCACAAGTACTGCTCTAATGCTCAATTTGTAATGTAATTACCAACACTTCAAAGTAATATTGAATTTGTAACAATCGTACAGCAAAGGATAACTCTTATTGTGAAATGCCATGCAAGACTGAAGTTATCAGCCTATTCTAATCATGTCTTAAGCAATATAAAACAGAAAAAGATGGACAAAACAACAGAAAAAGATGCACAAAAAAAGATGGACAAAAGTGCAACTCACATTACTGGTTAAAGTAAAATGCAACTAATAACTGGAGTAAAGAAGTAACTTATTGAGATAATAATCACATTGAGGACCTTGAGAAGCAATGTGTCATGCATAACAACAATAAAACTGTATTTTATTAATGGGAAAGCCTTCACAAACACAAGTGAATTTAAACACATCGATGTTTCAATTTTAAGTAGGGAGAAACGAAAGTTTTAAAAATTTCTTCATAACACAGAAAGTTTAAATGTATGTTTCTTTCATAACTATGGTTCATAGGTACAATGTTTTTTTGACCTTTTTACTTTATTCTATAGGTTTTTAGTTTAAATCTTTAGATAAAGCAGTTACATTTCCTGTCAGCAAAATCCACCTTCTTGTTCCTTAGGTGTGGATGGAATAACAGCCAGTAATTTTAAGCACCAAAGAACGTTTTCTAGAGTTATTGTATCTTATGAATAAAAAGAGAAATATTCAGATATGTAATGCAGAATAACAAATAGAGTACATGGGTATTTAAACTACATAAACCTACCACTGAAGCCAATGTGGTTGTATTTTGAAAATCAACTTAAAACACGAAATGTTTACAATAGCTATTCCCTCCCCACACTTTTTTCTTTCTTTTAAATAACCCACACAACTTCAATATTGCACTTACGGAAAGTCAGGTGGGTCAAAAGCAGTCTTAATAACTCCAGCATATATAGCAATGATGGAAAGAATCACACAGGCAAGGAAGACCAGTGCAAGTTTGTTGACGTACTTTACTCCCACAAAAACTACTATGGCCATCAGAATGATAATACATGTTCCATATACTCTCATGTTGTTCAACACAGCCTCTGTTTCTTCACCAACATCTGCCACTTTAAATATAGCAGCACTTGGAGAAATATAGGTCTGCAAGAGATATGGCAAATTATCATACTTGTAACAATGAACATTTTTATGAAGAAATCATTTACTTAAACAACAAAATCTAACCTTCTATACCACTTTAGCTTTCACAAATGAGTTTAGCCATATAATTTGGGCATTTAGAAACGGTAGAGATAAAATGAAGAAAAAAGAGAGGGTGAAGAAAAACAAGTTTTGAGAAGAGGATACAGCTTTTGCTCCAGCTTCTTTTCTCCTGTTAAAGAGCTTCCACTCCTCAAATTCATGTGTCTGCCAAATGGGAAAAACCGCTAAGGAATTTGGGGGGAAAGGAAGTAGCACGTGACAAAAATAAAAGGAAAAAACCTAAACCACGAACTAGATTTCCACTGATTGAAATAAAATATGAAGAATCAAACAAAAGTATAATAAACTAAAAATGTTTTCAGTATTATAGGCCCTTTATTATACTTCATACAATTTTAATCTGAAGTTGCAACAGCACAATTTAACATTAGTGTTAAAAAGCTTAGCCATTTGCTGAAACAGAGATTTCAAAGTACTACAATTTCAAATAAGATTCTCTTACAGATCTCTTTCTTAAATTTTGGTGTGTTCTACCTGAAAAGAAGTTGGAAACTGTTTACAGCATTTATACTGATAAGTACATGTGAGAAGACAAACTGATCTGTAGTTCTGAGACACTGGCATACTACACTATATAACAATATCTATATTTCTTTTTCTAACACCCCTTAGAAAACTCTTCTCTGCTCAGCTATTAGGACTTGAGGCAACTCTAGTCACTAAAAAAACCTGCTAAAATTACTACTATTCAATAATATAATTTCCAAAGGCAGGAAGAAACTTTGAACAGGAGGTTACCATGATACATTCATAAGCAAAATTCAAAAATTGACGTAGATAATTATTTACCAAAATTTTCTTAGGTTAAATTTAAGTTTAGTAAATTAATATTTACTAGAATGCTGGAAGAGATGAAAATTGTCTCATCATCATGGAAGAAAATGAGAACAAACTAAAAAATTATTACAGATAGAGTATATATTGTTAGAAAACCCTACACTGTGATGTTGCAAAAGTTTCAGGCTCTGTATGGAGGTATTCCAGAAGATTTCCATGTGGATTTTGTTGCCCTGCTGTTCACAGCCTTTGCCAGGGAAAAACACAGGCAGAAGACTGATTTATTTTTTTCCAAACAATCCATGCCCCAGTTGAGAAAAGACCCCAAACAATACTCATGCCTTGTGGCTCTGTCAGGGGTGTATTCTGAGGTCTTAGATATCCTGGGTAGCATTTTACTTCAAATTCTGTAGCTGAACCCCATACATATTTATTAGCAACACAATCCCAGCATGACACTCTAATAAGGAGAACAGTGCACCAAATTCAATCCGCAATTCAACATGTGGTCTTGTTACTACTAGAGATCAGATAACAAGCCAGATCAGATCACACAAGCAAGCATTAATGAAGACTATCTCTAATTTAAATATAAAAACTCCTGGATTTAATCACATGTATCATCATAAGTAACAAGAAAGAATTCTGAAGTATCTCCTGTGCATATCTTCAGTTTCTGATATGGTGACCAATAATTGGCCCCTCCTGGATGAAGCAGAACCATAGTAGCTAGACCACTGCCATACAGGCACCCTTCAACAGCATCTTTGCAAATATATGAAAATTCAAAGCCAGTAGTTTGGAACGAGGAACTGGGATAGATCGTTGTTGCCTCATCAGAGATATGCCCTTCATGTTCTTCACAACTTTTCATTAGGCAGCAGTTAGTTACCCTGGTAATATTCACCTGATCTAGGCTTGCAGACTCTCATTTGGAAAGAGAGGATTTCTGCTAGGTTCATACACATTAAGTAGAATAACTATACATCAAATAGCATTGAACTTATTTTTTTATTACTGATAAGAATTTAACTTCCTCAAATAGTCACGAGTAAGAAATAATATCAATGTCCTGAAAATGTAGTATCAAAACCATTAATGATCACCAAACTAGACTGCATTTTAAACCATTAAGAACATTCATCAGCAATATCCCAAAACAGCCCAAATATATTTAGTCTTAATAGAAACAAGTACTTACCAATAAAATTTCAATGGTACCAAGAATGTACATTGCTCCTGCAAAGGTTGTGCCCAAGTAGAAACAAAGTCCCACTGCGCCACCAAACTCTGGCCCTAAAGATCTTGAAATCATGTAGTAAGAGCCTCCAGCTGTGAATTTCAGAAAAACATACAAAAAAACAACCAAACAAAAACATAACAAACAAACAAAATCAAAAAAACAAAAAAACAAAACCACACGAAACACCTCCAGGCCTTCAGATTAAGGATGGCAGTAGAGAACAAAAATTTGAATCATTCAGTCAACATAATCAAGATAACCACTGCATATGCCTCCACTGACATGCTCATGCCAAGACTGCAATCAATGTCTATACTATCTAGGAAGTTAGAATGTATGTTTCAACATTAACATCCCATGTGCATTTTCTGTGGAACAGAAAGTGAAGACCAAAGAAAGAAGAGGAAAAATTCCACAAGCTAAGCAGAAGTAAATTAGAAAATGATACACACAGGTATAAATAGATGTGAATGAATTTTCAGCTTCTAACTTTAAGCTGTTCCCCATCAAACAATAAATTACCAAAATAACTGCTTAGGAGACAAAGACAAAACAGAATATTTTCTACTAATTCTTTCTATTTTCTGTATATGAAACCATTGCCACTTCCACTACAGATCACATTTTTTAGTACTGTTTATCGGTGTTGGGTAGGGATTGCTTTTTCTTGTCCACTTCTATACTATTCATTAAGTTCTTCAATTCTTCTCACTCTTTTTTCCCATATATATGTATCATCTTTCTTTATGTCATAAACTACACCACCACCACCCTACTTCCATTGCACTATTTGCCTTTTAATGAGGCTCTAAATTTCAAGCACTTCATCTCTTTCTTTTAGAATGTTAACCAACTCCCTCAAGGCAAACTACTCTCTCTGGTTCCCTCTCCATCTACTCTTAAATTCATTGTATTTCTCCTGTTTGTGAGAAGAAGGAGACAGAAAGAACATGTGTAATTTTAAATAAATAAATTGATGTGCAGAGTCTGAAGCTGTTTGTCATAGAATCATTAAGGTTGGAAAAGACCTCCAAGATCATTAAGTCCTATCATTGACCTAACACTACCAGGTCCACCACTACACCCTGTCCCTAAGCACCACACCTACTTGTTTTTGAACACTTTCAAGGATGGCGATTCCACCATTTTCCTGGGCAGCCTGTTCCGCAGACTTCAATGTTTTCAATGTGAATGAATGAGAAACTAAGAAAGATACTATGCATCACCAATCATTTTACTAAATATAATGCTCTTGCTTATAAAGGCAAAAGAAAGGATTCTGCTGCTCAGGTCTCCTTCAATCCTAGGTTCTTATCTGTGCTTTCTGGCTTCTCCATATATTCCAGGACAAGCATAATTTCTCTAAGAAATTGGCACCAACAATAAAAAAGTGAAAATTAAGACCTGTCTCGTGTAAGCACTGCAGGCTTCAAAGTCTGTGACAGATGTTAAACAAAACCTTTAAACAAAACCTTTACAACGAACTTTAAAAATATGAGGGGGAAAAGAGCAGAACATTTTAGTAATCTGCACACTGATTTGAATAACTCCATTTTATTATAAAACACAAGTATTTTAAACGAAATTGTCTATTGTATTTTTATTTCATGTATGGTACTGTATCCATGAAATACAATTATAATACAATTATTCTACATCCTACACAAATTCTACCTTTTACTGTTGCCCAACAACTTCAGTTTAAGTTCATTAGGTAAACTGTTCAGAGTTCATACCAATGCCTGAACACTAGAAGAATCAATTATTGTGCTGACAATCTGAAAAGGGTTTGAGCTTCAAGGCCTAACTGATTTTGCAACTAAAAAACAAAATCCTCTTACTTTATGAAGTTGAATCAATTTAACAATCTATCCTGAAAATTTAAGGAGATGGGCAGAACCTAGAGTGTTTATACAGAACAATATTTCAGCCATAAGACGAGTTACTATTCTTGCAGAAAACAAGATAGCTAACTCCAGTGTTCAGATGGAATGTAGGCAAACTCAGGAGAGAAAAAAGTAGGAGCCTCATTTGTAAAGGAATTTGCTTTGCATGAAGACCAGTCTCCATTAATTCAAATTATAATATCTTTGATTAAAACAGGATCAAATGATTGATGACAAAGATGTGCTGCAGATAGTAATTCCCAGAAGCCCCAGTCATGGACTGCATCTCACATTAAAAAGTTACTTATAAAATCAATTAAAAGAAAATATGCAATTGACACAAAAGCGTTACTTCTGATATTTGAGATTTACAAGAATTTCTTATCTCAGATTTAAACTTCCATCATTTGAAAATTTGTCATGTAAGATAAAATTCATTACCTGGAACTACACCATTTGTTGCTATAGCACTCATTGAAATTGCAGTGAGCATAGTCTGTGGAAACATGAAATAGAGGAAATTTAAATACCAGAGTTTTGGAGGGGTTTTTTGAAAGATGGGGCAAAACAGTAATCAAATGGAACTAGATTTTTTTTTCCCCCAAGATGTTTAATTTGGGATATCCATGCAACTCAAGTACTCAACTTTTGAGCAGAAGATTAAGTTAACTTAGATATTTGACACAGTCTTTAAAAAAGAACTGGAAGAATTCAAACCATTGAATATACTTTAAATATATGTTCATTACGCCAATTAAAAAGTAGTGAAAATTAATTGTAAGATTGTTATGACAACATCTAGCAGTGGTCTCACTTTCTAAAAACTTACTTTATGGATATAATGCTGTGGTTTGATTTGTAATTTATTATTCAGTTTGTTCTGAAGTTGTAAAAAGCAGAACAGTTCAGCTCTCAAAGTAAATAATGAAATATTTGCTAAAGGCCAATTTAATAAAACTCATGTAATACTTCAAACAAAAACTTACATTGACCAACGCAAAAGAATTTCCATATGGGGTAGGCTGACACATGACACTCACTGCTTAAATATATAATCCATTTCTCTCAATTCAATCATATTAGTTTAATATCAGTACAATTTAACCAATATGATTAAATTTGTTTATTTTTCCCTGGTAGTCATATATTTGAAGGTATCAGTACCCTTCCAACAGAGGATTTGGCCAGGAGTTTAAAAAAGAAGTAAAATAAGGTTAACTTACACAAGCACAACACATGAACACAATGATAAAAGACTCGAGAACTCCAGCTGTTCCTACAATCCATGTTAAACGCAGGAAAAGGATGACTCCCAAGATGTTTTGCAAACAGGGAAGATACACGCCAATAAAAGTGCCCATTCGTGGACTCTGGAAACAAAGTGAGAACATCAATTCCTTTGCACTAAAAATTTTTTAATCTGTAAGCACTTTATACCACAAACACTTATCAGAAATGCTCATTGAACAAATGCCAAGTGAAATTCAATGGTAGCTTCAGAGAGTCCAGCTTTGCAAATAGTCACATGCTATTTATGAAGAAAAATTCCTGAAAAGAGAGAAAACTATTTGAGATAACACACTCTCTTGTTCCACAGGAATTAGGCTAAAACCTTGATAGTGATAGGATGGCCTTTATCTATTGATTATAACACTTTACAAACTTTTTCTGAAATACCTTTTAGTTACAGGCTAAAGTTACAGGTTGAAGACAAATTACTGCCATAATCAAAATATCATTTATATTCTGCAAAAAGTTGATCACAAATTGCCACACAGCTGGCCCAAAAAATTATATTCAATAGTATTTTCAATTTTTAAAAAAGACAGAGCAAGGTTAAGACATAGCAAGAAACACAGAGCTGACTACAATTTCTTTTTTCAAAAATTGTAAAATCTGCCACAACATAGTATATGTGTATTTTTTATTTGCTAATGATCATCATACATCAAGACACACACAGAAGCATTCAGGCTTCATCACAAAGTTTCAGTCTTCTACAGGTATGAAGAGAAATCAGGCTATGAAATACTCTAGGTTAGAATCAAGAGTTATACATAGTAGCTTTCTAGTAACACAAGATGGTCTTAAATCACAGCTTGGGCTGTGAAAAATGGCAATCTATTTAAACAAAAAAGCAAGCACTGATGCTTTAGAAGTTATCAAAATTAGTAAGAAAATGCTAAATTTCCAAGTACTTTTAAGGAATCATAGAATGCCATTTAGACTATATTTTTTATTTTTAGCATCTTGGGCAATATCCATGTGGAGCATCAACACTACTGTCTCAATCATACCATTAAAAATGCTACTCTAACAGGCTACTACTTAACTATAACAATTTCAGAAATTAAATTAAGATACATACATAAAAATTGTGTTATCAGACCACCATATGGCACACAAACAAAATCAAGTGCAAGTGAGGACACGATATTCATTTGGCTATTCAGCTCCAGAGGGAGCAATATGGTGCTGCATTGACAAAAAACTCTACATAGCAGCTGAATGGACAACAGGGTTCACACTAAAGAAAGTGTGAGAAGATCAGTGATACTTTTCTCACATCTGAAGTTTATCTTCAGATGAGATGAAACAAATACAGATCAAGCACAACTAGACAAATAGAAAGATAGAATGCTCATGAACAAATGCAGGATAAGCAAAAAGTTAAACAAACAGCTGAACTTTATTCCTGACCCTTGCCCACTTTCCTGGTACCAACTCGCACTCAAAATCTCCCTTCCAGTCAAATAAGCTGCCCTTCTAAGCTTATTTTCAAACATATTTTCATCTCTGTCTTTTCTGCTCTGTGATCATTTTTCTTTTACTCATTCTCAGGTGCTTCTCTTTTCTTCATAGCTCAGCATATAAATTCAAGTAACACTCTTTCTCCTACACAAAGACAGGTGACTCCCAGCACCATCCCTTCCCAGCATCTACCTTAATTTTTTTAGTTTCAATCACCATACAGCTCATCGTCCCTCCTTTGCCTCTAAGTTCTTATACTCTGTCAGGTCACATGCTTTGATCCAAGCTTACTCCTTCCGAAACAGCCCCTGTTCAAAGAGGGATAATTCCAACATGCCACTGCAGACTCCAACTGTTGCATACATTCCACTTCTACAGACACAGAGATACACACTTTGGGTATCTAGCAGACAGACAACCTCCTTGATGAATTCAGTTCACTTCTCGCAAGTGTGTTTAGCAATGCGTCAAACAGAACATATGCCTTCCCCGCCCCACGTATAATATTTTTGAGGTTTGCAACAAAGTGTTTTCTTGGAATGCATCCACTAAGTTTTAAAAATTCTTACTCCAACACACAAAACCAAGAAAGCTACTCAAAAAACTACTACCATGTTAAGAGGTGCAAATACACTTTTAGATTTAAAAGAGTGACCTGTTTCATCTCAAATTTGCCTTAATATAACTAAAAATCTAGGCAGTTCAAATATATTAATAAACCTGCAAAATGTCCTACTGTATGCTCACTACAGGTAGGTAACTGGTACTGATGCTTGCACAAGATCACAAGGAAGAAGAAAAGAAAGGAAGAAGAAACTGGGTATACTTCACATTTCAGATTCTAGCTTTGCACATGTTTTACCTGGGGGTTTTACATAAAATATACTAACAACATCAAATGCTAAAATATGCTAACAAGAACAAGCCTTGCTGCAAATGCTTCATTTCTAAACATGGTATTACAACTCTTACTCCAATTTTTAGGTGTCCATATATTCTCTTTTCAGGTTGAAAAATGCACCTCTTAGAGCTAGCTTTGTCTCGATAAATTATTGAAAAATCTAAATACCTTGACTTCCTTTCTTTTGCTGTCTTCATCTGCTTCATGTTCCACCACTCCTTGAGTCAGATTAGTGTAGTTTGCTAGTTTATTCAGAAGAGAAGACACCATGGGGTTACTATCCATTTCTTCCTGTTGGGTTTTGAAGAATACTGCATTTATTAAATAGATTTTTTTTAAAGTCATCATTTTATGACACTACTTCAAACACATACTCAACAGGTCAGCCCTGATCCATCTGATAAAAATAAAAATGAAAAATTAGCATGACTAAATATCAGTCAGCTTTCAACCAACAAGAAAGTTCTATTCTTTCTAGAAGTTTAATTCTACATGGCTATGGTGCACCATTTCTTTCATATTTTTACACTATCTTACAATATGCAGTTTGAATATAAGGAAAACATAGAGAAAGACAACTGTAATTTTAAACATCTATTTTTGTCACAACACAGACTTTAGTGGATTGTACTAGTAGGGTTGAGTCATTAGGGTGTTTTTACAGCATCTTGCTTGAGTTTAGAGAGTGACTTCAAATTATTTCTCAAGCACTAAAGTACTTCAGTAACTCCCTATTGCTGCAGGCTTACATATTTTGTCTTACACCAGGCATATTACTTTTAAAGTGTTAACTTGTTGAAAATGCCCATACATAGGCATATCACATATAATTGCACATACGTAATAGCACCTGACACAGAAGACAGCCCATCTTTCTTTAGTCAATTGTCTGCTAGAAAACAAAAACATACTAAAACAAATAATAAAATCCAGAAGAATATATAACATAAGAATTCCAAGAAAAATAGATCCAAAAGAATTCAATTAAATACAAAAAGATTGAAAACTGGAAAGAAGACAAGACATCAGGGCAACAAACACAGACAAGTAAAGTATCTCTTCCTGGGAGATTAGGTAATGATAATGATCATAATAGTCAAACTTCTTTTTAACAGTTTACAAAACTCAAACACCCGAAAACATGAGAAAAACAAGATTGTAGGAAACTTAGTCTGAAATACACATAGTATCAATAAAGATTCACCACAGCAGTGCCAGTGGTGATGAAGTCACTAGAAGCTTTCAACGTGATACTGTTAATAGTAATGTCTATAACTTGAGATATGCAAAAGTAATGGTTTTATATCAGCTGATTTAATGTGAGCCATGATTCAAAATAACGGATTTGGGACAAAAAGCAGCTATGGCCAAATTATCATCACTGAGGAATACAGCAACTAATTTGAACCACGTAAAGTTTTGGAAATGGATTTATGAAATAAGAGCTTGAAGGAGAGAAATTCAATGACAGAACTTTGATACCATCATTCCTGTCAAAAAATACTAAGATATTGCATACATGACAAAAAGACAATTAACGATCAACATTACTTTTTTCCTTAACACAATTTTCTCTAAAACAATGAAAAATAGTAAATATAAAGTATTTGGGTCATGCAGAGTGAGATGAAAGACCATGTCCTCTGCAAAAAAGATATTTGAAAGGAAGAAAAGAGAAATGTAAGAGAACAACAAGAAAACATTGAGAAGAACACAACAGCAAGGTGGCTAAACAATGTTGGAAGCACCTTGTTTTTGTTAACAGCAAGTACCAGTTGATGCTGCTAGAGCAGAACTAAGGTTCTTACGATAAATACTACTTAATTGCAAAAGTGGTCCTTAGAAGTACTAAATTAGTACACTTTTTTCACTACTTGATTGCAATCATTCAGTTGATTAAAAAGGTATGAAATGTCCATTATAAAGTTGATGCTTACACATTAGAAATGGTTGTGGTGTGCTCTGCACTGTAGTTGGACAATACATGGACAATAAGTCATAGCTTCTAAGTTTGTTTTACAGCTTCGCTGCTTTACAAGACATCTGTAATTCCCCTGTTGAACAAATTATTTCACTAATCCATTTCCAACTGAATACTGCTTTCTTAAAAAAACAGATTTCACTTCCAGCAGCTTTCTCTAACAATGTCTAGATACTAGCCCAAAAAACTTAAACTCATGAAGACTTATTTCATATCTTCACATTAATGCACACCAATATTTACTGTTCTTGCCTATTTATCATTCAAATCCACAGAAACAGAATATTAGCAGGAACCAATGAAAAAGTTATTAAAATTCATTCCCCCCCCCAATAAATTTTAAGACAGAAAGAAAACAGGTGATTGCTTATCTCCATTAAAGGTAAAATATGTTTTTGGAGTATTTAACTTACCTCAAAGAGAGCCATATTCTTTCCTTCATACATGTTTCCTCTGCCCAATTCTGCACTGTGAATAAATGGACTGCTTTCCCTGGCAATCCCATCCCCTAGTGAAAAAGTAACACAATTAAAAAAAAAAAAAAAAAAAAAAAAAAAGAAAATAAGAAAGAAAAAGATACATTAAACCATAAAAGAAAATGTTAAAAGACTCATCTCTAGTTTAAGAACTGGTTCTAAATAACACCACAGGCGGCTGCAAACCCAGTTTTCATCTCAGACATGCAGATGTTAAACATTTAAGGAAATTTAGTTTAACACTCTGATCTTTATATAGTGTTCCATCTCTTAACTCTAATTCTTTAACACACATTTCTCCCCTACCCTTTCTAGTTTTCCTAAAAACACTTGATAATTGCACTTCGCATACAGTTTTTGGGGTATAGAATAAAATAACCCCTCAGCTAACCTTTTACTGACTCCCTCAAAAAAATCTCCAGTAGTTGAGGCAGGAATTTATGAAATACAATGCAAAAGGAATTATTTTGTAAAGGTTGTAGGGACCGTTCCATGACATGCTATACTTAATCTATCCCTACTGAAATACAAATTGCATTAACCTGTAGCTCTGCTGACCTGCTCTGGCACACCTCTCAAAAAATACAGCATCACATTCACTAGCCCATGAAGTACAACTTTTAGCCCACAATTACATGCTGATACTGTCACAACACTGTTATTTCCAAATAATCTCAAGTCCTTGCCTTTGCCACTTGGCCTGTCTGCCCCTTTTTCCTTTATATTCACAGATTACGCCAACAGCACCTGCGCAGGCTCTTCACCACAGAATTAAACAGTTGAAAAACAAGTTGTCCTCTTTTCCCCTATCCACTCCCTCTGCCACTTATCCCCACATGTAATCCAAGAAGAAAGGTCTGGCAAATGAGTACACTAGTCTCAGCACAACATATTATCTTGGTTGTAAACCAGACAGAAATAGATCTCAGTCCCTTAAACATACTAGGGACTGTGGATTCCTATCACTCACTACAGTATCATTACATTTGTTGGTATCATGACAGAAACCACATACTATCAAAAGAGACACAGAATATAACAATTATCCTAAAGATTAGGGCTCTAAAATTAGTTCCAGAGGAGAAATGGTGATGAATTCATACATCCAATATATCTCCTATCCATATTCTCCAACTTTCATTTTTCTGTTTCTCTACAGTTTATATTTGGTCTCCCACTACTCCAAGTCCTACAGCCTGGTTAGGTGCCCCTCCTCCAACAAAAGTTTATGCAAGGCCAGCAGAAGGAGCACTGTGAACACAAAAGACTCTCCCTCATGAAATAACACCTTGAGATGTTTCACAGTATATGGAACATGTTGGTTTCACACAAGATAATCTGAGAAACTGGCATTTATCCTTTAATGGGCTTCACTTTACTTAGAGAAAGGTTCAATTAGATTTTTCACAGACAAGAAAAAGCAACTCTGTCCTGAAACAAATACATTCTGATTCCTTTTATTATTTTGCTAAAGCATATGAGCACTAGGACTTCTTGCTTAAGACAGTGCATTTTCCTTTCCAAGAGTTTTGGAACATTGTTATTCTTTCAGCTCCATTCCTGAAATCACCCCATTATTACTGCTGAAGTTTTTATAAATCATTGATTAAACGGTACATTCCCAAGTTAAAATACAAATAAGATTGCTTGATTTCAAGTCTTGCTGAGACCACACTTCTATGGACTTTCTTACCAACTGACAGCTGGTATTTGTAATTATTAACTAAATATTAGTACTCCTTTCAGGGTACTTCTAATCCCTCCAGAAAGGATTTCTATTTGAAAAGTGAGCAGGGAAATTCCAATTATTGTTTTGCATTCATACAGAGTATAATGTCACTGGAGTTACTCTTTCAGTGGGCATCATTAGACTTATTTAAACACCAAGAGTAGCAAAAAAAATAATGTGAATCAGCATTCATAATTCTGAGGTTAAAGACTATAGTTTTGGCTAACCAGTTCTGGACATAAAAATCAGTATCTCAGCACTACACAGTAAGTATTTTAAATTGTAGGTAGGAGAACAGTGAAGGTGCCCTTTATATGTTTGTATTTCTAAATAAAGGGTTACTTGGCTTTGTTCCAATAGAAAAAAGCTCAGAGCACAACATCTCTAACAAACGTGTCTTGTTAAATGCACCTAACAAGCTTCAAATGGAAAAATACAGAACTTAGGATGTGAAGAACAGGAAACCTTTTTCAGTGCTTACAACCAATATTGTGCCTATTTCAAAGCTTTCTAACAATAGTCTTCAAAATAGTCTGGTAGAGACAGACGCAATAAAGTCTTGTTTCTCTAAGACAGCTCTCTTTTTGTATTTGTGTATGTCTGACACAGCATTTTGATAGGTAATATTGATCATGTCAAATATTATTTTAGCTTTACTTGAAAGAGAATCAGTGCTGAAAAATTGACCACAAAAAGCAAACTGACAAGTACTCTGTCATCTACAGTTTGTTGTACTTCTACAATTATCATAAAATCATTAGAATCAGAGAGTTGTAAAAGTATTAAGGTTGGAAAAGAGGCCTAAGATCACGTCCAAACTTGGACTGAACGCTACCATCCCAACTTAACAGAGAACTATGTGCGACATCTAGTCATCTCTTGAATACCCCCAGGAATGGTGGCTCTACTACATCCCTGAGCAGTCTATTCAAATGTTTAACCACCTTTTCAGTAAAAAAAATTCTTTCTCATGTCCAACCTAAGCCTCCCCTGGTGCAGCTTAAGTTCATTTCCTCTAGCCATAATGCCAGTTGCCTGGGAGAAGAGGCCAACTACCGCCCTGCTACAACTTCTTCCAGGTAGTTATAGAGAGAAATAAGGCACCCCCAGAGCTTCCTTTCCTTCAGGCTGAATGACCCCAGCTCCATCAGCCAGTTCTCATCAGACTTGTGTTCCAGACCTTTCACCAGTTTCATTGCCCTTCTCTGGACACGATTGGCAACTCAATGTCTTTCTTGAAGAGAGGGGCCCAAAACTGGACACAAAACTCGAGGTGTGATTTTAACAGTGCCAAGTACTGAGCAACAACCACTTCCCTAGACCTGCTGGCTGCACTATTTAGAGGCCAGGATGCCATTGGCCTTCTTGTCCACCTGGGCACACTGCTGGCTCATATTCAACCAGCTGTTGACTTACACTTGCACTCCAAGGTCCTATTTTGATGAGCCACTTTCAAGTAATTCTTCTCCCAGCCTGCAGAGTTGCATGGAGTTGTTGTGCATGACCTGGTGCTTTGCCTAATTGAACCCCATACATGTACCACAGTGGCTAACCTCCAGTTGTCTGGAACCTCCCCAGTTTATAAGGACTAACAATAATGACAAAGAACAGCTTGGCAAGCTCTTCTGCCAGCTCCCCCAGTACACTCTGTTGGATCCCATCCAGTCCCATATACTTGTGAGTGTCTAAGTGCCTCAATGGATCACTGACCAGTTTTTCTAGACTACAGCGCGTCAGTTCTGCTCCCCATCTCTCTCTACCGCATCTGGGGCTGGCTGCCACGAGGATAATGCATCTTTCTGTTGAAGACTGAGGCAAAGAAGTCAACTCAGACTTCCTCATCCTTTGTTACAATGTTACCCTTCACATTCAATAAAGGATAGATTTTCCTTGGTCCTCTTTTTGTTGTTAACATATTCATGAAAACACCCATGAACACCTTTGACACTGCTGTCAATAAAATCCCGTTATTTCAAATTAAAAAAACATCACCTTTTGAAGTATGCTTATTTAATATCCTTAGATATAGTGAGTCTTATTAACATATAAGTCAAATTGACATGTATTATACAATTAAGTAGAAAGAACAGGTTTCAGAGTCTCAACACACAGACAACATCTATGGTGAAATTAAACAATCTCAATCTTTAGCTCATCCTTTCTTCTAAAGAAGATTCAATAGAAATGATTCTTTAGAAAACCAGAGCTAAATAGACAGGATTAACATTTTTCACAAAAGCTTGTGTAAATCTTGCCCCTCATGCATCAAGTGGACAATAGAAAAAGCTATTTCAGTTACTTTTACTGAGGTAATAAGGAACACAAAAGGAATAAGTAGTTCATTTCACTAGTAAGTCTCAAGCCACCTATGGTTTATCTTAACCCTATCCCCTTGAATTCTCTTCTATGATAGTCAAATCATAGAATCATGTAGGTTGGAAAAGAGCCATTGAGCCCAACCACTCATCTAACACTGCCAAATTTACCACCAAACAATGTCCCTAAGCACCACAACTACACATTTTAAACACCACTAGGGACAGTGACTCAGCCACTTCCTTGGGCAGCTTGTTCCAATGCTTGTCAAGCGAATCACCTTTTCCTTAGGTTTCTTTGAAATTGTGTCTGTTCAAACTCTTCTCAAGTGTGAGCTGACTGAAACATAAAATAAAAAAAACTTCCAATGTAGTTCCAGACATCATTTCTGGAAATAATTTCATGCATTTCTTCTGAAATCCAGGTTCTGCAACCGAAGCACTCTAAAAATCTATGCTTCCTGTTGCTTGATTTCCAAAAGTAACTCAGTTTAAGAGGTTTACAGGCAAAAATCTTAAATCTAGACTAGTATTTAATTTTGGACCACAAGAAAGAATAAAAAAAAAAAACCTTCTGTTTATGTTGTTTTATCTGTCTTCTGACACACAAAAAAATTTGCCCGTTGATGTAACACTCCATGTCAACCAACATAAGTTATCAAAGCCTAAGTTTCAAAAATTATGTTTCTATCCCCATACTTACTATAAAAATTATTATTACAATTTTTAATCTGATACAGAATGTTCATATAACCTAGCACGATCATGTGCTTACTGTGGGACCAGCAGACAAACTAAAGCCACAACTAATGCACCTTTCCTAAAAGGCCTGTGTGGTATTTGCTGTGTTGTGGAACATGCAAAAAGCCCTACTCTTGATTTTTTCAAAAATATTTGACTACCTAATCTGATTTCCCATCTTTCTGCAGGCTGCAAATTTAATTTGAGCATTAAACTTTATAACTTGGAAAAAATCATATTGAAATTGAAGTAGTGTATCTCTTGATGTTTTCAGAACTAAGGAAAAAAAGCTATTAATTTATGTAAAGATTAAGTAATTTTTTTAATACTGAAAAAAATCTCAATTTGTTACATATTTCTATTTAAATTTGCGTCTTTCAGACTTCTAGCTATAACATCCTAGCAAATGCTTCCAAATTTAACCACTCACAGTACTTTCTCTCTGTCAAGGTAACCATACTTATTCAAATCATCGCAACCTATCTCTCAAAAAAACAAAAAAGTTAAGTTCCTAAAACATTTTCTAACTTTTAAATTATTTTTGTGGAAACATTCTGTACAGGTTTTAAGTTATACAAAACCAAAAATATTCACTCAGAAAATCAAATACAGCCTTCTAACACCAGTTTCAGTCAACTGAGCTATTTACAGAATTATAATCATCAACTTCAAGGATCAGGCTAGCCCTCCTTACCACAGCATTAAACCAAGCTCATGATATTCTATTCCAGTCTGACCCCTAAATCCTTTCCAGATTCACTGCTTCCTCACTGTCCCACACTATGTCTGCCATCATTATTCACATCCAAGTAATCTCTTAATGCTCCTATTTACTTTTGTATTCAAACATGTTTTGTCCAAAAAAGCAAGCACCTCTTTCCCCTAACATGCTGTAAGAGTTTAATACCAATCTGAAAAATAAAAGTACATTGCTTTCGTATGGCAAAAGAATACAGGTGTTCAAAGGACTGAGAATTACATAAACTTTTGAACCACATGACCTCAAAAAGATAGCTCAGTTACGATAATGTATAACTGTTCTCCAAACAAATACATGTGTAAAACTAGAAAAGCTTGATTCCCACGAGAAATCGCTAATTTTATATGCTGTCATCTAAAGCTGAACTGCAGTTGAGCATAATCCTTCACTGAAAAGTCCTAACTCTTCATAGTTTGCAAAGGGCAACTCTTAATCACAGTCCATGTCCCTTGAGGTAGGTTCTGGTTAGCCGCATACAGGTGAAATTTAACACCTGTTAAATTTAAATTTAAATTGTTTTAAATAAAAACAATGGTAACATTTTCATTCAGATAGTATTTGGTCATATTAAGAACAAACCACTGCAAACTAAGAATATGAAAATGAGATCCTGTTTGCACAAGAGAGAGCAAACATTTAATGTTAATATAACAAAATTTTTAAGGTAAAAATACATAAAGTTCAAAAGACAATAAAACTGATGTATATGAATGTCACATGCAAGAAAGCTGCCTGTGGCAAAATCTGTAATTCTATCTTCTCTGTCATGAATATTTACTTCTTGTATGCTCAAGTTTTTGACTGGCAGGCAACTAAAGAGAAGTCATAGAACCTCAAATTAAATGCCTTTACACTTCTAATCTAAATCCACATATCGAAACACTCCTTAGAGCTCCAAAACATAGTCAAGTTTTTAAAAGCCACTCCCTTGATATCATGCAAATTATGCAAAATGCATCAATAAACTTGTTTGAACACATCTTGCCTCAATTTCTGTGCCACATTGGTCCAAGAATTCAGTGCTCAAAGTTTCATGTTATTGTGTCCTTTTTAGTTATTAAATGTCTAAATATATTTACTACATCATAAATTTCTGGCAGTTTTTTTTATTAATGATTAGCACAATTTCTATATTATCTTGATATGCGAACAAATTGTATTTAAGCCCCTTGTAAATACACCTCTTTACATAATGGATGATTCTAATATTACATTCATCACCTTTGTTATCAACATTGCTAAATTTTAGAGTTTCTTTAGTTAGGCTACTATTATAATCAAGCACAACTTACTTCTAACGAAAACACTGCAAAAGCTCTTTATAAATTCTTTAAAATATGGCCAGAAATACAGGAACCTCCTATTTCAGTAAGAAAGATAAAGAAACATGGTATGATCTTTTAAAGAGACTCACTTGGGTTTGGCCCGTTTTTTTCATAATCTTGCTCACTCATGATTAAAGAAAATTTAAGTCAGTCTCTTCCACTGACTCTTTAGGTATAAAGAATTGAAACAGGAAACTGACACTTCCGTCCTCCCAGCTTAGTGTAAGACCTCAAATCCTGTTTCTTACTAGCATTGGATTAATCCTGAAACAAGTCATTAAGGATTCAGGCAGCATGAAGCATGCACATGACACAAACTGCATGACAGTCACAGAACTCTCTAAAGAGAATTAAGCTGAAGGATTTTCA
Source organism: Sitta carolinensis (assembly GCA_032173965.1). NCBI lineage: Eukaryota > Metazoa > Chordata > Aves > Passeriformes > Sittidae > Sitta > Sitta carolinensis. The sequence continues at coordinate 53,054,904 of CM063284.1, read as the reverse complement.
TCAGCAATAAGCACCCTGCTTAGTGAAATGGGAAGGATCCCACATCTTCATCTAATAAGTACTTTTAAAGTTTTATTTCTATCAAATAAATTCACTTTAAAATATCTCCACTAAACAGAGCAGTAGAGATTAGCAACAAGTAGTATTAACCTATTCCAAACACCTATCTGCTATTAAAAAACCCTCTTTTATGCACCAAGTACATGTTAACAGACCTTAAGCAAGTTAGTTAGCTTTTATACATTGATTTAATGTAGAGATAGTTGGCATTTATTCTACTTAAGATGTAGCAGATAAACACTTTAAAATATAATTCTAGTAATTTTGCAAGCTCTTCTTAAAAACAAGTATTTTTAAATTATAAAAGTTTCTTTTTAAGACTGACAACAGAATTTGTTCATTCTCTTTCAAATTAAATATGTCACTGTTTTCTAGTTTATGCATTAATGTATAACACATTCTATACTAGTCCTAAACAACTTCAGACAAAGTGTTTCTAGCTTTGGGATCAAATCTTTGAATAACATCAAAAATCTACTTTTCTATGATCATAAAATCTATGCTGCAAGCATAGTGAACTGTGGAGAGGCTGTAAAGGTTGAAGGGTTGACTAAAAATACACTAGACTTCTCAGTGAGATTAACCTATCTTCCTCCATTGCACATATACACACACATACCTGTGTCGACTATTCCCTGGTTTTCCAATAAATAACATTTTACAGAAATTCACAGTATCCATGTTTCATTAGTTATATGATGACTTCTTTGCAAATGATCAGGTTTGTCATTACTATTCCTTGTATTTGAGGGTCTTCAATTTTAAGACTTTGCAGGAGTGAAGTGAGTTCTCACATTAGTTTCTAAATAAGAAACTGCTGTGGTGAGGCAAATAATACTATGGGATGCTAAGAATACTAGCTATGCCTTGAAGCACCTGATACACAGAGCTGCTAAGGAACAGAAAGCTGATCAACTTTACAAAAATTTTACAGGTCTATCTAGACAGTCACTACAAATGTGTGTGAAGAAAACAAAATACCCAACACAAATCAAACCCAGAATTTCTTATAAAACTTCATACTTTGCTGCCTACTCATATTTCCATCTCTTCTTCAACCATTTACTATCTCCTGACTACCCTTTCTTTGTAGAATATCATAAACACTTTAAAAGACACAGGCACGTCTGCTTTCTGCTACTTTGCTACTATTTGAGTCAGCAGGCTGCCCCTTAACTATGTTGCTCACTTGATGTACTGGTTTCCCTTTGCCTCTTCTGAAGTACTCTTTGTGACTAGTGCTACAGTCCAGCTCCATACCATTCACAAATGTCTTCCCCTGCTTCACATACATCAAAGTATCATATAGTCAGAAAATATGAAGCTATGGAATTTCAGATTATTATGAAGGAGTGCAGATAATTGTCTTAGTTTGAAAGACAGGTGTCTGCTAGGGAAGGCAGGAGCCACCCTTAGAATGAGAAATGTAACATACCCCCTCTGAATTGTTATAATTTTGAAATTGAGTGGCTCTCAGGCAAAGATACGAGGATAGGAACAACAGTTCTTTACTAGTGTGTATAACAAGGCAAACAAACAACAACTACGCCAGTAACTACAAACACAACCAGGTACCCTATCAGTCTTCTTGGCCGCAGGCACTTTCCCCTTTTGATGCAGTTACCGTCAGAGCAGGCATGAATGAGCAAAACTCCCAGAGTGCTAGACTCGATGTATCAGAAGCTCGGCGGCAGCAGCTGGAGCGGGAATGTCCCGGCAAGGCAGGGAATGCAGTACACAACGTGAAGAAACCCAGAGCAAAACTGAGGAAATAGCGGGCATGGGGCAGCGGCAGCCCGGCTCCCAGCAGGACAAGGGAGAGGCGAGATTCAGAATTCCCGGTGTAGACAAGCAAATGGTGGTAGGACTCTCGGGCTGAGCTCCAGCGGTACTGGTGAATTCTCCCCACAGTAAGCGACAGACCAGCCGTCCTCCGATGTCAAAAAGCGATAGAGCAGCTGACTCAGCCCCCGTCCTTAACCTGCCTCAAAATCCCGCAGTATCTCCGTCCCTCCAAGAGAAATACTTCCCCGGAGAAAACGCAACCAAGATGCCCTCCTTCCCCCTGGGCTTGGCCACCTCTTTGTTTTATCAAGTATCCACAAGTGCCCATAAGTATCCAGTAATTAAGTTTCCTAGCAACTTCAGGGAAAAAATACTCTCTAAGAAAGAAACCCAACCCCCAACAATCACAGAGTAAGAACATCTCAGGTTACTCCTTTACCACACAGATGATTATCAGGTAAAATGTGTGAAAGGGGAGAAATGCACAGAATTCTGCACTAACTGATAAGTGCCTTGGTAATAAGAAACAAAACTACTTTACTGTTGATCTAATGACTAGACAGCATACAGCTGATGCCCTCAAAAAATAAGCATTGAGTTTGATGGGACGGGTTTGTCAGGTTTTTCTGTGTTTGGTAGGTTGGTTTTGGTTGTTTTTTTAAAGGGACTAGTGAAGCAAGGAAAAACTACTTCGTTTTTAAGACAGACAATTCAATCAAAACTGATATCATGCTATATTTCTAAATAACTAGAACAAAATAACATGCTGAGCTATAAAGGCTAAGTCAAATGGTAAGTTCCCATTCTCCTCCTTTTTATTTCTATCTCTACTCTCAGCTTTGCCTCTCACCTTCACACAACCCTAGCCATTCTCACTTTATGCAGCACTCACCTCAACACAAAAACATGGGAAGCATGGTTTTTACCTCTGCAGCAGTTTAGTTTACTCACAATTTAGTATGCTGAACCAGGCCAGTGATGCGACTGACGGTCAAGTGCAGGAAAAAGGAAGCAAACTCAATGACACGAGGAGGACAAGGAAAGAAATATTCACTTCTTAGCGTTTTTCTCAAGGCTAGAGAAGGATCAAGGAGTCCTTCTCTGAGCAGCAGGCTTATAGATGGGCTTAACTATAGCAGCTTTTAGCTGTACTAACATTACACAATTCTTTAGTTTTCAGAAGAATAATTCCAGAAGAATTATATGATTGCACAGCATTAACTTAACAATTCCATACAACACCCAAAACACCTGTAAGTAGTATATAATTCACTCGAAAACTCTCTGTTAGAGGGTAGCATTTGATCTCCTAATGAAGCCATAGCTCTTCGCCTATAATTTATGTAGAAGTCAATGACTTCCCTTTTCCCTCTGCCTTCAATTTTACAGACACAGAGGAAGAGCCATACATAAATTCATCCACTTGACTGATATAGATCTGTAACTGTATTTAAACGTATGTTGCAACTGTAACTACTAGCCCAAAAAACTACTTAATCACATTACTACCTAATCACATTAAGAATTATTTTTTTTTTTACTCTGGCCTTTATGATTGTGATAAACCACTATGAAAGTAGCAGTTCCACTCTTCTTCTCACCTTCCAAGGATTTAAAAAGGTTCCAAGCCTTTCAGATGCTTCATATATATAGTCTAACAAATCTTGTCTAACTATGCCTGTATGTATATTCAGTATTTTGAGATGCCATCTGAGTAAACGCCATGCCTCTCTAACTAGCTCTTCTACCAAAAGAAAATTTGTCCAGATTAATGCTGTACTACTAGTCATCCATCTAGTACAAGAAGCAAACTGTTGTCACAGCTTATATTATTTCAGATTTTCTATTGCATCTAGTTTGGAAAAAGACGAGGCAGTTATTAGAACACTTACTTGTTACTGTGACATAGATAGAAACACACAGTAACACACACAACAGGTGTTCAGGCAGAGAAGAAGAAGGGAAGTCTCCAGTTTATTGTTGATCTCGTATATATATGTTTCTGGACAGTGATCAGAGATTAGACAGAGAAGTTACCACCTCTCCATCTTCACTGGTCACTTGAGAAGTCTATCAGGTGATATCTTTTCACAAAGAAATGCAAACTTTATTCTTGTTTATCTTACAATTCATGAGAACTGACTCCATTATACTAAAACAAATCAGAAGACTTATTTTCAGGGACAACACTTACTCATCATTTGAATATACTAAGGGAAAGGCAACTATACGTAGTATATATCTTTTATGGCTAAGTGAGGTTTAAGAGTAGAAAGCTTTGGAAGAAAATAACCCAACTCTGTCAGCTTGATGTTTTACTATATTAGCTTCCCAAAAGAATGTAAATATATTAAATTTGTCAAATATCTGTTTTTATCTCTTTACATTCACATCCCACAGAATTAGCCTTATTTATCAGTCATCTGTATCACAAGACTAAGATACCTTTAACAAACCCCCATCTGTTCACCTGTTATCATCTAACAAAGTTAATCCCCCCCACCCACACCTTTACAGAAGTATCGATTGTAAGTGTGTCCAAAATAAAGTGTAAGATGAGAACTACTTCTCGTAGTGCTAGCAGTAATTCACACACCATACTTGGTATTGCTGCTGCAACACGCTTCGGGAAAAGGAAGTGTTATGAGCCACAAGAATTACTGTTTTCGCAGCAGTGCCTTGATATCCAAATGAAAAATCACTCGTTTCCCAAGCAACGCTGGTAGGGAAATACTAGTGCCCTTGCAGAAAGGGGCTGTCCTGAGCAGACCCTCACTCACGATGCCCGAACTCCACCTCCGGCTTGATTCTACTCCCCCAGGAGGCTTCAGGAGCAAGGCCTAGCAAGACGCAAGGCTCCGAACGCGACGGCATCTCCGTAGCAAACACCTACTTAACCCTAGACACTATTATCTGATGCACAACCACGTGGCTGGACAAACACCTGGAGCAAGGCAGGTAAAATTGTGCTCTTCTCCAGTCCGAATCTTTCCTCTTAGCCCACTCTCTAGTGAGCTCCAACAGCAGCTAGCTTTTAAGAGAGCCTAATGGTTGGACTTGATGATCAGTTCTTAAAGTTCTCTTCCAATTTAAACGATCGATTTTACGTATTTTCCGTGTCTGTTAAACCGCCGTGGACGGCGCTGCTCCCGCCCGCTCCCCGTCGCAGGCGGTAGGCGGACTGACCGCCCCAAGCAGACGCCGCGCCCCAACGCGGGCTGCTTCGCTCTCCCGGCTAGAGCCGCCCATGAGTACTTCCTCCTTTGGGCCAGCGGGGCTGACTAATGGAAACAAAGAGAAACAAGCTCTCAGCCACCCCAGGCGCCAGACTTCCGCCCCTTCCCGAAGCGCACTTCTCCATCTGGACAGGTAACTCCGGCATCTCTAGCTAACAGAGAGGCGATGCGGCCCTTCCACAGTATTCGGGGGCTCTCCGGTGGCCCGCCGGCCCGCCACATGCAGCAGATCCGCTCCTCCGCACGCAAAGAGCCGACGCTCTCTTCACGCGTTGACCCCCGGCGCTTCCCCACTCTCTCACCAGTGCCCCGGTCCCTCTCATCGCCTTCATCTTCCTCCTCTCGCTGCAGCCCATCCCGGTGCCTCTCCTCGCCCTGCGCCTCCACCGGCACCACCGTGAAGCTCGTCGGCATGGTGTAGACGGCCCCAGACCCGCTGGCGCCTCCTCCTAGGGCAGCGGGCAGGGTGAACCGGGCGCTGCCGCCTCCCTCACGTGAGAGCCATTTCCTCACGCAGCGGGAGGGGCGGTGGCCGGCACCGCGCCACTTCCCCCTCACCGCTTGACTGATGGCGCTGTGGCCGTACCTCTGAAGGGAGGGGCACAAGCCCTTGGGCTTCCCCTTTTCCTCAAACCTTGCCGTACAGTTATGCTTGCAGCACTAAGACCACTGGGCTGCTGCTCCTCTGATCCCGTCAGACAGAAAATGCCTTCCAAAGGAAACCAGACTCAGGATATAGGACCTTAATCCTCCAGATCACCGAAGGGATGACAGCATCCAGAAGGCCAAAGGAGATTTATGATCACCTTTTGGACGAGTGGGGAAAATCCACTGTGTGCCTTTGGACTACCAGGACATAAAGATGACTCCCAGAAATCTACTCTCCTATGCAGCAGCCATGGTTTGCAGTGGATGGGTGAAGATCCTGAGAATCAGGCTGGAGTCAGCATTTAAACTCTGACCAGCAGTTCCACAGATTCAAAGAGTCAGTGGATGAGCAGTGTATCAAATTAAATATTAATGATGTAGCACTAGTGATGAGATATAGCTCTTGGTTACCTCCAACTTCCATCTTAAAGGAGGTTGTAGCATCTCTACTCCAAAAGTTGAGAAAACAGATTTAGAAGCCAAGGGCATTTTTCCTGACTCCTATTCTTCTACCTTCCCAGCAAAGTGCTAGAATAAATCAGAAAGACTGTTCATGTCAGTCTGTGTCTTTTGGAAGAGGAGTCTTGTGGTTTTGAGGGTCCCATACCTCATTGGGATGGCAGATGTCTATGTAACACAGTCTGTTCCACAGCATAAAGGCCTTCAGAGATAGGGGTAAAGTGATTCTGGCCATCAGAGATGACAGTTGAGCTGGCGGATGTGAAGATGGTCAGGCAGCAAGAAAAGGACTTGGAGAAATGCATGGTAACATTTTGATATTTTGTAATGGGCTTCCCGTTCAAACCATGGTGTCACTACACTAACAAGAATTGCGGCTGCATGAAAAAAGTTTCTTCATCCTCCCTCAGCCTTTTTCCAAGCTTAAGAAATCAATTGGAATGGTTTCATTGCTAACGATAGCAGATCTCCAATATTAATGTAATCTGCAGAGGTAGAGATGTTTTGAGGCACTTTTAATGTTAGAGTTCATTTTGTTATGGTACAGGCTATTATCAAAAATTAATACATTAAAGAATCAGATACAATGATTAATCAGAATAGTAAATGTAATTTTGAAACATAGACACAAAATAATAATTTATTTTTCAGAACAAGGACTGATTTTTGTCCAAGGCAGAGCTAATTGTTTCACAGTGACTGTGAGGGAATGGAGCCTGGAGCTATGTGTACCTGTCTAGGTTGTTATTCTATCCCTTCATTGTCATCACCAGGGCAGAAGTAAGGAATTCTCACTTCTGAGAAGATGTGCTTGACAGCTGGAGAGTCTGTCCACAACTGGTTTTTATTGTCCCAGATTTGGTGAGCATATTTGCATGTAAGTCATTATTTCTTTGTACATTTTTGTTATTAGTATTGTTCCTGTTACTCTTCATTTTCTTGTCTCCTTGCTGTTTCCAGTAAACATGTAATCTGCCTTTTATATCTTCCACAGAAGAGGGAGGGGAGCAGCTTGTGGTTTTCTTTATCATGGGACTAAATTGGGAATACCATTCCTAAACCATTACATTAGTATATTGCAGTGTATTAGGTATGGGATCATGCATGAGCATTAAGAAGAAAATTTTCAATAGCTGATTATTTTTACAGGAACATTTATCTGGTCCCTTGAGAAGTCTATTGAAAGAAACTCATACAATAAAGATGAAAACTTTATGTACCATACTGCAAGCACAAAAGGTTGAGTGTGGACAAATTAGGACTGCAACCTTCATTTTACTCCAACCTGTTAAAATTATTTTTTGTTTAAAATAGCTACAAGCCAAAGAACTAGTTTTGGGCCAAACCACTTTTTAATGATCGGAGGCAGACCTTCCCCTTCCAACTTTCTTCTGTTTCCTCTCATAACCATGGAGAACCATCTGATAAAAAATAGGCACAGTTCAGTGGAGCAAATATGATAAATTCTTATGGGATTGTGGGTTGTCCCCATTACAGGGATATCCTGTAGTGTGAGAGCTGTGAGTTTTGAAACTCTTTAAAAGTTATTGCACAATGACGACCTTTGACTGGGAAAAGTAACTCACTTTTAACATTTATTTGTCATTTCCTCTGAAATAGCATGAGATAAGTAGTGTTGTGTTGTGTGCCAGGTCTAACAACAGACTATTTTGATGGTATGCTTCTTGTCATATGAAATAAAAAAGAGCAAAGTAGAGTAAGAGTAAGACATTATATAGATCTGTGTCTAAAAAAGTATAATGATGGAATCATAATACTACATGAGTGTTTTGTTAAAAAAAATAAAATGGGAAAACCTTTCAATTTGTGATATTCCCTGAAAACACAGAGCTCTGCACCATTACCATCTTTCTGTTTGGAAAGACAGGAATACAGCAGGACAGCACCTCTTCAGACAGAAATATACAGATGGACTTTTAGAAGTCATTACTCTTCTTAACAAAAATGGATTTTGATGAATATTCTACAATACACCACCTCTCCAAAAAAAACCCTAAAAACAGGAACACATTAATTAGGCAACTAGTTTATATACCAAGAATAGTAAAAGGATAAAATTAATGCTACCAATAAGGTTGTGATTTAAAACAAGACATCGGTCTAAGGAAGTTAATGATGTTACTAAGACACCAATATCTTAAAAACCTGTACTATCTTTGATGTTATTAAGATATTAGAAGTAGTCACTAGAAAGAAAAAAATTTATTTCTTGTCACAGAAAAATTAAAGTCAGAAATAGCAAAGAAGGAAAGAAGAATGCTTAACCATCCATGTGAATGAAAAAAAAACCACTAATATTACACGTTTTCAAGTCATCAGGACTAATGCAGTTTAGGTATGTGAAAGGGAAAATAAACTAGCCATTGACTTCTTGGATTCAGGAATGTCGCATTTTTAGGAACCTCAAAATCTTTAGAAATTTTGAAAAATAGAGAAAATTCCAAGAGAGGGAATGACTGTCCTTGTCAATATTGAGTCATCAATACCTAAAAAGAAGAAAAAGAGTGGCTCAGGAAAGTTGAGCTAACTGTCTTAATGATAGTTATTTTTGTTTTGAGGATAGATGACCACGATCCGTGTATTTTGGGGGATAAGATAATGTGTCTGAACAGTTAAAGTGTTACAGTCCACATGAAAATACCCAAGGCATTTGATTTGGTACCAACAGAAAATTGGATGGAAATTTCTATGGAATTAACTGCATATAATTCCTATGTATTTCAAAACTTCTTTCTGAAAGATCGCAAGCTGTTAGCAGAAGCAGAAAGAAAAGACAGGGAGCAAGGAAGATTAGGATTAGGATTTCCTCAGACCCTTTTTTCACCAGCCATTTAGATTTTCTAGTAAAGTCATGAGTCACAATGATTGCAGTAAGTAATGGCAGAAAATGTTTGTAATCTGAATTGAAAATATAAAGTTTTTATAATGCAGTCATAAACTCATCTAAGGATCAGGATGACAAGAGGTAACTCCAAAAAGGATTCCGTGTAACCCAAATGGATTCTGACACCTTTTCACTTTGACCTTTGCACAATCTTCCGACTCTTCAGGAATTTGTGTCTTTTACTGTGACTAAAATGCAAGCCAGCTGCATTGTGCTTTTTATTTCCGGTCTAACAAGTGTTTTTCAGAGTCCTGTGCATCATGCCAAGTGATACTGTTTTAAGACTTAGTGTGTTACCTACTTGTGCCTCCTCAATGAGAGAAGCTTCATAACCTCCCATTACTTGGTTCCTTACAGTCTGTTATTTCTGTCTTCTAGAACACAGGTCAGCTTAATACATTGCAATGAACTAACTTTGTGAGAGCTATAGAGTGTCAATTGCCCAAGTGTTCATGCCTAGGGCATGCAGAGCTGATGCAGTACCTTTTCATATCTATGGTGATTAAGACACACGTAAAGCAAAGTATCAAATTGCATGTTTATCTTGCATTCAGAGCACATGGAAATAGAATTCTATGAAAACCTGATGAAATGAGTCATTGCCAACCCAGTCAGTTCAAGTAGTGAACTGTTACTTTTTTGGCAGGTTAAACAAGACAATAGTGGTACATTCACACTGTTTTGTGAATATGGAATATCCAGCACAACCTCTCCATTATTAAAGAAATTGGTTCAGTCTTCCAGGGTTAGAGCATGCTGTTAGAAGAGCACAAACAAGGTGGAATGCTACGAAATAATAGCATCAAGCAATGTGGTTAACTCCTTGTATAAGTAATAAATACATTGATAAGAGAACACTCTGAAGGATCCTTTGATCCATCCTATTTAGGATGTTGTATCCACTATAGTATGAAGCATGTTAGGATACCATCACAAAACCAAAACCTGTGTATGTATAATTATTGAACAATATTTGCAAAACTAGTGGCAAGTATTTTTTATTTATAACAGGCTTGGAACACAACTGGATTCAACAACTATACCTCCATTCAGCAGATATATGAATCTTTGCTAACCAAAGGCTGAGGAAACTAGGGGTGTCACATAAATTTACAATGTCAGCATGTTTACTGAGCTATGTGCTGATATCACCACACAGGTTTCTAACAAGATTGAGATTTGCTTGGTAATCCTTTAATGAGCCACTTTTCATTAAAGCACATACTTGATTGTACTTGAGTTGTTAGCAGAGCAATGCTGTTGGCTCATGGGCAGGCTTTGCATGAAAATTTTATTTTTCAGTAAACTCCTGTGGCTCTGTAAAAAGAGGGAATTTCAAGAGTTGTATTGGTTTGCTAAAGCAAAAAACTCACAGCTAAACTTTGTAGAAATCCTCAGACTGAGCTTGGCCTGTCATAAGTTTACACAGTGATAGTTTGTGGTGCTTTTTAGTCCATGAGGTTGAGTAGACTTCTAAGGTGCTGTGACAGATAGCTGCATTTTTAAAATTTGTGGCTTCAGTTTACTCCATGAAAATCTGCATATTGCCTATTTTGTTGTAAAGATGAGATGGATAAACAACAAAGCAAAAAGGTGAGTACATGGGCCTCTCTGACACTGGCACCTGGAATAGGCATTCTGTCTTTCAACGGGTGTCAACAGAAGTTTCCAAAGTGCAAGATAGCAGGCAAACAAGCTGACAAACTCCCCAAAAGGTAATCAATAAAGATTGTCCCAAGGATCAGTACCAATAGTTAATAATTAGAAATTACAGAAAAAATAGATGCAAAGAAATCACATTATGTATTTTAACTGTAGGACTGCCATATAATGTTGTTTAATTGTCCAGCAGGACCATTGAAAGGGTAACAGTAGGCAAATTTCTTTGTGACTTCAGATTGATTTGTTCCAACCAGCAGAGCTGAATTTCCTCTATTTGATATATAAGATCACTCTTAAGTGATTTAGTATCCTCATTTATGAAGAAACCTAGCAAAGAAAGGTATTGTTTCTATCCATCTCTGTCTTAATGATACCTGAAACTTGTTCTCAAAGACCCTAAATGTACTAATAAGCCAAAGCTGCACTGACCAGCCTCACCTGAGACACTCCTACCTTCACATTCTCTCTCCCTGGATCTATGGGGCTCCCTTTAACTTTAGGCCTGGGCTTTCTCTCCCTGTGTATATACAGGGTATGTGTATGGTATAGATGTACTTGCCTTAAGTTCCATCAAAGCTCTGCTTCACCATGAGCTTTATTATGCAGAGCCTGGCCTGCTTGTCTCACTTGGGCACGGTGGAACCAGTGGCTGGAGAATCTCCTACTGTACTAGCTTTTATTACTGTGGTTTGGCTTCTCTCCCAAAGGGAGCAGACAGGCCTGAGTGTTCCTTGATGTTCTGAATGAGGCCCTGAATAACTTGTTCTACCCTTGAAGTTTGCCCTTAGTGTAAGAGGCTGCACTAAATGACTTCCAAAGGTTCTTCACACTCTACTTCTTTCTGATTTCATAAAAATGGAACCAATAGCCCACACCAATTAGGTGCAATAGAATTTTCTTTTTAATAAAGAAGAAAAACAGAAGGAAACTAGAGAGCTTGGTAAAATATCTGTTGCCTCCAGCCTGTACTGCTTTCTCTTTCCTACTTTTGCCTCACTGTGTCAATATTGTGTGGTAGGAGGACATCATGAAACCTAGCTCCTGTAGTTTGCCATGCAATACAGGAAACACTAATAGAATATTAGTTAAAAACAGGTTCTGTCTTTCCTGATGATAAAACAGAATGAAAGTCATCTCTCCCTATGAAAAAGGCTAAGCCTAAGTTATGGCGCCTATAACAGCACTGCTGTCTTAGAACTCTCTGAGCTCTAATTTCTGTTCATTCTTGTTGCATTGTTCAACATTACTTGCAGAATTAACTTTTCCATCCTTTCCCTCTCTGTCCACTTTACATATTGTTTCACTTACTCCTTGAGCTGAGAGGTTGTTACGTGGAAAAGATGCCAAAACTGTGGAGATACACCCTTAGAGAACGCATAGTCTATTTTTAAATCTTATTAGTTACAGAAGTGATGAAACAAACCACTTTTACTGACTAAAAAAGATTGCAGTGCAAACCTCTCTACAGGCTGAAGTAGGAAAAAAAATGTTTGCTCACACCAGTATGAGTTTCACATACACGTGTTCCTCTTTACGGTTGCTGAACCATGACTCTGAGGAAGGGAAAACATTATGAAAGTATATGTATCTATGTATATGTAACAATTGTATCTCTTAAAGTTGTTCTCTGACAAAATTAATGCATTCTCTGTCCCCTCAGTGGCATCTGCTAGCAGGCACAATTGTGCTGACTTGCAACATAAGCACTGTAGATTGCCAAGATTTAAATGAATTGTGAAACTAGTGTGATAATACCAAATAACTGAGGAGAACATAGAATCATAATAAAAAAAACCATATTGTTCTTCCTTAAAGAACAATACTTTGTCAGGTGTGAGTGGCAGGTAAAAAACCTAAGATGTTACAATAGAAATTAATATTTTTGCTTTAATATGACTTTGCCTTAACTGTGTTTTATTATTATGCTGACATAGAGTACTTGGCAGAAAAAACCCTGCATAATCCAATTACATTGCTTTTCTTCTGAAGGGAAACTATGCTCAGCTCAATGCTAGGAGTCCCTCTGCCTGATAAGAGGCCTCATCACTGAGCAGCAACACTGATACTCACTCCTTGGTAAAACAAGTTCTCTGCTGCATAGTATTATGTTTTCAGTAGAAAGTGTGAAGAGTAGTTTCTTGCATACTCATTAAGGATATTATTTTGGGACACGGCAAATAGCACAGTTGAATCTCTTTAGGGAATAAATACTTAGAATCTTCCTGGAGTATTCCAAATAGCACGTTATTGTGCTAAAACTAGGCGCTTCACCTTCTGTTTTTAATTAACTGTCTGGTGACTGTTAAATCACATACTCTTTAATATGTCTGTTGAATGAGGACATGGGCAAAATTAGGACCTTCTTTGCTTTGTCTGAAGTAAGTCTTCACAAACAAGCTGATTCTGACCAATTATTTCTCAATAAGGGAGCAAATACCTTTTATGTATCAGGGAAGCTAGCCAACATAATGATCTTGCAAACCAATAGAAAACTGCTAATTTTTCTGTAAACTACAATAGGTACAGTTACAGCTTCAAATTAGAATATTGACAAAAATAATGATACACCTTGTCATGCTGAAATAATAACTAGCGTAACTTTATTCTCTCTGTGGAATTGTGTTCAACTAAATAAATGTAAAAACTTGTATTAAGTTTAGTGCTTATAAAAATTCTAATTTTCACAATATTTGGGAATACATAACCTCTGTGGATTTTTTTTTAAATTATGCCTCAGTGTTTCCATACTGTTGTACACTATCACCCACTGGAATACAGTTGGACAGTACCTCTCAGAATAGCCTGAGGAAGTAAAGCATGCTTAAATAGCACATTTCCAACTAAGAAAGGGAAACTTTTCATCCATGTTTGAAGCAGAGAAGCAACTGGTGGGGAAATGGCATCTTTTGGTGACCAAAGAACATAGGAACAAGAGCCAGGTTTTAGAAGATATTTTTAAATTTAACTGTCATTCAGTGACACACACTACTGTCCAGATATATGGACTTTGATCACACTTATCTAGAGACTGTGCTGCAAGCTAACTGACTAAGAAATGCCAGTTGATTTTACAAAAACTGTCTACATCTCTACAATGACGTGTTCTCTCAGCCTTTCTTTAGAGATAAGCTCTCAACATCCGCCAGTTTTGCCTTATAGGAATAAAGCTTATGCTGTAATGCAGAGTAAAATCAATTTGAGTTGTAGCATCCTTTAAAGCATTACACTTATAGCTGCCTTCTAAATGGAAATCTGGGAAAGTGTATGAAAAGGCTGTGGGCTGAGAAAAACCTTGTAACTCTTCATGAAATATGACCTGGTCTGGAGCCAAGAAAATGGCCCCTGAGGAAAATTTCCCCAAGGAAATGATATATAATTTTGAACTAGGATGTGCTAACTTTCAGCTCATCACTCTGCTACATAAAAAACATATATCTGGAGAGGAAAAAATTTCTTAAGTCACTCTAGACATTTTATTGCCTGTAAGAATACATTTTTCCTTTAAATATTAAGGGCTTAAATATATAAAATTACTGTTACTCTAGACTTGATTATCTGATTTATATGTATATAATTTATTATTTATAAAGTGTGTATAATACACACCCTGATATATGAATCTGTTTATAATTCCTGTAGGATTTGAATAAGGAGACCGGAATACCTCTTTAGTCAGAGTTATCTTCTCAAACCAGGAAAACAAGCAAGTCATATCAGAGAAAGGAGTTAGAAATTGCACAACTAATCCAGAAACCACTGCAAGATCCCCCTTTAAACATAAATGTTGTGAAGAAGACATAGGCTCACAATGGGTTAAAAGAGCATAGGTGAAATAAACTGTTCTCAAGAAAGATTACATAGATTTAGACTGGGAGGGAACAATTGTCATAATTATATAGCATGTTTGCTTGAATGGACAGAAATGAGTGATTTTCTCTCTAGCTGAGAGACTGGGAAACCTGGAAAAGCCAGGGAATGGATGATCCAAGTGAGGGCAGGGAAGAAAGGGAGAAGAGTTGCACTCATGATTTTACTTTGGTATTCCTGAAATGTGTAGATTCCATAATTTTTTTTTTTTTTTTTTTTTTTTTTTTTTTTTTTTTTTTTTTTTTGTGACACTGTTGCAAGACTGATATCTGTCATATTAGCAGTAATGATAGAAGTCTACAAGGTAATATCCCTAACCTTAAAAACATACAGGAACAGTAGCAAGTTAGAACATGCAAGAGGACTATGCCCCAGTCTTAGAAGGCCACCAAAAAATCCCTAGGCAAGCTCTGCCCCATGCAAAGAGGCTAGTCCTGTGAGTCTGATCAAGAGATCCTGTGTACCCTGACCCAAGATACCAGGACGACCGTAGCAGTTCCTGGGGCAGCAAGATACAGGCCACATTGCACACTAAAATGGAAAACCAGAACAAGAATGCCTGCTTTGGGAGAATGTGTAGGTGAGAACCACGGGCATTTTGGTGCTGGCTAAGAAGTTTGCAAGTTTCTTAGCAGACCAGAAGCTGGGGTAGAGAGGGGCAGAGGCAGGGAGGACAGCATCCTACTGTGGTCCTGCTGCTAACTCCATTGCAAAAGTATCATTTGGAACAGATAGCCCACTTCCCTGCATACACTTTATATACACTATATATACACAAACACAGCACTTTCCTGCCTCTAGTTTCTTCTAACACAGGTGTGAAAGCATATGTCTTGTGTGCTGCTTTGGCTGGGATAGACTTAACTTTTTTCACAGTGTCTGGTATAGGACTGTGTTTTACATTTTTGCTGAATACAATTATGATAATAGAGATGTTTTTGTTATTGCTTATCAGTGCTTACACAGAGCCAAGACCTTTTCTGCTTTCAATACTGCCATGCTGGCAAGGCAGTTGGAAGTGCATGGGAAACTGGGAGGAGACACAGCCAGAACAGGTGACTCAAACTGACCAAAGGGATATTCTAGGCTCTCAGGGGTTGCTTTGGTCAGGATGACCCGAGATTTATAAAAATCGCTGTCTCCCAACCCAGCTGTCGAAAAATGAGTTGAAAGTCTTCAGCTGATGCTCTCAAGGTTTCTTTATTGTTTCATATGTAAGATATTTTCTGTGTGGGCTGCCGAGGTCTTTTCAGCAGGGCAGCCCGAGGCACACTCTCTGCCCCAGGGGCAGGCACTGATTTTTATACTACAAATTACGTGTTAGTTATTTACAATTATGATCCAATGCCTATTGCCTATGTTAGACAGTTACATTCTACTCTAATCCAATCCCCAAGTGCCAACATCACCAAAAAGATGGGAGTTAGGAAGGAGGACAGGACAACGCCCAAGTCCCTCCATCTTGCCCCCTAAGCCCCCATGATAAAATCCCCAAAATTTCCCTTTTCACTCTACAACTGCTACTATCATGCTATCTAAATTTTTGTCACTTTTAGTTCTTCATTCAAAGGTAGTAGTTTGTTCCATGGGTCAAACTCAAAGCTGCAGGAGTCCCTGGCTGCATGCCAGGGTCTCCGACCCCTCTGCCAGGGCTTTGAAGCCCCTTGGCTGGAGTTCGGATCATCCAGGACTGTCATAGAGACATTCTGGGTTCCGACACTAGGCTGTATGATATAATGCTTATTATATAAACTAGAGGGAGGAGAGGGGGATGTTTAGAGTGTTGATTTTTGTCTTCTCAAGTAACTCTTATGCATGATGGGACCTTGCTCTCCTGGAGATGGCTGAACACCTGCCTGCCCTTGGGAAGCAGTGAATTAATTACTTGTGTACATGGCTTTTCCTTTCCCTATTAAACTGTCTTTATGTCAACCCATGAGTTTTCTAGCTTTTACCTGTCCAGTTCTCTCTGATGCTACTGGTAGGGGTGTGACTGAGTGGCTGCATGGGGCTTGGTTGCTGGCTGGGGTTAAGCCACAAAAATCCTTTTTGGCACCCAATGTGGGACACATGGTGTTTAAGATAATGGCATATTTGATTGGGATATGCTAAATTGAATTTATTAGTGCTGTTTAGCTGGTAATCAGCAGTCTCCTTTGCTTGCCATGGGGCTCCCTTCCATGACTGTATATTAGTCTAATGCTCATTAGTGGCTGTTGTTTTTTTGCTTTTGCTGTTTGCTGTATTGCTGTACTGCTTATCATCGCCCTGTATAGTGCCTGGGGACATTTTGATAACAGCCCTGGTGATGTGCCAGGGCTAGCAGATGGCTAGGGTGTTGCTACTGTTTCTGTGTTGACATACTGGACAGGTGGAATTCCAGTGTGAACTTCAGCTGAATGGACTGACATGAACAAGTCCATGATGGAGCAGAGGCCCATCTGCACCCCACGAAGAACCCTATGCCTGAGTAGATGAATGCCTGAAGAAGGCTGTACCCCATGAGATACTATGATTGGAGCAAGTTTGCTGACAAGGCCTTGTGACCTTATGGGGGGCCCTGCTGGAGCAGTTTGCGAAGAACTACAGCCTATGTAAAGGCTCCACACTGGAGGAGTTCAAGGACTGTCTCCCATGGGTGCATCCCCCCATTGGAACAGGGGCAGCAGAGATTCCTTCACAGCCCATAATGAAGCAGCCATCTCCTGCAGCCTATACAGACCTGTGATGTGGACTACACTAACAGCGGACTCTAGTGGGAACCCTTTGTTGTTAGCCAGGCTGGGGAGGAGTTCATTGCAATGTTGAACACTATAACCTTGCCTAAAAGGACTAGGGATGGAGATTTTAATGGATATACCTTTAAATTGTTGTAAACTATGATTTGAATTGTGTGGTATAGAAATTAGTACAGCAGAAACCACCTGAGGCAATGGAGGAATAGCCTTACAGGAAGTAGTGACTTGACCTGAGCTGGCTTTGGTGTCCTGTAACAAGCAGCAAAAAATAGAGCCCGAAGTAATGGACTAAATTAATTCAACAGACATTTTGAACACATTTTATAGACATTTTGCAGGCATGGTCTATACACTGAGGGAACAACATCTCTGTATTATATCAAAGAATGGGAAGGGCAAGGTGGTTAATGAGGTTGTATGAAATAGTGCAGGACCTGAGTATGATGTAAATGGTACCAAATAAGTGTTGGAAGTCCCACTTTTCTGCACACATGTTATGTAATCAAAAACATAACACTTCCCTGCCTCTTGTTTCTTTTGGGAATGAAGCACAGGTTTTGTTTAGGTTACAGATATTTCCATAACATCTTTCACTTCATTAGCCCTTTTATCTTTGATGTTTTCCATGCAAACTTTGCATTTCTCATGAAAAAATCATAGCCAAATTAACAGTTTGTTTTTTAACAGCCAGGGCCTTGTGCTTATGCAAACATTCCCAGACACTGCAGCTTGGGCAAGTTGCTTTCACATTCACATTAGCTGCAGTCATGTGATAAGCACAGCTGGCAATATGTCTTCATAGACAGTTGCCACCTGTAAGAGAAATACTGCACAAAAATTTACTGCCCTAAGTAACTGTCTGACATTCCTAACCCTGTTATAATTTTGATCAAGTGGAAGGAGGAAGGAGGTCTTAGGAGATTTATGGTGATTTTTTGGTTTAAAAATACCCCAACAGTTTTTCCCTGTTGCAGACCAGGATAGCTGCACTTATGGTGATGGCAAGAGGCAGGAATGGCCTTTGTATGGGTTCTACAGAGATGTTTTATTCCAGCCATACACGCCGAGAGACCGAGGTTAAAGGCTTGAGGAAAGGGTCCAGGTTCGAGTAAGGGGAAGGTTGGGCTGAGAGGGCATGAGGGGCCAATTGTCAGGGGGCATGGGGGCAGTACAAAGGCAGGGTTAGGGTGTGGAAACCAATGGGGAAACAGGGGGGAGTGATTGAGGGACACAGGGATGGGTATGGGGCTAACAGGGCTGACTGAGGGAACAGGACAGGATATCCTTTGAGAGAAACCCCTTGCATCTCCCCAGCTTGGGGAATGGCTCCAGACTTTCACATTTCCGCCTATGATATAGCATGCAGTGGGTCTTCAGGTAAGGAGATCTCAATCAATATGACCTTCCTATGCACAGACCACACCAATTTGTGAGGCAGTTGTTTTGCATGAATTAACATATGTACATCAGATCCCTCACTTCTGTAAGTTCTGTGAGACTCTTAGCAAAACAAAGGTTATTGTTACCATTGTTTAGCTGAATTAAAATGTACCTCTTTTTGTCTATGGTTGAAGTGGCAGACGAACTACAGTTCCTATACTTCCAACTGCTTTTATAGTAATGATAGCCAAGAGGAAAATCTGATCAAAACCACAACTCATTTACTCTGTAGGAGAGGCACTGATGCAGTCTAAAATTCTGTCTGCTTTCATATTGCTTAAATTAATAGTGTAAGAATATGAAGGATTGTACATGTTGACAGCTTCAATATGAAGCTGAACATAATCACCAGGTTTGAACAGTTGGCATGAGTGGTTGAAACATTTCATGTAATTCCAATAATGATACATAAATGATAGCCTAAATTTACAAATCTATATTCTTCTACATATTGCCTAGCTCCAAACACCTGGATGTGCCATTAACATTTCGCGCACATCCTCCATGGATGCCTACTGCTCTACCTCCTCTGCTACATTTGGGTGTAAAAGTAACACTGAGCTTTTAGGTACGCCCTCAGAAATAGCATGTGCTGCCAGTGGCGTCTCCTGGCAGACATAGTCATTGTAAACTTATTTACAATGGGTATAGCCCCCTGTTCTACAAGGTGAGCACATTATCCAGTGTGTTCCTTCCAGGAACTCTTTTCCTAGAAAGACACATGTCCACTTGCCCAGCAGACTCAGAAAAGCAGTTTACACTTGTGGGACTTAGAGTTGCCACAAACACTCTCTTGCAAGATGCAGATTTTTTTAAGCCGTATCAGCAGTCTTTGTTGTAACAGTGTTATATGTTTTGCTTGGCCAAGAGTATTTGCAACACCAGCATTTTTATGCTTTCTCCCTTGCCTGCTACTCCTCCATGCTCAGTAACAACCAATGGTCTTCAGCTCTGCAAAAACCCCACTATTTTTTTTTTTTTTGCACCCTTGGGTTTTCAGCTGTCACTGTAGACTCAAGTTCATGTGTCTGTAGACTGCAACCCAGAGCCTTGGTCTTGCTGCTTCCACAGTAATTATGCTGTGATAATTAGTGTTGTGGCGTGATATCATGGTTTACCCCAGGTTCCTCTCCTGAAGATTCCCTCCCAGTGTGTCAATCATCCCTCCTTTCTCCACCTCCTTTCCCTACTGTCTGTCACTCCTGGAATTCCAGAAGGGCATCAAGTGATTGGCAGATTCAAAGGATGCCCTCTACCCTGGGGGGACATTGGGCCATTCAGATGTCCTTTGTCCCTTAAGACCTCCTCGCCTGTACCTGGTTGGTGGCTTCCTGACCCCTCCCCTCCCCCTCTCCCCCAGGTAAAAGGACGAGCAACCTTCAGGAGTTCTGGTGGAGCTGTTGCTAGATTCAGAGGCCTGTGGGCCAGAATAAAAGCTCTGGATTAAACCCTCCATCAGAACCAACTTCTTTCCTTCACCATCACCTTAAAACTTCTCCAAAGCCGGAGCCCTGGCTTGCCTGGGCTTGTCTCTAAGCCACCAGCTGTATCGTCCAGCTAGCCAAAGGTGTCTCTGGGTGAATCACCACAGAAGCCGCTATTTGGTTCAGCAGCAGGAGCCCAGACAAGCCAAGGCATGTCCCGACAGCAATATTGGTAATTCCAATAAATTAGTAATTATGGTCTAACAATACCATCTTTATTTCATTCTTAGTCTTCTGTTTTTCATTTGAAACATCAAACAAAATCATAAGCTTCCAGCACAACTATTATTGTGTTGTCATCTCCTCCACAGGTGTGTGTAAAGTGTGCTTCCCCACAACCAACATTCTCAGAATGAAACTTGAAATTCAGTTCATGGCCTGGCTCATGTGGCCTTTTATGAAAAGCCCTTTGGGTTCAGACTGCCCACTCATGTCTCTTAAGGACTTCTATAAAAAATACAGCTCTCCTTCTGTGACAGTCTGGCTTTTCAGCCCCCAGATGATCCAGCCCACTGTTGCAGCATATACTGCATGGTTACTAGTGTTACCACCCATGGCAGCAAAACTAAAGAATTTCATAAGATTGAGTGCAAATGTCTGTTCCCTCATTCCAATAATAAGAGTGAGGAATTTGCCCTGGGGTTCCCCTCCCTGTGTATCCAAACAATATTACTTGTCTTCTTTTCTGTTGCCCTGTAAGTATCAAAAGTCCAGCAACAATTCTACTGTGTTGCTCAACAACAGAATGTCATTAGGGCAATTCAAAACATGACCAGTCTTTTGAATTTGTTAATTCCAGCACTGGGATCATCTGCATTGAAAACTGCACAAGCTGTTGAGCAACCACTGTGCCTAGCTTTAGAATTTAAATCTCAATAGATTAAAATCACATGGGGTTTATCAATAGTTGTTGGAGACCAAGAGTTTAGACCCCCTCTGAGTTCCTCAGAGGGAGAGAGAGATGTGAGATTTGAGTTAAAACCTTCAGAGAAACTAAAATATATGAAACCAAAATAGAATAGAAATAAATTCTTAGGCTTTCTAAGTGTTTTCAGTAAGAGGCTGCAAGGGTAGCTGTAGAGGATCAGTGTCTTAGAAATTCAGATAAAAATTTAGCAGTCCACAGACATAATTAAAAACAGTACAAAAAACAATACAATATTATTTTGCAATATTATTATTCTTAGATAGAATAATCTGCAAAAACAGATAGTAGCAAGGTCGAAAAATAAGGTAATAAAATTCAGATAGTACTGAAGTCAAAACCATGATAAATTCTGTACGTATACAAAAAAACTTGTAAAATTATGCTGAAATGTGTAATATTTTTCTATAAATATAATAGGTGTAGATACATTGTTTTAACTTCGTGTATTTAGTTAATTGGTTGTTTTAGGGTCAAAAGCTGGCCTTTGGGGACTGCTAGGCCTGCAAACTCCTAACTTTTTAGCTACCCCACTGCTGCTTTGCTTTGCTATGCTTGTATGATACCAAGAAAAGAAGTAAGAAGAAAGAAGGTCGCATGATCCCAGCCAGCCATTCAGGATTCCAGGTCCAAAGCCACCAGACCCCTGCGGAGAATCTCAGAGGCTCAGAGAACTCCCATAGTTCCTTGGAGCTTCACCCCGAATTTATCCCTGCCAGCTGCCTGAGATTCATGACATCGAGAAGAACCAGAGGCCCCAGAGTCTTTTTCAAGGGCCTCGCACGGAGAAAACCCTTCAGCTAAACGAACTGTGCCTTCAGAATGTGTTTTATTAGACTGATGCTTTTAATAAGTAATTTTTAAAACTATAACTGGAATCAAGTAGCCTGGTTCCCCCTGTGCAACATTAACAAATAGTAGTGAAAATATTAAGTTACCAGCTTTTGTAAGCAATGTTCTATAACCACAGGAACGTATGAATTAAGATGTTTAGTGAAAGGGACAGTATCTCACAGAGATAACAGAGATAACATTCGGTCATCTCTGGCTGCTCTTCAAGAATAGCATGGAATTTATATCTACGGTGAGAAGAAAAGTCAACCCGAATTCACTGGTCCATTTAATACTCATTGGTCTTAAGGATAAACAAAATTTTCCATCTAAATGACCATTTTGGGGTTTTTTCCTGTTTCTTCATAGGTTGTAACTCCGTGCTATTACCTGGCACACTGTCCACCTTAAAACCAGGAAGTCTTCTGGTACTTGACCCAAGAAGCACTTTGTGCTTCTCCTGGGCTAATCTGTCAGAACTCAAAGCACACTGTGAAATGAACTTCTAAAATCCCCTAAATTGTTAGTGTATTGCATACCCATCCAGTCCTCTGTGATTTACTTTACACTTTAAAGCAGACCAGACTCTGGCTGAGCATCTAACTCACATTAAGCAAAGGAGGGAGGTTTGACCTATCAAAGTGTAACAAACATCATTTAAAGAGTCTGGAGAAATAGATCATCCCAATCTCTCCCATCTTCCATTGTCTACTACATAAAACTTCATCTTTGGTGTAATCATGAACTTCAAGCATAACTCAACTATATTTCTCCATTCATCAAAGTCTTCAGTCATTAGCTCATGCTTACCTAAATCTCCTATTCTTATTTCAAGCAATTTTGTCCCTCAGTGTGCCATCAGAATGTCTGTCCACACTTCTCAAATGCCTTGGGCCAGCTTAATTTCTTTTGACATATATTGTTGGTTGCTGTCCTGGCTGCAAAATGCTCAGGAATGCTACTGACTATGCATCCCTTTCCTCACTTTGTCCTGTTCTTCTCTCATCACTGTGAGACTATTTCCTCCCAGAAACAGAGCAAAGCCTGACTTTCTGCCCTTTTAGCAGAAAATGCCAGAGCAACATTTTCTGCATTCCAAGTCACTACCTTCTTTGAATACCTCATAAACTCCTGGGCTGCTGGAATGACAATGCCTTTGTTCCTGAGAACATATGCTACCCCTCCTGCTTTCTTGCTTCCTTATCTCAGACCAAACTGCTCTTCCTGGCTGTCTTATATCCTTAGGCCTATTGTGGGGAAGCCAAGATTAACAGTACCATGCATATGACTCCAGACCAGTTTCCAGTGTCATTCATCTACAGTGGTAGAGATGTTTGCTGCCTTCCTTACTATCTTCTTATCTTTAAGCATAAAGAAATCAATCATCCCCATACCCTTCCAGTGTTCTCCATCTTTTTGGCAATCTGTATGACAAAAGGACTGCCAGGTATAAGAAAATCTTCCAGGAATTCTGGAATTAAAAACACTAGTCATGACCTGAGTCCATGTCTTTTTCTCTCTCTTGCCCAATCTGTTTTCCTAAAACTACTCCTGTCAGAGACTCATATGGGCACATATTCCCACTCTGCACCTGCAATGGCCAAACATCCCACCTACTAACAATCAGGGAGTCTAATACCTAGAGCAGGTAAATACTATTACTGACATTACTGGTGGACTGAATTTGAACTGAACAACCAAAGAGGAATCAGTAATTGATTAAAGCAAATGTACTATGGAGTAATTCCAACATTGCACTCTTCAGCTGTGACATTAGTAGAAAAAAGGGTGTCCTAGGGTGATGTTTGTATCCCCATTTGTGTGTTCTCCTATGTTGGATATTATGTTCTGTGCCTGTGAGACTGTCTTTGAAGGACAAATGTTTTGTTTTGGTTCTGTTATCAGCCTGTTTCCCCCCCACGACTGGCGGGACACAGAGACGGGGCAGTACATAGTGTGGCTTTTGTTTTTTGCTGGTCTTTTTTGCTTGGCTCTAGCTCTGGCTTCTGCTTTTGCTCCTGCTCCTGCTTTGCTTTGCTCTTGCTTTGTTTTTTGTTTTTGTTTTTTTTTTTTCCGTTTTCCTTTCTTGTAACTACTGGAACCTGCTCCGGACCGGGACCTGAGAACACCTTGTGGCCGGCAGCAGCCATCCCCAGCGCCAAAGGGAGTGACAGCAGAGCGACCACCCCCAAGAGAGACTTGCTGAATTTGTCATATTTTTCAGAGCACTGAAAGAGTGTTGTCATCTGGTATTGTTCATTTTGTGTGCTCGGGGGTGCTGTGCCTGTTAAATAAACAGGTTCTTTCCACTTCTCTCCGAAGAATCATTCCCAAACCGGCTGGGGGGAGGGGCCGTGTGGGTTTGCTCTTGGGAGGGGTCCCCCTTTGGAGGTTTTCTCCCAGATTTGCCCTAAACTAGGACAAAGGGAAAGTACTACCTCTAAACGTGCATAGTTGTAAAGCAGTTTTTATTGATAGTAATTTCTTTCATATAATTATATTTTCAATTTATAGACCTGGATAATGTTTTGAAAAAATTTTTACAGGGTAGCAGTTTTTAGTTTATATTCATGTGAAGAGGAAAACATCTATCACTACACTAACTGCAAATCCTTTTGCTTCTGAAAACAAACCTTTTTATAACTTCTTGATATAGATGGTAAGATGTCCATTCCACAGAATAAACTGAACTTGCTTCAGTAAGCTTTTGATGACAGAAACTTTGGCCATTAAAAGTATGTCCTTATTAAGGAATTAAGCATCAGCTAACACTTAAAGAATGCTTCATTAATCTCAGAATACCAAGAGCTTTCTCTTCTAGCCAACATGTTTCTAAATTATTTCAATTTTATACATTCTTTGATGCAAAAGAAACATTATGAAACACTAAAATAATTTTTCATCCACTTAGAGTGAATAAATGTTCAAATTTGCTGCTCTTATTGTTATACCCAAAATTAATATTTGAATTTAACTATAACAGTCAGAATCTGCAAGCATTGTAGCAACTGAAAAATTACAGCCTTATCATAACTGAGTTACAGCATTGCATATACAGCTTATAAGACCCTAGGAAAACATGAAAATTTGATTTTCCTTCATTCCCTCCTTTCTGTTCTATGAGAATATATTTTACTCATAAATGTGTAAAAACTATTGAATGGTAAACATTAGAAGAGTACAAAACTGTATCAGAATAAACAACAACAAAAGATTAGGAGCTATCAAATTTGGAACAAAAAAACCATCAAGGAGCTAGTAGCATTGAACACTTCAATGTAAATGCACAATAACCTCCTTTATCAATTAACCAATCATGATCTTTTTGAAAAAGACAAAATGTAGCACAGATATTAGCATATTAATAGAATTGCTAATAATTGGAGACTGTATGCTGCATTCAAAAAGGCGAATAAAAAGACTAAGATGATAAAGAGAATCAACAGCTGAATAAAAAGACTAAGATGATAAAGAGAATCAACAGCCTGTTCAAAAGGGAACTCAGGAAGATCAAGACAACCCAACAAAGACAAGGAGAGAACTTTATTAATGCATCTCTACACACACCTTTGACAGCCAATATTGTATGTAGAAAAAGAACCTCTAAAGCTCAAAGAGGAAACTGAGTCAAAAGCACATCTTCTTTAGGTTGGCCAAGAATTGTAGGATCATATTGGCTGGAAGAGACTTCAGGGAGGTGATGCAGTAAAATTTCATGTTCCAAGCATGTCCAGTTGTCATGGAATTCAAAACCGGGCAGAAACACTCATTTCTGTTCTGGTTTGATTTTTTTTTTTTTTTTTTTTTTTTTTTTTTTTTTTTTTTTTGGCCAATTTCAAAGTTTTCAATCAAGAGCAAAGCAGGTAATAAAGCTTAAAAGTAATAAGACTTTATTAACTAATACTAAAAGAAAGAAAAACAACAAGAATGAGGATTGAACCTTCAAAACACTCTTCCTCCCTCCCCACACCTTCTTTTCTCTCAACTAACAATGTAAAGGAAACAACACTCAGAAATCTCAGTCAGTTTTCCACTTCTAAAACAGTCTTTTTCAGTTCATTTAGGGAGGGAAGCACCTCTCGTTCGCTATGGTCAATTTCCCCACAAGAAAAACAGTTCTCTTGTAGATTTATTTTTTATGAACATGCAACCGCCCAGATCCTCTTGCATTCATGAAATTCCTCCCATGTTCACAGTTGTGTCTCTGGGTCACATAGATGTATGGGGCTTTATTTTAAAGATAAACATGTTCAAAACAAAGGTTCTCTTTGTCTTTGGGGCCACCTTCACCTCCAAGGAACAGAGAGTCACTTCTTCGAGGGCAAAGAGTCTTTATCACTTCATCTCTCTGTTCAACTTCTCATGAAATCAACAGTCCTCTCAACATTTCATTCCTTTGCTCAGGTCTACAATTTGAACTCTTTTATCTCCCCATACTTCTTTATGTTTTAAAGGAAACATTTCAATATGCTATAACCAACCACCATAGCTTGCAAGAGTCTTTTACAGCTTAAAAGCAACTTCCCACACTCCTTCCACCTGGACTTTCACTCCTTCTTGACCGACTTTGATACCTCATGTGGACTTTACACATCTACATTCTAATTTTCTCTCACTGGAGAGAGGATGGAGGCTTTTCCAGGTCCCATCTGTACACTGATGTATTGAAAGAGTTAACAAGAAACAGTGCTCTGACCTGGCCGGCCGTGCCAGGAATTCGGCCAGGCCGGACAGTCCATGGTGTCAGATTTCAAAGCTGTGCTGGGTGGGGGGTGGGGGGAAAGAGGGGGCAGCTCTTCCAGAGAGTCCAGGCCCAAAGGCAGCCGCGGGAAAGTTGGACAGATTTCCAAAGTTTCTTTTCCACCCCTCGGTCTCATCAGGTGCTCTGGGCTCCCTCATCATGCCTCCCCCTCTCACCAGTCTCAGCAAAGACAGAGTTCAGCTCGGGCCAGCAGCAGAGCAGACTCTGGGTTGGCAGATGTTTCCCAAATCAGCTAGGGCCAGGGCCAAGAGGGGAGAGGTGTGTGCTCTCCGACAGCTGGAAGGAAAGAGACTTTCTTGGGCTTCTTTCAAAGGTAGTAAGAACTAGAAAATGCTTTCGCATTGGTCCAATAAAAGGCCAATCTCAAAACCAGCCAGCTCACTTCCCTGGGCTGGCCAAACCAGGACACCAGTTCAAGAAGGTTGTTCAGGATATCATATAGTTGAGCTCTTAATGTCTTCACAGAAGACAATTCTGTAACATATATGAGTAAATTCATCCTATATTTTACCACCTTCCTTGTCAAAGTGTGTATCAAGTCATAATGTCTCATGTTTCAACTTCTATTTCCTCTCATCCAGAGCACACTCTGGATCTATCTTCTCTATACATCCCGTTAGGTATTTGTGGACAGAAGTAAGATTTCAGTATTCTTCCTAAGGCTGAACAAATCCAGTGCCTTCAACCTCTTCATTATGTCACATCATATACTCCTGCCTCCTGACCAACTCTGTGGTCTTCTGTTTGAGTTGTTTCAGTCAAGGTCTTTCTTGTACTGGGGAGCCTGCAGCTGGACACAGTATTATGTAAATCATCTCACAATTGCTGAGTAGAGGAGAGTAATGACTTCCTTTGAACGGCTGTGTTTGTGCTTAATAAACCAGGGCAGAGTACATGGCTGATTTTACCACAAGGGTGCACTGCTAACTCACAGTTAACTCAATGTCCACCAGGATCCTCAGGCACCCAGTTCTTTTTACATAAAGCTGCTACCAAGACAATTGGCTCCTGCCTGTATAACTGCATTAGGTTATTCCATTCTATGTCCATGGCTTTATACACATTTACACTGAAGATTAAAATAATTTCTTATGGCCAGGACTGGAAAAAACAGGAAAATCACAGACTAAAAATTAACTTCATATGGGGTTTTATGAGTTCTTAGTAAGTACATTACTCAGTAAGTAATTGGATATCAGCTGACAGCCAAGACGTACATTTCTGTGCTGGTTTTGCACATTTGATATTTGGTGAAGAGAGAAAAAAAAAATGTGGTGGGTCTATTTTCTGCTGTGAGATAGGATTAGGAGAAGAGCAAAGCAGGCTCAAACTTTTAAAGGGTGTAAAAAACTATTAGCAAAACTGAAAGAATAATAAGAATCGGAATAAAACCTTCAGAAAACTTCTCCTCCCCCCCACACTGTCTTTTCTCTCCTACTGACAACGTACAGAAACAATTCAGCCAGTTTATCGCCTCTAAAATAGTCTTCCATCACTTCACTTAGGAAGAAGTCTCCCTAGACGTGCCATTCTCTTGACAAGAACCAGTTCTCTCGTGGCTTCAAAGTCACAGTGAATCAGCTGCCCAGGAGATGGAAATCTGATTACTGTACAAAAGTCCCTCCCATCTTCTTCAGCCTTCCCACAGCTGTGTTCAGGGCCCATGTTAACTTTATGGGATACTATTTTAACGATGAGCTGTTCAAAAGCAAAGGCTGTCTTTATCTCCGATATCATCTTCATCTCTGGGAAGAGAGATCTTCTTTCCCTGGGGGGCAAAGGGTCTTCATCACTCTTCTCTCTCTCTGTTCAAAGTTCTCATGGGATCACAGCTACTTCAACATCTGCTTGGTTCAACATAGATGCTTTTGCTCCTATCTACAATTTGAAAACTTCATTCCCCCCTACTTTTCAATGAGTTACATGGAAAAAGAGTCTGATGTATCAACTGTATTTTCTCCACAGCCTTACAAGAGGATTTCAGCCCAGGATTTAGGCATCTCCTCCACCCCTCCCACCTGGGACCTAACTTCTTTACTGACCTTCATGTCATATGTTGTTCTCTCCATGTCTTTACTGTTTCCTTTTTTCTCAGTCAAGAGAGGATTGGTGTTTGCAGGTCTCCTCTGTGCATTAAGAGTTAAAATTATGCCCAGGCAGCAGCTGGAGCAGTCGAGGTGTGGAGAATTTCAAGCCGAGCTAGGGGCTGGGCCAGGATAGCAGGGCGCTAAGGCTGCTCTGGATGCACAGCTGTTTTCTGGCTTCTGCTGCGTTCAATTCCAGCCGCAGGCTGATGGCTTCCCCTCCCCCTGCCCGGCAGCCACTGGGACCCAACCCAGCCCCCGCTGGGCTGAGTGGGCTGTGGCAGAGTGGGGGTGGCCTGGCCAGCACCCTGTTATCTCTTCAAAGCAGGAAATCAGAGAGAAAAATTCCCAGAGTTTGTTTTTAACATGTGTGTTCACAGAGGTGTGTTCAGCTTTCACTGATTGTTTTTTTGTCGGACATGGAGGAAGCTCTTAACAGCTTCTCTTAAGAACAACACTTCCGTGACTAACTTCTTCCCTCCACATCAAATATCAAATGTGCAAAACTAGCACAACTTCTTAAATGCCTAAAAAAGTTATCAAAAATACACCTTATAGAAAAAGTAATGATTTTTCAATTCAATACTTGTTTAAGCATTGCCTACTTCAATAGAATATAATTAAAATGGCAGAAGACTTTAACTGAAGAATTTAATTGAAGAATTCCTAAGCAATCACACTTAACTAGAAACTTTGGCACTGTTATAAATACATATTTTGGTGTTGGCATTTCACAAGTGTTGGAATGAATGTTATAAGTATGATGGTTTCTTCTGTAGTTTTTAGTGTGTTTTAACTGCCTGAATAGATGTATAAGGTTTTTTCTTTGCTGTAGTTTTGAATTTAGGTGTAGTGCGTTTTAGCTGCCTGAATAGATAACTTCCAAAAGAGGCCCAAGTGACTATCAGCATCCACTGTTTGTGAAAAAGAGACCAAAGCCCAAATCAAAAGATGATAAGAACCGAATAAAAGTGGAACTGTGCTTGATGGACCCAAGGAGTGGCCATACAGAACAGTTCCTGGAAAAGTTTGAATATGCATAAGTCCATGCATGAAGAACAGTATAAAAAGGGGTGGTTCCAAGACATGAGCGTGCTTCTTGGCAGCGCACCAAGGCACACGGCCATTTGACCTTTGCTTTATTTTCCATGTCTCTTATTGACTTTATTAAACATTTTTAAACTTTACCAGGAAAGTGAACCTCGTTTTTCACAGCACCTATTTATTTGATGCCAACATTCTGAATTTAAACACCAATCTCAGTCAGTACTTACCATGAGTTACTGCACTGACTGAAGATTTTAATTAATACTTCCTGAAACAGCATTTCTTTGTAAGAGGTAACTTCCTGTGATAGCAGTAAATTCTGAGAATTTCTTGAATTGTTTGTTAAAAAAAAAAGGTAAGCTGTCTAGGTGCCTTGAATGGTCACCTAGATAGGTGACTATCCAACATCCAACAGTTCACCACAGCTTTTATTTTCTAGAACTTAGATTTCTAAGTAACACTCCCTAATAAAACATATTAACTTACCCTACATATACATTTTGAAAGACAGCCTTTTGACTAGCATACAAAAAAATGTTCTATTAAGATAACTTTTTCATTATTCTGATGTTTTTAGTTTAGTTTCTAACATGTCCTTACAAATCAAGCCCTCTAGTTCTCTGACTAGAATACATTTTCTACATTTTGAGGGAATAAATGTGAATGTAGTAAGATGACTGGATGCTGGAGTAAGCACACATTAGATCCATCAGAATCTGCCATTTACAATCGAGCCATTTACTAGGGGACAGTTCCTGAATATTTCACAGAAAGTAAAGAACAAGCATAGCAGAGTTCGACACAACATATGTTCACGGACATATTTTGCCCCTATTCCTCTCACTGAAAAGAGCTCCAAATAAGGCAACAGTAGCTCATACTGGCACCTAAACTGGTAAAAGGGTTGCCTGTAATTCCAGAAATGTGATGTGCCTTGATCTGTACTCTTCAAAAGACTCCTTCAGTGGTAAAAATAACTTTCTGTTTTGAAAGAGACATGTATTTCCCATAGAAACTTTAAATTAGACACCCTGGCTTAAAAACATAATAAAAATACTGTGCTTAAAACAGCAGCTCAATAGGTAATATCAAAAGATTCCTAGGATCCTTCTGTATCCTTCTGTGACCTTGCTTCTTGCAGGACAGTATCAACATGGTCTCTCCATCTGCTCAAGACACTGCACTACTTCCTTAAAAAATCTTCAGAAGACAAAGACTAAGAAACCTGGTCAAAAGCTCGTAAGTGTCCAAAATACAGCCTTCTCTACCTAAACACTTTCTAATGGCTTTAATATTCTGGTTTACATTTAAGTAGTAAGTATACAGACATAAAATTTTGCACATCAACCATCTTAGGAGTTCAGCATTTTAGTAAAGGATGAGAACAGCGTTTGTTAAATATGAAGGCTTCTGCTGGGAATTCAGTAGCTACAAAGGCTAAAGTACTTGAAAGCAAACATTTGAACAATAGCATCTATCTAAGCCTATTTCCAAACATGGAAAGGTGAACAGAAAGCAAAACTGATTATCTCTTCATCTTCAGCTGCCATTTGCACACACGGACAAGGAAGGTGTATTTGGTCTCCCTCTAGTCCATGACAGACCTAACTGAAGTGCAAATGTTTTTTTCAGGCAAAAGATTTCCAATTAACATATTTTCCAATGCTTGTATGCCTGCAACATGTCATCCTCATCCTCCAAAAATATCCTGAAGTCAAGTCCAAACTTATAGGCAGTTGAAGCATCAAGATAAAAGGTTTTAATCTGTCTTTCAAGACTTTTCAATCTCAGATCACTTCTGGAATTTCTATGAGCCATCCTGCACTTCATCTGAAACATCAGGTCAGGCTTTTGCTGAAAATGCATGACCTGGATTAAAAGTTTTGAGAGGAGACAGTTCAAATTATTTTAAATTTCTCATTTTCAGACTGCTTGCTTTTTGAGTCTTCCTATCACTTAATTGTGATGGCAGGGGTTTTAGATCATCCCTCCAACCCCCTTCTATCATCCTGAACTTGTTACAGCTAATGCCCACAGGACTTCAAAGTTACATTAATCCTCATTTCCCCTCCCCCCACCTGCCTTACAGTACCTATTACAACTTAATGGTGAACAAACAACAATGAAGGGACGATAAATTAAAATTATATATTTTATTGCCAAGTAGTATTTAGGCTGACATACTAAAGGGTTTTTCATATAACCAAAATGTACATTTATATCCAGAATCATCTCTCCTGTAGCTCTGAATTCTAAGAAGGAAGCATACTCTCCATTTTTGGGAGAGCCCTCTTGCTTCATTCTCCACATAGCATTCATTTAAAAATCACTTCAAATACAGGAAACCACATACTTTATTTAAAAATTTGAGGAAAAGGAACTTCCCAAATGTCCATTTAAATATTTACTCTTGTTTCTCTGTGATGTCTCAGTCTTCCAGCTCTTGAATACCAAGATGAAGTTTACAAACAATTCCAAAGCACTGAACTTTAATTTATTTTGGATTTATAAAGAAAGTAATTTTACATCAGTAACTTGACAAAATCTTTCTACAAATGACATGTTTTAGAAAAAATTTGCTCATTTTGAGGCAGATACTGTAAAAACTGCCACAGAAACAGCGATCTTGAAGTCTACTTAGGTATCTTATACAATTTTAGGTTAAACCCAAATACTGAACATTCAGAGCACATTTAAATATGTTAAACTATACAGACAGGCAACAGCACAGCCCAAATGCCAAACTATCTGCCTATTTTAAAGAGAATTTAAAAAGCACTTCATGAAGCTGCATGAATTCCAACTGGTATCACATAATTTATATCAAAAGATGCTTACTGAAAAGTACTTTCTTCAAATATATTTATAGAAGGAAATATTATTCTTAGGGCTGTGGAAAATTGCTAGCATAGTGAAGCTGAAGTCCTAAGTAACAGTGATGTCACCATGATTTTTGCCACTGACCTGAGGATTTTTTTTATCTACTTATTCTTCTATTAGATAAAAGCTCAGTTTTTAAAAATAGCTATTGAAAAGTATTTCTACAAGGCACACGTGCAATATGAAGCTAAGTTATCACATATATCAAAATTCCAGCTTTTATGACTATTCCATATGAAAGTCACTGATACATAGCAGCAAAAGCCAAATAAAAAAAGAGAGAACAGCATCACTGTTAGCCTTTGCTGAATTCCTTCTTAAGGCTATGTAGCTGAGCTCCGGGGGAAAATCAATTTCACGGGTAAACATATGGTATAGTATTTTTAATCAAGTTATTAAAACACATTAAAAAAATTTAGTTGTGAATTGCTTTATAACTATAGGTATGGCTCCGGTAGCCATGATTTAGAGATGTGTAACATACAGATCTATAAAAATGTTTTAATATTCACACAGTTAAAAGGCAAGTGATAAGAAGTATGATTTCTCATGTTTAAACAGATTTGGTAATAATTATTAATCTTAGCTTGAAAACTGAGATTACCTCCATTTTCTTATTACAAGCAGTGGAAACTTGACTGCTGAAGTGCGTCTCACCAAATCTCTCAATTTTATGTTAATGCCATAATCTGATAAAAATTCTACTAAACAGAGCTGAAAATAATACTAAGAAAACCTTTTAGGTTTTAAATTTCAGATCAGATGTGCAAATGTGATGATTTAACTATATTAATGTAAAACTGAATAGTTAGTAGGCTTCAGCTTTATTCTATTTATTATCAACTAAGCCACTTCGGTTTTCTGTAATGTTAGGTCTACCTGTAGTAAACCACCGTGTGTGCTCCAATATACATGCATCTGACAGTTCACTGGATGTATGTGCCAGCTCCTGTCTAGAACCTACCTTTTCAGCTTAACTATATACATTCTTCCTGGAGGTTCTACTAGCTTTAAGTCAGTGCTATATTAACATAGCTCTGAGTTTCAAAACCAGGAATAGCCTTTGTTTGGTCACATTGAGTCGGCACTTGTCTGCAAGCAGTGGTACAAATACAGTCCTCACAAGGAAAGGATTGAAGAAATACATTCCTGGAAGTAACTTTTTTCTTCAGCTGAACTTAGATGCCTTGTAGAATCAAACCATAATTTGCTTAAGAAATTAAGGGCAATGTAAGACATACTGATTTATTTTTCATTTCTGTTCAAAAAGTATTAGACAAAAAAAGTAAAACAAATTTAAATCACTACTTACAAATTAAAAGCCTGAACACTCTTGAAAGTACCTTTTTTACCTGAAACACTTCAAATGTTTAGTAATATTTAAGACTGCATTTTAAAAAATGTGAAATAATAAACTCTTACAAAAATATACAATAATAGCATGCATTTTAATTTTCAAAACATTTTGGGGACAGATATGGTTTGTGAGTTTTCTACTTTTCTTCCATGTTTCATGAGCTATTCAATTGAAATGTAGCCCTGGAATGCTTCATAGTTAAGGCTCAGGGTCATATGATAACTCTAAGTGAATCTAAGCATAAGTACATGCCTTCCATTTTTTGGCAGTAAATCTCACACCACAATGTAGTGAGCCCCTTTTCAGCATCAGTCTCTGATGCTGTACAGGGGACTCACCTCTAGTATTACACATAGCAGGCACAAGGAAAAAGAAACAGAGTGCATCAATGTCAGAGTTCCTAAAGCTGTTAATACAAAAAACCTTCTCCTCAGCAGAACAGTTATTACTCAAATTCAGAGCTGTATCACCCTTTTCTGTTCAGACCTACAATCTCCTCTCCCAGAGAACTACTCACCTATCTTAAATCAAGATCTGGAAACAAATCACCATCATGAGACCAATCCTGTGTGTTTCAGTGTTTAAACTGTCATCCCATTTTGTTAATAGCATTTCCCATAAAACAAAGATCTTCCACTGCCAAATAGTTTAGGCAGATGATGTTATAAATATTAAAAGTGTTATTCCAAATCCATAACAAAGTTAAAAAAAACTTCACACATTCATCTTAAGCTTGCACAGTACTGAAAAAAAACCATAAACCACAATAAAACCATGCACAGAGCACCAAAATAATACATGAAGTCTTTTGTTCAAGGTCTTGAATAAAAAAGTGTTAGTAATCTCATGTTGTGGGGTTGGTTTTGCTGTTTGGTTTGGGTTTTTTCCTTTGTTTTTTCTTTGTTTTCTTTTTAAACACATCAAATTTGAGATAAATTAGAGTAAGTTTTAATTCCCCACTTCCCCAGATACTCATTCTTCAGATTCCAAAGCAAGTCTGTGCTCTTAATAGGCATTTATGTATATATTTATACTTAAATTTTATATTTCTTTCCATGTAGAAGAGTAACTTCAAATTCTCGAATTTACCACAATAACACAAATAACAATAAAAAGTGAATTAATAAAACATGAAAATACTTTAAGAATATCTCAACCAGTGTTTTAAACACACATTATTTCTAGTCCACTTTAAGCTGTGTGAGATATGTCAAAAGAAATATTTGAGATTTATTGTTGTTCTTAATATTCCAAAAATAGATTTGCTTATCACTAGTTCTCCTGCTTTAAAGTCATCAATGAAAATCTACATTATTCTGACAGCACATTAGATACAAAATCTCACCAAACCCAGATTTAAAAAGCCATACTATTATTAGGTATTACGCAGTTACATAAACTGTTGAAATGCTTAACTTTTTAAACTAGCATATCAGTCTAACTTTAGATGTTAAATTATAAATACGTTGAACAACTGATCATTTGACAGATAATTAAAAAGCACCTCACACAATAACTTAGTATTTTCACCTCTAAGCTTCTATATCATAATCTATGTGATTCTGATTCATCTGAATGATTCTACATCAATCACTTCAGTCCTGGACATCAAAGTAGTCAATTACTGGCTCTTCCTTTAATGGTTTGGATAAACCACTGTTCCCACTACTCCTGAAATTATAAGAATATTAGATTACATGTGTGAAAAACAAGATACAAAATAAACTGAATCACAAACTCCCATAATGTCTCAGTGTGCGCATACACACTGAATCAGTCAATAGCATGCACTTCTAAATTAATTGTTATTCAAAGTATCTTAATGCTCCAGAAAGCCATTGTTAACTGAATTTTGGCAAAAACATATGCTTGATTAAATTAATGTACATCAACACGTGTCTGAATGGATAAAATTCCTTTTGGGGTTTTACCAGATAATGTAATTTACCAGTAATATTTATTACAATAATGATACTGTACTGAAGATTAAAGGTTCAAAATGCCTTTTTAAAAGAAACAGCAAAAGAAATACTGTTACAGTGAGCTGATGATCAAATCTGCTTGCTTTCAAAAGCAAGAGTAACAAAAAATATACGGTCATAGCAAATCCAAACACTGTAAAGATCTTTTTTTTTAAGTAAGACAATATGAGATCTTCCAAAAGATTTTGTAGAATTAAGAATTTCTAAAGAAACTTTACTTCTAATAATGAAGAATAAATGGCTAAAGCCCTTTATTTAATTTTGCTACATAACTCCTTGGCATTAATTAGGGTCACTGAAGACAGCAGTCCCACAGAACTAGAAATGAAGAATTTTTTAATGGAAATTAAAAACTGACAGTGAGTTACACCTTAAGCAATCCTTTTAGAAAAGTATTTTGCCCTAGATGCTTAGCTTGGAAACTATTTAAATTTTCTCAGAACAGCCTACTTTGTATTCCAGCAGCACCTGCCAACAGTAGTTACTGCAACATTAGGCAGTCCCTTTCTGCAAAAGGTACCTGAACATGATTTCAGATGCTCATCTGGGAAAAATTTGGGAGGAAATCACTTCTGAAAGGTAAACCCGAACAAATAATAAGCCATCCATTAAAAAAAATCATAACTATGGGATAATTACAAGTACCTAAAGCTGGCAGGTCATACAACATAAATATTGTCCTTTTAAGATTGTTCACCAAAGTACCTTATATATTCCATCTTCAGTAATTCTCACTATCTGACAAAAATTGTAATTCACCTTTAATCAACTGTATATAGTCATATCTACACAAGAACACATTTAGCATCTGTCCAAATAAATAATTTTCTGCCAATAAGTTACTATTCTTGGTTAAAGGTAAAAAGAATTCCCAAACCTCCGAAACAGCACTCTCTTCCCAACTACCTAATATTTATTAAAAAGTAATTTTAAAATACCATAATTTTTGTTATACTACTACCCCTATATCACACAGCCAATCCTATGGTTTTTAATCACTTCACTTCAGGCTTACTTCTGTGGAAAGAACATCTTAGTGCATGCTGCAAGCTCCAAAGCTTTGTGTAGCTTGGGAAAAAAGAAGAAACAGGGCATATAAAGTTGAAGCTCAGGAATATATTCCTTGGAGAACTCAGCACAAAATTGAAGAATATGGTTTTAAATCCAAATTCCTTACTTATCTGTTTGTTTGTAATGAGGAAGAGGAGGTGCAGGCCTGCTTTGCATTTCTTTATCTAGCACAGAAGTTAAGGTATTGCTTGGACAAACGGATTTCCCTCTAAAGAAACAAAAGAAAGATTATTTAGTTCAATAGGAAATCATATTCATTAAGAAGCTGGGAATGACTAATATTTGTAAGTAGCAGTTTTGGTGTCAGAGTTCACACTTGTATTCTCAAATCATCTATTCAAATATTTAATTTTCCAACCAGGAGACGAATACTGCAAAAAGTACATTTTCATTACCAATAATCTATCCAGTATTCTAAATGTCTCTTCACTGCTGTCTATAAAAGATGCAGAAGCAGCTTATTAGCTTTGAACATTGGTACCCAGACTCCTTTTCTTCATGTGAGGTCCACAACTCCTACTATGAAGTGCACAAAATGATCAGCTGTTAAAACAGCAAAACTGGAATACTTATATTCTAGGGCAACATATCTGTTCTTTCAATGAACAAGCTATAAATCAGAAGGAACAACTTAATAACTTAACACAGCTCCACAAGAACACAGTTCACTGAATCTTTACAACATACTATCTAAAACTTTGGAAGCACCTTCTCAAATGCTGGCAGTACATCATGTTAAACTCATTGATCACAGCACTCTACTAAGAGGCACTCTCTCAAACAACACTGCCTCTTCCTTGTAAGCAGATCCAGGTAAATCAGATCAGAAAAAAAAATATCCCATTAGATTGGGGAAATTAAAAAATCAGCTTCTTCTGTCCTCCACACGAACTGCTATCTATTATGTGCTTGCCACCACACAATGAAGCATCATACTTGTGCCTGTCCCATCTGCAGTCAAAGGGTCACCCCATGGCTATGGTTACAGGGCAGTATATTCTCCACAACAGGAGGACTTTAGCATAGTATACATGCTAAAGGAATAAATGTACTTTAGCATGTATACTTATATATTTTAGTCTGTGAAACACACTCAACTTCAGTTCGCAGTCTGTGCCAAAACGGTGCAATGGCTGGAGAAAGGAATGGTATATGTATAAAATCTGGAAATAAACAATCCCCCCCCAACACCCAGGAGAAGTAAGTCCTAGAAAGATAGTTCCAAAAAGGCATGTAACAAAAAAAAAAAAAAAAAATCCAAATAATTACCAAACACATGGTAATTCTAATATGTTGTGGAGATGTCTTAAAATTTCCTCTAAATTCATGAGCCACTTTCACAAGTAAATTTGTCTTATTTCACTTGGATGATTTAACTGCAAGACTGAGAGTTAGCATCTTTCCCATTCACAGTTTCTTCTTCATTTTATCTGAGGCAGATGAGCTGAATAAATAAAAATTCTTAAACCTCATCAAGGTCAAATTTTTACCCTTCCGACACTTTCTTCTAAACTCATACTACTGACATTTTCAGACCAAACTACTTCTAGTACACTAAACTGTATTTCTGAATGGTTTTTATTGGGTATTAGCAAAAGGTTCTTCACTCAGAGAGTTGCCAATCATTGGAACAGGCTGCCCAGGGAAGTGGTTGAGTAACCATCCCCGTAGTTATTTAAAAGATGGTGTTTAGGCACTTGGTTTAGTGGTAGACTTGATAGTAGCACCGGACTCAATAATCATAAAGGTCTTTTCCCAACTTACATGATTCTAGGTGGAGCACTAAATAAGGATGCTTCCTCCTTACTTACTTTTTTCATGCATTTTAAAACATATTCCTCCAGATCGTGAGATTCTCTGTGTTTGCTAATTACCTTAAATTCCTACTCAATGAATACCAACACATGCATCTTGAAAATTATTTGGCTGGTGACCTTATAGCAGTATTTGTACTTAAATGTGCACTGTTTTCTTTCTGTGATGCAATGGTCATGATCTAATTACGGATGTTCCATGTGGTTACATGGGTTTTAATTTCTTTAGGTCTTTGATCCTGCTGATCTTGTATAGCCTACATCTAGGTAACCATTTTCAAATCATTTTCAGACTGCCCTGACTGAAAGGAAATAAAATCCTGGGTGAAAAAAAAATAACACAGGACATGTCAATGAAACTATGGGAGTATGTGGCTTTCTCAGTGAGAACTGTGTGGGACCTTGTCACCTTCTTGAGAAGTCCCCTTGTTCATGAAGAAAAACTGAGTCTGATGGCTTCTTCCTGGAAGTAACAGGAAAAGGATGGTCTTACAGGGATGATTGCCCTCAAAACTACTTCTAGGATGTCTCAAGTCTATACAAGCTGCTTAAACACTGGCCACTACATAAAAACATGGAGATACCGCTTTAACCAGCTCTGGAATCCAGAGTCATTTGGAGAAGAGGAAATTTTTCCTCATCTGAGTAAAAAACTTCAAAAAACTACTGGCAGATACAGTGAAACACAAGTGTGTGCTTTGAAAGGAAAGTTTTACCCTTCTCATCCTAACAGTCTAGATATTACCTCTGAACCTAGTTCAGAAAGAATCTGGTATTGCAACTCTTCAAAAGATGGTGACTACAAAGATGACCAACAGATAAGCACAGTGAAAGGCACTTGCAAGGATCCACTACAGGTCCTACACTTCAAATGACACTAGAACTTGTAATTCAGATCAAGCTTAATAGTCAATAATTGGAATGATCTTCTCTGTGATCTTCTGTATTGGCAATGCTGTACATGAGTGATTCTAAAGCAGCTAATATAAACCAACTTTAACTGATGGTGATGGAGGCAGAAGCTGAGGGCAAAGTTTCCCCCGTGATCTTTGGGAAAGGAAGAATCCTGGTTGGAGGAAGCTTTCTTAGCACCAAGGAGACTTTCTCACTTTCTAACGGACTTGTATAGGGATGTTAATATTTGAATGACACAGTGGTGGAACGTGAAGAGAAAGAATGGTATTTTTGCCTAAATTATTTTCTTTTATTTATAGATGAAAGAAATCCAAAGGCATTGCTGAGACAGAATGAAACAACCATTTTAACCTTCTGGTGATTACTAGCTCTGGGAGTTGAAGAAGCCATTGTGAAATACTCAAAAATATCATCCTAGAACTTGAGCTATTACTCACGAGAGGCTACAATTTTTTTTACATCTTGAAGAAGTGGCTAATAAAAAGAAAATTAAAAGAAGCTTTGGAATATTACATTAAAATAAGAAATACTGCTATGCAGCTGAAGAATAGCCTCAGTACTCAAGTGTCTTTTAAGAGTGGCAGTAATGAAATAAAAGTATGTGCATTCTGCACAGTATACTATTCCTGAAAAACACAAGAGAAGGATGAAGTGTGCAATCTGTTCTAAAATGATATAGAGGAAGACCTCCCATTCTCAAATTGCAGAATATCCCTTTGCTTTTAAAGCATAATCATCTGCCCTGCTCCTTTTATTGTCTTCACTAATTTCTCATGTGACCCCCTATTTATTTTTTTTAAATAAGCTTTTTAAAATATGAACTCTTTGGCCATCTTCCTTTACTTGAACCAAAAAATATCTTACATTGAAAGATCAAAGTAATGTTCCATCTCTCTTGGAAGAAATCAAGATTGTAACTAAGCTACCAATCGATGAACAAGTTCAAGAATAGCTCATGGCACCCTAATAGCACAGAAGAGGAGAGATTTTTTATAACTGCAGTCAATATTTAGAGCTAAAACCGACTTGACAAAGGTTGTCAAATAATCATGGTTTGACAGAGTTAAACTAAATATGCTGCTGAGTAAGGAGCACAATCAATGAAGCCCTGATACCAGCCTTCCCATACTGTCTCTAGTGCAATCAGCTTGTTTTTTCCCTGGCTCCCTTCATTTTCTTCTCTACTATGAACTGTCTTCCATGAGTGTTCTCCAAAACATTTCATTTTTGCTACAAAATCTCTCCAATTTGCAGTAATTCCAGCTCCTTCTTTGTCCATTAACTAAAGACGGAGTATACTCTTTGACAGGTTCATACAGATGTAGAAATATGTTACAATAACCAGATTTTTTCAAAGGTGTGTAAATTTGAGTATGAATTCTCAACCCAGCAATTAGTTTCCATAAAATTTTATCACATACATTATTTTTGATACCTCTATCACATCTAGCTGATGACAAGAAGTTACTACTTGATGACGAATGAAGATGAATGGAAAACAATCTTGCCAAATATTTTCTTAGCTATTTTATTTCTAATGGTGTTTTCTTTTCTGAAGATTTACTTGAGTAAATGAGCATATGAAACTATCAATTCAAAAACTGCTTTAAAAAATTTGGTACTGGAAATTACTGCATTTTGCAAATTGAATTGTAAATAAATTCCTTCTGGTAAATGATAAAAACCCATCCAGTTATTTAAAATATATGGTAAAGATTTGAAAACAACAATGAATTACATACTTCACTGCAGTGATAACAACATTGCGCTTTGGTTCGTTGTCATAGCTCACACTTTCAATGCCATAAACCTGAGCTAATTCATGGATGATTCTGCGGTGAGCTCTGTTCATTGGTGGGTAACAATGACTCTTCTTTGTATGCTTGCCCTGAATTCAACAGAAGAGGTTAAGAAAGAAGGAAAAAAAAAAAAAAAAGGTGAAGTTTTCCTTCAGGAGAGCCAAGGGGAACAAAACAATTAAAAAAAGCATTTTCACCTCTAAAATTTTGCTGGTATGACAAAATCAATACTATAAAATACTATAAATTGCTAAGACCTCAGTACTGACAGAAAGCTCATCTGAAAACATTCATTAAATTTCCCAAAAATTAACTTCAAAGTTCACACACATCATCCACATAGACACATCTTTTAAGTTTGAAATACAAATCCTGATTACAGTCATTCTACTTAGATCCCAAAAAAACATACACAATTATTTTTATCAGAATTTGTATTTTTCAAAATTATCTCCCAAGTTCACATCAGGTCCAATTTTATTTTGCAGATTGGCTTCACAATGCACATATTGCAGTAGCTACAAAGATGTCAAATTTATCAATCACTTCCCTCTACCAAAGAAGCTATTTATCAGCAAGTTCCTCATGTAATGTCATTAGTAGATTCTTTATTAAATAAAACCCCAAAGTTCTATTTTTAATCAGTTAACAAAGACTGATAATACTTGATTCGACACTGATTATTATATCAACAGTAAAAGAACAAACAAAAAAGCAGGGCCCTATGAGCCCATGTCCTTAACAGGTTAGATCAATTTGTAACAACAAACACATATAAGGATGAGTCACACAGTGCTTCAATCTGCTTTCATGAATTCAGGACAGTGCTTCAGCTTTTGCCTTCATGATGATGTCACGAATGAAGTCTTCTACGTCTCTGGGTTAACAGAAAGTATTTAAGGGGAAAACAAACTACCTATAGTAGAATAAGTTTAAGTCAGGGACTTCTAGAGAAATCCCAACCTATCTAAATTCCTAGGACTGCAGGCAGTGCACTGAGAGACCAGGACAATATCTCACTTCTCCAACACCTCTGAAAGATTGTAAGAAGGGGATAAGAACGAAATGACTAGAGAAAGCTAATCGTTGCAACTATAAACAAACAAACAAACAAATAGAAATAATTCACGAACTACTGGCTAATTAGTTAAAATTAAAATCTGTTTTTAGTCACCAGGGGTACATTGCAGCATTCCCAAAAATAGAGGGTTAATATCTGTCTCTTAGATTATGAAATTGCTAAGTTACAAATAGTAACTGGACCAGAAACTGTAGTCAGTCATTATCTGTAAGTCTTCAGGGCAATCACATACTGACAGAATACTATCTTTACTTTGTAATTAACAGTAATAAACCTTCCAGCTATTACATTTCCAGCCTAGATACAAGAATTTGAAGAACTCTATAGATTCTGTACCTATTTATGATGACTAGTATGCATGCTTTAAAAAAGTGGTTATGGTTCCATGCTCTGAAAAATATCACAATTCTTGTTCCTGTGAAGACAGAGCTGAATATACATGTCCTCTGTCTTTTCTGTTTATGTTTATCAACCATGAAAACTCTGCTATGCTAGATAGAATACATACTGGTGATTGTAGGGCAAAAGATGCTTATGAGGCAAGCAAAGTCATATATGATAGACAGAGTTGAATCATATTAATGCTAAAACTTCTCAGTATCAAAATCCTTTTCATTACTCATTTATCCAGTTAAGCTGAAGAGGATATCTCCAAAGGTAAAAGGCAAAAAAACACCTAAAAAGCACAAGCAAAATGTGTAAGCCTAACCAACAGTAATCAGTATAGAAGATATAGTACTGTTACAAACAGAGCTACATGAATGCTTGATAGGTTAGTATGCAAAATACTTTTAATACAAGTAAAGTTCTAAATCTAGAAACAAAGAAAACAAGCCACATATTTAGTCAGAGAAATTTAGTAATCATAATAAACAAACAACCAAACTTAAAAGAGGGCTTGAGGATCATGGCAGATGAACAGCTAAAACAAGTCTCCTTGCATAATGTCACATCACACATTCAATCCAATCTTTAGCCACATAGCTGTGGGTTGCAAGAGGAAACATGACTCTCACAAGAGAGAAAAGAAAGCCTCTAAGTCTTTTACAGAAATAAAAGTTATGCAAGAAGAACTGAGAACAAGGGCAAGTTAACTTTACAGTGCATGGGAAATACTCCCTTTTACATTCTATATACCACAGTTTTGAAGGAAAAGAGAGTCAGAGCATGGCATCCACACACGCTGTCACTTTAGCTTCAAGACAGGCTAAGAGGACACAGGGAGCTACAGGCTGGTCAGGCTCGCCTCAATCTCTGGGAAATCTCTTCCCTTTTGAAATATAATGATTTCTGGGAGCTTTCTGGGAACTTCTCATACCTTTATGGAACAGCAATTTCCTACAGCCTGATGGGTAGGGATGGTACAGAACTGATCCTTGAGATACTTAGCTGTCATGTGGCCCTAAATGGTTCATCCTGATCATGATAAAAGCTGAGTAAACTGGGTCATTCTGCCCTTAGATGAGACAGGGAAAAGATGGAGATGTTGTTTGTTTTTGTATTTTCCTTCTCTTCTGCAATGTAGATGCTCCTCAACAGACACTATTTGTCTGCTTTGTAGGATTGTTATTTAACAAGTAGCTGGTTTGCAATGAAAACTAAAGCACTGGAGATGCTCTTGAGTTCTCTGGTATTATTGTTCTGGTGTATTTCATGTCACTAATTGCAAATTCAAGATCTCTGGTTGCCCCTTTTTTAATATAATTACATATCTTGGTTTGATATTAGTATAAGCATATATTTGGCATATGCAATTATATATAGAAAGATATATGTGCACACACTTGAGTACATATGTGTATATGATAAATGTATAAAGGAATATGTAAAATAGGATAACTACAGGCAACACAACACTAGGCAAGTGTGAAACAATATAAGTAAAACAATATAGATAACAAAACAACAATTCTATGCATCTACTTCCAAGTGTGAGGTTGGAGGGACCTGAGTATAAGTAGCGTAATCTGCGCCCCAATGAACAAGAAGGTGAGCATGGGGGGCAAGAGATAAATGAACTAGGAACTCCTGTAAATACTCACGCAGTAAATACACAGGAGACTCAGGCCACTTGGAATGAATCTAAGTTGTAAGAGCAAGTAGAAATGAGACAATG
The DNA here is from genome assembly GCA_032173965.1 of Sitta carolinensis. Classification (NCBI taxonomy): domain Eukaryota; kingdom Metazoa; phylum Chordata; class Aves; order Passeriformes; family Sittidae; genus Sitta; species Sitta carolinensis. Next base: position 53,009,956 of record CM063284.1, on the reverse strand, counting down.
AAAGCCAAGGCCCATCTGAAATTACATTTGGCCAATTATGACAAAAAGAAGGGCTTCAAATACATAAACGATAACAAAAGGAAAACTAAGGATAATGTGGACCTATTACCAAACAGAGGGGGAACCCTAGTAAGAGGACACTGAGAAGATGGAGTATGTGAACACCTTCTTAGCATCAGTCTTCACTGACAAGCCTTCAAGAATCTCAGACTCAGAAGACCAGGGTAAAGGAACATTGGAAGGAAGAGTTTCTGTTGGTCAAGGACTGGAGTTAGAGAACATCTAGGCAAATTTGATACCCACAAGTCCATGGGCCCTGATGGGATGCATCCATGAGTGCTGAGAGACGTCAGTGGTGGACATCACAGTAAGGTGCCTACGATCATCTTTGAAAGGTCATGGTGGTCAGGAGAGGTGCATGAAAACTGAAAGAAAGCAAACGCCACTCCAGTCTTTCTTAAGGAGCAGGAAGGACTTTGAGGAACTATGGGCCACTCCGTCTGTCATGGTTTGACACTGGCCAAACACCAGGCACCCATGAAAAGCCATTCATTCACCCTCTCCTGCTACAGCTGGGCAGAGAAGAGGAAATTTAACTAACGTTTCATGAGTTAAGGACTGGAAGAAAAAACTTCTAAGGGCAAACAGGCTCAACTTGAGAGATAGAAAGTGAATTTATTATTAACAAAATCAGAGCAGGATAATGAGAAGTAAAATAGGTGGTTTTAAGGGCTTTTTTCCCCAACTGCTCCCTCCTTCCCACTGACGGCCCAGGGAGACAGGGGGGTGAGGGTTTTGGTCAATTCATCACCCAGGCTTTTCTTCCGCTTGACTCAGGGAGAGAAGTTGTTCCCCTGTGAGATTGTGGAGTCCCCTTCCATGAGACACAGTTCTCTACAAACTTCTCCAGGACTGTTCCAAATCTCACGAGCAGCAGTCCTCACAGAACTGCTGCAATGTAAATTCCTCTCACAGGCAAACAGTTCTTCCAAAACTGAGGTCACTCTTTCACAGGGTGCAGTCCTCCAAGAACAGGCTGCTCCAGCTAGGAAGCAGGGACCCCTTCTCTACACCAGGTCTCCCACTGGATCACAGCCTCCTCCAGGCATCCACCTGCTCTGGCATGGCACCTCCAAAATGGGTTGCAGATGGATCTCTGCATTCCCCATGGAACTCCAGGGGCTACCAGGCTGCCTGCTTCATCATGGTCATCACCATGGCCTGCAGAGGAATCTCAGCTCTGGCACCTGGATCACCTCCTGCCCCTCCTTCTCCACTGACCTTGCTGTTTCCATGTTGTTTCCCTCGCAAGCTCTCACCTCGTCCTCTTCTCTAGCTGGAATTAAAACTGCGTCACCACCTTTGTTTTGACTTCTTCTTAAATACATTATTACAGAGGCGTTACCATCATCTCTAACTGGCCCAGCTTTGGACAGCGGCATGTCCATCTTCAGAGCCATCAGGGATTGGCTCTGCCAGACATGGTGCAAGTTTCTAGCAGCTTCTTACAAAAGAAGCTTCTCTGTGGCCCCCATCCCACCGCTAAAAACTAGGCCATGTAAAACCAACACATAGTCTCACATCAGTCTCTGGAGAGGTGATGGGATTATTCCATCCTCAAAGTCATTGTGGGATGACAAAAAGGTGATCAGGATTAGTCAGTATGGATTCACCAAAGGAAAATCATACTTAACCAATCTGACTGTATGATAAAACAACTATCTATCCCCTGGATAGAAAAGGTGAGAGCACTGAATATTGTCTGCCTGGACTTCAGGAAGATTTTTGACACTGTGTCCTGTGACATCCTCATAGGTTAACCCAGGAAGTGCAACCTGGATGAGTGGACAATGAGGTGTAATTAAAACTGGCTGAACAGCAGATCTCAGAGAGTTGTAGTAAGTGGCAGAGAGTCAAGTTGGAGGCCTCTAACTAGCAGTGTTCCCCAGTGGTCAGTACTGGCTCTAATATTGTTCTAACTTACTCATCAATGACATGGATGACATGATGCCATTCAATGACTTGAACTCCGCAAGTTCACTGATGACCCAAAGCTGGGAGGGGTAGCCGACACCCCAGAGTGTTGTGCAGCCCTTCAAAAGGATCTCATCAGGCGGGAAGGATGGGCAGAGAGGAACCTTCTGAAATTGTTTAAAGGCAAGTACAGAGACCTGCACTTGGGACAAAGAACCTCAGGCACCAGTATAGGCTGATGAGATGGAAAGCAGATCTTCAGACAAGGACGTGAAGGTGCTGGTAGGCAACAAGCTGTCATGAGATGTCATTGTGCACTTGTGGCACACAGCCAATGACATAGTATGCTAGGAAAAGCATGACCAGGAGGTCGTGAGAGGTGATCCTACTCTTCTATTCAGCCCTCGTGAGGCATCACCTGAAATTCTGTGCCCAGTACTAACACACACCTCAGTACAAGAGAGGAATGGAGCTCCTGGAGCAAGTCCAGAAGAGGACTACATAGATGACAGGGGACTGGACCATCTCAGAAGGATAGGCTGAGAGAGTTGGGCCTACTATGCCTCAAGAAGAGATGACAAATAGGTTTTTATTTATTATTATTTCTTTTGTCAGTAAGTATCTGAAGACAGAGTGTCAGGAGGATGGAGCCAGACAACTTAATAGTTGGCCATTTAATAGTGCCAACCAACAGGAAAAGAGGCATTAGGCAGAAACTGATGCACAGCAAGTTCCACATGAACACAAGAAAGAACTTCTTTATTGTGCAGGTGACTGAGGACTGAAACAGACTAAAACCTCCCAGAGAGGTTGTGGAGTCTCTCTCACTGGAGATATGCATGTAATCCCATATAATATGCTCTAGGATGACCCTGCTTGAGCTGGGAGCTTGGACTGGATGACCCCACTGGGGCCCCTTTGATAACTAGACACAGACTGACTCATTTTAGTCTTTCATTCTAAAGATGAAAACAATGGGAAAGAACATTAGACAGATGGACACATACCATGATTGTTTAAGAAACATAATCTATAATTTTTTGAAGGAATAAAGTTAAGTAACTGTTCTTAGGGCCTAGGGGGATCGAAATTATGCTTTTTACAGATTAGCTTCCTCCTGAGCTAAGGCTACCTGAGGGTATTATAGTTTACATGGTCCTTTGAACCACATACACTGGGTCTTTCATGAAGCAGCAGCAAGCTAACATGACAGACCTGAAGGTGGTATCACTGAAAAACATATGATTGTGTCTGTGGTATCAACTTTTCTAAGTATACTGGAGTCTCTCAAACACTGTGGCTAAATCCAGGTTTTCTCATAGAAGAACCTCACGCACTGGCATATAGAAGGTGGCATCAAAAAATTTGTGAGCAAGTTCTACTACAGGGATCAGAAGTACCTAGGCTTTCCTTCTGAAACCTGGACTGTTTAAACATCATCTTTGACAATATTTTATTAATGAAGATCAAAAAATTGATGATAATCCATTGATGCATAAAAGCCTAGCGCTGCTTGAATCCTTAAGCAAGGTTTGGCACCAAAGTGATCCTGAACTACATCTCCTAAAAATGTTGTTCTTTTTACAATAAACTGTGCATTATATCGGAGCCCAAACAGATCTAGTATCAACTCCTAAGTACGAGCATTAATAATGTTTAGTAATATCAACTCATATATGAATACTGACCTTATTCACAGCTTCCACCAGCGTTCTCATTTCCTTCTCAATGTCACTGACAAATTTTATATCCTTCCTGCAAGAACAGCATTCTAGGTTAACAAGACAATCAAGTGCACAAAGATAAAATATCATGTTTTGTAATATCTTTCAACAGGAAACAAACTAAAGAACACGACTGACTGAAGCAGAAGTTTCATTCACATTAGAAGACTTAGAGTGTCATCACCACTACAAAAATAATTATTTCCTCTTCAACAACTGGAACCAAGAATAAAATTCTATGGCATGGTTCCACTGTCTGACAATACAATTCTACTTTTTCAAATTAATAATGCAGATTATAAAGTTGCCATTTTGGTGTTTTTACATTACTTGTCATTAATTTACTTAATTACATTATATGATGAGACCAAAATGGGGATAGGGTAAACCAAGTGGAGTTCTTTTCCAAGACAAAGCTCACTGATTTTGGTTGTCAGCTCACCTAACATAACATATTATTAAGAATGCAAGAAGAAGCATAAGCAAACTTGCAAGCAAACAAAACATTCTTGATGTGAGATACTAAGGATTTGTTTGAAGCATTTTTTTGTAACTAGCTTCATCAGAGTACTTCAAGTCTTTCACTTAAGGGCAAACTTTGTGCTCTGTTCTTAAACAAGCAGGTAAACAAACTTTAAATGTAAGGTTGCTATTTGTTAAGCCACATCCCCATGGGGAAAAAAGGCTACACAAAGATTTCCTATCTCAAAGCTGGTTAGCAGTAAATAATTGTTCAGAAACCAGGCACTATTCCATACCAACACGGTACCACTTTGTGAACGATAGGGAATTCAACCAGTCAAGAAGTTCCTACCAAAGCAAGCACGACTATCTTTCATAGATGACCTACCAAAGTTCTGGATGCTGAAGTGAATGTACCATCAAAAGACCATACAAATGGTTTCAAACAAATGTGAAAAATGACAACGTTGAATACCTCAGCTAATAATGTCACTTGATCACATACAATGGCCTTAGCCCATCACTAGTAAACGAACCTTAAAGGATTAGCAAGAGTACACATACACTGCACGTAGCTGAGAATTCCTTGGTCTTCAGTACGCAGAAGTGTAACACTGGGAGAATTGGAAAAAACGACCTGAACTGAGTAGAGTTAAAAAGAAAGGGACCTCCAGACTCCTATGGTGTGAAATACAGAGTCAGCTCATGTGGTATGAGGCTTTGGAAAAAATATTGCAGCAATACTTTCAAGTTCAAAAAAAATCCAATCTCCAAACAAAAAACCCAAACTGAACAATAAAAAACCCAACCATACTCACTGCTACCTTCAGGATTCAGAGGGTTAGAAAGCACATATTACACAGAATGCCAACTATGAACACCCAAACTTCAGGGTGAAATGATCATGGCAGGTAAAAAAAAAAAAAATGTATCAACAATCAGTGAAAGGGCCAACAAGTATCTGATATACAATATTTAGAAACATACTAAGGAACCAGCTAACACACTGGGGGATACATAAAAATTAAAACAAGCCCTTCTGGAGCCTATAAAACCAGAGACTTTCATAGTCTATACATACGTAGCACAGCCAGTCACAAAATAAGAAAATTGTCTCCTGTGTAGCTCAGGTGGCTAGATACTCCAGATGTTCTCTCTTTCTCCAGTAGTTTTAATTCATCAAATAGCAGCCTCAACATCATCAGTATCCAATTGGACATTGATACTTGTGTTGGTCTGTCCTCCAACTTCATGTCAACAGATCAACCTGAGCATTTGCTTACTCTCTGTGTGTATTTCTGGAGCTTCTTAGAAGGGTCAGTGCTGAGGTGTGCAGCCAGTGGATCTCTACCCCCTGATCTGTGCCATGTTGGTAGTCAACTCCATGCTACATGATTGATTTCCTTCGGCAGCAGAATATCTCCCCGTGTAAAGCTATATATACGGTGGAGACATCATCTGACTCCTTATTAGATCCTGACAAACACATCTGCAAGACTGGCATGCAGCAGCATTACCATGCTCTTCCTAGTGCCCCCTTCTCCTGTCATTGTCATACAAAGGAGACATATTATCTTGGCATGCTTATGCCTCCTTATCTTCTTTCTGTTTCCTGGAGTTGTACTGCATTTTGGGAGCTTTAGGGTTCTGTAATTAAAGATTACACATCAAAATCAGGAGTTCTTACAGCTTTCTCAAGTTTTCTTCATTTTTAGGTATACATTTCTTTCAGTTCTTGACAATGTATCAGCTACACTGATCAATTTATTGCCTAAAGAAGATAATATGGCATTCTAGTAATGACTTTGGCAGCTGCTACCTTCTTGAGGCAGTGACTCTGAATGCACAGGGAGGCAGCCGTCATTTTTCTCAATCATTTTAAGATCCCATATGTAACTTATGCTCTGCAGAAAGCCACAAGACCTGAACTCCTGTATTACTGGAGTGATGTGCTCAAGCAAGAATAAATTAATCTGTCAGAAATTATACAGAATACTAAACCACCTGAAAAACATACCATAACAGATAAAATTTCTGGATCCTGTCATCTTAATGCAAAGCCAAATCTTTTGCTAGCTTACTGAGACAAAAGATCATCATGAGCAGTCAAGGAACTAAATTCATAAAGCCATAGATTCACAAATTGCAGATTGCTGCTCTTGTAAAGACGGCTATGTTACTATAAGAAGAAAATCTTTAAAACTAGATAAATTAAATCCAGTAATTCAATGTACGAAGTAATTGACTTGAAGACTAACAAAAACTTTTGCTTTAGCTTTGAATCAGTAAGAATAGTCTTGGTGTATTAGTTTATGGTAAATTACCAGTGTAAAGTGGCTACAAAGGAAACACAATTAAAATCACTGAAAGAATGAGAAGAGGAGGAGTGTGGAATCATTAAGGCTACTTTTCAAGGTATCTGACCATCTGCAGTACAGTGCATGAAGCTGGTCAGTTCTGTACATGAAAGATGAACACTGCACTATGGGTAGTGGCTTACAGAAAGATGAGATAGAATAGTACTCCAAAAAACCACAGAAGACTACACACATGATGCAAAATTTTCACCTCCTTATTGTACTGAAAGTGTGTGCTGTGTTTTCTGAAAAAGATGAAGCAAAACATATTCTACACATAACTGAAAGAATAGTCCTTATAAAATATCCCTTTTAAATGCAAATATTAATAAAATAGTAGCTCCAAAATGAAAACGTTCAGCTCCTGTTTTGCAGTAGGCTTATTAATTGCAAGTAAAGAAGACTTACTTAAAGAACAGTAACTTACTCTTAAATTCTGAATGGTTGCTTATGTAAAATTTTCACTTATCTCAACATATCAGCAAATCAAATAAAGATCTTCAAGTAGCAAACATCCTTACTAAACCATGACATTTTTGCATCTTTAGAATACTGGAGCAAGAACAAAACATACTAAGCTGTTCTAAAAAACTTAGACCTGGTAAAAACTAAAGTCATACAAAAAAATCTAATGCCTACAAACATACACAAGAATAAAAACTAAGATGATACATCATCTAAACTTCTTTTAAAAAATGTTTCTGATTTCTCCTGTCATTCCAGATTGCAAAGTATTTATTCGTGTGATGTTTTTGATATTACCTTGATTTCACATTGCCTCATTTTAAGATGTTTCAGTCTAGCAACCCTTTATGCAGGGACATTGGCACAACCTTTGCTCTGCATCCAATGTGTTATTAATTCCATTTCTTTATTTTCAAAATAAAAGCAGTAAGGCAAAAAAATAAACGAGACTGGTGGAAAGAACAGCAGGCTATGAGAGCATATTTCATTATTTAGCCATCACTTTTGCCTTTGTTTTGAAATGTCTATAAGGAGCACTGAGGTAGAAGTTGGTTCTGAGTCAAAGCAGTAGAGATGTGAAAAGTATAGGTACTGATTCATCGTGAGAATGGTGTAAAATGATGTTGCCATTCTAAATCTGGTCTGATTACAGAAAAAAGCAACCTGTCAGGCACTTTTTATTTTTCAGGTTCTCATTCGCGAGGTCTTGAGAAGTGCACGTCAACTCCTCTGCCTCGACAGATATCTTTGGAAAAGTAACTAGAACTATTCTGCATTTCCCATCCTCCTCTCAACACTGCTGACTTATGACACCTGTCATCATTAAAACACATACCTTGCATCTTCTTTCAAAAGGTCACTGTACTTTGTTCCAGAAGAACGGATATTAAAAGGATCAGATTTATCATCTATTTCAAGAGCTTCAGCAAGGCACCTAAATTTGAGGGTAGAAGGAAAAAAATCCCAAAATATAAAGAAAACATAAGCAAAAAAAAAAACCCAAAAAAAACCCCACCCTATATAAATCCCCCCAACCTTCCACACATGTCATCAAAGAATAAAGTTACAGGTTACTAATACAAATGAATAGCTTGCAGAAGATGTGGTTTATACATTTGAAACTACTGATTTACAACTAGAATATTCTAGCAAGGTTTCTGATCACTCAGTATAGCTCTCTACAACGGGAACCATCTCCACATTTATCTGTTCTCTATGTCATGCAGAAAAAGATTTCTTCTCCACATAGCATTAATTATCCAAACCTAGACTACTTCTGTAAAAAAAAAAAAAAAAAAAAAAAAAAGTAACCAACTTAATTTCCCACCTGTTCCTCTGAAGAGCTAAGCATTCTTCATCACACTGCAACCTGAATTTTGAAAGAAAAATACAATTAGAATCACTTCTGCTACTCATACTTTTCAAGCTGTAGCTTCTTGGTGTCATCACAGCCTAAAGAAGTAATAAGAGTGTAAGAATATTTTATTGTATTAGAACAAACAGAACTAAAAATAAACAGGCAACAATCAAAGATCTTTGAACATCCAATTCCTTCTCTCGGTCTTGAAGAGGAGCAGTAATTACCAAAGTCATATAGGAACTGAGAAAAAAGGCTTCTGAACTAGATGTTAATTTTAAATTACATCATTTTATCATTTGAGAGAAGAATGAAGTTGACAGGAGCACTGAGGGGATGCTAAGAAGGACTGGAAACACACAATGGAAGATGTTACTCCTTTGAATCAGAAAAAATTATCAGTCAGGAAAAAGAGGAAAGTTAGACAAGTCTATGGAGGATTACGATGAACCATAAACATCAGCATTTTAACTGAACCCCTAATTTCTAGTGTCAGCAGTTATGAATTTCAGTTTTCTGACTCATCTTTGAAAGGTATTTCATAATTTTATTTTGAGGGATTAAAATGTTGGAGGAGAATCAGGAGTTCTCCAGAATTTCAGTGGCAGTTACAAACTTCTTTCCTCAGGCTGCATAAGCTAATGAATTTTCTTGATAATAGTTCCTTACATAAAAAAAATAAACCCCAAAACTACAGGGGAAACTGGTTTATTCAGTGGCACGTATTAAATCCTTGGAGACAAATAGTTCCAGGATCCAGAACTAGTGATGGCTTTCTTGAAGGAGACAGAAGAAAGCTAACATACTTGCACTCTTAAGATCAACCTGGTACTGTTGAAAGTAATTGCTTGAAGAATTTTCTCCTCCACTAAAAGAGGAATGTAGCCAATTTAGAGAAGCTACTCTAGGTCTGACCAAATTTGTCAAGAAAAATACCAAGCTCTAATAAGAAATCCAAGCTGAAGTATAAAATGTCTACAGACAGGACAGGAGAGTGAAACAAAGAAAGAAAATCCCTGCAGCTTGCAGAAAACATTCTGTTATTGTAAATGAATGCAGCAGATTTGTACATAACCTTGAAAATACTAGAGTTTCACAACAAACTAGAGATTTCAGAATAACTATTTTATATACCACGATCTCTTTTCCCCTATCCCAGTATTTGGTAGACAAAAAGAGAGAAGGGAGAAATACTTCTTCTGACAGTCCTTGAATAAAGGCTACCTACCACAGTTTAGGTATCATATTAGAAAAGACCTGTACAAAGAAAAGTCATCTCTGGTAATTTCAACCACTCAAGGAAAGGGCACTGTCTGTCCACACAGAAAGACATGTGTGAGTGACTACAACACAATAGCAAAAGTTTTTAAGTATGCTGGCACTAGCTTTTGATACAGGAAGTCATGAAGCAACTATATGGGAAATGTCATTATTTTGACTTTGCACAATATGAAGGAATATTAGATTTTAACACACATAATAGACTGACTCTGAAATAATCAAATTCAATATAAAAAAAGAAGACATGATAATAGAAATAAACTAAAAACAGAGAAAAGGGACTTCAAAGGCAAATACTTCAGTAAGTCAAGTTTCTGAAGAAGGACATCAGACAAAGCTGACAACTTCATAAAGAAATGATACCAAAAGTAAAAGGACAAGCTATTTCAATCCTGAGGAACATAAGGACAGCTTATGTCACAAAATTAAAATCAGATTTGTGGTGCCAGCCAGAGTGACACCACCAATGCAGTAACCAAATTGAAATACAAATGTGAAAAATTCTAAAAGGGTAATACAAAAACATTGTAAATAGTAAGATGATGACTAGGAGAAAATACATCCTATCAATAATCCAGAAGGAAACACTGGATTGCTGAAACAGAAGATAAAATCTATTGTCCTGTCTAGAAATGTGAAAAAAAAATCCAGAGGATCTCTAATGAGTTGGCTGAGTGAAGAAAAACTGTGAAACCACAGTTGAATTGTTCCATACTTAATTGTAACAACCAACCATATAATGACAGAAAACGCATTCTACCTGAAAGCAAAACCACAAACCACCACAGATCTGCAAAATACTCTTTTAGCAGTATAACTGAAGTAGAGTTAGGCTGCACAGGAAGACTGTAAGTCTTCCTATTACAGCTGGCATGTTTATGACCATATTAATGTGTTTAACATGTCACCTATGCTTCAGGTACACACAAAGGCTTCAAATATGTTATTACATGTATTTCCTTACCTGGCCTGCTTCATTTCTTTTTTCGTAATAAGCCTACTGATTTCCACTGAATCCCCAAGCTGTAAATCTGTTAGCTTAGTTGCTATAGAAATAGCAGCTATTCTGAAAAAGAGAGAAGGGTAGATTTCATTTGAAGCAACACATTAACTTCTGAAAAGGTATATAAGGGTGCAGATTTAACCTCTAGGTGGAAGAAGTAAGACAGACTGATTGTTTTTTCATTAGAATACAGAATGGAACTCTAGTTCTACACCACTAAGTTTTACTAGTCTAATCTAGTTATGTAAATCAAGAGTTTACTCTCATCTCCATCAACTCGGAGTAAAACTAACAAATGAACATGCATAATTTCAACTTGCATAAGAAGCAAGACAAATACTCTTTCTCCTCATCACCTGCTAATAATACAAACTACAGCTGACCATATAGCTTTAACTATCATATTATCTGATTCTTCCTTAACTGTGTGCAACTATAATCTGTCAAGTGAATTTATAAAGTACTTAGAAATTTGCTTGGAAAATATGGTTAACATAATCTACAAGGAAAGGACAAAATGCCTACTGAGATCATTACTATTTTCTTTATAAAGATTCCTCCTAATTCCCTTCAATAACAAGTCTTCCCAGTCTCCTTTGCTTGCTAAAATTTGTGCAACTAAAATACACAGGAATTTTTAATGGAAATATCCCACATAATTTTCAAACAAACCCCTGAAAATGAAAAATTTTATCCTATTGAACTCTTTTTTCTGTTACATTCAGATAAAAGGATATGTTTGTTTCTATATGTTTATCTCTGGTTTTCATCACATTTAAAGAACCAACCACCTATCACAAAGGAGGTTAATCATACTACATAAAACAAAGATATATCACTGAGAGGCACTTCATATTAATCAGTAGATGCCAAAGTCTAGGTAATGGGACATTAGATGATATGACATCATCATTTGTGCCATATATACAGATATAGCAGCACAGACTATTCCCTGTTCCCTTGAACATTCTTTCACCAACATTCACTGACAAAGCCCAAAGCTGTTTCATTTCTCTAAAATTTCTGAGAAAACTTGGATACTCCCCTAATTTGCTGACCTTTACTTTGTTGCGAATTTTTTGTTTATGGTTTTTGTTGTTGCTGTTTTGGTTTAGTGATAGGTAGGAAAAAAAGGCAAACTTATCTCCACAAAATCAGAGTAATCTTTCAGGAACCTGAACTCCTGCAGTTTTCAAACTTAGCTGGCATGTCAATATTATGAGACAAGAGTAATTTGTAAGCACATATGAACACATTTTAACTGATAGAAACACTTGCTTTAAACAAAACAGTTTTTTTCCCTTCCTCTAGATTTGGACACTGATTAGAGAAATAAATACATAATTATTCACCTTACGCATGCAAGAACTCTCATAGGCTTCAAACAACCATTTTCCTTGCATTAGTATTTTTGCAGGGCCTGAGCTATAAAACAGCAGAGAAACAAAAGCCTTCAAAAATCTGGACTTGTATGCTGTCTTCTAAACTTATTAATGACAAGCATTTGTCAATTTAAGCTGGTATTTCAAAGTTGAGGCAGCCTTCTGATTTGTATTCATGGTGATGAAAACACCAAAAAAACCCCAAACTTCTGTACATGTATCTTGCATTCAACTTAGTATTGACTACAACTGTTCCTGATTGTTTTTAATTATCGCATTTTTCTTTTTGATTTCATGAGGTAATATTAAGTATCTAAGCTAAGCTATCTTCTGTCAGAACTTGAATACAACAGTGTTCAGCAGAAATCAAGCAGCATACCCTAAGCTGGGCTAGGATAAAAAAAAGGCCTTCAGACACCAGTTCCAAATAAAACCATCATTAAGAAGCTTTCTTTGAAAGACAAAATCTCAGACTTTGGTCGCCTATCAAGTAGGGTACAGAGCAGAACTCTAATCACATACCAACTCTCTAGACTAACTTTTTTTACTTCCTTTCAGCCACAGCCTCAGAATAAGATTTTTTAAATTATTATTATTGTTTCCTTTTTGCTATATTAATTTCAGAAGTTCCAAAGCCCCTTTCTTTTCCTTGACCATTCCGCTCTCTCTCCTATGAGAGAGGAAAGTATGTTTAGACATAGAATCTGGAGATTGTTGCAATAAATAGACTTGGTTAGGGCTCAGTTTGCGTATTAAAACCCAATATTTAGATGCCAAAGCTCTCCTGCCTAAATTTAGCTATTTCAGAATTACTTTAAATCAGTCTTCAGCATCCATCATATCTACTGACTATGTTACACCACACATGATTGGAAACTTGGACAGCAAGTCAGTCACACATGGAATGCAATCACCTACATTCAGAAGCCTGAATCTGGACTTGATACATCTGTCTGTACCTTATTGCTCTGTGTGGGTAGAACAGAGTTCCACATCTGGGAGATGTGACAAACCACCATAGTTAGACTAATAACAGTAAAAAAAAAAAAAAATAAATGTGTTCTAATACAGCACAGCTGGTACAAAATCCCAGGGAAATACCAAAAAACCCCCAAACCCACCACATGCCGAAGTACAAAAAAAATCCATGAAAAAGCTTGTGAACTAAATATATTTAGTCAAGTCTGCAATTTAATTAAACTGCAAAGCAGTAGCTCCAGTAAGGAATTGAAAGAACTATTATTGTACCAACCTTTGATATGTATTGGATGCTTCTGAGCAAATCATACTCTCCTTTCTTCTTCCACATTCACACTGAAGATCAACCTGCCATATCACACAAGTGAGCAGCTTTTTTAAAGTTTTGTCTTTTTATGGCCATGGAGGGGTGTGAAGGATATAAACTTACTCATTTTAGAAGTCCCATTTTAGTGAATAATGGCTAACTAAAAGTGATGAATAGTTTTGCTTTTAAAAAATCAATATTTTAAGTTCACAGAAAAAATGTCATGCTATCAATATACAAACACGTCATAACTGTTACTGGCTGATAATTAATCCATACAATTCACCTCTGACTGCATTGAATTTTCTTTGGGTATCTAACCTTTGCACAGCAGGATGTTGTTGGGCAGGGTGAAGAAGGATGACATGGAGCCATACACGGATGATTACAATATAATCTTGGAATAATACACGGCTGTTTACACTCTTCATCTATAAGACATTCTCCTTTATGACAGATTCTTTTACATTTGTGCATTCCACATTTTAACATTTGATTGCAGCGAAGGCCACAGGAAATGTCAGTGAGATGACAAGGAATATTACTTCGCAGCTGAAAGATGAAAAGAAAAAGGTGGCAGCTAATGGTAAAGTTTATCAATGGAAATCTCCAAGTGCTCTTACTGTTCACACCTTCATTTGGCACATAAGAATCTTAATACTAAAATATCGTGGGTCAAAGAATGAGTTTTGTTTTATACTATAGTCCAATACATCAGTTGGTCTGAATGCATTTGTAATAAATGGAAATCTCCAAGTGCTCTTACTGTTCACACCTTCATTTGGCACATAATAATCTTAATACTAAAATATCGTGGGTCAAAGAATGAGTTTTGTTTTATACTATAGTCCAATACATCAGTTGGTCTGAATGCATTTGTAATAAAAGATACACTTCTCCAATTTAATCACATTAAACTTCAACTCCAGCAACATATTCCATTTCCAAGAAGACACAAAAATCTAAGCCTACAGTCCTAAAAAACTGTTTAGTATTCAAAAACATTAATTGTCCAGACTTACTTCATGCTTGCCCATACACCATTTCTGAGTGAGATAGGTACAGGGGGGACATTTCTCCTCACTATGACATGAATGGTACACTGCAGCCACAGAAATATAAAAGTCATAACAGTTTTATTAGCATACTTCAATTGAATGCATTAAAGGAGACAGTAAAGACTAATGAGTGCGCATTTCAAAACTACACAATTTCCGGGAAGGATGATGCATCATGTAAGAATAATTTATTATTTAAAAATTATGATGCCAAGTGTTTAGGTGAATATTCTCTATACACTTTAAATTAAATAGCAGGTAATTTTCTAACTTGTGAGTAGGTTATACCCCCAGGCAAAATTTGTCAGAAACTGTTTGACCCATGCTATTTATTTTGTGATCAGCCAATGTAATTCCAAGGAACATAGAAACTAATTATTCCCTAGATTATCATACTATTTCAACATAGCACTTTGGAATACAGCATTTAATGTGTTGTGACTAATAAGAAAAAACGTCAGTGCTTTTACCAGTAAGAAGTACCACTAGTAGTATTCATTGCAAGTTTTTAGCTGGTTGGCTTTTAAGTGTAGACTCTTGAATATATATTTTCAAATAGACCTATGTACACTTTTCTACATTTTGATTAAAAGAACCCCAGATTTAAAAAAAAACAACAAATCAACAACCACATAACAAAACCAACCAAACTAAAACCCCTAACAACCAACAATAACAAAACCAAAAAAACCCCATCAAAACTGAATGGCTTCACTTACCTGGATGATCACAGTCATGTGGCCTGGTGCATGTATTTTTACACTCTGGTGGCTGAGTGCCACAAGGAACAGGGGATAAATCACAGATTCACCACAATAACAAGTTAACTCATCAAAACCTGGAAAAAAAAAGGTCATATATATCCTAATGGCTACATCTATTTGCATGTTTCCTCTATGAGAAATCTTTACATAACATGCAAATGTTTTACTCCAACATCTTTTTTTAATAATACAACACTAATATTTAAAATTAGTGAATTTATTAGCTTTCATGGCTCGTACAGGAAAACTAGACTATGATGACTTGGTTAGGAATCATGCTTTGCTTTGAGTAGTTCATTCACATCAACATTTTGAACCAGAGCAAGCAAAATGTTCATGTTAAGTTGAAAGCTTTGCTGTTCTACCTTTGACTTTAAGAAAGGGAGGTATCTTTTGAATTCCCTTCAAATTGAAGGGCAATCATTGAAATTTTATGTTCCAAATTTCCTGACATCACTGTTTCAGACCAGCATTTAGATTTTGCAATTTTGTCAAGCCCCAAATATAGTACTATAAAGATTCCAAAGAAAATTACCAAGCGACAGCAAGTCTTCTT
The DNA here is from genome assembly GCA_032173965.1 of Sitta carolinensis. Classification (NCBI taxonomy): domain Eukaryota; kingdom Metazoa; phylum Chordata; class Aves; order Passeriformes; family Sittidae; genus Sitta; species Sitta carolinensis. The sequence continues at coordinate 52,994,288 of CM063284.1, read as the reverse complement.
TATGGTATTTATTATTACATTGATCCTCATAAGCATCTTACAAACCTGTCCAAATACTTCAAGCCCAACTTTGTATGTTTTGGAAGTTCTCTGTCTCAGGCAGTACTCAATTTATTCTGAGTGCATTTTTTTATTTTCCGTGTTTGGGAAACAAGTTTTAAACCCTTAAAAGATCCAAATCTGAGTGATAAAGTAATAGAAGTATTTACATACACCACCCCAATGAAAACACTGCACAAAAATTAATACAATTCACTGCTTTTTTTCAGACTATTAAAAAACTGGTAGACTGACTGGAACACAAACTACAGTTCAAACAGATAAATGCTTAGTAAAACAAAACAGTAAGGAAATATTTGACATCATATAGAAGGAGCTCTGAGAATAAAAAGAGAAAATGATTGGTCTATAAACGAATAAAGAGATAGTGGATCAGGGAAAACAACTGAAAATGGTGGTGGAGGTAAGAGAATAAAGGGGCAACAAAACTACAAACCAACAATTCTAACCTGAAGAGGAGTGTGTTAAGGGAGCTTCTCAAATCAGCAAGTTCTCTAACTCTGGAATCACAGGATTCCAGAGTCTGGCTAATAACTGGTTCTCTGTCAAGTCCGTAGGAAACTTGTAAGGCTCTAAACAGATGAATGGGGATACAATACAGCATCAACCCAGGACACCTTCCTAGTTCACCAAAGCAAAATCTTTTGAACTCTAAACACCCCAGTGTTCCTACTGTCCCACTTCTATAGATACTGATAGCTACTAGATCAATATTCAGGTCCAACCTAGGGCAGGACTGAACACACATTACAGAGATGAGACACACAATATATATACAGCAATAACAAGACCAGATACACAGACTAACACAAAGCCAACTGAATAACAAGATTCAAGTAAAGAGGAATACCAATAGCTAAGTCCTGTTCCTTCTCTTCAGTGCATCAGGACTGAAGCTTATTAGTGAATGCACACACACACATACATATACACAATTCACTCCAAATTCACATGCACACCACATTCATAAATCTGAAATATTAGCACAGGCTCTGCCTAATATCCATGCCTGGACAGACTCCTTTCCCAGGCACTGGCTGAAACCTTGGGTATTTCCAGAGGCAGATCTCCTCCTACTAGCTATTCAATCCAGCTTTGAAGCAAGCTTGTTAGAAAATTGCACACAAACCCTCATCCTTCTATGTGCTGCCACCCAGATCAAGGGGTCCTTATAATTTATGATCCCATTCTTCAGCTGTTCACACATAGGATACATCAATCTGGTCTCTCAGTTGCTAGTATAAGTACTATGTGCTCCCACGATGTGCAGCCAAGCCTCCAGCTGTTGGCACTCAAGAACTCTCACACACTGATTAGAGAACGAGACAACACTGAAAGATATTAAATCTTAACTATGACAGGATAGACAGTGGACATGAGGTGTACAGATCTCTTTCAGATAAGTAAGTTGACCAACAGTTTCATTTGTGCAAATGGTGTCTTTTTATTTTGCTTTCCATTTTTGACTCCATTTGTACATGCATCCACCTCGATCCCGCCCAAATAATCTAACAAAATGAATTTTTTCCCCATTAAAGTGGCTTGAACCTGGCTGGATGCCCGATACCCACAAAAGCTGCTCTATCACTCCCTTCCACAGACAGGGGAAAGAAAATATAATGATTTGAGATAAGGACCAGGAGAGGTCACTTACCGAATACCATCATGGGCAAAAAAACATTTTCAAAACTTGGTAAAGACTCAGTTTGGGGATACTGACTGAGTTTATTTCTAATAAAATCAGAGCAGGATACTGAGAAGCAAAATAAATCTTAAAAACGTTTTTCTCCCATTCTTTCCTCTTTCTCAGGCTCTACCTCCTACCCCCCAATGGGAAGGGGTCAGGAAATGGGGTAGCTGATGACACATTGTTCCTGCTGCTGCTAAGGGAGAAGTCCTTCCCTGCTCCAGAGCTAAGTCCCTCCCAAGGGGAGCTCTCCATGAACTTCTCCAACATGAGTTCATCCCACATGCAACAGTTCTCCACAAACTGCTCCAGCGTAGGTCACTGTTCCAAAGCGTGCAGTCTTTCAGGCAAAGGCTGCTCCAATGTGGGTTCCCCCAGAGAGTCACAGGTCCTACCAGGAAACCTGCTCTAGTGCAAGCTCTTCTCTACACAGGTCTGCAGATCCCTTCCAGGATCTTGTTCCAGCACAGGACTCCCAACAGTTCACAGCCTCTTTCAGGCACCCACCTGCTCCAGTGTGGGATTCCTGTGTGGGCTGCAGGTGGATCTCTGTACCCTTGTTGACCTCCAAAGGCTGCAGGGGCACAGCTGCTTCACCATGGTCTTCCCCAACAGCTGCCCTGCTTCAGCACCTGAGCACCTCCTCTCCCTCCTTTTACACTGACCTTAAGTGTCTGCATAGTTGCCTCCTCACCTCTCTGACTGCAATTACATTTGTAATGTAAAAAAAAATAAATTTTTTTTACTTCTTAAATATCTTATCAGAGAGTAAAAATACTGTTATTCCTGATCAGCTTGACCTTGGCCAGTGGTGGATCCATCTTATAATCATCTGGCATTGACTCTGCTGGACATGGGGGAAGCTTCTAGCAGCTTCACACAGACACCAGTTCTGTAGCCCCTCGCTTCCAAAACCTGGATTCAAACCCAGTACAGCTACTGACCCCTGTTTAGCTACATCTATACCCAAATCTGCTATTTCTGCTATTATCAGTGTGGTTATACCAGCATCACACAACTACAAGAGTTCTGTTGGCTTTGAGAAATTCCACTCCCCAAAAGGTTCCCTATACCTCACTCCTCCAATGACTTGTGAAGCTCAGACATCTCTCGCCCATATGGGTGAGGAACAGATGTGAAATTTCCTATCTGAAACTTTTTTTTCAGCTTTTCAGTGTTTTTTGTTATGTTCAGAAATTTCTCAAAGCTGGTTATTTTTTATGATCTATTCCATCAATTAAATCTCAGGCCAGATCCTACTCATTTGCCCATGTATCCTGAAGTACAGCAGATAGTAAAAACAACTGCAATTTTTGTCTAAGGAGACTAAATTACAATAATAATACAGCAAATAAGCAAAAAATACAGCAAGTAAGAATGCTAGGGAGAACAAACTGTTATGGGTTAGAAGAAAGAAAGGGAAAGCAAAAGGAGAAAAGATTCAGAATGTCCATGGACTTCATGTGGAAAGGAAGCATGGGAAAGAGTAGTGCTTTGTTGTCCCTTACTACAGGTTTTGAAACAAACTATAGTACCATATCCTTCAAAGCTACAAATCTTCCTTAGTCCAGGAAGATGAAAGACTAGATGTGAGAACCAGGACATCCTTCTGACTGTACTGGGAAGATTGATAAGTCACAAGAATTTAGATAGAATGATAATTAGTATGTCACAGGGTGAAAAAGTAGAATTTGTGGATTTTAGAATGTGAGATCAGGGGACAAAGATGGAGGAAATGGGGTGTGTCCCTGAGCTGCTTCTTCATCCTCTTGTTCTCCATCTTCTGTGGCTGTGTGGCACATTTTGGTTGGTCTAGAAAAAAAGTACACTGTACAACATAGTGGATAGATATTGGAGAATTGTTATAAATAAAGTATACATAATTTTCAGTATAAAAGATAGTGCCATCCCAAGGGCAGAAGGGCGGGAGAGCACAGCCCAAGGAGAGAACACCACAACCTAGCCTGAGGAGAGAACACAGTGAGGAGTTCAGCACAGCCTGGCCTGCAGAGAAGACCATGGTGGGCCAGGGAATGAATATGGGATAAGCAAAGAATAAACAGATTCCTGAACACGAAAAAACAGATGACTTGACCTCTTCTTCAGACGCAGGGCTGGGGGAAAACAGAAAGCCTTCACAGAGACAGAAACAAGTTAAGTTAGGTGAAAGTCAAACTCACAGAGCTCTCAGAAACCCCAGGAAGGCCCAGACAAGGAAAAAAAAAAAAAAAAACCCAGCAAGAAAAAAACATATATTTTTATATTTTAAAAAACCTAACAACTAGACACCAAAGTCTTTGGAAGACCTGAATGTTAGACAGCTACACTGGTTGCTTGCTATTGATGAGAAATGATAGGTGAAGAATCTTATAATGAGAACTCCCTCACCTGCACTAATCAGGATAATGGGGATCGGATGCAGAGGTCTGATCCAAAGGACAGAAATACACTACCTGAACACCTTGTTTTTGTTTTTTAATGCACTGTCTCTAATGCTGACATTATTTGTTTTCCCCAAGAAGATGTATTCCTGTCTTGAAGTACACTGTGTATGTATAAAGAGACCCTGGCACAGAAGGGGACCAGACTTACCAGCACTGAGAAAATTACACTGATAAAATAAAGTATCTAGGAAGCACACAGAGGTGTAGATGCATTCTAGTGTTGCACCTTGATGTCAGCCTTCACCACTCCTAGCAAAAACAGTAGTGGAGATGAAAGCAGGGCAAGAAATACAATCTAATGAGTGGGCAAATGACTTACAGCTGGCATTTGATACCATGGCTGATACAAAGCAACTGCAAAGTGCTATAGCTAGACAGGTGAATCAGAGTCAAGAATGCCCCTCTGAGTGGTGAGAAGGACCCACCATCAACTATAGGGTCAGAATCATACAACATATGCCTCTGAAATCTCAAAAAGCAACAACTGGATAAAGCAGGTAAGAAGTCTTTAAAGATTCTGCTTAGGTGATTTACCTCTGGGCAGATTCAGAATGAGAAACTTCAGGGACACAGATGTTTAAGCCAAATTGCCATAATAATCTGGTTCCTGAAGTAGGTAACTGTTTTTCCTGTATTCAGAAAAAAATTCAGCAAGGAAGATTGACCTCTAGATTTTATCACACAGAACAGTGGAGCATCCTATTTAACAATGGAGGCAATCTGTAGGTCTCCTTTAATCTGAGAGTGAAATACAAATCCTCAAAAATATTGCAGCAATGTGGAGAAAAGTTTAATGACCTTAAATATTACACCCACGGGATTCAGTGATGAAAAACAACTGCTCAGAAAAATCTGTGCATTCTGACTTGACTAGACCAGAAGTTACTTAACAGGACCTCTGAAACACTAAGATTATTATTTTGCTTTGTCAAGAGAAATGTTTGAAATATTTCTCTTTGACACAATATTTCTTTGACACAGAAATACTTGTTTTCCTAATGAGAGATGCATTCAACATGTGCATCATATTCACAGGCTGTTAAGACAGACTACAATGCTGTTTCAAGCACAGTGAGCTTCAGAGGCTCTAGCACCTTCTCTTTTCCAGAATGTTTCCGTGAAAACTTGATCTCCATAAAATGGAGGTCTTTGACCATGACCATTTGCATATAGTACAGGAGAGACACATGTACTACTGCAGTTACACTTTGAGCTGTAAACAGTATCTTTACAATCTACATCACCTTTCTCATCAGTGTGAAATATATCACATTAACTCAGAGTCAGACAGAAATATTAATGTATTCCTAGAATAAATAACAATTATGTATTTTTTAATATAACTCACTTGTTTGCCAGCATGTTTGACAACTGCCCCGATGGCAGGGTTCTTCACATCTATGAAGCCCACAGTTGAGTTTACGACCACAAACCAAAGAGCACTTATGTTCTGTGTCCTAAGAGATGACAAAAAAGAAAAAGCGGAATTGAACTATATAAACCCTACTGGTTACTTTTTCTTCTTTGAGGTTCCAATCTACTTCTAATAATAGAGTGACAAAACAATATACTGCAAAAAAATAGCTTGGGCCAAATCTATGCAGTTTTTCCATCACTGTATGGATACACAATTTTTAAAGCAGATTCTGTTAAGACTTCTATTACAGACAGAGCTACAAGGTTTATGCTTCTTCTATTAAGTAATATGCTTTCCATCTCCATTCTCCCTGGAATCACTGCATTGATAAAAAGCACCTTTACACTGATTTAACTGCATTTAGGCTGAAATGTGGTTTTACATTTATAATGATCCCTATAAAACAGAACTTGCAAAATAAATACACACATACAAGGTTTTTGAGTATGACCAACAAAGCAAATAGAGAATAAAGATGCACAAAAATGGAAGGATACAAAAGAAAGACTTTTAACATCACAACCAAAATCAAACACACATTACATCAAACAATTTTATAAAACCACAGATACACTTACCACACAGCAAACTTCATTACACTTGTGTCGTCCACATGATCTCTTCTTATTGCATCGCTTGTCACACATGAATGTAATAGCAGCTATTAAAAAAAAAAAAAAGTCCCCCAAAGTCCTAACTTTTAGATCTTTGCATATGCAAAGAGATTAAAACCTACAATCACAGTATTACAGTAAGGCTGTTGCTGAGCATGGTCTAGGAGAGACTAACACAGGGTAAGCCAGCAAGCAAACTTTTAAATTACTTGTTCTCCCTCACAATTATCCCCATGTGGGCACTTGCCTTTCTTTAAAGAAACCCTTATTCAAAAGGATTTTGGAAAGCAGAATACATGAAGCTCATTTACTTCCCCTTAATCTTCACACCATAAACTCTGCACAACAGAACAAAGAAGACAGGATACTCTGATACACTGAAGTACCACGAACATCCAATTTAAGACTACTTAAATTGGTGGAACAGTAAAAGTCAGCTAAAAACGACTACTGCTATATGTTCATGACACTACTGCTAGCAAAGAACATGCTTATTACCATATACATCTAACAAAAGGGAATCACTTCTGAATTCCAGAACAGCAAAGTCTTCATAGACAAAAGCTCAAATTACCAAATATGTATATTACTTCCTTATATATCTTGTAAATAAATACTTCAGTAGTCAGGGGTCAACCAAGCGTAAAGATTTCACTGACGGGAATTTTGAGATGTTACATCCAGAATACCATCAAATGGGAATTCTCTGCCATGGTCAGATGCAAAGACCAGCTGCAAAGATCAACACTGTAAAATGTGAAGCAGAATCAAAGCTTGTATTTCCCCAAAAACATGGGCAAGATCAGAGTAAAAGTATCACACTGAATCTGAGCTGAGCAAGTTGACCAAAAGTTACATAGGATGATGGGGGAGTAGGAGGGGGATACCAACCCATTGAATATGGCAGGTGATGTAAGAAACCGTTGAAAACAAGACATTGTCTGAAATCTTTAAGATCAAACGTGAAGAAGTCTTTCCTTATGTAAAAGATGAATGAAAACTAAATATGTTTATTTCAAACCTTTTCCCAAACATAGCAGCGTGACCAGTAGCACAAACAAGCAGCAGAAATAACCAACTTGGCATAGAAGTATGGATAAAAGATGCAGTACAGATCAGCTGTTTGCCAACTTTGTCAATCAAACCCCCTATTACTATGAGCTGTGGTAATTTTTGAACAATTTTACATTATGTATGTAAAATATATTATACCTTTATTTCTGAGAAGAGCACATGGAATTTCCTAGGAAACAAACAGGGAGTCAGAGTAAAATAGATGAAACAATTAAAACAGACTTATCTAGAAAACACTTGGTCACATGAAAGAAGCACACTCAGTTTCCATGGGTATAACACATCTGTATACAAATTGAAATAAAAACTGGAAAAAAATATCCTCAAATCTTTTAACACAATATTTGTTCCTTAAAGATTCAATACCAATTTTTTAAAAATGCAGGTTTGAATTCTCCACTTAATTCAGCAGAATTAAGTGTCGCTGTAAACTGAGAGAATAGGGCTTGTCCCAAGAAACCAGAAATCTGTGTAATGGAAACCAATAGAGCTCTCCCAGAAAATATTGACAAGAGTGCATAAATTTGTGCTTTGACCAATTGTCCCAAAAATGCTAGTCTCATGGAAGAAAGGAAGAAGTAAAATGCTACAAATTTATATCTAAAGACCTCAACATGAAAATAAAATGTGGTGGATAAAAATAATGCTGTTGACACTTGAACCATTCACCACCACTTTACATTCTAAGCTGTCATTTCTGAGTATCACATTTTTCATAATTCATTTAACATTGTAATTAACACTGATAATTTATTTATCACTGTAGTTCACTCTTTTTAAAGAAGCATCTTTCTGGTGTGTGAGAAACTTCATAAACTAAACCCAAAACTTCACGACTTTATTTCAGGATTCAAAGTGCAATCTAAAGCCTTCTACCCCATAACTACCTTCAGCAAACCTGTAGGAGAAAACTGTTCCAACCTCTAGCAAACTCTGTCATTTCTAGGCAACTACAGAGTTATATATATATTCAGAAGCCACCTTTACTTGCAGATGATATATAACAGGTCAGAAAAGTCATAAAAGCTTCTGAGATAATAGCAAAAAATTTTAAAGCTATAATTACAGAAAATAGCATAATTTAAAAATATAATAATTACTAAGTAACAATAGCTAAGGATCTGCAGGATCACTGTATAAATGTAAGAACAGGAATCAGTAACAATATAGTCTCTACAAAAACTTCTACAAGGAGAATACAAGCTATTACTATAAAGTTTTTATTAGGCTGCCTTTCTTCTCTCAGTTTGCTTCTCTCAGTTTACTACTCAGTTTGTAGTTTGCAACACTACCAATTCCTTATGCTACAAAAATACTCCAGAAAAATACAGAATTTTGTAGAAAGTTAACACTAATAGAACTCTGTTCAAACTCTGTCAAAATACTTTTAAAATTGCCTTAATAGCAAAAAGCATGTTACCACTTCACAGTATAAACTAGATACCATCTATCAATTAGTATACAACATAGGTTCTTGCAACTAAGGAGCACAGCACTTCTTTACGCTTCTTCATCTCCTTTTTCTCCACAGCTTTAAAAAGCACCAAAGATTAACTGTTTCTGTGGTTACACACTCACCTTTTTTTTGAAGCCACACCTACAATAAATATTTGATGTGTGAGAACATGGTCTACAGTCTCCTTCGTGGCAAAGGCCTTCACATGTATGAATGAATTCTAGCAAAATGAAAATACAAATATTAAGAATTAAAAAAAATCTGTGACCTGGAACTTCATATTTATTAGGAGCTTCACTAGTCAACAATATTAAGCTTATGCACCGTTGGGTTTTATTTCCTTATTTTGAAGCATTATTGTGAATACACAGCCAGACTGCAGGCTCTGTAGTCATTTTTACACTCATTTTGGTTAAAATGCAAAATTGCTAAAAAAATATTTATTTCTTGAAACTAAACATTTAAAGACCACTTTTTGTTTTGTTTTCAAAACTACTGATAACGAAGGGTTAATGTAAGAACAAAGACTGTGTCTGTGTACTTTTGACAAAGAAATAGGTGTGCCCTACTTCTAGAGCAAGGACAGAGGGAAGATAAAGGGACTGGGGGAGTGAGTACATCTGGCTTAGGAAGGCAACCATAGCCAAAATAAGATCATAAAAAGACTGAGCCAGGAGGAGAGTTTTATTGTAATGAGCAATAGTAATATGCATGAGATTTCTGTGAATTGTGAAGCATATATATGTAATTAAGGTATATAAGCAATGTGCTTGAAGAGAATCAGAATGCACACTAGGTGAAGCTATCCCCCCTGTAGCTGGCACTGCAATATAGAATGCGTGCTTCTTAATGCTGCATTGGTGTTAGGAGTTCTATTCACCTGACTTTTGGTGACACTATGAGATACTTCAAATACTCTGATACAGAAATTTCTAATTACCATAGCTACCACAAGAAAGAGGTTTGCCACATGTTTTTCCACACGATGGGATAGGATCTGTGCAAATTTTACGTTCAACACATCCTAGTTCCAGTAACTTGCTGAGAGGAGTCTGACCACAGGGACAACGATATACAACTTGTGGAAGTCGTGGACAGAGCTGGCAAGGCTGAGGATGGCATACTTGCTTACAGTTGTGCCTCCCACAATTTAATTTCCTAGAAAAAAATCAAAGAAACAAAATAGAAAATAAGAGAAAAATTAAAAGGTGAATTATCTAAGAGTATCACAATAAGTCATGAATAGAACGACCGTTTTCTTTTTAAAAGCCTGTTATAGTGATCTTACTTGCCACATATATTCTGACATGAGAAACTCCCAAAACCATCAGAGAATTCTTCCTTTGATCCACACAATACTTCCTTAAAGTTGCTTCCACAGTAACACACTGAAAGAAAGCAATATTCCACAGAAAAAAACACAGGAGAATATCAGTGACAAAATACCTCCAGCAAATATAAAAAGGTAAAAAGTGAAAAATTGTTATAGTCAATTTTTAGAAGGATAAAGAAGTTGCTCCTCTTTAGATTTATTTCATCAATGAAAGTTTTTTTCCTATAGAAGCTGGAATTCCAGCATTATTTGTTTTGATAAAGTGGTACTATGTGCATAAAGTTTATTTAATAAACAGTGTACATAATAAGTTAATTATTATCTGAAAAGTTGAGAAAATTAGCTTCTGATTTTCTACGTAAACTGTTCTATAAAGTTATTTATATACTGGCATACATATTCAGTCAATTTAATTTCCATTAAAGACTAAGTTTAGAGAATTTTAACAGAAATCATGAGAAGCTTGTTGAAATGTTCTTTCCTATACCTTTTTCTATTTTTCTTCCATGTACTGTCTAATTAATTCTTATAGTAAAAGATTCAGTAGGATCAGAGGACAATTCAGATAGGAAACGATTAGTTAGTCCAAACCCTTACCTAAAGAATAGTCAGCAATGAGATCAGACCACATTACTCAAGTGTTTTAATTCAGTTGGTCTTGAAAACCCCAAGAAAAGAGGTTTCCCTTACAGCTAGTGACAAGGAATTTAAGCACATTGTCTTTCATCCTTCACACATGCATAGACCATCTCTGTCCTCTTAAATTACTTATTAGTTACTGAAAGGCCACTACTCACTCAGTCCTCTCAAGCTAAGGAAGTCCAGTATCACCATCTTGTCCTAATAAGGCACATGCTCCAACAGCCTAATCATCATGGCAGGATTCCAACAATAGATTGTCGTTGTGTTAAGTAAAAACCGGCACTTGCCTCTTGGTACTGATCTTTTCCACTCCCTTGTTTTCATTGTATAGGGTGGATATCTGTAAAGTATTTGAGTACTTACCTTGCTGAACTGTTAACTGGCAAGGTGAACATTTTCCTGCATGGCACACTTGAGTACAGCTGTGCTTTCCACAGTTTAAAGTATTTCCACATACATTAGAACAATGAATTTTTGTTGATTGGCCACATCGAACTGAGTGACTGTAGAGAAATGACACCATAGCCTGTCAGCTACCTTGACATCTATACAGTATTTAATAAAAGGGGAAATAGATTTTCAGTAAAATGACAAAATCTTCAAAAGGCAGCATAATTTATTAATGAAAGTTTTTAGGAAAGAACACCCCTAGTTTTTCCCTTACTTCCCCCCTCTTCCACCTCACTGAAGTAAAACACCTATCACAGTAGTTAGCCAGAATTTTTCCTGAAGCAAACAGGGGAAAACAACCCAAGGTGATGCTAAAATTTGAATGTAATGTATGAACTCATGTATGCATTGTCAGAAAAGCAGATATTTCCCATACAGACATCTTTCTGAAGACTTAAACATCCTAAATCCTTTGAACACAATGAAAATAGGGATATCTGCCTTAACAGTGGGCCAGATGTCTATGAAAATAACTGAGTTTTTAATTAAATTGTCAAAAAATGGGACAAAATCAATTCTCCTATTTTTTCAACTCTAGATGGCTCATACAATGGCTGTAAAATATGTACTTGAAATAGTAATTTTAAAACGTTTTAAAGTTGGTGATGCCATGCCATACACCCTGGATGTTCATACAGTACATATGAAATGCTATTTTGATGAAGGTTTTAAGTATCAAATATACTATTACAAAAATCAGCAATCTGGTGAAGTAACTGACATCTGGGAAAAAAATAAAACGAAGTTGTTGCATCTACTAAACTTTAAAATTAAAGAAGTCAGAAAAACAACAACAAAACAAACAAAACCCAAACAAAACCCACAACCCCCCCTTAACAATAAAAGGAGGTAATATTATTATAGAAGATAAAACTCAGTAATCTACAAGCAATCCATTTTTCTGCTGAAGACAAAGTGCTTTTATCTACAAATACTGCCACAGAAATTGCAGTACCTTCTTCTGAAAAATTAAGATTGTGTAGTATTAGATTCAAACTCTGAGAAATAATTGTAAAAATCTGAAAAATCTTTTCTCTAGAGCAAGAATGCTGAAAATCAGTTTATATTTGTTTTGGTTCTGTAAGCAAGCTCAGGCAAACAATTTATTACATATCAGTTCTAGGTTGTTACTGTGACGCAGAGAGGGAACACAGCAACACACACTCAACAGGTGTTCAGGTAGAGAAGAAGAAAAGAACTCTCTCTTTTATTGTTGACCTCATATATATATAAGTTTCCGGACAGTGACAGAGAAGTTACCACCTCTCCATCTTCACTGGTCACTTGAGAAGTCCATCAGGTGATATCTTTTCACAAAAGAATAGAAACATGATCCTTGTTTATCTTACAATTCATGAGAACTGACTCTATTATACTAAAACAAATCAGAAGGCTTATTTTCAGGGACAACACTAGGTAACTAGAAAAAGGGATTCTAAAGACTCAGGCCAACTAATTATGAGAGATCACACATAGTATTGGCAGTACCATATTGCTATTGGCAATGACACTATATGCACCAAACATGCAAGCTTTCAAGTCTGGAATACACTATAGACTTCTCTGTACAGTTTCTGAGAAAAGCACGTTGTTTTTGAAATTATTATTTCTGAAATTAAGTTATTAAAGACCTCATTTCATTAAAATAGAAAAGATGTGAACCTTTTTCTACTAAATTCTTCGAGTCTTCTAGCAAATAAAATGAATAAGTACTAGTACAGGATGTCAATAATTGAATCAACTCACTGACTGCTCAGACGATTCAGCTACATGTATCAAATTGACATATTTTTGTTATTTTTACTTTCTTTCTTGAAAAATTAAAAGTAACTGCATATTTTCAAAATACAAATTCTCCAAATAATTTTAACCACAAATAAAAGTTACAGCTCAAATTAAACTTTGTTTAGCATATTTTTAATAAACTATAAGAAAGAAAAAAATTAGTATATAAAATTTTAAACTGCTCTTTTGTTTGTTTATAATAACTTAGCTTTTGTTTGCATAGTAGAAGCATTCTTACCTTGTTTGTCCACATTCACATGTTTTTGTCACAAAGGCTGGGCACGAAGGGCAAGGTCCTGGGTGGCACAGACTTAAAAGTCAAAAAAACAAAGTTAACTTTAGCTTTATTACACCCCCTGAGACATAATCCACCATCACCCAACATTATTGCATTATCAGATCATTATACAGAACTCCTATATTTCTGCAGGGTGTGAAAGCAGTCTTAACACAACCAAAAAAAAAAAATTTCATTGTTAGAATTGCATCAGTCTCAAAGATCACTAATGTTGGAAAAACTGTATTCCAGCTGCTGTCCAATCAACAGTACTACTAACGAATCAACTCTGCTACTGACACATTTGATAATTTGCATTTCACCAGCAAACATGCATCAACTCAACTGTGTTCATCGTTGATAACACCCAAAATAATCATCTTACATCCAAACCATTAGCATATTTATTTCTTCGGTGATCTTAAACACAATAGAGGTAAGAACTTCTCTAGTAATTTCTTCTTTTGAGCTGGTGGTTTTATCTTTGAACTCAGCACTTTTAGTGCCACCAGTAAGAGGTTGTGCTCCTCTTCCTGTAAGGTAACACATGGGAGACACAGGAAGTCTGCCTCTGTTTTTTTCTTACTTTTAAGGGCAATTTCCTGGGAGTGTCATCAATTCCAGTCCTTTACATATCAGATCTTGTCTCCTACTTCCAAGAAACACTAGATGTTCCCTATCTGCATGTAAGACGTTGGTTGGGTACAGACAAGCCCAGGTTTGTGAAATTATACTTAACTATCTTGTCTGCACTCTTTCTTAGCCAACTCCCAGTTCCCTTCATTTGCAAAAACAGCAGCTCTCATTTGCAGCAATTATCATTGGCCAGGAGTGACCAGCACACACATACCTAGCCAAAAGAAAAAACCCAGAAACATCAGAAAACCCATAAACACAGACTAACCAGTTACATGGTAACTACTAAATTCCTCAAGGACAGTAACTATACTAATTAGTACACCAGTTAGTACAGTCAAATGCAATATAGTTGAGTCATGCCTCCAGCTTGTCAACAGTGGTCTGGCTTCCTTTCTTCCTTTACCACTCTTCTCAGTTGACAATAAGGCCTAATCTATCACCCAAACTATGCCAGTTCTAACAGTAAAGCCAAGAAATTACACAATAAACCAATTCAAAACAATGAAAAATTCCCCATCATACAAAGCAAATCCAAGAAACAAACAAAACCACCATAACCCTCCATCTTTTGATAGGTTAGTTTTATGACACAGTGAATAGTTGAAAAAGCAACAGAGCAGTCACAAGGGAAGGGAGAAAAAGAAAAATGTAGATGAATACACAGTAAAGCAAGAAGAAGCAAAACCACTGAATTAATTAAAACTGTATTGTGGAACTTAATGATAATTAACATGCATTCTGCAACATACAAGAAAACCTATCTTACAAGAAAACCTATTGTAAAAGGACTGCACCATATATTTTGATGGGATCTATGAAAGCTTTAGGTTAAGGCCATGGGAAAACCCCCCTTAGTGTGAGTAGAAGCTCACCCGCATTGCCCCCTGGGAGTTCTTACGCTAAATGTTTTCAGCAAGTTCTTTGTTTCTCCTGTTACCATTGGTTCGTGTTTTCCGCAGTGTTTTGCATATTCCTAATCCTCCTGTCCTATTAAAACCCTTCCTCAAACTCCACTCCTATCTAAACCTATATAAGTTACTGTTTCTACCCTGGCCCTTGTCTTTTTGGTGCACCCCATACTGAGTTTGCTTTCTGCTCTTTGTTGTTTTCTCACTATTACAGTTTTTTTGTTTTGGGTCACTGAATCATGCCCATCTCTTTTCATTCACTGCCCTCTGACTTTCAACCAAAATCCTGAATGTAACACCCAGCATTACCATCCAGCCCAAGGTCTTAGAGTATTTCACTGTCTTGACTTCAATTCTCACAGATCCATGTAGGATCCTAAAGGCTGGATGCCAAGTTATGAACTTAGCAATCAGATTAAAGTAGATATAAATTCAAAACATTATGAGCTAGGTCATAACTTGAAAAAGTGAGAAGGCACATCATCTTCAGAAGCCTGTTCATGTTCTGTTTTTTACCTGGTGTATTATTTCTCTCAACACTCTCATATATAAGCAATGTTAAGATTTCTTCCATAACCCCACTCCTGGCACGATTTCTGAGGATATTGTATCACACAACAGCAATTTATATTGATCACAAATATTTTAAACTTGTAAATACCAGTAATAGTAGACTGCAGTCTTATAGCAAGATTCCTTTTGTTAGAACAGTATCACACAATTAATTTTCAGACATCTCAAAAGTTTTGACAATGTACGTTTCTGATACAATTTTCTGACCTTTTGTTAATATGAACAGAAAAATTCTAGTAATGCAAAAACTAATGCTTTGAAATCAAACTTCTGACCTTTGAAATAAGTATTTTTTAGCATCCATACATATACACATGCAGAAGTCTCTGGTACAATCTAGTTTAGGCAGAAGCCTCTGGTACATTCTATTTTATGTAGAAGCTACAGCATGGCTACAGTTGTAGGAAATTCTTAATCTATACAACAATAATTAAGATTGAAATTCAAATTTCATTCAGCACAGACATGCACAGAAAGTGCAGAAAATGCTTCTTAGATAATAAAGATGGGTGATATCTTTAGACTTTTAGTCCTGGTTTAGGGGATTAAGCAAAAAGCTAATTTAAATGACTTGACAGTGTTGCAAACGAAACTCAAAAAGGCTGAAGACTTCAGTATTAACTTCTGTTTGGAGCTGCAGATTTTTTTTTTTTTTAACTGAAACTTCATTATCTATCATAAGCATGGAGGATTATATTGCAATTTACTGCTGCTGCTCTAGAGAACTGGCATACGAGAAAAGTTGTGAAGATTATAGTTAGATGTAGACAGAGGAAAAATTACACTTCCATTTGCCTGACAGTGAAAACATGAGATACTGTAATAGAGCTTCTACTGCTGTAGGAAAGATTACAGCACCAAAGATCTATGAAGGAAGTCCAACTACTAAAATTTAAATGAATAGAGAGAAGATTAATTTACTGCCTTTGTAAGACCTTTTCCAAATGCTCTCAAGGCCTTGCGTAGTTCCAATTGGCAGGGACAACTTCAGAGTCTTAAAAGAAGTTCTGCTTTGTCATGAAGTCTATTATCAGGAACATTTTACTGAAGGTTAAACTAGATGTTTCTTTGATGTAGAACCTAACCGGTTTCAGTGGTTTTAAACTAAAAATGTGAAGAGAACTTACCTTGCATTACCTTGCATATTTTTGCTTGAGAAATATTATGCATGCCACAGCACAACACTAGCAAAAGGTCTGCAAAGCATTCCCCTTTCAAACAGCTGCTTGCCTATTCCTCAGCTCTACCTAATCAGTTGTTTATATGAATGGTTACCATTTCAATAAATCTGAGTAAATATTAGATTTATTACTAAACCAGTTGATGTGCTCAGACCTGAGCAGCAGGCCTAAGCCAGAGTTGACTTATAGGATGGATCCTGAGCACTGTGTGACTAACACCATCAGATTTATTTAGCTAAATATAAATGATCAAGGGCTTATTGCTTGCTGTCTAACACCAAACTGCCTGCTTTAGAAACCCTCTTTAGTTAGCAAGAAATGTATCATTTTAAGAAATTTTCGCAACTGACATGAATAGAGGCTTGCTTGTAGGGTATTTTAGGGGAAAACCCCCCCAGCCAAGGCCTGGGCTCTGGCCAAAGCCCTGGCCCTGGCTGGTCAGGAACCATGCCATCAGATTCAGGTGTTTCTGTGCTAAAAATATAATCAAGTCGCTTCAACTGCTGATTTGGGCCTCTAAAAGCTGGACCCACTTTTAGGGTGAATTTGGAGACCTCTCCTACAGGTGGACTCACTATGTAGGACTTTCCAAATTGCTCAGAAGGGTTCTCCAGGTCTTCACTTCGAAACGGGGCTTCCCAGCAACTATGGACTCTGGATGATGGTAAAGTATTTAGGTAATTGGTGATGTATCTATCTTTCTCAATCACTATCCTTTCTCTTGTATAGTAATGACTAGGTGCATTACCTTGCTTATTTTTGCTTGTTATTAAAGCCAAGCATGTAGTTTTATTGAAGGTATAATTTTACTTTTGTATTACCTGTATTCACTGTAAAATAAGAAGACCATTCTTTACATTGTTCTGTGTCTTTTACATCACCCCTGTCAATTGGCAGAACACCAGTGTAAATTACTTATTGTCACCAAAATGTGGTGTGGTGTTGAAAAGGAAAAACAAAATAGTTTTTAAGATATCTGCAAACAGAATTACAGTTCTGATTCAAATCTTATCACCTTATAAGAACATGTGGGAGGAGGGAAAAATGGCACACAGAAAATCCACAATCCAAACAAATAAATACTTGCAAGAAGAAGTTCTGAGATTATCTAAACTTAAGCAAGAACCATGAAATAGATTCCTACCCCAGATGGCAACATTTAACCTTGAGCACTCTTCAGGAAAATCTCTGCCCAAACATAGATCATGATCCAGACTAATCATATGCATTCAAATAATAGAGCTCTGCATCTCTAACTCCACCACTGATACAGCAAGAGGTTTTAAGCAAGCTTCTACTTGCCTTTTGATACAGCAGATGATGGCTTGCCTGTGTCCTCACAGACCCCAAAGATATCCATATTGGAGAAAGCATTTTCCAAAATATACTGAGGAATGTCCAAAACTGGGTAACACTGACTGCTGAAGGTGCATTCCTCTCCAGTTCACTACCCTAAGTTAGTGTCAAGAACATCCATTATCTTGATCTGCATGCCTACTGTTGCCTTACCTCCAGGACTGGATGATCTCATCATGGTTTTATTAATGTGAAACATAAACCTGAATGATAAAACTTTTAAATATGTTTCAACTGGGCACAGATTGGGACTCAATTTTCACAGCTTTTATGCACATCAGATTTTTAGAGACTAAGAATTTGTAGTGCATCCAATGTCACAATACTGTAACTACTCTTCAAGAAGACTTCCCAAAAGAGAATGCCAAAGACTGAGCCTCTGCTGTAGACTAGGACAGGAAAGAAGAACATCTGCTTCCAAGCCCTACAGGAAGTAGGCAACAAAACAAAGTTTGTCAGGCAACAAATTCCAGTCAGGAAGTTCTCAGAGTAGTTAAGAAGTCTGCTTTTTTCTGACTGGGCAAAAGTTATGTCCATGAACATGTGCCTCTCCTGAGATGGAGGCCTACAGCTGGTCTCCAAGAGAATCAGTCTTCTGTTCAGGGTATCAGCCACATCAAGAGTAGTCTGAAAGTTGATCTGATCTAGCATGATGAATAAATTAAGAAAAGAGCTATAACAGTTAAATGCAATAAAATGCAAATCCATGTGTATAAATACATAATGCATAAATATAAACTAAATCTAACATCAAAAAGAAATCTAACAGAACATTTTCATGCATGGGAAAGAAGTATTAAATAATTATTTTGATATTCAATAAAATGTTGAAATATATTTGAAACAGAACACATTAAATATGAAGTTCAAGGTAAAGTTCAGGTAAAGTTCTGAGTTTTAGCAAATCTTAGAAAAAGTGTCAGATGACAATCTATTTGTTAGAATGATTGAAGTTTTTAACTGTGTACCAAGAGCAGAAACGACTGTTTCTATCACAAATTTCCAAAACCAGAAATATGAACAGATGTTAAGGACCAGCCTCCATGGAAACCGAAGCTAGATACAATAGGAGCACCATAAAATTTATGTTTCTGACTAGCAAGCATAGTTATACATTGAAGATTATCTAATGGTGTCAATCTTAGCAATGCTACTACACTACCAAAAAAAAAAAAAAATCTAATGTAAAACATTCAAAATTGAATAGAGCCCTTCTTTGCCTCTCTTCATTGAATTATACTAATAAAATGTTAGCAAAACTAATCTGAGTTACAAATACTGATTAAAATCTCCATGGGATATTCTGGTTAAACTATCTGATGGTCTCAACAAATAAGGAAATACAAATGCCCTTTTATCCTCAACAGTTTGCAAGACAAAAAGAAAAAGAAAAAGAAACGAAGGAAAGAAGTGGTCTTTCTGTTTAAACAAATAGCACTGATCTCAAATTAAGATACTCAAATACTTTTATTTGAATAACAGCACCTGAAAAATCTGTTGGACCACTGGACATGTTCAGAGTTACTTTCAGACACTATTATTTCTCTACTTCAATGAAAATCCTTGAAACCAATTCAGATAGCTGGTTCAGTTCCTAAAACATGATAGAAATGTTGCTACAACTATTGCAGACCTCCTGTTAATGCTCTCATATGAACTCACTTTAGACATAGCAACACAAACAGCTTTCAGGCTTTTCATTTCTTTCAGGCTTCAGCTGAACTAAACCTCTGCAGGTTTTAAATCTCTAAGCATATCCTGGAGTCAAAAAATAAGCAAATACAGTCTTCAGAAATTTTCTCTCAATCATTTCAATGTTTATATGATAAACATTTACTTACATGTTGCAAAGATGTGGACAATCCAAACACTGCCTCTTCTTTCCACAAAGTTCCCCACAGCTATGTGGGATTTCATTTCTATTCCATTCAGGATTGTGCACCTTACCTAAACCATGTCAAAGACAAAAAGATATTTATTCTTTGAATACCAGACTGCATTTGTGAAAAACATCATACCACAAAGAAAAAGCGATACTTTAAATACTGGCAAGTAGTTTTTTTCGACAAAAAAATTATACAAATGTTTATGTTTTTCTGTACTCATACATATTCAACTTCTTTAAAAGAATGTACCACTGGAATAGCAAGCTCCAGAATACTCTTTCCTTCTGTACTATCAATCAGCAGACATACAGGTAGCTGATACATTAAATTAAACTGATAAAATACATGAAAACTAAAAGCCCCCTGTAGTTTGTAAGGCTGCACAGTAGCTAAGAAAACTGAAGGGTGAAACTCCCTTGCTGTCTCAATGCAGCAGGGAGGAAAAAAAAGGAATAAAGTAAAAAGACACCGATGAATTTTGATGAATGAAGCAGAAGTCTTCAACAAGTATGTTAGCTTCAAGTATTCTGTATTTCAGGTAAGCACTAAACCGTATTTTTATTAATCTCAGATATCATCAAATCTTAAAGCTCTAAGTGCATGAGATGGTCATCAGGGTTAAAGTTAATTGCCATCATTAACACTCTTGGTTTCTGCAAGAGAGGAATTTAATTAACAGTGAAGCAACTGAGACAATGTTACAAATTTGAGTTGTGACAATCAAAACCAGGAAGAAAATGTATTTTTGGTGACATAGTTACATAATCTTAATTTTTTAACATACCTTTCTATATTCTACAGTATTAAGTTAGGAAAATATGAATTGACACTACAGATAGCATTTATTCACCTAAGTTTCAATTAAACTAATTGAATACCCAGGAAAGTCCCAAAAATCTGAAACTTCAGAAGAAAAACATGCTAAGAATTTCCTCATGGGTGAAAGAATGAAAAAAAAATCACACTTAACAGCACTCAGCACATAGTACTTTGCATCAAATAGAAGACATCTTTGCACAAGCAACTGATGATGTCCAAATTATATATCACTAATGCAAATTTATCTACAGAAGACTAAACTCTTACGTTACTACATGGTGCTGTGCAAGTAAGAATTCTGCAGACAATTTAAGGTTCTTACTGTAGACCTCCTAAACAATGAAATGGTCTTTAGGCTCAGGAGAATTTCTTCCCTATTTAACAGACAGATGTCCTGCCTTAAAAAGTCAAATTTTCATTTAGTCTAATTTTCATTCATGGTCAGTTGATTCAAATTGACTGAATTATTTCCCTAATAACTGAACTATTATTCCTATATTCATAAGATTTCATACACTGTCATACAAAACACCTGTCTTAACTGCATTGCACTGTTTCTAATTGATTCACTGACACATTTAGATAAAAAAAGAAAATTCTTGAGGGCAAGTTTACTGACATAGTTTCTGTCTCAAGAACATTCTGTTTTCTAGAAAGTGAGGTGAAAGTTTCCAGTGACTATGGTTTAAAGAAAATAAATCTATGTGAAAACAATACAGATCACAGAAGATTCCAAACAAAACTTTCTCATCTATGCAATTAAGTAATATAATTAATTTGTCCTTTTTTTATTTTCTTTTTTTTTTTTATATTTATGGCTTGGTGAGTGCTGTACTCATGCCCTTTACCTTTTTTATTCAACACATATCTACACAGAGGTCTGAAAAGCCCCTGTGTATTTAAAGCCTCTTTTGAATTTAAGCTCCATGTGTCCCTGAACAACATAAATCACAAAACTGATAAATCAATTTAAAGGTAGGCAGCTGTATCCTTGAGTTGTGCACTACTTTGGTGTATCTTGCCACAAAGAAAGACGTAACACATGCAGGTTATTTAATTTCTTCTACAGAAGGAAAACTCACAAGATACCAGCCAAAATCTATCATTATCCCATAAAAATCACTATTTTTACCTAATGTTATGAAAATAGTTACCACTTGGGACTTAGCATTTTCTTTTTATTTTTCAAGCAGCATAGGTATGATTCTCTGTGCAGTCACCTCACAGTGTCAAGAAAATTTTTTAAAAATCAATTTTCAGGCATGTAAGCAAACGAGCACCAATACTGAAATTCATATTAACAAGGAAGAATCAAAATGACAAAACTGTTTTTCTTTGCAAAAGCAGGTGAGAAACTCACCACAGAAACAAGTGTAAGTTTTAGGAACTTGCACAGAAGCATTCTGACAAGCTGGACATCTCCAACCACTATTGCCATCTGTAGATAAAAAAAAAGATAAAAAGAACTTGAAGTAAATAAAAGACCTAATTGGCAAGTCAGTAAAAAGTTCTACTTTGTTTCTTACCACAGCTCCAAGTAAATTAATTTTTTCAGTTACTCAGAAGTGGTGAGAAAACGCATTAATAAAACCACATTTTATACAGTATTGACATCAACACAGCTGTGGTATTTCATTTCAACAGGCTACCACTTTTTATTGAAGCAAAGAGAGATTTTAAACTTCCAATTTTTCTATTATCATATGCCCTGTTATAAGACATACAGACAATCTGCACTGTATCTAAAGCTGTGAGAAAAAAAGTGTTAAGATAGGAAAATTGATGAAGAAAACATAATTACTTTACACAAAGCACCACCTGTACTTTCCTATTCACTATCCTGATGCCTCGAGTTTTAAGTTTTCCCATCCTGCATTGGTGTGCAGCTTTTAGTTTTATATCAAGGGTTAATAAGATCTTTTCACAGGGTGGTGAAGACACAATAATCTTATTTTCGTTAGGAACTCAAGGGCAATCTCTCTAAACTTCAGGCCAAGAACATAAACAACATGAAGGGAGGGGGGCGGACAAGCAGGCATGCAAAGAGGATGAAACTTCATAGTTTGAGGCTACTAATTGGACAGTTGACTCCTGTATGCAAATGGACTGAAACATGTAAAAATGTGAGATCCTGTGACCAAGCAGTCTTTTGCTTCTTATCTTGAAGCCATCCAGGCAGAGCCGTGGCTATGCCAGGTATGGCCTTGAAGGCACCCTAATAAATAGTTATTTTATTCTTAACTTTGTCTTGCCTTTGTTCTAGCTCCACAAGGCATCAATCCTCTCATGAGTTTATGTGCTTTGTAGACCAATTTAGTGTCGCCTCACATTCAGAATAAAACAGCATTATATAAACCAGAAAAATCTAATTTAGCTGATAATACCTAGATATTGCCTAGAACATTATTCTTCAAGTTGTTATTTTATTAAAGAGTAGTTTTCTTTTAGAAGGGTGCTGATTAGCAGTAAAGAAAGAACAGTAAGGTGGAAGAAAAGCTACATTAATGAAGACTTTTTCCCAATTCAGTATGCATCTTGCTATTAAGAATGAGTCTGAGCACTACTGAACACAAAAGGGGTCACAGACAAGACAGATATGTTTTTATATCCATATATAAATACTAAAAACAAAAAAAAAAATCTTATTAACACTTTCTGTCTCTCTTAATCAAGTCTGTGCTGGTAAATTAATAAAACTGATTTCAGAACTATCCCTTCACTATTAAGAAATCTGACCAAGATGCATGATAATTTCATGTTATGACAGCAGAAGGGATTGAAAACATGAAACTCTACGTATGATAAGACAACTGCAGTGCAATGAGAAGCATACATACCATGGTTCACCTTCAACAAGGTGCAACAACTTATGTTACCCATCATAATGTACAATGGAAATTATTTTCACAAATTGAAATTATCCAAATTACAGACTGCCTTGACAGTCTAGAAATGCAAACCTAATGTATACCTGTTCTTTCCACTACCTTGTGCCTATTCATACCCCTCATTATCCTGGCTCATATTACTGTGCCACCAAGATTGCTGCAGAGATCCGTATGATTACGGGTTGAGCAGCTCAACGACAGTGGCACAAGGCATATACTCTCATATTCTTGGTCAAGACCAATCTGCATTTCCTGATGAGACTTTTCTTCTTTTGACTGCTAGAAACTGAAGGATCTCAAAAGAAGCAACTCAGAGGGAAGCACTGAAAGTTGCAGGCAAAAACTGGCAGTAGACAACTAAAACGCATATTTGCTGGCAAAACTGTAAGCACCTTATGTGGCTCCTCCTAAAGCCAGCATACTAAATACTACAGGATTCCTTATGAGATTACAGTATAGCACAGTACATTATATTTAATTACTGCATTAACAATTTCTTTCATTCTTACTCCATGTTATGTTTTCAGAAGCTGTGAAAGTAAGTCTACCCTGAAGGCTTCAGGAGGCCAGCAGAAGGCCGCTCCTACCAACAACTTTGTAAGACATATTTTCTTCATCATCCTTGATTATCTTTGCTCAAAGCACATTAACGTTTATTCGCCCACAAGGGACATGCATGGTTGCCTTCCTCCAAAATTAGAAGTAATAAAAGTTTTGTTCCAGGATTCAGGCGCAATTACAGTAGTATAGAATGATGATAGGATGACTCCTGACATACACATTTGTAAGAAGTGGTCCTCTAAGTGCTCCTTACAAATCCCAATTACTAAAGAAAGTGAGAATGAGGATGATCCTACAGAAAGAATATTCCACTTTGTTGTGGTGTCAATCATCCCTCCTTTCCCCACCCCTGCCAATATTTATCATTCCTGGAATTCCAGAAGGGTGTCAGTGATTGACAGGTTCAAAAAGGTGCTCTCTACCCCTGAAGAGACATTGGCCATCCAGGTGTCCTTTGTCCCTTAAGACCTCCTCACCTGTACCTGGTTGGTGGGCTTCCTGTCCCCTCCCCATCTCCCCTGGTTAAAAGGATGAGCAACCATGCGGTCTGGAGTTCGGTGAGTGTTGTTAGGAAGCTCAGAGGCCCTGCTGGCTAGAATAAATGTTCTGAACTGAACCCTCCGTGAGAACCGACTCCTTTCCTTCACCATCGCCTTAAAGCTTCTCCTGCAGAGGAAAACCTGGAGCAAGCATCCACGAGGAAGCTCATCCTGCCGCTCCCAGAGCACCGGCATGCCCAGACTTATCCCTACAGTCCTAGCTATATCACCAGCTAGCCAAAAGTAGCTCTGGGGTGAAACACCACAGCAACCGCTGTTTGGCTCAGCAGCGAGGTCCAGACAAGCCAGGAAACATCCTGACAGCAATAGTGGACCTTCCAATACACTTTCATGAATCTTCTCATAAACAGAAGTGAAGTAGGCAGAACTCCAACCAAAGACACTGAAATGACAATCGTCTAAGCAGAATCAAGACACCTCATTCCGTTTTACTAGAGATTGTGCTTGTAATTGCTATCCTCTCCTCCCTTCTGGGATAAAATGTTTCCTTACTTGAAACTATTTACCAAAACTTTTGTTTCTGACCACTGAAACTCACAAGTTTAGAAGTGCTGTGTTAGAAGCCAGCATTGGACTGATACAGATTTGGCACACTTGGAAGTGGAACCCACGGGCAGAATAGAAAGACAGTTGTAATACCCCAAATATCTCCAATCCTTCCAGTCAAAACAAAAATACCAGTAAAACTATCTTCTCTACAAAGAAAGGACAAAATTACTTAAATGTTTGTTCTATCAATTTGAGGGCACAAATCAAACACCACATAAACATCAGTTTTTAGAAGAAGGAAGGCGGCAAGCGACAACAACTTCCCTTTTATAAACAAAGAC
This sequence comes from Sitta carolinensis, assembly GCA_032173965.1. Classification (NCBI taxonomy): domain Eukaryota; kingdom Metazoa; phylum Chordata; class Aves; order Passeriformes; family Sittidae; genus Sitta; species Sitta carolinensis. The sequence continues at coordinate 52,968,848 of CM063284.1, read as the reverse complement.
CTTGTGTGCCATGCAGGTATTTTTGTTGGATTGACCTTCGCTATGTGATACTTTAAGGTCACATTCTTTCAAGACATAATTAAAAACACTAATAAAATGCTTGCTTCTTTAAAGGAAAGAATCTTTCCACATGATGGCAAAGTGATACCCAGCAGAGTTCCTCATCCTGACCACGATATCTCTAAGATACAATAAAAATCCATTCTTTAGTTCTGACTGCTGCTGACAGTCTACGTTGTAGAACTAAAAATGGGGGGAAATGTGTGTTAATGTCTTCACAAATGACTCAATTTGAAAAAATGGGTGGAGGGGTCATTACAAACCTAATGATATGAGAAATGGTTATTAACATTTTCACAAATAACTTGATCTTAAAGGACCCATCAGGTTCTGAAAGAATGGGTGTGGGAGTCACAGAAACATCAAACTGCCCAGGTTTGTCACAGAGCCAAGCACAGCTTGAACTTCTGAACTTTGAGGAAAACTGCACAGGCTTAATAGACTTATGGAAATTCGCTTCTCCACCTAGGATAGGCTTACAGTTAGTTTTAACAGTCATACGATATGTGACAAGGGCAGGGGGGAATATACATGTTCAAGAGGGAATATTTTGTAGGCAGTTTGGGAAGTCTGTACGTTCCTAACACCTCGACCCAATGGGGAAAGGAGGAGAGCAACATGCAGCTGCGAGTTTAGGATAAAAGGAGGCTACATCCTCCAAAAACTAAAGAGACAACATGGGAGTACAGTTTAGTGAACTCGCTTCCTTTATTTGAATAAAGGTGCACAACTCCTGTCTCTCTTATGGACACTGGCTTTCCACAGCATGATTTTTCCGCACAGTAGGGAGTCAAGCAAAGCACCTACTGGCTCATGGCAGCTGTCCACTGTGAAAGGGCTTTGGTCCCAGCATGGTGTTGAGAGTATAACTGCTAGAGATTCTTGAATAAGAGGATTGGGAATGTTCCTTAACACACCACAGAGCAAGCAGACCAAGAAGAGAGGAACGCCTTATGACTCCACAGATAATCAGGAGACTCTTTCACTTGCCTTGGCCAAACCAGCTGTCATCTTTCAGGTGACTGTCAAAACAACAGAAGGCAAAGAAGTCTCTGAGGGAAGACATCTTCAATATAGCCCAATAGAAATACAGTAGAGTGTAAGAAGACTTTGTTACAATAACCTAGTTCTAGAACTGGTTTCTGGAACTAGAAATCTAGACCTAAGACAGTTCATTGTTTCTTCCCATCCAAGTATGTAGAGCCGTAAGCATGTTTTATCACACTGACATGGTAATCTAGAACACTTCACTTTTCAACTGCACACACACCTTTGCACGGATGCCAATCTGATGGTGTGCCATGGATCTCAAAATTCAGACCACAACACCTGCACTACATCAGTGAGTTTGGTATGAGCAAAACATACATTGTGGCTTGTTCCCACAGGATCCATACTTACTTTTCTCTTGTAACAGACACGAATCACTATTGTTCTTGTTATAAATGTATATTGTAATGTTAGCTTTTCACAAGGATTAAGATGAATGTTAGATGCATAATGGCTTTTGCTGTAATTTTAGAATTTAGGTGTAGTGTGTTTTAACTGCCTGAATACATAAGATAACTTCTGACAGAGGCCCAAGCTACCATCAGCATTCTCCATCTGTGAAAAGGAGACTAAAGCCCAAATCAAAAGATGATAAGAAAGGAATTAAAACTGAAGAACGCATGCTCTAAAAAGGCAGACCCAAGGTGTGGCCATGTAAAATAGTTCCTGGAAAAGTTTGAATATGCATAAAGTCCATGCATGCACTATAAAAAGAGCGGTTCCAAGACATCAGGTGTGCTCTTGGCATAGTGCCAAGGCTCCCAGCCATTTAACCTTTGCTTTATTTTCTGTATCTCTTATTGTCTCTATTAAACTTCTTAAAATTTTACCAAGAGAGTGAACCTCATTTTCCACATTCTGGAACATGGAACTATATGAAATTCCCATGAGGGATGTTATCTACTTCATCCAGGCATTCAGGATTTCTTGTGATCACAAAAATTGTGAAAAATTATGCACACACACACTTTCAGCCTTCTACTATGTATCACAGAGGTTAAGAGCAGCTGCAAGGCCCTACATGGAGGGCCAGTCTCAATAAAACACTGCTGGAGGTTAGGATTTTTCCTTTTTTTTCCCCTTTTGTTTCTCTCATGGAATTTTGTCCCATTTGTTACTAAGGGAAAATAAGGACTGGTACTTAAGAGAGACAAAAGAAATGGCCAAGGAGGAGGAAGGGCGTGGCTGGCTACTCTTACCTGAGGGACTTTCTCTTGAAAAGGGCAGAGATACTGTGATATTTCGGCTTGGGAGCTTGAGTGGCTTGGTTCAGCCTCTAGCTCTCTCTCACTCTTGGCATCAGACAAGGACAGCTGAGCTGCTGCTTACTGTGGGGAGAATTCACTGTCATTGCAGCACCCAACCCTGCACTGCTCCTTTCTTACTGTGGGTGAGCCTTTTCTTGTAAGAACTAAGAATAGACATTGGAAATGGGAACTTATTAACACCTGATCTGATTGGAAAGGACTCTCATCATCTATTTGGGTGCCTCAGGGGAAAATCCAGGACGCTGACCCCTACCCCCTTCCCAGAGGGTGCATCTCCCTGGCTACATGCAGCAGCTGCTATGGAGATGTCCAGCTATCACTGCCCAGCGCCATCGCTTTCTGCTGCGGCCTCTGGCTTTTTTGCTACACTCTAACCCAGGACCTCATGTCCACACAACTCCCACGGCCCCTGCCAAGGCTTCGAAGCTTTCTGTTTCATTTTGTTTGCCACCCCAGGGGGTGTGCCACCCCTTCACTGCTTGGAGGTTCCTGCTACAGCCCATTTCATCATCCAGGCTGCCCACCATCACCACGTGAGGGAAATGCAGCTGAACTTGTGCCACAGCGGCCCCTGCAGCCGCGGAGGAATCACTGCAACTGCCATGCCTGGCCGGGAGCCAGAAGCACCCCTATCGGCTGTGACTGTAACTATACCAAAGGGAAAAGTGCGTGCAGCTGACACAAGACTATTAATGGGTTTCTGAATTTGTTGGTTGCACTGATGTTGTTGCTGTTTGCTTTATTATACATACTAGTATAAAGAACTGCTATTCCTTTCCCCGTACCTTTGCCTGAAATCCCCTTAATCTCAAAGTTATAATAATTTGGAGGGAAGGGGTCATATTTTCCATTCCAAGGGAGGTTCCCGCCTTCCTTGGCAGACACCTGTCTTTCAAACCAAGACTAACTCAGTTGCTGCAAAAACATAAAATGAACATTCAAAACTCATCTTATTAGCAAAATAGGATAGAAGTGAAACATAACAATGAAAAGTTTGAATTAAGTAAGATTTTCTGGAATTCATTATAACATTTGCAGAATCAAAGGAAATAGTGTCCAAAATTTTTTTCCCCTTCCAAAACACAGCAAATTACAGAGTTAGCTAGATTACACTGTCCCATTTCTCATACAGCAGACAATAATAACTGCCAGGATTCTAGTGAACTCCTCATTATCCAAAGCCTGAAATGTAGAACATATACTTAAACAACCTATGCTAAAACAAATACACTCTGAAATACAAAATCTAAACAAGATGAGGTAGCAGAGCCTTGCAGGTTAAGAAATATGTACTAGTGTCTTTATTGGAGCTATGGTACCAGTTCTATTGAGGCCAAAACCTTTAACTTCAATTAATCATTACCTCTAATTCTCTCAATATGAAGATTACGGTAAAATATTCTGTCCACAAATTCTTACACAAAAGGCAAATGGCCCAAAATTTTACTATTTTAAAAGCTTTCAGGATTCAAGCATCTAAATTTTGAAAGATAAAAGCCCCTTAAGCAAGCAGCTACTCTTCTGTCAAGGAATAAGCTGTTCCAGATGGATGAATCAACTCCAAATAAGGTTGAGTCACTCAACAGTCACTCTCAGTTGGGCTTATAAAGTTTGCCAATAAATTTGGTTTTTAACCTCTTGAGAATGTTGTTGCATTCTCCCATGTGCCCACATCAGGATAAAGTAGTACCTCAAGTCCCTTTGAAATAAACTCATCACCACCAGCCCTAGCCAGAAGTCTGACTATGCATCTTCTGCAAAAAGAACTTTGCAACCAATCCTTTCTGCAGGAGATTTATAGTCTGTAAGAACTTCAGTCAAACATTTGGAACAAGGAGACATTGTTTTTCTTCAGTCTGCCCAGAGAGATACAGAAAGACACAAAAAATGGCAAATGCTGAACAGGGTACAGAAAAAAATACAGCTTACTCCAGGATTATCATCTTCAGAGTGTGTCTACACCATTCAACTGAACTGAGCAGTGGCTGCAATTCAGCCCTCGCTTACATCAAAGGATTCAAGGGGTGTAACGTACTGATTTAAGAGTTTCAAAAAGTGTAATACAAAGAATCTGAAACGGTTTAAGCTGATGACAAAGGCTGAAGCTTCTTCTTTTCTCTTAATTCCCTTTCATTGCATGGCATGAGGGATGGATTTCAGGATTTTATCTGAGAAAAAAACTAAAAAGTGGTTGAGTAAAAGCAGACAACTAATGCATGAAGTGCGTCTTCTGCTTGACTGCTCAGCAAAACAGAGATGAGAAATGAGACGTTTCTTGATGTGTAAAAAAACAGTCAGAGAGTTTTGCGTCCTGATGCACTGATTTCATTGTATGATCTTATTTCATTGAATTATCTTATTCCAAATCTGGAAATTAGGGTTAGCTAAAATACTGAAAAGAATCGAGTTATGAGGATTATATAAGGCATACAGAGAACCATGAAAAAAAAAAGTGATTTAAAACTCATTTACAGCTTACTGCTTGCAGTGAACCATTTGCACCTTATGGCTAAATTTTGCCTTAAACAAGCAGTTTAAGCTTGTTTAACCAAAGGAGAAACTTTGGACTAAAAGAGAAACCACTGTTAAGCAACGTCTACTACAGAGGCAGAGTAGAGAGGTTTTTTATGCTAATTTCTCTCCTGTACTGCAAGCCACCACCATGCTACCTCAAAACTCGGAACTTTGTTCAGAAAATTTTTCTAGGCACACCAGACACATACACTCAAGCCGCCATATTTGACACTGCCAGACTTCCACAACCTTCCAGAAAGAAGACTCTGCATACTTCCTGGAGGAGGTACTGGAGTGCTTACTTGAACAATCAGGGTTATGAACCTCCCCATTTTTGATGCGTATGCATACCCCATCTCCAATGTACTCAGACTGCATACCGCGACCATGGACAATAACCCCCCACCATGTCACTGGAGCCATGTGTGGAGATAGATGTCTCTTTTCCTCTGTTCTTCTCTTTCCTATTTTCCTGTCTTAGTGTGATCATATACTTCAGAATGCCTACAATATCTCTTCTTGAATCCATTAAGTTTTCTTTCACTTAAGGTTTCAAAGAAGCTCTAATAAAATTTGTTGTTGTATCAGTTATTCAGTATTGTTTTGCTTTAATCCACCCCCAGGGATTCCTTTAACAACCAACTTGGTTGCCTTGCCTCAGAGGTGGGTCATATTGTTATCTCAGACAATATTTCTAAATAGTTTTCACTACATAAGCAACACATTGATTTGGATATTATATATGCTTGACGCTATATAACACACATTATATATATAGTTTGTAAACATAATATAGAATATATATGAAATACATATTTGAGAAAATACCAACCTTCAGCTTGTGAAGCTGGTGATCGTGCCCACTTCTTGATGCAATTCAGATGGAATACATGGTAACAATTCTGACAGCTCCACACTGGGGCTACTATTCGGACCACCTCACAGCATACCATGCACTCATACTTCTCTGTGGTCAGCTGTTCAATCAGTGACCCTGCAAATAAAATATATTACTTGCACATAAAAGAACAGCTAGCTGAGAAACAAAACTAAAATTCCAAGATTTCATTTAAATTACAGCAAAACTTATTTTACCTCTGTGGCTATGGAAAGGTCATTAGTTTACTCCTCAAAGATTCCAGTTTGATACTTGCTATGCATTTTTTAGCTTCAGAGCAGGAAAAAGGAGTGTAAGATTCCTATTAAAGTGGTAATGCAAATTCCACTTTGACAAATAGTAATTATTCAGATCTTATGAATTAATTGTTTTAAGATTGGCAGAAGTTTGAGATTTTACTCATCACTTTATATAGGAATTCATCTTAGCATATGCTTTAAACAAAAAATATGAAAGCTCATAATACAGAAATCTCTGCCAAAATTACATTTAATTCCTATCCTTAAGTACTCCCAGGAAATAACACAACAAATATTAAAAACAAAGGACCTGGATTATGGGAATTAGCCCTTTATAAAATGAGTGCTTTAGGAGTGGAATTACTAGGAATAAGAGTCAAAGTATAGGGTCTTTTGAGCCATATGAATGAATGCAATAAAGTACTTTGAAAATAAAGCAAGAACCCCACATTAAAGTTAAAATAGCCTGATGTGCAACTATAAGAAACATAAAGCTTCTTTTCTGTCAGTCAGATTACTTCTCACCCATCAAAGTAAAACTACCAAATACACTTTAGAAGTGTCCACAGGCTTTTAAAATATATTAACTACAAGTGTACAGTGTAAAAATATACCATTTTAAAATTGTGCCAACACAAGTGTCAGAGACTGAAGTATTACGGTTTATGGCTTAAACATTTTTACGAAGGACTTTTGCCTATTATAGCAAATAGTATAACAAAAACTGCATGGAAGACTGAATGGGGTCCCTGGGCAGAGGCCCTCAACAGTGAGTTAAACTGCCCAAGGAACAGAGATAAGGAAAGTGACACTGTTGTTCAAAGCATCTGGGAAATGATGGGTAAGACCAGAAGAGCACAGGATGCAGGGATGTCCAGAAGCTTTGGGGGGAGGCTATAGCCCCAGGTTTATCTGCTGCTAGACTTGCACAGACCCTGACACCAAAACAGGGAGGACGAGAGGTTTTGGATGGGTGGCATAGCCTCTAGTCAGAGGCAGTGAACGCCCATCCACTGCTGGAAAGACTTGCCCTACTGCAGGGACCCCCACCCTGGAAAGCCAAATCTACTGACATCCATGTGGGGGACAGCAGAGGGTACATCATGGCCCATCAAAGGCCCACTCCAAAGGGTCCCCAGACTCTGCACCAGAGAGCACTGCACGTGATACAACATGATGCAACAGATCCACAGTCTTGCAGGCGACAATGTCAAACCTGTCCCCTCAGGGAAGGCATCTGGGTGTTCCCACCTGGCCCATGATTAATCCATTTGATTCTATACTTTTCGACAGGGGACCCTCACCACCTAGAAGACCAGAGGGAGGGGAACAAGATGTTGTTGCAACCCACGGAGGGGTGATATGTTTCTACTCAATCTGTCTCTGTCACTCTCCCTGTCATCCCCTCACGACCCATTTTTTCTATTTCTTTCTTTCTCTTTGCCTCTTTTACTATTAAGTAAAATATATCATTTTTTGCTATCAACATCTAGCATTGTTTGTGTTTTAATCTTGTTTTTGGAAACATTCGAACCCAAGTATATTCAGCTTTATTCACAGAGAGTTCTCTTTGCTCCTTGTGATTAGACTGGATAATAACAAGGAAAGTTCAAATTCATAATGAAGGAAATACAAAAGCAAAATAATAGAAAAAAATTACTGTCAATTCAAAATGTGCTTGTGCCACATGTGACTGCAAGCAAGCCCATGGCTTGCAAGTGTTAACATTGTTTGCCCTCCTCAATACAATTTTCAAGTTTGTTTTTTGGCCCTCCTGCATTAAGCCTCACAACATTTAGGATTAACAGTCATTTCTACTTGTTAACCCATAATTATTATCTGCCGTAGAGGAAGATTCTCATGTAAAACACTTCTTTTCTCCAGAAGACTAAAGCTACACTATACTCGGAAACTGTAGCTGTCCAAGAAATAGGTAAAAACTCACAATCCTAGTTCCCTGAAAACAGTGGCAGACATTGATTTCAAAAGAGCTCCCAAATAAAGCACGCAAATAAACTACTATTTTGGAGCAAGAAGTTCCTCAAGTTCCCTGGGAAAGACTATTACTTATCTTCCTGCTTATTGCATGTGATGTTTTACATCTGAGAAAAAGACTGAGGTATCTTCCATTTTATGATTCAACTAGAACCTGGGAGCATGACAATTTATTTAGGTTAGAGAGGATGAAGATCCTCCTAAGAGAAGAAAGTTTCCAACTAGACATATCTTATGCTTCCTAACTATGCTAGTACTTTCTCAGATGTGAAATAGGAGATGCTGACAAGCAAAGTCTTCAATAGGTTTGATATCACAGTTGGAACTCGTCTACCCATCTCTATCCTTCTGTGCTGCAGAAGATAAGGTTGAGATGTTTTGTAAAAAGACAAATAAATATAACTCTTGGTGTTTCTCCTTATTCTTCTGAATATTTAAGCATCTTAAAAACAGTAAGAATAAGCTACCTAAGTTGTTGTTGAAACAGAAATCAGTATCATATCACTGAATAGATTCAGCTGATTTCCATTTAATGTTTTCAGTCACTAATGGTATGAGTCAGCATAAAATTCACTCAAATAGCCAAAAATAAGTGTCTGGTTTACACTGTCAACAGCATGTTTCTATTCTCAAACTTCCAAAAATAGTATCCAGATATTGCCTCTATTTCTAATTTTGAAGTGATGGCTAATGTTGTATTTTTTCTTTTATATATTCTCTGTATTCTTCCCACATATATTTGGAACTCTGTAGCCTATTACTGCATTTGTAGCTAGTTTTCCCAGTACTTTTCCCTGCCCTGATAAGCAGAAAGACAAAACACATTCCGAGATCCCCAAACTATCTTGGTTATCCTAAGAAACCAAGCTTGAAAAACAGCTCTTTGAGACATTGTTTCTTGTTTTCATCAACAAGGTACAGTCTCATCTTAAGGGGGAGGATTTAGAAGGGGTTTGAACTGGGGACGGGGGGGGGGGGGGGGGGGGGGGGGGGGGGAGGGGGAAATTGCATCACTGCTTGTGCCCTAATTGATGACTTTTGTCAATTATGTTAATTTACTAAACTTACAAAACCGTATGCACCCCTTGGGGATGGAGAGGCTTTTGTGAACGTTTTCTATATTTGCCCCGGAGGCCTCCAAAAAAAACCAGCTTTTATATTCCCCCCTATAATAATATTATCTCATAAGCATGTGTTGTTTCATTTATACGTTCTTTAAGGCATCAAAGGTGCAGAAAAAAGCACATAAAATTCACTTATGAGTAGAATACTGTTTCGCTGTCTGGCATTTTCCTACTTCTACATAAAACATGTGAAGACCTATTCTACAAAAGTCAGTTTCAGCATTATCCTTCTCAAGTCCCATTGTTCATAATGCTCAGAATTTTATTCCCATAACACACAGGTTTTAATATGGTACCTGATTAGGTTATCATTTGCAGTTTGGCAGCAAAACAGAAAAAACTTTAAACAAAATCTGTCCTTCTCTGTAAGTAAACTTACAGAGCATGTTGCCACTGAGAAACTATGCATTTACATTTAATTCTACCCTCTGAAACCAATACCAATTAAATGTGAAATTATAAGCCTCTTCAGTTACTCAAGGTAGGAGCTGAAGCGAAGACTGCTTAAATTATTCAAGATCATATCTTTCATATAGGAGTCCAGGACAGTCTCAAAAACTTACCTGTATGAGTTTCTTTGTTTTTTGGTACATCACTTTGCTTTTTCCAGTACTGGGTCCAGCTGAAATGAAGTGAAGGTACTTGATCCCCCTTTAGCAGGAACTTTCTTCCACTGAACCTGAGAGACTCAGACAACTGATGTCTGATTTCACTGGTCAAGTTTTCATCATTTTTGTGAGCAACGAGTTCTTTCTTCCTTTCATTTTTATCTTTTGGAGTATACGCAACAGACGACTTCTTACCTACTTTTGTATTTTTAGTACGGTGAGAATCATGTCTTTTCTGACACTCCTTTTCTACTGGGGGTTTATTCCACACAGGCTTCCGGGGATATCTTTTGTTTACATTATGGTAGCCTTTTTGCTCATCCCCATTTCCAAAAGGTGCATCACAGAATGCCTTTCCAACAGATGATTCTGAAGAGTCAGACTGTGTCAAATCCAAAGATGGAAAATTTTCAAACAGCTCTACCTTCTGTTTAGAGCTCACTCGCCTTTCACGGTCATCTTTCTGCTTTCCCTTTTCCCTGAAACCTCTCCCAGACGCATGCGTCAGATGTGTTTTCTTTGGCTTTGCCCCTCTGCTATCTGGATTTGGCACCTCCCTGTCACTCTCTGAAGAGAGAAAATCACTGTATCCTTTAGGAGGTGCTCTCCTACCAGGTACTAGTGCAGCATCTGAAATTCCTAGACCTGCAGCAGTATCAGTAGTACTATGCCTTATCTTATTTCTAGCACATGTGCTATCATTTCTTAATCTGTGCAATCTCTGGCTTTGCAAACTGCGATTCTTCAAACTTTTACTGGTACCAAAATATTGGTGGAAGTCTTCACAATTCCCATACTGACTTTCTGGATTACAAAAGCCATGATGCTTTGTAGACGAGCTTTCATAATCTGTACCTCTTTCAGAAGACAGACTAGGAATTGGTATATTACTTCTATTCTGATAACTGTTAGAGTCTTTCCTATCTTTATTTACCCAATTTATATCTGTAGATTGTCTTTCTCCAGGAATGGAATCAGCAGCATCAGGACTGAAACTCAGTGTATCTAAAAGATTAAAAAAAATAAATACAAATTCATAAAACTTAAACAGTGAATACTTCTTTTCATCCAAATCACCATGCATGCAAAGGTTCAGAAGTTCAATCAATCCCACACTTTTCAGAACAACTGCAAACAAGCATCCAGCAACTAGAACTGAATTATGCAGTGATTTATAGAAGCCTTCTTGTCTTGTTATCTTTACAGAAGGACTGTGATGGCCCAAAGTTAAGAATATAAAAATAAAAAGCGAAGGAAAACTTTTGAGGCAGTACAAGATAGGCAAGTGTGATAATCAGTCTTTAATATCTAAAGCTTTTCCTAGCACTTTTAAATACATACAAGAACCTGAAAAAAAAGGGTCCTTTAAATACAATTTCTACATCTGAGATTTGAATAATATAAATTAAAAGTAGCAGTAGTAAATACTTGCATCAACTCTGATTACACTATTCTACAAACAGGCATATTAAAGGGCACAGGGCAGCTATGCAAAATTATTTTTCTGAGGCCTTCAACATGAACTATGCTCCTGCTTCAGAGATCTTCTGTAATTTCTGTGTCTCTAGATAAAAGGAAGAGAAATCCTACGCCGCTCAGTTTCCTGTAACACTGTGCCAGTAGTGCCTGCCTGCAATAGAAATTATTAGGTGAATATCAGGGATAGTTTAATTGGCTGTGGCAGACTGGTTAAATCTTACACAGTCACATAAAAGAAGGTAGTTTATAAAATCTCATGGAGGTAGTGCCCATTTTACTGTTGGGTAGGTTAACCCACATGGTAGGGCAGAGCACAGTTTATTCCTGCTTCACAATAATTCAAAAAAATAATCAAGCACTTAGGGCATGACTTAGTACAAGAGACTCTCCAAAAGGCTAATGTAATCAAGGTTCCTGAACTACCTACTGTATTTTTCAATAAAGATTTTGGAAATTAACATTTTGAAGGGAAGAATAAACCAGAGAATTTCAAGGCACTAACATACTTTTTTTTTTCCCAGCAAATCGAATTTGCTTTCAAATGAAAGAATTTTTTTTTAAAACCTCTAGGAATGGTCATAGCTGCAATGTGAAAGCTGGCGGCCAAAGGGAAAAATACAACATACAGCTTTGTGGAAGTGAAGCTTTAACCTTAATAAAAATTAAGAATTTAAAATTAACATTTCAGGATGTTTTAACCACATTGCCTAATTCATACTTTAGTTTAAAAAGCAGTTGAAATTACTTCGGATTTTTTTTTGTCTTTGTAAAAACTATATTATATATTACTTGTATAATACATTAATATTATCTATATTAACTATATCCGTATATATTAACATTACAATGTTACAAGATAGTACATGTTATTAATATAGTATATTATTATATGCCGCTCTACACAGTATTATATGTTATAAATAAACTAGATACAAACGGCAAATACAAATAGTTTGGGGTTTTTTAACCTGAAATACTAATCTGATTTTGAGACAACAGCTTGAGACTGAATTAAGACTCAATCTTAACTCAGGCAAAAAGGAAGTAGAGAAGCAGGTGCTGATCTCTTCTTCCTGGCACCCAGTGACAGCACATGTGGGAATAGTTCAAAGGTGTGACCCCCAAGGCAGGGGGGGAAGGACAGGGAGGTGTTCAGACTTAATATGAGGGGACATTTCTTTGACAAGTGTGGTCAAAACCTTTAACAGGCTTTCCAGAAGGGAAGTCAATACCCCATGTCTGCCAGTGTCCAAGAGGCAATTGGACAACACTCTTAATATGCTTCAATTTTTGGTCAGCCCTGAAGTGGTCAGGTCTGGATTCAATGACCAGACCTTCCCGTTAACTGTTCTAACATTAGGACTGCAAACCCTTGTAGGTACCAACATTAGGCTTACATATATGAAAGAATCTGGACTGCAAGCACCTTCCCTAGAAACATCTATTTTTCTCAGCATATGTATCCTGTGCAAAGAACTGTAAATCTAAAGTTGTCCATTTTATTTTCTACAGCTACGTTTACTTTCAGTTTTCCCAGTGTTTTTACAGTTTCTTTTCTATCACTAATAAAGAGCAGTACAATCATAAACCATGGTTCTTTTACACTACAATGTTAACAGAAGTCATTCAGTATAGACTACTTTTCACACATTTTAATTTGAAAACAGAATATAATTCTATAATTACATGCAAACATTATTTGAAACAACCCATTTTATTAGCTGTTTTAAGTTTCTTTTGTATACTCTAAAATTTAAAGTCTAATAGATAGCTAAATTTTAATAAAAACAGGTTTTGCCAAACCCACACAGCATGTCTCTAAAAAGCATAATCTATTTTTAAAAACCACTGTTTCTTTGGTTGTGAGACGTGGTATGTAAAATGAATTAATTACAGTCAGACTGCCCTTTGGGCATGGCCTCAAGGAAGTCTAATCAGGATCTGAAATGTAACTGTGGAAGTAATATTTTGAAAACACTTTTCAAACAATCTATTAAGTCTGCAGAAAAAAATGAGAAACTGGGATTCAGATATTTAAAAGCACCTCCAAAATATTGATAATTCATTAGAACTTTCTACATCAATAAGATTCCTATCTTGGTGTCAGCTTCTACATAATGAAGAAAATTCCAGAGTCGTAAATTCTACTAAAACTGATTTCTCTCTGCCAAGACAAGAAACTGAAAAATAAATGTACAAATGTAATAATAAGTAGCTAACACTGGCTGAAATTGTCTCTGACATGTTTACACACACATACACAAAAATTTTAAGCAAATGGAATGCCCCAAAGCTAAACTCCAGCCTATATTTCTGTAAAATAAACACAGAACATCATAGTACCTTTAGAAAGAACGTCTATATTTTCTCTGTGCCTGAGAACATCATGGAACAAATCCTAGAAGTTATGCTAAGGCATACGGAAGACAGGGAGGTAATTCAGCACAGCTTCACCAAGGACAAGTCCCACCCAACCAACCTAGTGGCTTTCCATGATTGAGTGACTACGTAAGCAGACAAGGGAAAGGCTGCAGGTAATATTCATCTGCACTTCTGTAAAGACTTTTATATGGTCTCTCCCAAGATCCTGCTCTCTCAATCAGAGAAATGGGTGGACTATTAGTCAGATAAGAATTTGGCTGGAATGTCACATCCAGAGAGTAGTGGTCGGCAGCTCAGAGTCCTGATGGACATCAGTGACAAGTGGTATACCTCACAGGTCTGTATTGCAACCACGGCTGTTTACCATCTTTGTTATTTATATAGTCAAAGAGATACATTGTACCCTCAGCAAATTGCCATGCTGAGTGGTGCAATTGACACACCTGAAGGATAGGATGCCATCCTGAGGGACCTGGACAAGCTCAAGAAGTGGGCCCACAGGAATCTCACGAAGTTCAACAAGACCAAGGGCAAAGTGCTACACCTGGGTCAGGGCAATCCCTGACTGGGATTGATACTGGGGTATCAATAAAGGCTAGGGAATGAACAGATTAAAAACAGCACTGTTGAGATGGACTTGGTGAATGAGAGGCAGATATAACCTGATATGTGCTCACAGCTCAAAAGACCAACTACATCCTTCCTGGGCTGCATCAATAGAAGCGTGGCCAGGAAGTGAAATGAGTTGATTTATCCCCTCTACTTTGCTCTGAGTATTCTGCACCTGGAATGCTGCATTCAGCTATGGGGTCCCCAGCACATAAAGGACATCAAGTTGTTGAAATGAAGCAAGTGTGGTTGGAACCAAGATGGCTGGAAGGATGGAGCATATCTCCTGTGAGGAAAGGCTAAGAGAACTGGATTTGTTCAACCTGGAGAAGACGTTCCAAGGTGACCTAACTACAACTTTCCGGTACCTGAAGGGAGCCCATGAGAAAAATGGACAGAGAATTTTTAGTTATGTAGTGACAGGACAAGGGGGACTAGCTTCAAACTGGAAGAGGAGAGAGTTAGGTTAGCTATAAAGAAGAAAATCTTTACTGTGACAGTGGTAAGGCACTGGAACAGGTTGCCCAAATCGGGTTGCCATCTCTGGAAGTGTTCAAGGCTGGATGAGGATCTGAACAAGCCGGTCTAGCAGAAGACGTCCCTGCCCATCACAGAGGGGTTGAAACTAGATGACTTTTAAGGTCCCTTCTTGCCCAAAGTGTTGTGGTTTCAGTTTGAAACCAAGCAGAAATACCAATTATGTATAATGATTCAGGTTCACCAATTTTAGATTTTTACCAGCAACACACTAAATAATGTGGTGGGCATAATTTCTGCTCTGAGATAGGATTAGGACAAAATAAAGTGTGGAGAGTCTGGCTAATAAGTGGCTAGAAAGCAAAGGGCATGACAAGATTCACTTAGTAAGGGTTTAGATCTGAAGCGCAAGGACAAGATGACTTTGAGCAACATACAGGATAAGTATAAAGCACAAGAATGTGAATATCAAGGAATTGATACTCATAAGGCTGACCACCAGGAAAAAATCCTGGAGGAGCTAACCTTTGGAAGAACAGCCAACGATGAGCTTTGCCAACCAACCATGAGCTATGCCAACCAATGATGAGCTTTACTTTTGCAATATGTATGAGCTAATTAACAATCATATAAATGTAGCCTTCTGATCTTAATAAACTGAGACTGATTGATCATTTTAGAATGGTGTCTGTCTTCCGCTGTTTCTGCGACAATAAAGCAGGAACAAACTTAGACGGATATAAAGAAAACTTTATTAACAGAAAAAAAAAAAAACAAATAGGAAGAAATGAGAATAAAACCTTCAGAACACCTTTCTTCTTCCCTCTCTACACTTTCTTTCTTTCCAACTGACAATGTACAGAAGAACAACACCCAGAAATCTCAGTCAGTTTTCCACTTGTAAAATAGTCTTTCTTCAGTTCACTTAGGGAGAAAAGCATCTTTTGCTAATGCTATGGAAAACTCCCACAAAAAAAAGAGGTTCTTGTGACTTCAATTTTCACAAACAACAGCTGCCCAAGACCTGCATTTGTGAAGTTCTTCCCATCTTTCACAGTTCTCACAACTGTGCTTCTGGTCCATGTCAACTCATTGGGGTGCTATTTTTTAAGGATGAGCCATTCTAGCACAAAATAAAAGTTCTTTTCATCCATCTCTGGGAATAGAGGTCTTCCCCTTTTATCCCTGGGGCAAGGTTTCTCATCAAGCTTCTAACACTGGCGCCTCTGCTCATAATTGTGGTTAGAACGCTACATCCCCACAAAGCGTTCTATGAATTTATAGGGGAAAAAACAAAGTTTGATATATCAAATCCTCACAAAAGAATTTTAGCCCAAGCATTAAGGCAATTTTTGATCCCTTCTATCTAGAATTTGACTTCTTTACTGACCTCAGAGTCCCATGTTGTTGTCTCTATGTGTAGAGGACCAAAAAGGAAAATAATTCAGCCCTGGAAAGGAAAAATTCAATCCGGGAGAGACACTCCCTGAGCCCAAAGGGGGAAGGGTCCTCTGCCATAAGGTCTCTGTAAGCACAAGTTCATATGTTGAACCTTATTGGTTGTTGTATTTGGTGCCACTCAAAGTGGCTTGGTTCAGCCCTGTTCAACCCCCTTTTGCCTTATATGTACCTCCCCCTAGAATGTTCTCCCCTTCCCTGAGCCCCATTGGTCCCAGTTTGCCACAGTACTCCACCCCTTTCTCTGGCCCTGCCAACCCATTGGTTAGCTGGCTGGCTGCCCCTCCTCTACACTAGTCTTACCTGCCCCCACTGGCCCTTGACCCTCAGAGCCAACCCCTCGTTCCCATATAAAACCCCATGTGCTACCCTCCATCTTTGTCTTTTTCCCTGGATCTCCATGTGGCCAATAAAGTGCTCTTGGATTTCTATATTGAGACCCGTCCTTTTTGCCTTTATCGTCGGCCACCTTAAAAGCATCTGTCGAATTCTGCACCTGCAAGTTGCTTGCAAGGATCACTGAAGCTGGCAGGGCTACATCTATGTTGCTGTATCTTCTCCTTCTTCTGGGTTCAAGAGAGAGTTGGTGTTCATGGGGTCATTTGTTCTCAAGCTGTATCAATTGAAATAGTTTTAATAGAGTCCTGCAATGCTGAAAGGTTAATTTGGTCCAAGCTCTGCATCAGGACCATGGCTCACCCTGTTTCTCTGCTGCCCATGTGGTCTCCGCTGGCATCATGCAAACCATGCCAGCTGCTCCTAGACTCGGGGTCACCCCTAGCACGGACCACAGGGACCACTGCTGCTGATCCTCACCACACAGCTGCTCTTGCTGCCAATACAGCCTCCAGCCAGTGTGGCCCAGTGGCTCTGCTGGAACAAAAGATTGTCCGGCTCTACCAGGACCGGCCGTGACAGGGCCCTGCGGGCTCCCCGGTGAGGGGCTCGGCAGCCCGCTCACCAACCCTCCGAGGACAGACAATTTCAGCCAGGCCATGGGGGGCTGGGCCGGGCTGGTCACAAGGGCTGAGCAGGGCCGACCCCCAGGCTCAACCCACCACCTCCTCCACGGCCAGAAGTCAAGAGAACTACTCCCGGGCCTCCCTGTCCTTAAATGTGTATTTGCAAAGATGTATCCATCCTTTTCATTGCTTTATTCCTGTGTTCAATATTAGAAATTGGCCACTCAGGGCCAAAACAGGACAACAAGCCAACCTATGATTCTGTAACTTTAACATCCCTAGGAACTTTGGTTTGAACTAGAATGAAGCATATGAAAGCCATAACATTAACCCCTTCAGCATTAACTGTTGACTGACCAAGAATGCCCTAGCAAAAAAATAGTCCTTGGGAACTATCTTTCAGAAAAATTTGATAAGGACACATTTAAAAATATGAAGCAAATTAATAAGTACTCATCTCATTTTAATAAGTACAAGCTCATCTTCAAAAACAGAGTTTATACTTAGGAACAGTACAGCCAATAGCTTAGGTACTTATTTTATGAATACATTAAGGATGACACTTGAAGGTGCCACTTAAAGACATTATGCCTAAGTGACATTTTAGTTTCAGGAAGCTACATTCAATTAGATTTTTAAGAACCATTAAATAATGTACTTTATTTAGTATGAAGTTGATAATTAAAAACAAATACAAGAGAGAAAAAATATATTCATTAATCAGAAAAAAAGTTAATCAAAAAAAGTTAATCAGAAAAAAAAAAAAAAAAACAGTCCACAGAACACCCCCTTAGGTATCAGAGTCAGTACTTTATTCTTAAATTAATTCAGCTTTATCTCCCATACAGGAAGAACTGATTTCCTTCTGAAGTTTCCTGTCAATACCAAACTGGAACGAAACAAACAATACTGATTATTACCATTCTTTCTGAATGCATTTCAGACATCTTTTAACTGACTGCTTTTAATGAGATACCTATAAATTCAGCCAAAAATAGTGTCTTGCACTGTGTGCAAAAACAGTTTCTTCAGTAGTTTCTGTGTGTTTGGCTTCACGATGCAAATAGGATATAAAAATATTAAGTGTTCAAAGGAGAACAACAAAGATGGTAAAAGGACTAAATGACATGAGGAGCAGTGAAAATACTAGCATTGTTGAGCTCAGAGGAGACTAAGGGGTGACCTTATTGCTGCCTACAGTTTTCTCATGAGAGGAAGTGGAGAGGAAGTTGCTGATTTCTTCTCCCCAGAGGCCAGTGATAGGACACGAAGAAAAGCTTAAAGCTTGGTCACAGAGAGGTCAGATTGCATGGTATGAGAAAAAACTTCAATTAAAGAAAGGGTGGTCAAGTACTGGAAAAAGCTTTATAGGAAAGTGGTCATGACCCTAAGCTTTTCAGTATTCAAAAACTGTTTTAATAATGCACTTAGCTATCTGATTTAATTTTTAGATTGCCCTGCATGATGTCAAGCATTTGATTCAATGACTCTTGTGAGTTCCTTTTCACTCAGAATATTCTTTGAACATATATTCTATTTATATACTGTCTCTCACCTATAAGACAAAGCTAATTTCAGGATGGATGTCTTCAGTTTTAAAGTAATTCGAATAACCTTCTTTCACCTAAAGATAGATGACAGTAGAATGTGCGCACAACAATCTATTTGTGTCTGCATTACATATATCCAGAAAAAGATGATTCAGTCAGCTGCACATGAAGCTCAAGTTACATGGAAGACACTTCCTGCAGCTCTTAAAATGCCTGTATTAAACGGTACAACAGCCAAAAAACCCAAAAGAGAAAACCACAAACATACAAAACCAACCAACCAAACAAAAAAGGAATGGTGCATTACAGAAATATGAGGCTTTCCCCATAGCACTGGAAGCTTTAAACCAGACTACCAAGTTTATATTTTCTGTCTTCTCTGATCACTTTATACATTCATCTACAGTACCTTATCATTTACAAGATGACTCAGATTTATAAAATACTGAATTTCTTCCTAAACAGGAGTTACATTGTTTCAGGCTTAACAACTGAAGCTGTGCAACCCATTTCCAGCCAAAACAATCTGCATGCCCAAAACTCGTTGTTTATTCCAACTGTATTAGCTCATATCATAAAAGATATGCTCCCTACCTACAACTCTTGCTGGAAATTATTAAAGAATAACATGCAAAATCAGCCTAACCATAGAATTACAGAATGGCTCATTTTGGGACTTCAATAGATCATCTAGTCCAAAAATCCTGCCCAAAAGGGGTCAGTTGCTCATAAACTGTGACCAGCTGGATTTTGAGTATCTCTGAGGACAGAGATGCCATGACCTCTCTGGGCAACATGTTCCAGTGTTATTACCACTCTCAAAGTAAGGTGGCTTTTCTTTGTGTTCAGCTGGAATTTTGTATATTTTGTACCTGTGGCCTCTTGTCCTTTAATTTAATACTACTAAGAAGAATCTGGTTTCAATTTTTTATTCTCACCCATTCAGTATTTGTACACAGCACTGAGATCACTCTGAGACTTCTTATGACTAAACATATCCAGCTCTCTCTACCTCTCCTTATGTGAGGGATGCTCCAATTCCTTAATCATCTCCATGGCTCTTTGCTGGACTTAGTCCAGTATGTACATGTCTTCCTTGTACGCACAGAGCCCAGAAGTGGACACAGTGGCCCAGGGCTGGCCTCATCTCACCTTATTTGCAAAGCTGTTTTCCAGCTAGTTAGTCCCCTGTGTATATTGGTGCACGGGGCACCATTACCATCTTTTTATGCTATAGTCCAGTCCCATGTCCAATTCAGTGCATCCACACTTTAAACGGAACTTTAAAGTTTTAGCCAGCCCATTTCAAGACGATATGGAAGAGAAATCCAAAACAGGATTTTGTCATAAGTACTTGCATCATCCTAACAAAAGGACCTACTACAGAATGGATTTTGTCTATGGAAAACAAATATATTTTAAGTTTTCACTTTCCTTTCCCCCTTACAGTAGACTACTCATTTCTTTCAGCAATTCCCTGATTATCTTCAGCTTAATGATGCATTGTACCATGTATAACACCCAACTGTTGTGATGGTAAAAAAACAAAACTACATTCAACAGCAATTACAGCAATTGATGGGAAAAAAATCCATTAACAGTTATTAAATACAATACACTTATCTTGTCCACAGGAACCAAAACCAGAAAGATGCATCAATGTGAACATTATACATTTGCCTTGCTGCTTTAATATTTCTCATTGTCTTTTATAATCATTTCCTGGGTTTCAATAATTCCTCACTATTGGCAAAATATCCTGGAAGGGCAGCACATCTGCATTGACCCCAAGACTGTAACTTGTCAACACCCTGTTTTACTCTAAGAGCAGAAACACCTTTCAATTTTAAGCTTTCAAAATCAGACACTTGCTCTGTCCATGAAGTTGCAATGCAAAACTCAGTTTCCAGTCTAGTACTACACACATAAAACTCAAAATTTACCTATGAGATCCTTCTTGAGAAATTACCACAAAAAAATGAACCCACTCCAGAACTTTATCCTAAGTAACAGTATCTATACTATTTCAAGTTTTATAAGGCAAGTGTAGAAATGGTGCCACATCCAGACTAATCTACTGCTTCACAATAAGGCAATTTTCAGCCCAGTGTACCAAAGTCTCTTTATTCCAATGCATATATACTATACAAAAGATTTCACAATCAGAGCTGACCTGCAGCCTGACAGCATGAAAGATAAACAGACAAGAAAAAATTTGACTGCACCAGCTTTATTGAAGCTATTTCCCTGCTCTTTGTACCATGCCCCAGACCATTTCACTTCCAACACAACAGTTTGTGGACTCATTTTCATACCACCAATAAATGAACTCAAATAACTTCTCCATCATGATAGCCAGGCTGCCAAGAACAGGGGATGCTATTAAGGACATTAGCTGTTGATAATCTTAAACTGAATTAACATCAGGATGCTGCAAAAGTAGAGAATGATGCTTTCTTCTTCACCCAAAACACAGAAGTCCAGGATTCTCCCTGACAGAAATCCAACAACCCTATGAACAATGAAATTGGTGAGCTCATCAATTGACATGTCACATTGATTAAGGAGAAAGTCTACCTGGACTACAATAAAATTAAGCAACTTGATGAAAAAACTAAGTATCATTAATTACTTTCAGAAACAGTGTTATTCCTAGATACATACTCGTGACAAAATTACATTAGGGTTCTTCTATTTTTAAGTATCCGGAATACAGGATAAATAATTAAATGCAAGGCTGAAATATCGATCTTGAAAGGTTTCCTCCCCACTCCTCAGCAACCATAACCATTAAAACTAAAGTTAATCTTAACCTGCATCATACAAGTAAGCAAGGTAAAACAAAAGTGTATTCTTGCATGTTGCCCTCAATCCCTGTCCAAGCCGTGTCCCTAAGATGCTCTCCATCCGTGAGCCCCTGCTAGATCCCTCCGAGCAGACAGCACCTGCTCTAAGCAGTAACCTCCTGCATGTCCAAGACTTCTACTCAGAAATCCGAGATCCCTCAAAAATATGCGGTTTTACAGCAGCTCGGAGGCCTGAGACGTTGTCAATGTCACTGCTCTGTGCCGGCAGACTGAAACCTGGGTTTCAAGTACATGGGTGGGCAGAGGGCAGACAGGTTTTCCAGTAACCAAGCTCTCCTTTATGTATTTTCTCTGGCGTTACGACAAACGTTACATTCGTTTGTCACATACCAAGAGCAAGCACGTTCCTCCTCGGGCAAAATTCTTCCTACCGGGCCCTGTGGCGCAGGCGAGCCCGGCCATTTTGGGCGCCACAGACGCCTCCAAGTCACGGCGGGCAGGGGCGGGGCAGCCGCAGCACCCTTCGACAAGCCAGCGTTCGTCAGCGACCGCTTCGGCGCGACTTTCTGACCGCTAGTATCGCTGGGGAGTGATGACTGCTTCTCCCCTTCACTGCGCCCACCCAATCCTGCAGTCCCCCTCCCCCAGCGCGGCAGCCACGCTCACCTGAGCCGGGCCGCGCCTCCGCCATGCCAGCACCAGCACTAGCGCCAGCGCCAGCCCCAGCCCCAGTCCCAGTCAGCGGCTCGGCGTCCCAGCTGCCGCGCCTGCGCACGTCTCGCGCACGCGCCACCAATTGAGCATAATCTCTCCGCGCGCAGCCGCACCGCAGCGGCGAGCGGAAGCGCACAAGAGAGCACGCGGCGGGAGGGGCGGAGTCGGGGGTGAGAGGGGCGGAGTCGGGGGCGGGCAACAGCGAGGGCGCGGGGCCGTGTGCACAGGCACGGTGTTAGATGTGTCACGCGGTCTCCAGTAGCCGTGCTTCTTCGGTAGCCGAAGAGAGCTGGAAATCGGGAACCTTGTTTGATGGTGCAAAGGAGGAATTAAGGAAGACTATCAGCGAGAAAGAAATGCTAGCTCTGGCAATAAATTGACCTTTTGTTTGGCAATCGGCTTGCCTTCAGTATTTTAGAGCCCGGCTGAGTGGGGCAAGAGCAGGAGGGTGGGTACAGGGCAACTTGGCCCTCTGTCTCAGTGTATAAAAGAGATGCTTTCTCTAGGCACAGAATAGAAAACAGGGATTTGTTATCAGGCTATCTTGAAGGAGATAACAGAGACATAGAAAAAGTCCACACAAAGATTCCCATACTACATCTGATGCTGCAGACAAATCTTGCGCACCAGCTACAAATACGCCATAGAATTGCATGATTCATCATACTGTGGGTTTCAGCACCAGTTTAGCCATTTTATGATTCACACCTTCCTGCAGAGGTTTGCAGTGCCATGGTTACAGTACATCTTCTGAACAGCTCAAAGGCCTAACAGAGCTGCTGAATTTTACAGAGATTGCAGAGAAAATTTGTAGTTTTCAGCAGCTCTGAAGAATGACTTCAGGAGCACTGCTGTACAGCCTGTCTGCATTTTGAACTTCACATCTCACCCTCCTAGTGAAATTCTCTGTTCAAAGTTCCACTCACTGCATAGTGCTGTTGTTCATAGTGGGCAAAGATCATGGCTTTAAAGTCCTTAAAGAGCTTGCGGTTATTGCAGAAACAGTAGCTACTGAAATGCCCCTAGACTCCTGACATTGCTGCAAAGAAAGCCTGCAAACCAGTATGGCAATGGCCTTACGAAGATGCTACATGATTTGCCATGCATTTTGAGTGTATTTGAAGTTCTTTGCTGTATGTAAACATGGTGATCATCTAAGGCTACAAAGAAGGGTATGCATCAGTAGCATCCTTTCAGAGATGGTGTATGGTTTTCTGCTGCTGTCAAGAAACTTGCATTACTCCTCTAGTTCCCATAGCCTTCTCTGTCCTACTGTAAAGATGTGACTATAATATTCACATAGAACTACTACAAAATTTCAACACTGCTTTTCATAATTACCACAGCACTACCACTTCAGTATGCACACTCTTTGTTACAACCAAGAAACCAGTCTCTGCCTGGAAAGCACTAACAGTTCTGCTTTTTTTTTTTTTTCTCTTTCCTGTCTTAAATTTGCATTGAGTCAATTCCAGTAATTCCTGATAGCCTAACTTAACTAAACAGCATTTCTTACAGGCATCTGCTTTTATTTTCTCCTTTAGTTTGGCCAAAATAGCCTTTTTATCTTCTCCTCATAATTTCTTCTTTTCCCTTCAGGGAGAGTGGAAAGGATCTCCCACTGAAACATACAGCACACCTTCTCTTAGAACATATATTTGTTTATTTTGTTTCTACTTTGTCATGCTTGAATATTTATCTTCTGATCCTTCTGGCATTTATCACTCATTTCTTTGCTCAGTGGCTGTTTCTTTTCATCTGAACATATGACTATCAGGATGTAGCAGGGACAGATTTCTCCATGTGGAAGACAGAGCTGGGAGCTAAGAGTCAGCAAATTCAATACGTGAGCAAGAAGAGCAAAGCAGGTTCACGAACAGTCCAGGCAACAGGCCAGGTTGCCATACAAGCCTGTAGTGACAGGGCAGCTCAAAAGAGAAGTCAAGACAGTGGGTAAAAGAGAGGTTAGGCACAAGCATACCTGCAACATAATTCAGGCAGAATGAAAGAGAGCAGGTGTTTTTAAGCAGTGAGGGAAAGAACAAGGGGCAAGCACCCTTTGAAGTTGTTGTGAATTCATCCAAACACCAGGGTGTCAGGGGAAGGAACATGGGAGAGATGTGCTTGGGGCTCTTACAATCATCTCTCCTATATGCAGAAGGGATGACAGTAAACAGCCTTGCCTTTCGAAGGAGAGGGGAGATGAGGCAGGGAAGCAGAAGGAAAGGAAACCCTAGCCTAGGTCTTTGTCAGCATGCATGCCAAAGACAAGTCTCTAATACGAACACATTCACTCCTGAACAATTATCATGGTATAGTCATTTCTAAAAACCAGTCAGCCCATGGTGGGGTCAGTGACTGCTCAAGATATGCCTTTACATGAAGACAGCTAGGTTGTCACGATGTGGAGATTCTGGTGAGGAAGATGAAATGGACTACAGCCAATAAACTACAAGTCTAGATGTTCAGCATGAGACTCCTGCATACACACAAAATACCCTTTTGTGCAAAGTATTTCCTGGAGTTCCTGAATTTTAAAGAAGCTGTTCCTATAGATAACTGTTCCCCTATTCCAAATGCCATTGGGGTTACAATCCCTCCAGCCAGGAGCAGTAGTTTATTTAATACAGTACTGTGTACACCTCCAGAAGGCAAGGGAGGAGTTCTGAGGAGTTCTAAGGTGCTACAGGCACAGTCAATTGCAGTGGACAGTGATGCTCTCTCTCTTTTTTTCTCCTTTTTTCTTTCCTTCCTTATATAAAGCCCTTATGGAAATTAAAAAAAAAAAAAAAAAAAAAAAAAAAAAGTCATCCACCAATATGTGCTTTCATTTTAAAAAATGCCTGTTGCTGGGGACAACTTCTTAGAAGCATCTTTCCAAAAGCTAAATTTGGGCATAAAATTGAAAATAGAATCCAAACTTGTGACAGATAAAAGGAAAACCACACCATAAGAGAGTCTAAAAGAATTTGAGGAACAACTTGCATAAGGAATAAAATCTAATAATAAATCCCCTTTCAAACATTCAGGCACTGGCTATCTGCCCAACAGACTGTAGTACCAGGAAATTTGAAAGAAACTTAAAAGAACATACAAAGAAAATAACAGAAGATCTAAATTAATTCTTTACATCTGTGTTCACTACAGCAGAGATGGATGAGATTCCCAAACCAGCTCTTCTTTTTTATGAGGGAACTCACTAAAGGTTATGTCTTGAAAGATTCCATATGGAACATATAGGTTACGGAACACATAGGCAAAATTAATAGTAACAAATCACAAGGACCAGACAGTATATAACCAGCAATTCTAGAACAATTCAAGAGTGAATTACAAACTGTCCTGAAAAAACCTCTAGTAGAAAACTGATTTGGTAGCAGAAGACAGGGTTGTGTCAGCTACAGCTGACTCTTGAAAGCTGATTTTAAAAGAATACCATAAGAAATCTAGAAAAGTACAGTCCTGATGTCCATAGCAGGCAATTCAGTGGAAACTGTAAAATAGATTAAATTGCTAAGCATATGCATAAAGATGTTGTAAAAGGGAGGAGTCATAAGGGCTTTTGTAAAGGGAAAAACTGCCTCACAATCTCACAATCCTACTGAAATACTTATTAGTCCCTCGTGGCTAAGGAGGATGGATCCTGGAATACTGACCATGGATTTCTGGAAGGAATTTGGAGAGGTCCATCATCAAAAACTCTTAAAAGTTACACTGCCAATAAATAAATAATTGCAGGCCTAAATAACTGAATGAAAGATTCAGATGCCTTTTCACAGTAAAAGGAGGTCATCAATAGAGTCCCACAAGGAAGTGTTTTGGAACCTGATCTGTGCAACTTATTTCTTGAGGATCTGGAAATGGCACTGTCAGACTGCTGACAGTGCAGCGTTATTTAGGGAAATATAGGCAATGACAGGCTGAGAAAAAATGCAAGCAGAAAAATCCTTGAGTATTGGGTATATGGGCAAAAAGATGGAATTTAGGGAAGCTCATTGTAAAGCAGGGCATGTGGAAAGAAACCATCCCACATTCACATTTAAAAGGTGGTCACAAGACAGGTAGTTATATGAAAATTTCTTATCTATGCTCAGTAGTGTGAAAAAAAAAAACAAAAGCAAAAACCAAATCAAATTATTAAATTTTGCCAAGAAAGGAGTAAAGCATAAGTAGAGATAACACTAAGACAGTGTATAAATTGATAAATATTATACATGAACTTCAGTCCTCCTTCTCAGAGGTCAAAGAAATGGGGAAAGGACTTTGAGAAGTGATACAGAATTAATGATCACTTAGAATCCTGGCCAGGAAGTAGTGACAGAGAGTAAAATATAAAAATGAAAGAAGTTAAACTGCACTTAAACTACCAAACAAGTTTGAAGCTGCAAACCATAATGGTAGGGTATTAATAACATGGTACTGGTAACAGAATGGCCAGTTTGGTTTGAGAAGTCTGAGTGTCAGTAAAAAGACAGTGGCCCAGATCGGAGTCTCAGACATGACTTTAGGGATGTTGAAATTCTGTACCCACTTCTGATTTCTGAGGTGCATAGCACAAGGTGATGCTGCCTTTGCTCCTGGTGTCCTGGGTGCTGACAGTGTTTTTCCTGCTTATGGAAGATGAGTTTTGAAGTCCCCATATACCCTTTTACCCAGACAAAAATAGGTGGCCTACAGCAATTTTCTACACATTGCTGAGGTATCCGACCAGTCCCACAAAAAGCTTGCACCTTGGTTTGAAGGCTTCAGCAAGCAGCAGCTCTGCTGTCCAAGGAGGAAGAAATAAACAGCCCTCCCCCCAGGCCTAAGTAGGTGATTAAAGCGGTCTGGTTTGTGTTAAGAAAACTCCCCAGTCTTCCCATTTATGAGACTCTGGTAGTCACACTCCCAGTGGCAGAGACCTTAACTCTTAGGACTGAAGCTCCTTTAGTCACCTTAAGTAAGCTGAAGGTGGCCCTAATTGACAGACCTCACTCACATGCAGTTGTGAAAAAGTTTTTTAAAAGTTTAATAAGGGATAAAAGAAGGGACAAAATATCCAGCGCTGGGGTGTCTTTGGCTTGGGGTGTCTTTAGCCAGAGAGCACACTGGTAGATTAAGACATATTATACTGTTACATTGCTGAGGTACATGCATACTCATGTGCTTCATACATTATTCAAACATCATTGTGAACTTTCGATGTTCTAGGAACTCTCTTGTTTGGTTTTAACCTCTGACTTGTCTGCAGGATATTTTATAGATTAGGTCAATATTTTATTTCTTTGTGTGTTTCCATCCTGTTGTTTCACACTTCCTGAGAGTGAGGAGTTGATAAATCCTTCCTGAATGCTTATGTTCTGGTTTCCATCACTCTTATCACTTGGAGAGGTCAGTCTGCAGATGTAAAAAAAATTATTGCTTTACACTATTCTTTAAGTTGGTTATATAGAGGTATTTTTAGTCTTTGTTTTAACATTTTGCTAGAGGCTACAATATATTTATAACACTACCATTCATATAAACTATACAGTGTATGCATAAACTGACAGATTATACTATACAAACCAGTTAAAACTAAGTATAAATCATACCATATCAAAATACTTGTGATACAAAGAGCTAATCTATGAATGCAAAAGCCAATATTATACTATCATCTATAACACAGTCAGACCAGGTTTTCTTCCCAGTTCGACCCAGGTTTTCTGTAACAGAGCCTCAGATGTTGAATTCCAAAAAGCAATTTATTCACGGCACAGTAACACAGAAACCTGTTGTCCAAAAGGTGAGAATTTCAGAGCCTCTTGTCTCAGGCTCCTACCCAGAGCTCAATTGCAGCTAGCATACTGGGCTACGTGTACCAGATGTATTCCTCAACAGTTTGGAAAGCAGCAAATGAGATAGAAATGTGCATCACCCAGAGACAGCACATTGTGTTACCAGGAACTAAGCATAGATCAGCAGTCTGCAGGTATAGAGTAAGTATCATTTTAGTGTGGCATCCATAGGGAGGTGAGGAAAGGGAGATGTGCACAGCATACTAGGATGACATACTGGCACATAGGACCAAAGGCCTTTGTGCTAAAGGACTCCTGGCAGCTGACTTCTGTTATGATCCAGTTATTAAAATTATTAGATGTCTCTGCTTGAATTAAGGTGCAAGTGAGACCATATGCTGAAGTCAATAGTATGGATTTTATTTACAGTGAATGTGAGGTGGAGGGGAGAGAGAGAGAAAGAAATAAGAGAAGAGTGGGGGAGAGAAAGAGAGTGACAGAGAAGATAGATTAAGTAGAAAATATCACCGCCCCCTGGATCCCAATGGTGTTCCATTGATCCTCTTCTGGTCTTCTTGGTGGTGAGGGTCCTGCAAAACAGAGTTCAATGGACTAATATACATTTGGGCCAGATGGGAATACCCAGCTACCACCCCTGGGAGCAGGGGGCAAGTTTGACATTGTCTCTTGCAACCAACTCTGGATCTGTTGTATCAGTTTGCATAGCATGCAGACCTCTGGTGCAAAGCCTCAGGAATGAGTCTGAGGGGCTCCTTCAGGGTCTAATGGTTTATGATGCCTCCTGAGCTGCCTCTCATATGAATGTCCCATGTGAGTGTGGACTTCCCAGGGTGTGGGACAGTTTAAAACTGAGCCAGTTTGTGTAAGGGAGGATGGGTGTTTACTTTCTCTGACTAGAGGTTATGCCACACACCCAAAACTCTCTTCCTCCCTCTTGGTTGGGGTGGAGTGTATGCAAACCTGGCCTCAGGAAATGAATTTGTGGGCTATGACCTACTGACCCCAAACCCAGCCAGAGCTGATTTTCAGGACAGCTGCTGAGTTTGGCTTTCTTTGTAGATATATACTTCTCCCTGTTAGAAAGAAAAGAGTTAAGAGTTATTGTTAACCATATTTGTAGTTGCAAGATTAATGTTTGTAGTAGCAACTTTTGTAACTGTTGAAGAGTGTTAAAAAAACTCACCTACCTCGTGTCTGTATTGTAGCCCTATCCCAAGTTCCTGTATCCTGTTTCCTGTATCCTGTTCCTTGTTCCTGTGTCTGTCGGGCCCCGCCTCCACTGCTCCCCTACTCTTCCCCATGACAACCAGTGGCTCCACCCAGTATGTAAACCATGTGAACTTCCAGACCCCGAGGGACCACGGGAGTGAGAGCGCCGCATACAAACTGCTGAAGTTTAGAAACGAATAAACAGATACTTCGCCAAACCACCCTAAAAGATCGGGAAGAACAACAGCTATCTGGAGAACAGTTTTCAATCATCTCACATCTCACTGTAACAAGAATAAGACTTGCTCGGAGTCACCCCCCTGGACTTTAAACGAGCCAAGTAGTCTCCTAGGGGACTCCTGTGAGGGCAGAGATTCCAGCTCTGTCGTTAAGGCAAAGCTGCTTGCACTCCTCCTCTTCATTGTCCACAGGGAGCAGTGGCGGTGAGTGCGACCCCTCAAGCCCCCTCCCCCAGGCTGATTTCACAATAAAGGCTTTAAAAAGGAGCAGAAGAGCTCCTGGCCCATTTATTCATACCATCCCTCAGCCTTGTTACTTCTTCCTAGACCTGAGATTATTGGATAGTAGTGTTGCCTTGTAGTGGTTTTGGTTCACCAATTTGAAATTTCCCAATCAAGAGCAAAGCAGGCTTAAACTTGAAAGGTATAAAGAAAATTTATTAATAGAACTAAAGGAAGAATAATAGAAATCAGAATAAAACCTTCAGAACACTCCACCTCCCTCCCCACACCTTTTTTCTTTCCCACTGTCAATGTACAAAAACAACACCCAGAATTCTCAGTCAGTTTCCCTCTTCTAGAATAATCTTTCTTCAGTTCACTTAGGGAGAGGAGCATCTCTCGTTTGCTATGGAAAAAAAAGTTCTCCATGAACAACAAATGCCCGGACCATCTGCATTCGTGAAACTCTCCTCCCATGTCTACAGCCCTGTGTCTCTGGGCCAGGTCGACTTATGGGGTTTTTATTTTTAAAGATAAACTGTTCCAAAGCAAAGGTTCTCTTTATTTATCTTTAAGATCATCTTCATCTCGGGGAACAGAGGTTCTATTCTTCTTCTTCTAGTGGGGCAGAGTCTTTGTCACTTTTCCTCCATGTTCAAACTTCTTTGCAATCACAGCAACTTCAATATTGGCTCATGTAACACTGCATTCTTTTGCTCTGGACTACAATTTGAACTTTCTCTCTCACCATACTTCTCTATGGTTTAAAGGAAATATCTCAATATATTATAGTCCATCACCATAGCTTACAAGAGATTTTCAGCCTAAGGAATGAGGCAACTCCTCATCTTCCTTCCATCTGGGACATTAATCCTTTGCTGACCTGCGTGTCTTCATGTTGTTTCTCAATGTATCTTCACTCCTCTTATTTTCCTCACTCGAGAGAGGATAGAGGGTCTACAGATCTCATCGATGCACTGAAAGAGTTAACAAAGGGGTGGCGGCTGGGCTCCAGCAGTCATGTGATGACTGGGGCAGTGGCCTCTCTCGGCAGGGCTAGGGTCTTATCAGCCCAGCCAGGGCTCAGCTGTCACACGCCAGGGGCCGATGACCGCCCCTTCTCCCTGCCTGGGAACCACCGGCCCAGGCCCCTCCTCCGCCGGGCTGTGTGAGCTATGGCTGCTCCCAAGACTCGACAGACCCCTTCCCCGTTCAGCAGCTGGGGGCTTTGTCCGGCCTGCCAGGCAGCGAGGGCTGTGGCAGAGCAGGGCTGGCCAGCACTGCAACCTATTACTTCTCCCAAGCTGGAAAACAGAAAGAAAGGTTTCCACAGTTCTCATCCCAAAATGTATATTCGCAAAGGCATACTGACACTTTTCATTGATTTAATCGTGTCAGTATTAAAAATTGGCCAATCCGGGCCAAATCAGGACACACCTTTATCTTATCTCAAGTTTCCTTTAGGTGGCTTAACTCATAGTCCAAACTTCCAGTCAAGAAGAATATTCAGGAAGGGGTGAGCCTAGGTAGTGGCAGCTCTTTTATACAGTTCTGCCGTAATGGGCAAGAAATCCTTCATAACAATGCTTAAGCCATTAACCATAACATTTTAGTCGATCGCAACTTCTGATTTGCAGCAGGCAACCTATTTTGGGTGAAGAATTTAGCTACAACTGATACTGAAATGGAGACTTTGGGTTCAACTAATACCAACACTTAATTTAGCAATATGAATTAGCCTTTAGAATTTTAGCCTACAGAATTGTGTGATGAACTTTAACCCTTACTTGAGAGACATCTGTTATAATAAGAAGGCACAAGGAAGAAGGCAAACCTCTGACGATAAAAGGACAATGAAAGGAAGGACTGAGGAAAACAAGAAACCTAGAAAAGAGATCATTCAGGCTTCCAAACTGGTCAGAACTGGTGGATCTACATAAATAAGCACCAAGGGACCAAAGTGAGAAAGTTTAAAAGTTCAATGTGAGGTAGATATACAGCCTTTGGCTTTGAGGGACCCCCGAGAGACCCCAGTATGACCACCACAGTGAACGACGCATGTTCAGAAAGGCATGGACTTAATTACCATAAGAAGCAAGAGCAGGTGAGACCAGGGGATGAATAGTCATGAAAAGCAATATCTTTGTAAATAAGTGTAAAACTCGAATCAGAGCTAATGACACAAGACTTTGAGAATTCTCTCGCTTGTGTCAGGTGCTCAATACATACTCACTTCATAACTTTAACGAGTTATGGAGTCTTTATTCCACGCATCAATATCTTGCCTCAAAGTTTCTGAACATCCATAGTTCTGCCTGGAAAACCTGGATCTGTAGTAGTATGTGCTGCTGAGATCCCAAGTATGAAGAAAAAGCATCTCCAACATCCATGCAAAATCCACCATATTGGACATAGCATATATACATTTTTTTCAGAACTACACTTCTAACCAGCACACAAGGCACTTGCTCCATTGCATCTGTCACATGTACAGCTGACAGGCGGTGGATCTAGCAAAGAGTAGTCACATCCCTGTGATTTCTTGTCAATTTTTCCTACTTTATGTAATTTCCAGGAAAAGAATACAAGAGAATTCTACCAATGTTGTCATAGAATTTACTACAATAAGGGTGAACTTTTTTTCAAGAAAGATCTTAAAGTTTAATCATGAGGCATTTTAAATAAATCATTGTAACTGGTACTCTCTCCTTCCTTTATCATATAAACCACATAAAATAATTCACTGCATACAGTAAAACTATACAGGAGGACCATGACAGATAATTTACTACTTGGATGTTCTTCCAAGACTGAGAATAGGCACTAAGAATGATACTTCAGAAATTACACATAAAAAAATCTTTGATGTCATGGTAACATAATGAAGCACCAATGCCCCTCTCAGAATTATTTTCATAATCAAAAGAAAGTGTACCTCTAAATTAACAATGATGAGTGGCAACGGAGCTGCTTTCCAATATCTGAGATATCAGAGAGAACAAGAAAGTAACATTTATAAAAGAGGTATTGAAGTATTGAAGAAATATGCACAGAACACTCAGAAAATATGGTAAAGAAGGAAAAAGTTTGAGAAGCAAGAGAAAATTATAATTGGCACCCTGAATTAGATGTTGACTCACCCAGATTCCTACACAATATCCATGAGACTATAGGAAATAGAAGCTTTTTGTGTCCTGTAGTACACTTGCTGGAAAAAACTATATATTGATTTACAGCCCTCTTGAATACTATTCAGTGATAACCTAGTAGATGAGTTCAACTGGAGTGTCTGGATTTGTCTTATACTAGAGCAAAAATCCCAAAGAACAGGCAAAAATCAAACAGAAACGCAAAAATTAAAATATACTTGTCAAATTCCTTTACTGTCAATTTATGTAACAAAAACTCATAATTCTGCAGAATGTGTGTGTGTCTATTTGTGTACAAATCTGTATAAAGAGAGAGGGAGAGAGAGAGAGAAGTAAAATGGGAAGACGTTTGGTTATACCAGATAGCCAAAGGTAAATTACTCCATTATGACTAACTGCAAGTGATCATAGAGACGGCAGTCCAGTTAAACAGGATTTCTTAAGGGTCAGCACTGAGGCTGACACTGTTTAACATTGCCAGTGGCCTGGAAAAGGGGACAGAAGGATCCCAGGACGCTGAGCAAGTTGGCATATGACACAAAACTGCAGGGAGCACATGACATGCAAAGGCAGGCCTGTCATTCACGTTGACCTTGACAAGCAGGAGGAATGGATCACTAGGGGGCTTATATACAGAGAGAGGCTGATCTAACTGGGTTATCAAGCCAAGAGAAGACTAAATCTGATTGCTATCTTCAACTATCTAAGTTGTTTTACAGAGAAGAATGAGCCATTCTCTTAGATGCACAACAAGAAGCAACAGACTGGAACAGAAACAATAGAAATTCTGACAGGAGAGGATAAAAGATTCTTCGCTCTTACAACAGTTAAGGAGGTTGGCCAGTGTCTGGTGTAACCCAAAATGTTATTGTATTCTATATCTAGTTGCGATGTGTCATCTGCCCAAAATTGTTACTGTCTTTTTGAGAACTGATGTCCAGAAACAGAACCACAGAGGTTTCTCAATTTAGAGAAAAAAATTAGGAGAAAACACTCTGGAATGAGTTGTCTCCTCTAAATGGGTTCCAAGAATCCCTTTCTACGAATTCGAAAGGGATGAGAGGGAGGTGTTTTTACAAACAAACTGTGGGTCTCTGGTAGTTAAAGCCAGATACTGATATGTGAAAAAAGCAATGGTAGGAACCACAGCTTCCATAGGAATTCCACTAATTGACGCAGACTGTTGCTCACCCAAGGCCTTGCCAAATTCCTGGACTTATTGTTGTTGTTTCACACGACACTGACTGTGATTTTCAGAAGGCTAAGAATGAATCCTTTATTAGGGATGGTTCTCCCTTATATACTGTTTTACACAGACCAGTGTGATTGGTGAAAGAAAGGCAAACCTCTTCCCTCACATTGGTCAAACTAGAGGGACATCAAGAAGAAATCCCTCTTCCCAGAAGGAATGAATAATGTAGATATTACAAAAACATTCTGTCATGTTTATCACGCTTTCCTGGGAAAGAACATCAGAAAACCAATACATCAGGCTTGAAACCAGACTACAGACTTACAGAAAAAGAACAGAAACACAAAGAAAAAGAAGGAAAAGGGGGGGAGGATGCACATTAGGAGGGGGTCTCTATTACATGATTCAGGAAGTATGTACCTCTCAATTACCTCAGCCAGCTGGGAAAGTGAGAGGGAAATGCGGCTGGGAAATTAGGATAAAAGGAGGCTGCAACCTCTATGAATTTGAGAGACCCCATAGGAAATGCCCTCTGACCTCTCCCTTTATTTTGAGTAAAGTTACAGGATTCCTCTGTTTCATTTTTGGACATAAACTGCTGACATTGTGGATTAATTTTCCTGACAAATAGGAAATGAATACTAGTGCATGAAAGTGAAGAAACAAAAACCTGACCAGTTTATTAACAAATAGAATGCCCACAAGGCATGGTAAAAGTAGTAAATTAAATGCTAGATATTAAAATGTCAGACCTTGCCCCCTGCTCACCTGAACTGTGAGAAATATAGCCTACACCTCAGTTAAAATTTAAAGAAAATTTAGTAAGAGACAATAGGGGACAAAGTCAATAAAGCAAAAGGAGCAGCGCTGGGTGTTTAGCCACAGCCAGAGGCACACCAGTCAACACAGCAACACCCCTTATATACCCTGGGTATTTAATCAGTAAAATACATATTCACAAACAGATATACATATTAAATCATTTTAACATAGTTCCTCCTCCATCCTTCCCCGTCAGAGCATGTGCAGTCATCCTTGCTGTGGTCATCTGCTACTTTTTGATACATTCAACAGCCCACAATCAATTCTTTAATTGGTTAAATGTTAACATTGCAACAACTCCCAACCACTATTAGCATCACAATGCAACATGCAGACTAAAAGAACTCTCAGCTTTAGTAAAATTTCTTTTTCAAAAGTCAACACCATGAAACACAGTATTCACTCTAACAATTGCAAAAGCCAACACTCTAATATATTTATCACCAACAAAACCACAAAATGCCAGGGAAAAAGTACTGGCTTGTGTCACGTGGTAGAAGATGGCGCTGGCTTCTCTCTCAGGAAGAGAAACCAAACAGCTTCATGCTGTAGTTTAGGCAAACAGATGAAAATTTGATGACTCTCTGGCATCGATCTCTCCACAGCAGATGAAGCAGGTGGGCTAGATCCTCTCGGTGTGCATTCTTTCCTCAGCTTGGTTCTCCTGAGGTCTGGGGCCAACAATAGAGCGGCCCCTTTCTCCCACTACCCTGACCAACCCCTCTCCTGCAGGTCCCATTTTCCCGGGACTAGACAAGCTGTCCAGTTCACCTCGAAAAGTTGCCAAAGGATTGCTCCTGCAGCTTCTCTGAGGTCAAGAAAGGAACAAAACCTTCTTGCATGGGTTAACAAAACCCAATCCATACAAGCAAAAAAAAAATAAAAAAAATAAAAATCCAAAACAACCCAGACCACACTGCACCACCAGACACCGGTCAAGTGAGGCTTTGAAAAACCCTGCCAACAAGCCCAAGGCTCCTCCCTCCCCCAGACCCACCTTAAAGATACAGCAACCATTTTGGGGCATAAAGCAGAGGATCGGGGAATAGACTATCATTAATCACCCCAAGACAAGAAGTCAGTGGGTGCCAGGGTCTTCTTAAGGTTGGGAGCACTCAGACTTTCTTTTCCATACTTGGGGGAAAGCTGGGATGGTGTAAGGCAGAAACCTTTTTTGTTTCTCTCTGGGCTCCCAAAGAGTTTGCTTTGGGCACATCTGTGAGTAAAAACCAGGCTGCCATTCTTTGGTGCTTGACTGCTCTGCTTCTCCCCCCTCCCCTTTGAAACAGCAACCTTTAACAGCAGCACCAACTCTGACTAAGTGGAGCAGATGGCAGGAAGAGGCAGTGCAATGAGAAGCTGCACTGACCACGCATACAGACACAAAATGCCACAGACACTGAAAGGAAGCAGAGGAGCTGACACCAAGGGGCCAGAGCCCCCAGGCAATGCCAGAACACCCCATCTGCCACCAGAACTGCTTCATAAGTATACGGCAGCCAACATACGAAACATATGTACAAATCCACGAATGGGACGGGGCTGCCTAGGGATGCGTCTTGAGCTGTTTTTTTATTTTTTCTTCAAGACTCTCCTTACACGACCGAGACAGCAGCTCGAACCCCAAACAACAGCTGCTGAGTTCTGTGTTACAATATACTTTAAAAGTCTTTTAGCCAATAGCAGAAAGCAAAAGCTTAGTTGACATGAGCTTTAGCCAACCAATGCTAATACACGTACACCAGCTTAAAACAATGCTTGCTTGTTAGTCTTAGAATACAATGCACAGTACTTCATTATTAAGCCTAAAACTTTCTATATCTTGACAGATATATTTTTCTTCTATCCTAAGGTTTGCTTGACCTAGATTGAAGACACTTCTTATTGCCTAATGTCCTTCCTCACTATCTAATGTAACTCTTTTACCTTCAGAATCAGCATCTACAGCATAGCAGTAAGGTTTTCTTTTTTCATCTCTCTAAGACTTGCTTTTATAGCTTTCTCAAGCCCTTTACTTTTAATGATTCCCACAATAAGCTCCTACCTTCACTTTTTTTTTTTTTTTCCCATGGGAAAGTTGACCTAAGCAGGGATTGTCCACCATCTTTGTCTCCCAGACTGCATGGTTGTCTGCAGAGGGCGCCATTTTGGGGGGGAGGGTTTGTCCACCATTTCCGCCTATGTCTCTCAGACCACAAGGTTGTTTCTGGAGGGCGCTGTCTTGGGGGAAAGGTTTCCCTGCCATTTTCAGCAACTTTGTATCTAGTAATTATCACAGTTATTTTTGCCTCCTGCTGTTTCATTTTTTAGTAAACTTATTTTGTCACTTACATCTTCTTACATTCATCACTCCTATTGGTGAAAAAGGGAGTAGTTAAAACTAAAAAGGGAGGTACCTCACTTTGGAGTGTCTGCCCTTTAAATTCTCTTAAAACAAGACAGCCAGGGAGATGGTAGGATCTATACCCTTGAAGGTGTGATACCTGAGCAACAAGATGTTGCTCCATTGAAATAAATAAAACCCAAGAGACTCCAAGTTAAGCACTGTTATGCATTGTATGTTGTATGTCGCATTGTTATACTGTTTGTTGTTATATATTGTAGTGTTTGAAGTTATGCTGTCACTTACCTGTTGTTTCAGATTGCTTGTGCCGACACTGTATCCTCACATCATCCCGGTCCCCTGCATTCCAAGTTATATATTCCCTTCTTCCCCAAATCCCAAGTTTCCCCTTCCCTTCCATCGGGTTAGGCCTCTGCTGCTCCCTGCCTGCTCATCAAACCATGAGACACCACCCAATATGGAAATGAAGTAGACTCTGTTATAAATGCATATTTTAGTATTGACTTTTCGCAAATGTTGGAATTAATGTTATAAGCGTGATAGTTTTTTTCTTTCTTTCTTTCTCTCTAGTAGAATTTTACTGTCTAAATAGATATATGAGGTTTTTTCTTTGCTGTGGTTAGAATTTAGGTGTAGTGTGTTTCAGCTGCCTGAATAGATAACTTCCAGAAGAGGCCCAAGTGACTGTAGGAATTCACCGCTTGTGAAAGAAGGGACCAAAGCCCAAATCAAAAAAATGATAACCAAATAAAAGTGGGATTACACCTGACAGACCCAAGGAGTGGCCATGCAGAACAGTTCCTGGAAAAATGAATATGCATAAGTCCATACATGAAGACCAAACCCAAGGAGTGACTATGCAGTTCCTGGAAAAGTGAATGTGCATAAATCCATGCATGAAGAACAGGATAAAAAGGGGGGGTTCCAAGACACCGGTGTGCTTTTGGCAGCAGGCCAAGACACCCGGTTGCGACCGTATTTCTTTGCTCTATTGTTTCTCCTATTGTCTTTATTAAACATTTTTAAACTTTAACAGGAAAGTGAACCTCGTTTTTCACAAATCCCATAATGCTCGGCTCCAAGCAGAAGTCCGGTTGGCACCAAAAAGTCCCTAGAACAACGAGCCCACTCAAAACCAAGACTTATTAAGGACCCTGCTGTAAGAGTGGGACCTCCAGCTACTAAAGGATAGTCTCCAACTTGTTGGTGCGTTCTTGCCGTGACCTAAAGGTGACCGAAAAGAAAGACACCCCCTAGGCTGAGCCAAACTGTGAGTTGCCGGGAACCCCCGTGAGGCAGGAATCCCGACCCTGCAGCGTGAGCCGCAGGATCGTCTTGCGCCTCCTCCGCGGCAGCATAGGCAGCGGCATAGGCGGCCCCTCCCCGAGCTCCCCACCTGAAAGACCTACTCAATAAAGGCACAAAAGGAGTAAAAACCAATCTCCTGCCCTGTGTTTCTTTCATCCATCACCATCTCCAGTAGGCTCCCTCCTTCTTTTCTTCCTTTTGATGCCCAAGCAATGAGATACTGCCTGAACTATGCAAAAAGCTGTAGCTCTTCGGAAAAATGTAGTTAATTTGTAACGGGGTATGTGAATGGAGCACTTCTTAGAAATCAGCAAATTTAGCAGAACAAGCTGTTATAGATAGGTAATGTAACATATTTGCTCTTAAAATTAAGGGTTGAAAATTGTATATATGTTAAGAGAAGTTTTATTAATGTGTAGTTATATCATTGTAGTCTTGTTATTTAGACATCTCTGTTCTCCCCATAGTCCCCTTCCCCCACCTCGATATTGTTGCCACCAGACAATAATAGACTTGGTTGTGAAAGACTTGTGACCCTTCCATGGGATGGGAAAAGCTTCTGACTCAAGCACTTCCCTGTTCCAGTGCTTGACAACCCTTTTTTTGTGAACTAATATATAATATAACCATGATAGATTTCTTTCATTTTTACTACAGTTAATAAACTTTTCTGCTATAATGTTGAGAGTGCCAGAGACAATGTCATGTTTACAAGCTGTGAAAATGGTTAGGCATCTTCAGTCTCTCTAATTTTGCCTATCACCAATATTGCCTTCAGTTACTGGTAGTGAAATGATGACACTTTTGAATGCTGTGAATGACCACCTGAGGCTTTTTTTTTTTTTTTTTTTTTTTTTTTTTTTTTTTTTTAAATGAATGACCACCTGAGGCAGAAATTATTTGGGAACATCAACATCTTTCCGTTCACTGTTCATGAAAACCAGGAAAGATATTTTATGTTGTCTCTATAAGGAACAGTAAAGAAATCATGTTTATGTGCTTCTTGCTATTTCAGTTCTGCTAAATAAACACAATAACCCTGCAGGCATAATTTAATTCTTTTTTAATGGCCCCATTCAGTAATGAGGAGATTGACAGTTAAAGAACTGGCTAATTTTCTGTTTTATCACCAACAAAAGAGACCAAAGTCACGATGACTTGGACTTCATAGCAAACACATCTTAGCCCTGAATAAGTTGAATTCACAAGATTTTTACATTCTAGATTTATAGTCCTCCTCTTTTAGGTCATGTTTGCCTTTTCCCATGAATCCCCATGCATCTCCTCTGAACTCTGAGGGGCTCATCACTTGAGATATAATGAAGCAGAATCTGGAATTCCATACCCTACAATCTCATTCTTGGCCTAATCAAGTTAAGTATAATTTTTTACAAAAACATATAATTTATGTTATTATTTCATACTCTGTTAAAAAGTTTTAAAATTTAATTTTTTGAAGTAAATGGTTTTAATAACTAGTTTTTATACAGTGTGTTAAAACAGTTTTAGAAAATTTTCTTGTTTTCAATGAATAGAAATGTAACATAAAGGAAATATAAAATTTTCATAAAATTACTTGCCTAATTCTGCCTTGTATTCAAAGTTTGAAGTATTAAAACTTAAGACCTTTTTTAGAGTAAGTGTACATTAGGGAGTGTTTCAACTGTAAAGAGCTCAAAATTAGTGATGACAAGGCTGAGTGCATATGGGTATGAATCAGGGGGAAGGCAGACATCCTGATGGAAGTCTGTTACAGACTACCCAACCAGGATGAAGAGGCAGATGAATTGTTTTATGAAAGGCTTGCTGATGTTTCATGATCCCTCGACCTTGTTCTTACCAAACTTGCCAAATATCTGTTGGAAACTCAACACAGCACAGAGAAGGCTTTCTAGGAGTTCCCTGGAGTGTGTGGAAGAGAACTTCCTGATACAGCTGGTAAGCACGCTGACAGGGCCAGTGCCCCTCTAGACCCGCTGTTTACAAACAGAGAAGGGCTCATGGGAAATGTGGTGGTGATAGGCTGTCTTGGGCACAGTGACCACAAAATGAGATGAGATTTCAATTCTTGGTGAAGTGATGAAGGTGGTTAGCAAAACCTCTACCTTGGATTTCCACAGGGCAGACTTTGGCCTGTTCAGGACACTGATTCAGAGAGCCACCTGGGAAACAATCATTAACAATAAAGGGATCCAGGGAGGCTGGACACATTTTAAGAAGGAAATCTTAAGGAGCAGGAGCAGGCTGTTCCTCTATGCCAAAAGATGAGCTGGTGGGGAATAAAATCCTGACTGAACAGAGTTTCACAGGAACTCAGGGAAAAAGAGTTAATGACCTTTGGAAGAAAGGGCAGGCAACTCAGGAGGAGTACAAGGATGTCATTAGAGGTAGAGAGAAAATTAGAAAGGTGAAAGCTCAGCTACAATTCAATCTGGCCACTGCTGTGAAAGATAATAAAAAGTGTTTTTTACAAATACTTCAAAAACAAAAGGAGGGCCAAGGAAGGTCTTCATCCTTTATTGAACATGGGGGCAAACACTGTAACCAAGGATGAGATACAGGCTGAAGTACTCACAGCCTTCTTTGCTTCAGTCTTTAACAGTAAGACCAGATATCCTCAAGGCAACCAGCCTCCTGAGCTGGTAGACAGGAATGGTGAGCAGAATAGCCTCCCTTTAATCCAGAAGGAAGCAGCTAGTCACCAGCTGAACCACTTACACACTCCTAAGACTATGAGTTTGGATGGACTTCATGAGAGGATACTGAGGAAGGTGGCAAAAAAGCTTGCCAAGCCACTCTATTATTTTTATCAGACCTGATTAACCAGGGAGGTCCCAGATGACTGGAGGCTGGCCAAAGGTCCATCCACAAGAAGTGTTGAAAGAAGGATCCAGGGAACTACAGGCCTGTCAGCCTGACCTTGGTGTCCAGGAATGTTATGAAACAGATCATCTTCGGTGCAGTCATGCAGCACATACAGGATAAGCAAGGACTCAAGTGGCCCAGTCAGCATGGGTTTAGGAAAGGTAGGTCTTGCTTGACCAAACTCATCTCCTTTTATGACCAGATATCCCACCTAGTGGATGGGGGAAAGGCTGTGGATGTGTTTACCTGGACTTCAGCAAAGCTTTCAATACTGTCTCCCAACCAATTCTCCTGGAGAAGCTGTCAGCCCACAACTTGGACAGGTGCAAGGTCTTTGCTGGGTTAAGAACTGGCTGGATGAATGAGCCAAGAGAGATGTGGTGAGTAGTGCTGCATCCAGTTGGTGGCTGGTCACTAGTGGGGTTCCCTGAGGCTCAGTATTGGGCCTAGCCCTGTTTAATATCTTTATTGATGATTTGGATGAGGGAATCAAGTGCACTTTCAGTTGTCCACTCATGGACAACACTAAGTTGTTGGGCAGGAGTTTATGATCTGCTGGAGAGTAGAAAGGCTCTGCAGAGGGATTTGGACAGGCTGGATTGATGGGCTGAGGCTGACTGTATGAGGTTCAACAAGGGAAAGTACCAGGTCCAGCATTTAGTCACAGTAACCCCATGGAGCACTACAGGCTGGGGGAAGAGATGCTAGAAGCTGTCTAGGAGAAAACAATGTGGGGGTCTAAGTCAACAGCTGGCTGTAAGTGCATTTA
This sequence comes from Sitta carolinensis, assembly GCA_032173965.1. NCBI lineage: Eukaryota > Metazoa > Chordata > Aves > Passeriformes > Sittidae > Sitta > Sitta carolinensis. Next base: position 52,926,755 of record CM063284.1, on the reverse strand, counting down.
TCGATATGACCAGATGGCAAATGGCATCCTGACCTGTATTAGCAATACTGTGACCAGCAGGAGTAGGGTGGTGACCACCATCTTGTACTTGGCACTGTTGAGGCTGTACCTTGTGTACTGTGTCCAATTCTTAGCACCTCAATTCAAGAAAGACGTGAAAGTTGCTGCAGTGTGTCAGAGAAGATCAACAAGGATGGTGAAGAGTTTAGAGCATGAGTCCATGGAGGAGCAGCTGAGGGAGCTGGGTTGTTCAGTGTGAAGATAAGGCTCAGGGGGACCATTATTGCTCTCTACAACTGCCCAAAAGGAGGTCGTAGAGAGGTGGGGAGTTGGCCTCTTTTTCTTGCAAGCAACTAGCAACAGGACAAGAGGACATAGCTTGAGCTGTGCCAGGGAAGGGTTAGATTGGACGTAGGAAGAATTTCAACATGGAAAGGAATGTTAAGGATTAGAATGGGCTGCCCAGGGAGGCAATAGTGTCATTAATCCCTGGAGGTGTTCAAGAAAAGACTGGATGTGGTACTTAATTCCATGGTCTAGTTGACAAGGTGGAGATTGTTAAAACTGGAGTTGATGATCTTGAAGGTTTTTTCTGACTTAAATGATTCTGTGATTCTGTGAAGCCTAAAAAACTAGAAAATTTGGACATTTTTGATGTTAAAACAAAATTTTGGTAACATTTTCACTTTAAGCATGAATAGTTACAAGAAACATTGATTTTTTTTCTGGAAACATCTTATCTATTAATTTATTTCAGATATAACATTGTTTCTTTCTGCAGAACCTTGTCCTTAAGAAACTCACCTAATGCAGTCCCTTGTTACCTCACCTGACAGCAGCCCCAAATTCTCAAATCTTAAACAAGTAGTACTTAGTTCCATTCCCTTGGAAGGGCACTTCACATGGAAAACTTACTCAGCCCAGAGGGAAAATTCATTCCAGTGACACTGACACTTAAACTCTACTGCTATTCTAAAGGGTATTTTATTATACTGTTGTAAGGCTCTCAAAGTAAGAAAGATTGAGAATGCCTGAAACACTGTGTTTCATCAGAGCACTTATACAGGAGTTACAAGATTCAATGTCTTCATCAAAGTCCATGTAACTGTGCAATTGTACACATTACTGTTCATCAGAAGGAAGATTCAAAATGGTCGGCAGAACTGGAAATTAATATTGATTCCTTTGAGGAATATGTACAAACTACAAGACAACAGTGAAAAGGCAACTGTATAAATTGTAAGGCAGAGAAAGTTTCATGTAGACTAGAAGTGTAAGCAGCAGCATGCAGTGAATAAAGTTCAACACCATAAGCTGAATAGAAAAAATCACAAACTAATTTACCCTATATGAAACCATCTGTCTTGTCTGCTAAATACTGAATGATTGCTATGTACCTCAAACAGTAACACAGGGTGGCACAATACAGTAAGCAGTTACTACTTTAACTTCTGTACCTCTAAGTGATTGAAAGCATGGCCTGAAATGCATAAGCAACCTGCGCTAGCAGCATGTGTCCCTGCCCATGGCAGGGGCCTTGGAACTACATGATCCTTAAGGATGCTTTTAAGTCAAATCATTCTGTAATTCTATAAAGTCTTTCCCTAGCTCATTTGCTACAGAAAGATGTAGTGTAAGCAATAAATGCAGGCAGTCATGACAAGCGATGCTAAATATTAAACCTTTAAAGTCTTTACAAATTCTTGGAAAAAATAAAAAGCTCGATCTCTTGCCATAAGTATTATGCTCCCACAAGATGCTGTCTGAGTGAGCTGAACTGGTATGCTCCCATTTGAAAAACTAGGGAAGTGTGTGTGTGTGTGTGTGGTGTGTGTGTGTGTGTGTGTGTGTGTGTGTTTGTGTGTTTGTGTGAGGGAGTATCAGCTATGCATGCCCTTGTCTAGGTGGCAGCTCTAGCTTGCCAGCATGGGAGTGCAGAGAAGGCAGTGAGTGTGATTTGCCTCTGAGATAACACAGAGAATAGAAATTTTCAGTTCCCCTGAAGTGCCTAGATAGAGTTTAAAAACTAACTAGCAAAAAAGAAAGAAAAAAAATATATATTCACAGAATTATAAATGTTGCTGGAACCAGTGGATAAATAGCTATTGAGGAATATAGTGGGATTATTTTGCAAAGTTATACAACAAGAAGCAATAGCACATGACCCCCCAAAAATGCTCAAGGGAAGGTCATCTGTAATATTGGGACACTCAGTGAGTACGACCATCAGAGACCCCTTAGGACTGCCCTCTAGGACCATAGAAAGACTTCCAACAGGAGGCGGAAGCATGCAAATTAGTTCTACCACAGTGCTGTTTATGTAGCTAGGAAATAAGTTGCAATGAATGTGTATGATCACGATGCCCTGTTGTAGTTTCATGACACACATCCGATTAGAGGAGATATCCTCCCAAAGTGTCCAACGCTGTAATAAAGAATGACAGTTTTCTAATACTTCAAATTGTGTTACTTTATTTTCCAGCCGATTTCAGTATCACATCAGGGTCGTCGCAGATCAGCGAGGCCAATGTTCGGCGATTCCGGCTGCGAGGGACCTTAGCTCTGCCCGGACTGACCCCGCGGCCGCACTATCACTGAGCAGCTGCACCCGTGCGCGCAGGCCCCACCTTTCCCCCAGCAGCGGCTCCGTCCCGCCAGGTGAAAGAAGCTGCCATAGCCCGCGCCTGCGCCAGGACGGCAGTAGTTCCTTACCAGAAGTGCTCGCACCTAAAAGAAGATAAAATAATAGTACTGATAGAAGAGCGTGGCTAAGGAGGTGCCTTTCAGTGGGCTAAGTAGCTGTTCACCAGTTGCTTTCAACGCTCAGTCTCTGCAGAGAGCACTTTTTGCTGTCTTTTCTGCTGCTACTAGTCAGGCAGCAGAGGACATCATTCTTGACGAGGCGAAGGCGATCTGGGTCCTTGCTAAGGCGGTGGCGCGGTGTGTGACGCATTTGTGCGGCGCACACGCACCGCTCTCGGGGCCGGACGGAGGCGTGGGCACGATGATGCCCGGAGAGACGCCGCCGCCGGCGGCCGGAACTGCGGCCGCCGGTGGAACCTGCGCCAACTGCGGTGTTCTCCAGCAGGTAGGCATGGACCGTCGTCCCTGCGGCGCTGGAGTCGGGTTTTTGCTCACGGACAAGGTAGTGGGTTAGCGCCGGACCGCTGGCGGGTGTGAAGTGTCGGATGCCACAGTCACCGCTCCCTTGGCCGTCGGGAAGGCGGATAGCATGCGTGGTAAATGGGCTCTGTAAAAGTAGCAGCAGTGTCAAGCTTTAGCCAGGCGAAGTGTGGAAAAGTAGCTCGCGTGTCTGCGGCATGCCTAGTGGAATCTGTGAGGGAGTTTCTAGTCGAGTCTTTTTGGCTTTGCTTCGGTGCAGTGTAAGGATTTAAGGTTTACTTCCTTGAGGGCTCTTAAGCGAGCGTGTATTTTTATGGTATTACGCTTTGGGTAATTCTTGATTCTCCTTTAAATGAAGAGAAGGTCCTGTTGAGAGTTCACAGGGCACACTTAGAATGAGAATATGAGAATGGATGAGAAACTGGAAAATCTGTAGACTCAAGTGATCTAATGTTTATTGCTGATACTCTGCCAAAGGTCAATTGGATTTTGAGAGACAAAGTTATAGAGGATTTAGTATAGAATCTACTGCAAAGGCAAAGTTTGAAGACCTTTTGTAGTAAGGTCTCATCTAATGATGTATACTTACTTGCGGAGCCTGCATTTTTCTGCATGTATTTAAATGAATGTACTTTTGGTGATTTAGTAACTTATTCACCAAGAGAACTGAAAAAATAATACAGTTTATTGTATTTTCTGTCACATTAGTAATCAGATTAGGGGTTATTTACAGTGCTGGATTTTGGGGTATAAGTTCTTTACTGACTTGAGATTCTTCCTTACAGAATATAAATGAATATGTAGCTGCATTAATTGCATTGAAGCAAAAAATGATTGATGGAGAGTAAGTACAATTGCACCCGTTTTTGTTTGTTTGTTTGGGTTTTATTGTTCTTAACTACTTTCAGCAATGCAGGAAATATGATTTGTGGAATGTTGATATTTTTTAATGCACTACACTAAATGCTCCTCAAAATGAAAATAAGTTATTCACAAACGCGTCCTAAATCCAGCCTCTAAGACTAATTTATTCTCTAAAACATCTGTGTATAATCACAATAAACATTTTTATTTTGTGTACCTGTAATATTATTAGAAGTACAGGCAGAAGCAACTCTGAAGAGATTTATTTATTTAAGGTAGAAGCAGATCTTTGATGATGTGTATTTAAATTTTTTTAATTCATTTTATTGTGCTTGCTTATTTCATGTTTCTGTAGCAAAGAATATGAGAACTAAAAGTTGAGTGCAGATGTATATGAACTTTTTCAGCAGAATTTAGTCTGATCATTAAGTTCTGAAATTCTGTTGGGATTAAATACCAGAATATGAAAAGTGAAGCTATGAACAGTAAGATTATAAAATCCTTCCTAAAGTTTGCTTTCTTTTCTGTGCTTGCTTCCAGTTCTTCTCAGAACCCATCAACATATATGGAATAATATATTAAGATATGTTATGCATACCTCCATATTATGGCTTAATATCCATTCTGTGTCTCCTAATTATAGTAGTTTGTTTCTTATGTACCCTTTCCTAGATACATGTCAATCTGGCTTTAGTGAATGAGAGTATTTCAGCTAGCACACACTGGGTCTCTTAACTTGGACCCTTTTTTCGAAGCTCCTTTATTCTGCTGTGATTTCTTTTCTGACCTCTAAACTTTATGTCTCTCTTCTTTCTGCCAGTGCATATATTTCTTGTGGAAATTGCCTCTTCTTTAACTACTTGCAGCTTAGTGTTTCTTTTTTGCCTTACTAGATTGCTCTAACTATTGCAATGGAAAGTAATGCAGCCCTCTCTGTATTAGAGCTCCTATGATTACTCTTTCTTGTCCTTTCTTCTCCCTGTCCTTAAAAAACATAACACTCAAGGAAAGAAAAGAGTAATTGTCATTGGTGCTGTTTCATGGCCCTCTTGCCTCAGCTGTTCCCCTTTATGGCTGCTAGGAGAATAATAGAATGATTAAAGCCTTTTATGGTCTTTAAAACTATTTCTCTGAGATGTGTGTTCTTTTTTAGGAAAACATTCTTTGAAGTTTGGAAATGTGATTTTATATATATATATATATATATTATATATATATATTATATATATGTCTTTTATCTAAGTAATATTTTTTTTTAAAGCTACAGTTAGTTAATGGCTGCAACTTCATGTAATTGCCAGGGTTTTTTTCTACTTAAAGCAGTTTGATTTGAGGTTTGAATGGCTTAATGAGATAAAAGGGTTATATTGACTACTATGAGAAAACGTAAAACAATCTTACACTTTATCTATTTATAAAGCAAAAGGAAAGATACCCTTACACACTATTGGAAAGATCAAGTGAGAAAATAAGTAATGTCTGGTCTTTTTCTTTTCTTACAGTCGTTTGCTGAGAGAGTATCAACAGAAATGCACTGATATCCTTTAGTTTTCTATTTGTGCTCCTACAGGATTAGTACACCTAGAACATTTCTTATAAAAGGTCTTGAGGCTTTCTATTTAAATTATGAGATCATGTCTCTAATAAAGGAAAAACTGAGTAAGTTTTTTAAAGAAAATATGCCTTTGGAATTAAAACTATCCACTTAAGATCTGCCTGTTTCTGGTATATAGCTTAAGGTGGTCTACTTCAAATCTGAATTGCTGAGAATTACTCCATCTTTTTCATGTAACAGAAGCAGCTCTTCTTATTCACTTCAAATGTATTGAAATGCACATATTCAACACTTAGTTCTGCAAGTCTTGGGGAGTTTTTTTTTTGTAAGGAAGCCTTTACTGGATGTTTCTTTGCAAGTGGCAGTTGGATTGAGATATACTTAAGGGCATTTGATAACCTGTTTTTAAGTTCTACCTTAACAAGAGACTACAGCTTCAATTTGCTGAACGGTAAGTTTGATTTATATTGTTTACTAAAGATGTATTGCTATATTCTCTGTGTTGTGGTTAGTTTTAGGAGTCTGACAGTCATAGCAACAGCCAGGGGTCTAAGATGTGCTTTTAGTATGGTACTTTTACCATGCTTCCTAGGCCATAGTTATCAACGGTATGATGAGGAGAGAAATCTGTCCTTCCTCTACAATACCTGTGTGGGATTCTTTCCCGGCCCTGGGCTAGTGAGAGTCTTAAGTTGTTGTATTGCACTAAATAGTTAGTTGGTTTTGTTATAATTTCACACTGGGTGACTAATATATAGCATATAAGTTGTTTTATTATACTGCATATGGTATATTCTATATCCCCCTTTCCTAACCTTGTGGTGTGGTCTTTCCCTACTGAGCCCTCCCCTCTGAATGTCTCCCATTGGCTGCAGTTTCCCCTTACTCCACGCCCCTTTATCCTAAGTTTTAAGTTCTCCATGCCGTGTGGCTGGGGTCTCTTTTTCTTCCCTGGAATTGACCCTGCAATAAACCACCGTGTCTGAATCTCGGAGGAAAGAGATTTTTACTTTTATCCTTGTCGGGCTTACATATGGGGTTCAGAGCTAGTCTAGTTGGGACCCCATTAAGTGACCAAGTGAATATGTGGAGCTCATCTTTTGGTGGTGGTTAAATGTAAGCCTATTTGGGGCGTCCTTATTTGTGTGAAGCATCTTGACTTAAGAGTTGTGTCTGTGCGCCCTTGCTTTGTGATTACAGAGGAAGAGGCAGCATATAATTTTTATGGACTCCAACCTGCCTGCTGAAAAACACTGCAGTTGGACTCTGCTCTTAGTCTACAGCACTGTGTATGCAGAGACACTTATTACTGGCACTTTAGTGTAGGCAGCATGCTTCTGTGGCACATACCATCTGCTTCCATCTAGGTTTGGTTTCAGTGTAGTGTTGTTAAATCAGATCTTGGATTTTCTTTGAATAGGTGGAAAAATGAGAACACTGAAACTCTTAAAGGTTTTTGATATCTCTCAGGTTTTTTTTTTCCATAGGATAAAAGCAAAATACACAGATGTTTGAAGAATGAGAGTACTGAGTTTCAAAGCATCTGCGTTTTTGGCTGCTTTTTTTATTGCGTGTCTCATTTCAGAGAGATCTCTGCTCTTCGTTGCCAAGTGGAGAAGATGTTACAGAAAATTCTGCCTCTGGAAAAGTGCCAGGAAGAGTTGGGTTCCTTGAAGGCAGAGTTGGAAGAAAAAAAGGTGTGCTCGTAAGGTTTAAATAACATGCACTTTTTCTGCTGAAAGAAATGTATGTATCTAATGCTTGTCTTAATGAAGCATTCATGAGCTTTGTTCTTATTCTCAGCGCATTGTGACAGGTAGTGCTGATGAAGTTAGGTGGAATTAATTAAATTACTTCAGGTGTCAGAGAGGCACTAAGTTTAGGATGTTGTAGTTCTTACAATTTGTGATCAGATTATTTGGTTATTTCCTCACTAAGGAAAGAGAAAGATTTGGACTCCTTTGGTTTTCTGCTTTGATCTTGTCAGATTATTGAATATAACTTGTACTAGTGAAAAGATGCCAAGAAAGAGGGTCTGTGCAGAATAGTGTTGTGCATTTTTGAACATGCATTCTTACATCATTTCCTTCCTGCTTTTATTACTAATTTCTCTCCCATCACTTATCTGAGATTTAGTCTAGAGGAAAGAAGGTTTAGGTTGTTCAAATTGCCTACATGTATGTATTTTCTAGACATTATTATAATTTCTGAAGAAAATACCCCACCTTCTTTCTTGTAGTTTTTCCATGATGGTATAAGACAACATTTGTCTTGTTGCTGTACCTAGTTAGTGTTCTGTGTTAGAATGGTTTTATAAATTCTCTTCCCTCAGCAAGCATTAGTAGCTGATGTCCTGATGGCACTTTTTCAGAAAAAATAGGATTATATGTATGGTGTATAATAGTTAAGCTCTTGACTTAAGCTTCAAGTTCCTATCCAGCTAGGTGTTGAAGGCATGTACTCAAAAGATAGACATATAGAGATTTATGTGTTCGTTTGTTATAACTTCTGCCTTTGAAAAAAAGGAGGATAACCTGACTTTCCAGCTTGCTTCTTTTCTTATTGAATATACTTTTTTGGCCTGGCAATGTTTTCATTAAAAGAGGCAAAGTGTCTGCCATTTATTTTTCTTTTTTTGCCCTTAGTATGGACATATTTTAACTGTGCTTTCCTTCTTCAGAGTTCTCTCAAGATTTATCAGGAGAGTCAACTGGAATATGTTAAAATTAAAGAAGAAATATTAAACAGTGATGCTGTGTGAGTGATGTTTCTTTGTTTCCCAACCCTACTTTGCCTCTCTTACCTCTTCCAAACTTGATAGTGTACCTTGCCTAGTTATGCTTTCCATTTCACTAAAATTTTTCTATTTATGGGTTCTTAGGACAAGGAGTTGATGGAAGAATTATCTTAAGGTTTGTAGCAAACACTCTTGAGTGCAGTACTAGTTTATTTATTGTCTTGTCATGAAGTGGTTTTATGTGGCTGTTTAATGAAAGTTTCTAAAACCAGAATGAAATTGAAAAAAGCTGTAGTTTCTTCAGTTCTAAGTGGTTCTTAGTCCCAGCTTTTTGTTATTGCCATTCATTTCAGTTTGGCCGTTAAGTTTCTGAGGCCAGTGTAGGAATGATATTGCCAAAGTGGTCTGTACTAAAATCAGTCCTTAAAATAATTGTTTTAATGTAACAGCTCAGCAGTTCATAGTGAACTATCTGCCGTGTCTGAAAATGAGCGGGAGGGATTTGGCACCAAAAGTGCAAAAGTAATTTTTGCCATGATACAGAATATTCTGAAGCTGTGCCTTGGTAATTCCCAAAGTTTGTTTTTCTGGTAAGCAGTCACTCAAAGGTTTCCTTGCCTGGAGCATATGTGTGTGCTAACTCTTACAGCTCTTGATGTATGAGTATAATGAACTTGTCTAATTGCTTTTTAATCCTCTAATATTTTTAACATTTAAATCACCTATCAGAGAGCTGTGTCTTCTCAGTATTATGTGGGAAGGTACTTATTCTCTCAAAAGAGAACCAGCTAATATATAGCAAAGTGTTGGTCATTGTGGTTATTTTTCTTCATTTGCATCGTTTCTTCATTGCATCGTTTTGCATTTATGAAAACCAATGATTGCCTCTGGTGACTTGGAATTCTAAGACCCTTCTGGTTTTGTAGTCAGATTTTATTTCTGATGTGTTCTAGCTCACATCTCGTTGGGACTTCTGCTGGTGTCTCCTTGCTTCCATATGACCTGGTTATCATTTTTAACTTTGGTGCTTCTAAGCTATTTTGGTGCTACCGGCAGGTCAAGGGAAATGATTCGTTCCCTCTGCTCAGTACTAGTGAGGCCATGCCTTGAAGTACTGTGCCCATTTCTGGGCTTCTCTGTACAGGAGATATGAATATGCTGGAGAGTCTAATGAAGGACCATGGAGATGATCAAGTGACTGAAGCATTTCTCAAAAGAAATACCCTAGTATCTTTACGTGACTTCTGAAACATATGGTATTCACAAGCAGAGCAGCAAGCCGTTATTACCCAAAAGACTGTGTGAGGAGACTAGCATTGTTGTAATTTCTTCTGCAAGACTGCACTTCCTTCACATATAGACGTACTCAATGTACTGTGAGCTTAATGAAATATTCAGCACATTGTCCTATCTAAGAGCAGCAGAGAGCAGCTACCCCATTGCTAACTGCATCTTAAGAGGGAACTGACCACTGACGTGCTGGCAGTTTTTTGTGTCAGTATAGATAAAATGTTTGTCCCTGTCTGTCTCTCATATCTTCAAGAAGGAGGAGCCAGACAACTACAGGCCGATCAACCTCACCTTGATCCCTGGGAAGGTGGTGGAGCAGGTCATCCTTGAAATCATTTGCAGGCACATGAAGGACCAGAAGCTCAGGAATAGACAGCATGGTCTCACTAAGGGAAAGTTCTCCTTCACCGACCTTATAAATTGATATATTTACTAGATCAGGGGAGAGCTTGTGGCTTCACCATCCTTGGAAATATTCAGAAGCCATCTGGAAATGGTCCTGGGCAGCAAGCTGTAGGTGGCCCTGCTTGAGCAGCATGGGTTGGACAAGGTAACTTCCAGAGGATTCTTGCAACCTCAGCCTCAATTCTGTGATGCTGTAACTGTTTTGTATACTTTTGATATTGAGGACATTTTATGCATTAGGTCATTTGAGTTCAGTAATTTTGAAAGCTGGATTTTTTCAGAAGCAGGATAATAGTGAATTATTCATAAAATTATTGTTAATCTACAGTTACTGTTAAAAAAACTTAAGTCAAAAACTATGACTCGTCCTTTGGTCCAATGTGCCATTCAGAGCCAGCGTTAAAGTTAGCTTGCTCAGGACTATCTAGTTGAAATCTGAATATTCTACAAGGATGGCAGTTCCCGTGGAGTACAACTTCTGTTATCATAGCGTGCTGTCAGCTGCAGTTGTGCATATATCTTGAAGATCAGATAGGAACTTGAGTCGGGTAGCATAAGTCTTCTTCCCAAATGCATTATCTGCAAACTCCTTTTTGTAAATTGCTAGATGTAACATCTACCTATTTTCTTCATATAGTTGTATGTTGATGAAATTAGTATAGTACTACATATGTAAATGTAATTATTTAAGTTGTAAATATTATCACAATGATAATGTTGGCACTTAGTTTCTGTTTGTTTATTCAGATTGCTAGTTATTTGTAACATAGTTTTTTTATCTCAAGTTGAAAAGTGACTATGAGTGCCATTGAGTCCAACTCCTTTTTCCTTGCAGGACTACTTTAAACTGTAGGGCTGAGACTGTCATTCAGGTGCTTCTGTAACTCTGACAGGCTTGGTGTCAATGATTGCTTCCCTGGAGAACCTGAAGAACCTTTTTCTAATGTCCCATCTGAACTTCCACCAATGCAGCTTCATTGCATTTTCTTCTGTCCTATCACTAGTCACCAGAGAGAAGAAATCAGCACCTTCCTCTCCGCTGTCCCCCTTTGAAGAAGTTGTAAACTGTGATGAGGTCACCCTTTAGCCTTCTCTTTCCTAAGCTAAACAAGTTAGTCATGGTCTTCCAGTACAGATTTCTGGACGTCCCAGGGTCTGTCATTGGTGACAGAGGTGAAGAAGACATTAAACATTGCAATTTTGCATCCCTATTTGTGATGTGACTAACCTCATCAAGCAATGGGCTGATGTTTTTTCTGGTCTTCCATTTGCTGTCAAGATATTTTGAAAAGCCTTTTTTGTGTCCTTCTGTACTGGTCAGCTTAAATTGTAATTAAGCTTTGCCTGCATGAGTCTTCTCCCTGCAATGGTAAACAGCATCTCTGTGGTCTTCCTGTGTCAACTGATCTTGCTTCAATGTCCATGCATTGTAGATGTAGTATTTCTGTGTATTCACTTGAAGACAATCTTCAGAGAAACAGAAGTTTTTTACCTCTTGTTTCCTAAAGGACAACTCTTCCCTTCTTCCCCCCGCCTTTTTTCTGTAAAGATGTTTTATGAGGAATTTTGCTGAAATTCTCATCTGTGGGTTGACTGTCAAAGGAATTTTAGTTTGGTCAAAGGAAATTTATATTTCTATCATATAGGAAAATAAGCATGAACCTCTTCAGGCTGAGAAAACACAGAATCCGTGGTCTATTACTTTATATTATAAGTACTTTGACTACTGAATATGCAAAAGGTGGTCAATCATACCATTTATGAGTGGGTTTTCAAATATATTCTGGTTAATGTCAGAAGTGGTAATTAAAGCCTGAACATCCAGAAAGGCTTAGAGGATAAATCTCAATCTATTACACAGGTTTTAATATGGGGAATAGATGAACTGTGTTCCACTTCATAAAAGTGATCCGTGATCATTGGTAGAACTGTCTACTTACCGCAACAGTTTAAAAAGAATTTCTGGGATATCGGAATACAACAGAATAAAATAATAGAAATGTTTACTTTTCTATGTATTTATTTTCTGGTTCTGTGTATTTTACATGTAAGGTAGGGTTGGAAATGCTGAAGTCAAAATTTTTTGGGGTGCTTAATGTTTTTTCCTTTAGTTTGACTTTAGTCTAAAGCATCTGAATGTTCTGAACAAAAAGCTGTGGAACATAAGTCATCCTGAAGGCTATTCCTGATTATTTCGTTGCTTAGATATTATTTATTGTAGGCAAAGCCTGATTGTTTTTAAGGAGTGAAACTAGCCTGTCTGCTTTGCATCACAGAAATGCAAAAAACAGACTCCGGTTTTCTGGGTTTGTATTTCTAATTCCACGTTGTAGCTGAAGGTATATTTAGTGGATTGACTCTTTTAAAAGCAAACTTTGCCTCTGTAACAGATATACAGCTGTTTGTGTGAGAATATCAGCAACATGCCACCCATTTAATTTTTCAACTTCAGGAACTCAATGGTCTCATAGATCCTGGGTATAGGTGTGTTTTCTTTGAATGGCTAGATTTTTTTTTTTTTGGCTTTTCATGCAACATAATTCTATTTTAAGAAATGATCTATTAATGTGGTTTTTTTTTAACAGGAGAAAGAAACTGGAAACTAAAGTGAAAAAACTTGAAGGTAACTTTCTACAATGAGTAGGGCAACAGTGCAGTAACATAAGCTCATTCTTCCTTTTCTGTCCAGAGGAATTGTGACTTTTAACTTTGATGCCCAAGGAGCAGGGCAGGCCAGTTCTATGTGCAGTGCTCAATCTTTGATTTACACCAGCCCTCCTGCAGAATATTTTCTGCTGGGGTCTTAGGCACATGACATAGATGAAGTTGGAAATAAACTTCTGGTCATGAAGACTTCAAAGGATGGAGTCTTACCATCCTCTCCTGGCAGCTTGATTCAGTAACATGTTTTTCCATATAACTAGTTGGAAACTCCCATGTTTCAGTTTGCACCTAATGTCTACCATATAGCAGTGAACAGCCTCATTCCGTCTTCTTGATACCTCCTTCTACAGGAAAGCTGTTCTTGGATTCTTTCTATGAATTGTTATGTTTTCCACTCTGGCTAATTAAGTCTAGTTCAACAAGCCTCTTTTCACAGGGCATATGCTCCAGTGTTCTAATAATCCTAGCAAGATTTTTCATGTTTATGTTCCTATTTAAGTATATGGTGTTTCTCATGCATGTTTTCTGATTTTTAAATATTCTGGCACTTGTATTTTAGTTGGTTAGTTTGTTTGCTTGCTTTGTTTTTGCATGGAGAGAAAGTATTGGCTTCGTGGCACTGTTTTTCTTGTTTTGCTGGTAGAGGATGGATATACATAACACTTTGAGACTTCATTTGTTTTATCATCAATTGGCAAGGCAGATATTTATATTCATATATATTCAGATATTCATGCATATTTTAGCTGTGCTTACCAGAGTTTAAAATACACTGAACTGAGTGACATATGTTAGTGTTAGAAAACCCCTGAATTTTATTGTAAAGTACAGGCACAAGGTGTTTATTTTAATGAGAATTTTTGAGTTCCATTGCAGGACAGACAGGTTTTTTACACACTTGCCTGCAAAATCTCAAATTTTGACAGAACTGGAACAAAGTACTGAGAGGGAGTATGTGCTAGGTCTAATTTCAGTGACTATTTTATCTGTTTTGGTTTTTAATATGTTCATTAAATATCTCAAATACTGTATCTTTTGTCAGTATGAAATTTTGCCATTTTTGTTTTTTTTTAGCCTATCACACAAGATTCCTTTTTAACATCTTTTGTTTTAATAGGCTCTCTTCTGATTTGATTAGCAGGATGATTCCATTCCTTTCCTTTCCTATCTGTACATGTCATCAAGCTGAACTCTCAGGAGTTCTCTCAGCTGACTCTGTCACCTGAGAATTTTCCTAGGAACCTCACATTCAGTTCTCACCTATGCTCTACCCTCTCTTGCCACCCAGCAGTCTTCTCAGGTGCCTCTTAGACATTGAAGTCCTCTTCTCTATTGAGTGCTGTCTGTATCTAATGCAGCAGGCTATGGTGTTTTTGTCTTTGAACCAGAGCTCTTATTTAAGTAAGAGAATAAAATGTGTAAAAAATCCCCTTGCACCTCAATTTTATGTTCTTTTTTCATTTGGTGTATGTTGTTCTACAGTACAGTATCATTACAATATGACCCACTTTTCATTCTTGCGTATAATTGAGAAAACTAATGAATGTATTGCAGTGGTTCAAAACAGTAATTATGCAGTAGAAGTCAATATACTTGTATGCATGAGTTGTTGTCAGAATGAACCAAAATAAAACTTCAATAGATTTATATTTCATACTCTCTGTTTTTTTTTCTAGTAATTTGATTTGCAAACTAGTGACTAGCACAACTTAAATTAGTGGCCTCTTACAGTGTAGTTTCTAAATTGAATTTTGGTTCTCTTTTTTAAAGAGGCTGCAACAAAGCATACACAGGACTTCAGACAACTGAATATTGAAAAGAAAAGGCTTGAAAAGGAGTTAAAAAAAGCACAAGTAAGGCTTTCCTTGTCTTTGAGTGAAACTTCTTTTAGTAATTTTTGGGGAAAGAAAGAAGATACTAGTGTAATAAATGCTGAAACAGTAAAATTACATTTTTTGGGGGGTATTAAGTAACTAAATATAGCATAAGAGATAAATTTTCCAGCTAAAGAATGGCCTTTGAAATTTTGATATAGATTTCATGCTCTTTAGGAGTTGATGCTCTAAAAATATGTATGGCATAAAAATTCTGTACTTCTTAATTTTAACAGGGAAGACTTGATGGCGTAATTAAAGAAAAGTGTAGAAAATGTAAGTGTTTACCTTTGAATGCCTTCAAATTTGTATGTGGTATTGTTCCATTTGAACATTTTCTTTCCACCCCTCTCTTTTTAATAGTTAAACATGCAGAAACTCAGAGTTCAAGTGAAGATCTTGCAACAGATATAGACAAAGGTAAGACTTTTTGCAAGTCCATTCTCTGTGTGGAACCATTTGTTATGAATTTTTTGCAGCTCTTCTGGATTTGCATTTTTGGAAACAGAGGATACCGCAAAAGTGCTGTAAGAGCAGATGTGGTTGATACAAATAGGTTACACTGATGAAGGACCAGTGTAATAGATTATTATTTTCAATTTTTTAGTAAGGAAGACTCTTGATTTATAAAAATGAATAGTCTACCTTGTGCATGTGTGAAATCAGCTGATATGCAATTATAAAACAGAATACGATGCCTTCTAGAGGCATCAAATGCAAACACTGAAAAAATACTAATCCCTCTGAAGCTCACTGAAATTATAAAGCACCAAATAGGAGAGTAATCTGCTAAGATTTCTATTTAATACTTTTGTATCACAATCTTATTGACTTTTTTCCTCTAATGATCTAAAATATATGCTACAAATTACCTGAATCTAACTGTAGTGGAGCAAACTGCTTCAAAAGTTCCTCTGAAGTACTGAGGCCAAACTTTAGGCAAATTTATTTTTTGGTTTTTTTGCAGTCTTTTAAAGTTGCCAGTACTGGATTTTGAACTGTTTAGCTATTCTGAAGGTCCTTTTGAGGCAAAAGAACTTCATTGTTGTATTTCTTGCTTTGCAGTAAGTTTGTTGCAGAAATTAAATTTTTTGGAAAAGCCACACCTTGTCAGTTTCTGTGTGTCTTGGCATATTTTTATGGATATTTTTTGGATTGTACTGAATTGGTACCAAATTTTATCCTTTGATTTTTAATTAATGGCAAAATAGAAAAACTAATATCTAAGCATTAATTTGAGCGTCAAATAACAGCAAGGATTTATTAGTAATGAGTAAATGTTAGTGTTGTTACTAGCTGTTTAGCAAAATTTAATAGGTTTTCCTCTTACAAATGCTGAGGTTTTCTTAATATGCTTCTTCATAAAATAATAGCAGTTTTCTATGGCCTTTGACTTAAAGACTTTGCACAGAAACAGTCTCAGTTCGTGATTGTTGAATTGTTGGATCTGATGATAGTTTTGGCATAATTAGATGAGGTGCTTCGGTATTTTACTGAGGTTTTGGACTGTTCTTCCCTCTCCACTTGCCCTTCTATCTCTGAAACTAGGTTGTTTGACGTCACTCAGCAATGGTACTGTTAGGACTGTAGACACAGTCTCCTAGTGTTGTGACCTGATAATTCATTTGGTTACATGGTGCTATTACATGATAAAACTAAGATGAATTATTACTATAATAAATGTGATACACCTCTTCCTAGAAGATTTTCTCACAAGTTCATGTAACTTGATTTGTTTTACAAAGCCATTTAATTTCACTACTACTCCATTTGAATCTACCCTACATTTTACTCTGGGGGCTGTCACAACTTTTTGCAGTACTCCCTATAAAACGGAAAGGCTAAAGCATTCTCCAGCTGTTTCTTTAGTCTCCTATGTGGATATGGCCAGTACAGGATCCATTCCCTAAATGGCATCTAGCATTTCTCTTTCAGTGAAGCTTGTGCCATGTCTTAATTTTTTGTGGGTATTTTGTATTTAGTTGAAGGCATGTCTGTGTTCTGAGTAAAATAAACATAAATTCTTAGTTCAATGCTATCAAGTTATTTTAAAAATATTTATTTATTTTAACAGGAAGAGTAAAGCTCTTATTAGAAGAACTCTGGATGTGCATTGACAGTGCAACAGGAAAAAGAGAGAATGAGAAAAATGATCCTGTCTTAGGTACAATGGCCTGCAAAGTCTTGAAATTTTCTTGATGCTCTCTCGTTTTCTGACCAAACAACAATATTGCTATTTTCTTTCAGCTTCTCTTTGGGATAAGGAATGGTCTGACAAAAGAAGACTAACTGTTCCAGAAGGTAGGTTCCACTTGGGTAGTGAATGCATAATAATCTTTTGAAAGACTTAAATACTTTCCTTGATGTTTGTCTGGTTAAATACATGTGCGATTAGAATATCTGAAAATAATCAAAATGTTAATTTGAATTGTGAAGTTAACTTGAACCCTCTTCTGATAAAAAGCTATTGTAATTTGCTGTTGCAATCAAGAAATCAAATTCTTTTACTGTTCGTAAGTAGTCAAAACTTATCTCATGTTTAAGATGTTGTCTTGGTTTGAAAGACAGGTGTCTGCTAAGGATGACAGGAGCCTTCCTTGGAGTGGAAAATGTAAACCCCTTCTCTCTGAATTATTAATAATTTTGAAATTAAGGAGCTCTCAGGCAAAGATACGAGAATAGGAGTAACAGTTCTTTACTGTTACTATAGTTATATAGTATATATAATAAAGGAAAAAAACAAACCAACAACTATGGCATAAACAACAAACAGAACTACAGCCAGTTCTTGGCTGCAGGCACTTTCCCCTTTGGTGCAGTTATGATCACAGCCGGCGGGGGTGCTGGTGTCTCACGGTGGGCAGATGCGATGATTCTCCCAGGGCTGCAGAGGGCGCTGTGCCGTGAGCTCAGGGAGCACATGGTGGCTTTCCCAAGATTGGAAAGGAAGGGAAAGAGGCTTTGCTTCACAAACTCCTGGGGCAGTCAGTCCTGATGCCTCAACAAGGCTCTTGGAAGCAGCACGCTGGGACGGCAGGACATCTCAGAAGGCAGGGGGTCTGGGGCTACAGTGCAGCAAAAAACTTGGAGCAGTGCTGAAGAAGTGGCGGAGTAGGGCAGCGGCAGCCTGGCTCCCAGCAGGGCAGGGAGAGCAGAACTCAGGATCCCAGGCACCCGAGCAGATGGTGATAGGTCCCTTTTTTTAGTGGGGTAGATGTTAATAAGGTCCTAGTTCAGTGGCTGCTCTCACAAGCAGAGGCTCACCCCGGCAAGAAGAAAGCAGCTGTGGGCTGGGTTCCAATGGCAGCAGCAAATTCCCTTCCCCAAGCGGCAGCTCCAACATTTCTCCTCTGAAGCCGAGAGAGAGTGAGCTAGCAGCTGCTCCCAGATAAGAAACTCCCAGATAAGAGAAGTGCAACCAGATGCCTTCCTGAGCTCAGCCACTCTTTTTTTCTTAAGTACCCAGTTGTTAGTGCTTCCTAGTGTTATAGGTAATAAAACGATAAAGCCGAATTAATAATAAAGAAAATAGGGTTTTATTTCGAAACCGAAATTCGGTTGTCAATAGCCACAATCAAAGGGACAGCATCGAGCCCGGGGTCGTTGCTGGGTGAACTATGATCCAAGCTCTGTCGCCTCGAATCCCCTCTGTTCATGGATGTCATGTCGTCTCTGCTGGGGTAGTTTTTATACAGGTTTTTTCACCTGGGGCAGAGTTTCTCCTATTCTTTTGTGATCTCACATATTCATGTAGTCTCCTTTTCTCTGTGCTGGGCTGGACAAACATTTCTGGGAAGCGATGAATGCTGTTAAAGGAACCTGGTATTGGGATGCACGTTCCCGAGGACTGTGGTTATCTTGATTGTCAATACTTATTGAGTATATATCCCTTGGGTGTTTCCTGGACTGCCCCAGGAGGACCCGGTACTGCAGGAGCCTCATCTTTTCGTTTGTTAATTAGGTCTTTCTTTCAGCTGGCCTCTGTTTCACAATCAGTGAAGCAACATTTTCCTTTGTTCTGGCCGGTGATATTTTTAGACCTTAAGAATTTCTCTCACAGGTACAACTTTTATTTCATGTATATTTTACATAAGCACAAATTATTCCATAACATATATAACATTAGCAACTTATGGGAAAAAATCCATAAATAAAAAGGAACAAAAGGAAAGAAACCTAACCGCCAACAAACATAATTACTACATCATTATAAACTGTAGTATGTAGTATGAATGATGGTGCATATAGGCTCTTTTTAGTCTGAAACAAATACCTGATAACATAGTTGAATTATAAAGTTTAAGAAGCTGTTACCTCCATTTTCTTCATTGTAATGTGATATTCAGATAATAAAAAATAATCTGCAAAATTATCCTCATGTATATTCACAGCAAACTTGAACTACTTTAATTTTACATAGTAGATATTTTCTGCAATCAAGATTAATAGATCCCTTGAAACTGCATTCATTTCTGTGTTGCGTCTCTGGAATGTTTTTATTAAGCTTTAATTGGGTTTTTTTCAGTTTCTCTACTACTTTGATTTTTCTGTAACTAAAGGTGTAGAGATACTGCCTGGGATAGGTACCCAGCAGCATTAAGAGCTTTGAAGAGAAACTTTTCAAAGACCCTGTTAAGTCTGAAAATTTGCTACTAGTGTAGATCCCAATGAATCTAGCTGATTCTGATGGAATCCACTTAAGAGGGGCCAAAATATAAGGACCAGCTCATAAACCTGTTAGTCAGCCTTACTTCCTTGAGTTTAATGCAGCAGATATAAGGCTTCAGCTCCAAAACTAGACCTAGACACTTGTGCCCTGCAACTCTGATTTTAATGTCTTGATCAAGGGTCAATCAAATGAGAAGAACAAGCACAAAAAACTGAAGCGTTTGAAATATACTTGATTTTAGGGGTAACAGGTTCCAGAGTAATCACTTTGCCATCCACCAAAAGAGGAACTTTAGATTCTGGAAGTCCTGTTCATCTTTCCTATTCATATCTTCTCAAGGAAGCAACAGTACTTTCATAAAAGGGAGCAATTATCTGTAACAGTCTCTTCTAGCCAGTCCTTCTTTCCACCCCCTTCAGTGAGGAGAAAATTCTAATGAATGTGCTTTTGTTGGAATGGTTAGATTTCGTTGAAATACATCTGTTGTTCTGTTACAGGTTTGTTTTTTTCCCTTTTTGAGCCTGGAACGGCTATCTTGTTATTCAGCCTCTTATGAAAGTGGCCTTTACCTTGAATTCATAATAACAAAATGCTTATGTTTATGGGTGCAATCTTCTAGGAAGAAAAAGGATCTTAGTGAGTTTGCCCTGGTTTCTTGTCCCATATTATAATTGTTTTCACTTAGAGATCAGATCAGGTTGATGGTAGTATCTTTTCCAGAGAATGTCAGTTCATCTGCTGCCTATATGTATCCTTTCGGAAATGTACTTCTTATGACAGATTTCTTAGTATATTCCCAAAGCTTTGCATTATGATCGGTGTCTTCTCTGTTATGCCAAGGTTGATACTACTTTGAACGGTTTTCTTGAAGAATGTCTTCATATATGAAAATTGGAAGGCTCATGAGGCTTTCCAGATACGTTGTTGTGAAAGCGTCCTAGGATATTGGACTTTGCCAAACTTAATTTAAAAGCATTTTGTAGTATTGTTACAAATCTACCAGTAATAAAGTTGATGATACCTGCATCTGACGTTAGACCAGTAACCTTAAGCCATGATCTAAGGTTAGTAAGACATGGATGGTCTTTTAGTCTTTGAAAAACTTTATCTCATATAGTTGGGCATAAAATCACCTACATTGTGAATAGACGTATAATGAAGCATTTGAAGAATCTTGCAGCTGGATGCTGAATATTTTGGTAATTTGGGTTCACTAACATGCTCTGTTCATATGTTATGGTGAGATGAACTGAAGGAACATGCTAAGACCGTATCTGTGGGGATACAGGCTTCTTCAAGAGGTATTCTGTAACTGAGTTCTGAGCTAAATTTGGGTTACTGTTGAGCTATACCCATCTTACCTGCTCATCTTTTTTGTTTGGGGATAGAAGATAGGGGAGAAGATGCATGTAGATCTTAAATGCAGAGATGGAAAGGGGTACACTGGAGTTGTCTGCTTTAATATCAGATAAAAGGAGATAAACACACTGGTATTATATGTAAAACAAAGATGAAACTGAATCCCCATGGATACGTGTGTTTTATGGTCTTGAGATTAAAGTCCATAGCACATGAGTGCTTTGAGAAGCAGACCTCTTTTCTGTCTCGAAAAACATGAAAATATCTCAAGATAACACCTTGAGTATAACATAATGTAACACAGCATATTTAGTTTTGGATATGCAGTGTTCACCGTACTTCTTTGTTTTATATCATGGAATATGTGGATTGCTCTCTCAGAAAGAATAATATCCGTAGCTTCAAAGAACAGTTAGTAAATGAAACATCCTGAAATAATTGGAAACGGGTTGGAAAATTCTGCCCGTTGTCAGGGCATTAAAATGTTTCTATGGAGGAGTTTTTTCTCAGAGAAACACCAGTGTTTGTTCTTGAAGAGTGTGCAGTTGCTACTGCCAGGCAAACTCTGCAGTCACTGTGCTGATGAGGTTTTGCTGTAAATCAGATGAGTCTATGGCTAGATTATTTTTCTTTATAAAATATCACATCTTAATCTAGTCCATCTTGAGAGGAAAAAACACAAGACTTCTTTCAGAAAGTTGCTTTGTTGCTTGGAGTGAGGAGAGGACAACCTGCAATGAGTGAATTGCCTTGCAATGTGCCCAATCAAGAGTCAAGTTTTAGTTGTAAAATTCAGTTTGTTTAGTACCAAGGCAAGTAATGTTAGCATTGGATCACTTATTTTATCTCTGCTTCTTTCTCCACTTGGCATCAAAAAGATATTTCAAGTAGTACATGATAGATTTTGATGGTATTTTCTGGTGTTTTTCAGATCAGAGTAATCTTAATCTTCTCGCAGAAGTGAGAGAAGGCAGCAGTACACTTCAGGGTTTGAAGCTACATAAACTAGATTCCAGGTTGTAGATTTCAGGAGAAAACTTAATCATTTCACTGAGTCACATGACGAACAAGAGTGTGATTCCCCAGATAAAGTAAAATTTGTCTGTGAAATACCATCTTTGAGAGGATCCTTCCAATGAGATGGGCTCAATATTAGTAGGGTTTTCCCTGGACCTGAGGTTCAGCCAATGCACCAAAGAGTTGACACATCAAATGAAGAAACTTACTTATGCTGAATCTGTAAAAATTGTTATGCCAACTCTTCCTACAGATAAATGGGTAACTACCAGAAAAGTATCTCATTCCTAAAGAAGTTCAGTTATCAGGGACTGAATTGGAAAGGGATGAGTAGAGAAGTTTGGAAAATCTCTTAGTTATTCAGAAATTATATCTTTGATCCATTGTTCAGGGGAGACTTTGAAATGGATGATACGTATCAATATTCTTGGACTTGATATTGGTGCATGACTGATTTTGAGAGTATAGATAGGATGTAAAGTTCCTAATTGTCTAATTTGAGTTCTTATAGGGGCAAAATACGTAACTGTGTTGCTGCCTGCTTCAATGTGGGGAAAATTCTGAGCTTTGCAATTGTTGGCACAAAACAACATGAAAAAATCTAAGAGACAACCAACTTATGAATTTTCCATATTTTCTTTGTTTCTGTTTGTCAAAGATCTCCTTTTCTCTTGGATCATCTAATGGAACTCAAATTGTAAAAAGAGTGTAGGTTTGTCCTGAGAAAATTTAGAACATCCTGGAAGATCTGTGTGACTGTGGCTTGTAAATGGTTTTATAAAACAATGTATTATCATAATACTTTAAGGTCTAAAGGAGATGGCAGAGCTTACTTATCTTTGGTGAAAATTATGTGCTAGGGCCCTTCAGGCTGATCAGTTTCTCCCTCCTCCTGTTGTCCAGTGCAGCATTAGTTTTACATGGAGTTGCGACATGAAGTGACTAAGATGAATCTTTGAAATAGGGTTATTGATCAGGTTTTCTAATTTGCTCCTTTAGTGGTGCTAACATATCAGAATGTGCTTTAAAGTTTTTGATTGCTGAGGAGATTATTTTGACCTATCAAGTTAAATTAGTATTTTTGAATATGATACTACCATTGATGTTGTTTTGGGAATATCTGTGCAAGTTCTAGTAGTAGATTTACACAGAGAACAATGAAGCACACAATTTTTAATATTTTTTTTCCAACAGAATGCAAGTTGTGCCAATTAAATTAGTACATCCTCTACTCAAAACCATTTTATGCATGTGCGGTTCTTTCTACTGTGGGATGCTGTTGTGATTTGCCTCTGAGGCAGGGCAATCAGATCCTTGGGGTGCATTGAAGTAGAAAAATGCTAAGTAATTTTACTTATTGTATATTTATACAACCACAAATTTTATTAGAACTGCTTTGAAACCATAAATGGAAAACACTGGAATGGATTGGAAAGGGGTGTATGGCTATTCTGAAGTGTGTGATCACCCTAAGGGAGGAGAACTGGAAAGAAAAAAGATAGAGGAGAAAAGACAAAGATCACCACCACCTGTGGCTCTAGTGATGTGTGGGTGATTGTGGTCTGTGGTTGTGATCCGCAGTGGGAGTCCATCAGAGGTGGAGGACTGCATAAGCATCAAAATTTGGGGTTTTTATAACCCTCATCCTTCCAGTAAACACCCCAATACCACCTCCAGGAGTAGTTCTGGACGTGTATAATCTTTCTAGAAGATCCTGGAAGTCCAGCAGTGTCAAGCAGGGGTGTGAATGTGTCTGTTCAGGGGCTGGATAAGTTTCTGAACAAAGGTTCTGAGTAAACTTTCAGAGTTTTGCAGCATATGGTATGTGAGAGAAACTGGCATAAAAATAAACCCCTTACTCTGCCTTTGCAGTTAAATTGCTTAACAGGGGTTTTTCCTTCAAATCTAAACTAGCTTGTTTAAGGCAAAATTTAGTCACAAAATCCAAGTGGTTCACTGCAGATGGTACTCCTGTACACAGAATAGGCATGATCTCTTGCTTGAATACTGCTGATTTTGTGTCCAGTAGTCCAGTAGTGTTTGTGAAAACTACAAACAAGATCACACATACAATGTCATATGAGAATTGCAAATACTGCATAGTAGGTTTTACTTCCACATGACACACTGGAGTTTGGGAATTGTTGATTTCTACTGTCTTACTAGAGGTAATACTGTCATTTTATAAAATCATAGAATTTAAATTTCAGGAAACTGGGCCATCTTTTCCCTTTTTGGAGTATTTAGCACAATTATAATAAATTTAAATTATTTGTCTTTAGATTTTCCTAGATGAATGTGTTTTGTCTGCATAATAAATGAGTTAGTGTGTAATAGTAAAAAACTGTGATTTGAAAAGTAACAAAACAAAAGTACAATGCAAAGGACCACAGAGCATTTGGACATGATTTCTTGTTAGAATAACTGTAAAACTGAACTGTTGACATCTTGAAAGGGTTGTCAACTGCTCAGTATCTTTATCTTAGGTGTTCAGACTCCTCTGTGCATAGGATACGTTGTGGTGCTTTTTTTATTAAGGGTTCAGCTCTGACTAAATATCATTAAAGACAAAATCCTGTGTGATTAGACTCAATATTTAGATTTAAAGAGAAACAATTTAAAAGCATATGCATATTAAATCATAAACTAGAAATGTAACTAAGAGCTCCTTGTATTTATGGCAGGGTATAATTGTAACTTGCTTGGAAGTACAGCTGCTGGCTCAAACATGCAGGTTGCTTTAAGCTGAGAATTACAGCCTGAGTGGGGAATGTCTGTGCATGGTTGTCCTGCTTTTCATGACTGTGAGTTACTACACAAAGACTGAAATAAAACATAATGGACCTTCAATCCTACCAAGAATGACCCTTCCTGATGAGAAAAACTGGGAATGTTTTAATGATCCAAGTCAGAAGGTGTTTGGGGACAAGCTCTTTGCACACACATATGCCTTTTTCATGAAAAAATAATTCTGAATAACAACATCATATCTCTATAAGAAAAGCATTTTTGAAAGTGACTAAGATTTTCTATGGAAACATCACTTGAAAATGTGGTATTACATTTTTATTACTATTATATTTTATCTCTGTAAACAAAAATGGGAGGGGAAAAATTCTTAACAAAATTTTTCTCTCTTAGACACTGTACAAATCCACCAAAACATCAGGAAGTATGATGGCAAAATGCTACCTTGGAGTTCTTCAGTGGAAAATGCTGTAAAGCAAAATTCTGTAACCACAATGATTCAAATAAGTACTGAACCTTTTGGAGATGATTGTGCTGAGAACAGGACTACTGAAGAACGTTTGCACAGTGGTGAGGATAAAACTGTAGATGTGATAATGCAGACAGGCAGGGAACATGGCACTTCAGGCTTTTCCGATCAGGAGCAGAGAGACCCAGGTGGAAACGTGATGGATATATTGAATTGGGCCAGACCTCTCCCTGCTCTACTTTCTCCAGTACAACTTTCACCACTGACTACACGGGTGAGTTTCAGGTCTGACTTGGTCTTAAAATTACTGAAGAAATCATGAAATCATGATTTTATATTCCTGGGGTTTATTTTTTTCTGCCTTTTTTTTTTTTCTTTTAACCATCAGTATTAGTTACTCATGCACTGAAAGGGTCTCTTTGTGTTTAGATCCATATGGATACTTCTTTAACCTTGTAGGATACTGCCTGTGGAAGGGAGCAAAAACATTATCTTCAGAAGTATATGTGTCATGGTTTAAGCCCACTCAACAACTATGTACCACACAGCCGCTTGCTGACTGGGGAGAATCAGGAGAGTAAAAGTGAGAAAACATGTGGGTTGAGATAAAGACAGTTTAATAGGAAAATCTGTGCACCCAAGCAAAGCAGAACAAGGAATTTATTCACTCTTTCACGTGAGCAGGCAGGTCAGCAGGGGTCCATCGTGTGTAACAGTGACTTGGGAAGATAAATGTCATCACTCCAAATGTCCCACCCTTCTTCTTTCCCTCTCTTTATATGCTCAATATGATGCCATAATGGTATGGGATGTCTCTTTGGTCTGTTGGGGTCAGCTGTGTCTCCTCCCAGCTTCCCATGCACCCCCAGTGCCCTCACCAGTGTAGCGGTAGGAGAAGCAGAATGCCCTTGATGCTGTGCAACCACCACTCAGCAATAATTAAAACATCTCTATATTATTAATACCGTTTTCAGCACAAATCCAAAACATACCCCCAGGGTAGCTACTGTGAAGAAAATTAACTATCCTAGCCAAAACCCGTACACAGTCACCTATGTCTCAACTTGCTGTCATGATTTCCCAGTGGTGCAGACTTAAGAGTCCCAGTTTGTGTTGAATATAAGCATGGCTTTCATAGCAAAATTCCAGAGCTTGAAAGTTAAATGCTACTCAAATGCACTATTCCAGTAATTTTAGAATGCAAGTAGGTAGATAAAGAAGTTTCCTACTTTTTACTTCATTTACTGTGAAAGAACAGTGATGGAGAAGATTGTAATTTTGTTGACCAGCCTTAATCTCTCAAAACCATGGCATGTCAAGGCCTTAAGTGTACTTGTTTAGAAAAGTAGGTCCTAAAACTGATACTAGGGTTTAGATTATTAACTCTAGGTTTTTTTTTGATTGAAGGATGTGTTGTTGGGAGAAGTCACAGGTTCCAGTGATGAAGATGATTGCAGTACTTCTGCAGTGGAGGTTATTTTACAAGAAGACCAAGTTCAGCATCCGAGTTGTAATGTAATCAGCCCCGGTGATGAGTGTAACAAACAGTGCAAATTATGTGAGCATGCCTTTGATGCAGAAATCTCACTTAATCTGAGTTGTAATGAAAAGAATATTCATATGAGTCCAAAGATGTCAAGCAAGGAGGAAAGAGATGCTGAAATAAAGCAAGCTGAAGGTGCTACTCTAATTACAAACATGGAAACTAACAAAGGTTGTTTGGAAGAGAATTCTGAGGATATGGAAACTGAGAACAGAGAACTAACTGGAGCAACAGCACACAAACCAGAAGATATGGAAGAACAGAAGGGAGATGGTGAGGATATGGACAGTGAAGAGGGAGATTCTTCAGCGGATTTTACATTACAAAGTTTTAAGCCTCAGAATCAGATAGAAAAATGTGGTGTGGTTGAGAAGACAGAGGAGAACGTAGCCTTAATTAGAGTTGTTGATAATGAGTGTGCACATGAAAAATGTGGTGAATTAGTGAATGCAGAGAAAAAGAAATTAGTAGCACAGAGAGAAACTCACAGAAAAGTATCTGTTCCGCAAAGTGTCACTCATTTGCTATCTGAGCAATGCATTGTGCTTCAAAGAGAAGATGCGGAGGAAAAATCTGATGTGTTGATAGAAAATGAAGTGGTTGAAAATAAATCAAAAAATGTAATCAAATTAACTAATACAGCTGGAGCTATTGAGATCTCTGCACACTCTCAGTGCTCTGAAATAAAATATGACAGTGAAGAGATTCTGGAGAAACAACATATGCAAGCAAAAGACAAAGTGAACGGTGACTGTGAACAAGAAACTGTTAACGTCTCTAGGCATTACTTACCTTTATCTGCTACTGGAGGAATCAGAACTTTATTGTCAGTTTTTCCAAAAGATGAACAGCTCAAAATTGAAGACATGAATATAACCAGAGCTCCAACTACTGAACTAGCTATGAAATTTAACAGAGGAAGTGTTCTAGAAGTAGCTGAAGTGTCAGAGCTACTCCATAGTGCAGAAAATGTAAAAATAGTAGATATAAAGGAGGGGGTATATTTAGAAAGCAAAGCACATCACAAGGAAGATGATAATAGTTTATCTCAAAGGAAGTCAAACTTGGAAAATATACTTGCACTGCCAAAGACAGTACACATTATTGGTGCAGAAAGCAGTGTAGCTAAGTGTAAATCCTCTGTGTTAGATCTTACAAAGGTGAAAGGTGAAATAAAACAATTTGAAAACATATGTAATATTTCAGAATGTGGCCAGTCCAAATCTCAAAACTTTAGTGTGTTTGAATCTCTAGAGACTGAAGTCAAAGTTAATCCACAAGATTGTGGAGGGGAAGTCAGTGAGTTCACAACAAAAAGGGGTACTATTGAATCTATAATAGTAGAAAGTAATCCTACTTTTCAGGAACAGTTTGCAAACCCTCTGACTCAGCTCTTGATAGCTGAAAATGTTAATTATGATGAAATAGAAGGGAAATTAAATAAACAAAGCAAGGAATTGGTGACTAAGACTTGTTCCAGTTCACTGAAGTGGGAAAAGAATGTGAAGAAAAATAATATTTTTGAGATCATGTGCCAGTCTACTTCAGAAATGGATTATAGAAGTGGCTTGGTTTTTTCTGCTCAAAAGGACTTGGAGAAATGCTGTAAAAATAATGAGGAAACTAATTCCAATTCTCCTGTGCAAGTGGGAATTGGCTTGGAATCCACAAGACCTCCTGATCTAAATTTCAGTCTTCAGAAGGTTGTTGGTTTTCTTGAAACTAACTTTACCGGAAAGGCTGCTTTTTCCTGTACTTGGGAAAACAAGGGACGTACAAATTCTGTTATGAGTAGTACATTTAACTGTTCTTCAGAGGACTTAAAAGAGGGTGCTGAGATTCTGTCTGCTGAAAAAGTCAACATGGGCAAAGAACTGGGCAGCCCTGAGAGAGAATATGTACACAAAAATGAAGTGAAAACTTCAATTAAGGAGCAGCCAGTAGATGAAGAACCTCAGGCATCTGTTAAAGCGCAGATCATGTATGCAAACTCTTACAAGATGAACACTTTTCTCCTCCAAAAGTTTGATTGTCAAGCATCAGGATGCAGGACTTCTGTGTGGAAGGTTAGAACAGATCCTTCTATAACTGGTTCACTAACAGGTGGGGGAGAAAGTAAAGAACTGAATAGTTCTGAGGGTTCTGTGAAGAATGCCGTAATACAGTGCAAAAGTGATTTTGATGTGCCAGAGCAGAGCAATGACTCTGAAGAGAAAGACTGTTCTATACAAAAAGTTAAGTATGTGAAGTGTTCTGAATGTGTTCCACTGTTCAGAAACAAACTAAGAGCTTCCAGGAGAATTGCAGTGGATACTTTGGAAACTGGTGCAATTGTTGATGCTGATTACCAAGTATGTGAGCTTCATTCAATGATGCCCTCAGGAAAAACTTCCACAGTTAGTCACCTAAAAGCAGGCCATGTAGTGGATATGAATACACACTGTGAACCAAACAACTCTGGAGATACTGCAATTGAGTGGTCAAGTGTGACTAGGGAGGGTTATGCTGAAGACTCAGCCTCTTGGAAAAGGGAATGCATATTAGTAACCTCTGAAAATACTGAGAGTGCTAATGAACTCATGGTGGAGTCTAACATAGCTGGAAGCATCAGTCACAGTGAGGAAAATCTGTTAAAAACCGTAACATCAAAAGAAAGCCCTGTGACACCGAATGCTTCAAAAAATAGGTTACCACTATGCAAGATGTTAAGCAGTTTCTCAGAAAATTGCAGACTGACTGTAAAAGCCAGTAAATTAAATACAAGAATGTTAGCACTTGGCAGTTTCTTAGAAGAAAATGATTCTTCAAAACTTCAGTCAAATGGGGAACAAAGTCTATTACAGAGTGTTGATATGGAGGTCTCAGTGTTTGAAGAACATATAATAATAAAAACTTACAGTGCTTGCAACACAGGAGAAAGCAGTACTGATGTTATCATAGATAGTGGTAGAAAAAAAATTTTATTCAAGTATCTTCCAAATCTATCCCTCTCTGATGTAAGGTGCAGTTGTCAAACAGTTGGGCAGCTTTCTGAACCACAAAAGACTGTATTTGAGAAGTTACATATGGTGGAATCAGAGTCTTGTGACCTCAAAAAGAGCAATAAAATGAAGTGTAAAGAGCAAGAACCATCTGAAATCTCGACTGTTTCTACCAAGACAGCTGCCCAAGAAACGCATACCAAGCTATCAGAGAGACTCTTTCGAGGTAAAAGAAAAACAAAGACTCTTACTCAGCCAGTTCTTGCACATGCTAATACTTCTGTGGCAACAAAATGCTCATCAGAGATGATAAATAAAATCAGAGAAGAGATAGGTCCTCCTCTGCCCCCTTGCTATTGCCTCTGATTGCTACTCCTCCAAAAACTGCCTGTACTGTGTCCTCGGAAATGTCTTCTGTAGGTCAATCCTCTTTGTTTTCCCCTCTTGATGACCTGACATCTCCACTATGTGAAACTCCTGTTCTTCCTCTCATGTCTCCATTAACAGATACTCCAACAGTAAAATCTGCTCTTTTATTTTCTCCTCCCTCACCCTCAGAAATGGCAGTAGGTAGAAGGATTCGATCCTCACCTTTGAAATTTTGTACTTCCATTCCAAAGCATGCACTTCCTGTTCCAGGAAGATTTCCTCTCTTTCCAGCAGTTAGTTCTGGTCCAGGTGCTCCTCAGGAGAACTCTGTGAAAATATTGGACACTATGTATCCAGAGCTGTCTGCAAGGGCAAGGACGCTAAACATTCTGAAAGGCAATGTTCAGCTTAACCAATGTGCTTTTTCAGACAGACAAAGTTTGCCAGGACCTGTGTCTCAAACAGGTGGATTCAATGCAATTGCATCTACATCGACTGCTTTTGTTAAAGCTGGGAGCAATTTCAAATCTGGTAGTAGCAAAGATGAAGTAAAAGATGTGCAAAATCAGCAATTGTTTTCAAGGTCATCAAATCATCTTGAAAAAAGGACTCTATTGCAAGTATCTATGCCAAGAAGTGCCAAAAGACTGAGGCTGGACAGTGAACTGCCAAGGACAGAGCCCAGTGATATTACTGCTGTCAGAAATACTAAAAATAGTATCTCAGAAATGCAGGAGGCTTTCCACAGTAAAAGATATGAAATCAGTGAATCATCACAGATATCCAGTTTAGAAGAATCACTACTGGAAAAGAAGGATCCTGACTGCCAGAAAGTTTCTTGGGCATTAAAGAAAGTTGCTGAATCCTGTTTTGACTTGTTACCAGTTATTAAAGGTCATGTGTATGTTGGTAATATCTCGAAGATTCCAGTAATGAGAGATGAAGAGAGAGAAGTTGTCTATGAATTTGGTATAAAAAACAAGGTAAGTAGCATTATTTTAAATGTTATGGTTTAATAATGACTTCTGTGCAGATGAAAAGAGTATACATTTGTAGTATTTAAATTCTCAGTTGTTCTGGCAATCTCCTGTGCCAGAGTGTAGTCTTGAAAAGTTATTAGAAATCTAAATTTGTATAACATAAAATACAGAACTGCACAAGAAATTACTGTTTAGTGGTGTCCAAGATTCATTTATAAATACATATGATTTCCTGATGTATGCATAAATGACTTTATTTTTGCAGCAATTTTTGGAGTGGATAGTAGTAACAGTTGTAGGAGTTCCTCCAAAATTAAGCTTTTTTTTAAAATTAAAAAATACAAACTTTGTTGAATATACTGGTATATCATTTCATTCAATGTTTACCTTTACTATTCTACATTAGGTTATTAAATTTAATTTTATTGGAAAATTCTTCCCTTACTGTATTTCTCAGAGCTTCCTTAGCATCAATCTTGAAAAATTTTGCTTCAGTTGCCATCTTTTTCATAGATAATTTGTAGTCTACAGCAGAGCAATTCACCAACTGATAAATCGCAGCGTTTTGTCATGTTACAGTCCTTGTACGTAATAAAGTTCTCCTCAGAGTTGCTACCAAGATCTCAGGTTGTCTTTGTTAGGAGTTGTCAAGTCTGTTGTTAAGGTAACTTCATAGAAGCAAGGCTTGTAGCTTTATGTTTTGAGGTCCAGCCAGTAGCAAGGCCAAGTACATACTCCTAGTAGAGAGATGTGCACACAGTACACACCTCCTCTTATTCCCTTGTCTGGATAATCAGATTGAAATCCTGGTAGAGGAAAATGCATTCATATATGTACGGACAATATGGATTCCCCCAGCAGCTAACATTAGGCACTCAATATATCCAGTAGGTGACAGCTATTCTTCCCACTCTTCTCATGCAGTGACAAACTTACAGACACAGAAGTGTACACACATTCCTCCAGCAGCTGGTCCAGACTTGTGTCTGGCCCTCAGACTCATGGTCTTTCAGATAGCTGGCTTAGACCTTCTGGTTCCTCCTAAAACTAACACTTGGAATCCCTGTTGTCCACAGGTACCCAGTCTGAACTGTGTAATCTCCAGCACCTGGCTGCTAAACCTCTCATTCTACTCCCCACTTTTAGGTCTCCCTCTAAGCACCCCCTAGTAACTCATATATAATCTGCACAATCCCAATATTCTTTTTCCTTGCATCTCATATTGAGTCCCATGTTACTATAGGCAGCAACATCTCCTCCCCATTTCCTGCAGTTTGTACAGTGACCTGGGGAAAGACTGCTGTTAATTTACCTAGTCAATCTCTCACCTGGACAATGGGCTGTTTGTCCTTCTGTGGCATCTGGAAGTAGATAAGTCAGGGTGCTTACATTTGCTCTAATTAACTTATTTGGGTTACTCTACCTGTCATTATTCCTCTTCTCATTCCTTCTACTTGTTGTTATTCTCCTTATTCTTTGAGGAAGTTTGTTGTTAATCACATAACTAAACAATTTATATTCAAATGATAAGTAGCTCTCTTCATTTTTTTATGGCTTGTTTATTCTGGGAAGTTGCCGCTCCTCCCTCTTTTTTCTTTCACTGATTTCCTCTGATTTACTTTCCTACATTTTTATATGTATGCAAACAGTATTCTTGCAAATAAGATAGTAGTTCTTTTTACTTGTTATACTACTATAGTGTTGTCAAGTATTCTTAAGTATGAAACAGTCTAACAATGTATTTTGTGTCTTACAGCATTTAGCAGAGTCATTGTTGCATGTTATTCTCAATAAGCTGAAGGCTCAGAAGAATGCCGCAAATTACAATTTCAGTCAGGCTCTGTGTCGAGTCTATGCAGGAATTTGTCGACAGCTGGGAGATTTGGAAAGAGCCCGACTTTTCTGCTATAGCCTACTTAAAGAAGGTATAGTGTGGCTAAGTGGCCTTATATGTTAAATATGCTGTGTGTCTTTGTTGTAGTGTGTCAGAATTAGTATGTTTGTAAAAACGAACAGAAATCCTGTTAAAGGGTTGTTTTCTTTAGAACTTTTTTCTGTATTGCAGAAGTATAGACTGTTCTAGAAGAAATCCCCCGTCTCATGGTTCTGCCACATCCATTCTGTACTTTTGTGGTGACCTGGGCTCTTAGTAGTCTACTTATTTTTCCAAGGAAATATTTAATTTAGGTACTTTCATTTCCCCACCATCTCCAAAATGATAATGTGATTTCTGGGAAATTTGTCCTTCTAGCCTATTAGTATTTTCTTACTTTAATTGAATAGGTAATGATTCATTTAAAACCAGGTATTTAAAATAGCATCAGGAGCTGGACAATACTTTATCAAAACCAGGGTATTTTTATAATATGTCCTCAAAAGTTTTTACTTCCTGTTATCTAAATTCTCGCTTGGTTGGAAAGTTTTTCTATTTTGATTCCCTTCCTTTCCTCCCCTGCCCTTTGGTCACAGGAACAAAGGTAACACATACATACTATGGCTAAGTTAAGACTCTTACTTTTGGAACATTAAAACTCAATTAGTTTGAAAATAGTGTACTGGTATCTCTGTTTCGCATTAAAATAAAATAAAAATCAAGAGCACTGACAAGCGAAGTGCTACAGCATGAGATTGTTTCAGTTACTTGCTGTCTTTCATTATAACTTTCCTGTCTTTTTTTTTATTAATCTTAAAAATGTTTCGATTTAATTTTGTTCTTAATTAAGATTTTTCAAGAGTGTGTAATACTTTTGAGTTCTTTTTGGAATTCCTCTTTTCCCCTCTGTTTTTCTATCCTTCAGTCCATTATAACTCTACTTTTACTTCTTTCATTTAGTAGTTTTAATACTGTACCACGTTAGAAACTGTTACTTGTTGGATATATTTTCTGTGTCTAAAATAATAATTAAGCCTTTTGTTTCGCGGTATCTAACTGCTTTTTCTTTATGTGGGCTTTTGCAAATACTAAAACTTTATCTTTTTTCCTTTCTTTTTCTAAGATCCAAACTTTAATACCAAAATGCACACTTTTATTGGATGATTTTGTCTTCTATACATTGAATTGTATAAGTTTCTATTGTCATTGTTCTG
The DNA here is from genome assembly GCA_032173965.1 of Sitta carolinensis. Taxonomy (NCBI): domain Eukaryota; kingdom Metazoa; phylum Chordata; class Aves; order Passeriformes; family Sittidae; genus Sitta; species Sitta carolinensis. Next base: position 52,893,021 of record CM063284.1, on the reverse strand, counting down.
TAGTTTTATAGTTATTTTTTGAGTGGGAACAGCTGTTAACACATCTTGAAGTGCTGTTTAGGCTTTTTAAAATTTGTTAGGTTTTATTTGATTACTATTAATTTATTTTAGGATTTTCTCATTCATGTAGTTTCACATATTCCCATCAGAATTACAGCAACACAAGCTAAACAATTACCAAACTCATTATAAACAATTAGTATTACTTCTTTAGACTAAAATCATCTGTTGTCTTGATGACTTGTCCATCATTTTTGTTCTGTTCTCCTTTCAAGTAGTCTGCTTAAGTGACTATAAATAAAAAGTTACCTTTTTGGTTAATTTTCCTTTTACCTCTCCTCTGTTCCCTCCCTTTCTTTTTTTTACTTTTCTTTTTTGTGATGCCCCTACAACTCTTACTCATCACTGAGTGAATTTTATAAGCGTTTCAAATTCCTGAGCAGGCAATTCAAGTTGTCAGTAATTCCAGTTCACCAACAGTCCTGATAGAAAGAAGTTAATTCTGAAGAGGGAAGATACATTTAGCTTTTCAGATTTCATTGGTTTTTGTATAGTGTTCCAGGCATATGTATTCCAGTACAGCATTTCATGCATGAAATACCTTTTCTACTTATTCCAAAGTATTTGTTATTGCTTACAGTCTACACTGTCATGTTTTATCTTAGTATTTTGCCTTGAAGCCTTCAGCTTTGGTATTCAGAAAGGTTTTTTGGCTTCCCATTGATGGCCTGGAATTCTGTCCTCTCTAACTGATAGTTGTCAGATACTTGCTCTGAATTACTTTAATGAATGAGGATTCTTCAATTATATGGAGTAGCACAAATTTTTACATCTATGGAAGTACAAATAGTAGCATGCAACATTCATATATGCTCACATACTACAAAGTCTGGGAAAACTGCTGAACAATATCAGATTCAAATTGTGTGAAAGTTCATTTTAGGCTTTTTATATATATTTATATATTTCACAGGTGTATGGGTGCAAGGTATTAGCAAGTACTGTAGATTATTTTTTTCTTTGAATTAATTCTACTTTGGTCCAGTGATCAGAGTGCTTATCTGTGACTGGAATATATTAGGTAGGTGGTTGGAGTGCATCTTCCATTCTAATTTAATCCTAAAAGAATGCAGTTTCAATGCTCTAAGACCACTCTCCGTACTGAACTAAAGTGCAGTAAGAAAGATGAAGGGAGGGGGGGAGTGAAATTACAATGGAGGAGGTGGATTAAGGTTTGTTTGGGTTCTACTGGTGTTTCTTGTTTGGTTTTTTCTTGGATCTTTTCTTCTTATTTAGTCTCAGGACTGAGATGTGCTAGTATGACTCCCTTTCCTTAGGCTGCAGTTGTGATGTGACTTCTGTGCCTTTTTTCCTAGTCACCTTGCTGAATGTACTAGCTTTTAATGTCTGAATATAAATTTTTGTGGTTTAAAATGTTAAAATTTACTTAATTCTTTCTTTCTTTCCTTAGACTTTCCAAACTCAGAAAAATTGATTTTATTTATCACAAATGTATGGTCTGACATATTTGTCTTCCAAGGTGCAATTAACAAAGCTATGCAGTTGGTTGTCAGGCAGAGTGCAAGCAATGAGATGCTGACCTGTTTAAATGCTTTCCTCAACTGGGAACAGGTAATGTCTCATTTAATTGTCAGTATCAGCTTTTGTCTGCATTGGTCGCTTTGCTGGCTGAATCAAATCAAGCAACTCACTTTTCTAATGAGGGAGAACTTTTTTACTTTTCCCATGGAGGCTGTACAATTGTGCAGCTAATGCCACTTCAGACGTTCTTCCCCTAGTTGTCTAGACCCTAGTAGAATACAATACTTTTCTTGTTTTTCCTGTTAAATATTAATCCATCTACTGAACATTAAAAGTAAAAGTTGTTTTTAAACTTTTAAATAGAGTGTTGTTGGACTTGGGAATTATTTCCATCTGTGGAACTGTTCTTTGAGATGTTTTTTTCTTTTGCTTTGTATTGTTGCTTTTTAAAATATGTATTGGTTTTATCTTTCATAGTTCTCTGTGTAACAGGTAATACGTTATTACAGTTAATTTCAAAATGAGCCTGTCTCTTTTTACTCATGATCTTTTTGCAAGGTAGACTGTAAACACTTGTTTATCTCAAAAAAACCCCTTAGGTTAATTTCATAAACAGTTGGTGTGATCAATAGAAAACCAGTGATACCAGAAGAAAGGTGATCAGTGACAGCTGACTTCAACTCTTTCAGCAAATCATTTAATATCTATCAGTTTTCAGCAGGCACATTATACCATCCTGAAAAGAATGTTGCAAGGAGGAAAAATTTAAATCATTTGGAGCAATTTTATATCATGCATATGGAAAGCCAGAAGTGCTTTGCTTCCAAAGGAATTTGTGTAACAGGTTTGTGTGTCTGTTTAAAGGCTAGGATGCTATATTTTTGAAAACTCAATATTAATGCCAGGCTTGCTTCCTGGAAATAAAATAATTTTGTAAATATTAAGTAAACAAAATCATAATTTGTAGCTGTCTTGGTTCTGGCCAGGACAGGGTTAATTTTTGCAGTAGCCAGAAGGGGGAATGGCTGCGTCCTGGAGATTCATTCTGTACCACCTCACGTTATTACCAGGGATGTGGGGAAGGGAGTCTCTTCTAGGGAGAATGAGTCCCTTCCAGGTCAGCATAGTGTGGTGGAGGGAGAGGTTGGGTTTTGCCGTTTCCACATGAATTGCTGGTCTCTATTTTGTATCCTCCAGTATTAGTATTTGTTGCTATTACTGTTTGTTTTCTTATCTCATTGCTCTTTCCAGTGAATTTTCTTATCTCAGCCTGTGATCTTTACATTTTGTGCTCCCAATTCTCTTCATCATCCTGCCACAGAGAAGAGGAAGGGAGAGGAGGGAGGAAGCAAGCAGTGCTTAGTTTCAATGCGAGCACTGATTTGGGGAATACCACTCCTAAATCATTACAGTAGCTCATCTATTCTATATCCTAACATGCCTTGAGGAATGCAGTAGACTTACTGCTGTCATCATAGCCTTTAAGTGTTATATGATAATTTTTTTTCTTTACCGTCTGAAGCCAGCCCTGAATTTAATATGGTATCACTGAAATTACAGCCCCTAGATGTTACTGTGACGTAGATAGAAACACACAGTAACACACACAACAGGTGTTCAGGCAGAGATGAAGAAAGGAAGTTTCTAGTTTATTGTTGACTTCATATATATAAGTTTTTGGACAGTGATCAGAGATTGGACAGAGAAGTTATCACTTCTCCATCTTCACTGGTCACTTGAGAAGTCCATCAGGTGATATCTTTTACACAGGAACGTAAACATGATTCTTGTTTATCTTACAGTTCATGAGAACTGACTCCACTATACTAAAACAAATCAGAAGGCTTATTTTCAGGGACAACATCTAAACCTCCTGCTTTAATGCAGGAGTCAGTTAATTTGTATCTGTTTTTTTTTACTATTAAATCACAGTTGTGATGTAGCATTAAGCTGTGGTATTCACAGCTACGCTGTACTGTAGTCCCTGTTTAGCGAAGAATTTGTATTCTCCATTCAATTAGGTTACAGCTTTTTGTATCATGCCAGTAGAGAGGCACATAAAGTTCTAGTAAATCTTCCTGTTGCACTTACACTACCTACTTTATTAAAGGATCTCTGAAATATGAGAGCTGCTTCAGCTGGGGAGAAAGACCTCAGAATTTTCTTATTGAAGATAGGAGATGATATCCTGTCTGTAAGGTGTTTTACTTGGGTAGAAATACAGGTAAAAGTTTCAAATATATTGTGATTAACAATCTGTTACACATATAATTTTAAAAAGTTATTCTACTTCCAAAAGTAAAACTTACATGGAATGGGTATTTATTTCTTGGTCAAAGCATGCCATTTTAGTGACTTGCACCATGGCAGAACTTGCCAATTATATGAGGTTTTGTACTGAGAAGATCTGCCCATATACAGAACACCCATTCTGTATATGTGATAAGCCTAGACTTTTTTTCTTAATACACTGGATATTCAAAAAATGTTTGGTTTTAAATTTCTTTTCTTCCCCCAGCTATTTAATTAGCAGAATGGTTTCACATGACATTCCACCGTTGAAGGTATCTGCTTGCAAATTTGCCTCTAATGAAAAATAAAGAGTAACAAATTTAAAAATTATTTCGAAAGTGAACAATATAAGACTAATATTCTTGCATTGGAAAAAACAGTCTTCTTACCTTAATGCTGCATTGGAGAAAAAAATCCCCAAATGGTAGAAGGAGATGAGAGAATGGGTGTGAGATCTGTGTTTTTTCTTGTTTGGGTATTTTTTCCCCAAACTCTCCTTTTAATAAAGGTGTCAGGAAAAATAATAAGTACTTGAAGGTCTTGGTTTATGTACTCTTTTGTGTTAATTCAACCCAAAAGTTAAATCTGTGGTGTAAGGTGCTGTACACAGTCAGTATCAAATATTTGTAAAGAGTTTGGTTCTAAGCTGGTAACTTTTTATACATTAAGGTAATTACCTTCTAAAATTCCAGAGTTCGTCTTTAGATGCTGGTATTATGGTGTCAAACCTGCTTTTAGAAATGCAGTCATGTACAAAAGTAGAACTTCACTTGAGTGAACAGTATGGAGAAGATCTCAGTGAAGATGCTTGGCAATATGTATATGCTGTTGATCTACTCTGCTCTCACATGAAGTGGGATTGGACACATGATAATGTTATAAGGTATTGTGGCAATCACTTCTTTCAAGTGTTTTCCTTTGTGTTTTTCCTGTGGTTTTTTGGTGGTTTTTTTTTTTTTTTTTCCCAAATTCTTTATGACAGCTTTTAACATAATAAGTTATTGCATAGGTATTTAAAAATTATGATGTTTCAACTTGATGAGACCTAGACTACTGTGTATGTGTGCATTATTTTAAGATAGAAGGAGTGAACAATGAGGAAATGTAGGATTTTATGGTATTGTCTCAGGACAGGAACCCTGTTAGAACTGTTTTAGTAAATAATTGCTTTCAAAATAGCTATATAAGATTTTGAGATGAATTGTCTATCAGTGAAGCAAAGTGATTGTCTTCTTCTGAGCTTACTTGTAGAATTCCTCTCCCCCCACAGTAGAAAATGAGGGTGGAATTTCTTATATGAAAATAACACTGCTTCAGTGATGAAAGTGAAATATTTCCATACTCAATAGTGTATTATCTTGATTTCAGTCTGATTTTAATTCTAAAATAATTATAATACTTAGATTCAATGTCTCAAATTTTCTTTGGACCTATAATCCAGGATATGGACTGCTACCTGTTTGAAAGACTGTTAACCCTGTTTGAAAGACTTCATTTTGACACCTACACTTACCTGAGAGCCTTGATTTTCTATATAGAGGTTACATGACTTAGGAGACCTTTATCTGTGACATAACATAATAAGTGATAGTTATAATCATCATTGTCTTGTATACAAATTCCATACCTCCAAATAGTAAAGAAGTAATTTTTTGAGAAATACTTTTAAAATTAATACAAATTAACTTCAGTGAAACGTATGTAGTTTTAATTAAAGCCATACGAAGTTGATTGTCTCTGAGTTGGGCTGGTAATAGGTAACTAGGTCTATTAGCATAATTTTGAGGATTAAAAAAGTCTTACTTTGGGTCCTTTTAGGTTTAAAAACAAGCATCACGTCCTACTTGTGACTTAAAAACTGAATTTTCAGTCTTACAAGAAACTTACAGAACATATCAGAATGACATTGGAAAACAACATGATTTCATATACATCTGTGAAGTCAGTCTGCATAAAGTTAGCAATAAACAAAAGAGTCATTTGCCTTCACTATTGTATGAATACTACAACCACCCCTTCAGGCAGTATGAGATTTTCAAATTAATTTTTCTTTCACAGCAAAATGCTTTGGCCATTTATGGATAACTGGATAAAGAAGAGAAAGGGGCATGAAACTGCTCAATCCGTTCATGATAGTGTTATAGCATTGACACTCAGGCTAATTGGTAAGTAACCTAAATTCTTGGTTGAACTTCTCTTTTGTATAAGTATGTCCTTGTGAAAGTGTCAGGACTGTCTGGAAAGGAGGTTGAGGTACTTTTGAATTTTATTGGATCTCTATGCAGTTATTTTCTGTTAATCAGTCTGTGGAAAGCAGGTACTTAAGTTTTGCGAGATGTTATATTGATTCATGATAACAAATACCAACATGTTCTATGTATTTAAAATTAAATCATCAGTAGCCACATACAGAATCATAGAAATCCTGAGTTGGAAGGGACCCAATAGGATCATTGAAGTCCAGCTCCTACCCTGCACAGGTCAGCCCCAGGAATGTGCCTAATGCATCTTGAACTCAGACAGGATTGGTGCTGTGACCTGTTCCCTGAGGAGCCTGTTCCAGTGCCTAACCACCCTTTGGGTGAACAACCTTTTCCTAACAGCTAACCTAAACCTCCCATGACACAGCTTCATGCCATATGGTTTCCAACAACGTGTATAAAATAAGGGGGTTTAAAAACTTAATACCATAATAAATTAAAGTTAGATTGATTTATTTGGGATCTAGGTGGCATTTGATGTAAATAGATATAGTTTGAGTTTCCATAAATATTTTCAGGATGTACGCTATATGACATTGTTTATTAAACAAAAATTTCATTCTTTCTGAGTTTTACACTTAAAAATTGAAAACCTATGGGAGGTTGAATCAGTCTGATGAAAAATGCCCTGGGGTCTTTAGTTATACAAGGAATAGGACAACTGTTATTCCCAAGACAACATGGTAACAAGAATTACTTTTTTGTAGTTAAAATTTGCATTTTCTGTTGATACTTCAACCAACAGTTGGGAAGTTGACTGTCTAAATAATCAGATATGTAACTCTTTTTCTTTCAGGGCGATTAGGACAAATAGGTTTGAAGGAAGGCTATCTTGCTGCAGTGAAGAATATTAGTTCAGTAATTGGACTGTTTGTACAGCATGCAAAAGAGGAAGGTAATGTTTTTTTAGAGAAACTTGAGTGTAACATCCACAAAGTGAAGTTTTGAAATGCCAGAATATAATCTAAGCTACACATGGCAAAACAGCCTGCTTTTGCAGTTTATGTTAGTACATAACAGGTCAAAAAGTTTTCAGTTTGAGTCCCTTTCTCTTACAAAGATAATGAGCTATTAACAGTATTACCTTCTGTTTGAGAGAGAGAAAAATTCTGAGATGGCTTCAGACACCTTGGAATCAAACTGTTTCATGTAATAGCCTATCAGCCTGCATTAGAGATCACTTAAAGTGTGATCAAGTTAAGATCACTTGAAGGGTGATTGTAACTTGAACAGTAATAGCTCATTTTTTACTTGAGCAGTTTATGCTGAAGCTTACTACTAACAAAATTGTACTGGGAGAAAGATATTGATGAGAGGAAACAAGGCAGTTAGGGGAGCAGAGAGCCACATTGCCAAGTTACTCTGGATGTTAAGTACATTTTGCAGAGAAGCATTTTTTAATGTTAGGGAGCAATTTTCAACCACCTGTATAACTTCTCTTCCTTGCAATCTCAAGTTCTTCTAACTTGGTGGTGTATGGTGTATAGTGTATGTCTGTGTTTCAGACTCAGTGTAAACCTGACTGTTTTCTTAAGTCTGGTTACTCTTAACTAAAGTCACTAGATTTTCAACTCTTGTCTGATCTTTGAATACTGAAAAGTTCCTGAATTGAGGAAACTGTAAAGTGCTAGTATAAAATGAGATGTTACAGAATTTGTGTGCAGGTTGTCATCTTTCTACAGCATGGTGTTAGGCATCACAACTGTTGATGTGTTTTATTTTCAGTTCTTCAGTAATAGTTTCTAGAGATTCAAGATTCCCCAAAACATTCTTGCATATCAAAGTTTCTATACGCTGATTTTCATTAACTTTTTGCAGGTGTTCCCTGGGGTGTGCAGCTGGCAGCTGTATATTCACTATGTGACTTGGGTTCAAGCAATCCAGAAGGTATTGTTGAGGCCATCCATGCTTGGAGAGCAAAAGTTCTTAACAATATCCCTTCTGCTATCACAAATGGCATAGCTGAAATTACTTCCTGTGTGAAATGGAGCTAAACTAAAATGTAGGGAAGTGGATCTAAAGGAAGAAGTGCCTTATCAATTAAGTAGTAGTGGGTTCCAGTTTAAAACCATACAAAATGGTGTTTCTTCTTGTATTTCATGTTTTTCATCAGAATGTCTGATCATGCAAAGCAAGGTCAAGCATTTTATTTGTCTTTTCTGTTTGAAGGAAGAGTTTTTAAAAAATAAACAAAAATACTTGCTTTTCCTAGTAGCTGATTAGTGATCTGAAAATGAGTGCATCTTGAATCCCGACATATTTCTGGTTTGATGACAGTAAAAACCAGTAACAGTTTTTGTTCTTTTACCTACATCAGTTTGGAATATGGACTATTTAATACAATATTCAGCGTGACTTCAAAACCTGGACCTATTATTTTGTACTATTTTTATAAAGTAACCATTAAGATAGCAAAACATTCCCCAGATTCTGCTTTATTTTGTTTGGGTTGTCTCATAAACTTAATTTTAAACACTTGTGGAAAACAGGTAGGAATTGATTTTCTGTGTAGCCATCATGTGTGGAGTAAGAGATATTAAATCTCTGAACTTGTATATATGGTGTACTCTGATGTGTGTCACATTTGACACTGTTCCACGTGGGGAATTTTGTGTATGAAAATAGAAAGTTGGTTCAAAAAAAGTTCATGCTTCTAATGATAGCTTCACTACACCGTTTTTGTACCTTTCATAATAAAAGAGGCAAATACCATTGTGTTCTTTTTGATTTTTTAAATAACAGAGTTAACTGTATTTCCAGCTTACATAAATATTATTTTGGGGGGCAGCAGGAAATTACCCGTTGAGGTGATTTCACTGAATGAATTGTCCATAACACTGCATTTCTGGACATCTCTCCAAAAGATTCTGGTATTCTTTGGGGGACTTGGGAAGTAGCTTTAAAGAACTTTGGAAAATTTCTATTTTTACTCTGTGGTTGTGCCCATATGAAGGGATGAGCTTTGCTAATGCATTTTCTTCTTGTAATGGGCTCTAGCTTCTGACAGAGTTTTGTGTTGCTGGTATGGATTGTGATTTTTGTGCATCTTCCAAGTATGATTACCAGTGCAGTCTCCTAGCCCTCTGGGAGTTTTTTCTCTGAGGTGAAACTGTGTAGAGCAAAGTGGCTACTGATTTCAGTTGCAGCTATAGCTGCTAGCGCTCTGTACATCAAATTAACCTCAGTGAGCTTACCACAGACAAATTGGTCAATGAAAAATAATCTAGTAGTATTGGTGATACCTGTGCACAACAGGCACTGCTACAGATATCTGTCATGAAGGCTTCCAGTAAGGAATAATAATAACTTAATTAATTTGCCTCAGGTTGAAGCCGTATGATGTCTGGGAGCCTGGGCATTCTGGTGATTGTGAAGGCTTTGGGGATTTTTGGTGTAGCCTTCATTTGCCCTTCTTGCACTGAAATGAACAGAAAATATCTGAAGGAAGAAGGACAAAAGAAACACAGGTTGACAACAGAAGTAATGATCATAAATCTGAAAACTAAAGGAAATGGGAAATAGAACAAATAAAAACAAGAAGTGAGTAGAGCATCAGATGTTTCAGTGCAAAAATATTGCAACCCAAAAGTCTTTACTGCAAATAGAAAAACCTATTTCCTTTAGAATTTTTATAAAACACTGGCATTTGAAGTATATGAGATTCACAGGGGAAATTCCAGAATTTTCCAAGACAAAAAATCTACTGTGGGATCTGGCGGGCCCGCCGCGGCGCTGCCATGGAGGGAGGCCCCTGGGATGGGGAGGTGGGCCTCCTGAAGAGATAAGGAGCATTGCACAATAACAAAGTCCAGACCCCCTAGATAAGGAGAACACTTTTTGGTTACGGAGACCCACAATTCTTTGAGGGATTTTATGTAGATCTGTTGGAACCCATTGGTTTGTAACCCCCCACACCCACCTACGTACCCTTATAAAAACCTCTGTACTTTCCCCCAGACTTTGGGGATTTCTCGTCCCTGGCTCTCCTCCGCTTGGGTGCTTTGCAATAAAGTTACCCCCTGTGGAATGGCCATACGAGTCCCTCATCTCTCTCTCCCCGTGCCGGCTGTGAAGGGATTGCCTTGCAGGATCACTGAGCTGAATTCACTGAGCTGAATTCACTATAGCCCACCGTGGCTACTACCCTGCTAAGGCACCCCTAGGCTAGCCGAGGGAAAGCCGCTGGCTCCCTGGAAGGCATTCTCTGAGGAGAGGACCTCTCTGGGGTAGACCCGGCTATCCTGGCCTGATACCTCTCAGGCCCCTTCCTGGTGGAGCCGACATAAATCTACAGCTATATTAATTTGGAAACAAATTTTAAAAATTCAACCTACCCTCAAATCATCTTCATGAAAAATATTCTGCTTATGTAACTGTAAGAATTTTTGTGTGTACTAGAAACATGGAACTGATTTTGTGTTCCTCTCTACTGCCCAATCAAACTGCATTGGAATAAGTAAAATTAGAATAATACCCTGGAGGTGTTTGCTTCCATTTAATACTAATCACTTATCAATCATAAAAAAAACTTGTAACTCCTACACACAGTGTCAAATTTACCATATTTAATGACCTGTAAAATGTTGATTCCATAAAGAATAGTGATTTTCTGGATATGGAATGCTTTGTCCATCTCGATAGCTGTTCCAAATACTAAAGTCCTGTTTTGTTCAAATAGCCTGTTACAACAGGGATTTTCAGGTTTCTATCATCATTTGCAGATTTTTTATTTTTTCTTCTTACACAAATATTGAGCATGTAGTTTGTCCAAAACTGCATATGTCAGGAAATTTTCAAGTTTTCACTTCCTCCATACCTTCTCGTATTCCTAAACTAAAACATGAAAAGCCGACTCAACTGCTAAGATATTAATGTCAACAATCTAAGGCTAGACAAAATGCTAACAGTCAAAATTCATGTCAGATTAAAATATGCAGCTCTAGCAGTTCTCCTGACTCAAATACAGGAGACCGTAAACATGTATAATAGTTTATTTATAAGGGTAATTCTGACTATGGGCTTCTGACTTCATAACTGTATTATTTGATATTTGAAAAATCCCTGATATGTATTTACTCCAGAAAAAGAAACTTGTCATAAATATCGGAGAGCAGTGCAACGTAGTCTGGTTTCAGGCCTGATGTTTTGTTTTTCTAATGTTCTTTCCCAGAAAGTGTGATAAACACGATGGAATGTTTTTGTAATAATATTTATGTTATTCATTCCTTCTGAAAGGAGGAATTTCTTCTTGATATCCCTCTGGTTTGACCAATGTGTGTGTGAAGAGGTTTGCCTTTCTTTCACCTATCACATTGGTCTGGGTAAAATTATATATAAGGGAGAATCATCCCTAATAAAAGAGTCATTTTCTTAGCCTTCCGAATCACAGAGTCAAGTGGTGTGTTATCTGAAACAGCAACAGTGTAACTTTGTCTGTGTGTAGATAAACATGATGCTGGAATAAGTTGTTCCAGGAAAAATTTTATGTATCTATTTTTCTTGTTTAGCTGCCTTCATAATAAAAATTATTTTTAGAGTGTCTGTATCCTAACGTTATACTGGCAGAATTGATTGTTTACTCAGTCATCTGTTGCTGGAATAAAAATTTTAGAATACATACCTTTTATTTAACTTTGTTTCTACATGGTCTTTGAGCTAGGCTACCTGTTACACCACTAGGGTATCTTCCAGGATGATTTTGCCCTCTCTAGGTATAGTAGCAAATCTTTTGTCTTCATAAAAGAAAAAAGTTTGGACTCTAAACTGCTTAAAATTAAGCTCTAGTTAATTTATCAAACCCTCTGAAACTGATGTATGGACTTTCCTAGCTTCTGCTTTTACCTGCCTATTTTGAACAAAAAGGATTTTTGAACTGGACACTAGAATAAGACCAAAGCAGTTGCAAGCTTTCCAGTTTGAAATGACTAATGAAATGGCAAACTGTACTCTGTTTTAATTGATGAAACTGCATGTATAAGTGAAAACCAATCAAGAAAACCTGAAGATTCATTATAAAGAAGCTGTAATTAGGTGGTTAAAACACTTTGGAGTATCACCATTTAGCTTACATTCTTCAGTTTGAAATGACTAATGAAATGGCAAACTGTACTCTGTTTTAATTGATGAAACTGCATGTATAAGTGAAAACCAATCAAGAAAACCTGAAGATTCATTATAAAGAAGATGTAATTAGGTGGTTAAAACACTTTGGAGTATCACATTTAGCTTACATTCTTCCCACTATACCTAATTTTTCACTTCAAGAAAAGTCAGAGACTCTTCTCAAAAGACTGACAAATTAGCAAGAAGGATTTCTTCAGAGACAGGCTTTGTAATGACACTGTTACTGGCCTGAATAGGCTAAAGTCTTGATTTGCAAAATTCTAAACCTTTTTTAACTGTTCAGGGGTTTATAAATGTGTGAAATGTTAATGATTTTGGATGTTCTGAGCCCATCTATTACACTCAATTTAATGCAACTCACATTATGAAAGTAGTTTTTGGACTATTTGAGTTGAAATTTTGAAAAACATTAAAATCTGAAGCTTAATGAAACAAATAGGTAGGTAATGGGAGTTAGAAAGAAAATATGGGAGATATTCATGCAAATGGTCTGGGTTTTGATTATTTTAAATTTTAGTCTCAGTTGGCTCAAATTCCTGCAGCTGCCACATCACCCTAAAGATGTCTAAATATTTGCTACTGAAAATGGCCTGTGTTTTCTAAATAAAACCTGCATCTTGTTGCCATGTTTTGACTAGAACAGAATCAATTCTGACATGGTTTAAGCATCAGGAAGGAGAAAGCCCAGTACTTGGAGTAACTTGTCTCCTTGGGCCTGTCTCCAAAAAGCTTTTGATGACCATGGAATGAGCTAGGCTGGAAAAGACCTTTAATATCATCTAGTCCAACTTATGACCTCATACCTCCTCATCAACCACTAAGTGCCACCTCCACTTTTTTTAAACACGTCCAAGGTTGGTGACTCCCACCTCCCTGGGCAGACACTTCCAGCATGCAATTACTCTTCCATTGAGGAATTTAATTTCTAACATCTAACCTAAACTTCACTTAGTGCAGCCTAATACTTCATGCTCTCATTTAGTCAACTGTTGCCTTGGAGAAGGGACTGATCCCCCCCTGAACTACAACCACCTTTCAGGCTGTTGTAGAAAGTGATAAGGTTACCCCTAGTCTCCTTTTTTTTCCAGGCTAAACAGTGCCAGCTCCCTCAGCTGTTCTTCATAGGGCTTCTGTTCCAAGTCCTTCACCAGGCCTTATTGCCCTCCTTTGGACTCGTTCAAGAATCTTCATGTCCTTCCTAAACTGAGGGGCCCAGAACTGGACACAGCACTCAAGGTACAGCCTCACCAATGCCAAGTACAGGGGAAGAATCACTTCCCTGGTCCTGCTGGCTGTACTATTCCTGATACAGGCCAGGATGCCATTGGCCTTTTTGGCCACATGGGCACACTGCTGGGTCATATTCAGTCAGTTGTCAACCAGTACCCCAAATCCCTTTACACCTGGGTGTTACAGCTCACTTTTTTTTATTCTATTGGTTTATTAATAATGGTTTTAATATTGATGATTTTTTCTGGTGTACCCCCACGTGTACACCCAAACTGGTTTATCCCTGAAAGCTGTATCCTCCCCTAAGCTACCCTTTATGGTAGTCCTCTCCCTTTGTTCTAGTCCCTTCCCTATCAATCATTGTTACCCTGCCCCTTGTTCCAGTCCCTTCCATGTCACTCCTCCTTGAGCCAATCCTTCAAGTGTTCCCTCCCCGGGCGTTCCTGGGGGACTCCCTATCTTTGACACCCCATTGGGACATGTGACCTGTTCTGCCCCCCACCTTCTGTAATTGGCTTCAGGCCAGTGATGTGTCCCTCCTCACCCCTTCCCTGATGCTTCCCCATTGGTTTATTATTTGCCACAGTTTTTAAACCTGTGCCCACCAGTGTTCAGGGCTCTCCTGTTGTGACCCCTTCAGCTCCAATAAACCTCTCTTGCTGGAACCTCAGAGAGCCTCCTCTTTCTTCTTTACCCAACTCCTGACATGGATGGAAGACCCTGCACTGTAGAGCAAGCAGTTCTACAGGTTCAGCCATTGGTAATAACCCATACCATGGCTGTTGGGTTTACTAAAATATGTATTTGTGTTTTTTCTTCTTTTCTCCCTGTTCTCTGTCTCTGTTTCGGCTTTCTGTTTTCCCCCAGCCCTGCATCTGAAGAAGAGGTCGAGTCGTCTGTTTTCTTGTTTTCAGGAATTTGTTTATTCTTTGCTTATCTCATATTCGTTCCCTGGCCTGCCACAGCTTCTCTGCAGGCCAGTGCTCTCTCCCCCCATCGTCTGTTTTCGTCTGTCCACCCTTGGGAGGGCACTATCTTTTATACTGAAAATTACGTGTACTTTATTTATAACAATTCTCCAATATCTATCCACTATGTTGTACAGTGTACTTCTGTTCCAAACCAATCCAAATGTGCCACACCACCACAGAAGATGGAGAACAAGAGGAAGAAGAAGCCCAGGGACACACCCCATTTCCTCCATCTTTGCCCCCTGATCTCACATCTAAAATCCACAAATTCTACTTTTTCACCGTGTGACATACTAATTATCATTCTCTCTAAATTCTTGTGACTTATAAATCTTCCCAGGACAGTCAGAAGGATTTCCTGGTTTCCCACACACGGCGGCTGCCCACACCGGGCATAGCACCAGTGTGACACAAGCTAGCCAGGGCTCTGGTAGACTGCATCACCTGGGCACTGTCCAGCCACTCTATCCCCAGCCTGTAGCACTGCAGGGGATTGTTGTGGCTAAAGTACAGGACTCGGCACTTGGACTTGTTAAGTCATGTTTTTGGATTCAGCCCATCTATACTGCCTGTCCAGGTCCCTTTGCAGAATCCTCGTCCAACAGATTGACACATGCTCCCAGCTTGGTGTCATCTGCAAAATTACTGGTGGTGGACTCAATCCCCTCATCCAGATCATCAACGAAGATATTAGACAGGACTGGGCCCAGAACTGACCCCATTAGTGACTGGCTGCCAATTGGATGCAGCACCATTCACCACCACTCTTGCATGGCCATCCAGCCAGTTCTTAACCCAGTGAAAGTTGCACCTGTCCAAGGCATGGGCTGCCAGCTTTTCCAGGAGTATGCTGTGGGAGACAGTGTCAAAGACTTGGCTGAAGTCCAGATAGACAACATCCACAGCCTTACCTGCATCCATAGGTGGATCACTTGGTCATAAAAGGAGATGAGGTTGATCAGGCATGACCTACCCCTCCTAAACCCATGCTGGGTGGGTCTGATCCCCTGACCATCCTGTAGGTGCTGTGTGATGGCACTCAGGATGATCTGTTCTATAATCTTGTCAGGCACTGAGGTCAGGCGACTGGCCTGTAGTTTCCCAGATCCTCCTGGCCCGTCTTGTGGATGGGTGTCACATTGGCCAACTTTCCATCATCTCGGACCTCTCCACTGAGCCAGGACTGATGGTAAATGATAGAGAGTGGCTTCACAAGCTCATCTGCCAGCTCCCTCATCACCCTAGAATAGATCCCATCTGGTCCATAGATTTATGAGCATCTAAGTGGCTCAGCAGGTCTCTGACTGCTTCCTCCTGACTAACAGGGGGGCTATTCTGCTCCCTGATACCATCTACTCGCTCAGAAGGACAACTGACCTGAGGACAACCTGTCTTTTTTTTGAAAACTGAGGCAAAGGTGTTCAGTACCTCTGCTTTTTCCTCATCTTCAGTTACTAAATTCCATCCCACATCTTATAGAGAATAGAGGTTGTCCTTGCCCTTCCTTTTGCCATTAATCTATTTATAAAAATATTTTTACTGCCCTTCACACAAGTACCAGTTTGAGTTCTAATTGGGCTTTCGCCTCTAATTTGGTGGATGATGATGGATTAATTATTGAATGCAGAAGCAGTAACCTCTTTGGGTTTTGTTTGGGGGCGTTTTTTAATCACAGTATTTTAAGGACAAATTGCTCAATATGCTTCAATATTAGTAGTCAGCTTCATACCTGCTGGAATATTGGCCCAAAAGCAAGTCTCAGCTGAAGACATGATCTCTATATATATTTTTAAAAAATTATGAGTCCTTTTGGCCCTTCATTTACCCATTTTTTTCAATAAATATGAGCAAAAATAGAGACAGGTGTTTCTCAGGTAATCAGCTGTCTGTAGATCTGGCATATTATTTTCTCATTTGGTATATTTTCACTGCAAGCTGGCAGGATTTCCCACTAGAGGTTTTATGTGATTCACTCACTTTAACATTAAACCCAAAAAGCAAAACATATGTAGTCAGCATATAAACAAGGTCTATTAATTGAAAATTAATGTGAATTACTTTGCCATGAAGGTACAAAGAGGGGAAAGCACTTCCTCTCTAAGAATTCTGAAGGAAATTTCGTTTTATTAAAATACAACTTGTTTTAGGTAAAATTATTTCACTTAACTCAAAACAGTTTCTCATGATTGTCCATGTAGTCAAAACAACTTCAGTTCCAGTTTTGTGTAGATGACAATAGAAAATAATTATTGAAATTCTCACTGAGGGTCATGTTTTATTCTTAATTTAATTTTCACTTTTTATGTTTTTTCATATCTAAATTACTATCTTTTTAATTTGTGATGCACCACAATGGATTCATTAACCGTATTATTAAAAAATGTGTTAAAGACTGCATTTTGAAACTGATCATTGTTTTGTGGCTTGTGTAGGCTTGTTGTTCTATACTTTTCTTGCTCAAAGCAACATTTAACATAGGTGTTTTCACTAATTACTTTGAAACAGTGTATGAGAAAGGGGTTTCATTAAGTGTACAATTTCAAATTGAAAATACTGATTAACTTTAACATCTAGATACACATTATGGTCAGTTTCAATTCATTTATGTAAAAATAATGAAGTTTTCCATAACAGCAAAAAAATACCCTTAAAATAAAAAAAATACCCTGTTATTTTACTACCTCTTCAGTCCAGTGATACAGACCTGTTCAGAGCTGAGCTTCAGCAGACTGGGATCAAATCATACAGACTTTTTAAGCCAAATGATCAGTTATAATAATACCCACTCATAGAACAAATGAATGTGGAAAGGACTTAATAGTACAGTTAAAAACTGTTTTACAGAGAAAGAGCCCTTTCTTTTACCTATTCATTTTCTGTGATGATATGTTCAGCGTCCCTCTGGTTCTCAGAGTTGACATTCTCAGATTTTTATTTCTCTTTCTTTGTCTCTCCATCAAGCAACCTAAGCAGTGTGAATGCCTTCTTCTGTAAGAGCCTGAGATGTGGGACTTCAGACGGCTCTTCAAAAATGTTTATTGCATAGAAGAAGTTACAGCAATCTTGGGACATGGGTACAGAGCCACACCTATAAACTGCCAGCTACAGCTTATAGGCATGCCTGAAGCCACTTTTATTCTGGTTACAATGCATTATATATTTCTCTTTTCTGAATATCTTAATACATAATAACCAATCAGCATCATACACAATACTTTAACCATTTCCTACAGCCTAGCATAACTACTAATATTACCATATTATGGTAGTAACTAACTGTCAAAGGTTTGACGTTGGCACAAGGCCAGTGCCTCTATAACGATATACTGTCCCTGGTATCTGCTGTGAGATGTGACCAAAAACAGAGCAAAACAGTTTCTAATTTAGAAAGCAAAAGAAAAAAAACTTTATTACTTATAATAGGTAAAGAAGACACATACAGAAGAACATGGAAACTTTACAAAAAAAAACACTCTTCCCCCCCCCACCAGTTCTCAACCTAACAAAACAAACTGAAAATTCCCCATCACGTTACCACCTTTTAGATAATTAATCTTTAGTCTATTACCACCCTTCAGATAATCAGTACTCAGTTCGTTGAGGAGAGATAGGAGTCCTTCTTGTACCACATCGTGGCCTCTTCCTCCATGTCCAGTGCTCTCACCACTGTGCATGGACTAGAGCTGTTTCTAGGGTTTCTCTTTTTAAAGATGCTTTGGTCAGTTCCAAGAAACGACAGCTTCTTAATTTTGGGACACCAGTCCCCCCCAATATTACCCCCTGGGGCCGAGGGGCCTTGAGAACAGAGCTCTTCTTCTCATCTCTGTTCACACTACTGTCCACTCTTGGCTCCAAGCCAATGCCTCTCCCCAGATACAGCTTCTATGTTACAGGAAAAAAATGAGTCCGTCCATGGCTACACAAAAGAGTCCAGCTAAAGCCACTCCATCATCTCCTCCCACCTAGGATTCTTTTCAACATTCTCTGACAATCTTCTACTTGCACAAACTTTCATCATCTTTGCTTAATTCTTTCTATCTTTCTTCTTCAAATTCAGGAGGATTAGCATTTATGAAGTTTCCATCATTTACAAAAAGGGTTAAAATCTTGGGCTTTGTTTCCCCAGAACTCTCACGGTATTTTGCTGCTGGGCACTCTTCTCGCGCCACCCCCCCCATACTCCTTCGGCCGTGCTGTCTAGTTGTTGATATCAAATTTCAAGGTGACGGAGATCACAGACACGGTTTCTCAGTTTCTCTCTCCGGGGAAAAGGGGGGGGGAAGGGAAAAGAAGGCTGTCTGATGCCTCTCAAGGTTCTTGTATTCTCTCCACCCTTCCATCCTGCAGGATTTTTCCTCTCCCCCTCTGTGCCCGAGGTTCCAGGCCTACCTCACCAGGCCGCATGGCTTCCCCTCCCCCGCCCAGCCAGCCGCTGGGCAGGGGAGATCCCTCCGTCCTCAGGGACCGGAACCAAGAGAGAGCTTTCCGGGGAGCCCTCTGCTTTTAACCCCTTGTGTTCTCAGAGGCGGATCCTTGTCCTCAGTGGCCACACCAGGTGCCAGTCTTTAAACCTGAGCACTCATTGGTTTGACCACTGAAGTTCAGAAAAACTCATTTTTTCCAAACTACGACACTAACCAATCACATGAGTTAGTATGTTATATTTTAAGTTTAAAACTTGTTTTTCTGTTTTTCTGCAGTGAAAAATTCTTCTTACTTGTTAAAAACATGTTTTCTGTTTGCCTATGCTTTTCGAGATTTATCTTTACTTGGTAAAAACATGCTTTTGTTTGTAGACAACTTACCCTTTGCTCTTAGCCATAAAATCTCTTTCCTACTCATCTCAACCTTTGTCCAGTGACCACTAGCTCAGCAGTTTTTTATTTTCAGACATCTTTTGTTCTTCTATATCAAAACTTGCTTTCATTTCTAGAGAGCCTTCTGCTAAGCATTCATATTTGTAAAACTTCCCTGTTAAACTTTCATCTTTCCCAGCATTCTTCCCTAAATAATTATACTTTAAAGCTATTTAGATTGACTGAAAAACATGGAACTCCTGTTTTCAAATGCATGTATAATCCATTTATTATGTAAATAACTAATAGAAAAATTGGAAAAAATATATCAACCAAGAAAACACTGCAGAAGAAATTGGTTTTGATCATAGTAAGTGATTGTGTGGCAGCAGGGCTCACTAGGCCTAAAAGTTGACAATCAATATAGCAGTGTCACAAGCAAAAGGGTGACAGGCTGAAAAGATCCACAGACTGCAGAAAGGTTCTGAGTTATTAGAAGAGGGGTACAACTGCTCTGACAGTTAGTTTCCTACTTGTCAGTGCTGCTTTGCCATATCAAAGCTCCTTCAAAAAGCTGTTTATATTTGCTGTCTATGTAATATACCCTGGCACTTCTATTTTAAGCCAGGATGGATAGAGAACTGAACCTCTGTCAATCTGCCTTCTCTCCTACAGCTATAGTAATAAATGGCTCCTGCCCAGCCTGAACCTCCGAAGAAGACCCTGTCTGTCAACTGTGATGAGAGCACAGAGCAATAGAAAGCCTTCTTTTTTTTTTTTTTTTCTGCAGACTTCTGGGTGTATATGTGGCATATGATAATTTATTTCTGATGCCCATCTTGGTTATTAATTATTAATTTCCTGCTCTTTATTATTTAGGGCAAGCATTGGAAATTTTTTGTATACATAAAGTCTGCCTTCTCATTGTGGCTTAATCTTCAGAGGTTATAAAGCATATAAAGCATTGTTAACAACACACCTCATCTAGAAAACAAGCTAGAGAACAAACTTCTGTCCAGCTGTGTTTGTTCTGCACGACATGGGGTTTGGTAGCGGGGGGGGGGAGGGTGGTGGTGGTGTTTGTCACAGAGATGGCTTTTGTGAAAAGCTGCTAGAAGATTCCACCATGTCCAGCAGAGCCAATCCCTGATCGGTTTGAAGATGGACAAGCCACTGGACAAGCCTAGGCCAATTAGAGATGATGGTAACGCCTCTGTGATAACATATTTAAGAAGAAAATCAAAACAAAGTGGTGGCACCGTTTGAATTCCAGCTAGAGAAGAGGAGGAGGTGAGAACATGTGACGGAAACATGGAGACACCAAAGTCAGTGAAGAAGGAGGGGGAGGAGGTGCTCCAGGTGCAAGAACTGAGATTCCTCTGCAGGTTATGGGGATCCACAGGGAATGCAGCGATCCACTTACAGCTTGTAGGGGAGGTGCCCATGCCAGGGCAGGAGGATGCCTGGGGGAGGCTGTGATCCAGTGGAAGAGGCAGTGGAGAGAGGGGACCCCTGCTTCCAAGCTGGAGCAGCCTGTCCTTGGAGGACTGCACCCCGTTGAAAAGTGACGCACACTGCAATAGTTTTGGGAGGAATGTCTGCCTGTGGGAGGAGCTCATGTTGCACCAGTTTTGAGAGGACTGTTTGTGAGAGTGGACCCAGACTGGAGAAGTTCATGGAGAACTGTCTCCCATAGGAGGCACCCCACAGTCTCACAGGGGAAGGACTCCTCTCCCTGAGCAGCAGATCATCTCAGGCGATGAACTGACCAAAAATCCCCATGCCCTGTCTCCCTGCACTGTCAGTGGGAAGGAAAGAAGGGTTGGGGGCAGGTGTTTTTAAGAGCTTTATTATCCTGCTCTGATTTTTTTAGTAATAAATGCACTTTCTGTCTCTTAAGTTGAGCCTGTTTTGCCCTTGGAGTGTTTTCTCATGGTCCTTAACTCATGAACCCTTCATTAATTTTTTCTCTCCTTTGCCCAGCTGTGGCAGGGGACAATGAGTGAGTGACTTTCATGGGAGCCTGGTGTTTCACCAGGTTTTCACCAGGACACCATAGTCAAAGGCAGAAAAGGCAAACGATGTGGATCTGTTAAAAGCTTATGCAATCCATATGTATCAGGATGCCACAACTTCAAAGGAATTAGATCAACCTTCCTTCTACAAATCCTGCTCAACCTTCATGTAGCAATCATTTCACTAAAAGCAGTCTGCTACTATGTCTGCGAAAGATGGAAAGTGCATTGAACTGCAAAGTGTAATGTGTGGGATTCCACACCACCAGGGCTTTACCCTCTGCAGCCATGTTTTACAAAACAAAAGACTAATGGACCAGTATTTAATAAAAAAGTTGGAGATAATTCTGTTAGATATAAACTATTGTCCAAAGTTTGAAGCTAACACCGGACCTACCTGCACCTAAGCTCTATCAGGAGTTTAGAAAGCTCCTGAAAGTTTAGAAAGACGGTATACTCTGAACTTTGTGATTCAACAGGAGAGTCTTCCTTACTCTTTTTCATCTTTGGTCTCTATGTAAATCATTCTAAAATTTTTCTAATTAGATTTTTCTTTGTATGATTCATCCATGATGGAGTGAAACTTGTCATTGAACTTTATGTCACACTTTTATAAATGTATATTAACACCACTTTTTCTAATACCTTTCATGATGGTTCTTTGAGTGACCCTAAACCACACATTTGTGACAAACTGGCATTGCTGGCAGGACCCTAGAGAGAATTTGTGACACCATGCTGCACTGGTTTCTGTAGGAAAATCTTCAGCTTATTTCTACAAAATTTAAAAGGCCTAAGATTAATACAAGCAGAGAATAACCTCTCCAGAAACTGTTGCTGTATCTGTCACTATGCAGACCCAAGATTACTTCTTTTCATTTTCTTCATAATGACTGTATTGAAAGAGAAGATCAAGGTATGCGAGCAGCATCCAAAGAATATTTCAAAAATAAATGTGAGAGAGGCAATTTAGCTGACCTGGGGGAACTTGCAGTGTCACAAAAGAACACCAGACAATCCTGACAGACCAAAAAAAGAATAACACTAGAAAACTATTTATGTAAATGATGTAGTTTTGAAGGACTGCAAGGAACCAGAACTATCAAGGCGAAGGACACCATCTACAGGAAACAGGAATGCTGCACACGGACTAGGTAAAGCAAAATCTTCTTTCACTTTCTAATTCCTTGAACTATTCCAAGCTTTACATAAACCCCTTGCATCATGCACTAAGATGGCCTGACTACATAAGGTGCCTGGTCTAACACAGAGTATCTTTCTCAAAACACTTTTCGGTTGCCTAGCCCCTTCTGGGTGGCCTGGCTAACAATGGGGCAGTGGAAAGGCCCCTCACAAAGCTCTGTTCCCTCCACTTTCTAACACGACTGTTGCTTTTCTTCCTCACCACCACGTCATGTCGGGGCTTGGCACCTGCCAGGGGCTGATGGTGTCTGCTGCAAGGGCTCCTTTGGATTTGAAAAAGAAATTTATCGGACCCATACAAACGAATTTTCACATACGTTCCGGAGATGTCAAAGCACTTTCCAGCTACCTTTTTCAGTGCGGATTGCGACTACCACTAGCGCAGCGGAAGGAAGTCTCGGTCTCCGGCGTCAGTCCCTGCCCAATCCCGCTGCACATCCGGGAAACGGCTGCCATGTCCGCTGTTCGCGCGGAGCTGTTCGGTGTACGGCCTCTCCCTCCCTGACCGCCTTCTGTGGCAACGGGCGAGGGGCCGGGAAGGCTCGTGCCGTTATGCGATTTCGGGCTAAGATCGTAGATCTCGCCTGCCTCAACCACTTCAGCCGTGAGTATGCCGGGGCAGGCTTGAAGGGCGGCGGTGCCTCTCTGAGCGGCTGGGGCCGGCTTTCTCGGGCAAAGGAAAGAGGAAGGGAGGTGAGGACCGCAGGAAGGGAAGTGAGGCGCTTTCCTTCGCCCCGAGGTTTTAGGAGTTTGCGCAGCAGCACGAGCTGCGTTTGTAAAAGCTGAAGGTTTTTCTGTCCCGCAGAGACCGGGGTGCATGGTGCGATCACCGCTTTAACATCCTCCTTCCTTCCCTTCCTCCCTCCCTCCGGCAGGTATAATTAACACAATCGCCAAGTTAGCCAAGACCTGCATCCTGCGCCTTACTGTCTGCAAGTTGTATTTCATTCTCTCCGATAAAGTAGCAAATGGAGGCGCCAGTATGTGGTGTGAGCTGAGCCAGGTGAGCCCAGGGAAGTTCAATAACCACGTGTTGAAAACCAGAGCATGCAATTGAGTTTGATGTACGAGGCGTTTCTTGTAGCCCTCACCTTCGATGTGCCAAGTTCTCAAGGTCTCTCAAGTTCTGTCTGGTTGCACAGATGTTTCAGGTTGGGTATGCCCTTTACCTTGATTGTCACTTCAGTGTAAAGCTTCAGTGTGTGCTGGCCCACATGGGCCTGCCCAAAACTGGGAACCGGAAAGCATAACTAACTCATTGTCTAATGGCCTGATTAGGTGTTAGGGGAGGACATTAATTGTTTTAGCCAGAAGCAATGAGTCTTCATGGTTGTGCAGCCTGTTGTGATTCTGCAGGTGATGCCAGGCAGAGGGGAGTTTCCGCTGTACACATGCAATTCTAAGCTTAAGGTCTGACAAATAAAACTTGCCCCTCTTGTTTGCTTTATTTCCCAACTTTCAAAAATTGTAGGGGAATTTCTTCGACGAATTTCAGATGGAGGGAATAGCTGCAGAGCACAATGAAATCTATTTAGAGTTGGTGCCTGAGAACCTGTCTAGAGCATTGAAAACTGCCCAGAGTGCTAAGGCAGTGAAGATCAAGTTGACTAATAAACACTGTCCCTGTCTCAGAGTTGCTGTGGAGCTAGTAAGTGCAACCATCCTTTCATGTTCATTATTAAGAAAAAGTTCTTTAAAATTTAGTGCTTTTCCTGAGATCAAAGGGTAATACTTGGTGTATTTTTAGAAAACTAAAGAAACATTGTGCCATTTTCCATTTCACTAGCCTTTCTTGCCATCACAGTTGGTAGCATACAGAACCAGCTTTGTATTTTCCAAAAGGCAAAGAGGAGGTGGAGGAAGAAAGAAAGACAGCTATGTTATTGAAACAGCTTTTTCTGATGTATACTTTTCCTTCATCCTCTGTATCTTCTGTGGATTATTGCATTTTCATTGAAGCCATTAGGTGAAGGAGGTTTCAGTGTTTGGCTCTGTGTTTTGCATTTGTTTTTCCTGATATTGTATGCTGACTTCTGATTCTTTTGTTGTTGTTAACTCCACTGATTCACCTCTTCAGCTTTAAGGATAGCTTATAGATACACTAATGACTTATACATCACAAACTCTTCCTCATTCAAAAGGGCAGCCCATTGCTGCATATTGATAGGAAGTGAGGGAAAACTGGAACTGAGTGTGGGGCATGTAGTTACAGCATTTCCCAGAGCAGGTCTGAAAAATTTAAATTTAGAATTCCAGTCTTGTGTTTAACTGCAAGAGCATCTCTTTTTCCCTCAAGCCATCCTTATCATGCAGCAGTAGGATTGTGACACATGACATTCCTGTGGGAGTTATTCCCAGAAGAATGTGGAGTGACTTCAGAGAGCCCAGTGTGCCAGACTTTGATGTAAGCCTCTGTTTTTGTATTCCTTACTGAAAGGGGAGTTTGCAAGTGGAATGGTATTGCTACAGAGTGTACTATGGGTGGGATTTGGAAAGTAGTTGAAAGGAAAGAGTGAAGACTGGAGGCTGCTGTTTTGGGGGAGTATGGAATGTGGTTTCTATCCTGACAAGAGAGCCCAGAACATATGGAAACAGAGCAGGTGATTGCCAATTGCTTCTGTGATATTCACAGCAAAGTAAGGGAGGAGAAAAGGATTGCATTACTTTAGTCTGGAGCACCTCTAAACCACACAAATTTAGACTGTTTCAGCTGTTCAGGTGCCAAATGACCCAAATAATCTGTCCTGTCTGGCAGAGTTAAAGATATGTATGTTTCCTCCTGATTTTTATATATCCTTTTTGACTCATAGCAGAGTTGCAAGGAAAGGTCCTTGTACAAATGTGCTCCTATTTGAGGTTATGCTGTTACCTATGTAGCTAAGAGTATATAGATTCTGAAGACATATAAGAAGAAACTTGAAGTATTTTATTCTTTTATTTCAGATTTACACTGCTGCAGTTCCAGCAATTACTGCAATATCATGGGAATCTTGTTCTTTCCTTTTGGCTATAGTAATTGACCATTTAGAAACACAAATGTTGATGTGAGTGTCTGATCTGCAAAAACATGCCTGTTTTGAACCCAGACTTGGAGTATTATGTCTGGAACAATTGCTAGAATGATGGCCTGTTGGTATAATGGGAAAGAGTTGCTCTGTTCCTAAGACATTTGCTGATTCCAGATAGATGTTGTGCATCCTGAAAGACATAGATAACTTAGTCCAAACTAAGATAGAATTGAAAGTAGAAATAAATATGTCCCAACCACATTTGAAATACTTGTGCAAATACAGTTCTTATGTATTCCTAGGTCAGTATTTACCTACCAGTGCTGAAAACAATGAAGAGCGTGGTGGAAAGAATGAAGAATCTCAGCAATTTCATTGTAAGTTAAGGCACTTAAAGCACATATGCTACAGATATTATTTCATGAGGGACATAACATGTTGCCTAAACTGGTGCTGCCACATTATCTTATTTTGAGACAAGTTAGACTTTGAAATCTAGGCTTGAAGCCTGGGTAGAGACGGGAAGAGAATGATGGGGTTTATTTTAGGATTTACACTGAAGAGCTTTTCCTGGGCTTCTCAGAAAATGATGCTCTTCGTACTAAATCTGTACATGAAAGAAAGAACATGGCATTGTGTTGCTGCAAGCCACTCTTTATAGTATGATGAAAAGTGACAGTCCTTTAGGAAGCTAGCTGGAGACTACAGGTTATGTCTTTAAGGAAATGCCTATTTAAGTGAGTGTTGCGTTGGGTGTCTATGAATGAACTTTAGGTAAACTTAATGTAGGATTTAAAGAGAATTCTGCTAATAGCCCCAGCATATCACACTGTGCTTTAAACTGACGGGTTGAGCTCCCAGTCTACCCTGGATTTCTAGAGTGCCAGTGGGCCTTTTAATTGAAAGAAGTTCTCTACAGTTGAACAGAAAAGGGCTTTGGTTTTTTATTTAGTTGTTTTTGCTCACTGTCACCATAATTGACTGACATGAAAGTTAGTAAGTGTAGCTCTTTGGAATAGTTTGAGCTTGATGCTGTTCACACCAGTTTTGAAAACCAGGAAATTTTCTGTTAACTGAGAATCCTGAAATTGGAAGTGTCTTGGTTTTTCAAGGCTTGGAAGAGTTGAGAGATTACCTTGGTTTACTAGCAGTTTTGCAAATTGCAGTGATCCTGCAAATACATGTCAAACTCTATTTTTTGTGAGATTTTTTGGGGGCTTTGTTTTTACTTTCTTTCCTTCCCCCATGTCCTTAGTGGATATGCTTACACAAAATTGAGCACAGTGCTTTTGTTTCTAGAGCTGAGGCACTTTTCTCACAAAGGATAGTTGTATGATGGGATTCAACTTATACTAAGTGCCTTGCTTTCATGAAAGAGAATGAAAACATCCAAGTGTCACAATTAATTATTTTTGCAAGATGCATCCCGATCAAGATTAGTGCTGCAAAATGGGCTTAGTAGCAATTTCTGGTAGTACTTGTCCATTTTTTGGGAACTTGACATCTCCATTCTGTACAACATTCTGGTTGCAGTAGAAGTCTTTATTTTTTAAATTACTGAGAATTCATCTAATCACAGAAACAAAGTGCTTAGTTGTGCTTTAGGAATCCTCTGGCCTGCTTGGGATTTGTGTAAGACCATATATAGTCTCCTTCAAATTCCTTCTTCCAGCTTTCAGGATGGAATTTGAAAGCATATAGCACTTTTCCAAGATTTCTGTCAGTTCAAAGTCCTTCTTGGAGTTACTGATCTGATCCAGCTGTTGTCTGTTTTAAATTCTTGAAAGCAGCACTGTCAGCTCCTGGTACATCCCATTTTCTCTGTGTGTCATATAGAGTGTGTAGGTGCCTTTCTATTTGTTGAATAACAGAATGGAAATTCAGGAATCTTTGCATTTCTTCAGGTTCAGTCTCTTTATTTCAGAAGCCTTTTCCTCAGCACATGAAAGTCCCAAAGCTAGTACTTGTTCTAAAAGTATTCTGGAGAGCAATTAAATTTCTTTCTTCTCATAACTTCTGAAAGTTTGGTCTAGAATAATTCACATGGGAATGATGAGAAATGCATTTTTTAGCTGAACATTAAAATGTTCAAACCATTTTCAGAAAGTATGGTTGACTTGCACTGAAGTACTCCTGGAAGCTTGTATTTGAATGAAACCAAACTCTGTTCTTCTGTAATTCTGCAGTGTGAAAGTGGGTTGCCTAAAATTGAGATTGATTGCAGGTGATTGAAGCAAACTTGAGTGGTGAAATGAACTTGAAAATAGAAACTGACTTAGTATCTGTAACAACACATTTTAAAGACCTGGGAAATCCTCCCTGGGGTAAGTTTCCCTGTTACCTCTTGTATCTGTCTGTTCGCATTACTTGTGTGTTGCTTTTAACAGTACTTAACCTTTTATTCTTTAGAAAATAGCATCAAGTACTTTGAAGTCTTCAAATGAAATATGAAGAGAAAAAGTGGCCAATGGAGTGTTCGTTCCATGTTTAGGGTGGTGGTGGGGAATCTCTTCCAGTATTCTTGACAGTTTAGTAAGAAACTGGGATTTCTCTTCCTTGCACTGTTCTGAAAAATAGGCCATTTGAGTTCCAGCGCTTCAGCAGTTTTCAGGTGTGTCCTTACAAGTGTTGAAACTGCTTTTTATTTTTGGACTAAGTGTTGTGTCCTTACACTTTTAGCATCAGAGGATGGATGTGAAAGTTCTGCTCAAGGCAGAGATCTGGAAAATATGGCTGAAGCATGCATAGACATCAAGAAGCTGCAGCAGCTGCTTGCTGGACAGCAGGTCAATCCTACAAAAGCATTATGTAGTAAGTTCAACAGCTTTGCTTGTGAACTCCAGTTAAGTAGGGATGTTTGCCATACTTAGTTTCAGCAGAATACCATCTCTTCTGTTTTGTCTGAGAGTCAACTATTTTTACTGTACCCAAGGACTTCTCATAGTTATATTTTTAGGCATTAATATTCAGGTCCTAGGCATTTGGGGAAGAAAAAATAAAATAACTCAGGCCCTTTTAAATGTCTCAAGCTGAATACTCAGACTCATTAATCATGTATCATCTTGTTGTCTTTGTTTTGAAGTTGTTATTAATTTTTATTATTATTTTGAGCTTTTATTTTTTGAAAGTCTTAAAGCCTCCAGTTTCTAGCAGAGAAATTGGAATTTACTGGTATGTTTTTTTGGTAATTTTTTTTTCCTTTGGATGCTTTCTTACACTTCTAATACTAAAATGCTTTTTACACAGCTAGTGTTTCTAGCAGAAGTCTATAAGGGGTTTATATCCTGTTTTTATAACTCTGTGTGCTTTTCTTGAGAACATCTGTTTGTTATGGTTTGGTGCAGATGGTAAGAATTTCCCAAGGAAGATTTTAATAATGGGTGTAGCATTACAAGCCTATACACAATACTTTTTGGTATCATCTTTCATAAACTGTTAATACTTCACAGACCCTTAAGGATTTAAATTGTTTATTTACCCTTCTGTCAGAAGTGGTGGAAGCATTGTTCTTATGGTGGCACCTTTAAAAGATGTAATTTTAAAGTATTTTTCCTGCTTTAAGGTGGATTTGTGTTTTAATTTTTTTTTCCTCCTTAATTTTTTTTACAGATATTGTACGTAAAAGAATTGTCCACTTCATCTTGCTCCATGAGGAGGTTTCACTTCAGTATTTTATTCCAGCAATTGCCTGAATATTTTAGAATCTTGGTCATTTTCCAACCTGAGCCCTCTTTCATGAAGTATGAAATCTTTCTCAAGTTGCAGGAGTATTTTGATGTGAGACGCTGTTAGACACAGCCATCAGATGGACATTATTTCAATATTTATGAAAGTATTCAAAAGACTTCTCATCCAGACAGCCATTTTTGTGAAAAGTTACGTGCTATGAAAGACACAATGCTGGGGAGCATTGGTATATCTTACTCTTAGAAGAAAAACTGAAATTTGCTTTACCCACACCTCAAAGCATTCCGAAAGCACAGTCAGTTAAATACTTCAGTCTCCTCAAAAAACTAAAGGTAGAATTCACTTCTAGAGGTGCTGCTGTGTGTATTCAGTATTGAGCAATGCAAAACAAGTTAAGGGATCTCTGAGCAAACGATTGTACCTCCATGAAACAGGATAGCCTTCTGGAGGGTTGCCAAATTGTTATTTTCCTGGACAAGTACGTGCAGGCTCCTGAAATGGTACGGAATTGAATTCTGTTCATGTAGAAATCTTTTGATTAGACTTACTCCAACATATCTCAGTAGCTCTGTTTTTGTTTACTCTTTGTTTAACTCTTGGCCTGAGAGGACAAGCAAAACAGTCTGGATTACTTTGTTAATGTGGGCAGTGAAAATCCCTATGTACGGAATGAATATCATATGAGGACATGCATGAGCTCAAGAATTGGTGTGAAATAAAGTACACGTTATCTGTGGATCACATTTTTTCCTTTTCCATATAGTAAACATTGTACAGACTGTGTTGTCAGGGTGTCAGACAGGGTGAGATTGCATCTAGGCTCTCACACCAAGCAGTCAAGAGCATGACTAAATTTCAATCATGGGAGTACTGCCCCTGTTTGTACCTCCTGGTGATTTTCTGAGGTCTTTTCCTCCTTATTCCACGTGTGATTTATTTGTTATCCTGGCATGTTCCATATAGTCTTTGATCGTTTTAGTGATTGAGTCTATGCTGCCAAATGAGACTGGGAGTTTCTTTTAGAAAATAACTTGTCATAGTCAGAAGTGCTGTGTTTTTGATTGTTTGGGGTTTTTTCAAGGGGTGTTGACTTTAAGGGAGCAATGAATCTTTTGCTCATGAAGATGCAGATACTCAAGGCTGAAGGAGAGGCAGTGGCAGTGACAAGACAGAATAGACTTGCAGTGATGAGTGTGTTGACTGACTGTGTTTATAGGCCTTTCTGCCTACTCCCTCTTTGTTCCTCCCTGCTCTCCATTGCCCTGCACATTGCCTCATCAATTGTCACATTTCCACCCACTGCCTGCAATATGCTGAGATTTTCATCTTTACCATTTGCAAAGTCCCATTTTTGCCTATGTTTGCCTATGCCTATGTGAATTGAACTTGGTAAGCAGCCAGTCACTCCTTCACACCTGGTAGGATGGGTGAGAGAATTGGAAGGATAAAAATGAAAAAAATCATGGGTTCAGATTAATTGGCAAAGCAAAATACAGATTTAATTCACTACTTCACATGAGCATAGGTGTTTAACCATTCCAGGAAAACTGGGCTCCATCATGCAAAACACTTACTTGGGAACACAGACTGCTAACTCCAAATACTCTTTCCTTCCTTCTTTTCCCTGAGATGAATGTGGTGCTGTATGGTCCATTGGGTCCATGTGGTGCTCTGGTCCATTGGGGTCAGCTCTCCCAGCTATGTCCCTACCATTTTCTTGTGCATTCACAGTATATTTGCTAGTGGGGCAGTGTGTCAATGCCTTGACACTGTGTAAGTGCTGCTCAGCAGTGACAAAAACATTGCTATGTTATCAACGCTGTTTTGGTCAAAAATCCAGAACATAAGAGCTACTATGAAGTAGTTTCTGCCTGTTTTCATGTTGAAACCACTACATTGGATTGTGGGGGAATGAGGGTGGGGAGCTTGTTTTTATAACTTCAAAGCATATCTGCATTTATTTTCCTAATTTTTCTGAAGATCTTGTTTTTAACATATTGCCTTCACTAGAAATTTATTAAAGTTCAAGCAACTAAAACACATGGTTTGCTTTCAGTTCAGCATAGGCACTTTTAATCTAGCCAGATATAGTCTCTCCTTTTGTCAAATGATTTTGAGTTTTTGTGTCCGCAGTGGAAGTTTTGTGACCTTGTGTTCAACAAGCAAGCAGTCTAGGAGAATTCGAGAGCATATGGATAATGGGAATAGACAATAAAACCACATTGGTTTTTATGAGTCGAAGAGACTTAGATGCAAAACTACAAAGATGGAAAAGCCAAGTGTAAAATTGGAGGGGGCAGTTGTAGCACTTGAACCAGCACACATGCATTCACATAAAAAGCAGTTATGACAACTGAGTGTTGTGGGACTCAAGGCCCCAAAACTAGCTGACAAAGGTGATGAATGTGCACCCTTTGGTCTGGCAGACATCAGGCTGTCTTCTCTCCATCTCTTTCCAAGGAAGTGAAATACAGAGGTGAAAACTTGGCATCAGGCTGGGATTCACTTGAACATGGCAAAATGTGAAGGCTCTCCTAGCCTCTTTAATTGTCACTCTGGAGAAGGGATTGGTGGCAGAGAAGAGTAACGCAGAGTAACACTTGCTATGTTTTAGAGAAGCTGAAATAGTGACTTTCAAAAGTTAAGGTTGCACCCCTGACCTATAATCACACCCCTTTTTTTGGTGGTTTTTCTACTGTCCACATCAAGGAGTCCCCCCATGAACTTTGCAAAAGACACATAAAACACCCACAAAAATTAAATTACCAGATGACTCACACTAGAACCTATTTCCAAGAGGAGCACTATGCACAGTGTAAGCATTTGCAGTTTGAGGTCTACAGTATAGTTAATATACTTCAGACCCCAAACTGCATTAAAACTCCAAAACCTACTTTTGTTTTACTTTGAAATCTTACTTTTCTGTCTTCCTCTTATGCATTTATGCTCATTATGCAAGATACAATTACCTATACTGATTAGCTCTAGCTGCATATCTTATCAACTGTTCAACAACCTGTGAGAGACCATAAAAGCTAAACAGCTTTGAGTAGAACCAAATATTTTTTCTTTAAAAACCAGCACAAACATATCAAAACAGATTTTAATTTATATTTGGTATAAGTAAGCAAATGTCTTTGGAAAGTGTCTTTTTTTATTACAGGCTTAGCAGAAAGGGTGGTTTTGATCATATGTTTAAGGGTACAGAGACAGCCTTCCTAGGGGAAAGCTTATTGGATACTTGTATAAACTGTCCTCACTTCCACAAAGTTACTCTTTGCATGTATTGTTGTTCTGATTTTTTCCCAAAGGCACCCTTTATAGATAAGTTTGGTTTTGAGTAACAAAATCTGGAAGAGGTCAAATTCAAGTCACCTGCTGTGGAGGCTAACCAGGCAGAGACTCAAGACCAGCCAGTATTCACCCCCAAGGCGCCAGGCATTGTCCTCAGACCCTGGGAAGCATATGTCTAACTCATGGTGAGTTCCCAGGGTACTTTGCAAATCTTTATGTAAATAAGTTACAAGTTTTTTCCCCCCATTGGTTAGATTTTGCTGCAATATTTTACATATTTCTAATCATAGCCCCTGATTGGTCATCTACTCCTAACTCCACCCCTGAAACCTACTCTATATAAGGCCATACTCCCCACATGTTCAAGTCCTTTGGAGTTGCTCCCAAAAGTGTACGAATTCTGTCCCTTTGTTGTTTTCAAGCGTTATTAAAGTTTTTTATTTTTCGGGCAACCCTGTTGTTCCCATCCTTTCTCTTTCGCCTTTTCAACACTCCACTGGACCGCTCCTGAGAGCACCACAGACTAGACAGCCACAACCTGCCTGCTTCTGGAATGACCAAAGCTTTAGAAGGCTGGGGGAGAGGGGATGTGGAACAGTTCAAAAGCTCAGACACTGGACAAATGAAAACATTACTGCAGCTGAGGACCATTCCCTGGTATTTCACTGCTATTTTTTAGCAAGCAGAGATGGGAGGGGGATGGGTCTGGAAAATACTTAATTTGCCCCAGAGAGCATTCGAAAAAAGTGGAATTTTGCAGGCATTAACTGTCTGTTGTATAGCTGTGTGTTTGGAAATCCAGCACAGTTATATAGCATATTTGGGGTTTTTTTTAACTTCCTTTTCTTTACAAGGTGCCACCAGAGTTTCGGCTAGTGTCTTCATCACTATAACAAAGTGAATTTGAAGGACATGTTCCCATTTTTCATCAAAAGCTAAGCTAATTTAAGAACAAACACAAAACCAGAACAATTATGATTCAGATCTGCATGTATGCAGAGGTTTGTCTTTCTATTGTGGTGTTTTTTGACAAAAGGTGATACTCTTAGCTTGTTTACTTTCAGGGTGAAATTTAATTGCACTGGGAGAGTTAAGGACATAACTATGTGGGAGCAATTTCAATGGTTTAGCCTAACTCCCTTTCCTATCTAATCTTTTCAGGCACATATACTAGGATTATAAAACATGTATTTTCATTAGGCTTCCCAGACATAGTGGAGCTGTTAAGTCTGCCACATCTGTCTGTCCTTTCTTGACCTCCCACATTTTTGGCTTGGGGTGAAAGAGCAATGTTTTCCCCACAACTGGATGGCGCAGCAAGAAATTGTGTGTTCCTACAGCTGAATAGCAAAGCTAAATTAATGTCTTTCTTGAAGCCTTTTATCATTGGTCTCTTTGAGGGGAAACCTTGTTTAGGCTTTATTGTGAGGATATCAAAAGAAGATGTTAACAGAGGTAGTAGATAGAGATAAGAGAATGGCCAGAGTGGAATTTTTGATATGTGAACTTTGTCCAGTTTTTGATAACATGAATTTTGTTCAGTTGTTTCTCCAAAACAATCCACATGAGTTAGTTTATTTGTATATGCTCGTCTCAGACTGTGAGCCAGGGTAGTTATACATCTTGGATAAGTAGGTCATGGAGACTCAGTTCGTAATTCTTGATGGGAATTATGTTCACACAGGTTTTCTCAAAACAAAGTTTGGAATTTTAAGTATTAAAAAGTATCTCAATAAGAATGATACTTATTAGAGGAACAGAGGAATTAGGGGAGTTTTGAAAGTGTAAAGGCCATGTTTTTCTTAGGGAATTTTGCATTTCTGGCTCTAATGTTGTGGCCTAGCCCCAGCCTTTAACTAAGCAGCACACAGTCACTTGCTCACTCCCTCACAAGTGGAATAGGGGAGAGAATCAGAAGAGTAAAAGTGAGAAAACTCATGGGTGTGGATTGAAATAAATACAGTTTAATAGGAAAAGAAAAACATAGTAAAGAAAAACAATGAATTCATTCACATTCAACACAGACAGGCAGGTGTTCAGCCATCTCTAGGACAACTGGGCTCCATTACACCTAATGATTACTTAGGAAGATAAACCCCATCACACCCCGTTCCTCCTTTCTTCTTCTTTCCCTAATGTTTTATGCCGAGCATGACATCATATGGCATTAAATATCCCTTAGGTCAGTTGGGGTCAGCTATCTCAGCTGTGTGCTCTCCAAGCTTCTGGTGCTTTCCCAGCCCACTAACTGTTGAGGCAGAAAAAGCCTTGATGCTGTGCAAGCATTGCTCAGCAATGATAAAAACATCTTTACATTATCAGCCATGCTTTCAACACACATCCAAAACATAGTCCCATACTAGCTACTATGAACAAATTACCCCAGCCAAAACCAGAACAAATATACACTTAATCCATGTGTCTCGAGATGAGATTCAGACTTCACCTCTCTCATACTTATGCTGTATTCAGATCTAGAAATGATTAGGTTAGCCAAGGTATCAGCCCCACCATTTTAGAACTCTTTATTTCTATTGCTATAAAGTGTTACTGGTACCACAGAAAATGAGTGGTAATGTATAGTAACTTTTGTTGAGATAAATACAAGGACTCTGAGGCAAAACACCTAGAACTGCTAATGTAGCTGGCAGACATCATTGCAAGGTTCTCTTAATTATCTTTGTTCGATTACAGAATCTGGGAGAAGTGCCCAAAGACTGCAGGAGAGAAAGCATCCTACCTATCTTCAAAACAGGCTTGAAGGAGGAGCCAAGGAACTACAGGCCAGTTAGCCTCACTTTGATCCCTAGGAAAGTGATACTGGAAAACATTTTCATCCTGGTAACCATTTCAAGGCACATGAAGGACAAGAAACTCCTCAGCAGTAGTCAGCATGTTTCACTACAGGGAAGTCCCCAACCTGATGACATTCAACAATGAACTGATGTGTCTGGTAAATGAGGGGAGAGCAGTAGCTGCTGTCTGCCAGGCCTCAGTAAGGTCTCTGACACTGTCTCATGTAACAGCCTCATAGACCCTCAGGTGCTTTAGGGGCTGGATCGGGAGGTGGATTTAAAATTGACTGAATGGCCAGGACCTGAGGGTGGTGATGAACAATGTAAAGTCTAGTTGGAGGATGAAAAACAGCAGTGTCAGTACCAGGTGAATCCTGTTTAACATCTTGGATAGTGATCTTCACCATGGGGCAGAGTGAATTTACTGATGACACAAAGTTGGGAGGAATGGCTATTGGATGAGATGGGCATGCTGTCATCCAGCAAAAGCTTGACAAGCTGAAGAAATGGGCAGACAGGAACCTTGGGAAGTTCAAAAAAGGGAAGTCCTGCCTCACTAGGTAGTGAGGATCAATTCCACACTATATGCTGGGGGTTACCCAGCTGGAAAGCAACTTGTCAGGAAAGGACTTGGGAGTCCTGATATGTGCCAAGTTGGACATGAGCCAATGATATGCACCTTGTGGCAAAGAAGGCTACCAGTATCCTGTTTTGCATTAAGTAAGGTATTGTCAGCAGGCTGACAGAGGTGCACCTTCTCTTCTAACACTGGTGATGCCATACCTGAAATGCTTGACCTAATTCTGGGCTACCTGTTACAGGGGAATTGTAGAGCTACTCAATAGAGTCCAGCAAAGGGCCTCTAAGATGATTAAGGAACCAAATCATATTTCCTATGATGAAAGGCTGAGAGAGTTGGGACTATGAAGTCTGGAGAAGAAATGTTTAGGAAGGATCTCATCAATGGATAGAAGTATCTGAAGGGCAACTACAAAGACAACAGAGGCAGGCTCTTTTCAGAGGTGCCTACTGACAGGACCAGAGGCAATGGCAGAAATAGAAACACAGGCATTCCCTCTGAACTTCAGGAAGCACTATTGAAAGCTGACCAAGAACTGCCACAGATTACCCAGAAAGGTTCTGGACTCTCCATCCTTGAAGATACTCAAACGTTTTCTGGATGTGATCCTGGGCAATTGGTACTAGGTAGTCCTCCTTGATGAAAAAGTTTGGACTAGATGGCCTCCAGAGGTTCCTTTCAATCTCAATCACTCTCTGATTCTGTGAAGTTAGTATTTATTGATTATTATACTGAGTCTGGAGTACAATCTGGAAATATTAAACCTGATATACCTATTTTCCCCTCAACTCTGTATGCTTATATTCCTTCTTAGGAAAATGTTGCATCATGTGGTTGAGCAATCTCCTCTCACCCCTCCCCCCGACCAT
Source organism: Sitta carolinensis (assembly GCA_032173965.1). Lineage (NCBI taxonomy): Eukaryota > Metazoa > Chordata > Aves > Passeriformes > Sittidae > Sitta > Sitta carolinensis. The sequence goes on along the minus strand of CM063284.1, from coordinate 52,856,355 downwards.
CAGAGCCACGCCTGCCAATCCTGAGGGACTGGATTTTAATAAAAGGGCTCTCCCTGTCACCCCTGGAGAAGGCCATCGGGTGATTGGGCAAACAGAAACAGCCCCCCCCTCCCCAAAGGGGACTGGACCCCTGCCTTGTCCTTCTGCCCTGGGTCACTCTCCGCGCCCTCTGGGATTGGCCGGGGTCGCTCTGGGTCGGCCCCCTCCTCCCCGGGTAAAACCAGCGGCACGCCGCATGGTCAGGATTCTGCTCGTGCTGGTTGCCATGTTCAGAGGCTTCTGCACGGAGCTAATAAAAGCTTTTCACCGAACCACAGTAGAATCGGTTTCTTTCTCCACTGATCGTCTAGCTTCTCTGCGAGCCCTACAGGATTCTCCCTGTTCCAGCCAGTGCTACAATTTCCAGGGCCTATCGCCACCACCCAGACCCCGGACTTGCCTCTTGTGGTGAGCCACGTGGCCACTGCCAAGGAAGGTATCTTGTGGAAAATAACCACAGAGCTGCCTTCCCCACGCAGCCACAACGGGGGACCTGGATCTTGGATACAGTAACACGGCGTTGTTACATGGAGGAAAGTGGAGTAAGTTTTATTATTTTATGTAGACAGGAAATGCCTTAGATTGTGTATCTAATTCCCTCTTCATTTTTGTTATTTAACAAGACAGGTTAGTTAATACAATGGTGTCCCTGTTGCTAATGTTATTGAGTACATGACAATCTTAGGGAAGATGGGAATTAGACTAATACAGATTACAAAGCATTATATAACTGGAGTTCTTTTCAAGACCCTCAGCACAATGCCTGGTTCCTTAAATGTAAATTTATCTATCTGATTTTTAATGACCAAGGAGGGAAAAAGCTTTTGAAAACCTCAAGCAATTTTAGCTGCTTTCTGTTAAGTTTCCGAGTGGTCTCAGACAGATGAAGTACAATGAAACGTGATGGCTGATTACTTGAAAGAATTACATATATATACATATATTCAGTATCCTGCCTTCTGTCTGACAGCTGCAATATGTCCTGTGGAAAATAGGCTGGATAGTTTTCAGTCATTATAATCTAGTTTTATAGTGGTTTTCAGCAAGAGGGAAAATTTTTATTTTAGGAAAATAAATGCAGCCTCAAAATTTGGAAAAAAAACATTCTTAGAGGAACTGATAAGTGAAGAAGGATTGAAAACACTTTCCTTCCAGAAGAATATTAAGTGAACAGTAGTGTCTTAGGTTACAATGTAAGACGTAACCAAAAGTATGTATTCTATTACCATCTGTACCAGGCGGGGCAGTGCTCTTTCTCTCTTCCATGACCCATCCTCCCTTCAGGGGGATATCTTCTGTTACTGGGCCGTCAAGTCCCACTGCTTGACTTACAAAATTACATCATCCCATTGTGAGATGCTCTGCCCAAGGGGAGGAACCAAGAATCCCTACCTGGATATAAGCTGAGGTTTGGAACACCACAAGCAGCCTTATCCACTGAATTTCCAGAGGACAAGTGTTCCATAACCACCACTGGACCTTCAGAGGAAGATCAAACCCTTCTACAGGATCACTGCTTTAACAGAACCACATCTATCACTCCAAGAGGACTGCAGCCACCATTTAATCAGACTGCTACCAACACCCTGACCAACAGGTTGTATTCTGACTCTGTCAGTGTTTCTGTATTATTTCATTTATTCTCATTTTCCTGTTAAATAGTATTTCTGACTTGGGATTTCCCACTGGTTTGTTTTCAAAGTACTACAAGTATGAAAAAGAAAGTTCCCCAAATAGCTGAGTTACTGCTCACAAGAGACATTTGGTAACATGAACAACTTTCCTATGGAATTTACAATAAAAAACAATACTTTTTTTGTTTTAGAGTTTGTGGTTTACTTTGAGCATTGCTGTTGCTTTATCATTCCAGAATTTTTTCATTCCACAGACTTAACTTCTGTACAATAAATTGTATTATTCTAAAAAGTTGGTTCTCGCTATTTTATTATTTTTTACGTCTAAATACAGATGTTTCCTGAATCTTTGATGGTCTTTGGTTATCCAGAAAACCGATAGAATAAAAGTCTTGGAAAACAGTGAGGAGAAATGAATGTGCTGAATCTAAGAATGTAAGTATGTACAAACTGCTTCAAATCTATCTGTTTAAAAGCAAGGGAATTAGTTTTGGTTACCCCACCATTTTACAAAGCTGTTTCTTTGAATCAATGGCTCAGAACGCAGATAGATCACTGACACAGTGTTTAATCATCAAACCAATGAATAAATTATCATAATTGTTATTAAAAACATGTGAGGTTCTATGATATGTGGGATAAGAGTCCATTTCCTATTTCTCCTTTATTTTAGCTGGTCCTTCCTCCTGACCTTAAGGTTGATGCAAATCCCTTGACCCTTCAAATGCAGAGAGAGTTCCTGCTGATTCAGTAACACTGGTGCTTGAGCAGTCTTGGCTTATTTCATTAAAAAATAAAATGTTCACTCAGCTCTACTTACGTAAAAGGTTATAATGAATCTGCCATGGTTGGATGTTTACTTAGATCCAGCAGCACTGGGTTCTTAATTCAACAAAACACTTGAACATTAAACAATTTCTTAAGCCTGTTCCTATACAATAAAACACAGGCTTGTGCTCTTCACATCTCTAAAAACTGAAAATGAATTTTAAAGATAACTTAAGATGAATTGAATTTAGGAGTGTTTAATCCCGTAGTGATATATATATATGGTGCTTTCTACACAAACATAACAACACTTATCATTATGCTCTCTCTTCCTCCAAAGAAATACCTTTTTGTTTCCTTTTGTTTTGTTGTGCCCTCTCAGATAGGCACACAAACCCAGCTTTCTTGCCCCCCTAATGTATGTACATAGATCACATGATTTTGCTAGAGTGGCCTATAACAGACCTTATGAGTTCACTTTATCTGTGCTTTAACTGTCAGTCAATACTGCTTTCTGCACTAAAGGATTCCTGGCTTTTTTAAAATTATTTTTTATTCTTAAGAGTTCTTTGCAATTAAAGCAAAATACCTGTTCCTTGTTTTCCTTTCTTCAGTTATCCCAAATAATGAAGATGTGAAATGTTTTAGAAAGTCAACTGCCACTATAGTTTATCAGAGCTGTTTGAAATCCAGGGAGATAAAATTGGATAATGCCAGAACTAACTAAATTTAGTTAGCTTAAGTGAATATGCAGTCTCATTCATTCCTGGCCTGCTTCATTTCCTAGCATATACATAAAACTAAAAGAAATTTTTATAGTGATAGAAGTGTAGTTTATTTCAAAGTCTTTGAGATTTCTACTTATTCTTAACCAACAAGTACATTTTCTTGTAAGGACTCCTTCAGACCTCAGGAGTTTGCTATGACAAGGATGACCACGTTATATCATGAGGATCAGGACATGATCAGGACAGTCTGAACTGGCTTTTGAGCAGAGTTGATTGCCAAACCCTGTGTGATGACCAGCTTTGAGCATGACTTGCTCCCTGAGAATGCTGCAGTTAATCCATGTATTTGTCATGCTGCTGTACTTGGTTTGCTCAGTTTCCTTCAGAACCTCTTGCAGCTGGTCATAGTTCCCCTTCCTAAGATAGGGTTAACACTTATTTGACCCCACTTTTCTGGATTACAATTTCAGCCAGCTGGTAATATAAGGAGAGGTGACTATATAAAATTGATCTTGAGATAATTTTTTATTTTCTAAAACACTTTTCAACATTTTCTTTATGAAAAGGTACTTATGTCCTAGATCCCTTTCAAAGTCACCAAAGCTAGGATTTCTCAGTTACTTCTTGGGCATTTGGGTTATAATAGTAATCTTAACTGTACCTTCACTGCCTGTGTATGAATATAAGCAGTTTCAGTAGCAAGAATTTATGTTTTCACAAAATGCAGCACATAATCTGTATGTGAGAGTACATGTATGAATGTATTCACACTGGTATTCATATCTCCAGTTACTTGTGAACCCCAGAATGTATTTTAACACATGGTTAAACAGGTGGTGTATTAATTTTTCATTAACAAATTAATTAAATTAATAAATTTATAAAATTAATGAATTAATTTAAAATAATACAGCATTAAGAATTAAATAATTTGGGAGGAAACTTCCAAAGGGGTCTCTCGAGAAAGCAGATTCCCCAAATGCTTTGGTAAAGATTTCGTTGGAGAAAAGTGGGAAAACCCTGTTTATTTAACAAGGAAAGTATTCAGTAGCATTAAAAAAAAAAAAAAAAGAATAAAATTAAACAATAAAACCTCTTGCTGTTCTGAAGAGATGGCAAATTCAGAAAATCCTTGTCATGGGGTGTAGCTCGGCTCACTCAGTCTCTTAACAGTCCCTCCTGCTCTAGAAAATGCTGCATTCTGAGCTTTAGTGGGCCACAGGCATTGAGCTTCCTGTGTTTTTCCTCGTTTTCAATCCAGAGCAGGGCCGATCAGTTCCAAGAAAAAGAAAAGCCACTGTCAGGGGAACTTCTGTGTCTCAGCTAGCTAAAAAAAATAACTAAAAGCAAAGGAGAGCTCTCTCCCTCTGTCTGTGTTAAAGACAACACAGTCCATGAGAAAGAATGCAGGGGAGCAAGTGCCGTTTCTGCAAACAAACTGCGCTTCTTCTCCCTCACACTCCGCTCTTGGAACCAGTCTTAAAGGTGCAGAACTTAATATCCATCATAAACAGAACAGACAATTGGTGATACAATCATCATAAAGTCACCCTAGGACAGGTCATGGTATTTAAGAGTTCAAGTATACCATTAGAATGCTGACTTACACACGGACTGAAGTCAGTAATTTTTTCAGGAGTTGTCACATACAGAGCAAGATGGTTTTGGTTCCCATATGGATTTCAGGATGAAGGTTGATCATGACTGACTGTGGGACAATTAATAGCAATGTATTAAAGTGATAATTCCAGTTCTCACAGCTAGTTGGCTTTGGCTCTTTGATATGCTCTGCCCTGAGAAGATTGTCATCTACAAACCTTTTTAGCTCTAACCTGCCTCAAATGTGTATTACCCTTTGTTACAAAAATTAAAAGCACAGAATAAATAACAAGAATCCTTGTTAATACTGTAGTTGCATTTCAGTCCTATCTTCAGTGTTTCGATCATTTGCACCATAACTTTTTAAGGCTGAAGAAGATCCAATTGATTGAATTATTGTCTTTAACACTTTTGCGTCTCAGATCTAACTGCAAATTGAAACCTGGCTTATACCTGTCAAACACTTGCAGGACAGATATGAAAAGTGCATTTTCAGTCCATGCTTACTGAGAAGAAAGATTTAACTTGGGAGTTTGTTGTATGAAGCTGGGATACACACTTGAATATGCATTAGTTCCCAGGGATTTGACATTTTTGGCTAATGGTGTGTGGAGAAATAACATCTCTTCCTGTAGTAAGTCAGAAAAAAATTTGCCACAAGGCATTCCTCCTCTAAAATCCTGTTGGCAGTGTGGGCCATTATACAAAAATTGGGAGCCAGGATTAGAGAGGAAAACTTGCCAAGAAATCCTAAAAATGGAAAGCTGAAAAATACTAATGTTGTCACTTGGAAGACCTGCACTCCTAATTACCTTCATAATTGTGCCTTTAAACTCTCTGAAAATCACACTGCATTATAAGTATTACTCTGAATGTACTTGCAGATTTTAAAAAACCTTGCAAGCATTGAGCTGTGGATCATTTTCCCCTGACTGTCCCTAGTATATAAAGTAAAATGTAGAAATTATAGTATGTGGTGGTTTCCCACCCCATTCCACCCCTTATACTGTCTTTTTTGCTATGGCAATAGTTGGATTCTAAAATGCAGAGGAATTTATAGTTAAATATTAGTTGATCCCAATATTAATACTAAAAGCTGGCAGCTCATACCTTGGGCAGGTACACCCTTCACTGGGTTAAGAAGTGATGGATGGCCAGGCCCAGAGACTTGTGGTGAAGGGTGCCTCATCCAGTTGGCAGCCAGTCACTAGTGGGGTCCCCCAGGGATCAGTACTGGGCCCAGTCTTGTTTAATATCTTCACTGATGATCTGGATGATGGGATTGAGTCCACCATCAGTAAATTTGCAGATGACACCAAGCTGGAAGCACGTGTTGATTTATTGGAGGATAGGAGGATTCTGTAAAGGGACCTGGACAGGCTGGATACATGGGCCAAGTCCAATAACATGAAGTTTAACAAGTCCAAGTGCTGAGTCCTGCACTTTAGCCACAACAACCCCCTGCAGCACTACAGGCTGGGGATAGAGTGGCTGGACAGTGCCCAGGTGTAAAGGGATCTGGGGGTACTGGTTGACAACTGACTGAATATGACCCAGCAGTGTGCCCATGTGGCCAAAAAGGCCAATGGCATCCTGGCCTGTATCAGGAATAGTACAGCCAGCAGGACCAGGGAAGTGATTCTTCCCCTGTACTTGGCATTGGTGAGGCTGTACCTTGAGTGCTGTGTCCAGTTCTGGGCCCCTCAGTTTAGGAAGGACATTTAAGATTCTTAAATGAGTCCAGAGGAGGGCAATAAGGCCTGGTGAAGGGCTTGGAACACAAGCCCCATGAAGAACAGCTGAGGGAGCTGGCATTGTTTAGCCTTGGAAAAAGGAGACTCAGGGGTAACCTTATCACTTTCTACAACAGCCTGAAAGGTGGTTGTAGTTCAGGTGGGGGTCAGTCTCTTCTCCCAAGCAACAACTGATAGAAGGAGAGAACAGAGTCTTAAGCTGCGCCAAGGGAAATTTAGGTTAGATGTTAGAACAAAATTCTTCACTGAAAGAGTGATGGTGATAATCATGGATAATCACAGAATAAAGACTCCACAATTTGTTAAAGTTATGAAGTGAATATGTATTGAGTGCCCGACACAATCGAGAGAATTCTCAAAGTCTTGTGTAATTAGCCCTGATTAGAGTTTTACACTTATTTACAAAGGTATCCACAACTTTTCATGACTATTCATCCCCTGGTCCTGCCTGCCCTCGCTTCGTATGGTAATAAAGTCCACGCCCTTCTGAGCATGTGTAGTTCACTGTGGTGGTCACACGGGGGTCTCTTGGGGGTCCCTCGAGGCTGTAGGCCATATGTCTACCTCGCATTGAACTATTGAACTTTCTCTTTTGCACATGCACTTTGGTCCCTTGCTGCTTATTTATGTAGATCCACCAGTTCTGGACAGTTTTAGGGCCTAAAGGATCTCTTATTTACGTTTCTTGTTTTCCTCAGTCCTTCCTGTCATTGTCCTTTTATTGTCAGAGGTTTTGTTATTGTTCTTCCTTGTGCCTTTTGTATGTCTTTCAAGTAAGGGTTAAAGTTCATCACACAATTCTATAGGTTAAGATTCTAAAGGCTTATTCCTATTGCTGAGTTAAGTGTTTGTATTATTTGGACTCAAAGTCTCCATTTCAGTTCCAGCAGCTGAGAAGGCTGTGACTGGGTCCCTGGTTCTGTTTGTTGTTAATGCCGTAGTTATCGTTCTGTTTGCCTTGTTACACACACTAGTAAAGAACTGTTATTCCTATCTTTGCCTGAGAGCCCCTTAATTTCAAAACTATAACAATTCAGAGGGAGGGGGTTTACATTCTCCATTCCAAGGGAGGCTCCTGTCTTCCCTATAGAAATGGAGCTATAGGGAGCAATAGGAGCAAGGGAGGCTCCTGTGTTCCCTCTTTCAAACTAGAGACACCATGATATTACGGGGACTGTGAAAGCACCTCCAAGTATTGATTATAATACTATCTCATGGGCTGCTGGACCATATTTTGAGGCATGCTTATTCTGACTTTCATTGACTGAACTCTTTTTATCAGCTGGAAAGATGTCATGCAGAGGCCTACACAAGAGAAACAAATGACTTTAGGACAAGGTACAGAACAACATATGGGCTTATAACTAGTTTTGTTTTTCTTTTTAATCACACATAAAAATGTTTAACTGGGACACACCACCATGAACTGTGGAATACATGTGAACCTAGTTCTCACAGTTGAATACTATGCAGAGTGCAGGAAAACCAGAAACTTTGCTATATAGAGAGAGGCCTCTTCTGAACCAAATGGATGACTACTGAGACATCAGAATAACGTGCAAGAGGACGAAAGAGCTGATGATTGCAGTGTCAGATACACACAGTTCTCAGACATAGGAGAAATCATAGGTTGCAAAGGTAATTGGCAGAGTGTGCCCGAAAGTAAGTTCACAGGGACATATTTTCATCCTGTGAAAACAACATGCAGCTGCTTTAGTTGCAGTACTAATCAGGAACAGAGTTCAGGCTTTCAAGATTATATGGTGCTGTCAATTGCAAAAACTGGAAAAGGTTGCTTCATGTCTTCATTTCATGCAGACTGAAGACAAAATTTGGTGCAGCAATTTAGTATATACTGTATTGTATATTCTTGAAACACTATCCTTGGGACCTGAATAATCAGTGTCAGCAAAGAAATGTTCTGGCTTTTCTCCTCTGACTTTTAAAATTTTTTTTAGCCTCTGCCAAAACTAGCTAGAAGACAAGTACTGATACCCGGAAAAAGTAAATCCACAACTCGGGAGAGTCGTAAAAGTTCAGTAAGCTTTATTCAGCGCTGATGGTGCATGGGGAATAGCTCCTCCAAAGGCATGCATAACTTTTTCGGTGCTAATAATCCCTCTTTATCCCAATATGCATATGAATTGCACAATCCTTTCATGCACAGTCATTTCCCAATTCTGCCCATCCCGCTTCATATGCAAATTGCCCGGGGAGTCCTTTTACACCTGTGCAGTGCCCCCTGGGAGTCACACAGTAGTCGCTGGGGAGGAAGGCAGGTAGTCTTCCTCCAGGTTGAAATTTTTACCTCGGCTCTCTACACATTCTCTCTGAGCCCTCAGTCTCAGTCCAAGTCAGACGGTTAGCTCTGTCCTGTTGTCTGGGTCTCGTGAGCTTCTGTTACCTGGAAGCCTTGTAAGTCTGGTACACTGCACCTGCATTTTTGTAAACAATTTCCCTTTTTTTTTAATCATAATTTTAATCATTTATCATGCTTCCTTGCATACCTCTGAGTTGTTTTTCTGCATGTACACCTCGTCTACTGCGAGAGCTGTGTCTCATCCTGATGTCTGTAGGCCCATCATAAGTGATTTTAAGCAATAAGCATAGTTCAGGTTTTGGTAAATCCCTAAAAGAAATTTCTAGCCTCTTGTCTCAGTAGAAAAATCAAGAGCAGGAAATCCTGACTCCTCCCCAGAGCTGCACATCTCTGCTTGGGTTGTTAGGCCCAGAATATCAACCCCAGACCTTTCATTAGGAAAGACCCCCCTGTAATTTGTCCTCTCCCTTCTGATTGTTACCACTGCTACTGATTGGGATATCCCTCAATAGTTGTGGTACCTATTTGCAACATGCATCGTTGGTAGTGAAAGTTTCCCATTGCTGTGAAAGGCATATGGTTTGAAAAAGCTATGTTCTCCTTGTGAAACCAGAGGGGTGTGGTGTATTCAGCAGCCAGCAATTTTGACCAGCATGGGTCCAGCACTAGCGCCAAAGTCAAAAGCCCCACAAAGATAGCCATATGGAGCTATTTGGAATTGCCTTGCACACTTGCATCTGTGACACTTTAACATATGCTGTGGCCTCTTACTACATGATGCAGAAATTATATTTTTAATGTATTTGCTCCCATTTCTCCCTTAGATTCCAGATATATGTAGCAGGGAGTTGGTGGATTAAGAGCCAATTCCATGACTATCCATCTAGAAGCACCTGGTACTAGAAGGCACCAGGTGAAAACAGCAAATTAATTCTGAGAAAGACCTGTTCTTTACCAGTGGATGAAAGCAAGTAAATCTTAAGAATACTATCTTTTCCAACATTACAGCTCATGATTAAGACATCATAATTAAGACAAAGTATCAAAAGAAGAAAAGTGAACAGCAGAGTTATGGTTATACAGGACCACTGAAGACTGTACTGGTTCCCTAGCATTTGGGGGATGAAATCTGCACTAACCAAATTCTATGGAAATAGTAGTTGAAGGGAAATAAGCATACAAACAAATATGAAAGCCTTCTGGAGTTTTAATTACCTCTAATACATGGCCATGACAGTTTGGTCAGTGAAGACCAAAGGAAAACTAGTCCCATTGGTGCCTTCTCTTCCTACAGTTCAGTCTGTCTCCCGTCCCTTGCAATGCACTCATCATTGTGATTGGGCTATCTGGTTGTGATGGACAAATGAGTTGCTATGGGAAGTTAAAAGATATCCCTGTGAAACTGATTTTGGAATCACAAGAAAAGTTTCACTGAAACCGTGATAATTTATGAAAAGATTGCCTGTTCCTGTATTAAGAGAGGGAGGGAGAACAAAACTTACAATGTATTAATAAACCATGAGGAATAAATGAGTTGTTCTGTTTCTAACTCATTTTTATTATAACCTTTTTTTCTTTGAAATTACATGCTGTTCCAGCAGACTTGACTTTTTTTTTTTTTTTTTTTTGTAACAAAACCTTTTAATAATTTCCTTCCTTTTCAGTTGTTGTGTAACTATACTCTGTGATTTACTACAGGAAGGGTATTTTAATTCTGACTTCCTGAAAAGCCTGTAAGCAGATCTGGTGTTATCTGGTGCCCTCCTAAAAGGCACAATTTTGGTTGCTGGTCTCCCAGCCATGCTTAATTTATATAAACAAGTTTTATATATCTTAAGATGCCAGAGAAGCAGATTGTTGCTGTGGGACACACAACACACATACACAGAGGTGTCAGAAGCGCAAAGAAGAAGAAAGTTGATTGAAACCTCAGCTTTTTATAATTTCCAGGACACTGACCAGGGGTTGGGTAACAAAGTATCCACCTCTCCAATCCCACTGGTCAAATGAGAAGTTTCTCAAGTGATATCTTTTACGAAGGAATGTAAACTATTCTTGTTTACCTTACAATTCGTGAGAAACCTGATTCCATTCTACAGAAACAAATCAGAAGGCTTATTTTTGGGGAGGACAGTAGATGTTTTATGTTTACTGATGTCTTTTGTCATCAGGCACCAGAGAACAAACTTAACACATTCAAAGCCACATACCTTTTAAAATTATACCTTTATTAGATTTGGTTAAGAATCACCCATTTGTCAAGCTAGATATTTTACTGATTGGTAGCTGTGCAAGTAGGCTCACTCCTGATTTTCTTTTCAGCTCTTAACAGAAACTGATCTTTAGCAGATATTACTGGTCTCTCTGTTTTCTTTCTATCCCTGTTGTTACAAAACTTCTTGATTACTCTCTTGACTTTAAACCTTCAGTGACTGTGAGAGAATAATGAAGAGAGAGGGTAGAGTAGTGGAGACTCAGAAATAGGAGGCATGTTTGTATGTGGAGATTCAAAGAGGAAGGCAGAGAGCAAAGGATATCTTGAACAGGAAGTACCAAAAGTTGGATATGAAGGCAGGAGTTGCAAAGAAAATTGTCAGAGAAGTGAAACAAAAACAGCTGAGGAAATTAAAGATGGGGTGAGGAAGAGACAGGGAGATTGAGCAAAAGATGAGAACCCAAGAAAAGATAACTTACCACAAGCTGTATAAATGGCAATATGTATGTATTGTCTTAAATTGATGTTTATCCAGAAGTTATGCATCTATGCTTCCTATTTAAGTGTTCCAGAAGATAATGTATTCAACACATTTTATAATTGGCTACTGCTATTTGCTGACTACAGAAGGAGCTCAGACTGTTTAAACTTGGAAGACCAGCTTTTAGCTGGCTCAAATTTGGCAAAATTATTTCTACCTAGTGTATTAGAGTTGGATTTTTTAAAAAAAGATGTGGCTTTCTTAGAAATAACTTGGTATTCTTAAAAGATCAGGATGGAACTGTAGATCAGCAAACTTGATGGGGAAGAAAAACTGTTTATATCAAAATAATTTTGCTTGACACATAATTCTTTTTCTTCACCCTGTGTAAAGACTATAACAGTGTTTGGTTTGTGTTTTGTTTTGTATATCACTAAAGAATGAACTCTATTAGCATTTTAGACATCTTGCCAAATTGTGAGGGTGTAAATATAAGTATAGTAAATGTGTGAGCACAGCACCTTAGAATGGAGAAAAAAAATTGTGATTATATAAAAAACTAAATTCTGTTAATAAGCTGTCCCATTCTTCACACTTGTGATTATGATCCCCTAAAATTTCACTTATCATAACTGAGAATACAAACCTGAGTTACTCTTACTTAATGTGAATTAAAGGCTCTAAATATGTTTCTTTGCCTTGATTTCTTAACTAACAGTGCTGAAAGCTATGGACTTGTCTTCCAATTGAGAAGGGGGAAGTATTGCTGTGAACTGAGTTGTGCTAATCCTGAATACTTGTGGGGAAAAAAATACTGCTAATCGTTTTTGAGGGATGAAATGAAGAATTTTACACATGCACGTGCTTTTCCCATGTTTAAATATCTGTCTGTAAGGACAGGTGCTTCTTAGTCCTCTTTCAGTGAAGTATTATGAACTTTCCTTTTTGCTTCCTTAGAAAAGTCTTGAGGACAGACCCACTAGAAAATGAGTATAAATAATTTTGCTGAAATGTGGCAAATAGTCTTAAGCACTTAGGACTATCACAGGATTAAGGTTCAGTTGTGTACCTTCTTACTTGCAAAGTCAGAAGTATATGGTAATGTTTGCCTCAGCTGAGTAAAAGCAAAAAAAGCAATGTGGTTATTTTGCATATGTGAAAGATTAAAACACATAAAAAAGAATAGGCATACAGAATATTTTCATGGAAATGAGCTGATTAAGTAGGCAAGCAAAGTTTCACATAAGAAAGAACTGCTAACTGAAATAGATGGCCTTGGGATTAAATGTTTCATCTTCCTCCCTACTTCTCTGAAGACTGAAATGTTCAAATGAAATTAGCACAGTACATCCTGACAAAGATAGCCAAAAGTCTTTTCTATGTTTTCTGCATGACTACATACCTGTGCTTAGTGATTTTTATTATGAAGTCTGTAAAAAGTGAAATGTGTGAATTTGTGCTTGATCCTCCAAACTGAAGCACTGTATAACCATTTCTCTGGACGCTGCTGCAGCAGCATGCTCCAGTACTCCTTGTTATGTGTATCTTGTTTGTGCAGCTGGCACCCTGATGCTGACTGAAGCAGTGGTAGTGTTTTCTGTTACTCAGAACAGCATCAGATTTTGTATGAACATCTGTCAGGTACTGATGCACTAACCTAATCCTGGAGGGGATAAAAATTTATAGTAGTTATTAATCACTTAATTATATTTAGCTATAAAAATATTAATTAATCCTTCTAATTAGTTATTAATTATTAGCAACTCTGTCTAACATGAGCATTAAGAAGAGACCACATGGTTTTTGCAGGGTTCCTGTACCATTTGTCATCTGCTGTTTCAGGGTATAAACACAGATGAAGGTACATCCCCAGCTGCAAGCTGGTGGCAATTGGGTGCTTGCTGCCATGGAAAGATGCTGCAATCCTCTAGCTCCATTGGCACAGGCAGAGCCACATTTCTGGGAAATATTTTAAGTTTCAGGAAGAAGCCTGAAATTTTTACTTTTTTTTCAAACAAAAAGCTATCTCCTCCTCATTTTAGGACTAATAAAGTAATCTCTCATTTTGATTGTATTCCAGCATGTACATGTTTACAAGATTTCATAGCAGTTATCCATGAACAGTTTGTGACTTGGACATTACGACATCCTTTTCACTCTCCTTAATTAACTATCAGTGTCTCATGTTTCCCTGTGTATACTTTTACACTCCTCTTTATCCTTATTTTTCATTATTATTTATTGTGTATTATTTTATTTATTGTAACCAAAAGAGAAGAATACAACCCTAACACAATCTTATACAAACCACCTATATATAAGATAATATTTATGTAAGTCAAGAAAAGGCAATGGTAAGGACACCCACGCAAAGAACCCAAAGGAAAGCAAAACCAAACCAAACTCACCACCAAGAACAGATGCAAATATTTTTTCTTAGGCCTACTAATAACTCTTTTGTAATCTGTAGTTAGCCTAAATGAATTTGTAACCTGAAAATTAAATAACTATTTAACATGAAGATTTCTCTGGTGAAAATGGAATTGCTGAAAAGAGAAAGTCTAGAATCTATCAGAACACAACCTGAAAAGAAATTTTATCAATGTTTCCACAAACAGAAATTTTTGTGATAATTATTGCTCTTGTAATATATTCCTGTAATATATTCCTGTAATATATTCCACTTTTGGTTACATCAAATGTTCTTTTATTTACATGTGCTAAAAGCTGTCTGCACCAGAGAGAGACATCTCCCTAGATCAAATACAAGACACCAGAGTCCGACTAATTTTTTTCAAACTTGGAGGCATTTAAAACGGCACAGCTGTAAGTCAGAAGAAGTCACTCTGAATGGATTGCAAACAAAGCTATTTAACATCACAGGCCTGCTTTACTACTCTTTCCAGATTGATACTCCTACTAATTTTTAACTTGTAAGCAAGCTACCTCCATAAAATAAACCGTGTCATCTGACAACCTGACTTTGTTATTTATAGTGTGATGTTTCCAAGCTTCAACTCTGCAGTCTGAAGAGTTGCACACTGTGAATATTCCCAGAGCTCCTTCGAATCTCTCTCCTTGAGCTACTGTGGCCATTGCTTAACCCTAAACAAGTTAGTCTCCATCTGCTGATTTCTGTACATCCCTACATTTTGTATCTGTCTGTGAGTTTGACTGGTTCTTGATTCCCCTGACACTATAAAAGGGGCAGCAAAGTAGTAGAGGCTACATGTTCATCATTGATGGAGAGAATCTTGTCTCGAATGTTACAGTATTTTTGTTATCTAAATGAAATTGATGACACACAAAAGCTTCTTTTTTTCTTCAATAGTCCTTGCAATTTGATGCTGCCCTTGGTCCATGCAACACACAAACATAGGTTGTGAAGATTTTTTTCAGAAGCTGTTGCTTAGTGGTAAATTCTGCTTAGAATATGAAGAAAAAGAGAAGGGGAAAACATTCACTAATGCAGGATTCACTTAGAGGACTTCAGCTATCCTAATGTCTCAGGTTTTCACCCAGTTTACCATCATGCCTCCAGAGGGAGAGGCAGTGAGGAAGAATGAACCCTTGTTCACTAGGAATGGGGTGATTACAGAGCAGCTGACGAGGAAGGGGGAAGGCAGAGGCCAAATATATGGCAGGTTTGTGAAGGGAAGAACTGTTTTGTTGATACCTGTCCCTCTTATTGTCTAAGGACAAAGTTAAGGTTGAATTCAGCAGTGGCAAACCCTGGTTTTCTCTTTTGTACTCCAGATGCTGAGGCTTGTGTTACTTTACTGTGGTTAGGACTGTGGGGAATCAATTAAGTGAATGCCCTTTGGTTTGGGAAAGAAGGAAAGAGAAGAAATAAGTGCATTTAAAACAAAGATAAATAGCAAAGTTAACTAGGTCTGTTTTCCTGCTCTTTAGTGTCTTGAGGTCAGCTTCTTGAGTGGACTCGATGCACAAGGATGTGCTCTCAGGATTGTATGGATGGAGGTGTCCCATCCCACTGTAAAAGGGGGAGTCGGGACGATTCTTTTTGATAGATTTCTCCGACTAAAATGAAGTGCAAATGCAACAAAATTATATCTGACAACTGTTTATCAATAAAGAAGGGTAAGTGTTGTTATAGGTAATAAAACAAAAAAGCCAAATTAATAAAAATGAAAATAGGTTTTTATTTCAAAACCAAAATTCGGTTGTCGATAGCCACAATCAAAGGAACAGTATCGAGCACAGGGTCGATGCTGGGTGAACTACGATCAGAGTTCTTTCGCCTTGAATCCCCTCTGTTCACGAATGTTGTCTCTGCTGGGGTAGTTTTTATACAGTTTTTTTCACCTGGGGCAGAATTTCTTCTATTCTTTCCTATCTCACATATTTATGTGTTCTCCTTTTCTCTGTGCTGGGCTGGACAACCGTTTCTGGGAAGCAATGAATGCCCTTATGGGAACCTGGTATTGGAATGCACGTTCCTGAAGATTCTGGTTATCTTGATTGTATCGAGTATTCATCCTTGGGTGTTTGCTAGACTGCCCCAGGAGGACCCATTACTGTAGGAGCCTCATCTTTTCGTTTGTCAATTAGGTCTTTCTTTCAGCTGGCCTCTGTTTCACAATCCGTTTCCCTGGTTCTGGCTGGTGATGTTTTTAGACTTTAAGAATTTCTCTCACAGGTACAACTTTTATTTCACATATATTTTACATAAGCACGAATTATTCCATATCTTATATAACAGTGTTCTTACTGAAGTGGGATAGAAAAGAGACCAGAGAGTGGAAATGAGAGACAAAGACAGGAATAGTGTTACCGAAAGAACCCCGTGCATCGGTGTCCTCTCGGCAGAAGGAGTGTGTGTGCTGAAAGCCGTGGGGAGCCCACGCAGCTCTCGTGAGTGGATGGGCACGATTTCCAGGCAGCTGTGGTAGTGTGTCTTCAGCATCGGTGGTAAGCCACAGTAAACCTGTGCGGCTCTTGTGAGCAACTGGGTGCAGGCAGTGGCTGTGGTGGGCTGGCCACCGCGGGCTGGTACTGTGGCAGGTTGCTGCGGCAGGCAACGCTGGAAACGTGGCAGCATCAGCGGCGTCTGTTGCTGGGTGCAGGTGGCATCTGCACCGTCTGGGAAGTAGCCGGAGCGCCCGGTTGTCGCAGCTACGAGTTGCCTCACGGAAGCGGTGAAGCAGGGCAGGACAGGTGCGGACAGGGAAGGAGGACCTCAGATAGGAAAAGGCGATGGGGGGAGGAGGACCATGCTGACTATCCGAGCAAGCCCCTGATCCCTCCAAGAAAAAAAAAAGAAAATGGCCCACGGTTGTGTCTCAGTTAAGTGCTTTTATATTCTAAGCTTCGCCCCACAGCCCGATTTCCTGGGCATTTCCACCGGGCATACAGGCATCTGCCCCACTGGTCAGTGGGGGGGTCGCTTGCAGCCCAGTGATGGAAGCTTCTCTCTCGACTGGATGCCAGGCGAGGTCTCCCCTGGGACAAGGCTGCCAGCACATATACAACCCTTATAGGAATCCTTCAACTCTTGTATAACATATGTTGAGGCATAAATAAAAATCAGATTGGTCCCTCTAAGGGGATATTAGCATAGTTTGCATCCTTCAGCTACCTCCTCTTTTCAGAAAATCTGAATGATCTATCCAGGACTGAAGTTGCTGAGTTTGAAAACAACTAGAAAAATTTAACTAAGATAGAGATCTAAAGCCAGGTGATTTTTGTACTCACAAATAGTAAGTAATAGTAAGTAATAGTTATAAAACCAAGCTAAAAATAAAACTAACAGCGAAAAATGCACAGTGCAAGACCACCACAGTCTAATTCCTGGTTAGATCTGCTGCCTGACACTACACCTAGCTGTGAATTTTCAACTCGTCAAGAATTAAACAAGAATGTGTTTTATAGTGATTACTGTATTTCTATTATTGAAAGGCTTCTGGGAATTCATGAACAGCTCCAGCTGAATACATGAACAGAGCTGAGTCAGAAAAGTCTAGCAAATTTGCATGAAGGTGGCACTGTAATAGCTGTATTTTAAAACCTCAGGCAGTTCTGATGTCACTGAGAGGTACTTTTTAAGGGGAGTAAATATAAATTCAACACGTTATCATGGTTTGACCCCAGCCATGCACCGTGCAGCCTCTTGCTCACTCCCTCATCAGCTGGACTGGGAAGAGAGTTGGAAAGGTAAAAGCTGGAAAACTCGTGGTTTGAGATAGACAGTTTAATAGGGAAAGCAAAAACTGTGCCCACAAGCAAAACAAAACAAGTAATTAATTCACTGCTTCCCATGGGCAAGCCGATGTTCAGACATTCACAGAAAAGCAGAGCCCCACCATGCATAACAGTTACTTGTGAAGACAAACTCCACTCCAAATGTCCCCTCCATCCTCCTTCTTCCCCCACTTTATATACTAAGCATGATGTTGTATGGTCTGGAATATCCCTTTGGTAAGTTTGGGTCACCTGTCTCCTCCCCCAAATTCCTTGCCAGTGTGGCAGAACAAAAAGCAGAAAAGGCCTTGGCTTTGCATAAGCACTGCTCAGCAACAACAGAAACATCTCTATTATCATCTTTGCATTCAGCACAAATCTAGAGAATAGCCCCATACCAGCCACTGTGAAGAAAGTTAACTCAACCCAGCCAAAAGCAGCATACATCCTCTTTCATCATCATTAAACCTTTATTGCTGTTAAATATTTTCATAAAGAATGCTCAGATTGAAGGCAAAATTGCTACTGCAATCTTTTACCTCACTAAAATTTTAAGTAATTTCATTCTAACTGCTCTAGCTGATTATTAGAGACAGTAAAGGAATCACCTTTGAGTCAAGTGCCATTTGACCCATCTATCCCTTGGGGAAAAGAAAGCTGTTCACTGTCAAGCTTCACATAGGAGCTGAAAACTCCTCTTGCAATAGTTTGTATAACCTCAGAAGTTAGGATGATTTGTTTAAACACCTGAATAGCCTTAATAGGAGGGAAGGGCCAGAGATGCTGCCCTGAGTCACTCACTAAACACATTCTTTTTTCAAGTGTCAGCCATAATTACCTGCATTTCCACTGTACTCAGAAAGTGAATGCTTTGACACGACATGCTGTTGATTGTGAGCTTCATATTATAGACACTGACGTTTTGCCAATGACTTCCCATATAATCAACAGACACAATTATTTACGCTCACAGTGTGCTCCAGATATTAGTGGCTAAATCTATGTTGTAATTATGGTGTTTAGGGTTTCTTTTATTGCTATTTGGTACTCCTTTCTTTATTTTGCTATTTATAATTCCGAGTTCTCTTGGTGAGAAAGAATAAGAAAAGTGATCAATATTTTATCTTTCTGTGTAATTTTAAATTATTTTCTTTCCTGTTAGTCTTCTCTTTTTTGGTAGTGTTTTGATAAAACAGTGAAGTGCTTGGAACTTGTCTTGAATGTGTCTTTCCCTGGTGACTGAAATGAAAGGAAGCATTGTGTATGTGAGGCTATAGAATGAGTTGAATGGCAGAAGATGCTTTAAGATATGCAGTGGTGTGTCTTACTATAGGTAAGTTCCTGCATTTGATAGTTGCCTATTGAGCTGCAGAAGAAGGTGCGAATTATCTGGGGGATGCCCAGACCCTGATGTCAGTTCAGCTGTCTGCCTGCAGCATTATGAAAGCTGAAGTCTAAAGAGAGGTGGCATAAATACTTTATGTTCAAGAGGTCATCAAAATTTGTGCAAATTATTTAAACCATATATTGGGGGTTGGGTTTCTTTCTTATAGAACTTTTTCCAGTAAGTTGCTAGGGAACTAATTACTGGGCACTTATGGGTATTTAAGAAAGACAAAAGAAGTGGATGAAGCTGAGGGAGAGGGTGGGCACCTGTATTTCACTTCTCTCTGGGGAGTTCTTGGCTCGGGAAGGGAACAGCTGTGGGTTTCTGACTTTGGAGAGATTGGGGGTGGCCTGCCACTGTCTCTTCGTGTGTACCCTGGGAATTCTGAACCTCGCCCCTCTCTGTCCCACCGGGAATCGCACCATCACAGATTCTGCACCTACTTTTCCTTCGCTCCTGCTCTGGGTGTTCTCCATGCTGTAACCTGCACCCCCTGCATAGCCGGGACGTTTTCTGCAGCAACAGCTACCGCTGCCAAGCTTCTGATACATCTCCAGCATCCTGGAACTCCTTCTCGGTCCAGCCGCCTGTGACAGTAACTGCACCAAAGGGGAAGGGTGCCAGTGGCAGACAAAACTGTGACTGTTTCCCTGGTACTATTGTTAATTCCCTGGTATTTATTGTTAATGCCATAGTTATTGTTGTTCTGTTTGCCCTGTCAAACATAAGTAAAGAACTGTTATCCCTGATAGCATTCAAGAACACATTATCACAGAATGATTATATGCAGGTGCTTTTATTGAAGCGCGTGGAGAACCGGGGGTACCTTTGCCCAGATCTCGGTTCTGTCTTAGTTGCTTGCAGGGTACACTTTTATACCTTTTCAGCCATTACTAAAATAGATTTTTCTTGGGCAAGAATTTCTATAACAACCTTATCTATGTTGCCCCATAACAGTTAGCTAATCCTTGTACAAACATGTACAAGTCTTATCTAAAGATATCACAAAAACCCCCTCCCTAATACCAATTTCCCGTAACTTCAAATCTTCTTGTTACACCACCCTAATTACCAGGCATTCTTTTGGGCCTGGTTGTGCCTGGCCTTCAGAACATCTCTAACTTTATGCTAACATGGACCATACTAACATTTTAACCCTTATGCTATCATCCCTATTCTCATATCTTTGCCTGAGAGCCCTTAATTTCAAAATTATAACAATTCAGAGAGAGGAGGTTTGCGTTCTCCATTCCAAGAGAAGCTCCTGCTTTTCCCTAGCAGATACCTGTCTTCCAAATTAAGACGCCATTATAAAAACTTACTCTGAAGAAAGATGCTAGTGTTCTAATTTCTAATTCTAATTTCTGGAATTAGTCTTTTAGTTTCTAATGTCAGTTAGTTACTTCTTCTAGATTATTTCCTTCTAACATGGGCAAATTTTTTTTAAGATATTATTTATCTACCAAAATTCCCCCTTCCCCTCAACTAAATAGGAGTTAGCCTTACTGCTAAAATCGAAGTAATTGATATTTAATAGGAATTTAAATAATTAAATTGAATTAAATATAAAAGCTGATAATTTGGAGATAGTTCTAAAAATGGAACAAAGAGAAGAAAATTACAAATTTAGCAAAGGAGGATGATTTAAAATGACTGTGCAGGTATGGGAATTTATGGAAATAGAATGGCTTGAGTTAAATAAGAGGGCAGAAAATTGGCAGAAACTAATGTAATTTATATGGTACCTAGAGTTTATGTGCAAATATTCTAGTGGCACAAGGGTTCTGAGGGCTACAGGCCTTACAGTTCAAGAATAAGGAGTGGATCCCGTTTAAGATGGGATTAACTGTGCTGTTAAATTAAAGAATGAGCACATTCACAATTGACAAAAAAGTGGACAGTAGCAAATATACAGCAAAGCAGGCACTGCTTACATAAGCTTTAATAGCAGCTACATATGTGGTGATCAAAGCTGAAGATAATACAATGGTGCTATAAAGTAAAGGAAAATAGTTAATACAGAAGAAATAAGAACCAGTATTAGTCCCAGTAGTATTCATGCTGGAAAGGACAAAAAGTATAACAGGAAATTCCACTAGAAATGAAAGAGTTGTTCATGGGTTCATGACTTAATTTCAAAGCACAGCAGTCTTCAAACTTGATTAATTTCTCAGTTCTTCCAAAGTAATTATTTACATGATTCCCTGATTTCTCTGTCAAGTCAGAAACAGGGGACAAAAATTCCTGTCTTCAAAATTTTGGGAAGTATTTTAAAGGTAAAATTAATATGTAGAGTACTCCTAGTAAGGAGAAGGAAAGTGGCTGACAAAACAGGGCTTACAAGATGTAGGCATGAGTTAATATGCTAGAAAAAATTGTTATGTATACTTGTACGGGTTTGTACAGATTCACCGTATATCACTTTCAGTCATAACTCACCAAAATATGCAAGATGTGTTGGATATAAGAATAAATACATGGATATAATTATATGTAAAGTCACTGGTATTGGGATAAACTGTTACATATACACAACCACTTACCCCTTCTAATGCAGCTAGGGCTTCGCTGTAAGCAAGTGCTCTTATCTCATCTGTACAAATAAGCAGTGACCTGAACACAGTTCTTGCTGAACATATATCTAGTTTGAGTGGTTATTAAAAACTCAAATTGAAATGCAGTTTATTTATAATGTCTGGCATTTCATCTTTCTTCAGCATGGACAAATGAAGTCGAATTGGCAGACTCTCTATTCAGTAACCTTTGCTGTTGGAAGTACCTGGGCAGAATAGTAGTAGGGCACTTGTACTTGCACTGCTGATTAAACTTGGCCCTGGGATCTAAATCAAGGACAAGAAAGTAGCCTTCTTTTGAGCAAAGGCATTCTCTTTCTTTACTTGGGTTTAGTTTCAGATATATCATTACCAAATGTCAGACATAAGATCCCCCTCCACTACAATACTTATAAATTAAAGAGCAGTAGTTAGAAGAATTCCTTAGGGCACAAGAGTTAAGGTTGCATGATGTGCATGCTTAAGGTTTCTGAGACAACATTTACAAACAATAAATTATCTGGTTTTATCTTAGTTCCTTTGGGGAATATTTTTTATGTAATTTGGTTAACTGATACAAGGATTGCATGTGTGGGCCTATGTGTGTATATAAATAAATACCCACAATTATCCCCAGGCAGAAATGCAAATAAATTGCTAAAGGTCAGCAGTCGCCCTGTTGCTGAGCCAGTAGTAAGAGGCTCTGTTGATAAGCCAAGGAATTATGTTTTCTTAGCTCCATTCACTCAGGTAAGCTAATGGAGTGTGAAAGAAGAGTCCTCTTGATGTCTGTTGGGATGCTAACTAACTTATCTTGAGGACATGTTTGCTGCTTATATTGTAATTTACTTCTAGAATGCATCATGGTAGTTTCTTAGGTGACTAAGGTGACTTAGGTGACAAAAAATGTGTACTATATTCTGTTAAAAGAAGCTAGGAGACTAGCTTTTAGTGATTTCAGCTTTATTAAAAGAAACAGCCTGGGTGAGGGGGCTTGCAGGGTGCACGTACACCACCGCTGCTCCCAAGATGATGTAGAGGAGAAGGAGATCAGTTCTGCCATCCAGCAGATCTGGGTCTTCTTGCCTCACCAGAGTCCTCAGGAAGGCACTTACTGTATTAAAGTTCATGGTCTGTATGTCACCCATGTGCTATTCTAGTTAAGGTGACAAGGGTGGAAGGTTCCACCTCGGGGTTTGATGCTGTCCCATACTTTCTCTGATTGAAGGTGTTGTTTTTAATCTTTATTTGTATGGTGACTCATTGTCTTAGGGGTCTTAGGCAACTCTGCCTTCACTAGGCCTTATGGGAGTTCATACTTGCTTATTAAATGACGTAATCTTCTTCCTTGTCTCTGGTGGTTCATCATTATGGATGAGAGGGGAGAAGCAGGGGCAACACCCAATGGCAAGGGGGTTCACACAACTAGGAACAATTCAACTAGGAAATAATTAACTTACATAACTATAAAACATTTACGAAGCATCTAACAGGCAACTATGAAACAGACAACCTCCAACACAATATTGGAACTTCAGGTTAACCATTAATCAACTCTGGAAATCTATTTTCTACATATTCCATATTTCCTGTACCTCCATCTGCACTGTTTGTTTTACTGTCACTAAGAGTCGACAACCTTAGAACAACAAAGAAATGGAACTTGTCTGTTTTACCCTGGTTCACAGAAAAGGAGGGGTCCGGGGTCCCTTTAAAAGACAGCCAACAGACACTTGAGACCTCTCTTGTCACTCTTTCTGGGATCCCAAGGAAGTTGCTTTGGGCAGGTCTCTGATTAGAAATCTGAGAAGCTGAATTTTGCAAACCAAAAATGCTTCAGAGTGAATACCTTTCTGCAGCAGCTGTACCAAGATGGGACAGACGGGGCTAGGGCCACCATTCCTCAGTGCTCCACAGGTCTGCTTTCTTCTCCCCCCTCCTCCCCTTTGCGATAGGAACCTGCAACAGCAGCACCAACACTGGCTGAGTGCAGCAGATGGCAGGAGGAGGCAGCAAGCCAGGTACTCTGACCTCACACACATACACACCACCATGTCATTAAAAGTAAACAGGGGAGCTGACACGCTGGGGCCAGAGCCCCCCAGGCAATGCTAGCACTCCCCATCTGCCACCAGAACTGCTACCTGTTTTTTTATTCCAAGAGAAAGGTTGAGCCAAGTGGGGCTTCTTTGCCATATTGTCTTTGCTTTCTAGTCCATCCAGTCTGTGAATGGTGGCTGCCATCTTGTGGGACGGTTTTTCCACTATACTGTCTTTGTCTTCTGGTCTATGTGTCACGCTACTGTGGTTACCATCTGGGGAGAAGGGGCATCCCTCCCGTCCTGGGTAACCCAAAATGTATGTATTCCATATAGATCTGTGCCCAAAATTATTATTATCTCTTTTTAGGAGGGTGCAAGGTTTGGGGGGATTACTGGGATTCCTTTAAAAAGTCAAGAGTCATCCAAGCAGACCCTCTTTTGCCTTGTGGTCTTTGCTCAAGGCAGAGGCTCGGCTATGGGTTTTTTTCTCCCCCTCTTTTGTTCCTCTCCTGCATCTTGGACTGCCTCAAGATGAATTCGGGGAGTGCTTGACTGTTGCCAGGACATTGTGTCAAGAGGAGGGGAGCAGCCCCGCTCTGTGTGGTCCCCAGCCCACAAACAGTGCCCAGCCAAGGCAAGAAGGGAGAGTCACTGAACCCAGCTGGCCTTACCTTGCTTTGCTGTCTCCTGCCTGCCAAGAGGACAACGAAGTCTTTTCATGAGTTCTAGCACTTGACTGAGTACCAGCTGCTGAAGTGTGACATCTGCCTTTGTTGATGGAATTTCCACTGTTGGAGAGATAAGGGTTAGGGTGGGAGGGCTGCTGCCATTTTCCCTGTTGTCTTTAGAGCCACACACTTGGCTGCAGATGAGCCATCTTGGAGGGACGTGTCACTACCATTTTAAGTTTAACTTTGTTCCCAGGGAAGTAGGGCAGATTTAGCAATTTTGTATCTAAAGATTATTTACTGGGGGTATTTTGCTTGTCAGTAAACTTATTTTTTCACTTATATCTACTCTTATTAATTTCTCCTTATGTGTGGAAAGGGATTGGTTAAAACTAAGGGGAGGTAACTCATGTTAGAGTGTATCCTTTAAATTGTCTTAAACCAAGATACCTGTGTCAGGAAAATTAATCCACAACATCAGAGGTCTATGTCAAAAAGGAGACAGAAGAGTCCTTTTACTTTATTTGAATAAAGGGAGAGGCCATGGGGCATTCGCCTAGAGTCTCTTAAATTTTGGAGGATGCTGTCCCTGAAAATAAGCCTTCTGATTTGTTTTTGTAAAATGGAATCAGTTCTCATGAATTGTAAGGTAAAAAAGAATAATTTATATTCCTTTGTTAAAGATACCACTTGAGAGACTTCTCATTTGGCCAGTGGGATTGGAGAGGTGGATACTTTGTTACCCAATCCCTGGTCAGTGTCCTGGAAATTAGAAAAAGCTGAGGTTTCAATCAACTTTCTTCTTTGTGCTTCTGACACCTCTGCGTGTGTGTGTGTGCTGTGTGTTCCCTCTGTTCCACAGGTATGGGACACAGCCTCTTTGTTATCCTGATTTCCTGGCCACGTTTCCCTCTCTCTTTCCACATTGGCTGAGGTATTTGTGAGGTACAGATTTCCTGGAATGCCTGATACTTAAGATTCCCCTCTAATGTATAACCCTTCCTTTTAATTTTTAATTCTTATCGAATTTCTGTTTTTTCTCTATTGTTTCTTTCATCTTTCAATATTCAGTTTCATTTATCAGTAAACCTACAGTTTGTTTGTAAAGGCAAATATCTTTTTTTTCCATTCATCAATCAGTGGATTGCTTCCCATTGTTTCTTTAATCTCTCAGCGCTAGTTTTATCTACCAGCAGACCCACAGCTTGTTTGTTGTTAGGTTTTTTAAAATATAAAAATATATTTTTTCTTCCTTGTTGTTTGTTTTTCTTGTCTGGGCCTTCCTGGGGTTTCTGAGAGCTCTGTGAGCTTGGCTTTCACCTAACTTAACTTGTCTCTGTCTCTGTGAAGGCTTTCTGTTTTCCCCCAGCCCTGTGTCCGAAGAAGAGGTCAAGTCGTCTGTTTTCTCGTGTTCAGGAATTTGTTTATTCTTTGCTTATCTCATATTTGTTCCCTGGCCTGCCATGGTCTTCTCTGCAGGCCAGGCTCTCTCCCCCCTTCGTCTGTCCCTGTCGTCTGTCCGTGTTGTCTCCTGTTGTCTCCCTGTTGTCTCCTTGTCGTCTCCTTCCGCCCTTGGGAGGGCACTATGTTTTATACTGAAAATTACGTATGCTTTATTTATAACAATTCTCCAATATATATCCATTATGTTGTACAGTGTACTTTTGTTCTAAACCAATCCAAATGTGCCACACCACCATAGAAGATGGAGAACAAGAGGACAAAGAAGAAGCTCAGGGACACACCCCATTTGCTCCATCTTTATCCCCTGATCTCACATTCTAAAATCCCAAATTCTACTTTTTCACCCTGTGACATACTAATTATCATTCTATCTAAATTCTTGTGACTTATAATTCTTCACAGGACAGTCAGAAGGATGTCCTGGTTCCCACAGTTTGTAAAGACAAATCTGTCATTCTGCTCACCTTGCATCTTGTTTTCTTTGTTCCTGTGGAGTCCAAGGGTTTCAGCACCTTTGTGTCTAGTGGTTATTGCTGTTATCTTGGCTGTTGTTTGTTTTCTAGTAAACTGTTATTTTTTCACTCATAACTTCTTCCATTCATGTCTCCTTATTAGTGAAAGAGGAGTGGTTAAAACTAAGGGAGATAGATCATTTTAGCTTCTCCACTCCATATAATTGTCTTAATCTAAGGTAGCCTGATGACTTGTTTCCAGATGTTCTGTGAAGCTATAAATATGACATTTATTAGAACATAGTGCTAATAACACCGAAGTTGCAGGTTCAATCTCTATATGCACCAGTCACTTAAGAGCTGGACTTGACGATCCTTGTGGGTCTTCCCAAATCAGAATGTTCTGTGATTATGGGAACAATACTGTGATCTCAAGATACAGCCTTTAGTGTATTTAGAGTTGTTCAAGATTTTGTTGAACCTTTTCTATGGGGCCTGTTTAAAATAGAACTTTAGAAGTCCACTGAGTTTGTTTTTCTAGACCCTCTCTCCTCCACTTAATGCATTTTTTCAGTAAGTCTTGAAAAAGAAAGGAAAAAGCAGTCACAAAAATCTGAGTCATGCAGTTAGACTACCACTGTACATCTGTCTGATACTGGAATAGGCATAGGAATTATAAAAAAAAAAACCTCTAAACTTGATCAAGCTTTAAAGAAATTCCCTTATTGTGAAAGAAATTTGAGTGAGGGATAACATCACCTATTTTAGGTTTAGTTCTATTCTCCATACTGAAGAGAGAAAAGCACTGTACCTAGTTCATTTCAGAGATGCTGCTTTTGGAATAATGAAATCAGAAAGATCTTTCAGTCTGTAGATTTGACATGCATCAGCTATTCTGATGACATAGGGAAATAAGTAGATACGTGTGGATACTGACAGTGGTCAGGGAGAAGTAGTTTGAGCTTTCCCAGGCTGGTCCTGGGAAAAGCATGAGAAAAGAATTTAAACAAACCTAGCACCTGGTGTTTGTGCAAATACCACAGCATGAGGTGCTAGGATATTTACCAAAGGGTGTTGTCTTTCCTGTACCAATAGACTCACTGTATTCTTGGTTAACCAATCCATTTCTAGACCAAGAAGCACACAATAAAAGTGTGTGCGCACTTCAATAAATTATTACTATTGCCTTCTGAAGAAATTCTGTGTCGCTGTTCTTTGCCGCTCCTAGCTCTGCAGTGACAGGTATGTCTTGGCCATAGCAAGTTTCTGTAGTTCTAGGCTTCATCTTCTGCCTGTAGCTTTGAGAAAGTGGATATTCTTGCCTGTACTGTTCATTTTATCTTGAATCTTGCAATAATTTCATGTATTTATAATGTTCTGAAGATAAGTAAATATACATTAATCCCATTTTTTTTTATTATAAGGAAAGTTCAGCATAAAGGCTTGAAAATTTGAACTCTCCAGGCTGACAAAACAGATAGCAAAGAAAGGGAATTAAAGTGAAGGTTATCATGGATAAAGGCGAGTTCATCTCAGAATTCTGTCTTGCTCTACATTTTAAAGTTGTAAAGTTGGACTGGCACAGCCATGTCAACTGGGAGTCCTTTTAGGGAAATATCTTTTTCTAAACTGATGGAGTACTGCTGACAAAGCCACGGTGGAGATTGAGGCCTGGCAGCAGAAGGGTAATTCTCTGTGTGTGATTCATATTGTTTGAACAGGTGAGATGCTCGTAGTAGCAAAAGATCCTGTAGACCAGTGCAAAGTAAATTTGTGGTAGGAAGCTGTGTTAGCATTAGTAGGCCAAAAGTGCAGGACAGCACCAGTTCGTGGTTCCTAAGCTCTGCTCAAGAAGTTAAGGGTTTTCACAGGTGGGTGAGTGAACCTAGAAAAAGTCATGCTAGTGCTTCCTGCCACTTGTCATAAATAACTTATTAGTATCTCTACTTATATAAAACTGGAATAATCTATCAGGTAGGCAGAAAGCAACTTTTCAGAAACTACTATGGGAAATGACAAATTATAAGAAGGTTTTTGTTTTGTTTTGTTTTGTTTTTTGTCTTCAGTGAGAACCATGAGACAATTTAAGCACCAAAGATGCAGTGAAATTATTAAAACATTCTCCATTCCTATAACAGATTTCAATGAAGACTTTAACTGTGTTTCATCCTACATTTTTCTTGACTGGATAATATGCTGATGTTTGGTATTGAACAAGTTGTTAATGTGATTCTCGTGTGCTTTATAATTTTCACTATGCTAGAAGTTACAGTTTTGGTTTGTCTTGACTTTAATGAAAGGTCTGGGAAAATACAACAGGCTGATTTGTGTCTCATGTTCACTCAGAGCAAAGTTGTTCCTCTGTTCTATTTTACTATAGCTAATTGAATGTATTTTCCTAATTCATGTGGCTCCAGTTATGTCATTGCAACTCTTCTGATGTTATTGGACAGCAGAAGCTCACACCAAACTCAAAATTTGTGTTTTCCTCTCTCCCCATGTGATTCAAACTGGGGAGAAAAAGATTATTTTGATTAAAAACTGGAGTGTAGAGGAAAGGATGCAAGAGTTTGAAATAGGATTGGGTACCTGGAGCCTGAAGGCAGACATGCCTCAACTCACAGGAAGGTGTTTTATAAAAAAATTTTGTCTTGTTGCATCCCCCTTTCATAATATACATTTGCAGGTTTGGGGCCTATTTGAATCATGACATTATGAATTAAAAGGAAGACATCATATTCCCTGAGAAGAATAACTACCAGACTTATGTGAATTATAGATGAACCATTCAAATCTTTAAAGCTTTTTGTACTACTCATATTATAATGAAAGTTTAGGGGTCTTCCTTAAACTGGAGATAATATATAGGGTTGTAAAAAGCAACCAGGAGTTGAGTCACTGGACAAAATTTTATGCTCCTTGGGGCACAGCCATTGGTTCTACATGTCACAGAGGCATAGCATACTATGCTTAAGAATGGATAATTATTTATTGTATCTGGTTAAATAAATTTCCTGTTTATAGTATTATCCTGGTTCCAGCTAGAACAGGGCTAATTTTTCCAGTAGGCAGGATGGGACATCTCTAGGACGATGAGGCTATTCAATACCGCTTCATGTCATTGCCTAGGATGGGCAAGAAATTCTCTGAATCACTATTTTGCATGCTTTTGTGATTTGGATTGCTACTATTTGTTTTCTTATTTCAATGCTGTTTCCAGTAAAAATATTTATTATTTGATATTTATTTTTTGTACCTCCAATTCTCCTCTTCAGCTGTGAGGTGGAGAGGGATAGTGAGAGGGGGAGCAAGCAGAGCAGTGCCTGGGTTTTGGTGGGAATACTAAACTGGGGAATACGCGCTGGCCAAATGTACATAAAAATATGTACAAACCGGAGAACGGGACAGGACTGCTGAGGGATGCGTCTTGATCCGGTTTTATTTTTTCCTCAAGAGTCTCTTTACACAAGACAGCAGCTTGCACCCCGAACAACAGCCGTTGAGTTCTGTGCTATGATATACTTTAAAAGTATTTTAGCCAAGAGCAGAAAGCAAAAGCTCACTTGACATTAGCTTTAGCCAACCAATGCTAATACACATACACTTGCTTAAAACAATGCTTGCTTGTTAGTCTTAGAATACAATGCACAGTACTTCATTATTAAGCCTAAAACTTTCTATATCTTGACAGATATATTTTTCTTCTATCCTAAGGTTTGCTTGACCTAGATTGAAGACACTGCTTATTGTCTAATGTCCTTCCTCACTATCTAATGTAACTCTTTTACTTTCAGAATCAGCATCTGCAGCATAGCTCTAAGGTTTTCTGTTTTCTTCTGTCTCTGAAATCTGCTTACACAGGCTTCCTAAGACCCTTTATTTTTAATAATTCTCATAATTCCCCCTCGGTTCAAAAAAAAGGAAACCCGCTTATTTTGTCATTTATCAATTACCTTGCATTTCACAACTTAAAGTATTAATGCATTTGACTTGCATTAAGCATTGCTTTTTTACAATACAGCAATCTTAGTGCTGTGAAAACTTGGCCTGTTCCACAGGTGTAGGTCAAATCCAGTAATATTTTCTATTTATTATTTGAGTAAATCTTTCTTCAAGGTCTTAATTCAAGAGCTTCCTTCATATCTATACCTTCATCCACTATTTCTGTAAGATTCCGAGAACTTTCTGTAGTCTTGTTTCCTACATCCATCTCTTGGATGGTAAAAACCTCTTTGATAGTTCTGTCTGCCATTCACTGCACATAAGTAAATACACCGGGTAAGAATAGTAATATCACTACTACTACAACCGACACAGTCAAACCTACTTTACAAAAATCCTTTAGCCAAGGTACAACACCCAAATCATTGATCCAACTGTCTATCCATGACTCAACATTTTGAATTAGAGCTGTCAACTCTTTGAATTCTTGTATGCGCTTATGGATAGATTCAGAGTTAACGGAAATGTTTGTGCTGCACAATCCTTCAAATTCTTCACACTTGTGTCCGTGAGCCAGTAAAAGAAAATCAATTGCTGCTCTGTTTTGCAGTGTAGCATGCCTAACACTGCTGACATCTGTCAGCATATCACTGATGGCCATGGATGTGGCACTGATCTCTTTACTCAGCCAACATCCAATTTGATCTAGCTGTTGCAATGTAATGGCAGAAGAAAGTTGGGGTAAAAACACACTCACTGAAATCCTTCTTGCAGATTTCCAGGGGGCAAAATCACTTCTACAATCTTCCTCATAATGATGTGCAAGCCTCTTCTCCCTCTGCTTTTTCTTTATGACTGCTTTAGCATTAGGTGCTAATTTGCTAAATGCCCAATACTGTACATACCATCCTCAAGTTGTGTTGGAATGCCTTGCCGAGCCGTGTCATCACAAATGAGCTACTATCCTTTTGGTAACTGTCATGGATTTTGACCAACCCTGGAATGTTCATCCCAGTTATCTAAGTGATTACACAAAAAACTCGAATTTCTGTAAGCAGGGTAATTGGGATTGACGTTATATCTCAAGGAGTTATTTTTGTGGCAATAGCTATCTGAAAACATAAAACAAAAATCCATTGTTAAGGAACCAAGTATTTCCAACTCTTGAGGTTCAGAATTTGTTCTAGGAAGTTTTCTGACCCAAGCATTCCAATCAATGATAGGATTGCTCCCACTAACCATCTCAGCAGGTTTACTATTTAATATCCTTTTGGTCAGGGGCAATTCTTTTACTGGCACACCAACTAGACAGGTTGAAAAAGGTTTCTCTGGTTTCGAATTGGATGGACATATGGTATCTGAACCGGCTGCCTTGGCTAAAGTCACCCAAACATTTGTTTTTGGCTGTCCCACAGGCAAATCTATACTATAATCATCAAGCAAAGCTAGCAAGCACCAGCGTAACATTTGATTTAGCTCCATTCTCTTCATGAGCTATTTTCTGGCCAAAGATTTTCCATGTATTTCAATTCAGGAATTTTACTGTTGTCCTCTCTTAAAATTATTTAAAATCCAACTGAATACATAAAATTTTTCACCTTTAAAAACCCAATTAAAGAGGATCTACAACATAACTAAACAAAAATCACACTCTTGCCAAAAAAGAGCTCTACAAAACCAACAAACAACACATTAATCATTAGCACAAAATCAGGATTTGAGGATTCCATCAATGAACAAGGAATGTCAGTTGTGACCCATTTTCTCCTGCTCGGCTCACTTCTGTGTACTTGCTTCCTTGGTCTTGAGCTTGTCAACACGTTCTTGAGTGAAATACAATTTGATGTTTTTCGCTGGAACCCACCTATGTCCTGCACCTGTAGAGACACAAGCATACCCTTTGCCCCAAGTTATTAGTTGAAAAGGACTTTCAATTTGTCCTGTCTCAAGGTTTCTAACGAAAACAGGAGGATGCTCTTTCAATTTCGCATGTGTATCATTTGAAAAATGTCAAAAATTGGTGGCTCATGTTCTGTAGAAGAACTATTTAGAAAATTTAAAACATATAAAGCTTTAGTCATTCTCATCTGTGGTGTCACCTCTATTCCCCCCTTTTGTTTATCTAACATGGATTTTATTTTATGATGTGTTCTTTCAACAATTGCTTGACCTGTGGGGGAGTGAGGTATGACAAACACCCCAATCCATTAGAAATGTGACTACTTTTTGAGATATATATGTGGGACCATTGTCTGTTTTGATCTCTTGGGGCACACCCAATGAAGTGAATGCTTGTAAAAAATGTTGACAGGCATGACTACCAGTTCCACCTG
The DNA here is from genome assembly GCA_032173965.1 of Sitta carolinensis. Taxonomy (NCBI): domain Eukaryota; kingdom Metazoa; phylum Chordata; class Aves; order Passeriformes; family Sittidae; genus Sitta; species Sitta carolinensis. Next base: position 52,823,776 of record CM063284.1, on the reverse strand, counting down.
TGTGGACAGAAGCGAAAACTGCACCCAAGAACGTATCAACTGACTCATGAATATTTTTAAATTTACCAAGAGGAGGGAACTTAGTGATGTCTGTTTGCCACTTTTTCAAACTCTGAAAACCTAGTGGATTGACTGCTCCTGAGGAAACAGGAGGTTAGACAAGCTGGCAATCAGGGCAAGTAATTTGGCTTGAATTTTGGAAATGTGAAACATTTGTGTAAGAGCTTGAGCATTTTGGTGAAAAAAGGCATGACTTAATTTTGCTTGTTCAAAAATGTTTGGCAAGGTGTTTGAAACAACCATTGTCAGTTTGTCCACTCTCGCATTTCCTTCCAGTAGAAATCCTCTAAGTGAAGAATGAGCCCTAAATTGAGAAACAAAATACTGATTAGTTTGTGTAGAGATCTGAAAGCCAATGATATAGAACATCATTATTAACATACTTTAAAACAGATTCTTCTGTCCTTTTAACTACATTAGCAACATAAGCAGAATCTGTAATCAGATTAAAAGGTTGTGGGAAAAGATGAAAATCTCTCACTACAGCAGCCAATTCAACAATCTGAGGAGATACTTCAACTAATTGAACATCTGATTGCCAAACTTTATTTACTTGGTTCAACCATGTTACTACTGATTTGTGGGTTTTGCCAGATCCATCAGTGAAAATAGTTATTGCATTTAAAGGTTCTTCACTTAACATAGGTTTTTCTTTAAAACTCAATTTTGCATGCAATAATTTGTGAGCAGGGTAATGAACAGAACAAACACCTGGAAAATTTAACAATGCATATTGCAAATCATTGGAATTTTGCAAAGCCCAATCAAGATAGTATTTTCTCAATGGCAAATATATAATTGCAAATTCTTGACCTGCTAAAATTAACAATCTTATCCTGGCTTTGATTACAATTTGTGCTGTCATTTCCAAAGTTGTGAAAATCGTTTTTGGGGACCTGTAAGAAAGAAAAACCCATTCCATTATCAACAAAGGAGCTCTCTCAGAAGAGTCCCATTGAAAAATGAGACCATATTTTTTGCCTAAAATAGCAAGGAGAAATGGCTTTTCTGGAAGACAGCAATGAGCTTGTCTTCTTTGGAATGCTTCTGTGATCTTCTCAAGGGCTGTATGAGCTTCAGGTGTTAGAGTTCTAGGAGAGTTGGTGTCACTGCTTCCTCTCAATAAGTTAAAAAGTGGAGCCAGTTCATCATTAGTAATTCCCAGAACAGGTCTGACCCAGTTGATTTCTCCTATAAGCTTTTGTAGATCTTGCAGATTGTTGACACTTGTCCAAAGCTGTATCTTTTGTGTTGTAATGGTTCATTCAGTTATCTTCCATCCCAGATACTTCCAAGGTGAAACTTCTTGAATTTTGGTTGTAGAAATTTTAAGTCCAGCCTTTTTGGTTTCCACAAAAACACTGTCACAAGTTTGTTCCATCTCTGAGTTGGAGCTGCAATAAGCAAATCATCCATGTAGTGTAGAATCATGGATTTTTGATGCCTCTGTTGCATTGGAGACAGAGCCTGGGCCACAAAATGTTGGCAAATGGTAGGAGAATTCTTCATTCCTTGTGGCAACGACTTCCAGTGGTATCTCTGCGGCAGTTCATTGTGATTGATGACTGGAACAGAAAAGGCAAACCTTGGAGCATCATCTGGATGAAGTGGAATATGGAAAAAAACAGTCCTTTAAATCAATGACGAGAGGCTAGTCTCTTGGGATCATTGATAGAGATGGAAGTTCTGGCTGAAGAGTTCCCATATCTTCAGTCACTTCGTTGATCTTCCTCAGGTCATGCAGCAACCTCCAGGAGTCTGACATCTTCTTGTGGATGACAAATACTTGTGAATTCCAGGGACTATTTGTGGGTGTGATATGACCCTATTCTATTTATTCCTTTACCAGTTTTTTAAGGATACTTAGTTTTTTCTCTGATAGAGGCCATTGATCAATCCAAACAGGATGATCAGTTTTCCATGTTAGCTTTAGGATGGCAGGTTTAGATGTGACTCCCATCACAGGCCCACTTCCAGCTTTGCTCCTCACTGGGACAGTATGTCTCTTCCCCAAACTGTGAGAGGCTTCTGAACAATGAAGGGACGTACTGTTGCTGTCTTTCCTTCAGGACCTGTAATGGCAATCATGGATTCACTTTGCAAACATACAGTAGCACCACCAATTCCTGTTAGGGAACCTGTAGGTGCCACCAATTTCCAATTACTGGGCCAAAACGTGAGAAATTGAAGTGACATTAGCATCAGTGTCTGGCATGCCTGTGACATACATTGTTTTACCACAGTGAGTCAGACGACAAGTCAACTCTGTTTGGTTGTGACCTAAATGTTGCACCCAAAGAACCTTAGAACTTGGGGTTTCAAATGGAACAGTCACAAGTGAAGTTTCAGAAATGGGTAAAAGAAATGCAATAACTATAAGTGTCTTTGGTGGAATTACCATAGGAACATTGTATGCAAAAGCTAAGATTACTAATTCTTCATTACAATTCACTGGAAAAATGGTTGGAAGGACTGAAAGTCCAAAAATCCTGTTCCTGTCTTTGCCTATAATCAAAAAATCTTGTGTTTGTTCAAAAAAACTAAAAATTCCTGTAGTGATTTTCTCAAAACAAATATAATTTAAAAGTTGTATAAATTTTGAGGATGACAATTCAAACCTTGCACCTGACTATTTTGTCCCTGAGAGTTTTGAGATGGAACCAATTGTGGAATAACTGACGGAGGGATAAATGGTTGGGGTACCAATAACATTTGAGTGGGCAATTGAGGTGCCACAATTGTGTCGCTGCACAGTGGTCCTTCATGCTGCTCTTTAAGTTTAACGACAGAGATTTGCCTTCAATGTCAAATCGAGAATGACAAAACTTTGCAAGATGCCTCCCTTTCCAACATTGAGGAAAGTTGTTTAAGTTGAATATGTTTTGTAGGACAATCCCTTTTCATGTACCCTAGTTTACCACAAGCAAACCAACAAGCCTTTACGTCAGAGTCCAAATGCACAGTCGCAACAGATTTTTCAAAAGCTTATGTTTGTGCTTCTAGGGCTTTTTCAATGTTCTCCATTTTTTGTCCCAAATTTCCCCCCAGAGTTTTTCCCAACTTTTGTCCCAAAACTTCTCCCAGATTTTTTCCCAATTTCTCTTGAGACTCCACAATTTGTTGTCCAAAAGCATTAGCTTGTACAGTAGCAAGATACTGTGGAGAATTGAGCCTACTGCAAGCTGTTAACATCTGTCTTACAGTTGGAGGTTGTTCAGGCAAAGCTAAAATAATTTTCCGACATTCACTGTTGGCATTGGCTGATGCAAGACTTTTAATAAGATAGGGATGGGCCAATTCATCTGGGCATTGCCTTTCTACCGCTTGTGTTAATTGATCTAAAAAAGAACCAAAAGATTCCATTTCACCTTGCATGATAGTAGTGTAAGCATTTATATGAGCACCAGCTGGCTCAACTGAAAACAAAGTTTTCCTGTCTGCAAACTTAATGTCCGAAAGTACAGGCCGAGGCACTTCCACTGTTTGATTCTCTGGTCTATGAAATGGTCGATCACCTGCCAATTGAGCAAGTACTAAATCAGCAAACTCAGTATTTTCATACCTTTCCATTAATTTGCCAAGTTGTTTTTTCCATTCCAACTCCCATAAAAGATATTGAGAATTTGATAATAATAAAGAGGCCACATTCCGACAATCTGCTGGTACCAACCCATATGAATTAAATATACTCTTCAAAACATTATTAAAATAAGGAGAAGCCAGGCCGCTATCTTTCTTTGCCTGCCTAAGTTTCTTAATATCATTCTGTGAGAGAGTCTCATAATGTGGATTTATATCATTTTGTCCATACCTTACTGGTAATACAAGAATTTGCTCCTTTATTTCTGAATTTTTATTTAAATTTCGTTTAACACCAGACCAATTTGTTAATTGAAATGGAGGATCTCTCATTGTGTTGGACTGTTGCATTTGGACCGATTTATTAGGTTCAGCATTAGAGCAAAGACTTTTTGTATTATTACCAGTAAGACTCTGTTCCCCTCTCCCTGCTGCACCGCAGGGAGTGTTGCCGAACAATCAGCTTGCACGGGAGCCCTGCCAACATCAACTGAGGAGCCTGACAGAACCTCTCCCACATCCCCCCCGCCTCCCCACTGGAGAGAGCAACTGAGGTGGGTGCTCCTGCCACACAAACCGAACGACGGCCATCTGTCTGCTGCACCCCCTGACAAGAGTTACACACTCCACCCTCCTCCAGCCAAGCATGCCTAGAACTGCCTGGAAGAGATGGCACTGCAAGGGCACTGTCAGCTGTTTTAGAAGTATTTCTTTTCACCTGCACCCTGCACGGCTCGGCATGCCTGCGCACAGCAATGTCCGAGACCGTGTCAACCGCCGGTGACTTCCTAGCAGCTCTGTAGCTCGCCCCCGCCTGCGGGAGTTCGGCCCCAGAGCATCTGTTTCTTTCTTTCAGCTGTGCTGCCCTGTGCCGACTCTACCAGGGTCTCTGTCTGCTTTGCCAGTGCCAAATCAGAATAAATATCCTCACAAACCGTCAAATCACTCATGTCATGTAAAAGCGGCTTTTTTCTCTTGCCGGTCAGGGCGGAGCAATCTATAACCTGCCCTTTCACCGAGCAAGGCATCCCTTTCGTATCACACGTATTTTCCGTTCCAGCCCGACTCAACCCGAGCTCGCAGGCTCCCACCGTCGCTGCCCGACCTCCCGCTTGTCCCCCCGAAATAGGAGCAGTGAACACAGTCCTCTGATAAGCTGTGCTCAGCGGCACGGGAAGACGGCATTAGGAAAAACCAGGAAAAACGAGGCGGAGTGATCTAAAGAAAAACAGTTCCCAGGTTCACGAACCAAGCTCTCAGTCTGACCCCGCTCTGAAGTGCTGGATTCAGGGGAAGGGGTAACAAGCGCATAAGTCCCTCCCTCTGCCCCCTGACTAAACAACACAGACTTCGGATTTACAACATTGGAATACACCGACCCCGGCGGGAAAGTACTTCCGTCCGCAGTGTCTCTGGTCGGAGAGAACTCAGAAAGAGTGCCAGCAGCCTCTGAGCGAGAAAGCCGCTTTACAAAACTATCTTTTCCGTGGGTCATTCAAGTAATTGACCCCTCAGGACACGATTGTTCCCCCAAAACTCCCAATCGCAGCAGTTTCCCCGCTTTTTCATTCGAAAGTGGCTCCAAGTCCCCAGGGTTTTGTGGCAATACGAAAGGACGCTCAGATGTTGTCATAGCAACGTAAGCGGACGCGGAAGAGCGTGAACTCGAGGCTTTTCCCAATTCAGTTGAGTTAGGATTTTGGGTGTTGTTTTGGCGGGCTGGGGGAGCATCAGGTGTGTTAGGAAAGATGTCAGGGCTAGCAGCAGAAGGTGTGTAATTAGAACTCCCCACAGCAAAAGTCAGTGAAAGAGATAATTTAGTGTGATTTTCAGGAACATCTTTGCTGCTTTCCATCTGATTAAAAACTTCCAGCAATGCTCGACAGCCAGGTAAAAATTTGACCAAATGCTCTTCTTTTTTAAGAGAGACCAAATTATAGACTCTCCAATTTGCTTTGTCCCAGAAATCAAAGGTAAAAGCAGAGTTTAAGTCTATAATTTGAAAGTTCGCTTTTACCCAGATTAATAAGTCTTTTAATTCATGTTGAATGATATCTGAATGTCCATTATTCTGTAAAATTGACTCAAGCCGGTGAAATACGTCCCATTCTGCTTTAGATAAATTATTCCCCATAGTAAGTTACCCAGGAGGCCCTTATTTTAATTTTAACTACTTACACCTAAAACAGCTATATCCAGCAAGGGGAAAAGTCCATTCCTTCTTCTATTCACTCTCTGGGTCTCCAGCACAAGGACCTCCCAGGCTCTTCACCACCCCACAAAAATGGGCGCCAATTATCTGCTGGCCAAACATACATAAAAATATGTACAAACCGAAGAATGGGACGGGAGTGCCAAAGGATGCGTCTCGATCCAGTTTTTATTTTTTCCTCAAGAGTCTCTTTACACAAGACAGCAGCTCACACCCCGAACAACAGCTGTTGAGTTCTGTGCTATGATATACTTTAAAAGTATTTTAGCCAAGAGCAGAAAGCAAAAGCTCACTTGACATTAGCTTTAGCCAACCAATGCTAATACACATACACTTGCTTAAAACAATGCTTGCTTGTTAGTCTTAGAATACAATGCACAGTACTTCATTATTAAGCCTAAAACTTTCTATATCTTGAAAGATATATTTTTCTTCTATCCTAAGGTTTGCTTGACCTAGATTGAAGACACTGCTTATTTTCTAATGTCCTTCCTCACTATCTAATGTAACTATTTTACTTTCAGAATCAGCATCTGCAGCATAGCTCTGAGGTTTTCTGTTTCTTCTGTCTCTGAAACCTACTTCCACAGCCTTCCTAAGACCCTTTATTTTTAATAATTCCCACAGGGGAATACCATTCCTAAACCACAATAGGTATTTAAACAGTGTGGCTCTATCTGCCATTATCTAAAGAATCTTGATTTCAAATTAATGGCTGGAACCTGAGTTGTGTGGCTCCATATTCTAAAAAATAGTGGTGGCTAACCTGCAGTCCTTGAAGGTTCTAAATGGACATGTAAACTCATGGCTACTCATCTATGAGGTGTTGTATGACTTCACTGATAACTGCTGGCTGATACTATTGGACCATAATTAGGAGGTAGGATGCTCTGCACAGGCTTGAAGAAATCTTGCTTTCTCTTCAGTTAAAGGAAATCCTCCCATCTCTGTCGCTGTGGTGAATAACACATGACACGAAGTTCTCCAAAACTCTTGGAGAGATGATCTGACTTAGTTTATTCAAACAAATTACTCCCTTTTTATACATTTTCAACAGGCCACTGTGATTGGAGCACAAGCAACAGAATTCCTCACCCACATCGGCCAAACAAGAGGGACATCAAAAGAAAGTCCGTCCCACAGAAAGAATTCCAAACATAAGTATCGTTACAGAAACAAAACCTGATGTTTATGTTCAAGCTGTGGGAAAAAGCTCCAGAAACCCAAAACATCAGGAAAAAAAAGAGCTTTAGAAACTCAGAAGTTGCAGGCCCGAAAGACCCAGACTACACATCTCCACTAATAACTAGTGTACACACATACTAATGTTATTCATAGACACTCAACATGTAGAGCAGATTCTGTCTCAGAGCTGTTATCTCTAGAGATCTCTAGTCACCAATGCTCAGAATACATGGAGCAATGCACGGAGATTTGAGAAGGCATGTTGCAATATCATGCTCTAGGTTCTCTGATGTTTGGGGTTTTTTAACTTTGTGTAGCCAGTTACAGAAACTTTTGTATGTTCTGCACTAAATTTCCAGTCATGTTACACTAAGTATATGATGTATGGCATTTGATTTAGTTGTCACCCATCACAGAAGTTGAAGAACTGTGCACTTGATCCATGTGTGTGGAACACTGGTTTGAGTCCTATGAGAGGACTGATTTGAGTTTTGTGAAGAGTAAAAAGGGGCAACTGTTTTACTTTATATTTAGTTGTCTTTCCTACAGGTTTTCTCTGTATGTGACTTCCCTCACTCAGTACCACCAGACTTGCCTTGAAAGCACTTCTGGTGTTGGTGTTTTTTTCTGGATTACAGTTGTGCTAGTACATGTTAAACAAAGCATTGGTTATAGAATATATTAGAGGCTTTTCTGCAGCCGTCACAATTTTATTTTTAAACTTGGCAATTGCAATTTCTCACTAGTTTCTTCCTAATGCTTCTTAATGTAAGGAAAAAAAAAAAAAGATGAGCAGTTCTAGGAAACTGGATAATAGCAAAATTTTTACTGAAATATGTAAAGTACCAAGCATCTTTTGTTATATCACAGGTTATCAACTATTGGATTACATAAATACACATATAGTGCTCATTGTATCATAATAATATAAATGAGCCAACCTTAAAACTGCATAGTCCTGTTTTTTAAAATTATTTTGGGCATGCCTATACTATCTTGTCATAGGTAATGTGGACATGCACTTACAAGAGCTTGCCTTGCAAGCTGATAACATGCAAAAATGTAATCATTTATTAGAAACATGATAAATCAATACAGGGAGAAAATGTTGTAAATAGTGTGCAAGACTTTTGCTCTTGTCCATTTTTTATTAAATAATCTGAGTACCAGTAAGAATCTGATGATTAATAGATTTTTCTGCAGTACACTATTGTCTTGGTTTGTAACACAGGTGTCTGCTAAGGAAGGCAGGAGCCTCCCTTGGAATGGAGAATGTAAACCCCCTCCCTCTGAATTATTATAATTTTGAAATTAAGGAGACTTTCAGGAAAAGATATGGGTTTAGGAATAACAGTTCTTTATTGGGAGAATTAAAATAAAAATGCAGTAATACAAAACCAAACCCTACTGACAGAGTCAGAATACAACCTGACACCCTGGGTCAGGATGTTGGTAGCAGACCGATTAAATGGTGTCTGCAGTCCTCCTGGAGTGGCAGATATGGTTTTGTTGAAGCAATGATCGTGTAGAAAGGTGTAGATTTCCTCCAAAGGACGAATGGTGATGTAGATGGGCCTGGTCTTCCTCTGGGAATCCAGTGGGAAAGACTGCTCCTTTGGGGATCCAGTGGAAAAGGCTGTTTTGCTGTTCCAAATGTCAGATTTTTATCCAGGTAGGAATGCTTAGCTCCTCCCCCTGGATAAAGCATCAATGGGATGATGTAAGTTTATCAGTGATGAAATGAGGTTTAATGACCCATTCGCAGAAGATACCTCCCTGGAGAGAGGGTGGGTCATGGAAGACAAAGAAAACTCCCCCGCCTGGTTTTTCAATTTTCCCATTAATAGAGGACCCCCCACCCCTGCCCTGGTTTCAACAGATAGTTGAGTTGATAGAATACATGCTTTTGGTCACATCTTGCACTGCAACCCAAGACAACTGTAGATATGGACTGAAGCTATTCACAATTCAGAGATTTTGTATTTTTCTTTTGATTTTGTATCAACTGAACATTTCAGGTTAATGCAGATTGATGTTTCATTGCCGCAGTTGTAACACAATCACAGGTGTGTTTGATAAGTCATCAGATTTAACATTAGCTTTTTAACCGCCACAGATACCATGTATCATCTGTACCAGTAAGGTAGGGATGGAAAATAAATTACGTGGCTTAATCCCTAGAACATAGAACATGGGGTTAAATACGGGCAGTTGGTATGGTAGATTAAAAATTTATGAAATGGTGACTTAGTGCCCAAAGCTGACATATGCAGGGGCAATTCATAAATCATAGAATGGCATGGGTTGTCAACAGTACATGAATGAGATTATTATTACTTGTACAGCACAGCAGATATAAGGATTTGTTTTGCTGAAAATGAAAAGAAACAATAAAACCAGTTACCAGAGATCTCTGTCTTTTACTTGTTGAAAATAAAAATGTGGTGGTTGTTCATGCCAGAATACAGAGCTGCTGGAGAGACATTTATGAAACACTGTAAATTATTATGCTACTGTTTATATTACATTTGGAGATACGTAAAGTTATTTTGTGATCTCTAACACTGAAGTCAGATTAGAAAATTTTATTAAATAGCCAAGTTTGAAAGAGAATACTGAGTTTTAGGAGACTCAAGACAAACTTGGTATCTATTAAGTACTCTTGATGCAAATGCGATATATATATATATATATATATATATATATATATATATATATATATATATATATGCCTTATGAGTAGTTATAAACATAGCATATGCCATCCCTGTATGTATTTTATGCACATGAAAGACTACTGTTCTGGTTTTTGCTTGCATTAAGCAAAATAGCAATGGGACTGAAACCATTTTTCTGTGCCCTGATTTCTGCACAACTTGCTCTCCAAGTTCTTGGTTTCTAGTAAGAATAGATGGTTAGTTTCAACACAGTGATAACTGACCAAGTAATTTCTCCTCCTTCTGATATAACAACTTTATTTGTTCACCTGATACATTACTCAAATTTGGTTGCTTCTGTAGAAACCCCTTAGAATAAAGCACATCAGGGCAAGTGGTAATCCAGTGTATAAAAGGTATGAGTCCCTACCATAACTACTCTTACTCCATTCTTTGGAATATTTAAAAGTGTTTGTGATGTCATTAAAGTAGAAGGCCAAGGCTATTTTCATAGCAGGTTAGCATAGCACACCACAGATTCCTTGACTCAGCAAGTTTGTGTCTGAGATGAATGTTTCACGTGGTCAGTGGCAACATCTCTAGGTAGGTTCAAAACCACTGAAACTTCTTTAAAACACAGACACGAATTTTCTCTTTCCTATCCTTCCCCATTCCTAGGAAAAAGTGATGAAGGGAGGAATTCACAAATTAGAGGTGATAATTACAGCTGTAAACATATAAGAAGACATTATTTACCATAGACATACTATAAAATGCGAAGAACTTTTATGCTAGGCTAACACTGTGGTATTAACCCTACACACTGGACTTCCTGGCACTGAGCCTTTGCATCATAGATGTCATGGAAAAGTACTTTTTTTCTTTGGCTACTGTCATATGTAAAATATGTGCATCTGTACTCTATCTACATATATATGAAGTATTGCCTAAGTGCAAGCATTTCAAAACCATGTGTCAGAGTGCTAAATCATGATAGTTTAAATTTTAAAAAATACAGTAATGTCTGCCTTCTTCCCTTGGAGGTCAAGTTTTGAATCTTTTGCTTGAAAGCTAGATGGTGATTATAATTCTGTTTTTGTTTTTTTAGCGTTGCAAGCACTTTGTCTGCCTATTCCCATAATATGAAGCATTGCAAAAAACAGACAGCTTTGAACTTTAAAACCCAATTCTGGGATCTCTAAAGATCTGTTTCTTGGTGGTCCTTTGTCCTCAATGCAATGGAATTGCAAATGTTAGCCACTGTATTGCCTAAATCAACCAGGGAAAATGCCTAGTGCCAGAACAGGCTGGTTGTAAATCTAGCCTCTAAAAGTAACAAAATAAGGTGTTTATTATTGCTTATCACTTCTCTGAGTTTGTTTCTGGAATAAGCTACAACGAGGTGACATTAGTGTGGACACTGTTTACATGGGGTCCTAGTCATAAGAGGCATGTTCAAATCCTTTCCTTTGTCACTAGTAATATGTATTCACCTCAAGAGAGGCCTTAGTTATCGTCTGATAGTGTGGTGTGTGTTAGCAAACCCAATCCTATTAATTCCTTTTTGCTTCAGTTAATTTTCGATTAACTATATATATATAGTTATTATTATTTATATATATATACATACATATATATACACACGCGCGCACACACACACACACACACACATATATATATATGCAAGGAATGGCCTCAAGTTATACCTGTTTCAGCTAAATTTCAGGGTACCTTTGGGGGTGAAATTTTACACCAAAGGAAAGACATGAACTCTCATTCTTTGCACGTGGGGTAAAACCTCTGCTTTCTGGAATGTGGAGCAAAAGAACAGTAGTATTTCTGTTTCTTCCCTGCCCTGCTCTTTGTCTGTGTTATGTCACGGAAGTTACTCTTTATGCAAGTGGCAGCAGCTGTGAACCAGCAGCTACAGAGAACAGTGCCGTGTGTGTGTCCTGCAGGAACTCCAGGTATGAAGCTGCCCTTTCTCGAGCTACTTCAAGGGAGAGGTAATTCTTGGTTTGTAAATAGCATAAATATCAGTGCAGTAAAGAAATGTATTTGCATGAACATATGTACACAGGGAATCTGCAGCCTTAGGCAGCATCTAAGCAGTGATTTTATGGATCGTCTTTGCATCTCTGGCGCCGTGCTGAGAAACTAACAGGTGCAGTCCTCTCGGCACGCAATTGATTTTGGCCTCCTTTCTGTGGCCGCTTTGTATGTGGCTGCTCGTGGGTGTTAGCGTCACTACTCTGCTGGCAGCGACGCCGAGCCGTCTCGGCGAGAGGTAAATGCTCTTGTTTCAGGAGCTGCATTTTCTAGTCTTGCACTTAATCTCAAAGCCGACGACGGAGTGCAGGGATGAAAGCCCAGCCATGCAGGGCTCTGGGGGGGGGCGGCTCTCTCCTGGCCTGAAGCTCCCCCACACCCCTCCCAAGCAGACCAGCCTTCCCAACGAGGTAGTCAGGCTGCCATGGGGAGATGGCGGCAGGTAGCAGGTCAGAGGAGGGGGCCAGTGTCGCCGCCTCAGGGTGAGGGACAGCGAGGCTCGGCAAGACAGACACGCACTCCCCCGCCCCAAGCCGGGAGCAGTGCCACGCGCCTCTTCCCCGCCTCCTCCTCAGCCTTGATGGAGACGCTGGAGGCTTCTCGCGGCGGGAAGGAGTGCAGGAAATTAAAAAAAGTGTGTGCGGCGCTGGGGGAGGAAGATCCCTGCTCCCGCTGAGTGGCCGAACCACCTTATCCTGTCGCGGAGCTGGGAAAACGAGGTAAACTTTGTCGGCCGTCGTGATCACGGGAATGAGATCCCGGCGGCGCGGGGCTTTGTTCCTAGTGGAGTGGAGGAGATCCGGTGGCGGGGAGGGAGGCCCTTCGGCGGGCCGCGGGGCCGCCGCGGTGGGGATTGAGGAGATGTGGCGGCCCTCAACAGTCGCCGCTACCGGGTGCCAGGACTCCGCGCTCGCCCGGAGAGTGTTAGGGCGGGAAGGGCGCAGTTCCCGGTGGCGGGGCCAGGTGGGGGCTCGGGCAGTCCAGAGGGATTGGGAGCACCGTCTACTGGGACAGTGTTCGCGAGTTCATATTACCGGGAGGGTAGAGGTGGTGGAGTGCCGCTGCAGAGAAGGCACGATGGCGCCGGGGCTGAGGGCCGTACCGTCCGCTGGCAAGCTCTGGCCGAGGGGGCGGGAAAGCGCTCCCGTATTTCTGTAGGCATGCTATTTCTTCTCTATGCTGGGCAACTTAGTGGCCAGGCACTCGCTTTTCTCTTAGAAAGTTATTTCAGCGCGTGCGTTTGTCAGGCAGGGGGACCTCCGGTCTGGGGCTGAGGTGCTTCCGCCAGCGGGGAGACCCCCGCACCCCCCCCGCTTTGCTCCTAGGGTCGCCGTCCAGAGACAGCCCTTGCTGACGCTGGCCTGGACCACTGCAGCACATCTGTTGGTATGTGTTATAAATTCTGTTATCTTTTGGTACCCACCCAAATCTCTTTGGAAGCCCAGCTTTTCTGAACTGTTGGCAGTGTCTTGCCATCACTGGCTAAAACTTCCAGCTGCTTGAAGCTTTCTGGTGCCTTTTTAAGATAAATGATCCTTACTGAGGATTGAGATTCAGGATCTTTGTGTGTCTTCTGACAAACGTCCAGGTCTTAAACAGCTTTTGGCATTGGTGCTGGCCAGTAACGCAGGCTGGATGTCTCAGGCTCCACAGCTGTGATCCTCCATATCGGGTGGTCTGAATGTTAAGGAGTTGCACCTTAACCGAGAGTCACATTTCCAAGCCTAGGATAGGTGAGAACGACGGTATTTTCTGTAACTTGATTTTTTAATGTTGGAATGCTGCTTATATGTTTAACAGCGTGGGGTTTTTTTCTTTTTTTTTTTTTTTTTTTTTTTTTTTTAACTTAATGCTGAGAAGTGCCGGGTGATAGTCATTACATTTGTAATTGCAGTGTTTACTTTCTACGAGGTATGAAATGAAAATATTAGCGAGAGCTACAAGCACTTTGGGACTATTTTATGTGATATTTGACCGGAAATTTCTGTGTGCTGATCAGCTTCGACTGATGACAGATGTCTTAAGCTGGCTAATTTTTAAAAGGAACTGCTGCAGTGAGTCTAGGCTAAGCAGGACTTTTGCTTTAACTAATGAGATTTTTGATGCGGTTGAAGCTGCAAAAGAGAACCTTTGAGGTATTGAAAGTAGTGGATTTTTCATTCTACATAGCCAGAATTGTCTTTTTGTATGTGTGTGTGTAACTAAATTGATTATTTCTGATAACCAATGTTTATTGGAAGGTTTAATTAGTCATGTAATTTGTTGGAAGTACATGTGCTCATGAATCAGTGCTGCATTGCCAAGAGTTTTCTATGAGTTAAGTTAAAACATTCTATTTCAGTTTAGATTGTATATGTGACCCAGGGAATGATCATTTAGATAAGGCAGTGGTCACAAGTAGTTTAATCAGTGTTCCTTGCAATCTCTGATTTAATCCAAAGTACCTTTCTGCAGATCACACTTTGTTTTACTAAAACAGCTGTGATATTTTGGGATAGCATCACTATTGACATTACCTTCTTTAGCCTGCTCTTGTTTTCTGGTTATTCAGAAAATATTTATATCTGGAACACAAAACCCACAACAGGGATCTTTTTCTTTGTCTGGGCTGCTTGCAGGGTGTAATGTGAGTCTGTTCCTCAGGCTTATCAGCCTCTGATAATAAGCTCTATGGCTAGCAGATCAGAAGACACCGCTGAGATAGAGATATAATAATGCAGAATATTGGAAAAATACAGCAATTTCTTTTGCATTAGAAAAAGATGATGGGGAGTCTCTTAATCTCTTTTGTTTGACTTTCCTTCTCGGAAAGTGACCATAATGACAGAGAACGAGTTGGTATTTTTGAGAGATGGGTGACACTTCCTTGGGTAAAACCTTGTTAGTATAATTACCTATGTGTCTCCTAAATATATTCTTTAACAAAAAGAGAGATGGTAACTAAAATAGAGTAGTTCTGAAATTGCAAAACAGGTGTAATGAAGGAAAACAAATATAAGAAAATTATTTCAGAAGTCAGTAAAAAATACTATATAAACGTAGTAATTGTTTAGCATTTTATTTTAGGGTTTACAGTTCAGTTTTATTCCTGATGAGAATTTCTAGTGGTGTTTTTCTGGCTGACAGTTGAAGAATGGGATTGTTAACTCATTTGCATTTTGGAAGTATCTTTTGATCCTTATGGGGTACCTACTGAGAATATACAATTTCTCCTGTAGTAATCAGTGGTGAATGTGCCTTATAAATCAGCTTCACAAAACTTGTCAGAAATTTACAGCTTTATTTGTTTGCCACAATTTTGCCCTTTTTTGCAAGTTAAAATACTGCATGGTTCAGTTTGTGTCCTGATTCTGGCACTGGCATTGGCGTCTGGTATTGAGTAAAATTATGAAGATCACATGAAGTGTTTATTTATATGTTATGTAAAGTACTCATGTTGATGATATAAGAGTGAGAACATATTGTTTGAGTGAAATGGCACTCTAGAGCAATTCTTACTGTTTACCATCTGGAAATATCCGACATTTTTAGCACTGGTGTGGATCTGTAGGCTAAACCTGACCAGCAACAAGGAAGTGAAGCCTAGAAAAGAAGAACCTTTGCAGGTCAAGTTAACCTTAGTTCCGGTGCCTCCATATAGAGGGCTGGAAGTTACCATATCATAATGAGAGTCTATGTATCAGTTACACACCTGAGCTATTGCTGAAGAGTCTCTTGGAAAACACCTCTTGATGGAGACTCTCCAGCTATGGAGGAAAATGTGTGATAGGAGAGGTGGGAGACAGGGAGTGAACAATTCAGCTTTTCTTTTCTTTAAAAAAGTTTTTTTTTTGTTGGGCTGAATTTTGGATTTTTTGTTCTGTTGTTTCTCCTGATCTTAGTGCCTTAGTAGGTGGAAGGTGAGAAGCAAACCAGGTGACTGGATAGCCTCGCTGAAAGTTAAGTTTGGTTCCTTAATAGGGATTTTTATGTAACGGGGATTTGCATGTAAGTATTTGCAAGTGTGTGGTAGCAATTTATTTTAGTGAAGAGTAGGGAAAGCAAGCATCAGGGAAATATCAAAGCTGTTAAAGGTTTTGGCAGGCCAATGTCCCCAAAGTGAAGCCAGCCATTTGATGATGAATAAAAATGGGTTTCAGAAAAACAGCCTGCAATATATTTTACACCTAGGGATAGAGCAGGCTGCTGTTTCTGATAAATGAGAATCTGAGGTTTTCTTACGTTTATTGTAGTGTGATGGTAGTAATACATTTAATGCATGTAAGTGCCCCCTCAGCCCTTTTTCCCCCTTGATTTGGTAGTGTTCTGTATTGATGCATTTCACAGTGTAACTGTGCTTTTAAAGTTGCTTTTTTTCCCCCACAGCTTAAAACTATAACTGGATTTGAATACTCAGGACTAGTTAACTTCTGGAAAACAGTATAGCTTTTTTGTGCTTAATATTATAAAGCAGAATTTTCATTGTCTGCAGGGTCTGTTGTAGTGATCTGCCAGTGATAGGAAATCAACATTGTCTTGCTTCACAGGAATTAGATGTCCCCCTTTCTTTTTTCTTTTGCTCATTACTTCCTCTCTCATCTTGCCTACCTCACCATGCTGCTATTTAATTATCCTGCAAGTACAGACCTGTGTGATAACAGAGCTGAGATAATGAATTGCTTGAGGCATAAAGTAGAAGATTGATATGCAACAATCTAATGGACAGATGTGTTGATGCAGCCTGCTTTCAGTGTATATCCACTGAAAAGGATCCAAGGAAATTAAGCAGCCTCAGAGACAGAGGAAGGGAAGATGCTGTTACATCTTTGTAGTTCCATAAGCTGCACAGACACTCTCTTAGCTTTGGGGATGGCAGAAAGAGGATGTGAATTCATTTAGGAATGTACTTATTTGTCATTTGGGGAATAAAAAAAAAATGGTGGTGTTTAGAGAACAGTCTGAGAGGTTTTATATGTTCAGGTGAAACCTCTAGAGCTTAGCTTTTTAAATTTAACTTTCTGTCTTGCATTAATTTACTGAAAAGACAAAACTTTGGTATCTTTTAAGCCTTACCACAGAAACAAAAAAGCAGAGTAGAGGCCATCTTTTTTCCTCCCCATTTGGTCAAATCTATATGCTTGCAGACAGAGTGAAAAGGTGATTGTAGACATAGGATTTTTCTTTCAATTAAAATACTGTATTATGGTTTTTCTTGAAAGAGAGAATTTTAGTTGGGGAAACTGTGGAATTCTGTGATGTGAGTTTGAGCTCTTTCCAATACAAGGAAGAATGTACGTTATAAAATATATAAAATTTTCAATGTACCATACTACCATGTGTACCTTGCATACCGTTTCTCAGACTCTATGCTTTGTAAGCACATTATCATTGATCAATAGAAGAACTGTATTTAGTCTTTTTAGCTGAAGTAAAATGGGTGGCCTTCCTTCTTCCATAGGTCTTTCTGTATTTGTTCTTTTTCTGCAGCTAGTACTACTAAAATTCTTTTGAGAAGATAAGGTAAAAAGAAAACACTAGTGTGTAGTTTGATGAGGGATATTTATAATTGTGTAATATTGCCTTGTTGGATACCACGGTCTCTGCTGAAATATTTGCACTCTCAGCGTTTCTTTGTGCCATATAAAGTGTGTTGCACCGTTTATCTTCTGGCAGACAAAAAGTTTAGGTTTTTGCAAGGCTTCTTGGTTGCCAAAATAGGACTTTTTTGTTTCCTAATCATCCTTATTCATCTTGGTTAGTGCATTTAGGGCTTTTTTTTGTTTGTTTGTTTGTGGTTTTTTTTTGTTTTTTGTTTGTTTGTTTTTTTTTTTTTTTTTTGATTTTTTTTTTTTTTTTTTGATTTTTTTTTTTTTTTTGTGCACTCAGGTTTCCGTATCTCTTGTTTTAGTGACTCAGCAAGTTGCTGCAGTTGAAAGTGACCCAGAGGACACTTCCATCTGGCTTGCCACGTGTTCTCTGGAGGGGATGAAGAGGGCCCAGAGCGCTGTGTTCTGCATTCTGCACCTTCTTTCATGCTGCTGGTCAGTGTCAGGATGCTGCTGTCGCTTCTTGTCCTTGCAGAAGTAGCTGTATCCTCCTTCTCCAGTTCTCTGGCAGCAGTAGTGTCAATAGTTCAATTCTCTGACATACCAAGTGTTTTTTTTTATCTTGTTTCAGGGCTGTGGCTGTGTTTGTAGTGGTTAGCAGTGATCACTTGCTGCTGTTAGACAGATAAGTTGGTAGTTTAGCAGCATAGGGTGAACTGAGGACAACACACTTGTGAAGAAGTGGGGTAAAATTTGTGTTGGCATCTGAGACTAGACCATTGTGGTAAATAATCCACTATTCACAGAGCCAAGAAGAGACACATACCACAGCACTGTGTTTGGGGTGCTTATCAGCAGTCTGGAAGAAAAGGTGAGAAGGAGCTTGAAGGTGAGCCTTCCACATCAGAGGACAGTGTACTGGTTTAGAGGTCTTCCAGTCTTGCCTCTTTGTATGCTGTACATGCAGATTATCCCCTTCCTGCTTCAGTGCTTTAGTATGAAGCGTAATTGCTATAACAGGAGAGACTGAGATGTGCTCAGGTCAGTCATTACTGGCTGTTTTATACCAACCACAAGCTAGTGGATTACTCCATTAGTGGTTTCTTTCAGACCTGGATGGTTTGCAATGCATAGCTTTAGCAGTGTTAGGTTCTATACCACATCCTGAGCATCCTTGTTTTCTGCCTTTCATGGAACTAGTGAAAAGGGAAACATGATCTATGTTCCACAGCCTGGTGTGACTTTTCCCCTAATTGTAAATGAGTATGGAAATTCAGCTTTTGTGCTTGCAAACTTTTGCTGAATGGGTGGTAGTGACTTGTTGCAGAATACTTTTCTAACAGTCAGTGTCCTGGAAATAGGAGCTATAAAGAATATCTTTGTTGGTATTGTGTACTTCTGGTGTGAGAGCATCGGTGTGGTATGGACCGTCAGGACAAACAGTGACGAAAGATTTCTGAAGCTTAGTCTTGGAAGTTGCGGTTTATTGCAAAGGGCGTGGGTACAGGGGGCCGGCTTAAAGCTGCCAGCTGCAGCTTGGAGCAGGCCCAAAAGACAGGGGGAAAGAGAGAGAGATAGAGCAAGAGAGAGAGAATGCAAAAAGATGCCCGAAGTTCCCATTACAATACAATAAATCTTCTTCCATGCTGAATATTCTAATTCTCACTAACCAGTCTAATACAAGATACAAATCCTATAGCATTTACATATAGCCTATAAGAATCATTACGTTGCCATACTGCATTACATTTTAAACCCTAAAAACTGCTCTTTGGACCCCTTCTGCCAAACTATTGGGGTCTGCTCTGACCCTTGGACCTGTCTGCAAGCAGAGGGTATTGTTCAATCAGAAGGAGATTACCGTCAGCCGGCCATACCATTGTTTTCCAGTTGTTCAATAACTAAGGCTTGGTATCTCAAAGCTTGCTTTCATTCCAATCTTGCCTATAGTTTCTATATTCTCAAAATCTTTTGCCAGGTAATCATATATATAAGGTTTTCCTATTTCATCCTTCCCAACACTTGGAACATCAGATTTTCTGAAAATATATGCTAGCTTTTGTTTACCTGGTAGATCTGAAATTTTCTGTAGTGTTTGCAATTGAAATGTAAGTTTTGACAAATTGTTGATATTGTACGTCTGCCACATTATGGATGATTTGCCATTTTTTAATTTATTATATATACACGAAGAAACTTTAGCTGCCTGGATTTTGGTAACAAACTGTTCCCTCTGCCTTTGATGAATGAGTTGTTACCTGATTATAGCTAATAAAACAATAGACTGTTTTAGTGGTCAAGAAATAAGAACCTAGGTCTCTGGTTTAATTAATTGCTGTTGATTTAGTATTTAATCAACTTAGTAAGTGGTTGAATAACCTCTGAAAACACTTTCTTTAACAACACAAAGTATTTAACTAAGTTAGAAATAAGTAAGTCCCAAGGCATGGTATCTTTTTTTGCAGTCATTCAATTATTCTTGCAGTGATCAGCCACACTCTTTAGGACTGTTATTATTGTCAGTTGAGATGGATTTGATTTGGAAAAGGAAAAGTCAAGTGCAACCTGTTACTGCAGCTTCTGGTTTTTCTGATATTTCCAGTGGCAAATTCAATAGGCTAGGGTGTTTAAGATCAAACCTGTGGGGAAATGTAGGGGTTTTTTAGTAGTACTAGACTGTATTTTAAGTAAGAAATGTTTAGATTATTAGATTTCAGTTGAACCACTGAGATGGTTATTAGTCTGTTTCCTAAAATTTCTCTCTGTTTTGTTTGATCTAGCCCCAATATTGGATTTTTTTGATCTGTAAGGTTGCAAGAATTTAAAAAAGCCCTGCTATTCTATTATAGCTGCTCTTGACCTTTGAATATGGTTTGTTGAAATAAAATCTCTCAAATATCAGCAATACGTACATTTTAGAAGTGCATCTTCGATTCATAAGTAAAATGTACTACATAAATATGGGCAGGTCTTACATACTTTCTTTATGAGTGTGGAAAGAAATGACTGACAATTCTGTAGTGGCTTTCAAAGGAGTTGCAAGTTTTGTGCTTTTTGTAACCTTGCAAGTGTTCCATTTCAGCAGATATTCAGCAGCGGCCTTGCTGCAGTTGATTACAGCTGTTCTGTTTTATTTTGAGAGCTTTTTGTGTTCTGCAGTATTTTATGGATACTGATATTCTTTTACTTGTCTAATTTCTTTCCATCTTATATACTGTGGTTATGTAAAATATTTTGGTGCAGCCCAGCCGCTCCTTTGGCTGCCTGCCTTCCAAAAGTGTATTTAAATGTGTAAGCTTGAATCGTATATTAAGATTAGTCTGTCTATATTAAATTACATATTAATTGTTTCAAGACAGTTAATGATGGGGCAGAGGAGGTTTAGTTCTGGCTTGACACTTTAATATTCTTCTATAGAGTTCTTGCCTTCTGTGCTTTAAAAATTCTGCATTTTCAGTCTAATATTTTGCTTTTACTTCTGTACTGCGTTCTGGAATGTGCTTAGTTTGTGATATTTTCTCCTCCCCCCACCCTCCCACTCCAAGCCTTGGTAAGCACTGGACTTTTGTCCAAGGAGGAGCTTTGCTGAAGCACAGTAGTTTTATTGTTAGCGTTGATAAAGGGCATCATGAGATTTGTAGTTCCATCTAGGAAATGAACCTCTAGAGGAGTTACGCCAGAAGCCAGTTACTCCATTCCCCAGGAAGTGCAAGAGTAGCATGTCAAAATCTTTTAGATTTGCTGGGAGTATTCTTTAGTTTAATACCTGCTCTCTCTGCTGTGCAAAGGTACTTTGAAGAAAACTAATTTAAAGAAATTGCAGGTTTAACTTTTTAATTCTATATCATTGAAACACTTTAATTGTTCCCTGTGTGTATACATGTTGTTACTCTATTTTATTTTGAAATGCAGATACTCATTGTGCCCTGAAAAGAGAATGGCTGTTCTCTTTGTATGTTAGGTTCATAAAGTATGTCAACAAACTGATCTTTCCTGAAAGCTGAGGCTAGTTAATGAGGCACTCCAGCTTTCATTATGGCCTGCAGGAGATGGTATACCACTTACCAAGAAAGAGGATTTGGGGACTAATTGGGAAAGAGTGGCTGTTTTCAGCTGTGACATTCACAAGTACAGAACAGTACTTCTATGGAAAACCAGGACTGAAGCATTGATTCTTAGTCTAGGTTAAGACAATATATTCAAAATGGTCAGTGATCATGTGGTGCAAGATTATGTGTTGCTAGAAGGAACTGATAAATAATCAGAAGAATCTTTGAGAATTATTTTCTAATAGCTTGTGCTCATTTGTGAAGAAGGCAACCCCTGGTTCATATAAAGACCCAGTTGTCCTGATTAGTGCCTTTATCTGTGTGTTTTTAAGTGAGACTATGTCCCCTGCAGGTATGAGCTTTTGTCAAAACACAGTTATTCTGCTGAATGCAGAAAATGCGGTTAGGGTGAGCTGGACTGAAATGTGAGTAAAGTTGTGTTGGTTGTGCATGGCCTGGTTTTTGGTAGCAGCAGGTCACAGAGGTGGCTTCTGTGAGAAGTTGCTAGAAGTTTCCATCATGTCCAGCAGAGCCTGATGGGTCTGAAGATGGACATGTTGCTGGCCAAAGCTGGGCCAATTAGATTTTATGGTAACACCTCTGGATAACATATTTAAGAAGAAAATCAAAACAAAGTGGGGGCACAGTGTTTTACTATACAGAGAAGAGGAGGGGGAGAGAACATGTGCGGGAAACAACATGGAGACACCAAGGTCAGTGGAGAAGGAGGGGGAGGAGGTGCTCCAGGTGCCAGAGCTGAAATTCCTCTGCAGGTCGTGGTGATGACCATGGTGAAGCAGCTGTGTCCCTGCCGCCCATGGGGATCCCCGGGGAATGCAAAGATCCACCCACAGCCGGTGGGGGTGCTACTCATGCTAGAGTGGGTGGATGCCTGGAGGAGGCTGTGATCCAGTGGGATACGCTGTAGAGAGAGGGGGTTTCTGCTTCCAAGTTGGAGCAGCCTGTACTTGGAGGACTGCGCCCCGTGCAAGAGTGACTCATGCCGCAGCAATTTTGTGAGGACTGTTTGCCTGTGGGCGGGAGTCACGTTGCAGTGGTTTTGGGAATACTGCTGCTCATGAGATTGGAACTGCATTGGAGAAGTTTATGGAGAACTGTCTCCCGTGGGAAGGGACCCCATGGTCTCACAGAGGAAGGACTTCTCTGCCTGAGCAGTGGAAGAAGATCTGGGGTGACAAACTGATCAAAAACTCTGCCCTGTCTCCGTGCACTGACAGTGGGAAGGAGAGAGACGTTTGGGGGGGGAAGTGGTTTTAAGGGCTTATTTTACTTCTCATTACCCTCCTCTGATTTTGTTAGTAATAAATTTACTTTTTACCTCTAAGTTGTGCCTGTTTTGGTCTTGGAGTGTATTTCCCCAGTCCTTATCTCTGATCATGAACCCTTTATTTTTTTCTTTCCTTTGCCCACTACAGCAGGGGAGGGTGAGTGAGTGGCTTTCCTGGGTTACTGGCATTTGGCCAGGGTCAAATCATGACAGTATTCTGTTGTAATCATTCTAATTTCAAAGACTTTGAGTTTCTGCTTTGGGAGGGACTGGAGTGATAAAGTGTGTGTGGATGGGAGGTGGTGAACATTCTTTAAGCGGATTAATTTTGAGTTGACTTACATGCTTTGATCCTTTCCATCTGCAGTTTGGCTTGTTTTAGCTCGCTAGTATAGGGATGGCAAATTCCCATCTTCCTTTTTTGTTTGGAAAATTGCTTATAGCTCACACATGGCTGTAATTGGGGAGAGATTGTTCATTCTTGCCTGCAGGAGGACATTTCTTTGCTGACACAGAGTTCCAAACTAGATAGAAGGAATGCAAGAAGAATGTAAATGGGAAGCAGGGCTGCACAACTCCTAAGTTACAACTCTTGAAGAAATTGATACTAATTGTCCAGAACACCGTCATGTATTCTGCAGGAAATAAAATTGCGCAGTAGCACTCTTAGCCTCCGATGTGTCTCAGTGTATAATGCTGTGGTTGTCTGTACTACCTGGTTACTGTGTAGAAACTTCAGTGAGTTTAAGAAAATTTTATTTATTGACAATCGGCAATAATTCACTCTCACAAACATGTTTTTCTTATTTATTTCAACTTCAGACTTCTTAAATATGGGTAGAAGGGATCATATACATTTATGTGACCTGAAAACAGGCAAGGGGACGGTGATAACAAATTTTATGCTCTGCTTCTCAACCAAACATCTTGAAGACTCTTAAGCTTGTGCTCTGTTGAACTTGTATTGCCCTGCCTCCTCTCAACTTCTCTTTTAAGTCAAGATTTTCCAAAAGAATGAGAATTTTCTTTGCATTGTATTTTCTCAGAATTCTGCTTGGGTTCTTATCCTGCAGTTAAGATAGCACTGGTTGGGTTACAGAGGGATTTAATCCCCTACCTCTTCCCCACCCCAGAAGACATTTTGAAAAGTCTTGTATGTGCACTTGCGTCATTTGAAACTTTTTGTCTCTCTAAGGGTATTTATTTCTTATTAAGATAGAAACTAGCAGCACACAAACCAGGGTCCTGGCATAAGCTTATAGCGTTTTTTTTTGTTTTGTTTTGTTTTTTTTTTGTTGTTGTTGTTTTTTTGTTTTTTTGGTTTTTTTTTTTAGTGGAAATTCCCCTGGTGTTGTTTCCACATCTAAAGATTTTAGGAGTTTTCTTTGGATTGGGATCACTCTTTGATTGTTTTAAGATCTCACAGAATTTTGTTCGGAAATGTGTTTGACAAATGCTATTTTCTAGGATGAATAAATGTAGTCTGTCCAGCTTTGATTGATGACTTACCTTGATGCTTTTGTAGTTTGTGGCTCATTCCAGATGCATTTGGCTCCTAAGGAAAGATTATGAAGCACTCTTCTCACCTACCTCAGAGGTCTTTTTAGAAGAAACCAGGGGCAGTTGAAATCTGAACTCACAGTGACAGTCACCTGCTGGTAGCTGGGCCTCTGCTAACAGGAGATAGTGTATTTGAGATTAAATTTGAGTAAACTGAATAGAGCATGGGGGTGGGGTTTTTTTTGTGTTTGAGAGATCTTGGGTGACGTGGTAGTGTTAAAAAAAATAAAAATTAAAAGAACTAGAAATTCTGCCATCTGCTACCATTTTTCAGGAACAGTAGTGGTTTCTAGTAATTGAATTGCTTTCTTAACAAATGTCTCTTTAAGAAAAGAAGCTGATGACTAAAGCAAGTTGAATGAGTCAAAGAATGAACTGTGCAATACCTGTAAAAAATTTTTTTTTTTTTTTTTTGAGGACTGTGTTAAATATTGGCACTTATTATATGAGGACCTCTGGGGGGCCTTGGAGGATAATTGTTGCTGTCTCTGTGGAAGAATTTGCTTCTAGATTTAGATAGGTCAGTCAGGGGTGAAGAGGAAGTCTTAGCGTATGTCATGATACAAGTAAGCATTGCAGTAGATTGTAAGATATACAAGCTTATGCTGACTGGAATGCTTGGAAATGACAGCATGCTTTGGACAACTGTAAGTCTAAATTCCAGGTCATCTTGATTCTGCTAGAAACTTAGATGACCTTGTAGGATCATCTTGCTTTCCTGAGACCGAGCTCATGGGAACACTGAGTTACATGAATGAAATCTTAATCTCAGTTCAGGCAGTCTGATGTTTGAGGATACTTCACATAAACCAAGAGGTCTGTAAGGGGTTCTCTCATTTTCACAAAGCACATTCAGTCACAGAGAGACTGTTGAACACAGCCCTCCTTCACGAGTCAGAGTAATAGAAAGATAAATTTTCTGCAAAGTGTTACTATGACAAGACATATCATTTAGTCTGAAGACAGCTGTCTGTACTTGCAGCACCTGCAAGCAGTAAGAGCAAAAAGGGCACTTACATGTGTGATACAGGAATTATACAATTAATAGGTTTAGTATGTATGCACGGAAAAGATTAATTTGTCATGGTTGAGTGAATAGAATACAGTAGTTCAGATTGCTAAATTACAGAATTTGGTTTGGGTTAACTTTAAAGAATTTTATCATTTATTCTAAGAAAAATACTTCATCCTTTGTTTGCTTGCAAAATGGTATCTCCTTGTTTAAAAATATTTGCACTGGTATTAATGTCTTACTACCTGTTCTGTCAGCACTAAATTTTGATTTCCAGAGTTCAAATTGCTATCATATATAAACACAGTATGCTCGTGACTGTATGGAGGATGTTGTGGGGATAGGTTGGAGTCTTGAGTGCACATGGTGAACTGTGGTGTGTTAGGTTGTTCAAGGTGGTGAAAGAAAAACTGGAAAGCAAAAAGATAGACAATTAATTGCAGGTAGGGCAAGGTGACAGTTGCAGTCAGTGTGCAGGCTGTGAATTGAACTTAAGCTGAACTGAAAAGTGGTCTGAACAGCTGTCTGGCAATTTGCTTTCCTTTATGCGTTTCCCCCTGTGCCACTGCCCTTCTTTCTACCCCCTGTAAAAAAATGCAGACCTAGTGGTTTCTGATACAGGTCTGAACTGAAATGTTGCCTTCATCTGTGGTAATAATATTGGAAAGCTTTTTCAGATGCTTTGGTAAACATTTTTATTTCTCACTTAACTGCTTTTTTGATGTACAGAGGAGAAATGGATATACATAGAGCATATCCATGTGGTTGTGTAGGGGTTAAGTGCTATTTAAATATTGTTATGGTGAGGGGAAAAAGGCTTCTAATTCTAGTGAAGTATTTTTGGAATTTGCCCTGTCAGTTAGTAATATTTCACTAATTAAAGCAACCCTTTATTTTAAACAGGCTCACAACAGTTCATCTGGAGAACTGGCTTGTGGGCAAACTGAGGTACATGCATTCATCAATGTTTAAGCATATATTATATGCTGATGTGTCTGAAGTAATGCTTTTAACTTGGAAGAAGGTAATCACATTTGTACATTCCTTGCAGTTTCTCTACTGCTGAGGGTTGCAGCTTATAAAAAAATTAACTACCTTACAATCTTGTGTGTAGTGAAAATTAGCAAACAAAGCAAGTATATAGTCACTGGGCACTCTTTGGCAGTTAGTATCAGGTTTGTTTGGCAACATTAAGGAATTATAAATCTTTGCTGAAATAACGTTATGAAGAGGTGGTTCTCTCTTTTCCCCTTCCTCTTATGTACACTCTTGCTTGGGAGAGCAGTGTATATTCTGACTGTAGTTTGCTCAATATGTTTATATGTGTTTGTAGAAAAGTGAGTTCTTGTTTGGAAATTCTACTTTTGCTGTAAAGGAAAGGACAGGACAGGGCCTATGTTGATGTACAGTGACAAATGAAATAATTTGCACATTTTCCTGCCCTAAACTGTATTATACAAAGAAAGTCATATAATTCTAAAAGGTCAACATAAAAATCTTGAGTAGATAACTGTACAGTTGCAGGTGGTGTTTTCCCAATACTGCAGAATCACTGCTTGCTCTTAGTTGCTTGGTTTTTTCAAATGGTTTGCTGCTTGTTAAGAAGTCTACTTTGACAGATAAAAATATTTTGGAAGAATAAAACCTCTAACCAGCTATCTTTTTGGGTGAAATCTCTTAAGAGATGAAGACCTGCTAATATTTTTGACTTAACTGAGACTTGGTAGCTTTTTGTTGAAAGATTACCTCTTCTTCATTAATATATGATTGCAAACGCACCCCAGGTTTTGACAAAACAATATTTGTGCTTCCCCTTCACAACATTTATAGAAATACTGGGCTGCAGACCTCTCTTGTCAACAAAACTGAAAACAAACATGTCCAGGCAATAAAGATACTTCAGAATTTTAGTTGATTTCAGCAGCAATATTGATATACTACGTGATATACTCTGTAATAATGAAAATGTTACTGGAATAATTGGATGTCAAAACTAAATAAGCCTTATAAATAATCATTCTATGATCTCACATGTTTTTGGTTATAAATTTCCATGAAATTTCAGATTTTGGCAAGTGTATCATGGACTATTGCTTTTGTAAATTGCTGTGATCTAGAAAATTATTTTATTTGAGGAAAGAAGTGCTTTTTTTTTCTGTGGGGAAGAAGGAGTAGTAACTGCTCTCATGATGAATGAAACCCTCTAAAAGTGCAAGAAAAGAAATCTAACCTATGATAAAGTAGAAATTATAAAGGCTTTAAACGAAACTTGTTTTCTGAGAAAAGAGTAAAAAAGCAGAGTACTTCTCCAGTGAACCAATATGAAAGTACCCTTGGTGCTATATATGTGAATGTAAACCAAAGATCCCTGATGAAGTGATACTGATGAGATTGAAGGGTATTTGATAACAAGAGTAAGTGTTTGTGGAGCTTTGTGGTTGGTAGAAGGAAGAAGTTGGTGTTTCAAGTGTATTCTTTGGACCTTTGAAAAGGATTGTGAAAATCAAGTTAAGCATGTGTCTTGGTGAGTTTTTCTGTACTTGCTGTGATAAGAGATCCTGAATTTTAGTGCCAGAGAAATAACTAGGACAGCTACTTAGATATTTAAAGTGCATAGTTTTTTGAGCCAAAAGGAAAGAGCAGGTCAGTTGAGTTAAGCAACAGTTGTATTTTAGGTAATTGTTTTTCTTGATGTAATAGTTTAACTATTTGTCCTTGGTGAGTGTTCAAGTTAATCAGCTACAGAGCAGGCACTGTATAATAAGTCCATAAATGTATGTTGTGTTTGATTTCCATTTCCACAAGAGCTTTAGGTCTTGCAGCTGGATGTGATCCTTGTACTTATGCCATTTTACATTATTCTGGTTCATTCATATGGCAATGGAGTTAAAGTTCCAAGCCTCAGGCCAGTAGTAACAAATCTTTTCCTGGCTGGATGAGAACATAGAATGGTCCCAGTTGGTTGCAGCCTGTATTAGTTAGTGACCTGAATTTATGCAATTTGTCAAGACGGCTATTTTTCTTGATCACTTGCTAGAGGTAAACATTTGAATTGGAATAGCTAACTGAAAAGGTTGAGACCATTTGGACAGACAGGCAAGAGTTTTTATCCTACCTCCAGCCTGTGACTGAAGTGACTGTGAAAATGATTATTTAAAAGGTGGGATTAAGGTTTACTTAATTAAAATTCTTTTGTGTATAAAAATCTGAGGTTTGGCAGAAGTAGGTTATAATTATGATTAATAGCTTGCTGTTGATGCATTCATTTACCACAACATGGTATGCTTTGCTGCTAAATTTTTCTTACATATTCTTTCTCAAATAGAGGTAAAGATTGAACCTGACATGGCAAGTATTTTCCCTTTCTGTATCACAAAATGCGAGTGCATCTTTTGCTCAGGACATCTGCCAAAGCCTGAACACCCTACTTTCCATAGTACTGATTCAGGTACCAGCGTGTAAAGGATGGTAGAACCGGAAGCAGTGTGCGGACTGGAAGAGGAACCTTATTTTGCTGTTTGTCACAGTCAGCAGTGTATTTGTTACCATCAGGTGAACATTGATTCCTCCTTAGCATTTTTTAAAATAGTTGTGCATCAAGAAAATATTGTCATAATATGAATGATAGTTTTAACCAGGAAGTTTTTACACTAGTGCTTACCGTTTTTTGTTTGTTTTTTTTTCTTTTGTGTGTCATTCATGTTCTTCAGTAAAAATAGAACCCTACCTAGTAGCTGCACTATGTCAGAGTTTCCTTTGATTTGCTTAGGTGGTGAGTGTGGGTTCTGTATATTATCTGTGTGGTAAGTAGCAATAAGGGAATATGATCAAAGCTTTTATCCAGTATACTACTTTAACATTAAACACTTGTGTTCAGTGGTTGGTACCACCAATCTAATAATATCAAAAATAAAGGTAAAAAGAATGCATGAAAAATCTACAATTTCAAGTAGAGTGTTTTTCATCAGGTTGTGTTTTCAAACAGGAGCACAAGAACTCCGGGATAAATACAAAATAAATGACTAACCACAACTTGTCTGCTTTCCAGTGAAAGTAATGAATTTGCATTTTGGAGCAGGATTATTGAGTAAACTTTTCTGATTTTTAGAGTGGCACTTATCCCATAAAATATTCTGTAGAAGTCTGTGTAATACTATTTAGATTCTGTTTCCTGGAAGTGGTTGATTATAAATTGATGGAAAAAAATTGTCAAAGCTTCAGTAAGAGAGCAGGAAAAAGTGAAACCAGATGATATGAAAGAAATTAAGCTTTACCCAAAAGTGCACAATGGAGATTTTAATTTTCCACATGAGGTTCTCTCCTGCTGCCTAAATTACTGAATGCAGAATTTTGTAAGCCAAAAATTTTGAGTTGTCGGGTTTAATGAAATGCAAAAAATGTTTCTGTTTTAAGTTGTTATATAAAATATGTTGGTTTAGATTACTGCTTGGAAGAGTCTTAACTACATTAAGTAAGATGAATTTATAAAAAGAGGAAATAGATAAAGACATAATTCCAGGCATATGCACAGAGTTTTCAGTTTGAGTTTCTATCACTGGTGCAGGTGGTAGCCTGTATGAGATTGCTTATTTAACTAGAGCTGTTTGCACACTGGAACGGGAACATTTGAAATACCATTGCTTCTGATCTAGAGGAATAAATTGAAGTACTTGCTTTGGTGTGGAGAGTATAAGCATTGAGTGAAGATGTTTTGGCCACAGATGTTCGTCTGCACTCTGTTCCTTGCTTAGTGTAATTCCAGCCTTTCAAAGTATAACAGCCAGACAGACTTCATGCAGTCATTAAGACTGTCTTTGTAAGTAGGTCCTATGACCTGTGCTGATAGCCTGAGTTAAAATAAAGTAGGTAAATAAGGATATGTGTAGGGAGAGGAAGAAGCTGAACTGAGATTGCCATTTCTTCATCCTGCTGAATACCTTTAATGAGATCTTTCTGCAGGCTTGGAAAAGGTTGTTATCTTATGCTTTTGAAGATGTAATGACCTGACTGATGACTTCCCTGATAAATGCACTTTCAGTGTTTATGCTTCCTTAGTGCAGTAGCTGCTGAATGCACACATGCATGCAGTGTGCAACTGTCAACTTCCATACCTATTCTATTCTGGGTGCTGTTTTCTTTCTGGAGGATAGTGGGTAGAAAAGACATATCTGAAAGATATCACTTCTGTGCTGCACACATTACCTGCTTGAAGTGCTAAACTGAAAACGTATTAGTGTAGCACACTTCCCTCAAGCAGGATTGTCAGGGTAGGAGAGAAAACTCAAGCTCTGAGCTTAAATGAAATGGGTAAAAATAC
Source organism: Sitta carolinensis (assembly GCA_032173965.1). NCBI lineage: Eukaryota > Metazoa > Chordata > Aves > Passeriformes > Sittidae > Sitta > Sitta carolinensis. The sequence goes on along the minus strand of CM063284.1, from coordinate 52,793,283 downwards.
TCACTGCATTACTATCAGTAATATTTCTTCCACTTCTTAGTGACTGATTTAGTGACATACATCTTCAGCTGCTTTTTTTCTGACCAGTGTTCTGACACATAGCTGCTTCTGTTTGTCCTTTTTTTAGTGCAGGTCTGATCTCTTCTTTTTCTTTCTCTCCTTTCTTTGCAGAATTTGGTAAATTTCCTGGTTGTTCCCTGATTGATTGTTCCTAGTAGTTTCCTTGGTAGATTTCCTGGTTGTGTTTTTTTGGTGATTTTTTTGTTTTAAATTACTGTTTTGTTTGTTTTTAATATCTGGTTCTTATAACATCAGAAATTGCTACAAGAAAACTCTTGGTAGCTCTTTGGTATTTGGCCTTGTTATCTGCATTATGTCACAAGAGGGTTAGGTTGCACATTTGTGAAGTCCTTTGTTGCTTCTGGAAAGAGGCTCATTAGGGACTATCAGGATAGAGAGGAAACATGCATGTAAACTCAATGTGTTTGTGTACCTGCAAGAATTCATCTCTGACTGTATGGGAGTTCCAGTCATTATGTAATAAAAGCAGTGTTACAGTCCCAGAGAAGACAAGGTCAGTTCATTTAACAAAGAAATAAAATAGCCATTGACAAACACTGAACTTCCATGAAAAGCAGAGGACAGTACTTTGCTGCTTTCAGACATTTCCTTTCTATGGTGTTTTCCCATACAGAACAAAGTGTTGGTTTGCTAATGAGATGAGGATAAAAGGGATAGGTTTTTCAGTGTCTGGAGTAGTTAGTATCTTAATGGACTATCCATCTGTCTCCTAATTGCTATTCCACTAATACGGATAGATGAGCAGTGGAGAGATGGAGGTGTTGAAACAAAAATGCAAAGAAGTGATGAAATGAAAGTATGTGAGATCTGCTGCTATTTTATGTGAGAGGAGTGAACCTCAGGCTCCCCTGAGGTTCCTGTCAGGAGGAGAGGGAGTGAATGACTTTTCTGTACGGGTGACTGATTCCTAGGGATATTAGGATAAAAGAGAACAGTGAGGATTTAGCTGGAGAAAGGCAAGAAGGTTGCTTTTTCTCCAGCAGGCATGTCACTCTGCCTCCATTCTGCTGGAAGGAATGAGGAATGTTGGACTACTAATGGGCATGCATTCAGACAACCCTGGGTGCTGTTTTTCTTCAGCAGGTGTTGCCCACCTCTATGCAGCTCTGGACCCATTATATTCTGGGCTGAAATCTCAGCCAGATCATAAGGGGAAAAACTTTTTGGAAAATTGCAAACATGATGAAGTTTCTCTTTGTTGTTTAAAGTTGGAGGTGGTCAACTTTAAAGTTTAAAAATGGAGAAGAAATTTATCTAATTACCAGTCTTTTTCAAACAAAAAGACTTATTACCTTCTCTTATATTACCTTTGCATCTTGTAGAAATAATTTTTCAAAGCAAGCTGATAATGCTTTGTCTCCAGAAGTTAAAACTTTTAGAAGAGCACCTGCAATTGATGAAGGACCTAGATGGTCTAGAGGAATGACCTCCTCTGAGGTGAACTGTCTACAAAGGACAAATGTGCATGAAAGAATAGTACATGAGACATAGCTCCTCTCTCTTAGGGAGCAGTGAAGTTGCTGTTACATTCAGTCATGGCTCTCTCTGGACAGGTCACTTGGTTGGGTGGCTAAGGCTCCAAACTCTCATTCTAGAACCCAGTGCGAGACTAGGTTTGTTCTGCTGCTTGTCTGTTGCATCTTGCACTGCCTTGTCTGTCTGGCTTCTAACTTGTTAGTTCAGAGCTGTAAGTGAGAGAGGTAAGGTGAAAAGCTCTGTGTGTGAGGGCCAATACAATTTTCCTTTCAGCTCCCAAGGTGTTTTATTTAATTCTGTCAGCAGGAATTAGAAGCAGCTATGTCTGGAAATCTGGATTTAGAGTATTGGGCTGTATGAATACTGTGGAGCAAACCTATCCTTTTGGATTGTTAACTTGAAACTTTGAAGTACATATCAGATCCCAGCCTGTATAAAAAGCATGTGAAAGGGTGACAAAAATGGTCAAGGGGTTGGGACAGTTACTTTTTGGGAAGGGACTAAAAAGATGGGGACTCTTCACTTTGGTTTTCCAAAAACATAAAGATGTTGGATAGGTTAACATACAGAGCTAGTTATGCAGTCACACAATGCAGAAACTCATAAGCGTCAGACGTGGTGGGAGCTTAGTTTAAAATGAACAATTAAAAGATATTTGAAACAACAGAGAGTATGACTTTTTGGAGCATTCTGCTGCAGAATGTTGTGGGGCAGACAGTACCAGCATGTTTAAAGCAAGAGTTTAACAGAACTAATAAGAAATGGGTCCCTTAGTACAAACTGTGAGGATGGGTCTGTGATGGACATTCTAGCATGCATATACATGCTGGGGCATGAACAGAGTGGGATACAGAAGGGATGGGGCTGGCTTGCTTTGCTTGAATAGTGTCTCTCTGAAACAAGAATGAAATACTTGTGTGAAGAAGGTGGATGCTGTGCTAACTGCTTGAAACTGTAATACAAGATATTTTCAACAAGCTGTGAAAAAACTACTTTCTGTCATTGTATATTACTTTTTTTGTCCCTTATGCTTGTACAGTAAGGCAATTTTGTACTACCAAATTACATGACTTTTTTCTTTTTGACGTAAACTGTACTCACCTGGTTTGATGAGACATTTTTTTCCTCACTAACTTTGCCATGTGTTCTCACTTGAATCACAACTCGGGAGAAGACTCTACTTGGAGATGTACTGCTGGCTCAGGTTGTATGATCCTAAGTCATAGTTCTCGTCTCTTGCTTGGTCTACTTGTTTATCTTTCTGATACCTTGAATGAATGAAGAAGAAATGGGGTGTCTATAACATAAATACTCCATTGTCTTTGAAATTCCCCTGGAGTTATTTGGTAATAGTGTTAGTAGAATAACTAGCTATTTATGTACATTTTAGGATTTGTGTGTAAAAAAATAATAATTTTTTTACATACATATATATACATATGTATGCTATGACTGTAGAAATAATCTTTGTGAGTGAAACAGCCAGAAATGCCTTATTTCAGCCAGTGTAAAAGTACTTTGGTGTTCTAATCCTTTCGCCACCATTCCATATTCTTGCCACGTAACATAGATTCTGCAATATTTATATATTCATAATAATATTTATATATTATGAATTTATATATTATTAATATTTATATATTCACTGGTGGTACTCGTGGATATACTTAAATGTGCGCGATAGGTTTAGTTAATGTTATTTGGCCAAAATACAGTGGTACTATGGAGAAAAAAAGGGTTTCTAGCGTTTTTCTAAAACATTTCTAACATTTTCTAATGTTTTTCTAAAAGTTTTCTAAACATTTTCTAAGAGATTCTCATGTATGAGAGCTGCAGAGAATCTCATGTTATGCTCTTTGCCATTTCTGGGAAGTTCTTCATTGTGTATTCATATTGTCCTTGTGTGAAACTTTTGACATATTTTATCAGTAGTTTATCACTAGTCTATCACTTTTCATAGTCACCAAGAAGCTGTGGTCAGCCCTGTTTTAAAAGCCAAGTTTAGAGGGGAGATGGATAATATATTACTTGATCTGTATGCACAGTAGGCATTCTTAAATACTTTTCTGGAAATGAAACCTGCAGCAAATGTGGAGTACCTGTTCAGGAGGAGGAAAGTTAAAAAGTGCTCTTTTATTGCATGGAGAGTAGAGAAACTCAAAACTATTTTGTTTCATCAGTATAATACCAACAGTTGTATTCTGGTCTGCTCTATCTTATTGGTATTTGCTTAAGGAATGATAGTTATGGGAAAGTGTAAGTAACCTGAAGGGATTTTATTCTTTGATTTTTCCCTGAGATCTTTAAGTAACTGGGCAGAAATCATGCAACTTCTGTGGTGCACTTCAAGTAAGAAGGAAGAGAGGAAGTGGAGAAGTAACAGAAGTAATAATGAGCAAACTTAACAGAAAGGTGAGAGGTGACATTCCTCTGTTTGGTGTGCTGTTTTTTCGTTAGTCATGTGATTTATTTATATAGCTTAGTTTTGCAAAGGTTTCCTTTTTTCAACTGGGGCTAAGCCTTTTCATGAAGACTTTTTTCAGTCATCTCTTATCTGAACCTTTCTTTTGGACATCATGTCTATGGACATTTCTCTAACCTATAAAAAGTGGTGAAATACCTAGTCTGGTAAGACATTGCTGGCCCCTCCCTCCACGTATTTAAAATATTAGTTGTAAGCATGGTATCATCCAGTGGATTTAAAGCTACCTTGGAGAGTAGAAGAATGCACAAGGAGAGTCGTACGAAATTGGTTATAGGTTGATAAGTTAGAGGATAAGAAAAAGGAATTTGTATGACCACAGGTGAGAAGGGAACAAAACATATTTTTGCTTCGTATGATTCCGCTGTTATGCTAAGAGGCAATGTAAAATTCAGCAGGACTGGAGTCTGACATAGAGAAAGTTAATAGGGCTTTGTATGTATGTTTATAATTGTACGTATGATTATAATTTTCTTTTAGCTGGAATGTGACATGGAATTTTACAAGTTTTGGAGATGGAGAAATAATGTACAAACAGGTTTTGGCTTCCTCATCAACAAAGAGCAACACCTGAAATAAATTATTTAATTTCAAAAGTCTAATAATTTTTGCTGAGATTTGTATTTTCTCATAAATATAACAGTCACTGCCTGGATGACTTTGTAGGGAACCAATTCTGTTCAGCTAAGTGCCTTTTTTTTAGTTTGTTTTTAATGGACCATGTATGTGTGTGAATATAGTTACATAGTTTTCTTGAAGATTATTTGAAAAGGTTTAATTTAAAAAATATTTCCTTGATTATTTAATAAAAGATCTAAACCCTCTGACTGCTTCTTTAAAGAATGAACTGTTATCACAATTGCAGTTTACATGTTGGATGATGAAGTGGAAATAAATTAATGTTGCTTTGGTCTGTTATTCATTGAAACATTAACTGTTGTGATGTGATATTTGGGAGTAATATTAGGAATACCTGTTCGATAGATGTAATGAACCAGTGCTAAGTCTCTGTCAAGAAGGAATTGATGTATTGGTATTGCCAAAACAAAGTTGTGGATCTTGACTGTTTGAATCTGTATTGGCTTAATTTCAGTCTGGAGAGTTTTTTATGTAAAATATCTTTGACAGAGTTGCTGTGAATTTTGCATCTGATGATGTTTAGCCTTTAGCTACCTAGTGAAAATGCTCTGTCATGAGTAGTAGTTGAAATTCATCATAGCTGAGGATGCCTTTGTAAGTTTTTACACAGTCTGCAGAGCTACATTGATTTAAGTCTGGGACATCCAGCTTCATTAGATCTCTGCATGCTATAGAGAGAACAGCATGGCAAAATATTTCCAGAGTAATTTTCATAATGCTATCAATTGAGCCCACATGTAATTACAGCCTTTTCTTTGGGCTGTAACCCAACCTGCATCTGGAGCCTGTGGTTCTGCACTGTTCTCTTCCAGTTTTTGCTCCTAAAAATTATATGCACTTTAGATTCCAGTTTTGAGCCTTGTGAAGGTAGCATTGCTTGCTGTCTGGTGTATTTGCTTTGCCTTCCCTCCTCACTGCCCCCCCCCCCCTTCTTTTTGTATATTTTTCTTTCTTTTTCCTTGGTGTCTTTCTTTGTGATTCTCCAGAAAAGCTGTACCAGGTGAAAACAACAAACCCTTGTCTAGGCTTCTGTAGGTTTCACAGTAGGTTATGCTGAGTTCTTGTACAAGGAGATTATAAGTTGTGAGTACTGAATTTCCTAAACGAACTGTTAAACTGAATTGCTTGGAGAGCCTATAGTGGAATGTACTTAAAATGAACAGCAGGGAACAAAACATATACATTTTTAAATGCAGATGCCAAGACTGCAATGCAGAATATTTCCTAAATGCCACAGAGAAAAATTGCATTTGATGTTTATGCTGTAAATTAAATGGACAGACTGATAAGTTGATCAACTAATGTCAAGACCTACTTACACTAAACTTCAGCATATAAACTGTGAGTTATGACAATTTTCTTTCTTTGTAATAGTGGAGTTGTCAAGGTTTGCAAAGGAGCATTTGTAAGGTAGGAAATAAGGAGAAGCAGGCCTAGCCACAGAATAAATTTACAGTGAAGTTTATCCATTAATTTCTTCAGAAGTGCAAGCTGTGCTAAACTCATTTTCAGAGATAGTCACAAATATGTCCAGAAGTAGAACTCTGCAGGGAAGAAGGGAGGATAAATCTAAAATGAGAATTGTGGGGTTTTAAGTTTACAAAGAGAAACCGCAGCAACCAGTGGAGATTTTTTTTAAATTTTTTTTTTAATATATATAGAAGAGGCTGTGGAAATGAGTGACTCCCAGCTGTTTGGGAACAACGCCCTAACCCAGTATGGCACAGAACCTCCTTGTGTTTGATTAGAGAAATCACCTGCATGTAATAACATTTTTTCTTCCTCCTAGACTCCTGTCTCCTGTAGTTTCAAAGTCAAAAAAACCAATCATGACAGAGATTTTTCAAAACTAATAACTTTGATCTGTTTGCCCTCAGCTATGTTCCTGTGCAATTCTGGAGTTCAGCCGTTCTTTTTATTTATTTTTTGGTTTTTTAATGACTCATATTTCTACACAACATCTTCCAGTTTTACCTGAAGTAACATGCTGCAAATGTCATACATGGAAATTTGTGTTTTTCATTTCTACAAGGAGTAATTAAAGTGTCTGATTACCCTGGTTTTAGCTAGGGTAGAGTTAATTTGTTGTCAGTAGCTGTTACAGTGCTTTGTTTTGGATTTGGTATAAAATGGTGTTGATAACACACTGATGTTTTCTGTTTTGCCAAGTTGTGTTTATACGAAATCAAGGACTTTTTTCTCTCTCTTGTCTCATGTTCCGCTGGTGAGGAGGTAAGCAAAACAATCTGTGAGGGCGTGTAGCTGGGACAGGTGACTTGAACTGGCCAAAGGGATATGCCACACCAGAAAACATCATGCACCATACAAATAAACTGGGATGAACTACTGAAAGGGTGGCCGATCTACATTCAGGGAGGGTGGTCTGGCATCAGTCAGCGGGTAAGCAATCAATTGCATTTGCACCACTTATTGTTTCCTTTCTATAATCATTATTATTTACCATTGAAAATAAATTCAATAATTATCACTAAATTGTTCTTAACATACAAGTTTCACATCAGTTCTTCTCTCCTTTCCATTTGGGGGGGAGGGGGAAGAAAGAGGGGAGCTGATCGAGCAGCTGTGTGGCGCTTAATTTCCATATGGACTTAAACCACAGCAGACCCCTTCCTGGGTTTTGTCATCAAAAAGACTAGTGGGTTGACCCTGACTGCATGACAGGCACCCACCCAAGCTTCTCTATCACTTTTCTCTGCAACTGGACAGGAAAGGGCTCATGAGCTGAGATAAGGACAGAGTGAAATGACTTGCCAAATGCCATCATGGACAAACCAGGCTTGAATTAGAGATATTAATTGAATTTATTGTTAACAAAATGAGAGCAGGCTAATGAAAAATAAAGTTAGACCTTAGAAATACCTTTCCCGACCCCTATGTTTTTCCCAGCTCTACTTCCTCCCCCCCAGCAGTGCAGGGAGGTGGGGAATGGGGATTAATATCAATTGATGACAAGTTGTTTCTGCTGCTGCTCAGGGAGAGGAGTCTTTCCCCTGCCTCCAGCATGAGGTCATTTCCACGGAAGACAGCACTCCACAAACTCCTCCAATGTGAATCTCTCCCACAGGCTACAGTTCTCTGTGAACTGCTGCAATGTGGGTCACTGTTCTATGGGTCCTTTGAAAACAACCTGCTCCAGTCTGGGTCATCTTCCATGGGGTCACAAGCCTTGCTAGGAAACCTGCTCCCTCCTCTGCATGGGTCTCCAGGTCCCTGCCAGGAGCCTGTTTCAGCATGGGCCTCCCACAGGTTCACAGCCTCCTCTCAGGCATCCGTCTGCTCCAGTATGGGTCTCCTCCGTGGGCTGCAGATGGATTTCTGCATCCCTGTAGTCCACCATGGGCTGTAGGGAGACAGCTGCTTCTTTGTGATCTTCACCATGGACTGTAGAGGAATCTCCACTCCCATGCCTAGAGCACCTCCACCCCTCCCCCCCCCCCCCCCCCCCCCCTCTACTAACCTTGGTGTCTGCAGAGTTGTTCCTCCCATGTATTTTCACCCTTCTCTTCTCTGGACAAAATTATATCTGCACGATAGGTTTATTCTTTAAAATGTGATCATAGAGGTGTTATTACCATTTCTGATTGGCCCAGCCTTGATCTGCAGTGGCTGTCTTGGAGCCAGCTGGTATTGACTGTGCTGGAAATGGTGGAAACTTCTATCAGTTTCTCATAGAAGCCACTGCTGTAGCCACTCTGCCCAAACCTGGCCATGCAAACCAAATACACTATGAAGTGCTGTATACAATTCAATTTTATTTCTCAAATGGTTCTTCCCCTGTTTCAGACTTCAAAGGATGTGGACTAGTAGGTTATTTCTCTCACTAATTTCTGCTGATTAATGCACCTTACCATTGGAAAGATTTTCCTGAAAGTATAGACTAGGGTTTATTCCTGCAGTCTCTTATTTATTGTTTATGGACATAAGTGAATTATCTTGGCTTTACACTGTGGGTAAGACCAACAATATTTCCTGAAGCTGTTCTTAAGATGAAGCTGACTGAACCCCCAGTGGGCATAGAGCCCCCAGACTGCTCAGTGTGGTCAGTTGTAATCTCTTCTCCTCAGGGCTTTTGTTGAGTTTTGGATAGGCTCATGTGGAGGCTGTTATGTGAAAAGTGTCATTGATTTTTATGATTGTTCTTGTGACTGTCATGTAGTTGTGTTGTAGTTATTTTTTGAGCCAGTAAACCTTTTGCCTAGAACCACGTTGGGTTGCTTAAAGCCACAAAGAAATCTTGTGATACCTCTTTACCATGTTACCTTATGCATTGCACCATGCTGGAAAACTGTCTCAGCTGACATATAGGTAGAAGTCTGGTGCTGCAATGGTCCATCCATGGGACAGGTTTCTGCTTCTAGACACTTGTGCTGCTAAAGCTCAGCACAGGTGTTAGTGTTGAATGCAGGCTTGTTTGCAGTATTTTAAGTACAGTAAGGTGCAAATGTGAAATAAAAATGAAGAAATGTGAAGAGCATTTGGAGGTTTACATTGTCTAGTGAATATATTTTTATTTCTGAACAGATAACTGATATTTCCAAAAAGTCTGCCAATAAACAGAATGTTGTTCTGTACCGTCTAGAAAAGGTAATGGCTGTCAAAGGCTTTTGGTAAAGGCTCTGTTTTTTTCCCTAAATGTTTCCTAAGTTATAGAAGCCATAAAGTACCCATTGCTGATATGGTATTGACTTTTTGAATTCTGTCCCCAGTTAGAAATTTCATAATTGCATTATATTTCAATATGATATTTCAGCTACTGTAGAAATAATGCCACTATAAACTAGTGTGTGTTTCTTACACAGGAAAGAAACAAAGGTATCTTTAAGTTAACTTTAGTTAAATTGGCTCCTGTGAGAAGTACTTATGGTACGTTTAACCAGTTTAAACTGAACTAATACTAGTTTTTATGTAGATAAAACTTTAGATCAGAAGACTGTTGGGTCATATCATAGACATTCTGTATTTCCTCTTAAAAGAGAAGGTATAGAGTGAATTGTGAAATTATGATAAATTAATTGCAGGGGCCATGTCCTGATTTGGAAGAGGTTCCTCACTTTCTGTTGTCTCCCACGCTTGAGAGTGGAAAGCTTATGTTATAGAACAAGAGTGAGGATGAGAGAGTGAGCGAGAGCACTTTCATGTCACTCCTATTATAGTGCTAAATATGACATGAATATTAAATTGTACTATATACAAAAATATATTTGTTAAATTATTTTATATATATACACTAATACATATAAGACCACTGATATTTTTTCTTTTAAAATTATTTATATTTCCCTTAAAATTATGACTCAAAAGCTGAGTGAAGGTCTGATGTTATTCTCCTTGCTTCCAGCCTCAAGAAACAGCTTCAAGGTCTCACACCTTCAAAAATAAGTCTTTTAAGACATCCGGTATCTGTGGAATCTGCAAACAAGTAATTGATAGCCAAGAAATTTCCTGCAGAGGTGAGTAATACATGACGTGGTGTTTACTTTCTTGCTTTGTTAAAAAAAATTAGTTTTATATTAAAATTCCTAGGAATACATGTTTCTGGTAATTCCTCTTGGACTAAGTTGTAGTCGCATGGGTCTGGCCTGGATGGACAGACTTGTGGACCACTTCAGGAAATTGGCAAGAAATCCCAATAATGGCAGTAAAAATGAGGGATGGGCTCAATCCAGTGACTCGAAACAAAGGAATTTAAATAATGAGAAAATTACAAACCACAGCAACACACAAGAAGCTGAACACAGTATGGGGTGCACTAGAAAAAAAGCCAAGGGCCAGGGTGAACACAATTTATATAGAGGTGGAATCTGAGAGTGAGGGTCCAATAGGAACAAGGCATTAGGAATATGCAAAAAACTGCAGAGCTTTTAAACCAATAACAATACATGGAGCAGAGAACTTTCTAGAACTGCTTCTACTTCAGTTTTAATGCTTTTACTCAACTTCAACACTAAGCTACCTTTGGTTTATTTCTTTCCTTCATACAGTAACGTTCCCTGCAACTGTCAGGGAATAGGGTGCTGTAGTAGGTGATTGGACTTGTATAATCATGGGCTTTTACTACTATGCTATTCAGACAGAATAAGGCAGTGCCTGCCAAGGATCTTTGAGGGCATATGAGTGATGTGTGCACAGTGGATGACACATGGCTCTGGAATTCAGTCTACAAATGAGGAAGCATGTGACCCTTGTTCCCTGAAGCATGAATGATTTATCTATGTTGATTTGCAAAAAAAAAAAAAAAAATCACAAGAGTAGTTGTGTATTTTAATTTTTCCATTTGCATTATGCTCTGTCTAATCCTTAGTCCTTCAGACTAATCATATACAGAAAGAGTGAAGATCTGGAAAACACAGACTAGAGACTTTCTGCCTGCACCTTACTGCTATTTTCTCTAACTCTTCTCCCTTGCTGTGTAGAATTGTACATAATTTCCTCTTCTCCATGGGATACCTGTGATAAAACTAAATATTGGGAAAGCTTTATAGGTGTTCTCTGCAAGTTGTCGAGGGGTAGGGCTTTTGATCCCCTGGTTCTGCCTGGTTAATGTTTGCCTCCTTGTCACTGTAGAGACAACACACATGACAGACTCCTGTGTTTTCATCTCTCAAAGGCTGCATGTAGAATGAATCTATTTTTTAGGGATTGTTCCTTTATATACAATTTTCCAGATTTTCCACAGACCACTGTGAGTGGTGAAAGAAAGACAAACCTCTTCACCCACATTGTTCATACCAGAGCAACATCAAGAGAGAATCCCTCCTCCCAGAAAGAATTCACAACATGAATACTGTTACAAAAACAATGTCCTGGTATTTATATTCTTTTCCTGGGAACAAGATTCAGAAAACCCAAACATCAGAAAACCAGAACTTTAGCAACTCAGAAACTCCAGGCCTGAAAACCAGACTAAAACTCCTGTTATTCTATGTTAATCAAGCAGTTTCCTTACTTGCCGTATGCATGGTTTACTTCCCAGAATGAGAATGTTATTGTTTGTTAATCTAAAAAGTAGTTGCTGTTTTCACTTAGAAGTGTTAGCACCAACTTTAGGTTCTAGTTGGATCTCCTTCTCTCATCTCCCCCCTTCCATATTCTTCAGACACCTTAGGATCTCTCAGGGGATTTGAGAGGGAGGTGTGAGAGGATGTGGACACTTTTTGAGCTATGGTGCAGACTACAGGTGATTCAGCATTATAGTTATCATCATAGAAGTGGTAATTATGTATGCATTTATTGAAAATTTTCTTCTGTTTGTCCTTCTGGAGGTTGGTTCCTCCAGATTTAGTTGTTTTTCCCAGGATTTAGTTGTTTTCAATTTAGCAGAAATGTTTTGGAAGGAAGATTGTTTAGTGAAGGAACTGCCTAAAGACCGTCTTGATCAGCTTCAGTGTAAAAAGTACTGTACCAGGCAAAAACCAGAACTTCATTTGTAAAATTATTTAGGTTGGTAAAGACCTCTGACATCACTGAGCCCAAGTACTAACCCATCACTTCCAAGTAAAACACTAAACCATGTCCTAAAGGGCCATATCTGTGTGTCCTTTAAATGTCACTTCCCTCCAACACACTCCACATTCAAATAGATTCATGTCTATGATACATCTGTGTCTATATCTAAGTCAGTTTGGGATAATCTTCTCTAGGTTTCTGGGTGGAGTTTTCAGAAGGACCCCCTTGCCTTTATTACCTAGCCTCTTTAGTTGATGGGAGCATCAGGCAGACACACAGTTCTTCTTTGATACTGTTACATTTTGATTGATGATTTGCTGATACCTGTGGGATGGGAGCAAACTGAAATTAGACAGTGAAGAGATGATTCCAAGTAGTTTCAATTTAATAAGGACCCATTTATATTTCAACCTACAGCATGGACTTCATAAAGCATCATTTTGGAAAAGCAAGAACTAAAAGTTGTCACTTTCTCTGCCAGCACTGCAGGTACTTGAAATGTATCCTAGTACTCTGAAACTCTTTTTAATATGAAGAAAAATAAACTAGCTGTTTCAGAGCCAAATCCTGGTGCTGCCCTACTGCTTCTGGTAAATTCTCCCTGATGTTGCATTGCAGGGAGGGGAGGAAGAAGAAAAGCATATAGTTAAGAAATAGTTTATTTGTCTATTAATGAGAAAATCTTCCCTTTTAACAATTTCTTCTGAAAAAATGACAGCTCCTTGTAGAGACTGGAGGTTCCTTTCAGACTATATTTTACCAGTTAAAGGAGTTACACATAAGTTAAATGAGGTAAGGGGAAAGCTCCAGATTGGTCAGTACATAGTATTTGCTGTTTCGTAGCAATGAATCATCTACTTGTAAGAAGAAAGAAAAAAGCTGCGAATGGGTGTTGTGTAAGTTTTTAGTAGTATGTGGCAGTCATTTTGGGGATGTGTTTTTTAGCCCTGTCTTGCAAATGTGGTATGTAAAAACCTATTGTGAACGATGAACATTTGAATGAAAGGTACCCTTGAATGGTGTCATATTTCATTCCATCTCAGTGAAGTATACTCAGTTTTTCTACAAAAGCAGTGGCAAAAAACGAAAGAGAGAGCTGAAGAAGGGGAAACTCCTGGCTCATTTTCTGCATGGTAAGCATATTTGTCTTTGATACAGATTCTCATTTTGAATTAAGGACAAACAGCTGTTGATTGATTTCAACAGTACCTGCATATCTTGCAGTAACCCAAGGACCACTCAACGCTATGGGTCCCTTCAGCACTACCTTAAACTGGAATGCTCTGGTTTGATTTTCCTTGAAGTACAGTATAATTTAATTCACGGCTAAGCAAATAATACATAATAATCTTGTGCATTTACATGGTTAGCAAAAGGCCACTAGTTTTACAGAAACCTTTTGATTTTTTTTTAAGCTACTTACCCAAAATGTTGAATGTTCAATATTTGTCTTAGTTTGGAAGACAGGTATCGCTAAGGACAAACAGGACCCTCTCAAATTCCCAAAAACTCCTCTAAATTTAGAATTAAGGGGCTCTCAGGCAAAGATGTGAGGATATGGATAACAGTTCTTTACTTGTGTTTAGCAAGGCAAAACAGAACAACAATAACTATGATATGAACAACAGACAGAACCAGGGAAACAGTCACAGCGTTTTTCTGCCGCTGGCACCCTCCCCCCCCCCCCCCCCCGTTGGTGCAGTTACCGGCACCAGCAGCTGTGGTGCAGAGTCTCGGGGCGCTCCCCGAATCGGGATCGGAAGCTCCCCGGCAGTGGCTGGAGCTGCAGCACGAGTCCCGGCAGGGCAGGGGGTGCGGGCTGAAGCGTGGAGAAACACTCGGAGCAGGAGTGAAGGAACAGCGAGGGGGAGAGAGCAGGACCTGCCGTGGTGCGGCTCCCGGCGAGGCAGACGGGGGCCCGGTTCAGGATTCCCGGGACACACATGAAAAAAAAGACCGTGGCCGGCAAAAAAAAACCCCCAGCAAAAGTGAAGTTCTACATACCCCTCCCCCCACCTCAGCCACTTTTGTCTTTATTAACTACTTTTAAGTACTCGGGCATTAGTGACCTGGCAACTTATGGGCAAGAGAAAAAAAAAGAAAAAAATTCTACAAGTGAACCCAAGCCCCAACAATATTTTACCGGCTGTCATTTTAACAGGCTGTCATAAGGATGTAGTGTCTGTCTTTACATGTGAATTTCTATTTTATTATTTTTATTTTATATTTTATATATATATAAAATAGATGTTAAAAATTTCTTTTAACTTCCTTTTCTTAAAAAAATATTATTTATCTTTGTTGTGTTGTGATTAAATAATTTTAATGTAGAACAGAGAGCTCTGAATCTCTAGATTTCCTGGCAGTTAGAAAAACTGGAGACCAGATTTGGGAGAATAGAGTAATTTTAAATAAGAAAGTATAATTTCACAGCTCTTAGAAAATTGATATGATGTGTAAAATGTATGTGAAAAGTTGAAGCACTGTACAGTTGTCTTTTGATGAAACTCTCCTCATCTCCAGTTGACAATTAAGTTACTTAGTTTAGGTTTAACTGCTAGTGAGGCTTTACATGCAATACAGAGCATTCCATAAACTAATTTTTGAACTTAAAGCAATTAATGGTTTTTTGAATGAACAGAGTTTCATTTTGTTATATCTAATGTAGCTATGAATGTGCTGGTTTTGGAAAAATATATGTTGGAGTGATCCAAATAAGAGTTCCTGTAGAATTTTAGTTCCTCTGTTTTTGGTTTTGGTTTTTTTGTTTGTTTGTTTGTTTTTGGTTTTGGGTTTTTTTTGTTTGGTTTGGTTTTTGGTTTTTTTTTCTGAACACCTTTTTCCTTGATGCTTTGACTACATTTGAGTTTTGCTTTCTTCCTTTGATACCTTCTTACTTTAAATCATGTGCAAATGTTAGCCAGAGGTGCCAATTTTGTTGTGAAGAGAGGAATGCTTACCATGGTATTATGTGCAAGCTGAGTATAATAAAGAATACAATTCATCTTCTTGTTTTGCTTATAAGATATTCTACATCTGTAAATATAAATTGTATATTGTGTTAACATATGTTTCACTCAGTTATTAATTGGCTTAAATAAGTTCTGGACTAGTTTCATTGAGCAAGTTAATGACAGAAATGATGTTGTCATCAAATTGCAGTATCTTACCGTGTTTAATCAAGTGCTTTCACAGGCTTACAGACCATAGATCAAGATTTAAAGACAATTGGAGCTATTTTTTCTTAAGAAGTTTGATATTTTCCTTTGAAATTCACCTGCTTTTTTGTGACTGTGCTTGTGGTTGGCTAGTGATCCATTTCATATCTCACTTTTGGGTTAGTTGTAATTACTCAATTGAAAAAGCCCTCTGTATTTAATCAAATTCATTGCTTATGGCAAGTCAAAAAACATTTTTATATAAAGATTTGACGCTACTGACCGGAGCCCAGGCTAGCTCAAAGCACACCAGCACCGCGCCAAGTGTGGGGAACAGCTGAGGCATGGGTTTGTGCTTTCAGCTGAACCTTCAGAGCCAATCCTCCTAGGTGCAGAATGTCTCATCATGTCCAGGGTTTGGGTCGAGAAGAAAGAGAGAGGCTCTCCAGGTCTGAGGTTCCAACCAAGAGCAGTTTATTGGGGTTGAAGAGAAACAGGCGAGAAGAGGCCTGGGCAGCTCTGTGCACAGGATTTTATACAGCTACAAATCAGGGGGTGGGTACAACACATTGTCCAATGGGGATAACTCAGGGGTGGAGTTGAAGGATTCAGTCATGGGTCTTTGCACGAATCAGGGTAGACGGGAGGAGGGAAGGGGTCACGTGCACCAATGGGGCATTGAGGCCTGGGTGACACTCCGGAACACCCGGGGGAGGGACAGCAAAGGGATTGGCTCTAGGGAGGACTGGCATAGAAGGAGCTGGAAGAAGGGATTGGGTAACAGTGATTGATAAGGAAAGGACTGGAACAGAGGGCGGGGAAAAGCCATAAAGGGAAACTGGTGAGAGGACACAGTTTTGGGAACAAACCAACTTGGGAGTGAACACGGGGGAGAACAGACCATTAACATTAAATCTTAACAACAACTGAATTAAACTAAAACAAACATGAGCCACAACAAAGATTCATATGGACATGACAAATTGTTTGGGCATACTGTGTGTATAAATACATGCGTATTTAGTTTTATATGAATGTATTGCAGGTGGTTTTATATACTCTTTTTCAGTAAATGCTAAGAGCAGTAATAACTTACGAGCATCTTCATAATGTGCAAAGCGTGTCTCTTGTTGCAATCCTGGCAGACAAACTAGAACACTCGAAGTTGAATTTGAATTGACAAACTAGAAAACTAGAATTTGTATGCTGCTTGGGCTAGTGGCATTACAGTTGGCTCTAAATGGTAAAGAGTGTAGTGAGGTAAGAGTGTGTCAGTCTGATTTCCATTGAGTGATCTTTGTGAAATAAGGTCCTCTAAGGTGCTTACATGGGTGTATTCTGAGATCGATCGATCTGTCTGTCTATCTATCTATCTATCTATCTATCTATCTATCTATCTATCTATCTATCTATCTAATATTTATACATATATACTGCAAGTTCAACTAAACCATCTTCTAGTTAATTATGGCAATGGGCATTGGTTGACTAACTTTAAGATCATTTCTCCTAATGAAGATTTTCCACTGTTGTTGTTCACAACAGCAAGTGGAATATTTCATCTGTGGGAAGGCTCATTCACAACACTGTATTGTCGTGTCCTGTCCCATTGTCCCTCCAACAAAATGCTGAAGCTCTGCACAAATTTCCCATAACTGTCTGTTAGCCTTCGTCTTCAAAAAGTGTCAGTCCTGAGTAGTGGGAGCAATATTCAGATGAGGAGACAATGGTTGAATGGCTGAATATGAGAAAAAGAATAAAATAAAATCAAGGTTAATATTTGAAGCACAGGAAATGTACCAGTAGATGCTGTTGCTGTAATGTGGCTGTTAGACTTGTGACATCTTTGGCATGTGACTTTTGTAACTTCTTAAAAATAGAAGTGTTTACTTTTGCATCTAAAGACTAATATTTCCAGCTAGGCTACACTTCTCCCACCCCCTACACAAAGTGGGGTGAGGGAAGAAATTCACAAAACTGCCTCACACAAAATTGCATAGCAACTTACTTTTAATGCTAGAGTTAATTTTTGTGTGTCTGATTTTCATGCTTTCTTTTTGGCTTTTTTCTTGACTTGAATTGTTGCAAAGTTAGTAGAAACAGGTCAGCAGAGAAGTGTGGTGGTGTGAGTTTTTTTCTAATAATTTTATCACAACATTATTAAACACTTTTTGAAATAAAAATAGCCAGCAAACTGCACTTGTACCAACATTTCAGCCAGACTGGTTTCCTTGTAGCCAATCGGCATTTGGGAGATTTTGATCATAGATAGCTTCCTCACCTCCTCTGCCCCAAGGAGATCCTGTTGTGTTGGGTGTACTTTTGTTGTGCCTGAAAATAAGCCTTCTGATTTGTTTTAGTATAGTGGAGTCAGTTCTCATGAATTGTAAGATAAACAAGAATCATGTTTGCATTCCTTTGTAAAAGATATCACCTGATGGACTTCTCAAGTGACCAGTGGAGATGGAGAGGTGGTAACCTCTCTGTCCAATCTCTGATCACTGTCCAGAAACTTATATATACGAGGTCAACAATAAACTAGAATCTTCTTCCTTTCTTCTTCTCTGCCTGAACACCTGTTGTGTGTGTTGCTGTGTGTTTCTATCTGCGTCACAGTAACATACTTTGCATTTGCAGAAACAAAATTAAGATAGTTTAACAAAAAGAAAACATATTTTCTGCAGAGCTGACAGGCCTGATATTTTGTGCAGGACATTTCCTTGCAGGTGTGAGCTGTTGGTCAGTAGCAGTATCACTAGCTTGGATATTAAAATAGCTGGGCTCTACCACTTCTGTTACCCTCTGACACCCATCTTTCCTGGTATTAAGAGAGGAATCTGGAATTGGGAACTGTAAAACTTATGTCTTGATTTCACAAATCTTTTTATATGCTTGGTTTAGATTACATTCTGTTGTGAATTTTCAAAGACTCTTCTATTACTGTCAAAACCTATCTTTAATAGCATGTGTCTGTTTTGCAAAGTTGAAAGTGCTGAGGGAAAGAAAGCATCTTTCAAATATCTAGGCCTGTGATTTGGGATCCCCATTTATTTTGTCATCAAAAAGTTAAAAACTAATATCCAGGTCTGTACAGGGTATGTTTTTGGAACAAGTAATTTTTCTTAGGTATTAGAAAGGCATTAAACTGGGTTAAATCTCTTTGATTCTCTATTTATATGCAAGTTTCTACCCCAAAAATATTCCTGAATTTTCTTCTTTCTACTCTTGCTATACGTGGCACTGTTTAAAAACAAATATACAAAAACCTATCACAGAGAATCACTTGATAAAAACTGTGGTTAAGTGCAAGGTTATCTTTATAAACCAGACATATTCACTATGTTTGCAGTGTGATGGAATATATGAAACATATTGCTGTGACATATGTCCACTAAATGCTTAAATGTGTCAAGGTGCAGAGCCCTTACCAGACAGAGAAACGGTTAAGTAAGCTCTTTGGTAAATCATAAATCATTCTGTGATTAGTTTACAGCAGTAGTTTCTTACTTTGTAAACACACCGCTACTGGTTTTCAGAGAGCTTCTTAACAAGACTGTAAGAAGCAGAACTTTCATACTATAAAACCTTTGGAGCTTAAGTCTAAAAAATATGATTCACTATGCTTATCCTTTTCTCTTTACCCTGGCAGCAATGCTGGTAACTTGCAGGAGTTAACACATCTCCATTTTGATACAAAGAAATGTCTTACAGTTACTTCCTTTTTCTACCCTGTTACTTAGGAACTGTTTTGAAGTGCAGTAAATTGACTAAATATGGTTTGGTCTCCTTTTTACTACTAGCCAGCTTGGGACAGTTGTTCTTGGAGCTGATGCCAGAATTCTTGAACATAAATTTAGAACGTCTGGTATTTGATGAGAGCTTGTGTGTGGGATGCAGACATTCAGCTGTTTTGCTGAAGAACTGAAGTAGCCTTGCAGAGTGTGACAGTAAGTCCTCTGGACTGTTTCAGGCACATTTTAAAAATGAAATACAGTTAGGCTGTAGTCCTGTGAAGAGCTGAGTGCCATTTCACTTGTATACTTTGCCTGAAGAATGTCAGCATTCAATATAAGCTGCTTGTTGAGATCTTTTAAACATAAGTTGCATGTATTTTCCTTAGCATACTATCAGCACACCAGTTGTTCAGTTATTCATAGGATTTTGTATTGCATATCTGTTGCACTGAAAAGACATGGGTTGCACAATTATGGTGTAATAACTATTCTTTTCATCTTTGAAAGTAAATGCCTAAGCTGAGCCTTGGTCTGAAGGGGTGCAGTCATCCAGGCAACACAATTCTTTGATGTAGCAGAATTCATTATATTTAGAATTCATTGTAGCTGTGGCACAATGAATTCTAAATAATGAGATATCAAGCAAATAAAGTTCTCTCTATGGGTAAATGTTTAATTTGCTAGTGTTGGTGAGGGGAGGGATCTCTCACTGTTCATGATGCTAGCAGCTTGTAATGGAGAAACTCATGAATTGCATTGTGAAAGGATGTGCCTGGGAAGGCAATGATGCTTTTCAGTACTTGTCTGTGTTCAGAAAATTGACTGCTGCAGCATTGAATTATTAAAATATGAATAAAGATTTAATATTGGTATTTAATTATGACGAACAAAAACTGTCTAACAGCTTAAAGTTAGAAAGTGTATGTTTATTGTGACGCCGGGCAGTGCGTGGGATAACTCACTAATGCACACTGTGGAGATCACAGGTAATGACAAAGCTTTTTATTTACAAAAGTGTTGAATATACAAAATACAAATGCATATTCATACCCCTGTCATTTCCTTTTCCTTACTTCGTATGCTAATTGGAAAAAAATGTATTAAGCATGCGTAGTTTGTTCTCTGAAATGAGTCGGGGGTCATTTTGGGGAGGGGTCACTAGAAATGAGGAAGTAAAATGTTGACAAGCAATGAGTTACTAGATCTGGCATAGCTTATTTAAGATCCAGCTTCTGTTAACTACAGACAAAGCTTATTTATTTACTTTAGCTAATTCAGCAATTTAAAAAAAAAATCCTTGACTCTTCAAAATTACTGTCTCAGCATGGCCTTACTCCCAACTCCATTCATTCTTCCTTGATGTGTCTAAATGCTTCCTTAAAGCAAATTCATAGAACTTTCTTAATATAGAACCTTATATTCCTAAAAATATTACCTTACAAACAAAAACTTGTGATGCTTGCTATATTTCAGCAGGATTTAAGTAAATTAAATAGTATTTACTTGAACATCTGGTAAATGCAAAGAATAGTCCGTTAAAATGGGCCCAGTCATTTGAAGTTTTGTTGTTTTGGGCAGAAAATAGTGAAATTCAGATCTGTCAAGAAAAGGGAATTAGGGTGCTATGATGGGCGTCGTTGGTCGGAGACACAGACGACATGAACTTTGGAGTGTCCGCCCCAAGCGGCGGCATGGTCCGACCTGGCACAGTACCTTGGAGTGGGCGCTGCGATGTGTGTTTGCCAATGCTCCGCCGCGCGTTAGATCGCCTTTCCTGGCCCTGCTGCCCTCTGGGGCTGCAACACGTGGCTGAGTTGCGCAATCTGTTACGCGGCCCTTCTGGGCACTGACAGCTGACATAGCGCAGGCAGCGCGCGGCTCTCCGTGATTTCGCCATTTTCTGGGGCTGTGCCACCGGCTGGGGCACTGCCCTCGCGCGCCGAGATACCGTCACCATGCAGGCGTTTGTGGGGATTAGGCTGCCCTTCCCGGCTCCTCCGCTTGGCTGGGCCGTGCTGCCCGCCGCCATGGCTCTGCCGCTTGAGTTTGTTGCTCAATTTTGCGCATGACGCCCGTTCAGCAGCGCGCGGCTACCAGTCCTCTCCACACATCTCGGGTTTTATCTGTTATTAAGTTCAATATAAGCTTTCATGGATTTAGGGTTTTAACTGCACTTTTGTCACCTTTGTAAGCAGTATCCATTATATATTTACCAGTCTGCGTCCAAGTATGTATATCTAACGCAGTCTCTTTGGTAGGTTCCAACTCCCGAGTTTTAGTCCATATTATCAAACGTAGTAAAGTTTCTTTTTCATAATCTGTATCACATTCCTTTAGAAAATTAGGTCATACCTTCATCCCTGGGCATTCTTCCACGGAGATGAATCCTTCTGCTGGGTTTTTCTTCTCCTTAAAGGGGTATATACAAAGAGTCCAGATTTTTGCAGCTTTCCACCACAAAATAGCTCTGCGCACTGTATATTTTGGACGGCTCTGCTTGCACGCCTCTTAATTATTTCCAGCTATTTTCTGGTTGCGGCTTTTCATGCACATGTTTTAATTATTTCCAGCCTTTTCCTGGTTTGGACAGGCTCTGTCCGCATTGTCTTCCATCCTCCCCCTGCTGTACTCAAGGGATGGCTGCTGTCTTCATGTCGGGAATTACCAACAAGGATGGGGGTCCTTGGTTGGAGACAGACTACACAAACTCTGAGACCCATGCGACAACAACGACAATTCGCTTTATTGTTCGGACCCTCCTTATATAGGAGGTTTGAATTTCCCGGGCTTAGACAGCTGATTGGTTGGGATCTCGGACTGCCCAGCTCTCTGATCAGTGAGATGTCTGCAGCTTAGGATGGAACATGATTGGGTGAAGTCCCTGTTTGCGTTCGAATATATCCTGTCCTTGTTTGCCCAGGGACTGGTTCTATTTCTTTTCTAGAATGAACCAGGCCAATCGGGCTGGGTTTATATTATGGTGTCGTAGTTTGGAAAAAATGAGTTTTTCTGAACTTCAGTGGTCAAACCAATGAGTGCTCAGGTTTAAAGACTGGCACCTGGTGTGGCCACTGAGGACAAGGATCCGCCTCTGAGAACACAAGGGGTTAAAAGCAGAGGGCTCCCCGGAAAGCTCTCTCTTGGTTCCGGTCCCTGAGGACGGAGGGATCTCCCCTGCCCAGCGGCTGGCTGGGCGGGGGAGGGGAAGCCATGCGGCCTGGGTGAGGTAGGCCTGGAACCTCGGGCACAGAGGGGGAGAGGAAAAAATCCTGCAGGATGGAAGGGTGGAGAGAATACAAGAACCTTGAGAGGCATCAGACAGCCTTCTTTTCCCTTCCCCCCCCCCCCCCCCCCCCCCCTTTTCCCCGGAGAGATAAACTGAGAAACCGTGTCTGTGATCTCCGTCACCTTGAAATTTGATATCAACAACTAGACAGCACGGCCGAAGGAGTATGGGGGGGGGTGGCGTGAGAAGAGTGCTCAACAGCAAAGATACCACCGTGAGAGTTCTGGGGAAACAAAGCCCAAGATTTTAACCCTTTTTGTAAATGATGGAAACTTCATAAATGCTAATCCTCCTGAATTTGAAGAAGAAAGATAGAAAGAATTAAGCAAAGATGATGAAAGTTTGTGCAAGTAGAAGATTGTCAGAGAATGTTGAAAAGAATCCTAGGTGGGAGGAGATGATGGAGTGGCTTTAGCTGGACTCTTTTGTGTAGCCATGGACGGACTCATTTTTTTCCTGTAACATAGAAGCTGTATCTGGGGAGAGGCATTGGCTTGGAGCCAAGAGTGGACAGTAGTGTGAACAGAGATGAGAGGAAGAGCTCTGTTCTCAAGGCCCCTCGGCCCCAGGGGGTAATATTGGGGGGGACTGGTGTCCCAAAATTAAGAAGCTGTCGTTTCTTGGAACTGACCAAAGCATCTTTAAAAAGAGAAACCCTAGAAACAGCTCTAGTCCATGCACAGTGGTGAGAGCACTGGACATGGAGGAAGAGGCCACGATGTGGTACAAGAAGGACTCCTATCTCTCCTCAACGAACTGAGTACTGATTATCTGAAGGGTGGTAATAGACTAAAGATTAATTATCTAAAAGGTGGTAACGTGATGGGGAATTTTCAGTTTGTTTTGTTAGGTTGAGAACTGGTGGGGGGGGAGGAAGAGTGTTTTTTTTGTAAAGTTTCCATGTTCTTCTGTATGTGTCTTCTTTACCTATTATAAGTAATAAAGTTTTTTTTCTTTTGCTTTCTAAATTAGAAACTGTTTTGCTCTGTTTTTGGTCACATCTCACAGCAGATACCAGGGACAGTATATCGTTATAGAGGCACTGGCCTTGTGCCAACGTCAAACCTTTGACATATGGTTAGACTTGTCCAACTACAGTTTAGCTGTACTGTGACATTAGAGTTTGGCCCAGTTATGCCTGGGGATCCATTTCTGTTGTTGGATTGTAGCTGGGTGCCCTTTAGGAGCAACGTATGCAATGAGCAATTTGAAGTTCACCTGAGAGAGAAGATGGAAAACCTCCTTTCTGCATCTTAGCAAAAAGGAATGATTTGTTTGATCCCAGCATCGACACAGTCAGTGATCTCATTTTGGAGTGCTTATTTCTATCCACTTTTTAAATCATAATTAGCTTTACTAGATAGTGAAGAAGAGAAGGTAATAACTCAGTCTAATCCATGCAAGTACTGGATTTACATATGATTAGTGTATTTCTGGATGCTGAGGAGTGAAGCAGTCATTATGAATCATATCTATATGCTCAGAATGTTATAAATCTAAACACCTAAAAAAATACACAGTTTGTTTCAGTCAGAGAGCCTGACTGAATTTAACTAATTATCTCTGGAGGCTTTAATCTTTGTTTCCTTTGAATCTCAGATATAGCTATATAGCTTTGTGCTTTGTGCTCTCACTTTAATTCTGTATGGAGTGTCTATGCTGTATATCTGTGTTGCTTATGAAATTGAATCAGATGCTCCTGAAAGTCTCGGTCTTGAAGTTGCTGTCCAGGTTAAATTCACATCTAACTTGAGTGATTTGTTTCCTGAAAAAATTGTAAGAACTGTTGTGTTATACAATTGCAGAAAACACTGATTTTCTTGTACATGGAAACTTTAAAAAAAAATAAAAAACATCAATGCTTGCATTTAGAGTTATCAGCATCTTTAATAGATATTTTGTGTTTTGATGATATTTGTGATTTGATTTTACATGAACCAGTAGCAAAATGATGGAAGCTGTCATGGAAAGAAATCTGGTTTGTATTTCATCTTGCCTCACAGAAATCTAGGTGTAAGAATCTATAAGGTAATTGTCTGTAATATCAGGGCTTTCTCACTGATTTACCATTCTATTCTTTACTTTTTTGTGGTTATTGTTTTTGGAGGAAATCTCAAAGTACCTTATAAACTAAACAGATAGTATGTGTATTTTTAGAGCATCTGTTAGCCTTTTGCAAATTAAAGCTAATCATACTGATGTAAAGTATGGATTCTACTAATTAGACAGTTTTGGTATGTGAAATCACTTAATGAATGTAGCCATTTATCTCCTATGCTGTTATGCAAGAAAATAAAGTTTTTCCTCATGTGTCTTCCATTTGCTTTAAGGCTGATAGAGTTTTTAAGTAGTATAGATCTTTATCAATGCTAATAGTGTATCAATGCTAAATGTTAACAAATTTTGAGAATAAAGAGACTTGATCCTGAAAACTATGAACAAAGAACTTGCTCCTAATTTACATGTGGGGAAAATAAGTGAACAGAGCATGTACAAGAGAGAATAGAAGATGTGTCACTAAGCCTTACTTTTTTTGCCCCTGAGGAGTGACTGGAGCATGAGGGCTTTTCATTCAGTAGTTGTTGCACTTGAATCTGAAATGAGTATGAGAATTTGCTGACCTCACACCTTGGTAGTTGTATATTTTCTGTTGGCTTCTGTGGAAGCACCAAGAAAGTACCAAGCACGGCTTTCAAGTTCAGTGGTCTGAGGTTATGCCCCAGTTAATCTTCCAGTTAAACCTCTCTGGTATTCTGCAGCTTAGTGATCTTGGAGATTGAATAAGTAAATTTTTCCTGAATTTAAAATACAGTTTTGCTCATGGTAGTCCAAAGGATAGACACTGCATGGAATTAAAGCAAATTTCAGACTAAAGAAGGAAGTGTATATGGAAATCAAATAAAAACCAGCTTGTTTAGCTTGTTTTTATTTGATTTTCAGTTGTCACATTCTAGCTATTGTGCTTTCCATCATGGTTACATCACTGCTCATCTATCTGCTTTTTAAGATAAATGCTGTTTCCTGAATCTAAAACTACTGGTACAATTCATCTGTTCCTGCTCTTAGGAAAGAATTTAAAAGAAATCAAGTGGTTGCCTCTTGAAAGTAATGTTTGCAATGCTATATAACCTGAATTTCATAATCAAAAATTACAGTCTGGCCAGTACTAGTTGCCTGTGAGTTTGAAGTCAACTTGCTTTTCTTAGGTCTTTGGGGCTGCTGATATGACTAAGATTCAGAATTTATACTGGGAACATTTTGGACTTACTATCTGTGCTATTTAAATGGTAACACTTCTGGTATACGTGAAGCTTTAAAGGTAAGTGTCAAGATATTCAGTCCATGATGTTTAACCACACATACAGTATCATGAGCTGATAGAATGCACAAATCTGATAAGACTACTGTAATTACCTAATCTTTCAGGATTTGGTGAAAACTAAAATGCATATTTTCGTTTAGTTTAGTTTTATTTTGACATATGTATATACTTTTAGAGATGCAGACTTGAGTTTGGCCAGATCTCTTATAGAAACCTGATCTAAAGAAAAGGAGGGGACAATCCACCTACTCTTTTAGTCATATATTTTTGGAGTTTTTTTTTTTGTTTTAGTTTGCAAGTACGCCTGACACAGGAAATGTGAAGAAAAGGTAATTATGTTTTTTGGCCTCTCTTCTTGCTGTTGATCTACACGTATTCAAAGTTGAGACAACAAAATCTGTATGAACCAATTAAGAATAAGATACCTAGCTGGGGTATTGTTCTTGCCATTAATTAAAAAAAAAATAAAATAAATCCGTATATTGTGAAAACATTTGCACCAGTAGTTGAGTTTCTCATTCTTTCCACAGGAGGAGATATTTTAAATTGAAAACATCAAGTTAAGTGTGTGAAATACAAACCACACAGTTCTGCTGGGAAAGAAAAAAATGTATCTGAGTGAATGCTGTTATGGTCTGGTTTAAACCCAGAAAGGCAAAGAACACTGAACTGGAAAGAACTTAGAAAGTTCAAAATATACCCAAAAACAGAATTAAACCCAAACAAGATTAGATGTTGGTGCCAAAAAATTGATGTATTTTATTTAATAGTAGAAGAGAGCGAGAGAGAGGGAGGGTGGAAGGAAGGGTGGAAGGAAGGAAGGAAGGGTGGAAGGAAGGAAGGAAGGGTGGAAGGAAGGAAGGAAGGGTGGAAGGAAGGGTGGAAGGGGTGGAAGGGTGGAAGGAAGGGTGGAAGGAAGGAAGGGTGGAAGGAAGGGTGGAAGGAAGGGTGGAAGGGTGGAAGGAAGGAAGGGTGGAAGGAAGGAAGGAGGGAAGGCAGGCAGGAAGGAGGGAAGGAAGGCAGGAAGGCAGGAAGGCGGGAAGGAAGGAGGGAAGGCAGGAAGGCAGGAAGGAAGGAAGGAAGGAAAGGAAGGAAGGAAGGAACGGCGAGAGAGTGTGACAGAGGTTAGGTGGCATGTCACCCATCCAAGGGTCCCAATGACATCTCATTGCTCCCTTCCATCTGGTCATCTTGGTGGTCCCACGCCACGCTTCCACACAATGAAGAATATGGAATTCCGTGGATTAATAATATGCTTTGGGCCACGTGGGTAGGCCTATGTGTCTCTTGCAGGGGGGCAATTTGACACTGTCCCTTGCAACACTTGAAGGGCTGTTGCATCTCTGGTGCTCTGGTGCAGGGTCTGGGATTCCCTGGGGGTGGCCTTTTGATGTGCCATGTCCCCCCCTTTTGCTGCAGATAAGCTTTCCTCCCCGGGAGAAGGGCCCCTCAGCTGAGCCGGCCTACACATCTCAGGATTGTTGATTCTCCAGAGGCCTTTCTAACCCACCTAAAGTTGCTCTCCACCCACCCTTTGGTACAAAGGTCTGTTCTAGCCTGGCACGTTATAGCCCTGAGGCTGTGGTCACCTCCCTGAAGGTGCTAAGCTTCTGTTTTGTGAATGTCCCAGTTACTGAATTTTATTTTATCTTTGTCAGTGAACAGTCCAGGGTCTCACTCCAAAGGCCTCTTCAGGTTGTGATGGTATTCTGTGCAGTTTTTGTAATACAGTTCTAAAAGTCCTTCATGAAAATATTTTTCAAAAACTGTAATATTTTGTAGTCTGGTTTTCTAGACCTGAGGTTTCTGAGTTTTTTAACTCTGTTTCTTCGTGGTGTTTGGGTTTCAGAAGACCTTGTTCCCACAGACTTGATATAAACATCCCAAGTGTTATTGTAACGAGAGTGATGTTTTGCATTCTTTTCTGTGGGATGGACTTGTCTCTATCCATTGCTTTGGGCCAATGGGAAGAAGAGTTCTGGCACTCTTCTAACCAATGAGAGTGGCCTGTTCTAAAAGGTATATAAGGAGGGCAGTTGTTTTAATAAAGTGGAGTCAGATGCAGTTTTTTATAACGAGGTCTCATGTTGTTTGTTCATCGCCCACAACAATATTTCATTCTCTGAAACATGCATATCACCCCCCCATGCCTGTGTGTGTGTGTGTTTACGCACACCTACCTATACAAATATATAAAATTTGTACAGCAACACAGATTTAAAGGCAAACATTTGGCATTGGATTATAAAAAGTATAAGCATATTATTAATCTTCAGTGATTACTGTAGATTTTCCCAGTTCAGTTTTATTACCAGGTTTTTGTTACTTCAGAAAATCTTCAAGTTCCTTTCACACAAGATGAGATCAGTAATTATATGGTGTTAAAAAAAAGACTGCAATATAATATTGGCTTTGGTATTTATATATTAGTTTCTGCATTGATGATAAGTATTTAGATATATTATTGTATATACCTTTATTTAGCTGTTTATTATACAGCTTATTTAGCTGTTAGTATAATGTAACCTACCAGTGTATGTACTGCATAGCTTATAGAAATACTAGTGTATTATATTAGTACTAGTGTATATATTATACTATATTAGAAATACTAATATATTATAGGCTTTAGCTAAACACTGGATGTTAAAATACCTCTGTGTAACCAAAGAAATGGTGTAAAGCAATCATGTTACCCCCCCTTCCAGTGACTGAATTCTCTAAGTGGTAAGATAACTGTGACACAAACCAGAGCACTGGAGGACAATTAGAAAATACAATGTTAAATTTAAGGAGGACATACTAAATCCTTATTGAAGTATATGAAACAACAGGATGGAGACACAAGGAGGAATAAAATATATTAACTTGACATACAGGATGTCATGCTGATAAGCCATAGTGTGAAGAAGCCAAACAGAAGAATTCTCTAACATCAAAAGTTCACATGTATATTTGACTAATGTATGAAATTCATGAATATGCATGTTCCTCAGTAATGTAACAGTGTAAAGATAACACTCTCTGGGTCTACTGGTATGTTCTTTGGCTGTCCACCAGGAGCACCCTTGCACTGGACTTTTGTGTCTTAGTTTATCTCCTGTTATTTTTTTTGGATTCTGAAGCGTTACTCCATTTCTTACCATGGTCTCATGTGACTTACTTCCCCATTGCTAGATTTGTGTAAAACAGAGACACTTAGAGAGTCGGTCTAAATCTAGCAGTCTTTGAGGGCTTTATTTGTCCAGAAGCACTTTTATAGGGTAATATTTTCTTCTTAGACTTTTCATTAGTACTGGCTATCTATTAAGACAGTATATTTCATAGTCTTTTCTGGAGACCAAAGATCTAGACCTCATATCTGTATTGTTACCTTGATGTTTGCAAAAATTTGTTCGGTTCAGTGTATCCAAGGTGTATAACTAAGTTCAAGAGAAGAATCTTTGCTTTGTAAAGAACTTGGAGATTTTTCAGGACATTTTGGGAAATTCTAGTAAATACAAGTGTCGGCTGGCTGAGCATCTCCCATTTTGAGTAAAAATGATACATATAGGCATTTGAAAATCACTGTGTTGTGTGGTACACAAGGTAAATGTAGAGTTCTGTGGTTTTTAATGGAGTAAGGTGATAAAATACACAGTGGTAATTAAATTTTCAAATAAGATATTGCCTTTTGAAAGGTTTCATCACCTATATACATTCAATAATGGTCACTAATAATACTACAGTAATGGTGGTCTATTGGTAGAAGCAAAACAGTTTGGTAGAAATATGTACTTTTTCTTAGACCAGATGATTGACCCCTCTTTGCACAGTAGCTTTGGTTCTCAAAACAGTACTTGCAGTATGGAATTCTGCCAGTTGTCCAAGAAAGAATCTGGTTTGTTGATAACATTGGTAGCTCTCAAATTTACTTGGGTAGGTGCTACATAGAACTAGAGTTTCCAGAAATTATTATATTTAAATTATTCTGGAGACTGTTGTGATTCTTTAAACTTGTTTTGGAGATTAATCATTTCATAAGTGTGCCTTATGTTTAAAACAGAAAACTCTCATTTCTGCTCTTAGCCATTTGGGTGTTGACTGTTGAAAAGTGTAGTATATAGAGTGCCAGAAGTATATAATAGCCTAACATCAAGATACTGACTGGCATGTTTTATGATTTTTTGAATAACTGAAATTAAATTATTAGTATTTGTTACAGAATATTAAAAAAATTATGAGAAGACCAAATGCAATAATCAGTTGTTTCTTACAAGAGGCTTATTTTCTGGTTTTCAGAGTAGTCACTCAGCACGTAACTTAAATTCAGAATTTTTCTATGAGTCTTTTTTTTCCTGATTACTCTCTAAGCCTCATGACTTCTGCACCCATCAGTGTATACAGATTCAGATGGTTGTGTTGTGTAAGACCCATCTGGTACATTGTCCTGGTTTAAAGGGCAGGTGTCTGCCAAGGAAGGTGGCAGCCTCCCTTGGAATGGAAAATGTGACACTCTCCTCTCCAAATTAGCATAACTTTGAGCTGATAGGGCTTTCAGACAAAGATATGGGAAAAAGAATAACAGTTCTTTACTTGCATGTATGTATCTGTGTATGTATGTATAACAAAGCAAACAAGCAACAACAAGGGCAGCCCAACAAGTAGAACCAGAAACTCGTTAACAGCCTTCTAGAAGCTGTCAAGCACTCTCCCTTTTAGTGTAGTTACAGTTTCAGCTGGCAGGTGTGCTGTTGGCCTCCAGCCAGGTAGGGCAGGTGTGATGATTCACCCACCACTGCAAGGGTTGTTTGAGCTCAGCTACCTCTCTCGATGTGGGTAATGGTAGGCCCTCCGGCAGGAGAGCTAGGTAAGGGCCTTCCTTTACAACCTCATGGGAGTGGCTGATCCCGTTGGAATGCAGAGGCAGGCACACCCCAGGGTCCTAAAAAAAAATGTTACAGAAAACTCCTTATCCTTAGCAGGAGGTCGGGGTGGGGGGAAGTGTGGTTGGGCGGGCACTGGTTGTTAGGTTAGAGTATAGTGAAAACTGAGGCAGTGGCAGAACGCTGGGATGTTTTTCTTCTGAGGCATCCGAAGAGATGGTGAGGGTCCTTTCCAGTGCGATTGATCAGGTGTTACTAAGGTCCCAGTTTATCAGCTGGTCTTATGAGGCTCACCCACGGTAAAGAAGAAGCAGAGTCAGGCTGGAGTCCATGGTGGCAGCGAATACTTCCCATGGTAGCAGGTACTTGACCTTTTCCCCCTATCCCGAGAGCACGAGAGAGAAGCTGAGCCCAGCCCTTTACCTGCCAGCCAAAATCTTGTTATCTTTGCCCTTCCCAAGAGAAAGCCCCCCAACTCTGGCTACTTTTGTCTCTCTTAAGTACTGGTCATCATCATCTCTTAGGTAACAAATGGGATAAAATTCCCAGAGAGAAAATAAAAAAAGGAAAAATCCTAACCTCCAACATACATGTATAACTTTGAGGTTGGGTTTTTTTGGTTGGTGATTTTCATTAAAAATAAATATATTGGCAAGGGGAAAAGATATTGAGATGATATTAGTGAGAGAAGGAAACAAAACGGTTAGTGCTTTTTGTTCACCACCAAAATATGGATGGGTTACTTTTCATGATGGATTTCAACTTTCCACTAGAAATCTTAGGATGCTTTAAAATGTTTTTTGGTGCTTTTTTTTTCTTCCCATGATCTATCCTGTTCTGCATGAGTTGTGGAAGAGCATCTTTACTGGTCCAGTTATATGCTGACTAGCTCTGATCCTTTATGTATAGATGCAAAAAGATCTCACAGAGACTTGCTGTGTAACTTTTTTTTCTTAAGAAAAAGAAAGGCATCCTTTAGACTTTGAAAGTGGGATCAAATAACCTAGGAATGATGCATTTTGCATTGTTACTGCTTGGAATGCTCCCTTAGATCACATTGTGTAGCTCATGTTTCTGGGAAATGGGAATTCAGTAGCTTGCAAGAATATACTACTCCTTTCTTCAGTTTCTGTTACAAAAAGTTGTTTGCTCTTACCTACATTGTACTCCTAGCTTCTACTAAAGAGACATTGCTTGCACATCCACTATTACAGCTGAAGGCAAGAGCAACATCTTTGAAGGGTGCTCTGAACATCAGCAGCGGCTGTAATGGGTAGCAGGCAAAATGCAGTGGGCCCCAGTGATGTACAGCCTTTTGTACTATTGCTGTGTCATACTATATTGCTTTTGCTATGCTGCTTTTATTTACGGTATTGCTTTTGCTGGGTATTTTGATGAAGCATGCATACACATAGAAACTGGTTGAATTCCCTCTTGCAGTATTGCATCTGAAAAAGTGGGAGCCACCCCAGCCTTATATTGTAGCTGTCTTGGTTTGAAAGAGGGGTGCCCACCAGGGAAGGTGGGAACCTCTCTTGCAATGGAAAATATGACCCTGTCCCTCCAAATTATTATAACTTTGAAATTATGGAGCTTTCAGGCTAAGATATGGGAAAAGGAATAACAGTTCTTTACCAAAATATATGTATCTATATACATACATATACATATGTATGTATACATATATATACACATATGCATATATATTTAAAACAAGGCAACAAACAAGAACAACAGCAGCCACAACAAAGAGAAAAAATCCCAAAAACCCACTAACAGCCTTCTCTCGGCCATCAGGCACTTTTCCTTTGGTGTAGTTACAGTCACAGCCAGCAGGGACGCTGGTGGCTCCCAGCCAGGCAGGGCAGGTGAAATGACTCCCTCACAACTGCAGGGGGCGCTGTGGCGTTGAGCCCAGCTGCCTCTCTACATGGGTAATGGCAGCTCAGCTGCAGGAGAGATAGAAAGGGGCTTTCTTTACAACCTCATAGGCAACAGCCAGTCCTGGTGGCCCTTCAGAAAGCAAAATGGGTTTTAGCAGGAACCTCAAAGCAGCAGGCTGGAACAGCAGAGGTGGGCACACTCAGAGTAGCAAATAAATTGTAGCAAAAGTTCCAAAGCCAAAGCAGGAGCCACAGGGTGTCTTGGCAGACACAGGGTGTTGGAATAAAGTGTAGCAAAAACAAAACCAAAAAAATCTCGAAGCAGTGCAAAAAACAGGGGGGCTGAGCAATGGCAGCTGAGCTCCCAAAAGCAGACCCGAGATGCTCCCTCTGGAGGTGGGAGGGGGTCAGGGCTCCGGGTTTTCCTCTGAGGCACCTGAGTGGATGGTGAGAGTCCTTTCTAGTGCGATTGGGTGTTGAAAAGGTCCCAGTTCAATGGCCACATGGTCACCGTTACAAGCAAAAGTTCACGTACAGTAATGAGAAGCTGTGCAGGACAGAACTCCCTGCAGCAACAGTCCCACACTAAGACCATGACCTTTTCCCCTCTGATTCTGAGAGCGAGAGAGTGAGTGAGGACAGAGCCCAGCCCCTCAACCCTCAGCCAGAATTTTATGGTATCTCTGCACTTCCCAAGAAAAGCTGTCCATTTAAGTGATAGTAACAAACTGCACCTTCCCCCTTGTCCTTCTCCCATCCACATATTTTGTCTCTAAAGTGTTTTAGTTACCATCTCTTAGGCAACACATAGGAGAAAATACCCTGAGAGAAGCAAACAAAAAAAAAAAAGGAAAAATTCTAACTTCCAACAGCGAGGAGTTGCCTTACTGGCTTAATAGAATATTGAAAACTGAATGATAGACATCATGAATAACCATAATTTGGTGGAAACAGAGTGGCATTATTATCCATTACGAACATTAGCTTTATCCGAGCAGTTCTGTTTTTTATCAGCAAGGCAAAATGTCTAAGCTTTGTTAGAATATGCTTTTACTACTTCTGTGTGATAATACAGCATTTAATAGTATTTTACTAGTAGCTATTTCTAAAAGGCTGCTTCCCTCATCTTATTCTGTGTAGCTGGAGAAAGCATTAAAAATACTTCTTACAGTTAAAGCATAATAAAGCAAATTCAGTCTTAGTCTGGGGGAGCTAGTTCTGATGATAAAATATGTATTTAACTGTCGTTCTTTACTATTTTATTGCATTATTTCTTTTCTGAATAGCTGGAAAACTGAAGATATATATGGAATGTAAATGTTCAAGACTTTATTCAGATGTATTTTGAGAGGAGGGAAGTTTTGTAAAATGACTAGAGAGCTGTCAATATTTTGATACATGAAAGTCAGATATAATGCCATAAAATTCAGGTGTTTCCATGTCCATCTCCAACAAAATGCTATCAGTCTCCAAAATGGGTGAATTGGGACCTCCCAGTGTGAACCATGTCTTTACAACGTGTCGTTTTCCCACTTTTTTGTGGAAAGTGGAAGGGTTTTTGCTTGGTTCACAACTCTTTGGGCTAATTTAGCCACCTTTGGCTTGCTAAGCATCATATTCCAGAATTGTTTGCAAATGTTTTCTATAAACTTCCTGCTGGAGAGGTCACTTGCCTCATTGACATGATTATTGCAGACCCTCTGTCACAGATTTAAATCAGGCCTGTGCTAGATTGCTGTATGCACTTTAGTGCTACCTGATGCAAAGAGCTATTTTTCCTTCGTATGATTTAATACATTTAATAATACCTTAGGGAGACGTAAAATATACCTTAGGGAGATGCCAAGTCATCCTGTAGATGGATAGTTTTCAACTGTAGGTAAATAAAACAAAAATGCAAAATGACCCCCAAACTCTTTTTTTATTTTTGCTTTTATACCAATGAGTTTGCTGTGTGTTTTCTGCCTTCATATCTTTCTTTGATGTTGAGTAGAAAAGACTGACATCGCTGCCTTCTGGTGCCCTTCTCTACCACATTCCTTTTTTCCCTGTAATATATATATTAAAAAAAACCAAACCACACTTCTCCCCCATTTTAACCTATGCTTGTTGTTTAAATATTGCTTTCATCTTATCTTTCATCCTTTTATTTGATGGGCATAGATCTGTCCCAGGTCATAGACGAACACAAGATGCTGTGAAATCTGTAGGCTGAGGAGTGATGCCTGCAGTTTGTTGTGAAAAAACTCCTGTCTCCTCACCCTAAAACTTCTGTTATTGTTGTCTGAAGTGCCATTTATGACCGTAGGAACCATAATGCCTGTAGCTCGTATCACTATTACTCAGATGTTGGAAGCAGACTGAAACCCTGAGAGACCAATACTTATGTTATAGGTCCAGAATTCTGCAATACAGCTGGTCTGGCACATAGTTTGCTTCTGTTCAGGAAAATTTAATCCATGCTGGTAGTTTGTTCTTTTGGGAGTGGAAAATACTGTTTGGCAGAATAAAGAATCTCTCTATGTCCTGACCCCCTCCCTAACTAGTAATGTTGTAAGTTTTGTTTGGCTTTGCAAAGTAAGAATGTTTTATCGTGGAGATTGTACCAAAATGCATATACATGGAATCCTTAAAGGGTAGCATAGTTCCCTGAGTAATCTATGCCTCATAAAGCTTGGAGAGGTCAGATTGGATACAAAGAAAGCAGAAATTAAGTCTCAAAGAGATATATGCAATTGTCAAAATTAGGATTTTTTTTTTTTTTTAGCTGAAGAAGCAGCAAAATTAGACATTTTGAGCAAATGTGCTATATTTTTGCACTTAGTTGTGTCAAATAATTTCACTCTGCTTTATAGAGCTCTTTTATCTGTTACACAGCTTAAATCAGGAGGGGCACTAACTAGCATTTACAGTTCCGGTTGGCAAATTAAACTACAGTGCAGAGGGCTAGTGCAAAGTCCAGTAAAATTTGGTTTTAAGATCTTGGTTCCTGCTGTCTGGTTTAACCTCTGTTAGCAACACCCAAATTCTGACTTTCTTTTCCTTTGCTTCTGAACTTATTTGGAACAAATCCCATGATTTGAAGAAGGAAGGGACTTTATCTCTGTTTAGTAGTTTACTGTTATCAAGGGTAACATCAATTTTTGCTTCTAAGTACCTTCTGTTTCATTAGAGGATTTTTGAAAATCTTTTTCCTAAATAACCTGTGTACCAAGTGTCTTTGCCTTGTATGTATTCTTCAGAGAATTGAAGAACTTTCACATTGTAAGTCTGGACTGTGACATTGCAAAATGAAATGCCATAGCATGGAAGAAAGCCAGCATTTGTCATGAGCGTTTTGGAGGGTAGGTTGGAAAAGGGGAACAATAACTGACAGGCATGCTAGAAGAAGAAAACTAAGCAGAAAAATATTTTTTCCAGGCTTAACTCCAAAGGTGTAGATTGGAATACATAAAAGTGTATGTGTTTTTTGTAAAAAAAAAAAAAAAGGTAAGGAAAAAAAGATGTGCATGTGTAGAAATGTGTCTGTGTGTACGTGTATATATATATAAATTCTTATTAAAAACATACATGAGCTTACCATGTAGGCTTCTGACAGTCATCTATGTAACATTGAGAAAATCTCCTAATGTGACTATAACTTCACACTATTTGCAGGATGACAGTAACTTCATTTTGTTGGTCTTTTCACTCTTTCTCCTCAATTTTGTAACATAAGTAATGTACTAGAGTAAACAGTTTTTTTAGTAGGTTACTTTATAGGTGAAGTTTCTTCCCCCTGCGCATAGTTTGTGTTACACGTAACCTGTGGCAAGCATTCCAGAATTTCTTACTTAATAAAACTGTAGCTTGAAAGAAAGTGATTCATTATAGCTATGTGGTTAAATTGCTTTTGCAAAAGCAATGTAATAGTGTTTGAGATTTGGACTTTGAAATGCACCTTCGGTAATTACTGGCTGATTCTTCAAAGATGGTTCTTCCTCCAAAAAATCACAATACTACTTGCAACAAAAGAGAAAAAAGGAAGTAATCTAAAAATGAAATATGCATCTGGAAGGGGAAAGAAAAAAATCGCTGAAATATAACTACTGGTTATCCCAGCCAACAAACTGTTTTGAGTTGGGGGGGATTATTGTATTGCTGTTAAGAGCAAGCAGGGACAGATTTTATTTCCCTAGTGCCAGATATCCTGCCATTTGTTGACTTTTTTTTTTTTGTGTGT
Organism: Sitta carolinensis; assembly: GCA_032173965.1. NCBI lineage: Eukaryota > Metazoa > Chordata > Aves > Passeriformes > Sittidae > Sitta > Sitta carolinensis. The sequence goes on along the minus strand of CM063284.1, from coordinate 52,756,668 downwards.
GTGTGTTTGTTTGACATAACATTTATCTCACGTTAGTTGGTTACTCATTAACTGATGTTAATTGTTATTGATTCCACCAATATGGGACTTTTTCAGACTAAGGCTCATTGCAGGAAATACCACACCAGGAAAATGTTTTCATATTAACTGTGTATGCAAGAACAGATAATCTGTCTGTAAAATAGTTGCTTGATTTGTTGTGAGTAGACTTACAATGTACCTCTGTGTCTATGTGCTGGGCAACAAAGAGTAACTTTTTCTGAAAATAAGCATTCACTACATTCTGATATTGCTTGTTAATATGTGAATGTTAGTATGTACAAGTACAGAAGCTAAATCCAACTTAGCGTGGAGCTATGAAATATTACAGTAATGCATATGCAGAATATTTCTTACAAGAATAAATAAACTATCGAAAGCTGACAAACCAGATTACTGTAGATATCTTTATAAGATTAGTTGTAGCTTCTGTAGGTGGACCAGAAAAGTCTTTCTGAAGTTTATTGTTTTGTGCAGTTTGTACACAGTGTGTAACTTTTTAAACCAATGACTCAGACCTTTATACTTGGTTTTGTATCTCTGTGTTGTCATTGGATTTAAGTGTTGCTGTTTTGCTTTTTAGTGTTGAAGAATGGCTGCTGGAACAGGGCCATGGATCATTAGAAGAATTGTACAAGCAATCCCATTGTTAGGGAAAGTCAGTATAAGCAACCATTGTTAGCAAAAAAATTCTACAGTCTAAGCAATCTGTAGAAGTCATATTGATAATGAAGAACACTGTACTCTTGAAAGTTGCTACATGTAGAACATAGAGAAGGAACGCTGTACCCCTAGAAATGCTGTACCCCTGTAGTTGCTACACAAATAATTTTGTTATAGCTGTGAGAATAAGGAAGAATCCTAGATCTCAAACTGCACAAAAGAATTATTTACCTTTTGCTTTTAGCCAACCACTTTGTGGCAAGTATACACGCCTGCTGAACAATTTATTAAGAAACCGAGCTATCAGAATAAATTGGAGCTTGCTTTATCAATCATATTGGTTGTCAGCTTGTCTTCCCTTGCTGTCAAAGTTTTAGCTCTATACTTTTTTCTCTGAAGCTTATTTTTAGCATGTCCCAGACCTTTGAAAACTAGGAAAAGAGAATTGGAGCCACTCCTATATTCTCAGCCTTGATTATTGGATGTTATAATATCCTCTGTTATCTGTTAACAGGTTAAAAAACTCTTTTGCTTTTAGCCTGTGTCTGGTTTAACAGTGTAAGAATTTGCTTCAGCTGCTAATGGGAACTGAAGTTGGGATACAGCAAGATCTTGGCTATTTTGCTTCTGGGAAGAAATGTGCTATTTGTGTATATGGAGTTAGAAGAAAAAAAAAAATCAGTGTGTCTTGGGTGGTTTATTGAGTTTTGTAGCTCAAAAACAGCAGCAGAACATCAAAGTCTTTGACATGTAGAAAGGAAGTGCAGAAGACATAGACTAGAAGAAGATGAAAATTTTTTGTAAAGTCAGTTTGCTATATATAGCTCTTGCAGTATAGAGGAGCTCAGGGAAGGAAAAAAAATCAAGTATTAATGTTAGTGTTAGCTCTCATCTTCTCACATCCAGAGTTGCATTCACATCCAGTGAATAAGATGCCATAAATCTGCAGAGATCTGCAATTCTCTTCTGAAGTTCTTGTTCACTGAATGTCCCAGTGTTGTGTCAGAAAAAAGGGGATATTTCTTAGGCAGTGAGTGAACTGTAATTAGCAAGCAGATTACCACAGAACTGTGTTATAGTTATCCAAAGGGGTAAAAATATGCTTGATTCCTCAAGGGGTTTGATCAGTGGAGGGAAGGGAGAGAGCATAAACTATATTTATGTATGTCAGTGATGACAATTTTATTCCACAGCGGTTCCAGTTATTAATTACATGAGCATATAATGTTAGTTCATCTCTTCCACTGCACTACTCTGCCAGCCTGCCAACTCCTTTGGTATTTCCATTAATTCTTTCTTCCTAGTATATGCAGTGAGAGGAAAGTAATTGAAATTTCATGTTTATCTGCTTTAACCTTAGGTGTTGCCAATGAGAACACTAGCAAAACCAGTTTATCACTCTGAGGTAATCACATGGTCAGGACAACTGAGGACAGTCTTTCCTCCCTAGATGGAGGTGTTTGCTGCTTGTGGTGGTGGTGCAGGGTGCATATGGCTTTGATTCTTTCAGCTGGGAACTACTCTGCTTGGTGGTTTGTCACTTTGCCTTAAAAGGAGAGTTGGTGGTTTTAATTCAAGGTGACATATGAAATTTTACGTGCTGTCAGGCAAGAGGTCACCAAGGCAGATGACGTCCTTGATTCCAGCAATAGGCATGCTATTATGACAGCTTAGTTAGCATCTTCCATGTATGTATGTATGGGTTGTCCTTGTCTAGTCAGGTAGTAGCCCCTTTCACTCTTTGCCTGTCCAGTATACAGAACTGATGTTTCTTTTTGCTCTGTTGCATGGGCTGCATCTTCTTTTTGTTATTCTAAGGATTACAAATAACATGAGGCATTAGGCCCCCTCTACTCAGTAACCCACTCTGTGTACCATGAATTGAGTCATCATAGAACTCAGCAACTGTTCTGAAAGAAAACTCCACTTTTGTTGTTCAGGTGTTACTGCAGAGTTTCTGGCTCCACTGCTGTCTGAGAGGCAAATCTGTCATGGAGAGCCATAATTTTGAAGGTGAACATGTTAAATGAAAGAGTTTTTACTGGGGTTATCCTCAAGGTACTTGTTAAAATGATCATGCACAATGACTACTACTGAAGCTCAGCTGAGTGGTGTAAATGGATGAACCTACAGTCTTTTGACTGTATGTGTGAGATTTGAGGGTGCCTGCTATATGAGACTGTAAAAATAATCTAACACTTGGTTTTCCCTAGATCATCATGTAATCCAAGTTAGTCATGCTTTTCCTGACTTTCTTTGTGTTTTGGTTTCTGAATATCAAAATAAGGTGATTTGGGGTTTTTTGATGTGACATATACAGACTGTGTTCTTCATAGGAAGTGTTTTTAATTTGGTGACAAATCTCTGAAGATACGTGAGTCCACAGAATATCTATTCTGCTTGCTCTGCTAAACCCATGACCCAAAGTCAGTTTCAGAACAAAGGTAAGGTGTTGGGAACTGCTGAAGTTCTAGATTTCTTGAAAAGCAGAATACTTACTCATTAACTAAAACTGAGGTGATTAAAGAATGTTATAAAGGATAGAGGAAGGGAGAGCCCCCTTCATGCATTACTCTTCAATCTGTTTCAGTGATAAGAGTATGTGAGCAGGGCACTGAGTTGGTGCTAACTTTTTAGGGAGCTGAAAGTAGATAGTACAGCTGAGAGTGACAGTGGATGCTCAGGTTCTGCACCTGATCTGCTTGGTACCTCTTCGGAGGCCTCTTTGCCTCTGTGGATGGAGCTCAAACAATGCAGCTGGAACATCTCTGAAGGTATTATTTTTTTTCCTTATTTTATCATTTTTTATTCCAGGTGGTAGCACCCTGCTTTCTTCCAAGCAGCTATGAGCCGATAAGTATTTTTGGCACTACTGATATCCATCAGGTTTTATTAGGTTATAGGTTAGATGATTCTTGTAGTCTCCTATAGCCTCTTATTATTTCAGTACTTCTTATTATTTCAGTACTTTCCTCTCTGAAGGCTTGGCAAATCAAGGGTCTGTTCCTGAACCTTCTTACTCTGTCCTATCCCATGCAGGAATCCACATGTTTTATGGTTTTATTTGTGTGTTTTAAGTTAAAAAAAGACACCTCAGTAATTATTTCTTTCAACATACTAATGCCTCATGTCAGTTTGGAGGTACAAGTAGTGTAAGACTTGTTTTTGACCTGTTATTTTTTGTTGCTAGTGGAACCCATACTTGGTTTTCAGGATAGGAAAACCTTAAGTCTTTTGTCACTTGCATGACTGTATTTGGTTGTTTTAGCTCCAAGGGTAATATGAGTGATGCCTGGAAAATGGATTGTAATAGTTACTTACTGAACTAGCACTGGAAGCTGTTAGTGTCATTACTAGAACTAAGCAGCCAACAGCTGATGCACAAGTGTCAGCCAATAACTCTGTGTATTGTAGGTAAGTGATACAACCACTGGCAATCAGGAATATCCTACATCTCACTTCTGCATTGCTGTGTGATTTGGCCAAGTCACTTTGTACATTTTTGTGTCTTTATTTACCTGCTGGAAAAATAGAGGTAATGATACTCATCTATCATGAACCACAGAAGTTAAAAGGTGCTTTAAAATTATTATTCTATAAAACAAAGCCTGGAAATCTAAATCAGTAATTTCTGGTATTATGAGGAATGTGAGTATCAACTCATTGGAGGTCTCTCCTAGATTTGACCCAGTAATTTTATGAGCTAACCCATGTCAGAGTCTGAGGATCTTGTAAAGGATCACTGCTAAAATTATAAATAGAAAAAAAATCCTTTCTTTTGTTCGCAGCTCACAGTATTAGGTGCATACTGGCAATTGCAGTTGCTTTCTTTTGTCTTGTGCACACTACCCAAGTATTGATTCTGAAATGGAAAACCAGTTATTGTGGTTCAGAAAAAGAATTAAACATATAGCAACCTGTGGGGTATGTTAGTAGTCGATAATAATTCTGATTGAACTTGGTTTATGTGTACATGGGGCAATGCTGGTAATATAGTCCCAGCTGATTCTGTGACCTGCTGGCTAGTAAGGAGTATAGATGGCAAAAGTGGCCTAACTTGTTTTAGTTTACTAGCAGGAACGTAGACAGAGGTATATTCAGTCATCAAATAAAACATTTACTAGTTTGGAAGAAGGAGTGTAATTCTATTTAAATTTCTTGCAGGGTTATCTGTAGGTGAAATATTTTCACTACATAGTATACAATATATTTTATTGCTGAGAGTGAGATTGAATAGTGTGGTTTGCTTTTGGTGTGAAATGTGGTGACATTTTTATATTAGGAGTCTTTGTTCACACAAGTAGATTTTATGTATTTAGTGAAGAGTTCTGTTGTTCTGAAGGGGGAATATTTGTGATGATGTTAGCTGTAAGCAGTTTCTTTTAAAACTGTCTTGAGTGTAAAGTTTTGACAAGATCAAGAATAAGTAGTTGGGTGGTATAGATAATGCGGAGGGCAACATCTATTCAAATGAAACAAAACTTTGTAGCATCATAATTTGCTGCTGAACCATGGACTTATCCCCATTTATTCCAGCCAAGGAATTCCAACCTTTTAGTTTTCATATGAATAAACAATACATAAGCCTCCTTTAAATACGTGTTACATCTGTTTAGTCAATGGAAAGGTTGCCTATATTGCACTCCTTAAACTGGCTTATAGCAAAAACTGTAGTTAGACTCTCAGTGACATATTTCTTGGAAGACTATTGAAGCCTGATGAAATTCGCAGATGTCCTTTTTCTTCAAAATGTGTGTTTTATTGAGTATTTTCTTTCATCTGTTACCAAAGGGGCCCTTGCCATTTCTCATGAGCCACGTGTCTTGAAGCTTTGTAATGACATTGGGAGCCTCATATGTTGACTCAGTGCAGCTGTTCAGAATTTCAGGTGCTAAAATATAAAGCAGTTCCTGTGTTCTAGCACTGCTTTATGTTGTCATTACACATTCCTCAGAAAGTCCAGCTCTGTTAATTCAATTTGAATGTTTAGCAAAGATGACTTACTCTGTTGCACTTAATTTCATGAAGAGACAATGGACTATTTGTGGGAATGTTTCTACCTGAAAGCTGAGTAAGCTTATATAGTACTTCTAAAATTAGTAAAAATCAAAAATGATAACTTTGTTTAAGTGGCCTTTACTGGAGTTACTAGATCTTATTTTGAAAGATTGTTAGTTACTCAGTTGATAGTAGTTCTTAAATTGATGTTTTTAATTTAAAAAAATGCTGACAACTTAAGTCTTTTTCTCTAGTGCTGTCAAATTAAGAAAATACTTAGACCCTAACCATAAAGCTCTGTATACTTTTTGTTTCATCTATTACTTAAAAAAGATAAAAATTGAAAAGAAAGCCAATGGAAGAGTATTATTTTAGAGATAATTTTTAGATTCCAGGAAATAGTCTAGGATAGTTTAAGATACTTCAAAAGTGCAGTAAGCTAGTCATCTTCACTGTATTTCTTTTTTGTCCTTCACAATAGTGTATCTTTGAAAAGAATAAAGCAAACTAAATCGTAATTTCTCAGTCACATCACCTATGCTGCCAAATTTCTTACAGGAATGAAATGTTGTGTGAAGGCCTAAACCTCTTACATGCATGGATTCTTATCTTAAAATTACTTAATTAATGAGTGGTCCTTATGACTACATGACTTGTCTGTTTTAAGACACATTTAAATAATGATCTTCAGCACAGAAATTTCTGATTTAACCTTAGTAGCCTTTATCCCCCTCCCTTTTATTTTTTTTTCTTTTCAAAATGGTTTCCAAAGAATTCTGCATAACTGTAGTCTGCCATTTAATTTTCACTTTTTTTAATTAACTGTTATAATTTGGACAGATTAAATGAACACTTACTTGTAATGTATCTTTTACCATAACAGTCACTTCAAGCTGAAGTTTGTTTAGCTGTTCCATTAAGTCTTGAGTCGAAGTTTGATCGTTTTGATAGAAATTGGGGAAGGGTACCAATGATTCTGATTCCCACTCCCTTCTCCTTAATTATGCAAACCTCTTTTCTGCCTTTAGAGAGAAAAATCAAGGACTTGAACATTCTGGCCCCTTCTAACAAACTAAACCCTCATTTTGAGCAGTGAGTCAGATTGTGCTCTGTACTGTTTCAATATAGGAGGAGAACAGAATAAAAGTAATTGTGGGAGAAATAGAGACTGGTTTGTTTCGGGTTTTTGTGTGTGTGTGTGTTTTTCATTGGGTTTTTTAAAAGGAGCAGGAGCATACTTTGAAAAAATTGCTGAAGAAGTGTCAAGTCCCAAAGGCCTCATTTTAATTGCCTATCTAATTTTTTACTTGAAATCCATGGTATTTCTATATTCACTTATATACATTCAACCTGGTGACAGTATTTTCTCAAAAAAAAATTAAAAACTAAGAACTGAAAATACATGTTGATTCATAAAAGTAAAACCAAACCCACCTATGTAAGGGTAAAGTGAGGAAGAGAAACTTCAAGAAAATTCAGTAATCTTAACAGTGTTTGAAAGAATGCTTGTCCCCTATCTCAAAAAAACTTCTTCCTTTTTTTCATGCTGTTGAATGCAATCTTTTTCAGAAGCTTTGTATGAGAAAGATCAGCAAATATGAAAAAATGAATTTTTATCCCTACTGCATTTATTTTTAAACACATTTTTTGAGAAAAGCAATGTGAGAATTTGCTGTTCCCATGGAACACAGTCCATCTGTTTTTAATGTGGGCATGCAAGAGATTTTTTGAGAAATGGGAAGTTAATAATTGTTTGTGGTATTGGGAAGGTCTGTGCATGTAGATGAAGGATTGCATTCTCCAATTTCATTTTAAGTGGGGTCTCATTACTGGAAGATAGAATTTGTTAAATTGAGTTAGTCAGGCATGACCTTCAACACAGTGGGGGGTATGATGACAGTAACTAAACTGAGCTAGAAACTGACAAATACAATGATCTTGCTCTGCCAGCTTTGGTTTCTGGTTTTACTCAGTAAAAGCTTTTATGAAAAATTTATCAAGTGGGTTTGGTTTGTAATAAGTGTCTGCAACTAATGACTAATTAGTTCTCATGTTGTCTAGTCTTTCTTCTTTCAAGAAATAGCATAGAAAGTTTATGGAAAACTAGGAAATACCCCCAGCTCTGTTATTTAAGGAAAATTCTTTTTTTTTTTCCTATATGCTGCATTCAAACTTTAGCTCACAGGACCTGTGACATGCATGCAAAGCAAGCATTATATGCATATAGCAGGCATGATTTGGTGAAGGCAAAGGACATGCTAAATGTACTAAATTTTCCCATTGCTATGAACTTTCCTGTCTCCTTTCAAGTATGTCACCAAAGCAGTTCTTAAGGGAGTGCTGCAGACCATAGCTACCTGTCTTATGCATGTGCCTGCACATCATGGGAAAGGAAATGTGACAGCCTTGTTCTGTTCTCTGGTTTGTTTGCAAAAGGTGGGAATATCCAGTGGAGGTTTATAGTTGTCTGATCCATCACCATCCAGAACCATAGTGCTCATGTATCTGTGAAAACTGTGGGCTTTGGAGAAATGTTTATGGAGGGATGTTTCTTCATTTCTGGTTCATACAGCTTTTCTGAACTCAGAAAGAAGCAAAGGTGCCTTGAATATTTTTGAAAAAATTTTTTGAAGTTCTCTTCCTCTTGCTGTTCAGTTTTGCTTTATTACATTTTGATCTGTGCTTTTATCTTCCTTTCCTTTTATTTTCTGGCTTCTTTAAAAAAAAATTCTACTTTTCTTAATTTTTTGATTTGTTAGTTGTAGATATGCAGAAGAACAGACTGATGAGACACTTTCCTGACAAAACCTGTGAGCTGATGGCAGAGTTGAAGTACTTGACATGATTATTTTTCAAACTTTTTTTGAATTTTCCAGAAGGGGACTAGTGTGGGCCTCTTTGTAATGCATTTCTATGGGGTTTGTTTTCTAGTTTTAAATTTCATGACTTACCAGAGTAAAGCCATGGACCCCAGAGACATGCAGGGTTGAGGTTCCAAAATGCTGTTTTAAGTGCAGTCATAATTAAGTGCTTGTTCGTAAATGTCTCTGACTTAGTCATAAGAGGGCACAGAGAGTAAAACTGCATGAATTGGCTACCCCAGTCCCTCAGATTAATGAAATGCAGTGATCCTGAATTGAGCTGTGCAAGGCACACTAAATTCAAAAGATAGTGCATTTGCCAGGATGGAGGGCTCACATTGTTTCTAGGAATATTAGAGAATTACAAGATTGATAGGAATTTGAAGTTTTGTAATAACACAGTATATTCAGTTACAGGTGTTCATCCAAAATGAAATGAAAAACAGGCTTTCTTTGAACAATCTGCAGAAACAGGGGATCAGCAATAGGGAAAGGATTGGTAGTTTCCAGAGCCAAGTTTGCCTGCTTATTTATTTTCTCCAAGTTGACTTCAAACCTTTCCTACTGAGTGTGGTATTTTTTGCAAGGCAGTAGCATATGCTTTTCAGAAGTGTGACTAATTACAAATAAAGCCAGCAGTATGATGTTCTTCCAAGGTATAGCATGCTTCTTTCTGCCTTCACAGCTTTCTTTTTCTAAAACAAAATTATCCATGCTTCAGATTCCTCAGTATTGATACTTTTCAGACGGCATAGAAACTTTTCTTACATGTTTAACTTCACTAAAAAGCAAATGGGCTTGCATAGGTTCTGCTTGACAGCTCACAGTGGAAAAGGGAAATATCCACTACAGGGTGTATTTTTTCTGCTTATCTTCATAATTTTTTATTCTTTCATAGCTTATCCCGAGAATGACAGATCATATGGCCCTTGTGAAAATGCCTCAGGTTAATTTTTGAAAATGCTTTCTCAACACTGGAATGTGCAAAAGGATAGGATGGTACTAATGCCATCACTATAAGTGAATGCTAGCCAAATACTGAAATAATAAATGACTGCAGCATAAGTTATTACAGTGTAATCAAGGACTGCCACTTGTCTTCCCAAAGAAAAATACAAGTCTCTTAGTGTTAATTTAAAAATCAGTTTTTCTTATAGTCAGAATTTATTGTAATAAGCATAGTGAATCATGTATCTGTGTGGACTTTTCAGATAGAGGAACTGTGAATTGAGTGTGCTACTTTAGGTAAAATTCTGATGTTTGGTCTGATTGCTATATAATGGTGGATTCTGTTTGCTTATTGCTTAACTAAACTTCAGTCCATGGCATCCCATTCAATTTTAGTTCTCTATCATGTGAGAAATCATACCTGTTTTGTTTGATTTATGTTTTTCATGCAAAAATTTAGTACTTGCTCCTAAGTAAAATGGTGTGGCAGAAGTGTTACATATGAACTTTTGATTCTTCTGATTTAATGTCATTAAATGCTGGAATCAAGCCTTAGGCCTGTTTCTTGCAGAAATGTCATAACACCACATGGTAGATTTAGAGGGTGGTAAGGGGGAAGTAATTTGGGTTTGGATGTCTTTGAAGTGCAATCCAAATGAGAAGTGTTAAGGGAAAGGTAGACCTACTGATGAGCAAAACAAAGTTAAAGGTAAAGAAACTATAAGTGGTGTCATATTTAGCGTCCATGCTTCCTGCTGCCCTCTTCTCACTGCCAGCCTCAGTAGTATGGAGGGGCTTGACAGCTGGCCTGCAAGCAAAGCTGAGTTAATAGAAGAAATAACAATTGATGATTTTCAAGTGTATCCATAACAAGGAAGAAGACAATCCTGTGAGCATGGAAACAGATTAGAAAAGATACATGAACATCTTTGTAAGCCAGACTACATGCATAAGTGGATGTGTATATGTGCCTTTTAAAATTTCTGTAAAACTTCTGCCAATTATATTAACGTTAATTGCTTTGCACCAATGAATATAGTAAGTTATTATGATGTAGGTAATGCCTTAAGATCACGCTTTGTTAAGGGTATATAAGCTGGAGAACACGCAGAATAAAAAACTTTTTTCTTCTTGGACCCTGATCACGTGTGTGTATGTCATGTCTGACCAAACGGTGACACAGTAGGTGGCACCTCCAGTGGCCCCACTACTGTCCTTAAATCTCTCTCACTTTTTAACTGTCTTAGCAAATCCACTATAAGCCTATAGGGCTTTATTGCATTAATGGCTGTTTCTTCTCCTTCACAGGCTGCTTCTATTATAAACTTGCCAGCCTGTTTCCATGTTTTCAAATCCAGGGCAGACCCCTCAGAAGCATCTAGTCCATGGTTCCTGCACCATGTGATTAAGGCTAATAAAGCCTGTTTGTAATGTTTTATCCCCTTTTTTGTTAAAAAGAAAGTCCATACCTGGAGGGCAACATCTTCTGATGATGAAGCTCATGCACCCATGATGGCATTGTCTTCTACTTACAAAAAAGGAAGAAAGAAAAAGGGAGGTCCAGACCAAACACGGCTCTCTACACCGTTCTTTGCAGCTCAAAGACTGCAGGCAGCTCTCTTGGTTGCCCTGCAGCTATCCCACTGCTCTTCACAGTGTGAAGGCTGCAGGCAGCTCTCTTGGCTGTCCCGTGGTTATCCTGCTGCTCTTTGCTGCTCTTCCTGCTCGAAGGCTGCAGGCAGCTCTCTTGGCTGCCCCACACCTATCCCACCCTCTTTGCAACCTGAAGGCTGCAAGGCAGCTCTCTTGGCTGCCCCTCCTGTCTCCCTGCTTCACCTGTAGAAGCTGTTGTATCACATCAAGGGTCACCAGTTGTTGAAGATGGGAGACAGAGAAGCAACAAGCCACACTGCATTCATGCACAACAGCCAACTTTATTAAGTACAGTTCTCTTTATATAGATCAGGAGGTCCATGTAGTCAGTCCCCATTGACTGAACCAGTTGTTACCTGGCCAACCAGCCAACAGCTGCTCGCGTCCCAATGGACTGGGTCTGCTCTGCAACTGTCTACACCAATAGAGTTGTATAATTGAGCTACTTACATAATTAGTTGTTTTTTCAGTTATAAATCTAGGATTAATTATAACTGTGTGGCCCTCAGACCAGCTGTTGGCCACCACAGAATCACACAATGGTTTGGTTGGAAGGGACCTTAAAAGATTGTCTAGTTTCAACTCCCCTGCCATGGCCATACACACCTTGCATTAGACCAGATTGCTCAGAGCTGGCATTGAACTCTTCCAGGTATGGGGTATCTACAGCTTCTCTGGGCAACATGTTCTGGTGCCTCACTACCCTCACAGTAAAGAATTTCTTCCTAATATCTAATCTGAAACTACACTCCTTCATTAAAGCCATTCCCCCATGTCCTAGCACTGCATACACTTGCCAAAAGTCCCTGTCCAGTCTCCTCGTAGGCCCCCTTTAGGTACTGGAAGGCCACTTTAAGATCTCTTTGGAGTCTTTTCTTCTGCAGGCTAAACAACCCCATCTCTCTCACCCTGTTTTCATAGGAGAGGTGATCACCTTCATAGCCCTCCTCTGGATCTCGCTCTAGCAGGTCCAGATCTTTCTTGTATTGGGGCCCCCAGGGTTGGATGCAGCAGCACTCCAGCTTGGTTCTCACAAGAGCAGAGAGGCAGTCTACTTTGACTTGCTGGCCATGTTGCTTTTGATGCAGGCCAGGATATGGTTGGCTTTCTCAACTGGAAGCACATGTTGTTGAGACACGACAAGCTTCTTGTTCACCAACACCCCCAAGTCATTCTTCCCAGGGTTGTTCTTGATCCATTCTTGGCTCAGACTGTATTTGTGCTTGAAATTGTCCCAACTCAGGCACAGGACTTTGGATTTGACCTTGTTGAACTTCATGAAGTTCACACAGGCCCACCTCTCAAGCCTGTCTACGTCTCTGTGCATGGCATCCTTTCCCTCCAGCATGCCCATTGCACCACACAGCTTGGTGTCATTGACAAACTTTTTGAGTGTGCACCTGATCCCACTCTCCATGTCACTGACAAAGATGTTACAGTGCCACTCCCAATAGCCACCTGAGGAATGCCGCTGGTCTCCCCTTGGACATTAAGCCATTGACTGCAACACTGTGACTATCCAGCCAATCCTTCATCCATCAAGTGGTCCATTTGTGTGGGACTATGTCAAATGCAATGCACAGGATCAGGTAGATGATGTCAGTCACTCTTCCCTCATCTGCCAGTTCTCTAATGCTGTCTTAGAAGACCATCAAATTTGTCAGGCAGGATTTGCTATTAGTGAAGCCATGTTGGCTGTCACCAATTACCTTATTTTCCATGTGCCTTTAGTTTCCAGGAGGGTCCGCTCCATGAACTTGCAAGGCACTGAGGTGAGACTGATTGTAGTTACCTGGGTCTTCCTTATTTCCCTTTATAAAAATGAGGGTTATGTTTAATTTTCTTCCCATCAGTGAGAACTTCAGGGGAATGCTGCAACTTCTCAAATGTGATGGTTAGTAACTTAGCCACTTCCTCAGCCAGTTCCCTCAGGACCCATGGATGTATCTCATCATGTCCCATAGACCTGTGCTCCTTCAAGTTCCTTAAATGGCCTTGGAACTTGTGGTCTCCTACAGCAGACAGTTCTTCATTCTTCCAAGCCCTGCCTTTACCTTTACTAGGTACCTTAGTCTTTTCCATGTCCTGGGTAACCAGGTCTCCCATATCCTTCCTGAGAAAACCCACATTTTCTGTAGTCTTTCTTTCATCACCAGTGTACCTATGGAAACTTTTCTGTTACCTTTGATGCCCTTGGCTAGATTTAATTGTGTCAGTTCCCTGGCTGCTCAGACAATTTTTCTATTCTTAGAATATCTTACCTTATCTGTATCTACCTTCACCTTTTAGTGTTTGAGTTTGTCCAGGACCAACTTGTTCATCCATGCATGCCTCTTGGAATTTATGCCAAATTTCCTCTTGGTAAGGATGCATTGCTCTTGAGCCAGGATGAGACAATCTTTGAATTTCATTCAATTTACTTGAGCCCCTTTTCCCTCCAGGGCTTTAAGCCCACAGCATTCTACTAAGGAGATTGCTGAAGTGGGACAAGTCTGCTCTCCTGAATTCCAGGGTAGTGAACTTGATGTGCATGCTCCTCACTACCCCAAGGATCTAGAACTTCCCTGCTTTGTGGTCACTGCTGCCCATGCTTCCCTTGAGCTTCAGTTTCCCACCCCCACCTTGCTGGTGAAAACAAGATCCAGCATAGCACTTCTCCTTGTTGGCTCATCTGTCACTTGGAGAAGGAAGGGATCAATGCATTCCAGGAGCCTCCTAGATTGCCTGTGTCCTGCTGTGTTATCCTTCCAACAGATACTGTGTGTTGTTTGAAGTCCCCCATGAGGACTAGGACTTGTGGCCGTTCTATTTTACTGCAGAAGACCTCATCAGCTTCACCTTCCTGGTCAAGTGCCTGTAGCAGGCCTGCACTATAATGTTCCTGCCCTCCTTCCCTTTCATCCTGACCTGTAAACTTTCAATCAAATCCTCATCCATCACAAGGTAGAGCTCTGTGCTTATTCACAGAGAGGGCAACACCACCTCCTCATCATCCCCACCTGTCCTTCCTAAAGAGCCTGTACCCGTCCATTCAAAAAACTCCAGTCACAGAAGTCATTCCACTATGTTTCCATGGGGTCAGTAAGGTCATAAGCATACATGTGTTATGCATGTTAGCCATAATATACTGAGTATACTATTATCATGGTGTTCAATATTTTCTATTGAGTCAAAGTATAATGACTGCACATGGGGCAAATGAAATGTGATAGGCATCAAATCTCCTGTTGTCTCTGATTTCTAGTTTTACATCTGGAAAATAATTATCTAATACTTCCTCATGGAAACCTACTTTTACACATAGTATTTAAAAAAAAAAAAAAAACACCCCAAAAATATGTGGTGAGATATTTTAATATTTGGTAATGTTTTCCATCATTTTCATCAGATCTTTTGCCTACAGCAGTATGTCTTCCAAATGGAAGACAACTCAGAAACTGGAAACAGCAGCCATGAGATGAATAGGAAAGAGGGAAGGGAGGACTTTCACAGTTTTGTTACAGGGACTGTAAAATCTGTTTGGCTGTTCTGGTTATTTTTTAAGTTTCTTTTCTTTACTTTTTTCACTTGGATGTCTCATAGATTTATGTGTGATTGCTTCTTGTTTTCTTTTTTTTTAGGACTTAAAACCAAAAAATATTTATAATTGGCACAGCTATCTCTTAGAGTGGTTAGAATGGTCACCCCATAGTAAATAATGTTGAAGTTTCAAAAGAAATGTCAAGCTTTCAGTAAACTTTAGGAATTTGAAGTTTAAGTCTTCAATCTCAAAGGGGCAGATAGTCTTGGTTAAGATCTTTAGCTTGGATATTAGAATATACTTTCAAAGCCTATCTTCATATATGTACAGTCAGAGACTTGGATTGTCCATATCTCCAACAAATGTACCACAGTAGATAGCCAGTGAAGGAGTTTATTTGTAATTTTAGTCCTAGAGCTGATGAATAGGCATCAGGAATAGCAGTATTTGGCTTATTTAACCATTTTAAAGCTGTGAAGGGAGCACATGAAGACTTGAGTGTGATCCCTTATTACATACATACAGAAAGACACTCTGTATATAAACTCATCTGTTTACCTGAGATGGTTCTTTCAGCACAACTCATTTTCAGCAGTCTTCCCCTTAAATCAGAATTAAAAAAAAAAAAAACCACTGTTATCCTGCAAATTGAGATAATTATGTCAAGCCCTTTTAGCTCTCTCTGTTTCTCTCAGTACTAAAGTGGAGAGAGCTATTGCTTCTAGCAGAGTGAGAGAATATGTGACATTTCAGTAGAAGCTTGACAAACTGGAGAGCAAATTCAAAACATTAAAAAAGAAGAAAAGCTTCTTGCGTCTTATTCCATGTTCACCTTATAGCTATCCTAGAAAACTTGCAGACTACACCAATCCAGTGCCAAACTGAGAAATACATGGACAAAACCCCTTTTAATGCCACACATTAAGTGTAAACCTCATATATATCTCTACACACAATTGCACAAATAAGCTACTTAGTTGTTGTGAAAAGGTGGGTGCTGAGTTCAGCTTGTGTATGAACTTTCTGGTGAAGGGACAAAGTGAGCAGTGTGGTTTCCCAAATGCTCTGCTCGTGCACCTCATGAAGTCTTTGTACGGAGATTTCCAAGTGAATCCAAAACGGGTATTTTGTGTATTTTGCCTTTTTCTATTTGGGTCTATGTATTTTTGCTATTTAGCAATGGGTGTGCTAAGACTGAAATAATAGTAACTGAAGTTACAGTTATACAGTTATTTGTCATATATATCACCTTTAATCTGCTGAGAAGAACCTTGAAGTTTCAAATAATATGTTTCATGGATTGAATTAATAGTACTGGTCAGTCTATGTTAGTTCTTCTGACTGACAGATTTGTACTTTCTACTCTGGAGATTTGATAGCTGACAAGATAAGTCAGGCTTTTAAGTTAAAAAAAAAAATAAACAAACTCAAAGCTTATTCTCATGGATTAACTGTGAGCCAACCTCACATTATAGACATTATGGTTGAAGTAGGATGTATGCCCTGGTAAATGGTGCGTGGTTCATTTCACTAAGCAAGGTTTTGAAGGTGTTGTAATTTATACTCTGAAAACCTCCAGCTCTTTCCAGTTGTGATTTGTGACTGAACTGTGTCTGGACTTAAACAAAAAAAGTTGACAGTTATGAGACTGTTGGGGCTGGCGGGAGACAAGCAGCACTCAATATGAATGATCAGCAGGTCTCGACTTTATTCTGTTAGTCACGTCTTTTATACACTCACTAATGAAGCTCATACATAGTGCAAAAGAAAGCTCATTATTGGTTACTCATATCAACACCAACTCCTCCTAAGTTTTCATTCTTGTGGTTAGAGTAAGCATTCTGGTCATTCTTTACCCATCACAATATCCTGTTGTTTTTGTAACAATCACTCACAAGGGCACAGTGCCCTTGTCAGCATCAGGATTAAGCTAACTGAGTCCTAAATTTAGTTAGTTCTACATCTGTAAGCTGCTGTAAATCAACATGTCTCTTGTTCTCTAACCACTCTTCCACATGAGACTGCCTCTCTAGTTCAAAAAATCTTTCCCACAGCAGGATTTAGAGGCCAATTTTTAGTTGTATCACTGCTGATATTAGACTTTTTGTAATAATGGATTGGCTCTTTCCTTTTAAAAGGCTTGTTTTAAATCTCCATTGATACAACTTAGCATGTTTTAAAGCCTTGAGAAGATTTTTTTGTACAGTACTTACAGAAATTTCTCAGCAGTTCATTAATGTCCACTCAAGTGTCTGTTTTAATGAAAAAGAGTAAAATGAGAGATAGGGTAAAAATGCAAAAGGGAATAAGTGGTTAGCAATGTACATCTCCATGGATATTCTACCTTGGAATAAACACTTAGTAGCAGAGTACCGTCATATAGACCCATATATGCATGATGATAATGCAAAATTAATTAATTTTCCATATCTGTTTGAAAGGTAATTAGCTTATTAATAATGTAGAATGAATATGTACTTCTGAATTTTTTCTTTTATGTGTTTTTATGTATGTATGTACCTTTAGGAGGGGATTTCTTAGAACATACTTAAACTATCTGGACAATTAAAGTAATTTGTGTTAACTTTTCTCCTTTTGCAGGCTAGTAACTCTGAGGTGGTTACAAATCATGTAACCAGAAGTGTAAGTAATTCTGTTTTATTAATTCTTTTTTCTTTTACTTGGCCTGATTTATTTTACTGCTTGTGGCTGCTTATTTGTATCACATCTTCATAAAGCAATTGTTGCTTGCCATTTTCAAAGTACTCACTTTGGTTTCTATACTGTGTGAAATTAGCTTCTCACTAGGATCTTAAGTGGTTTTTATCTACCACTGAGTTTTTTCAGAAACAATGAAATGAAATCTGCATTCCTTGTTTTTAAATAAAGCAGGGGAGAAATAAAGGAAAATCCTATAATCTTCATAGACTGAATTGTATTCAGAGGCATTCAGAAGGTCAAGAGACTTTTTTCAGCGAGGATAATATTAATTATTGCATTGTGTTCAATATGAAATCGATCTTTTAGCTTATATTTGTTCCAGTTGCTATGCCATGTTATTTAAAAAACAAATTAAGTACCTCTTACCAACCCTTTATTACTAGGGCTGTGGTACTTCTGGTGAAAGTTATATTAATGACATTTATTGAAGTGCAGTAGAATCCAGTTTCCAATTGATGTAGAAATTTCTGCAAATAGGAAGTACAGCCCATTTCAAAACCAACAGCATTTATAAGTATACTTTTTGCACAATATCCATAAAATAAATAAAACAAAAAAGTAAAGTTTTTAAAGTTCTTTGGAGTTACCTTTTAACAGAGATTTCAAGTCTTGTAGATTTTTAAATAAATAATGGGAGATGTCTATAGTTAACTAGCTGCAAGTAGGCAACCGTGATGCAGGTGTTTGGTTCGCCACTGTGAAAATGACGTTAAAATTTAAACAGAGATGGAGGAAAGGACTTGCAAGATGCACATGGTCTTCACCAACTTATCGTTCAATTTCAGACCAGCTCTCTATTGCAATAAATGAGCATCTGTTTCACAGTGTTAGTCTCTGCGCTGGCCAAAGTACAAATATGTACAATACACAAACAGGACAGGACTGCCGAGGGATGCATCTCGAGCTGTATTTTGTTTTCTCTTTAAAAGTCTCATTACACGACTGAGACAGCAGCTCACATCCCAAGCAGCAGACAGTGAGTTCTGTGTTACAATATACTTGAAAGGTCTTTCAACCAATAGCAGAAAGCAAAAGCTTACTTGACACGAGCTTTAGCCAACCAATACAGGTACCTGTACACTTGCTTAAAACAATGCTTGCTTCTTAGTCTTAGAATACAATGCACAGTACTTAATAATGATTAAGCTTAAACCTTTCTGTATCTTGACAGATATATTTTTCTGCTATCCTAAGGTTTGCTTGACCTAGATTGAAGAGACTGCTTATTGTCTAATGTCCTTCCTCATTATCTAATGTAACTCTTTTACTTTCAGAATCAGCATCTACTCTACAGCATAGCTCTCAGGTTTTCTGTTTTCTTATGTCTCTGAGACCTGCTTTTACAACTTTCCCAAGACCCTTTTACTTTTAATGAGTCCCACAATACATAGTTCTACATTCTTCTGTTTTTTTCTGTCTCTGAAACCTGCTTTTACAGCTTTCCCATGACCACTTATTTTAATGTTTCCCACATTAGTCCGGTGTGCATTGCATTTATTTTGTGATGCTCTCCATGGTTCAGTGCTGCAGGCTTCTGCTGGTGCCACTCTCTGCAGGGCATGAAGAGTTCTGGTCTCTGACTACCTAGTTAGACAGGAGGTGTTCAAAGAGGTATTTGTATTAGCAGGATAGTTCACTTCCTTTATCTGACAAGAAATGTTTTTTCTACAACCAAAGGTTTCTCTGTGTTGGATCCATTCTATTATCTAGTCTCTTTCAGTAAAATTAGAATTATTTCTAATTGCTAGAATATATTTGATATTGAGACCAGCTGAAATGTCTAGTGACATGATTGTTTCTCCTTTCAGTTCACAGTTCTCCTTAACTAGACAAATTAACTAAAATTAAAAAACCAGAAAAGAACAAACTTCTTAGTTATTTGTGTGTGAATAATTGGTTTTGACAGCTGCTTATAGTGAAACAAACCTGAAGCAAAATAATGAGTTCATTCTCTGATCTAGTTGCTCGTTGGAAGTTGTTTATGTCTTTGGATTACGTCTGAATACTTCAGAGGATTTCCTGTTTCTACTGGTTGTTACATAAGCAAAGATCATATGTTTCTTGGCTTTTTTTTCCCGAACATATAATACTTCATGCACAAGCATTTTGAAAGCAGCTTTAATAGCAAGCAATGGTTTTTCAGCTATGCCTTTAGTCTTTTTTGCATTGATTGTTATTTGACCATTATCGAGCTTCCTGAAATTGCCAGTAGTTACTTTCTATGGACCAGTATATTCCAGGAGCAAAGGAATATGATATGGATTGACATGCAGAAGAAAGGTCCAATCTGAAACACAGACTTGTATTTGGAAAAGAGAGGAGGTGTAAAGCTACAAGGCTGGGTGATTCACAGAATGCTGCCTCCAGACAGTGGGACTGGGTGCATCTATGAGATGAGTCTTGCATGAGTCTTTCGCAGGTCTTGTTCTATGAATGCAGCACATATGCCATGTGTGTAGTGCTAATGGGAGGTGCATCTCTTGTCTTTCTGTTCTCTTCCTTCTAAACTTGTGCCATGCTTCTTCTCCTTGTTTTTATTAATTAAAATGGAAGAAACTGCCTTAACTGTTTTTTGTCTCTGGGATTTCTTCTCCTTTCTCTCTCTCCTTTACATATTATTTCATGGCATCTGGTCCAGGAAAGAAAAACTCTTTTGCTTTTTCCTGGCAATGTGTCTGCTAATGGATATTTCTAGTGTCAGCCCTTACTGCTTTATAGGAAAGCTATGTGAACATCAGCCAAGACAGTTTTGACTTGGCTGTGACACTACAACAATTCAAAATTTTGTTAGCTTTATTCTAGTGTTCAGGGTAGCTCTGAGGCATGTATAGCACATTCTTATTTGGGAAATTAGAAGTGCATTTTCTTACATTTAAAGGGCTTCCTCATGGAATTATATTTTATTCTTAATGTTAACATATTTGAAAGAACTAAATTGAACTTACTCTTTCAGCTAAAGGCTAGCAGAAATTATTCTGTCACTTTCTATTCAAGAATTGTGTGCATGTAATCTTCTGGTAGTTAACAGATGCTCTAAATTTGTGGTGAAAATTTTACTTCAGTTTTGATTGCTTGCTTAACTAGGTGTTAACTAGGTCTGAGAGAAACTCAGGAGTCCACTCTGAAGGCTTTCCCTCTGCTGCCATCTTTTTTTTAGCTTTCTACTCTGCACATATCTCTTTAGAGGAAATAGAGCACTTACATACAAAAACTTTGTCTTATAGGTGCTACTTGGTTGTGCCATATAGTACTTCTACAGAATCCCACAATGTGGTAGGTGTGAATTAATGCAGAAACATTTACACTCTGCTGTGTCTATTGTGCCTTAATTACATTGCCTGCGAATATTACTCATTCAGGAAGGTGTTTCAAAGCTCTGGCATAATTATGAAACTATGCTACAACTGGAGCTGGAGCATATACATTATTTTAGTCATTTGAAGCAAACTCCTTTCCTAATGCTTAAAGTAATACTTACATATGGGTATATTAATTATCCCCATAGATTTATAGTGGAACACAGTCATTTGAGTGTTTTCACAACTCTCATTCACCCAGGCAGGTATGCAAAAGACAATAGTACTGATTAGGGCTCAGTGCTAACCTCACAGAGCTTTGTGTAAACTCTAGTCTTGAGATATTGTAGAACTAAGACTTCAGAAATACAGTTTTCTAAATGCAAGCATATATACCTGTAAAAATTTATACTAAGTAAGACACAATTATACCTCATTCTCACAAGAATAATGCCTTTACACACACTCAGTATTATTTTTTTTCTAAAGATTCCTTCGTAGCAGAAATGTGCTTTGTGCCTTTTCTTTGTTATGAAATAGACCAAACAATGGATAGCCCAACTGTACAAAGAACTTTCAGGCCCATGAGCAAGGCTCTTTTCTTGAATCTAAATAAGTTGGAAGATAATCTTTCTGTGCTGATTAGTTCCTTCTTGCCCTGGCAGATTGGTAGGTGGAACTCTATATCCAAGAGCCCAACAAACTTGTTAAAATTGAGGTGGATTACAAAGCCCTACAGTGAACTTGTTTGGGGACCCTGGCAGTTTTGGCTGAAATGTTGTAGGAAAGAATCATGGGCACAGCTTTGCCAGCAGCTAAGAGTCAGAGAGAAAGCAAGCTGGGATTTATAAGTTCTGCGATACTGCTACTTGCAAGGGTCATCTGTCTAGACTCCTGCTGTTACACTACACCAGGGAACAGATCAGGATTTTTATGGACCACAGTATACAAAACAAAATTAAATTTTCTCTCAAAGAAATAGCTATTTGCAGTAGAAATAAATCTCTTCTGTGGAGTCAACTAAATATTTTTAATTAATATTTAGTATTTACTGCAGGAATTGATACACAATAGCATAGGGACATTTTTATTTTAAAAGCATGAATATTTTCTGCACTTGGAATATTTCTAAAGTCAAAGGCCCAAAGATTATGCAAATTCTGGTTCTCATCCAAAACATCCAAACATGTTTCACTGTGTCAGTAGACTTTATTATGGTGAGCAATCCAACGATCAATGTAGTTCATTGCCCTGTCTTTTTCTGCAGTGTGCTGTAGTCTATAGAACTGTTATAATGTGCCTTGGAATAGGTTGGAGAATTTCTTCTGATTCCTGTCCATGACTTGATGAATGAAAATATATCACAGACCTGGTTCAAATGCATTCAGATATCCTGCTGATGAGTCTCTCTATTTGTGTTTCTATTTATGCTGTTTGAATGGTGAACAATCACATGGAAAAAAGTTTCATAAAATGATTAAAATCTGTATAAAACCCATGTAGTTTTATGCTCATTAGCTAATCAAATTCTCTGTTGCTTATAGCAACATTAAAAATAGGCACAAATAAAATACTTATATCTGAAGAAGATACATGTTATTCTTTGAAAATGTCCTAATACCTTTAAGTCACAGATTCGTTATTGATCTACATTTCAGATAGTTGTAGTTTCCACTCATTGATCCTTATGCCGATGTTACTGTGACACAGATAGAAACACACAGCAACACACACAACAGGTGTTCAGGCAGAGAAGAAGAAAGGAAGTCCCTAGTTTATTGTTGACTTTGTGTATATAAGTTTCTGGACAGTGATCAGAGATTGGACAGAGAAGTTACCACTTCTCCATCTTCACTGGTCACTTGAGAAGTCCATCAGGTGATATTTTTACAAAGGAATGCAAACATGATTCTTGTTTATCTTACAATTCATGAGAACTGACTCTACTATACTAAAACAAATCAAAAGGCTTATTTTCAGGGACAACATGCCTGTTAATGCTTTCATTCAAGAAGGAGCCCAGGAGAGAAACAGATGAACTACATGAATGCATGTCAGATCTTGTAGTTCTAAGTTTTCAGTAGTGCAGTTCCTCAAAGGAACATATATATGGTTGATGTACAGCTGACTCAGCTTTTTAGAACAACCCAATCCTTGAAACCAGATTTTCTCATATTCTGCTGAGATAACTTTTAAGTAGATACTGCTTATTAGTATTCTACTAATACAACTGCATTATAGTTCAATGCCAGCAACAGGGTCTTAGGAAAGGCAACTCCTTGAGTTTTCATTTGGCTTCCTTAGCCTGTCTTTGATTCTAGTCTCAAAAGGAGCAAGTCATAATCCCACATCATATTTTTAAGCCCATGTGTGGCCCACATGTCTAGTTTTACTTTGGTATTGAAACTGGTAGTTCATATATTAGGTTTTTTATTTACTTACTTTTCCAGAGCTGTGTAGTAACTCAGCATACTGCAAAAATGCAAACGAATTTGTCTGGGGCAAAACTGAACTCCTTTCATACTTTGTCCTTTCCATAATCTTTCTGATGTCTGAAGCTCTACTACAGAAGACTTTAGCCTATGAAGTATGTAAGCCTAGTGAGGTATGTAAGACTACTGGCTGTAACCCAAGTTTCCTTATTCTGTTCTTGGAAAGTTGAAAATTATCCTCTAGCTGAGATAATGACTTTTTTTACAGATACTTTTTTTTTCCCCCAGCATTATTTTTTATTTGATTTTCTCAATTTCTTTGAGAGACAGCCTTTCATCATAAGACAGGGTGTGCAGATTTAACAGAAAGGTTATTTCTTATTTCTACTGTTTCTGGACTTGTGAGAAAGTTGTCTCAATGCCATCTCTGTGCTACGTGGAGTGAGATGTACATGACCTTTGTCATTCTTTTCGCTCTGAAGCTGTGAATCGGCTCAAAGTAAGATTATAATGATATGAGATGCTGTTTGCTGTGTGGGACAAGCACAAGCTTGCTATCTGGGACAAGGCAGGTAGTCCAGAAATTCACTCTCTTTGGTGTCAGAAGAAGGTGAATAAACAGGGCTGATCTCAAAAGTCTGTTTTGTTCAATTTTTGCTTTAGTTTAATTGGACTGCTTGGCTCACTTTCTACACTTGCATTTCTAGCAACCTGTACTGGGACACTTCCATCTATTGACTGTTGTGACCTGGTGAAAATGATTCAAAATTAAATATGGGTCTGTTTCTTGGCTTCTGTACCATGCCTCAGCTGGAGGGGACTCTGGGATGGTGTCATGGTTTGACACTAGCCTAATGCCAGGCACCCACGGAAGTCACTTGTGTTCACCCTCCCGTGTCACAGCTGGGCAGAGGGGAGGGAAAAAAAAGGTAATGAAAGCTTCACAAGTTGAGATGAGGGCCAGTAGAAAACACTTCGAAGGCAAAACAAGCTCAACTTAAGGTTGCAAAGTGAAATTTATTACTAAATAAATCAGAGGAGGATGAGAAGTAAAATAAGTCCTTAAAAACCCGTTTCCTCCCAGCCCCTCCCTCCTTCCCACTGGCAGTGCAGAGACAGGGCGTGGGGATTTTGGTCAGTTCATAACCAAAATTTATTTCTGCTGCTCTGGGAGAGGAGTTCTTCCCGTGTGAGACTGCAGGGTCCCTCCTATGGGAGGCAGTTCTCCATAAACTTCTCCAGCATGGGTCCACTCTCAGCAGCAGCAGCCCTACCACATTTGCTGCAACGTGAGTCCCTCCAATGGGCAGACAGTCCTCCCAAAACTGCTGTGGTGTGGATCACTCTTCCACAGGGTGCAGTTCTCCAAGGACAGGCTTATCTAGCTTGGAAGCAGAGGCCCCCTCTCTCCACTGGCTCTTCCACTGGATCACAGCCTCCTCCAGGCGTCAACCTGCTCTGGGATTGGCACTTCCCCCAGAGGCTGTGGATGGATATCTACATCCCCCTTGGACTGCAGGGGAACAAACTGCTGCACCATGGTCTTCACCACGGCATACGGAGGAATCTTGGCTGTGGCAACTGGAGCAGCTTCTCCTCCTTCTCCACTGACCTTGGTGTTGCTATGTTTTTTTCCTTCACATTTTCTTACTTCCTCCTCTGACTAGGAGCAAAATCTTTAATTTTTCCAGCAGCTTCCCACAGGAGCCATCTTTGTGGCCCCTCTGCTACCAAAAACCAGGATGCGCAAAACCAGTACAGATTGGTTTATCTGAGGACTTAATTTTTGAGAAAGATGGCATAACAAGCTCTGTGATGAGCCCAGTACTAGGTGCAGGAGAAGATGGTGTTAAAGGAACCAATACAGTGTATCAAACGAGAGAGTTGTATGGCTTAAGTTTTTACTGAAAGAGGACAATGACACAGTACCTTGGATGCGATGAATTTGGTTATTAATACAAATCTGTGACTGGAGAAGATAGTTGTTTTTTGAGAAGCTATTGCCTCTACATGTTGGCTTTCATACAGGTAAATTTTGACCAAAAGGTTCCTTGCACTTGATTACGTAGAGATAACTTCTATGTGGTATGGTTTGGAATATAAAAATTACTTAAAATTGAATAAATAGGTGAATCAAAGTGGTTTACTTTTTTGAAAACTGTTCCTTATACAACTGGTTATACTGTCAGGTATACTGGTTATGACAGCATTGCCAGGCAGTCCCAGAGGAGCAGGGGAACAAGAGTCATGGGGACAAGTTAACAGAAGAATAATCTCAGGGTGACCTGTCGTAGTCACAACATGTCAAGCACTAGTTTCACTGAATCTATTGTAGATTCTAAATTTTTAGCCAGATGTGGTTAAAACACCCTATATGGAACCACCGTTTTTCATCGCCCTGCATCTTCTCTACTGCTGTTAGTTGTCAGGAAACGAAAATGATACCTAGTTTTGTGAGATTTTCTGTGTAATTGTCCATTCTGGGATATGCCAGATGGCATTTGCTGTCTTGGAACGTTGGTCATATTTTTTGCCATTATCCCCTCCAGTGTGTAGCAAGCAGACACCAGTGTTTGTTTGTTTTCACTTGGATGGAGATGATTTGCCTTTGTGGATGGTCTGCCCTGTGCTGCTGAATCATGTGTGGGGAAACTTGTATTCTGATGGTTTGGTGATACAGCATGCAATATATATCTCACTAATATCTCACTAATGTTTTTTTTACCGAGTGGTTTGCATTATGTTATTGTTCATCTGCTTATACACTACATGCTACTAGGATTTACGCTAGTTTATATGGCACAATAGTGTGAAATAGAGAATGATTTTATCACCAACTTTCCTACCGGAGGAAGCTGTTTTAAGTGCCTGATTATTCAGGATACATGGCAGCTTAGTCATCAAATTTTTAGTAAATGGCAGAAGTACTTCTTAAGCAATGGATACATCTGTGACCAAGAGAAACCCAAGGAAGCGTAGAGAGTCCTGCTTCTAATTTCTTCCTGTTTACAAAACCAAAACAAATTACACCAAAAGCTTTGTCTTGAATTTCAGTTATAGTTATTTACTTGATTTGGCACCCATGATATATTATCTAAACCTTTAAAATTCTAAGAAGGGATTGGGTAAAAAGAGGCTGAAAATACCAATAAAGTTTCCACATCTTCTGTTGTCTAAGACAGAAACTAGTGAAACTGGGACTAAACACTTGCATCTCATGCCATCAGTTGTGCTTTAAAATTTGCCAGAACCATTCACTTTCAGAGAAAAGTGCCAATTTCATGCTTGTATGTGTCCTAGCTATTCCCAGTTTTTGATACACAGGGTAATTTTATGAAAAGTTCTAAGGCGTCTTCCATCCAAACACAGTTTATTTGGTTTGGGAATACTTGCTGTGTGTAGCCAAAATACTTGTCACGTGTATCAATTTTCCAGCTCTAACGCTTAATAAATAAGCTTTTATGTGCAATGTGTCTGTATATTAAGTATGAATTCAGGGCAGGGAGAGGAGGGAGTACTCTTTCCCTTATTGATTTACTGATGCATGATACTAAATTAAACTTCTGATTTTCTGTACCAGAACATATATATATCTAAGTGCTAAATTAAAAAATATACAAATAAATTAATTAAAAATATATAAAATAAAATCTACACAAGTTAAATTATATATGGACATAGATAAATGTAAATTGAATAATATTATTTATTTTAGTTTAATGTTTGTATAGTAGTAGCAGTTTTTTGTAGGGTTTTTAGTTTTTAGACCTGTCCTGGAAGGAAGGGATACTGCCCCCTACAGATGTCTCTTTCTCTCTGTTACAAACAGAGCTTGAGTGACAATCACAGTGGAGCTCAAATCTGAGACAGCTACAGTTAGGTGAGACAAATTCTATTACTATGGTTCATGAGGGAGAATGTTTTTACACGTTTTCATTCATAGTTACTATTACTGAACAAGTGGAACTACAAAAATAAACTATTACACATTCTCAGAAGTCTGATACAGTATATATATTTCAATATTTAAATTCTCAGGATTCTGATACAGAAGTATATATTTCAATATTGTCATAAGAAAATCAGTGGAGAGAAACTTACTTTTGCAGGTTTATACAAAATTCCAAGTTACATATTCTCAAAGCCTGCTATCTTTTCTCTAATCTTAATGCAGTTACCAAGAAGAACACTAAAAATATCAGAAAATACTTTTCTGGCCGTAGTGAGTTGGAAGAGGTAGTGGAAATTTAGACAAAACTTGGGCATAACCATAGTATTTGCATTCAAAACATGGGGGAATGATCCTCTTGTCATACTCTTCAAATCATAAATTAGGAACAAAGGCAGGAACATTGACATCAGTGACAGCAAGAAAGGTTGTGGATTGATTTTTCTTTTTTCTTTGTTCCAGAATTCCGGCAGTGCTTTGAAGAACTCCTCTTTCAGTTGTGACAAAGTATCACGGCAAGTATTTCTTTCATATTTTACATAGTAGTGTCACATGGTGAGGCAGTGGGTTTAGGCTTCGTTATTTGTGGTTATGATTTCTGTGATTCAGTCTTCTGCAAGATATGAGCTGCTATAAAGTACCATTTTTACAATGCCTTTATGAGAAGACAACTAGGCCTATTTACTGAGCTGATCTGATATTTTAATAAGGACAAAGTTGTGCCCATCACCTGGAAAAGAAAGAGGAGTATTTGTAGACTAACCAGTGAAATTAATTGAGTTACATTCATGTCTGTTGTATTTTGGGGACTGGTTTTAGATTCACTTCAGTTTTACTCAGAGAAGTCTTCAAGATCTGCAGTGTTTTACAGATTGCAGGTCAAGCTTCCAGTTTGTAAAGCATTTGCACAATTCTACAGGGAGATGTGTACAGGCAGAAGTACCTATACATTTCTATTTGACTCACAAAATTGTTGTGCTAGTATTTGTCAAATTGCTTGTATTCATTTTGCTGCTTTTCCACATCATTAGTTGCAGAGATTTTTTCACTACAGTTTTGATGTGAAGAATTCTGATGAAGAAATCCATTTGGGTTCTGAACTGAATACTTCGAACTCTGTAGGCATTTAATGGATTGTAATTGTAATGAAATTACTGGAAACATGATGCTTGGCTGTACGAGTCTAAGTTGCAATTTCTTCTCATTAATATGCCATGTTTCTTCTTGGCTGCATTGCTCTGAACTGCCACATCTAATTTCTTCCCAGAAGTGCAGACTTTGATCACATTATGGAGGAAGTCTATGATCTTGACCTCACTTACATCACAGAGCGGATTATTGCTGTATCCTTCCCTGCTGGCTGTTCTGAGGAAACTTATGTCCACAGTCTACAAGAAGTAACACGAATGCTCAAATCCAAACATGATGATAATTACTTGGTACGTGTAAGATCAGCCATTTGTGACATGTCTTTTGTCATGCTGGAGGACTACTTTATGTCCACATAAACAATAGAAATTAAAAGTCACTCTTTGGTCCATCTTCACAGCCTTGTAAGCAAATGCAAGATTTTCAGTAGTGTTTTAAGCTGCTAGATAATTGAAAACACTTTTTTTTGCTGGGGCAGTTCAGTCTCTGTAGTGATGTGGTGATAACACATAGTCAAATGCTAAATGTTCGGTCTCTGTGGTGATGTGGTGATAACACATAGTCAAATGCTAAAGAATAAATGCACTGACCATTTTCATTGTCCAAAGCATGCTCCTAAAAGGTACACACCCTGCAATGTGGAATGTGTTCTTTTTTTGTAGCAGAGAGCTACATCTGGGTTCTCAGGTGGGTATCTGATAGTCTCTCACTGTAATGTCTTCACTTGTGAAGGCAACATGTCAAAGTTAGGTTACTGTTGATATGTTCTGTCTAACTCTTTCTCATTAACTTGTTTTAGGTGCATTTCTCATTACATTTAGTTTTCTGTAAGAAATCCAGCAAATGTATAGTGAGTTCCGTGTGCACATTTTTTTAAAAATGTTGACAACAAGCACTACAAATCAGCTTTTGTAATTTTTTATCTAGTTTTCCTTTCACTGTAGTGAAATGAAAGGAAATGTAGGAAATGAGTGAGCACATTGTGTTCTGTTTGAGTCTGAGTTTGTAATGAAGTGTATGGAAAAAAACCTTAAGTATCTAATTTTCTCTAATAGTAGAGGATTATACTTTGACAGTCTGAGACCAGAGTCCTTTAAGGAGAGATAAAAGCCTGTTGATATCTTACAATAAATTTTTGTCTGCTTTGACATGCTAAAAAACCATATTCCCTGTAGGCTTTGGTTCTCAGAAGAAACATGACTTTTCCAACAGATGAAAATTAGAAACTGAGGTTAATGCTCCTCTTTCTTGTACCAAAATATAAGTAGACCTAGGATATACCAAAAAGGGACCAAAAAGGATGCAGTCAGTCTTCTACAGTATCATGGTTTAATCCCAACAAGTAACTTGGCTCCACACAGCTGCTTGTTCACCTCAGCTGCTTCCTCACCAGTAGAATAGGGGAGAGAATTGGAAGACTAAAAGTGAGAAAATACATAAGATGAGCTTAATAGGTTAAACAAAAGCTTTACACACAAGCAAAGCAAAGCAAGGAATTATTAATTGCTTTCTATTGTCAGGCAGATGTTCAGTCATCCTCAGGACAACTGAGTTTCATAATGCATAATGATGACTTGGGAAGACATATACCACCACTGTGAATGTCACCACTTCCTCCTTCTTTAGGCTTATATGCTGAGCATGGTATATGGTATAGAAAATCCTTTTGGTCAGTTGGGGCCACCTGACTTGTCTGTGTCCTTTCCCAGCTTCTTGTGCATCCCCAGCCCAGTCACTGGTGGGGTGGTGTGAAGGCTCTTGAAAATAAAATTTTTCTTGGAAAAAAAAAGCTCTTGACACTTTGTAAGCACTGCTCAACAATAATGAAAACATCCCCATTTTTTCAACACCATTTTCAACACAAGTCCAAAACACAGCCCTGTATAAGCTACTGTGAAGAAGATTAACTCTACCCCAGCCAAAAACAATACACAGTGGCATCTATTTATACCATATACTTCTCTTCAAAGACTGCTGTGATGTCTTGCTTCGTTGTATGCAAAATGTTGGTTCCTGTACCTTCTGGTCTCTATACTGTGATGTTGAATTCCTGGAGTATCTCAGTGTGATCGCTGTAGCTTGACAAGGACTTGGATACAACAGCATCTTTGAGTTTAGTGTCTGACCCAGCAGTGACAAATACCCATGATCAGGATTGTATTCTGACAAACAGGAGTTTTTCATTGTTCTTAAGTATAAATACAATAAGAAAGATGAATAAAAATGTTTTTGTGGAATACCCCTTCTTTTCCTGTGGAAAATTTTAGGTAATTGATTTCTTAATATAGCTTTAGCACTCATTTGAAGAATTCTGTATGGAGATCTGTATTGAGAACTGCACCTCTCTGATAATTTGTTTTCCAATTATGAAAGCTAATAGAAAATTACGAAATAAATTATGTAATTTATAGAAGACAATGTTCATTTAAATCCTGTTTTACTACTGGTATTTCAGGAAGTATAAGTTCAATGATGTAGTTGTTTTAATCTACCCAGTCTTTGGCTTCTTTGCTAAAGACAGCTGATGAGACTGCTGTTTAATGCAAAAGAGTAATACTATAGAAGAGTGTTACACTTTAGAAAAGGGTTCTTAAATTGTTCTTGGGTAGTAATAAACTATATAATGGACTTGCCTTATACTTACTCTTTCTCATGTTTATGACCTTTTTATTCCATTTTTATTCTATATTTCATGTAATTAATGAGACTTTTTCAATTATTATGCCATCTGTACATAACTCAGGATATGAAATAGCCACACTGTGAAAGAGGATCTGCTTCATTAACATTGTTTCAGTTCTTGAGTGATGGTATTTCAGCTTTTTGTTACTGATTGATACTAATTTAAACCACTTTCTAATGAAAGAATCAATTATTCCTGTATACACTGCTTTCTTTTGTTTATTTTGCAGCCTTCATTTATTCCTTTTTAAGCACTAAGTTGAGGGTAACTTGCTATTTAGTGCATTAATAGAGCAGTTGGAAGATCTCACAGGCTAAGCTGTAGTTAAATAGGTATGTCATATCTTTCCTGAAAAGTTTTGACAGACCAGTACTTTCTTGTCAGGCATGCAAACTCAAATATTTAACACTACACCATCCTCCCAGAATTCTCATTGTTAATTCTTATGCTCTGCATTATATTGCATGGTAGCCAGGTTTCTCAGTATACCTCTGACTCAAAGCCATGCAAAATAAATAAGATGTAGAGAATTCTAATTGTCCTTTTTCAAAATGTGCATTTAAGTTTAGCTTTAGTTTTATTGTAAAATAACTGAATATCTAAAATACATTTGCTAGTGTTACCTGATCTCAAATGTTAATTTAGTTTACTAGAACAGCAGGTAAACCTGAAGCCATATCATTGTAGTTGCTTGTAATTTTTATGTTTCAAATATATCTATTTACTACATAAATTCTAGAGTCTTGATGGATAATTTTTTCTTTCTTTCCGAACAGGTACTAAACCTTTCTGAAAAGAGGTATGACCTTGGCAAGCTTAACCCAAAGGTATCAATTGTCTTCCATAACATAGCTTTCTAGTGTTAAATACAACTTAAATGACCTGATAAGCCCTGAAGCAATGCAAATGTTGATATACAGAATAAGAGAAAAAATTTCGGAAGATACTTAAAAACCCCACATGTCCCTTTTTATTTTTTCTCAAGTTCTGTTTTATGTCTGTTAGATCTGTATTTTACACTGGTTTTCCTGTTGTTTTCTTAGACTTTACACACAGGACCAGAAGCCTCTTGTGACTTCTGAAAAAATTCTGTTGGGTGATACAAAATTTACTTCAAATATACTTTTTTGTGCAATCACAGGATACTGGGGTTGTATACTGTAATGTACAGTCAGCTGAAGCTAGTGAACTCGATTCAAATAAGGACTTCCCTTTGGTACAGTCTTTGAGTAGTTGCTTCTCTGCACAATAGAGACATAAGGAATGTCAGAATGATTGATGTCTGACTCTTGTTCCTTCTCACCAGTTGATGTGTTTGATGTAAGAAATAGTGTACAGGTACACTTCAGCAACTTCTGGCATAAGGCCAGAGTAACACAGATTTGTATTTGCAGTAGTAGATTTACAGAGATAAGCTACCTGAGGAAAGTACTAAAAGTCCTCTTAATTTTATCTTTTTGCATGCTTTATTGATCACGAAGATGTTTTTTTTTTTTTAATTAGGCATATGTTGACTGCATAATATATATGTATTGCATATGTTTTGTTAGTAAATATGCATATAATAAAAATAGCCTTAGTAAACTGTATTATGTAGTGAATAGAAAATCTGAACAGATTTTTTGACATGCTGTAATGCTGTTGCACATGAAGGAAATAAATTGAAAATAAAATGAAAGCCATCAAAAATCACTTTTTGTTCTAATTCTGGTTTATCATAAAATACCAGGAATTCTAACTGAAAAATCTTTCAAGAAATCAAGACCTTCAGAAATGTTGTCACTTGTAAGTGGTTGGTGAGATTGGGACAGGGCAAGGAGGAGGACTTTTTTTTTGTTTACTTGTTTTTATAAAAGTACTAGTATCTTAAAAAACAACAAATTCCTTTTTCCACTTAAGAGACCTGTAAGCATCATGACAATTGAATTTCATTATTATCTGAGTTGGGAAAGTTGTGGAGACTTTCAAACATGACAATTATTTGAATCCAGATTTTAGTATGTAATACTAAGTTGAAGGTGTCTCTCGTAAATGTTACTTGTTTAATTGCAGATTATGGATGTGTGGTGGCCTGACCTCCATGCTCCACTTCTTGATAAGGTATGCACCATCTGCAAGGCTATGGAGTCCTGGCTGGACAGTGATCCTCAACACGTGGTGGTGATCCATTGTAGAGTAAGTGCAGTGGAAGAATGTGTATTCATTTTCAAAAACCTTATCCTTTACTCTTCTTCTTTAAAAAAAAAAAAAAAAGTTAGAACTAGTTAGTGTGCCTGATGTTCTATTGATGTAAGCAAGCTTAAATCCATTGGCCTTTCATGCTTGTTAAAGATTTCTTTTTTATGACCAAAGTCCTAGCCCTTGCTGCAGGTATAGCATGAGCTGATGTTATTTCTTCCTTCAAAGGTCACTGTTACTTCTATAAATGTATTTAGAATCTTCAGGTTTTTTCAGCTTGATGGAAAATTCCATTTTCTGTGACACAAACTTTTTTGCCAGATAAGGATAGGCACTGTATCATCTCTTTAGACTGTGTATGGTTGTAGGTAATGAGGTCATTAAGGACCTTCTTGGATACTTTTGAAAGGTTTCAATTTACAGCAGCATTACAGTGCCTTAGAGCAAAGCTACCAGTGTGCTGTGTTGCTTACTCCACAATAAACAGAAATAAAGAAAAATCTTAGTTAACTTTGGATAAAATAAATTCAGGACTGTGCTCATGACACTTGAGGCAAACCTATCTCTGTATCACTAGCAGATGTTACTCCAAACAAAATGATGGTGACAATGGGATGGAAACATCTCTTCAAGTCAGATTGTATAGTCTCCAGTCCCACATTTCTTCCAGGCACAATGTCATTATTGTATGAAACACTTGAAATCTTACTAGTTGCAGGAATGCAGCCAGAATGTCCCATATGTTGGACAAAAGAAAAGGGAACAAAGTTAGGTGTGTAATCATATACAAATTGATAATGCATGTTCTTGATTAATGCCTTTTGCTAATATAGGTTTCCAGACACAGAGATAGGTACAGCCAACTATCTTCAGCTGAGAGACTGAAAATATTTTGAAATCTGTGAGAATTACTGCTTGTCAAATTTTACTGCGTTTGTCATGTAAATTATTTAAAAATACTTTAGAACATTTTTTAAATTAGCCATAGAAAATCAGTTACTATAAACCTCAGGTGCTGGGCAGGTAAAAATGTGAAAGCCTGCCAGAAAGGCCTATTCTTTCTAAAATAGATATTTTATAGCATTTTATCCTGAGAATTGCAACATCGTCTAGACTTGTGAATGATCTCTGGGAAAAAAAATACAAAGTTAGAGAAGTTCATACAATTTTTTTTTTCTTTTTTCCAAGTTGATTCCACTTAATTGGTAAGATTTGACAGGCATGCACATAGAAATCCTAGTGGTTTTTTATGCCAGTAGTCAGCCAGCTTACACTGATATATAAGCTGCTGCCCTTTATTTCCACCTTTCCATCAACACAGGGTACATGAGGAAAAGGACTCTGAATCTCTTGCCTTGAAATTGTATTTAGTATGGGTCTTAAATATAACAATGACCAATAGTGTAATACATAATACGCTATCATTCCCTTTTTCCTAATATAGGGAGGAAAAGGAAGGATAGGTGTAGTCATATCATCGTATATGCATTTTACCAATGTTTCTGCAAGGTAAGTGTTAATAATGCATGTTTTGTGGTTTTTTACAACAAATATCGGGGAAAATGCCTTTTAGTTGATTACTGTCTCTTAGCTTACTCAAAACGTTTTGGAGCATGTCTTTTTTAACAGAGTTGGCTTTCATTATAGTTTTCTTGTAATCCTGCTTCCAGCAGGAGACTGGATTAGGTGTCAGCCTAAGGTCTCTTTGAAACTGAGATTTTATTAGATTGCTGAAAACTTTTCTAAAGGATGTTTTCAGATGAAAGATAGAATGTGCAAGAAACCATTTTTATGTAACTATACTATCTTTATTCTATTAAAACTATCTATTTGCTACATCCGTCAAGTGGCCTCATGAATCGGTGAAAAATTATTCCTTAAGTACTTAAGGAAAACTGTTATTGGAATCTGGAAACAGTGTTTGAATAGGGAATTCCTAGACATTGATCCAAGTGCAGAATGAAGAGTAAGAAGTAATCTAGACTTTACATTGCAGTCAGTTCAAACAGTGGGTGTCCAATTACTCGGTTTTAATTGTTTCTTTTGGAGTGCTCAAATTATGAAATGACAACTGACAATTAATATAAAAAAAGATACAATTTAATAAATGGTTTCAAAAAGAATGAAATGCATTTTGGAAATTTTTGTTGCGTTTCTATCACACTGTTTTCCCTTGTGTTTTTTAAAATTTATATACATACATAAATGTATTAAAATAAGAATACACTCTAAATCCATGGTTAAATCAATTTGGTCCTTAATTCACACTAGCCTGTTAGTAGTAGATTTGATCACTACTGTAGTTGATGGAGTCTTGAATCACTAGTGGTTGATGGCAAATTATTCATGGATGTCAGTCAAACTAGAATCCTGGAAAATAATCTGTGTTCATTGAGGTAAGCCAAATTTATAAGTAATTATGGATCAAGAAACTTAGTGCATTGTGTACACCAATATGTGCTGAAAAAACATTGCTTCAGTGATTGCCTCAATTTTTGTATTGTGAAGGACAAAAACTGTAAAGTGAGGGTGGTACAGTTGTTGTGGTGTGATTTCAGTGTTGTAGTATTATGTCATCCTTAAAGGTGGTACCTGGCCATAAATACATTTTAATAACATCATTACAGTCACATTCAGGTGCTTTGTTAAGCCCAGTAATGAAAGGTATCACCTTTAATGCCAAAGTTCAGGGCTCCTCCAGTGAAGTTGAAGGAGAGGCGTGAGCATGGAAGCCCTCTTTAACTTTCTGGATGTCTGACAACTGCTATTCAAAACTTAACTTTTCTTTGTAAGAATGAGGTTGTGGTTTCCCTGCTAAGATTTGTATATCCCTAGCATTATCAAGACTCATGGAGATGGTACATAGCAGCCTTAGAGAAGCAGAAATTAGTTCAGGTGCTGCTGTTAAGGGTGCCATCTACTGTGTCTGAAATGGTACTTAGAAGACCTTGAATATGCTTGCACTAAAGTAAGTTCAGCATTTTCAGCTAATTAGCAATTCAGCTTATTGTCAGCATGCATAGGTGTCTGGTTCTGGCCAAGACAGGGTTAATGTTTTCAGTATGCTTGAGGGAGCTTGGCCAGTACCCAGAGGTTATTCTATACCACTTCATGTCATTGCTGGGGGTGGGGGAAAGGGGATCCTTCAAGGAAGAAGGGGTCCCTTTTAGTTGAGAAAGTGTGGCAGAGGGAGCCATCCAGCATTGTCTATTCTTGGGGATTTCCACAGTGAGCAATAATGTTTCCTTTCTTCTACCCTCTGTCATTAATATTGTTGTTGTTACTATTAATTTTCTTATCTCATTCCTGTTTCCAGTAAATTGTTCTTATTCAAAGAACAAAACCTGTGATCTTTGCCTCCAATTCTCCTCTCCATCCCACTGCAGGGAAAGGGGAGAGGAGGGAAGGGAGCAAGCAGCAGTGTGGTTTGGAGAGTGTTAGTAGGAGCACTAAATTAGGGAATTCCATTACTGAATCATGACAGCATGCCAGAAAAATCTAAACTTAGCGAAATCCTGTGAATTTAGGCTTAGCACCTCTGCTGTAAAGATTAGGGTTGGGGTCATTCAGTCTGAAAGAAGAGTAGGCTTCAAGGAGACCTTCTGGTAGTCCTCCAGTGCCTAAAGGAGGTCTACAAGACTGGATGGAGTGGGACTTTTTCAAAGTAAGGCAGTGATAAGACAAGGGGGGAATGCCTATAGACTGAAGGAGGGTAGATTTAGATTAGATATTAAATATAAAGAATAAATTATTTACTGTTAAGAGTGGTGAGACACTGGAACAGGTTGTCTAGAGAAGTTGTGGATGCCGTGTTTCTGGAAGTGCTCAAGGGCAGGCTGGATGGGGCTTTGAGTAACCTGATCTGGTGAAAGGTGTTGTGCCAATGGCAGGAGAGTTGTAACAAGATGATCTTTTAAGGTTGTTTCCAAGCCAAACCATTCTATGATTCTATGAAAAATCCTTATTTACGCAACCCCCCCTTTCATTATATGTTGTAATATCAAATTTTCTCATTTAGGAAGGAATAATGTTTCATCACATTTAATGAGGTCAAACAGAACTCTTTGCAATTGTTGGTAAACTCTGTTTTATCAAGCAACGTGCTAGCAGTTTTTGATCAGCTGCCTAAATTCTGGATGGCATTGTAGGTGAAGATGTATTAATGGATTGTGTGAAAAAGAGGTTTTGGGTCAAGAATATTTTAAGTACACACTATGTTACTTTTACACACATAAAGAAAAGGCTTGAGTTTGTAGCCTGACCCAGCACCCTGTCAAGACAGTTGGCATCCTATGATTAAATTTTGGAAAAGGCATAAATTTCATTTTTATCCTGATATACATATGTGTACTTTGTACAGGTTTTTTTTTCCTATGAACTCATTTAGATTGAACTAGTTGTGGAATTTAAATGTTGAGATTCTGATGTGGTTTTATATTTTGGAGCTTCCAGATCCTTTATGTTCTGATGTAAACTAAAACTCTGAATTACATCTGTTACGAGACACATTGTTTTTATCTGGAATAGATATAAAAGAATCACCATAGCATATTACTTGGTGATGCAGCTCACTGGAGCCTCGCTAGCTCAGAGGACACTGGCACTGCACCAGGTGTGGGGAACAGCCTGGCATGGGGTTTTACCAACTGCTGAACTTTTAGAGCTGCTTGCTCTACAGTGCAGTGTCTTCCAGCCATGTCAGGGGTCAGGTAAAGAAGAAGGAGGAGGCTCTCTGAGGTTCCAGCAGGAAAGTTTTATTGGTGCTTAAGGGGTCACAACAGGAGAGCCCCGAATACTGCTGTGCACGGGTTTAAAAACTGCGGCAATTCTGGGGGTGGGTACAAATCATAAACCAATGGGGAAGCATCAGGGAAGGGGTGAGGAGAGTCAAGTCACTGGCTTGAGGCCAATTACAGAAGGTGGTGGTGGGGAACAGGTCACATGCCTCAGTGAGGCATCAAGGATAGGGAGCCCCCAGGAATGCCCAGCAGGGAGGAGCACTGGAAGGAATGGCTCAAGACCAGAGTGACATGGAACAGAACAAGGGGCAGGATAACAATGGTTGATAGGGAAGGGACGAGAACAAAAGGAGGGGATTACCATAAAGGGTAGCTTAGGGGAGGATACAGCTTTCAGGGATAAATCAATTTGGGGGTACACATGGGGGAACACCAGAGGAAACCATCAATATTAAAACCGTTAGTAATAAACCAATAGAACAAAAAAACCATGAGCTGTAACAACTGGGTATATGTGATTAACAGCATTCTTACTGATTTTTGGCACTTCCTTTTCTTTTTTTCTTTAGTCGCTTGCCTTCCCTCACCCAATAAAGACCCAGATAAGAGCTATTCTGGATAGAGAATTAAAAAAATGTATTTTTTTGAATATGTTGCTCCTTGGTTGTTTGTTTGAGGAGTTTGTGGTTGTCTAATGTAAAATAGTCCTTCTTCAAAGACAGTCTCTTTGATGGCTCAGGGTACAGGAAACAAAGGCTGATGAATTATTGACTGCTTAAATGAACCTGTATCCTGGTACTACAATTCTTTCTGAAAGAGAAAATAAATTTGTATTTTATAGAGAGAACTTCCCAGTAGTATGTTCAAGAATTATGGCAAATATCCTTTGGAAACCCAAGCTGTTTGGTTTTGCCAAAGTTCTTCGCATTCTGATTTCAATGTATTCATGTTGGAAGTAAGCAGTTTAGTTAATCGAATAAGGAAGTAGGTGCATTGCTCAGGAAGGAAGCTATCTTAAGGTGTTGAATGAGAAGGTGTCAGTGGAATAAACATCTTTGTCCACAATGTCCAAATTACTACAGTTGCTAGTTAAGTGCTTCTTTTTTTTTTTTTAATTTTTCTTTTTCTTTACTCCCCTCCTTTTTTTCTTCCAAATAATTTTGCATATTTCAAGCAGGAACCTGCTGAATTTTCAAGATAACACTGAAGCAGACTAACATGAGTCTCTTCCTTGACAGTGCTGATCAGGCTCTAGACAGATTTGCTATGAAGAAATTCTTGGATGATAAAGTTTCAACTTTAATGCAGCCATCCCAAAGAAGGTATTCAGTTTGTTTCTAATTTATATCAGTAGGAAATGTCATCATCTTCTCCTCCCATCCGTTACTCCCTCCCCAGCTATGTGAAGGCTATTTCCAAAAGATTCTCCAGTGCTTCCTGAATTCTCAGCACTTTATCTCATATTAATATTCCTTGATTGATGAGATCTCTCCTTCAATTCCTGCATGTGGTACTAGATAGACAAGACTTTTGTACCACACTGTTATCTAAATGGGTTTTTACTGCATTGTCAAAGAGATTTCACAATCTTGATTGTTCCAAGACAATAAACTCATTTTTCTGTGGCATAATGATGAGCATGGAAAATGTGCTGATTAGTGTGCCATAAAGATATTTTTATTACTTTTATAGAGGATCTGCATATTATGCACTTGTCCCATGTCCATGCTACTAAGTATTTGTCAAAGCATGCAATAATCATTATGTTTATCTGGATGTGTTACCTTTTCAGTCTGTCTGTATGACAAAGGTTGAGTTAGGATTCAAAGTAATAAGCACTTTGGAAAGTGAGTAGTTCTAGGGTTCACTGTGTACCTTCTTTTGATGATAGGTAATTGAAGGATTCAGTACCAAAAGAGATTGATATCCATCAGACAAGTAATTGTGATATAGGTGAATCTCTTTTAGAAATACAAAATAGCATCTGGGTTTGATTTGCTAATTACTGTTTATTTCTTTTGTCTTAATCCATGTGTATGCAGTAGGTTGTTTAGAATTTGTTTAAAGTATAAGAATTTGCTAGTAATTAAAACAGAAAAATCAGTAGTAGCAACTAGTGTAAGGTGTTCGGTTCTTTCTGTTAATATCTAAATAAAAACTTAACAGTTACTTTTTAACCCGCTAGGTGACATACACACAGCTCATTTTAACTTGAAAAATAGACTTGAAATAAACTTTTCATAAATAGAAGTTGACTGGCCTTTTTTTGTTTCAATTTTATGCTTGCATATATGCGTATCACATTTCAATAATAAGGATTTGGGAATGCTGCCTACCAGAGAGAGGAGTGTGAACTATAGCAGCAAAAGGAAAGAGATATTGTTAATCTTCCCATCCAGAAGCCCTACGCAGCAGGCATATTTCAGAGAGACTCAGGAACCTCCACAACAGCCTGTGAATTGTGCATCAGGGCAGTTTTTCAACCATGTTGAGGGGAAGCTTCAGTAGCTACTGACTTAAGTGAACTCTAAAGCTAGACGTTAAATAGGTATAAATAGTTGCATCTGTATTTCCTACATCCCCTTCAAGGACACTTGTTTAATTCTTCTGGGGGTAACTGTGGGGGAAGGGTCTCAGACATACTGTTTGCATCTTGACTGATGGAGTTAACATCTTTTCTCACCAGTACTGAACTTGTGCTGCCCTTATATTCTTCCATACATATACACATACTTTGGACTGTCATTTCTCATGAGAACAGAAATAGTTTTCCAAACTTTGTCAGAACTGTTCTCCTGAATCTCAC
Source organism: Sitta carolinensis (assembly GCA_032173965.1). NCBI lineage: Eukaryota > Metazoa > Chordata > Aves > Passeriformes > Sittidae > Sitta > Sitta carolinensis. Next base: position 52,716,033 of record CM063284.1, on the reverse strand, counting down.
CTCTCCTACCTTGGCCTGGCCTGGTAGTGGCCACTAATCTTACTGCAGAGAAAGGACGACCAACTCTCTTAGTATTAGTGGATAATTTTATACTCCTTTGTTCCCATTCTGATCAGCCAGTGGGCTTTTAATATGCTTTATCTCTGAAACCATTGCTGGGTAATTAATTAGTGATATCCTTGCTAAAACCCAGTTGATACATAAATGGTTGCAATTTAAGTGTATCTCAAAATTTTAAAATATGAACATATACACATTTTTCACATTTTGAAAACTTTCTCCACTAAATCTTGTCCAGATAAAAATAAATTGTGGTTTTTAAGTCACTTCCCTTTTCCCTACTGCTTGTTGGGTACTGTAACAATGGTTAGAAAAGTAACTGTAGACCAGATCTATTTTGAATCCATTCTTAGATAAGCAGATAAACAGTTGAAGATTTGTCCAAATGAGAAATGCAGATAAAGACCCTTCATATGAAAAGAATTTCTCATAAACCTTCAGGATAAATCTTTGAACACTCTTCTCAAAAATAAACTGTCTATAGGCCTCTTCAAGTACACTGCCTTGAGAAAGGTTTTCAAAATCTCAGTCAAATTTTTGTAACAATTAAAAACTGGTAGAGAGAAAATGATATTAAACTAATTTATTAAAGTCATGAGAGGTAACTGACAAAACATTTTAACACACTGGATTTTTATCATTTTAGGTGTGTCAATTTATAAAATATGTGCTTTTGTTCTATCAAATCTTTCAGAAAGACTGAAGGAGAAAACAAAAAAAAGTTGCCTTTTCTTAACATTTAAAATAAATCAAGCTTTGCAAGCTGTAAAATGAAACCTGTTTTAAATCACCACAACTCCCATTCTGGGGTAGTAAAGTTGTTGTTACTCAGCATAATATCCTTAGTTGTGGTGTTACCAGGAGTTTAGTTAATGAACTGTGAATAATGGTGAAAAATATGTGATTTTCCTCTATACATTCCTGGGAATAAAGTTAAATGAAGGTCTTCTCATAGAAAAAAAAAAGGGACTCAAAGCCAGTGGAAAAATTAAAGACGTTGCAGTGCTGTTTACTTGCATGTATTTGCTCATGAACTTGTGGCGTGACTAAACCATGTATTAAATCACAGAGATAGAATAATTTTCACATTGGTCTGGTATTTTTCCTCTTGTTTTGTGCCGAATGAGATCACTTCTCATTATGAAGATGTTATTTGACCACATTGCCCTTAATGTTAGGATTTATGACAAGGGCACTTCTTGTTTTAATGAAGATAAATTCACTGTAAATTGGATGGGACCCATATCATGCTCCTGCGAAAGACATTTAATATGCAGTTGTAACTAGGAATGTGTACCAAAACAATTGATTTTGCTGTCATTTCTACTTAGTTTCATACTTCAAGTAGTAATGTAAATAACTAAAATAAATATATCAACAATAGCAATGTAACAGCCATGGATTTAACACAGTGATAAATTAAAGTATCTTTTCATGATGATGAAGATTATTGTTTTGGAGTTACGTCACAATGTTGTCACAATGCTATTCATTACCCATAATCTGGAAATACCGTTGTGTAAATTATATATTTCCCTGGTATTAGTGGTTTTATATAATTCAGATATACTTTTTGTTTTCAGATACATGCAGTTCTTAAGTGGCCTTCTATCTGGATCTGTGAAAATGAATGCAACCCCTCTTTTCCTGCACTATGTTGTCCTTCATGGCATCCCAAACTTAGATGCTGGGGGAGGTAAATTACCTAATTTTTCCTATTCAGGTGTAGGATCAAAGTCTTGTTACATTTTGGAACTTTCTAGAAAACCTGCATGATTCTCAAAATAGAATTAATATCTTTGTGATATCCATCCAAATAATCTCAATAAAGTAACCAGAAGAGAAGCATTCTAAGAGTAAAAACTGGAGCAGATGAAATCAATTTCTTATTCTTTGTTAAATGAATAGTTGATGCTATTCATGTCTGCCTATCTCTGAACAGTTGTGGTCCATGTTAATGCAAAGGATTCGAGAACCGTGTCAGGTTTCACAGTAATTTCCTCTTTGTTTTGGGAAATGATTATAAATATAATCACTTTTCTGATTTAAGATTGTATTTTGTGTGGAAAAGATGTTTGGATAGGGTGTACTTACAGAATTACACAGAATTGTTTAGTTCAGAAAATTACATCCAAGGTCATCAAGTCCCATCTTTGACCTATCATCACTTCGTCGACTAGACCATGGCACTAAGTGCCATGTCCAGTCATTTCCTGAGCGCCTACAGGGGTGGTGACTCCATGGGCATTCCATTCCAAAGTTCAACAACCCTTTCAGTGAAAATACTCTTCCTGCTGTCCAAAAGGAACCTTCTCTGTGCAGCTTGAGCGAGGCTAAGACCTCTTACCTTATCATTAGTTGCCCAGGAGATGAGGCTGACTCCCACCTTGCTACAACCTCCTTTCAGGCATTTATAGGGAGTGATAAGGTCTCCCTGAGACTCCTTTTCTCCCACAACAGCTGGTTAAACAACTTAGCTCCTCAGCTGTTCCTCACAGGACATGTGTAGAGACTCTTCACCAGCTCCCTTGACCTTTTCTGGACACATTACTGCACTTCAGTGTCTTTCTTGAAGTGAGTGGCCCAGAACTGAACACAGTAGTTGAGGTATGGCCTCACCAGTGCTACTAATGTGGCTTGCTATCCTAAGTGGCTTTAAAATTAAAATAATAAAATTATATGAGGTGCTAGAGCACAGTAAATGAATCCAACTTTTATGGTTGGACTTGATGAACTTAGAGGTCTTAATGATTAGTAAATAACAGTTTTGTGTTTCTTCATTTTTATTATCCAAAGGTTAAATAACACTGATCTTTTGTAATATAATCAGCATGAATTTGCAATTATTATATGTCATTGTTGTTTAGTCTGATTTTATTTCTAAAATAACTGCTGCAATAAAGTTAGGGTATTGTTTGTTCTACGTGTAAATTTAAGTGCCTGTTTAATTTTGTAACAAAACTGAAGATCAAATATTTTGTTTATTTTGAAAATATTTTTATTTTATATTGTGTGTTTGCTTTCTTTTGGCCATTATCATTCTTGCTTTAATAATTTTGTTTTCTTGCAGAATTTGTTTCATTCCTTACTAGAATCCTTTCGAGTCCCTCCCTATTGAATTCTCATCTGGTATAAAATAAAATAAAATAAGTATTAGCTAATTTTGCTTGAAGGGTATTTTGACAGTGCAGCATTGCCACTGGTGTGCTGTTTTGTTCAGTTTGGATGTGCATGAAGCCTCCTAGTTGTAATTGTTTTCTTATATCTGAATATTACAAAACACCTTTTTTGTTGGCTTCTTTACAGCTTGTCGGCCTTTTCTGAAGTTATACCAGGCTATGCAACCAGTTTATACATCTGGAATATAGTAAGTTGTAAGCATTTTCTGTTATGTTTGAATTTAGGTTAAAATTTTCACGACTGCAGAATTACATAGCCTTTTTTAGTTTTATTTTATTACAAAATATTGTGTTTTTGTATCTTTAAACCATGTATTTTATTTTTTTTTCTCCTGTCCAGTAGCCTAAGGCCAGAAAATCAAAGTCAAATCTGCATTGCTATAGACCCTGCCCAGCTTTTGAAAGGCGATATTATGGTGAGTTAATTGTATGGAATGAAAATCTATTGACATGACATTTAGTTTACAGTCTCTGACCTGTTTTGCATTCTTGTAAAAAAAATTATTTGATGAAATGTCTGGAGATACTACAGAATAATTTAGGTTTATTTGGTCATCATCTTTGGCTATCATGGGAATAAAATCTCCTGTAAAATTCAAACAAGAAGGTTTTTACGGGCAAATTATTTTCAAAACAATTGCTTTCATCATTCTCATTTTATAGCATCACCATGTCCAGTAAGGCCTGTATTGTTCTTTTCTTTATAAAGATTACTGTGGGGAGTATTTGTAATTTGGCATTAAAATGGATTGTCCTATAATTTGGCAGGCAATGTGCACAATTGTAAAACTACCTGCTATAAAGAAAATACCTAAGTAATTCTAAATTGTTCTGGCACTCAAAAAAGTGCAATACCAAATAAGGGATAGATAATGTCCGAGGTCTGGCCAGCATAGGGTTTAAATTTTGCAGTAGCCAGATGGGCACAGTTTGGACACCAAGGTTATGTTTTACCACTTCATGTCATTTTTCAGGGGGGAAGGGCTTCCTTCCTGGTCAGGTAGCGTGATGGAGGGAGTGCTCAGGTATTGCTGGGGTTTCTGGGAGGTAGTGAGGAGGAAGAATGCAAGAGGTCTGTGAGCAATCATGTGTGAATTGTCTGGGTTTTGTTTACTCGTACACTCTGTCATTTGTATTGTTGCTGTTACTGTTTATGCATCCAGTTCACCTCTCTAACCTGCTGCGGGGAGAGGGATAGTGATTGAGCAGTGTGTGTGGTTTGGAGTGTTTCGGTGGGAACACTAAATTGGAGAACACCATTCCTCAACCACAATAGCCTTATTTGGCACCCAATGTGAGGCAGGAAAGGTTGGGATAGGAACATGTCTGCCTGGAGTGGGTTCGAAACAAATTTCATCTAAGCATTTTGTTGCATTAGGTACAGAGCCACTGGTCACACTGTTGCTTGATTTGTCCATGTGGTGTGGTACCTAACTGAATATATTTCCATACCTCATGATATTTTTCAGATCAGGGAGAGGGATCAGGATTGTTTAATTGATGTACTATGTGATACCACCTTATGATGTGGCAACATCAAGGACAACAAGGGTCATTTGGTTTGTGTATTAAATGCTGCTCTCCTGCCCTTACCTCCAGCACTACCTTTGGGAGTCCATTAATAATCATACCCAGTTTGTGGGGAGAATGATTTTCCCTAGCTTTTCACCTCCTTTTTCTCTTTCAGACCTGTTAAAACGGTTTTTGAGAATTTTGAATTCTCTTTGGGTATTTAGCAAAGCATGTTCTTGTGGCTATGTCTGCCAGCTCTCCTCAGTCTTGTCCACACCATTTTTAGAGGTACAGGAGATTTGTAGGAGGGTATTTCAGAGATCTACCCTGATGGTGGGTCTTCATGAGTAGCATAGAAGGTAGGAGAAAATAGGCCAGCTTCTGAAGGACTATTCTGCTCCAATGGTTTGTAAGTTCACCCCTGAATGACTACAAGACTCAGCTGAAGTGATAAAATATGCAAAAGAAGAAATGCTCTGGCAGTTCCAGAGAGGCATGAAATTATGCAATGTGCTGCTCTCTGGCTGCTATTTATTGGACATTGCTCATTACCAGACAGCACCCTCAGGGGGAAGGGAGGAAAGCAGTCAACAGGCACCGTGACCACTCAAACTGCAGCTGAACCAGAGGAACACGTGCTGGTGACAGTTGCCCCTATACAGAAGAAGAAATCAAAGACTGAATCAGTTGGCATAATGAGGGATGAAGAGGCAGTAGGGCACTCCACAAGAGGAAGAAGCAGAGCTAGAGATAATCACCTGATCCCTGTCTCTGGGTGAGCTATGAGATATGGGTAAAGATTTCAGCCACCAGCCAGGTAGCCCCTGGTGATATGGCTGGTCCGATGCTGTGATATTGTGGCCCATGATATGAAACCAGATGGTAGTGAAGCCAGGCAACTGGGATCCCTGTCCTGGAATGTGTACATTGGGATTGGAAGAGGACAGCATCTCAGCCTCTTCAGTGACTCTCATCAAGTATAAGGAGTGTCTTGTATCTTAACAAGGATGATCTATAGTGCACTGAGACAAGTGAAACACCATGGAGAAAGGTATCCAGTACTTGAGAGAATTAGTTGTGCTGGAGGTACTTTCTAAGGATTCAAATAATGAGCAATTCCCTATTAATCCAGATGAAGTCTAGTACACAAAAAACACATATGGTGGAAGTTCCTAGGAAGTGCACCATCACTGTATACAAATCCATTGACAGTGATGACATGGAGAGAAGGTAAACAAAGAGTGGATAATTTGGTTACCAAACTCCAGTTATATGAAGAAAGTATCTCTTCTTACCTATGGGCCTGCATCTTGTCCATGGAAAGACTGTCCCAGAACCTCCTGCAATTTAAAGAGGACTACCAACAATTTAAAGAAGTGTTCATCCCCTGCCAGTACAGACTAGTCTCTGCTATTAGCAAGAAGCGTCTTGCTCAAGAGAGAGGGTACACATCACAAATTAACCTGTGATTTTACCTGCATAACCATGGAGAGGATATATGGAGGTGGGATAGAAAACCCACCTCTGTCCTAGCAGCACTGGTGTGTGAGTTGAGATGAAGCACAACTACTGCAGGAAATTCTTCAAGGGTAAATTCTTCTCCAGTTTCCAGTGAGTAAGTCCTCTGACAGAATAGGAGGGCTGATGTTACTTCCAATGCTCTTGAAGGGAAATCCATGCTTAAAAGGAATGAGCAATAAGTACTGTGACCAGGAGGGGCCCTACCTTCAGCCAGATGGAAGAAAGGACCAGTCTGATTTATTGAACTGTGCGGATCCCATGACCTGGTACATCAGACCCACATGTGTAAGGTTTTAGTTGACACCAGTACACAATGTACCCTGACACCATAAAGATACGTAGGGGCATTATCCTTTGCTATTTCTGGGGTGACAGCTGACTGTAATGGAAGCTATAGTGAACCTGACTGGGAATGGAAAAAAATGTTCAGCTGGCAAAAAGCTGAACACCTTGCCTGGTCTCTCAGAGGACCCTTCTGCTATGGGCCTTCTGAGAGTTGAAAAACAACAGGTACCAATCACTACCGCAGCAACATACCGTTGACAGTACCGCAACAAACCAGGACACCATGATCCCCATGCACAAGATGATTCATGAACTGGAGAGCCAGGGAGTGATCAGCAAGACCACTCTTTATCATTCCTGTATGGCCAGTGCATAAATGCACTGGAGAGTGGAGACCACCTCTGAGTGCTGCTGTTCTGGACATGCTGGAACTTCACTATGAACCGGAGTCCAAGGCAGCAAAGTAGTGTCACTTTTCACATTGTTAATGCATTTTTCTCCATTCCTTTAGCAGCAAAGTGCAGGCAACACTTGGATTTTACCTGGAGGGGTATCCAGTACACCTGGAACAGTCTGCCTTGGGACTGGAAACAGCCCTACTATTTGCCATGTATGGATCCAGACTGAACTGAACTGAAAGGGCAAGTCTCCAGAATACTTGCAACACATTGATGACATCATTCTGGGGGTTAAACAGTAGAGGAAATTTTTGAGGAAGGTGAGAAGATAATTCAGGTTCTCCTGAAGGCCAGTTGTGAAATAGAGCAGAGTAAGTTCAAGGGACCTACCCATAAATTCAGATTTTACGAGTAAAATGGCAAGATGAGTGTTTTCAGATTCCAATGGATGTGGTCAAAAAAATAGCAGGTATGTCCCCACCAACCAGCAAGAAGGAAATACAGGCTTTCCTAGCCATTATAGGAAGATGTATTTTTCAGATTTCAGTTAAATTGTAAGGCCTCTCTATGAAGTGACCAGGGAGAAGAATGATTTTAAGTGTGATCCTGAACATCAACAAGGTTTTTAACAAATCAAACAGAGGATTGCTCATGCAGTAGCCTGTGGGCCAGTCAGGACAGGATAAGATGTGAAAAGAGCAGCTGGGGAGAATTGTCCTTCCCATAGTGTCTGGAAAAAAGTAGCTGGGTCTCGGGTTTCTGTTGTTGTGATGACCCCGAGGTATTAGAAAGTCTCTTTTTTCCCAGCACTGTGACAGAAGTCGAGATTCGTTGGTTCTGGTTTTCAAGGTTGTTTATTTTTTCTTTTCTATTACATTTTTTCTCTGACCTGCTGAGATCTGTCCTGCAGGTCAGGTTGTGGCAGACTGCGTGCCCTTGGGGCAGTGTTTACTTTTTATACTAAAAACTACATGTACTTTATTTACAAAATTTTCCAGTACCTATCAGCTATGCTGGACAGTGTGTCTCTACTCTAAACCAGTCAAGAAGTGTCACCATCACAGCAGAAGATGGAGGGCAAGAAGACGAAGAAGGACAGGACACACCCAGATTCCTCCATCTTGCCTCTTGAACCCCTATTCTAAACCCCCAAAATTCTACTTTTTCACCCTGTGACAAATTAACTATCATTCTACTTAAACTCTTGTGACTTGTAAATTTTCACACAAAGTTGGTAGTTTTTCCATGGACTCAAATCAAAGACACAGGTGTTTTTGACTCTGTGCCAAGGTCTCTGAGCCCCCTGCCAGAGTCTGGAGTCATCCAGGGCAGTCAGAGGAATGTCCTGGGTTCGACAGCTGGGAGACCTGAGGACAAGCCCTGGGGTTCTGGAGTCAGTGATCTAAGGCCTGCTACACCCCTACTGAAAAAGAGATCCTGGTGGCTTATGAAGGGGTTTTAACTGCTTCAGAAGTGATTGACACCAAAGCACAGCTTTTCCTGGCACCTCAGCTGCCAGGGCTGGGTTGGATGTTCAAAGGATCTTTCACACATGCCACTGACACTTCATGGAGTGAGTCATGCTGATCATGGCAGCTAGCTTGAATAGGAAATCCCAGCTGCCGAGGGATCTTGGAAGTCAACACAAACTGGCCTGAAGACAAAAATTTTGTACTAACATAAGAGAAGCAGGAGAAAGCGAGGTGCTATATAGTGAGAAGGCCTCACTATATAATCAGCACCATAAAATTAAAAGCAATCTACTGTATTTACCAACAGTTCCTGCTGTATTGTATGGATACATTGAAAACAGAAAGCTGCTGTATGGAGTCCTATGTGACAAGTTGCAGAAGTTCTGAGGGACAAGGTGGATCAAGTCAGGTCACAGAGCTGAAAGACATCCAGTTGGCTTTAGGTCATTGAATGAGAGAAATAGCCAGCACTACCTGTACACTGACTCATTGTCTTAGTTTGAAAGACAGGTGTCTGCTAGGGAAGTCATGAGCCTCCCTTGGAATGGAGAATTTAAACCCCCTCCCTCCAAAGTGTTATAAATTTGAAAATACAAAAATAACAATACAATTTATAACAAAATTTATAAATTAAAGGGCTCTCAGGCAAATATATGAGGATAGGAATAACAGTTATTCTAGTGTGTATAACAAGGCAAACAGAACAAAAACTTTGGCATTAACAGCAAACAGAACCAGGGACTCACTCAGCCGTCCCGACTGCAGGCACTTTCCCCTTTGTTGTAGTTACTGTCACAGGTGGCAGGAATGAGCAAAACTCCCGGGGTGCTGGACGAGATGTATCAGAAGTTCCATGGTGGTAGCTGGAGCTGCTGAAATGTCCCAGCAAGGCAGGGGGTGCAGGCTATGGTGTGGAGAAACCCAGAGCAAAACCGAAGAAACAGCAGAAGTGGGGCCCAGCTCCCAGCAGGGAGAGGCGAGATTCATTATTCCCAGGGTGCATGAACAGATGGTAGTAGGTCTCTCAGGGCTGAGCTCCAGCGCTGCTGGTGAATTCTCCCTGCAGTAAACGACAGCCTAGCCATCTCCTCCGATGCCTAAAAGCCAGAGAGCAGCTGGCCCAGCCCCTATCCTTTACCTGCCTCAAAATCCCGCAGTATCTCTGCCTCTCCAAGAGAAAAACTATCTGGATCAGAGAAAATGCAACCAGATGCCCTCCTTCCCCCTGGGCTTGGCCACCTCTTTGTTTTCTCAAGTACCCACAAGTGCCCATAAGTATCCAGTAATTAGTTTCCTAGCAACTTCTGGGAAAAAATTCTCTAAGAAAGAAACCCAACCCCCAATAGTCATGGATGGTGGCAAGTGCACTGTGGGGGTGTCTGTACCGGTGGAAAAAGAGTAATTGGTAGCACAGAGGTAAACCTATCTGGGCTGTTGATTTGTGGCAAGACATTTCTACCTGGATAGAGAAGTTGGCTGCTGGACCTCATGTGTAGGTGCACACATACTGAAGAGTCAGGCTACTGAAGAGCATTGCAAGCTGGATAAAGCTGCCACAATTAAAGTGTCTCAGGTGGATCTGGACTAGCAACATAAGGGTGAATTATTTCTCGTTTGGTGGATATATATATATATACCAAGGAAGAGATACAGATGGGCTTCTGGTTGAGGGGTGGATTTAACCATGGTCTTTAGCTCAGGTTATTCATAACTGTGAAATGTGTTGCAATGAAGCAGGACAAGCTGGTAAAGCTCCTGTGGCATGGGGACAATGGTCAAAATATAAATATGAGTAGGTCTGGCAGATTGATTGCATCACACTCAGGCAAACACACAAGGCAAAAAACAAGAGCTACGTTCTTACAATGGTGGAAGCAACCACTGGATGGCTGGAGATGTACCCTGTGCCTCATGCTACTGCCAGGAGTACTGTCTTGAGCTTTGAAAAGCAGATCCTGTGGAGACATGCCACCCCAGAAAGAAGTGAGTTAGATAAGGGGACTCATTTCAAAAATTGCCTCATAGACACCTGGGCCACAGAGTGTGGTATGGAGTGGTCGTATTGTACTCTTTATCATGCACCAGCCTCTGGGAAAACTGTTACAACGGACTGTTAAAACCATATTGAAAATGATGGTGGAACCTTCAAACATTGGGATATAGCGGAGGCCACCTGGTTAGTTAACACTAGAACTCTACCAATTGAGCTGCCCAGTCAAAACCTCCACATACTGCAGAAGGGAATAAAGACCCTGTGATGCATGAGGAATGTGTTAGGGAAGTTTGAATTAGTTCTGCTTCAAGCAAAGGCAAACCCATCCATGGGATTGTCTTTACTCAAGGACCTGGGTTCACTTGATATGTAATGCAGAGTTACACGGAAATGTGGTGTGTACCTCAAGGGGATTTGATTTTTGGTTCAGAACAGTCAGTAATTTTAAATTGTACAATGGTAGTTGCTGAATGACCACTGTACGACATAAGTGCCATGAACAGTGAGAATGGACTACACTAGATACACCAGTCATGAGCTCCTGTTGCAGCCACCCAAAAGCATACCGGCCCTTCTGCCCTGGAAGACACCTAGGACAGATGGAACTCACAGTCATGAATTGAATGAACTCAGTAGACATCTTGGAGGGACTGGGCCAGTGGCTGTGGAAATGATGCCTGTGGTTGTGTATGTACATATATAGTTAGACGGTGTGGGATTTGGGCATGATGTAGATGGCATAGAATAAGGGGTAGATAATATCCTGGTCCTGACCAGGTCAGGTTTAATTTTTGCAGTAGCCATGAGGAGCATGGCTAGGACACAGAGGTTATTCTATACCACCTCATTTCAGTTTCTGGGGATAGGGAAGGGCTTCTTTCTGGTTTGGACTGCATGGTGGAAGTTGCAGCTGGGCACTGTTGGGGATTCTGGATGGGACAGGTTTGAGCAATTGTATGTGACTCATTAAATTTATTTTTTTTTTTTAAATTTTTCTTGTACACTCTGTTCTTAGTATTGTTGCTGTTACTGTTCATTGTCTTATTTCACTGCTGTTTTCAGTAAATTGTTTTTATGTCAGTCTATGATCTTTACCTTTTGTGCCTTCAGTTCTCTTCAGCCTGCTGCAGGGCAGAAGGGGAGAGGGTACTTTTTGAAGGACTGTTGGTGCCTAAGGAAATGGAATAGATCACAACAGAAATCAGTCTGAGATAAACTCAGTATGTCTCAAATGAGATTTTAGAAAAAAGAGCGTGTAGCTTTTCAGTAATGCATCACTTTAAAAGAGATAATCTTCCTTAATCTCATGCTTTTATTTGAGAGAATTCTGAACAAACCAGTGTCTTTTTCAGCATTTCAGTATTTCCTAAACAAAGACTTCAGTTTTGAATATTTTTTTATTATGTCTAAGCAAAAGTTCATTGGTATCAGACAAAAATAATGATCTGTAAGATGCTCCACCTCAAATTCCAAAAGGTTTAACTACTTGAAATGCATGTTTGTTTGTTTGTTTTTAAAAAGATAAATACAATAACCTTTCTCACCTTAGCTTCAGGGAATTTGTTAACACCATGTGAATAGCATGTGGTGATAAAGAACAGATGTAGCTGCTGAAAAGCTGTATGACATCTACAAATGCATATAGGAGTTTTCCAGTACATTACAGTGGTTTGCGTTAATTCTTGAATATGGCATCAAAAGGTACTGGAGTCAGAATTCAAAGTTTCACTTAGACTTCATTGAAAGCTTATTATGCATACTGAGCACTACAAGATATTTTCAGTCTCAGGATATAGAGGTAAAATATTACTGATAGTAAGAGAGGACAGATTTTCATTAAAAATTACAATTCTCTGTAGGTAAGTTCTTTAGGGCTAAAATTAAATTAATTTAAAGTTAATTAAAATTTTCAATTATTTAATTTTAAGTTAATCTAGGTTAAATCCAAGGCTGGTACTTTGAACTACAAAGCAGAAAGACAGAGGAACTTCTTTTCTCATTCAGCATTTTTATAAATGAGATTATGTAAAAGACAGTACATTTTGAGTAAATCCAACAACTGTGCAAAGCCAAAACTTAAATCGTGGATGAAGGTATATAAACTTTAAAAAGCCATTTTCAAGTATTTTTGCTCACATGATACAATTAAATGGAATTACTGTAGTTACTTTCATACCAATTCTACATTTTGGAGCAGATTAGTTCTAGTATCTCTCATCAGGGCTCTCTTAATACTGTTTCTGTCCATTTTTCACTTCTGGGCAAACTTACCTTTTCAACCTTTATGATGGTGTTTGTCTTTACAGAGTTGCTTGGTATACTGGAAATTGAGCATTTGTTTATTGACTCAAATAGTCAAATTGTTACTCATACCTTATCTTTTGGTAATTAAAGTAATGAAGTTGTGGTGGTTGTGATGGACGAGATCCCTGTAATCGACAGGGGTGTGTACACAATGTTGCTGCACACAGTGCAGGTAAAGCACTGTCTAAAAAAAAAAGCAAATACTTTTTTACCTGGCCAATATACTGTAGGGGATTCTCTTTGAAAAAACAACTGAACAACCAACCTCCTTGCTTTTAGATAAAATAGAGATTACATTCATAGAGATTCTCCTGGCCCTTATAACGGGAATATGTGATTTGCATTCAGAATACTTGAAAAGACAACATTCTGGTACACGGCCTGATGCTGTGGTTCGTCTCTGGGGTCCAATCTTGGCTAGCTCTGAACCCCAGAAATGAACCCGACAAGGACAAAGACAAAAGATACGGGACAGTCTTTTTCCTCCAGGACCATGGCCCCACAGTTTATTGTAGGAACCTCTCCTAGGAAGAAAAAAGAGACCCTCGCCTTATGGTGGGTTTTTTTTAAACTCTAGGATGGGGGGGAAGGCAGGGGAAATACAGCCAATGGGAGATACCTGAAGGGGAGGGGGAATAGGGAGGGATCAGTATGGGGAGACCCACACCACAGAACAAGGAGAGGGGGGAATACAGAATATATCATGTGAAATATACAATATATATGTGTGTAATATATATATATTAGTCACCCAGTGCAAAAAAATAACTAACTAAACTAACTATTTAGTGTAACACAACAGGCTGAAATATTTCAGAAGTTGTCCTGTGTGCCAAATATGGTCAGTGCTGACTAACTTCTGGAATTTAGGATATCATGGGGTTACTATAATGAAGATAGTAACATGTTAAATTTTTCAATTTCTGTAGTGGGAAGTATTTCATAACTATGTTTTAACCCCAACTTTCAGAAGCATCCTTCATAAGCTCCTACATATTTCTTACATTATTTCATTTGAATAACTCTATGCTAGTTTCTATCCAGGATGCTTTTCTTATTCTGACTTTAATAAAAGTGATTTTTCTTTTCTTTTTGATGCATTTCAGTAATACCTACTTTATCAAAAAAACTGATATAATCAGGATAGTATAACAAAATTTTCAGTCCTGTGATTAAGATGGCCAAAATTTTACATATTTCTGTAAGAATGCTGTGTGTCTTTGTATTACAGTAGACTCAGAATTAGTAGGTAAAATATCCATAGGTTTAGTCTAAGGGAAGCTGGTGTTAGAGAATAGGTATAGTGTTCACTTTTAGCTACTGAAGTTCACACTACATGTTTTCATAAAGTTCTGTGTTCTGGCCAAGGTGTCAAAACTACTATTAACTTCCTGTAGTAAGTTAAAATAAAATTCTGTCACCACTAGAGCAGTGTTTTTACAAGTCTTAAAATAGATATGAACCAGATTGCAGGCGTGCTTTGAAAAAGTCCTCATATTCCTCTGTTACTTTGAAATGTGTGTGCTGAAATTCATTTATTTGGTAGGGAAGAAGTCTGTATACAGGTCAACATTTCAATATTGTGATTCTGGCTCATAACCTACTGATAGGACTGATAATGATGAAAATAGTGATTATTATTTTTTACATACCTGGAAGTATCCTGCCTTGGGCCTGTGTAATTTTAAAGGACTGAATAATGCATGACCTGGTTGTTCCAACATCAGAGGTGTCTGCAGTAAATTGTGTTGTGACTGCTTTAATTAGCAATTAATATATACACACATTTGTTAAGAATTATAAGAAAATACTTTCTGATGTAAGATGTTACTCTGTCTTTCTAGATGAAGTGTTATCACAAAAAATACAGGTCAGCTACTCGTGATGTGATTTTTCGCCTTCAGTTTCACACTGGAGCTATTCAAGGACATCGCTTGGTGTTTGGCAAAGAAGATTTGGATAATGCCAACAAAGGTACTTGTCTTTTCTGGTTGGTTGGATGTGAATATGTGCAGGCATGCAAGCATCTTCTTTGCCACCTGTTTTCAAATGTATCATTTTTTTTTCCCCTTTCTTATTTTTGGGGAAAGGGAGACTTCTTAGAGTTAGTTAAATCATAGCAGGTAACACCAGTAAAACACTAATGATAGGAAAAGCTTTTCAAGCGAGTTAACTTGTCAGAATTTTCTAATTCAGATACTCCTACATAGTCCTTATCACCTCTCACATTTATAAAAACAACAGACATTCATTTAAATGGTGACTCTCTTACTCACTATTGAAGGAAATAAGATGAAGTAAGTTGTTCCCTTTACTGGCTAGTGAAAACAGTCGTAAAGTCTGGTAATGTGTTTGTGACATTGTCTGAGTCTTTTAATATGCTTCAGAATATCAAAGAATGAACACAAAATTTTCAGACACACTTGAAAACGTGTCGCACTAGTCCTCATATTTTCCAGATAACATAGTCAGTTTTATTGTGTTTATATGCAGGATTGGAACTTCCTCAGCCTATGTTACTTGCAAAATAAAATCAAGCATATTTTCCTGCAACATACAACATAAAGCTACCAAAAGTTTTGTGGTAAAGTATTGTGGTTTAGCCACTATCGGGAACAATTTTAATTTTCCTGGGTGTGTTTTCTTTATAAGCCATGTCTGTCTGCTGTCTAGAGAGGGGGCTAGGAACTGTACATCTCTTCTGCTTTTGGCTGATTTAGAAAGCAAGCAAAACTGCAGGTGGTATTTATGTGGTCTTTTCTGGAAAATGTGTGGCACAAGGAACATGGCTTTTAAAAGCAGATCACTAAGCTGCAAGTGGGAAGGGACAATGATGAAGGTACATGTATAGATAGTATAGATAGCTTTAGCGAATCCTGATTTCAGAGTGCTCTGAAACTGCTCTCCTGGGAAACATCTTGCTGAAATCCTGTCCTTTGTTCTCAGATGACCGTTTCCCTGATTACAGCAAGGTGGAATTAGTGTTTTCAGGAACTCCAGAGAAAATTCAAGGTGAGCATAGCGAACCAAAAATATGGTTAATTTGAAAATAAGTCATATTCAAATATGCTTTTTAAAAAAAAAAAAATATTTTCCTTTTTTATTTCACTTTTCTTGTAAAAAATCCAAATTTTTAATTTTTCTTTAAAATATATTAGTTACTGGTTTAAAATAAAGACTTTGCATTTATATCAGCGTAGAAGTCACCAGATTTTGTTTTACAGCTATACCAGAACACTGACTACAGCTAGTAGAAAACATTTGTGTATCTGTGTAGAACATAGATAGTAGCTGGTTTGGCTCAGCATAAGTGACAGCAGTGGCCTATACCATAACTTTTTCTGGACGTTGTCATAATTGATTATGTTTGCAGTATTGAAGTTTGGACTGTCTTCAGTTTAGCATAAAGAGATACAGCTATAGTTTTCTTGAAAATGCTTCTGCTTCGAAGCTGGCTTGTAGGATATTCTTCATGCTTCCAAAATTCTGTTTTAATATGTTTAAGATTATGTGATAATCCTTACTTGCAGTAAAAAATTAAGATTATGCAGATCATTGCAGTTTAATTCTGTTAATGAATGTGTTCTTTGTAATTTTATCATGTCCCAAAAAGTATGGATTTTGCCTGATTGATTGAATACTAAATACCCTTAACTCTCTGTCTCATACATATTCCCATTCAGTGTCCTCAGTGTCCTGCGAATTGTTAGAAAGTCATAAAAGAAAACCAGTTTTATAAATGAATTTGTCTAGCTTGTTCTAAATTTTTCTGGATAGTAAATGCTTGAAGACAGGCCAGTTGACATGTCTAAAAAACGGCCAAGGTTTTTTTTCAAGTTTCACCTTCCTTAAATGACAAACAAGAAGTGTGGATTTTTTAATAGGCTTCAAGATGTTGGAAGGTAAGGCTCTAAGAAATTGGATATTTGCATTCAGTTGCTGTCTGAGGAATTAATTGGCTAGAAAGAGCAGTTTACCTTTATTACAGAACAAGTTATATATTTTCAGCAGCACTCTGGGAAGATGTTGAAAAATTCTTTAACTTTAGCACAATAGTATACGATCCCTATGTTTGTGGTTAATGCTTAGTTTTGCACCGTACAGTGCTTAATGCAAGTACCGGAGATTAATGTGACCTTGTGTTAATTCTCTACATCTGTGACTAACAAGTCTTGTGCCAGCTAATGCTTAGTTATTTACTTATATTAGTGATTAATATGTACTAGTAGAGATATTAGTTTTGAGAATAAGGATCATCTATCAGAACAAAGAATGATAAGAGAAATACATTATGACATCACCACATGTGTGAAATACTCTCAAAGAGAAAAGATTAATGAGAAAATCTGGAACCATATCCAAATAAGTCCACAGAAATATGCATGTATGCATGTGTTCAGGAAATGTGAGGAGTATGTATTTTTTTCAGGAATATAACCTGGTGTGTTAGGTTACTGGGAGTACATGCTTTGAGGAGAAATTCCCATGCAGCCAGCACTGCTAGTAATGTTGGCTTTCTAACCTGTGAATTGTTTGGAAAGTTTATTTCCCAGTTTTCGGTGACACCTTTAAATACTTATTTACAATTTCTGCAAAATTAGTCTTCCACATCCGAAAATATTACAGAATTGTAGAATAACTACAGGGTTTCTCTAGTCCATTCCTGCTGAAACCAGACTCATTTGTGATATCAGACCAGTTTGCCCACAGCTTTGTCCAGTCAAATCATGAAAAACTGCAAGGACAGAGACATCACAGCCTCAGTGGATTGGCTTTTTAAATGTCTGACTGTCCTCACAATGGAATTATTTTTTGCTTATGTTGACTCTAAATTTATCTAGATTCAAATTGTGCCTCTTTCTTTTCCTTCTGCCTTGCTCTACCTGGCTGTCTCTTCTACAGCCTTCAGGCTCCATGTCAAGATCATCTCATCTCCGGACTGAAGAAGCCCTGACCCCTCAGCTTTCCTCACAGGGAAAGTCTTTCAGTCCTTACCACCCTGGTCATGCTCCCCTGAATTTGCTTCAATTTATTCATATAATTCTTGTATTCTGTAGCTTGAAGCTGGACACAGTATTCTAGAACATAACTGACGGTGATATTTTTAAGAAAGAATGCAGTTGCCAAGAATATAAGATCCCTGAATATTTAATAATAAAGTTTATAAATCTGCCTTGTGACAAATGTCATCACAGAAACTCTCTACAGATGGCTTTTTCCAGGTTGCACATAAAGGTACAGGACCATAGCACTGTTGTACAAATTGTAACGACTTTTGTTTTAAAAGTCACAGTATGTACATAATACTGTTGTTGCTCTAGAAAAATTTACTGTAGGACGTGCTTTGTAGACACAGCCAAAGGTTTGTCACTGAGGATTTCTTTGTTGCCTATTCTAGACAGAAGAGAAAAGACAGTCTGTTTGATTTGTATCAGTATCAAAGCCAAGTTCAAGGTCATGAATTCTTGGTGCCTTTGCTTTTGAATCACTGGACTATGCCTAAATTCCTCACTGTATCCATTTAAAAACTGAACATTATTTAATGCATTGTTAAGGGCACAAAAATATGGTTTACTGCTGAAAATTCCAGGTATGTTCCGCAGAGCATACTTAAATGCAGCAAAGCACATCAAAAACCAGCTGTCTAGTCTCAAGATTCTGCAGAGCTTGGGGGAACTGGAAGGGACATGCAGTCACAGTTTTCAGCTTTTCCTGTTCATCCTTAGTGCTCTGGTATCAGAATGATAATCTATATGAATCAGAATAAAATCTGTAATAAAGTCTAATTTTATGATTCCTTTAGAGCCATCTCCTTATGGGTACTATGGTTTCATTCTCAAAAGCTCTTTATCATGTCTGACCCTCTAGGGCTGGGTGGATCATCTGTGTTAGTTGTGTTTGGGGACTGATCCAATTATCAGCCTACATCGTAATGAAAAAGCTCAAGATAAAATTCTCTGAATTATAAATTAAGTGGGTTTTTTTAAACTGTTTTATTTAACCTTTTTTCCCCTCTTGCTTGTTCTTACATTTCAGAATAGGGTATTGCCATTCAGGGAACAAAGTCAGAAGGCTACATACAAACATCTGTGTGTGTATATAATCATATGTGTGACTGATAATTTTTTGTCTCAAACGTTTTATTTTAGGATGTGAACACCTTCAGAATGATCATGGTGTAATAGTTGATTACAATACGTCAGACCCACTGATACGCTGGGATTCCTATGAAAATATGAGCCCTGATGGGGAAGGTGAGTAATTCTGTCACATTAGCCCAGGGCAAAAACTTTTGCAGCTGTTCTAGAGTGTTTGAAAGAAGAAAGGAGACTTCATTTGCTTGAAGCTAATGCCACTTGAATGATGTGTGAAGTAGCTGTCTATCCTTCCCTATTTAGCATTAGGGGTTCTAATTTAGGAAAGAAAGCTGTAGTAGTTAAATGAGATCCCTGTCAATACACAGAATGAACTGAGACAACTGATTGATACAAGTTACTTTATTACTTGTAAATTTGCCTAGAGACTTTTTTTGTTTGTTCAAAAGTTTTTAGTTGGAATTCTAATATAGAACTTTAAGAACAAAAAAATGACATGGTGAGTTTGTAGCTTTTGCTTACTATGTTTTCTGGAGTATTTCAGAACGTGCACTAGGCTGTTAAAAAGCAACCAGTAAAGAATGTACCTATTTTCATATCTTTCTTTGTAAATGTACCTGTTTTCAGGTTTTTAATATTTTTTTTATGCAACTGGATGGCAGGTACAAAAGACAAAAACCTCCAGTAGCTGCCTTCAGATTCTGACTCCAGCGTGAATGCTCTCCTGATTTTTTGCTTGAATTAATGCTGTGCTTTTTATGGATGTCGTTTTCATGTAAGGACTCAGAATGTTACACCTGTGGCTGCACACCTCAGTGCACATGCAAGCCTGACTTTTTTGTTGCAAGTAAAATCATGAGATAAGGCATTGAATAAATGCTGAAATTCTTGTTTTTACAACTCACCTGTTGTAGGAGCATCGGTGTGGTATGGATAGTCAGGACAAACAGTGATGAAAGATCTCTGAAGCTAGGTTTTGGAGGTTGCAGTTTATTGCAAAGAGTGTGGGTGTAGGGGGCCTGGTAGAAGCTGCCAGCCGCAGCTTGGAGCAGGTCCGAAAGAGAATGAGGAAAGAGAGAGAGAGAGCAAAAAGACAGAATGCCCAAAATTCCCGTTACAATACAATAAATCTTCTTGGTATTAAATATTCTAATTTTCACTAACCAATCTAGTACAAGATACAATTCCTATAACATTTACATATAGCCTGTAAGAATCATTACATTACCATACTGTTATAGGCAACAACCAGATCAGGCCAAATCAATAATTTGGGAAAGCCAGATTAAAACAAAAAGGGAAATAGATTTTATTTTGCGAATTGAAATACAATCTCTGCCAGACACAATCAAAAGGACAGCATCGAGCCAGGGACTCTACCCTGGGTGAACACAGTTCTGACCCCCTCTCGCATCAGACCTGCGGAGTTCACAAAGTCCGTCTGGTGAACTGCTGTTATATACTGGTTTTCTTGCCCGGATCTAGGTTTCCGTTGTTTCTTTCTCTTTCTCTGAATATTCATGCGGTCCTCATCCCCTGTCCAGTGTTAGAAGAATTCTATCTTCGAGTAGACAGAACAGTGTCCAGGGAAGGATTTGAATATTCATGTAGTCCTCTGTCCTCCATCCGGTGTTTGGAGGAATCCCGTCTCCTGCTCGGACAAAGCTGTCTTGGGACAAACACCGCGCCCGGGAACCGATACATGTAAAATACGAGTTACGGGAACCGAGCATTCATGTGCTAGTCCAGTTACAGGAACTGAGCTGTCCTCAGTTATCTACAGTCAATATTGGCCGATGATGACTTGGGCGCTCTGAGACTCACTCAGAGTTTCTGTAGGAGCTACTCCCTTCACTTGCTAATTTCGACTTCTACTCAGTGAACACTTGTGTGCGCTACAATCTAGTGAGGTAACCAATTTCCCAACCCTTGTGTGAGACTTCTAAAAACGTGGGTATTTCTTGTAATATATTTTAAAGCGTGATTTGATATATATATATATATATATATATTTCCCTAAGTACAAAATATTTATTATATTTATATGAGCACAAATTTGATACATTTATTCCAATACTGTGTTACATTTTAAACTCTGTAAACTGCTCTTTAGACCCTTTCTGCTGAGCTAGTGGAGTCTGCTCTGAGCCTTAGACCTGTCTGTAAACAGAGGGCATTGTTTAATCAGAAGGGGATTACCTTCAGCCGGCCATACCATTGTTTTCTAGTTGTTCAATAACTAAAGCTTAGTATCTCAAAGCTTACTTTCACTCCAGTCTTGCCTATAGTTTCTGTATTCTCAAAATCTTTTGCTGGGCAATCATATTCATAAAATTTTCCTGTTTCATCCTTCCCAACAACCTATTATCAAATGAGAGACACATGAAGCTAGGATACTTACTAAGCTGCTCTCTAGGTTCAGTTTCAATTGATTTTTTGTAATCTGGATTTAGCATTGACCATCCAATGACCACATCAGTGAGGGCAGAAGCTTACTGGGAGCTTGACCTTTTTACACTGCCTCACTCTTGTAATAAGAGTATTTCCTAATGCACAGCAGACTCCAATCTGCAGAAAACTGGGGGAATAGAGTGGGTGGAAATAGAACAGTCATTGCATGCAGCAGGTAGACCATTCCATAGGGAGTCATCAGGGTTGGATGAAACTGTGCAGTGTATTTTAGAAGGAGTCAGAGAGACTGAATCTTGACTGGATGTGATGTCTTAATTCCTATCCATGACATTTCCATATAATTTATGATTCCTTACCCTTCCTCCCCCTGCCATTCTTTCCCCCTTCCTTTGTATATACCTTGCCCTCAACAAGCAATGCATTGATGTAAATTATTTTTTAGTAGCTGAGATTGAGTGGCTAGATGGATTTGACCTTTCCATCCACATGCACTGCATTGTAGGTATCTACAAAAGTACAGGAGGTTGGAAGCAGAGATTAAACACACAGGCAGAACTCTGTTGGAAGATACAGAACTGTATGCTGCTCATGTTTTCTGTAACAGTTGGTCAGAGACCATTTACAAGTACAACTAGCTTGTTTGCCTGCTGTTCAGAAGTCATATGTGCTATTTAATATATTTTTATATCTTACTTGCGTGCAGGGTATTTTTTTAATTACCTGAGATAGAACAGAAATATGATGTGATAACATGTATATTGAGAGCATTGTACATCTGCAAAAAAAACCCCACTTGAGTTTAAGCTAGAAAATGTACCAAAAGAATAGACGTATCTAGTTATTCTTTTCTCAGATAAATATTTATGAGGCAGGCTGTTACCTGATGATATTCAATAAGGGAATTGCAGGCAGAGCAATGTCTCTGCATAGGCTGGGCAAAAGATCATGAGGAGCACATACACAGGCAACAGCTGTATTTTTCTCTTAAGGATGGGGGTCTTTACTTAACACAAGTTTGAACTTAGTCTGCTGGTTAAGGTAAATATAGGGCAGTTAGGTCATCTTCTGTGTAAGATATAGAAACACCAGGACAAGCTTCTCTCTGTGGTTTGTGCAGATGTTTAGTATCATGCTTATGCATTAAAAACATGTATTGCATCCTAGTTTTCACTACAAGTGACAGACCACTAAGAGGAGATGCTGATTTCACATCCAGAATGTGATCAAAGTCAAAAACCTTATAATATGAGGCCTTTAGCTCTAATTCTGAAGTCTGAGAGAGAATCCTTTCTGTACATCTGAAAATATTAAGGTGCAATACATGGTACATGTGAAAGTGCATAGCAGTGTTGGTATGTTTAAGGTGCAGGGAAGTCTCATACAGAGTGCCTTTTTCAGTTCTACTTTACATTAAGTTAAATCCCTAGCCTTATGTAGGAGCTGATCTTCATGGTTTTACTTGTACCTGTTTTCCCACAGGAATTTCAGTAGGAAATGAGTAGTATGAGATGTTAGTGTGACAGATGATTTTTATATTACAGTTATGCAGCTTATTGTTAATTTTCAAAAATGTGGGCCTATGAAATTCCTTACCAAGGTCGTCAGGAAGAGCCTTGTGAACACTAGTTGTTTTGTAGGTATACATGCATGGAATGTGTATTTTCAAGTTGCTGTGTTAAAATAGAAATTAGAATTGAATATGAGACTACTATCTCTTTTGAAATAGAACAACTATTTGGCTTTATTACCAAAAGAACAAAAGATGGGAAGACATGATAAAAGAAAAATATACCCAAAGGCTCTTGATTTACTGGCATGATACAGTATTACAGATATAAGAAATTGCCTTTAAATGATCTCGAACCCTTTATTAATAAGATTGTGTACATAGGTGTTGAATATAGCCAGGCTATGGACAGTTTGCTATCTGAATTTAGTTCCTTATCTTTCATTCTTAATATTCTTAAGGAATTTTGACAATTGGAAAGCAGTAAGTTATTTGCATTTCTTTTTCTAAATACTGTTTCTTTTCAGATCCCTTGGGAAGTAGTCTTCCATAATAGATGAAAAATTATATTAAATTCCTAATTTTCCATTTATATCAGATTTCCTCCTCCTTGAGCAGTATATTAGCACACTGATTTAAAAGTATGCAATTAAATGTAGTATTTGGAACCAGAATTGGATCCTCCTACTGCCATGTAGAAGTCTGACATAATTGTCATTGCTTTTCCTGTGGTTTTGAAGTCAAAAAGGACTTTTGTGATAGAAAGGAACAGAAATTACTTTTGATCTTTCTGAGCGCTCTTGGTTTTTTCTTTAAAGTACCACTTATCCAATAAATGTGTGTGGATTTACAAAAGGTTGTTCATGTCCTGCAAAATAGCAAGATTCCAGTGGTTACACGTGTGTAGTATCTTCCAAAATATCTCTCTAATACGAAATGACAAAGAGTATTGAAAAAATACTCCCCCCATCCAAAACCAGAGGGATTAAGGTAAATGGTAAAGGCTTAACTTGTCTTTTGTTGAGGAGTTTATTTTTAGTTCTCAGTGATAATTTCCAGCATTTTTACTTGTCATAGTGCATAAGAGATACTGTTCTTAAACACTTCCCTCCTGCTGAAAATGCAAATCTGTTTTTGAATAGGAACTATCAGTTTATGTGAAACCTGCCAGTGGATCCTGGTAAAAGCCTTGGCTCTGAGGTGTTCTGAAAATTAAATAAAATTTTAAAAAATATATTAAAATAATATTTATTACTAAAGAATATAAACTCATTTTAATAGAAGAGGTGAATTATAGAAGAACAGATGAATACTACTCTTCCTTTTGTACTGCCTGACTGTTTTATCTCAGGTCTATTCTAAGTATCCTGATAGTACACTAATATTATTCTAGAGAGAATATGCCATTTGTGTATGTGGCATTCAATTGTTTGAGATATAGGATTTTACTTTTTTTTTTTTTATAAAGAAAACTGGTAAACCGAAAGTTCATTGTTGGCCAAAATAGTGTTTGTTTTTGTTTGACTGAATTTAGTGGATTGGCAACAGAGATGCACATGGTTCTTGTTCAGTGTCCCATTTTAAGACCGTTCACTTATTTTAACAACTGCTAAATCCCTCTGCACTCTTTTGTCTTCCAGCTCTACAGTCGGTGGAAAGAGAAGCATATGTGCATGTTAGAATTGCTTAAAATGACAAATTAAGGACTTTGATTTAGTCTTTACAATGCAGATACTTAAGTTTCTTTTTCAGCAAAGCCTTGCTGTTTATTTGTCAGCAAAGTACCTTTGCTTGCTCAGTGGTGTTTGAGAATTAGAACAGAAACAGCTTTGGCAAAAAAAAAAAGATGTTTTTAATCCAAATAGGGTAGGGCTGAGTGAATCCAAATGCCTATACCTAAAGAGTGTTGCTTTCCAGATTTTCTAGTCTTTTGCATCTGTAATCAATAAGAATCAGTCAAAATTTGCCAAATATTTATAAACTGGCTTGCTCCTGATTTTTTTCTTCTCATAAAGGAAAGTATCTGAGAAGTGTTTCCATGTACACAATAAATGTTTCCATAGAGGCAATAAATAACTAACACTCTGGTATGCAACCATCTCATGTGATGAAATGTGATGTTTGACTTTTACTGAGATTTTTTTCTCCTCTTCAACCCAAAGTAAATAACTATTCAGTAGGGAGGTGCCCTCTTATGTTGTTAAATACTTGTTTTTCTCAGAGGGCCCCTTCAATATTGCAAACCTCAAAAGTTGAGGCAAAACTGCTTGGTTTTGGTACCTTAACAGAAATGCATATGACTACCAAAGAAAATGGCAGCTTTGATGCCATTTCTGCTGAGTGAAGCTGAAAAACAAATTCCTAGTGAATAAATGTTAATTTCAGTGTTTAGTCACCAGTTGGATGCAGCATTCTTTGAGACAAAGAAAAATTTGTCAGAAGGTAGGGATAAAAAGGTGTCCTCTAACAATTCCCCTCTATTTGACAGTAAAAATAGAGAAGCCTATAGAAGATAGACAAATTTACATTATAAAATGCTGCCAGCTTGAAATATATCTGAAACGTTGTGGAGTGTCTGCTTTTAACTGATTGTTCTCTGAGAAAACTTAATTCTTCTATTTCATGACATTTTGTATGTTCTTTTCTGTAACAGATATAAAGAAATTAGTTAAATTTAATTAGTCCACTTAATTATGAAGCTGTCAAAGAGTTAGAGAAAAATTAATATAAAATGGTTTCTTTTGTATGTTAGAAACATTGAATGCAAACATGGGATTACAAAGTTTCATTTCTAAGTGTGCAGCAATAGGCAATTGTTTTTGCCTTCTTCATTAATACAGCATTAATTGTAACAGTAGATAACAGGCTTACATTCTTTGTTACCTCAATATGTTAGGGAGTAAATATAATTTCACACAGATGTTTTCAAGCTTGTGCTTGATAAGCTAAGATTGATCTGGAATGTACTTTCTCTGGACTCATGCTTTGGGGATTTTGGGTTTTTGGTTGTGTTTTATTTTGGGGGTGCTTTTTTGTTACCAAAAAGAAAATTATTATAGTATTTTGCATAGGTCAGATAGGAGCCGACAGGTAAGTGCAGCCAGGGGCCAAACTTTCAAAGGATTTACTGATTCAAAGTTACTTTTTTCTCTCTTTTATGAATATGTCATAATATACTGACCACTTCATTGAAAGTCCTGTGTGTTTGCTTAAAGCTCAGATCAGAACTTGGCCTGTCCAGTTCTGTTGAAAAATAGGCTTTTTTTTCCTTTTACCCAAACATATAACCATGTTGATAAGACAGTGTCTGAAGTGAGAAATTATGTGCATTTTACTTAGTGCCCTGAGACAGTGATTTTTTTTAGGTAACATTTGTCAGTTCCCCTGAGTTTAAACTTAGCTCAGATAAAAAGAGAATCTCTCCCAAAATGCTAAGGGCCAAAGAGGAATAGTTATACCTAACCTAAATATTGAAAGTATTATGTTTGAAGACAAGAAGAGATTAGAACCAGGGTTCCCTAGTGTTGTGGTTTTAAATCAAAACCGGGTGGAAACACCAATTTCTGTTTTGGTTTGATTTTGCTAATTTCAAAGTTTCCAATCAAGAGCAAAGCAGGCTTAAGTTTAAAAGTAATAAGACTTTATTAACTAACACTAAAAGAAAGAAAAACAACAAGAATGAGGATGCAACCTTCAAAACACTCTTCCTGCCTCCCCACATCTTCTTTTCTTCCAACTGACAATGTAAAGAAAACAACACTCAGAAATCTCAGTCAGTTTTTTACCTCTAAAACAGTCTTTCTTTAGTTCACTTAGGGAGGGAAGCACTTGTCGTTCGCTATGGTCAATTTCCCCACAAGGGAAAACAGTTTTCTTGTAGATCCATTTTTCATGAACAGGAACCACCCGGATCCTTTGTGTTCATGAAACTCTTCCCATGTTCACAGTTGTGTATCTGGGCCACATCAATGTACGTACGGGGTCTTATTTTAAAGACAACATGTTCAAAACAAAGGTTCTCTTTGTCTTTGGGATCACTTTTACTTCAAAGGAACTTCACTCTTTGAGGGCAAAGGGTCTTTATTACTTCATCTCTCTGTTTAACTTTTCATGAAATCAACAGTCCCCTCAACATTTCACTCTTTTGCTCAGGTCTACAATTTGAACTCTTTTTATCTCTCCAATACTTCTTTATGGTTTAAAGGAAAAAAATATCTCAATATATTATAGCCAGTCACTATAGCTCACAAGAGATTTTTACAGCTCAAAAGCAACTTCCCACACTCCTTCCACCTGGACTTTCACTACTTCTTCACTGACTTTATACTTCATGTGGTCTTTACACATCTGCATTCTAATTTTCTCTTGACTGGAGAGAGGATGGAGGCTTTCCAGGTCCCATCTGTGCACTGATGTACTGAAAGAGTTAACAAGAGACAGTGTCCGGCCTGGCTACAGTGCTGGAGCTGTGCCAGGCCAGGCCAGGCAGTCCATGGTGTCAGATTTCAAAGCCGTGCTGGGGGGGAGCAGTTCTTAGAGGGTCCAGGCCTAAAAGGCAGCTGCTCGCTGTTTGCAGCCAGGAGGAAAAGTTGGACAGATTCCCAAAATTCCTTTTCCACCCCTTGGTCTCATCAGGTGTTCTGGCCTGCCTTATCGAAGGCCCCCACCACCACCAGGCGCAGCAAAGGCAGGGTTCAGCTCGGGCCAGCAGCAGAGCAAACTCTGGATCAACAGATGTTTCCCAAATCAGCTGGGTCTGCCTGGCCCACGTGGCCTTCCCCCTCCCCCCCCCCCCCCCCACTCAGCCCAGGGCCAAGAGGGGAGAGGTGTGTTCTCTCCGACAGCCAGAAGGAAAGAGACCTTCTCGGGCTTCTTTCAAAGGTAATAAATACTAGAACATGCTTTCCTATTGGTCCAATAAAATGCCAATCTCAAAACCAGCCAGCTCACTTCCATGGGCTGGTCAAACCAAAACACCTAGGCCCATGGATTTTTTCCATGAGCCTCCTGCTTCTCCCTACCCGAACATCTGTTTCTGGAAACACTTGCCTCCACACCTCTTGGTAACAGTGCACAGGTTTATCTGAAGCACAGGTTGTTCTTGTCAAATACTCCAAGCTACTGCGCAGCCAATTTTTTGCTTTCAAAAGAAAAAAAATGCATTTTAATGTCCTCCAATTTATTTCTGTCCTGTTTCAGTAATAGGCAGTGTTGTTATTTCAAGGATTTATTCACTAGCCCTTTGTCAAAAGCTTTCATTACGCTTCTAAACCCAAAGACCATAGCGTGAAATTTGAGTTGTTTAATAGATGTTAATGTAGTTTATGCCACATTTAAATATTCTTTGCAGTTCTACTTTTGTAAGACTGTGCAAAAGACCTTTCTCTTCAGCACAGCAGATTCAGATTGTAGAAACTAGGAGGAAGGAAACACATGTGACTGTGACTAACATTAACTTAGGGGCCATATAACACTGCTTTTTCAACCAAGTCTATCTTTGCCTAGCTTATATGTTTTTTTCAGCAAGTTTGTATTTATCTTTTAGCATGTACCTGTTTCTTAGTCATGTCAGCTGCAATCTGTGGTTGTTAATATTGTTAATTTAAACACTTAACAATTATTTAAAATGCTAAATCCAAATCAATATATCTTCCCACGTACAGATATGACAGAAATCTCCTCATCCAATCTTACAACCTGTTTAATGGACCAGGTTGAATAGAAAGTTGCAAGAGGTGATGCCTTAAGATTTTAGCCTTTCTATTTTTCAAATCCTGTACTGCATTAGTACAAAACTCTAGACTCCATATAAAGTGTTAACCACTGTGTACATGTTTTGGTCAGACAAAACAATTCCTCTAGGCCTGAAACTCAAGGACAATCTACAGCCTCAGGCCCTGAAAAGTATAAAGAAAAGTGAATTGGGGGGAAGCAAACTGGGGGAATATGACTTCATTACCTGAAGCTGTAATTGGAGAATTAACCCCTGATATATAAATAGGCCAAACTTACATCTGTTTGAAAAACTTGTGACCAATCGTCCATTTTGGGTGTAGCCCCTTGGGAAGGCTTCGTCTGCCCTTAATGTACCTGAAGGTCCTTCATTAAATATATCCACTTTTATTCTTTGAACTTTGTTGGACCACTGTTTCTAGGTAAGCTTGAAAAAGGCATCACAGGCAAGCCTCTGCCACAGGTGTTTTCCTTCCCTACACCTGCTTCCTGGACAACTCTTCCTCCCTCCTTTGAAGGCAAATAGGGCATGTCATCTGTTTAACTTCATTAGTCAAGGAAAAATAACCTTCTTGATGTTATAGGTAATGGATATATTTTAACACCATACTTGCTCAATAGTAAAATTAGCATGGCAACATCAGAAATTAAAAGTGTAATCCAAAATGCCTTATTATAAATTAGGATTTGGGTCTTTCCTAAGACCTGAAGGAGAAGCAATTAAATCCTCATTCTGTGTCTACACCAAAGCATGCATACACTGAACTACCTTATGTGTCATATATATGTGAGTGTTTACTCTAGAAACAAAGGAACTGTGAATAAAGGGCATTGTTAGTCATGGTGCCATTTGTTCATCATGCAAGAGGTCACAGAGTCATTGCATGTGTATGAATGAACTTCAGTTAAGATACCAAATTCATTATTATTGCCAAATGACAAATCTCTGGGAAAACTTACAGAACAAGAGACAGGTTTTTTAAGCCACCATGAAGCAATAGCAATCCTTTTTTTGGTGAATCCTGAAGTAATCATATTGTTCTGATTGGGGGTAGTATCTGCTCTTTCACTGGTCTTTTAACATCATGTACCTGTCCTTTTTTGGCTAGACCTCTTTCCAGTGACTCTCTTGGTCCTGCTTGGTGGTTTCAGCTGGCCACTGCAACACTACTTTTATAAGAATGATTTTGTGATGTTCACAGTTTTCTCCCCCCATTGGCAAGCATATTCTGTTGATTAGAAAGACCTGATGAGTTTCTGGTTACAGCTTGTTTAAAATGTGTTTTTTGTTATGAAGGTGCTTTGGTCAGGAAGGCTTGGTTCTATGACAAGTGCTGGTTTTTGAAGGAGGGCTTTTTCAGCAAATTTATCATGCTAGGATTTATTTGGACTATCCTGTAACTGTCAATTTTTTTCAGTGTCTGGGACACCGGTTAGTTAAACAATATGTGTTAAGTTTCTGCCATTGTATACTTACAGAGAACTGAGGAGTTCTCCCTGGAAAGGTTTCTGCTGGAAACACCTTCTGCTAATAGTGATATGTAGAGAGGTTTTTTATTTCCTTTCATGTGTTTCCAGGATTGTGTTAGTACATAAACAACTGCTTCATGTATGTGCTGGTGTTTTTTTTTCCTTGACTTTGGAAAAGAGCATAATAAAAGACTAGCCCTCCTGAGTTCCACAGCTTTAGATTTTAATGTCTGAATTTTGAAAAGGTGCCTGTTATATTCAATAGTCTGTACAGAGTGAAGCTTAATACTCTGTAAGTGGTTTTTTAGCACTTTAGACCACAGACACCTCTGATAGCAAATTGTGGTTAAATAAATTCCTCCAAATCAGGTTTGCTTGGGTCAGGTTAAGGAAAAAATCATAGATTACTTCGTACCTTTTTCCTTCCTTTCTAGTTAAATTCTGTTACTCTCCAATAATAATTTTCTAAAACCTCTTTAAAAACATATTGAAGGATTGCCAGATGAATGTTTATGAACCAGAAATTGATCTCACAGCCCTGCACCCATTTGCAAAATCAGGACCTACTTTTTATGTCACAGTTTAAGAGTTGCACTAAATGCAGTTCTAGGTCTCCAAATTGTAAAAAGCACCACAACTGAGCAACGCCAGGTTCTAAGACGACATGGATTTAGAATCCATAGATTTTTCTCCAAATTTTTGATCAGTTCATTGTAATTGGTTTGTTTGCATGACCCTTCTCTGCCACTCTGCACCAGTCCAAGTATCATTTGTACTTGCAAGAGCCAGAATAAAACCTTTGAAGAGGTATATATTGTAGCCTTGCTTCCAAAATTTAAATCTGTATCTGAAGTGGATCAGACTGGTGAACCAAATAATCCAAGATGATCTCAGATGTAGGAGTGCACACATAGCCAGAAGTACCTAGTACTAAAAAAGGTGATGCATCCCAGGAAACCTGGTACTGGTAACAGAGTAAGCAAAAACAGTTGAGTGATATGGTTAGAGAACATCTTTTTAAACACAGCCATGGATAGGTTTAACCAGTGGTTATCCCAAAGCATTCTTGTGATGGACCACCACCAAGAGCACCATATTGTTCTATATCTAGAGCAATAAAATTTGAGCAGCATGATGGTGACCTGTCTCAATGAATCTGTTTCAGGTAAACTTATCCATAGGATAAGTTAATTTATGCAATGATGCTATTTATGTTGTCTGTGCTTCTTCTAGTAATCTAGCTAAATGCATGTGTCAGTGTTGAGCCTCAGCCTGTATTCAAGTATGCTCAATGTTAATGTTCCAAAATCACTGGCATGTACATGTACAGTTCAGGCGTATAAAGGAGCAAAAGAGGCCTGTAATTGAAGCAAGGAAAACAGCTGGGATTTTTCCTTACAGAGAACCAAAATGCAGTGAGATTGAAACTAAATTTTCCTCTTAAATGAGACTCATCAGTTTGAATTAGGGGTTTTCAATATAGTTCTTTGTTTCTTTTCATATCTTTGAGGCAAATATGGGATGTTTCTGATTTAACAGCAATTCTGCATCATCCCAAAGGAGAGAGTCAGTTCTCTGGTTCTGGAAAAGTACTGCCAACATAGCTTGTGTTGTATGCTTTGGGTCTTTTAACAGAGTCCTGACTTGTTTCATGTGGAACCATTTACTGATTTGCAAGAGCAACACTTGAACCAAAAATTGTATACTTTCTGAATTAGGTTTGAATATAACTTTTAACTCTTAATAAACAATGAACAGGTAGATGTATTTTGGGGATACAAGAACCACTTTTATCCTTTGTTCAACTGAGAAGTCATTAAAATGCTGACAACACTGAAATAGAAATTGAACATTGGCCAGGGCACATCTTTCTGGTGGTGATACATGTGTACATTTGGAATAATGTTTAGAGCAAAAGTTTGTGGGCTGCTCAGTGGTGAGATACAGCTGTTACTAAAGGAGGAATTAACAGCTTCATTTCCTAGTTTGAGGTGATTCATTCCAGAGACGGAGAAGGTAAAGCCTTCTGGGATCTTGGAGCTGGAGAGCAGCAGCTGCTAGATAAAAAGTGTTACTGCTACAGGACTTCCAGAATGCTTTTCCTGCCCGAGAATTCTGGCAGTGCACAAATTCTTGAAGATGTCTACAAGTGTCTAGCCTGATTGGTCAGTGCAGGAGAACAACATTTTCTAGCAGCTGTTTATTTTGGGAAGAATGATGTCAGTGATCTAGAAACTGAAATTCACTCAGCTTCGTTTGGATATTGAAACAGACTGTGAAAAGAACCACTATAAGGGAATAGCTTGTAGACTGCATTACCTTTTCAGCCAACATGTTTCCATTCCTCCTTGGCTGCAGTAGTTCAGATTTCATTGAACATGACTGCCTTCTCCAGCTCCTCCCTTGTGTTTACATTTTCATTTGCTTTCTCTGGCTGATACAAGTCTCATGATTCTTTAGCAAGACTGTTTACCTCCAGGAGCAGAAACAGTGACTGCAGCTCAAACAGCAGGAGTAGAGACATTTCTGACCTTTTTAAGCTTAGGGATTTGCCCTAATTTTGGTTTTCCTATGTGCAGAGTTTTGGTTAGAGAATATTAGTTGATGTAAATAAGCCAGTGATTGACTATTGCAGAAAATTCCTGGTGATGCCTAGTAAAGAGGTAAGTAGTGTTGTGGTTCAAGAGCTGGAAATACAAACCACATGTATTTCTCTGCATTTTGAAGGAGTTACACAGGAAGAGTTTGTAAGGAATGAAGGCCTGTCTTTGTTAGAGAGGGAGAAAGAAAAAGACAAGACACATAAAAAGATTTAACTTCAAAAGAATGCAGCTCAGGACTTGTCCAGGTTTGCCTGAAGGTAAAAATATTTATATATGATGTTGAAAAAAGATAATCCAGATCCTCTGTAATGTTTCCTGCTGCAACATGAACAAGGATACAGTTTGAAAAAGTTTGTGTTTGCAGTCATCTTCTTTTTGTTCAGGTGGACTGGATCAGATCAGCTCTTGCTGAATTTATGGTGTATGAGTTTACCTAGCTCACTTTATACTTGTATATATTTTCCCAAGTGATGAATGGACAGCAGATAGCTGTGGGGACAATCAGAAGGCTTAGAGACTCAAATATTTTTTAACTCACAAGCCTGCCTTTGGGTATTTGGATTTCAAGGAGAGAAGTTGCCAGGAAAACACAGGCTTGGAAGGATGTCACTAAATTTGGTATGTGTTAGTATTTCAGGTCTTAGTTTTTAAATAAGTTTCTCTTTTTGTATTGGGTAGAGGAGTGAAAATACACACATAACCTTTGCTCTGAGATTTTCAGTTACAGGAGAGTCCCTGATACTGGTGTTTGTGTGTGAGTGCGATTCAGATTCAGAAAGGGAATGTTGTTTGCCTGCAGCCTGGACAGTTCAGAGAGTTGGAACAGCTCCTGGGAAGAGTGATCAGATTGAAAGAAAGTGGGCCCCTTTGGTTTAGTTACTTAAATTCCAGCATTACTTTGGTCACCTCTGTTGTGATCTTCTTTTTTTGACAGCTGTGTTACTCCTGCATTTTTAAATGTTGCTTCTTTGGAAAAAATGGTAGCAGGGATTGAGTTGTGCATGGAGATGAGTTATTGCATTTATAAGGCATCTGCAGTACCTTTACTCAGCAAGGTGTAAAGAATGAAATTTTGCACTGCTGTTATATTTTCTCATTTTCTTTTGTTAAAACTGTTCCCTGCCTATATGCATAGCTTTACTTTTACAATTAAGTTGGTTATGACCTTTTTTGGGAAACACATGGATGAAGACCAGGGTAAAGTGAAGTCCAAAAGTCTTAGTGCAGAGGTATTCTAAAATTATGTTTAAGAAAATGGTAGAATATGTAATAAAGATGTTATATAATAGAAGAACAACTACAAACCCTTGTATTTTGTAGGTTTGTAGTATTTGAATAGTTCATTTGTCCTATATTACCCCAACCCAGTCCTTATGGTCTTAACCACAGCTAGTTCTGACCATAGGAGTGGACCTGGTGTGATGAAAGTAATGAGGCCTGCTCAGTCTTGCTCTGGCACCCAGACCCGGTGGCTTATTGCTGGTCCAGGGAGGAAGAGAGAGACCCCACCACGTGAGTGTGGGGATTTTAAACATCAAGATAACAGAGGGGCGTGGGGTAAAGGGAATAGAGCAAATGGGAGACATTCAGGGAAGGGGTCAGTTTGGGAAGGTTACATTACCAGGTTAGGAGAAGGGGGTATATAGGATATACCATGAGAATATAATAAAACAATTACAAATCACCAATGTGCATCTATAACAAACTATCTTGTGCACTACAGCAGTCCTAGTTTTATGAACAAACAAACCATATATGTATAAAGTATTAATATATTTATGGTTGTATATATTTATAGGTTTTTTATATATAGTTTATAGTTTATATATTAACGATATATATATCGTTTTATATATGTTATATATATTAACTATAGTTATAGTCAAGTGCAAGATGCTGCAGCTGGGTTGAGGCATTCTCCAATAGCAGTATAAGCTAGGTGATGAACAGATCAAGAACAGCTCTCCTGAGAAGGACTTTGGGGTGATGGTGGTTGAGAGGCTGGATGTGACCCAGCAAGATGCTCTTGCAGCCCAGAAAGCCATGTGTCCTGTCCTGTATCAAAAGCAGTATGGGCAGCAGCATGAGGGAAGTGATTCTCTCCCTCCACTTTGGTGAGATCCCACCTGCAGTGGCTGCATACAGCTATGGGGTCCCCAGCACAGTAAGCAAGACCAGAGGAGGCCACCAAGTTGGTTGGAAGGGTGGATGGATTTCCTTATCTCCTGTGAGGAAAGGCTGAAAAAATTTGGTTTATTCAGTCTAGAAATGAGAAAGGAAAAAAGGGGTGATCTAATTGCAGCCTTCCAGTACCCGAAGGGAGCCGACAAGAAAGATGGAGAGAGATTATTTACAAGAGCATGTAGTGGCAGGACAGGCTTTAAACTGAAAGAGATTTAGATGAGATATAAAGAATAAATAGAGACTGGAGAGACACTGGAACAGGCAGAACAGAATAGTTATGGATGCCCCATCCCTGGAAGTGCTCAAGGCCAGGTTGGATGGGGCTTTGAGCAACGTGGTCTAGTGAAAGGTGTCCCTGCCCATGGCAGGGGGGCTGGAACTAGATGATGTTTAAGATCTCTTGCAACCCAAACTATTCCATGATACATGATAGTTATGATGATAGTTAAAAGTTAAACTCCAAATTAATCTAAAAATGCTTTCCATCAATTGTGCAAATTAGAAAATAATTTTATGTGCAACATGCTTTTTTTTTTTTCATGATTAGAAGCTGCAGGTTTAAATATACAGACTCCTCAAGAACAGCTGGATTTTTGTTTAGTTTGAGTTTCATTCTTTCTTACCTGTTTATAACGCAGAGTGGTATTTTTTGGTTCCTAAAAGTCAGCTATTAGAACAAATTGTCTAGTTGATTCTGGAACTACAAAAGCTAATTGTTACCTTTGAGAAAAGCCTGTTCCTAAATTATAATGAGTTAATTTTCTTTTCTCAAGCTATTCTCAGATTATGGGTAGGAAAAGTTTTTCAGAAATATCTGCTTAATATAAATATTCTGGTAAATTAACATTAAGTCCTTTGAAAGTGGAACTACTTAGTTTACTTTCTTGACTTTACAGATACTAGACATATTTATTTCTAAGACTTTTCTTGATAAATAGAATTTTGCTCGTTTTTAGCACTGGATAAAAATTCAGTAGCCATACTTTAACCTCATGTTGGTCTAACTAACCTGTGTGATATGTTAGGTGTGATTTGTTAGATGGGAGTAAGACAAATATAGTTATTTCCTTGGAGGCTTCCACTTAAGTTCATTAGTCCTTTTTTGAAACAAAAATATGACATGCATACCAGATCCTCCATATATTTACAAATGTTATATTCTTAACTTTTACTTGTGCCTTCATTTGTGAAGAGGTATCATGTATATTCCAAGGACTGCAGTTCTGATTAAAAGCTTGTCTTTTCCTTGCACTACCAAGAAAAGGAGAAAATGCTTTTTTTGTAATGTAGTCAGACCATCAAGTAAAAATGGACAAAGTAATAATTCCATAGTATATATATTAAAGGCAAGTATTGCTGGTAGGATTTTACCATTCTTGCTCTGAATGGAATGCATAGTAGCTACCTCTCAAATTTCTAGTGCTGTAATAGTGGGATTCTTTAAATTAGTATGAAGAGTTTTTGGAGCCATAAACATGCACTCAAAACAGCATAAAAAGAGAGGATTTTATTTGATCTTGAGCTACAAATGGCATATTGTATTACCATCAAAAAAAGTGTTATAAAATTAACGCTTTTGGTATTGCTTTTGCTGTAGTTAAAGAGTCAATTTAGTTTTGCAGAAACAATACCGTTAGTGTGAAAAATTCTTGTGGTATGACGCTAGTCAAAGCCCTTTTATGATGCTTTGTCCTTATCTCTCCTTTTTCTTTTTACTTATATCTCTACAGTGCTGCATACCCAAGGTCCCATTGATGGCAGTCTGTATGCAAAAGTGAGAAAGAAGAGCTCTTCAGACAGCAGCATCCTTGGT
The DNA here is from genome assembly GCA_032173965.1 of Sitta carolinensis. Classification (NCBI taxonomy): domain Eukaryota; kingdom Metazoa; phylum Chordata; class Aves; order Passeriformes; family Sittidae; genus Sitta; species Sitta carolinensis. The sequence continues at coordinate 52,679,492 of CM063284.1, read as the reverse complement.
GTTACTCAGGGTGTTCATGTTACAGGCAGTCCTGATCACAGTGATCACACTCCGTCTGTCAGTAGTGATTCAGGACATTCCACAGCTTCCATCAGAACAGACAAGACTGAGGAATGCCTTGTTCCAGGAATTAAATGGGGTCTGAGCCCACAAGAGAAGGCAGAACTGGACCAGCTACTTAGTGGCTTTGGTCTAGAGGATTCTGTCAGCACTACCAAGGATATGACTGATGCTCAAAGCAAGTACAGTGCTACTTACCACATGGTGCCAGCTCAAGTTCACATGAATGAAGTCACCAAAATGCAGGACAGGGAGACTGATATTCTGGATGATGAAATCCCTAATCATGACCTTCACAGCGTGGACAGCATTGGGACTTTGTCTTCCTCAGAAGAGCAGCATTCCACCCACCTAGGGAACTTCAGTTGCCACAAGAGCAGTCAGAATTCACTTCTTTCAGATGGCTTCGGAAGTAATGCTGGGGAAGAGCATCACAATACTTTCGCTGCAGACCTTGGAATTGAGGTGGATTCCCTCTGTGAGAGATCATTTGGAAGGACTGAGACAAAGTCAACTGTGCAATTGCAGCAAAATCCTTCTGTCTCACCCCATCCACAAGCCTATGGCCCAAGTAACTACTCTACTCGGACCTGGGTACACCAGCAGCAGATGGTCACTGCTCACCAATATGGTTTTAACCCAGAGAATGAAATTAGGGTTGGCATTCGTAGCCCTGTGGAGAATTTGGGCAGTGTCCAGAGCCAGTCCCAAGTCCCAGATGCCCCAACATGTAGCTCTAGCAGCAGAGATGCTGTGCAGAGTGGGCTAGGAAGCATGGTGGGTGCTGCAGAAGCTGAAAAACATGCAAGTTCTGACAGTTTTAAGTCAAGACCAATGCCTCAGAGAAACACAAATGGCCTGGATGTAGGACAAAATGCTGGGGACTCACCAGCTTCTCCAACTTTGGATATTGATCAGTCCATTGAACAATTGAACAGACTGATCTTGGAGTTAGACCCTACATTTGAACCTATCCCAACCCGCATTAACACTCCCACAAGTGACAGAAATCAAATAAATGGCTTCAGCAGCCTTGATATACACATGGAAAAGCTTAATAGTAGTTCTGGCTTCTGTGACAAATTAGAGGTCACAAACAGGAATCACTCCAGGCATGGTAAGCTGTAGTACTTTCTAAAAATAATGCTCTTTCTAGCACCTCTGTGTTCATTATATGGTACAGCAGGACCCTCAGGTCATTACTTAAAACTTTGACAATGATTATCAAGGGATTATTTCTGATGCCCCTTTTACATAATCATCCAAGAAATGGAATCAAATTGATGTGAGATAAGTGAGTTTTGCAGGTACTTGCCTTTTTGCTTGAAAAAAGTACTGTTCAGCAAGTTCTTACCTATTACAGATCATCTGATGGTATTTTTTGGTGCTGTGAATTTAAGCTATACGGGAGTAGAATTTGTACATTGAGACATTTTTAGAAAGCTTCAGTGGTGTATGTTTTTCATTATTACTATTTCCATTTAAATTATGACAAAAAGTTCAACAACTTTATCTTCAAATATAGTCTAATGATGCTGGCATTAAGTTTCTATGTATGTTTTTACAAATAATGTAATATTTGCCAGTAAAGTATTTTAAGACATGCTCTTTTGGAAAGTTTTCTGTTTAAAAATGTACAAGTCACAGTTCTTGTTTGTTATCTCTGACTCTGAAATTATTACAGCTGGTGAAATTAAATACGCAACACTTGCTGACTATGTTGCCTAAGTAATGCTACTAGAACTAGCAGGTTTGCAAAAGGATGCTGCTGGCTAAGTCCACTAAACCTATTATTACTGGTCTACCTACAATTTGTGACAAATAAGCTCTTGCCTGTCCTACTGTCATGTTTAAATATTTTATGTGGTATAATTTCTCTGGCAAAACATATGCCCTTGCTCCCTTTCTCCCCCTCCATCTTCCTCTTCCTCCTCTTCTTGACTCCAGTCATGGTGCAATGAAAGACCTGCTTGTGTCCCCAGGATTTGATTATTAGCCAGCACAACAGAAGATATGCCCATGGCCTCACTTGACACAAATGAGTTTCTTCAGCTCAAGCTCAGTAGGAGATGCTAAACCATTCAATGATGAATGTGCCTAACTAGTGTGTGTGGTGTCTGTTCATGGGCAGGCCTATGTGATCAAGGATGGTGATTCTTGTAGGGAAAGTGAAATCACAGTTCTATGGTTAGGAGGGTAACTGAGGACTGAAGAAGTCCAAAAATCCATGACTAATAAATGTGAGATGCCTCACTGCTTGTTTTTAATGCACAATATGTATTTTGTGGCATTGATCTGTAATTCTCTTGAATCTTTCCAAATTATTAGTCGATGGACAAATCGAGATTTTTCTAGCAGGAGAGAAGTGTTCTCTTTATATACAGTAAATCTAGTGAAGGGAATAAAGAGGTAATTTAGTATTAGCCACCTTTTACAGTTTTGTGTTTGAATATATGAAGCTTAAAAGAGATACTTGAAATTTTCTCACAGATTCTGGTCATCTCAAAGGAAGTAGGATTCACTGTAATTTCCTTTCCATTTTTAACATCAGGTAAATAAATACCAGTGAAAATAATTGTACTTGGGGAATGATCTGGAAGAGGATTTGTTAATAAAGAATTAAATTATGGAATTTCTGTATTTAAGGGAATCAAATATAAATATATAGATGGCATTTAAAATCCTGGATATTTGCGAGGAGGTATCAGGGAACAATAGAAGAGGAAAGAATTTAGTAGTCAGGAACATAAGAATACCCCTTAATTAAACAAAATTTTTAAAAAATTTGTATAGCTTTAGGACAGTAATATTTTTTTAAGTGTGTCTTTATGTCATGCTAAAATGTTTAATTTCTGACTTCTGCAAGTAACATTCAATTTATACTAGCAAGAGCTTGATTTTAAAACTACTCAGGGTTCCAGAAGTAAAACTACACATATATGTGATACTGCAACCTCTGCTTCAGACCAGCAGGTCACCAGCACATATTGATTTTCTAAGTGCTGTAGAATTTATTTATTTACGTATCTGGACTTGCCCCACTAAAATATACAGAATCATACATTTATTCATGCAAAGTGTGCACAAACCAGCATGGGAAAAAAGCAATTTACCCGAATGAATATTAAGAATGAGGAACTCTGGAATGTTTTTCCCTATATGCACCACTATTCAGAATCACTGGACTGAGAACTGGCTTTATGTCAGGTCTCAGAGGGTTGTGATCAGTGGCACAGTCTACAGATGCCTGTAGTTCAGGAGTCTAAATCCAGTCTTGTTTAACTTACTAATCACTTGGATGAAGGGGTAGAGTGCCCCTCCTCAGCAAGTTTGCTGATGCGTAAAGCTGGAGGAATGGCCATAATCCAGAACGTGTTGAATATGGTTTATTTTGCCTTGGAGTAGACTTGCAGAACTTCATAGAATTAGCGCAAGCAGGGGAACATCCAAGGCACTTAATTAGCTGTTGAAACTAGTGCAGCACAGGAGCTGTAACTGAGAGCACGAAGAAATGCTGGCTGCCATGGGGATGAAGAAATAGCCATTAATAATGGATAATGAAAACAACAGTTGCTCACAATGGCTGATCGTACAAAGTCAGGTTTTAGAGGGAGCTCTATACTTTGTGAATTAAACAGTCCTTGACCTAACAAGTATATTAATAGAATGAATTGGCCTGTGATACAGTGTTGGCAGATCAGGACTGAATGGTCTGAGTGAGGTTGATTGGACGAATGAGACATTCTACGTGAATCCCTCCATCGTGAGGAGTGACCAGTGAATGGGAGGTGAATGGGATCAACATGATGTATGGTATGTGTGTCTGACTTGAGAGTCTTGTTACAGGAGGATGGTGGATGCTTATTTCCTGCATGAGTGTGCAGAAAATATATGCCTTAAAAGGTGTGTGCACGTTTCCAGTGCCCTGCGAAGCTGGAAGAATGTGCATAAGAGTGAAGTGTGCGTGTGTCAGCTGGGATGCACATTATGGTGTATTCTTGCTTCTGCTTGCTCATATGATTCTGCACAGATTGACAGATAGGCAACTACCTCTTCTTTCATGCTTCTTCCTAGATGTTTTTATACACATATATCTTTAGCATAGGTCAGTCTGGCACAAACTACTGACTGTCCACGCAACAGAGTTCTGGGTTCTGTCTGAAAGTTTGCCTTGTGTTAAGTGCTTAGTATTTTTGGATCATTGAATTTCTTTTTGCTAGGACATGTCTTTATGAACCATGCAGAACAATGGTTGATGACCTCTCCTTCAGGGTCATGTGTGTTCCTTATCAGATGTGAATCACTGCACTGTTTATTGATTTTTCCAATTTTTGTCTTTTACATGAGCTGAGTTATGCGGAGATTTGTTTCTGGTAGCGAATGAAGCTGCCATTTACTAATAACACAGTGCTGCAGCAGTGCTTAATTTTAAATGATAGGAAGCTTGAAGCAGGAAGGAGTTTTGCTGTGTATATAAGCTTTTCTCTGCAGCCTTATGTTCCCCATTTGCTTCACTCTCTATATATTCTTTTATGCCGAATAACACATGACCTCAGTCTAATGCTAAAGATATTTGTATGACTTATTTTCTCAAATTAAACATCTTTCACCACAAGATTTATGCTTATTTCTTAAAAAAAAAAGCTAAATCAATGTTTTGCTTCAACTTACAAAACTATAAAAGCAAGAATCTGTTAATAAATGTAGAGAATAGAAAGCTTTTTACCCATTTTTGTTATAACCTACCATTATTGTCACCCATGTCTCATCTGTGCACCCCAACTTTTCACTGATAAAATGTTACAATTTGCATCTTTAGAAAAATACTAGATGCAGGTGAGGAATTATGTGATCACACAAAGGCAGAACAGAGAAACACATACAGTGAGTTTTTGAGGCAGCCTGTTTCAATTACTGTGACCAAGAGATGCATTCTATGTGAATTTTCCAGCATGAGGAAGAAAGGGACTGTATTTTTCTGTAAGGTTGAAATTATATTGTTGCTCTCAGTTAATCCTGATTCTTCTCCGTGCATGAGTTACGGTGTTTGAAATTACCATCTCAAAACTTCCCTAAATTACTGTAGGAACAACACAGATACACAATTCATAGAGTCTTATATTTTGCTTGGAGTATATCAGCTCAGCATAGCATTGAGCATTAAACAAAGCTTCTCTCTCTGAAAAAAAATAATGGAAAATTAATAAAACCAAGGTTTTATTAGCATCTGATTACATGTCTGGAATACATTCACAGATCTTTCCTCTATCAAAAATAAACCTTTGGAGATGGTCTAAGATACATTATTGAAGCACTCTCTGCTTCAGTGAACCTTGCGAGCGACCCACAGGTGCAGAATTTGACAGATGTTTTTAAGATAGCCGACAATAAAGGCAAAAAGGACGGGTCTCAATGTAGAAATCCAAGAGCACTTTATTGGCTACAAGGAAATCCAGGGGAAAAGACAAAGTGAAGGGGAAAAACATGGCATTTTATATGGGAATGTGGGGGTGTTCCTGAGGGTCAAGGGCCAATGGGGGCAGATAAAACTGGCACAGAGGAGGGGCAGCTAGCTGGCTGACCAAAGGGTTAGCAGGAGCAGGACAAGGGGTGGAATACTGCGGCAAACTGGGACCAATGGGTTTCAGGGAAGGGGAGAACATTCTAGGGAGAGGTGCATAAAAGGCAACAGGGGGTTGAACTAAGGTAAACAGGGATGAACCAAGCCACTTTGAGTGGCACCAACTACAACAACCAGTAAAGTTAGCAAATGAACTCGTGCTTACAGAGACCTTAGGGCAGATGGCTCTTTTCCCCTAGGTCTCAGAGGGATATTCCTCCTGGACTCAGTTTTCTCTTCCAGGGCTGAACCACCTGTTCCCTCTGGTCCTCTACACATTATCATATATCATACTACTGTATCTCTGCAGACAAAGGAGAGAGGAAGAACTCCTTTTTGCATACCTTATAAATAATATTTTTAAAAAGCACTGAACTGTTACAGATGTTCCCATTTACTGTGCTATTCTGTGAGTAAGCACAGTCCCTCTGAAATAAGTTGTGAAGTGAGAGAAAAACAATGCTTGTCCAACTTCTCACCTGCCTTATTTGTATGTACAATATACTACAAATCTTGTGTTTTCCATTGCACAGGAAAAATTTGGTGTCTGACTTGGGAGTTAATTTTACCGTGGTTAACAGTAAATTTGAGTTTTTAGGTAAATTAAAGGTAGAAATTGAAGTTTTAAGTTATAACTGAACTAGATTCAATTTTTAAACTAAATTAAAGAAATGTTTAAGCTACAGTTAAAAACTGAGTTTTAGTTACATCTGGCAGCACAATAATTTTTAATTTACGTCATTTACTCCACAAATTTTTATCAGTCTTGTAATTTTCAGCATGTGTGCCTGAGTGTACCATCATTATGAACTCTATCATTATGAAGGGTTTGGAAATACCAGTTTGGGTTTTGCACCAGCCTTACTCCCCATTCTTAGCATAATGTAAATAGGCTATGAAACTAAAGTGACAGACCTGCAAAGCTGCCAAGTCCCATGCTTGATGGTCTACTTGAATTTGGGGTAGAGTTTAGACCTTTTCATTTGCTTGTTAGACTAACTGGTTATAAGTTTACACTCCTAGTCTACTAGCTGTTAAAAATTAGGGTAAAAAGAATCGTTTGCTTGCTAATCAGCGCTAATTATTGGGTATTTTTCAAGAATAAAGGGATTTTCTGACTTTAGCAGTAATTTGTGTTATATTTTAGAAAGGTTAAGGCATTGATTATATCACAGGCATAGTTGGCTTTTGTTCTAATTAATACCTTTGAAACAGTGTTCCTATAGACCTGGGAATCTGAAAGTTTGAGCATATCAAGATCCTTATTTAGTACTTGCATCACAAATCCACCAAGGTCATGGGTTCAATCCTCATACTTAAGATTTGGACTTGGTGATCCTGCTGGGTCATGTTGTCTTTGAAGATACTTTTTCTTTCAGTATGTAATAGTGATTGTAAAGCTGATTCTAAATTCTTAAAGTAGATTTGATATGGTTTAAGCATAAAGCTGTCTTGAAAGCTTGATCATTGATCATAAGCCTTCTTTAAAAATCTTAAACTTTGTAGAAGATAAATGGTTGTGAAGAAGGAGATCACTTTTGGTTTGGATAGTGTTGTTGGTAAAGTTTTTAGTATGTGTGATAGTCCCTGAAGGCTCCTCTGTTAGAAGTTAACTTACAGACTTTCTTTTTCCTTGTTGCATTCTTAAGCCTCATGTTGGATTGAACCCCCTTGTTTTACAGTAATTCATAGGTCTTTTTAAACTGTTGTGTAGGCATTGACATCTGGAATTTCTGCAATGATAACACAGTTCTCCCCAGAGTATTACTTCAGCCTTCATGACATCTGTGAAAGAGACACTGGAAAAATGGCTTTGTGGAAATTTTCACCGTTCCTTTCACAACAAACCCCTGCATTTTATTGCTCTGTGGGTAGAACTGGTAGAGATTCCTATGTCATGCTAGCTTTCCACACTAGTTTGAGCCATGGTAAGAAGCTCACTTGAAGTGCAAGCACTTTGTCTTTTCCTCTCTGTGTGTAATGTGCTTGTACGCAGCAATGAATTCCAGCCTGTCTATCTGAAAAGTCTGTTAAGTTGTATTGACTGGTTGATTAAGGATACATCCATCCTAGTAAGTTTTCCTTTTTTTTCTTCAAATAATATGTCATTTTCTTAAACCACCTAAAAGTTTGTCAGATTTTCTTGAATATATAGATTTATATATATCTTTCCTCTTGTGAAAGGGTTAGAATTGAAATGAATTGGAGATTCCAAAAATCCTGCTAGGCAATAAATGAAGTTAAGTAAGTGAGAAGCTGCCTGTAAAATAATATAGTTAACAGTACTTATCCAGCTTGACTGGATATAACTTAAGCTATAACTGTTGCTCAAATATTGATGATTAAAATTCAAGTGGTTAAAATCAGTTTTACAAGTTCAGACATTTATATTTGAGTGATATAACAAGGAATAATGTTTGCAATCAGTTGGATAATTTCCTAATAAATGAGATACAGCACTGTAATTGACAAGCCACTAGAGACGACCTTTTAAGCTTAGTGTTGTTTTCTTTCCAATAGTTAAAATACCTCTCAATAGTAGTTTAGGAAAGTTAAGCATTTAAAGAAACCAAACAATGATTAACATTTAACCACTGGCCAAGCTTCTGTTAGCAGTAGCTTTTGCATGGTGAAACCATATGACAAGGTAAGTGCCTGATGTTGTTCTAATGCCAATCTGTTGGAAAGTTATTTGTTCATCAGGGAAAACAAAATTACTTTTGTAGGGAAAAATTACTTTTCACATGGGAAAAGAGAAAAAGGTGAGTATATAAAATTACATCAAAGAAATATGTGCTCCTGGGATATCTATGAAGCTCTGCCAAAACTTTAACCTAAATTATAAGAACAAAACCAAATTTTGTAGCTTCTAGGAAGTCTTGGCAACTGACACATTATACTGTAAAAGGTTTCTTTTAAATTAGTAAGTCTAAAGCATCTCTTACATTAAATGATGCAGCTTTGAAGTAAGTTTTTGAAACTAATGAACTGAATAGAAGTAATTTTTTGCTCACTCCTTCACTTAATTTTAATCTCTTAGATTTTATTTATTTGCTTTAAACTTTACTGAAATATATCAGCTCAACTTCTCCCCTCTGTTATTCAGCATCTGATGGTAATTTGGTATGTAAAACACTTTCAGTCTATTTAAGGAAAATGTCCATTTTCCCAGACAGACCTGTTTGTAGCTTTCTGAGGACTACCTTAACTTTGTAGAAATTACAAGTTTCATGAGTGTATCAATGTTATTGATGATGAAAACTTCTCATTAGTGTGACAAGCAAAACTTGCATTAAATTTTAAAGGTCTGTTTTGACCCATCCAAAAGATAGATATTCTTTATCATAAAGTAGTCTACAAGGCCATGTTAACTAAGAGAAACATTCTGAAATAACTTGTCTATACCTAATGTCCTGGGGTGAATTTATGATGCTGAATTGTATCCCCATTTGTCTTTTTAGCCTAGAAATACGTTTTGCACTTTTAAAACTATATCTGAGAGTGAAGGGTGGGGAGAAGGAGGAGCGGTGGAAAGTCTGAGGCGGCTGTTTTCAAAACATGAAGATAAGAGCTTCAGCTTTCTTTCACACTGACTGTGTTGTCTGCAGCACAGACAAGGAGTGGGAGAGAGCTGTCCTTTGCTTTTAGTTAGTTTTTTTAGCTAGCTGAGGCAGAGAGGTTTCCCAAACTGTGCCTTTTCTTTTTCTTGGAACTGATCGGCCCTGCTCTGGACTGAAAGTCCGGAAGAACACCGCACGCTCACTCCTGTGGCCCACCGAGGCCCGGGACACGGCATTTTCCAGCACAGGGGGGACTGATAAGAGACTGAGCAAGGTAGATGCACTCCATGGCGAGGACTTCTTGAATTTGCCATCTCTTCAGAACAGCAAGAGGCTTTATTGTTTAATATTATTAATTTTTATGCTTGTGAATACTTTGCTTGTTAAATAAACATTTTTTCCACTTTTCTCCAAGGAAATCTTTTCCCAGACCAGCTGGGGGAGGGGCCACTTGAATCTGTTTTCTAGAGGGACCCCTTTGGAAGTTTCCTCCCAAATTTGCCTAAACTAGGACAACTTGGTTACAGATGGAGTCAAACTCTCACGTGCTGTCCCTGGCTCCTACTGTCTTCTGTGGAGAAGTGGTGGGACTGGGAGTGTCTGGTCTCAGATGGTCTGAGATTCTGCAGTGATTCCCACTCATTTTTCTTTACAGAAATTACAAATAGAAAGCCAATGCAAAAAGTTGGTAAATGCTGGAATAGTATGAACTCGGTCTACATTCTTAAATGTCTCCAATTTCAGTAGAATTCACTGTGACTTTTTAGTGTCATGTAGGAGGTTTAGAAGATATTTATGATTTCATGTCATTTTCTGGCTTCTAAAGTCTTGAGTGATGCATCTAGTTTGCTTACAGTGTCTTCAGAAGATACTCTTTCCATAAATGAGAGACCAGACATAAAGATTCAAGTGAAGGGAAAAAGAGTTAAATATGGATGCTTAAAATGTTTTTGAGTGTTCAAAGTTGCAGCATCTGTAAAATCAGAATCTCAGTTGTGTCTTTTTCCAAATGTTCTAGGTTTATAAATAGCGACTTGATAAAATTTATAATTGGCCGTATTTGGACCCTGAAATTTAACCCTATTGGTGGAATTTTCAAAAGTTACTAACATTTATTTATTTATTTGCTTCAATAGTAGTTATTATCACACTGGCTTTGATGCTAGCAGAGATGGATTTTTTTGAAGTATCTAATTCTGTAGTTTAACAAGAGATTTTTTAATATTTTTATGATAAGCCACTACTTGCCAGCAAGTTACTCAGGTTGCTACATACATATGTCAATGCAGAATCACTTAAGTACCATACATTTTAGTCTAAAATCCCTGTCTGTTTCAAGATTGAATAAAAACTCTTCCACTATTCAGAAATATATTTGTGTATTGACGATCTATAATTGTGTGGTGTAATCAAGGTGAAATTCTGTAACACAGACTCTTATGCTGCATGCCAAATTTTACACCTGAGCTTCTATCAGCTACTTCAGATAGGGAAATCGTTGTGCATGTAAGGTGTATGCTATCATTTTTCTCTACCCAAGCTGCTGATTCAGCCCTCCTGCTGGTTTAGATGAAGGGCACACTTTGGACTCAGTGTTTATGGCTCCATGATCAGGGTGTGTAGGAGATGTGCTTCAACAACACACACTTACAGTTGGAAATTACTGTAAAGGTTTAAATGACACCAAGCAAATAAAGTAACTTCCTGTAGTAATACTCAGCTCATTTAAGAGACATAGCTAATCCTAGAATATCTTTTCGCACATATATAGAAGCTCTCAGAAGAGTATTTGAAAAGTTGCCATTCATGTGGTTGGTTTCACTACTCAGTAAGTTCTACAGATCCTTGTTGTTGACTTAAGAGGAGTAGAAAAAGCAGTTGTTTGAGGAATAATCTGGAAGTGCCTGCTGTTTGGAGTTGATGACCATGTATAAAATCCTGCTAATCATAGCTCTGTATCTAGTGACATGCTCTTAATAACATCTTTGGAAACGAATACTGCTTTATATCCTCGAATATCCTGGATCGTTCTGCTGGGTTAGCTTACTCTTCTGTGCTGTTCCTCAAAAGGGTTACAGTTTCTGTGTGTAGCTAATAACTAATTTTTGTGGTTAAGTGTGATTACTATGTGTGTCACAAAAGGTGTACAGTGAACTGAGTTTATAAGGGTCAGGGTCTGTTTTAACTAAAAATAATCTGCTTTTGGGAGGGGAAAAGGAGAGAAAACGCAGCCCTGGACAGCAGCAATGTTTTTTCTGCCATGAGCAATTATGGGTGAGAAATGGTAAGAGAACCTTCTTATGAGAGCGCCCGTAGCGGCCCCTGCTGGCTTGCTCTTCCGATTGCACTGGGGGTGATCACTTCAAAAATGAGCATCCGAGAAATATGCTGCTTAACAAAGGGGGCCGCAAATATTTTCCATCTCATGTCATTGAAGAAACTACAACTGATATCTTTTCCCCACCTATGTGATTTTGTAAAACAGTTTGAACATTCTTGATTATAATCACTTCAGACACGATAGTGAGGTCTAACAGTTCTAACTGAAGAAAAAAAATAGTTTCTTAATCAGCTTGCCTGTTTTCAGCAACAGGTATGCAAGATAATGAGGCAATAGGGAAAAGGCTCAGAAAGTTGAGTGTTGGGCAGTATGACAATGATGTTCCTGGAGAGCCATCATATAAGAGATGTGGATGGATGAAGTCTCCTGCTACTCACCAAGCTGTAATTCCAGGATCACCGGTTGCTGGAGAGAAAACCAAGGAGGTAAACAAGCAAGAACTTTTTACTAAATACTGAAGCGAGTTGCCAATAGGAAGTCTTATGTTCTCTGTCCAAAATTAATGTGAAGCAATTGGGCAGTTGCATCATGGCAATAAGAACAAATAACTGCATTTACCTCAGAAATGCAATTCATTGTTTAAGGATGCTCTTGTTTATTCTGTGTTTGCATGTTTTCAGTGTTCCAAGATATCTCTGCTGGAACAGTAGATTATATTATATCTGATTACAGAAACCTGTAATTTGATGAAGAATGCTCCACTGTGTTATAGGGTTGAGAATTATCACCCTGTAATTTTGCTATCTTGTGTCTTCTCTTAGATGATCATTGTACATTACCAAGAAGAAATAGATGTTGGAATCTTCTCCACAATAAAAAATGGAAATGAAGCTGTCACATTCACATCAGCTTTCCCCCTGTCACCAGAGATGACGTATGGTAAGAAAATGTCTGTCCCTATTTATTTATTTATTTATTTATTTATTTATTTAAATAGCAATATTGACATTTTAGCAATTACTGAAGAAGAACTGCCCTTTTCCCTCTCTCCTATTGACAGCATCTCCACTATGCCATCAGCAGATTCCTTCCAGCCAAAAGGTCAGCAACCCATCTGAGCTGTACAGAACCACTTCTGGTAAGGTACCCCTCTTTCCTAAATAATGTGAAAATATACTGTGTATTAAGGCAACTAACACAACAGTGGTTTATAAATAGGAAATATAAATGGTGAATTTAGACATGTGAGTCAGAGAAATGGTTTTTAGCCATCCTATTTTAATCACACCAAAAACAAGTGAGTAATGAAGAATTGCCCAAGAAATATTTAATGCTTTTCAGATTTTAACTGCCAACAGGCAGTCCCATGTTCACATTCATTGTGCAAATTCAGCGTGGAGTAATTAGGCATCTGCGTCACAGAAATAAGAGGAAGCACAGCTCAGTGTTTGAGGCTATCATGCTCTTGTTCTCTCTGTTTGTATGGTTTCAATGTTCTTCAGGCTTTTGGCTGATATTTGATGATGTCAAAATACTACTATCAGGAGACTTGAGTTCTTTGTGATTTTAAGACAGTTTTGTCTCCATCTGAGGAAAATGGGTGATATCCATATTGCCATCTTTCCAGGCAAATGAAGCTGACAACAGAGCTTGACAGTAGCTAAGCTCAAGTCAAGGAGATCCTTAACCAGAGGAATGTTCTGGAGGGGTTTTTGCCATAATACAGTTTATAAATGTGCAACCATGGGAAAGTAGTTGGTAGAAGATGATTACATATTTAATGATTTAATATGATCTAGCTCTGATTTTTCTTAATAAAGGATGATTTTTCAAGACCTTAACTCTTTGCTACTAACAATAGCAGCTAAGCTACTGTTACCTCTCACCATTTTGTGCAAAATTATTTGAAAACACTAGGATTTAAAAGAAAAAAATATTTCTGGATTGCATCAGAAAGTGCTGGACATAGCAGAAAACTGGCTAATGTATTTAAAACCTGAATAAAAATCACAGATACTCATTTTATGAATTACATGATGTTCAAGTGAAAATTCATGTATATTATGTATAGTTTTACTGCTTAAGCTATGACTATCTTCTCCAGGAGGATCTTGATAGTAGACTTTTCAATAAATTTGGTGATGGGTTTTGATGCAATAATAGTGTTTCAGTTTCGACTTTAAAAAAACCCTTTATGTTTAATTTGCCTCACTTAATAGCTGTCAATAGCAAATAACATGAGCACAGAATAAAATTATCTTTAGCTATAGAAGCATCTCCTACCCAATTCAAGACATCTCTTTATGGTTCTCCCTACTTCTAAGTAATTAGTGACAGATAACCTCCTGGGGACAACTTCATCAAATCAATTATAGGTTGATCTACGGAATGCTTTGTTGTTAAATGGTTTCTATTGATGTTGCTAAGAGCTAAGACTTGCCCTGGAAAAATATTTGGCTTTCAATGTATTTCTCTATTTTAATTTTCCTGCTTAGTTCTAAATGCTCTCATCTCTCAACAGCTGGTTTTAGATACTCAGTTAAAGGAACACTGAAAATAATTATTCCAATTATTAAAAAAGGAATTCTTCCTTTGAGTGCCTGTTTCAAAATGAAGCTCAAGGTGTACTTGAGCTCATGTCATCTCCATGCAGCTTTGGTTTTAGCTGTAAACATAATGTACTTCAACATTAAAGGTGTTAATTGTTAGTTAAAAGTTAAAAGTCATCTAGGAAACATGCAGTTAAAGATACCTTTTTGCAAGCATCTGTCAGAAATGTTAATCAGAACATCAGAAACTTCAATTGTCAGAGGCAAGTAAGAATCATACTTTAAACATTTTTAAATTTTCTCTTTTCCCTTCACTTCTACTATAGTTATTGCCTGTATCTAAAGTAAGTATCTACTGTGTCTTCTTGCTTCTGTGTCTTCTGATTTCTTTGGCGAGAAGTGCATCTTGTTTCTGCTACCAATCCCTAATTCATGCCCAGAGCAGGACTCTTACGTTTTGTGTGTTGAAGAGGCTAAGAATCTGAAGGGAACAGACACAGCTGTTCTGTGGTTGAGACCGCTTTAAAGCACATGCCATAAAGGTGACTCTAACAGTGTACACTTTGCAAGAGTTCTTAACAACCTCAATTTTTAGTACTTTCTCTTGCAGCCTAGCTGTTCTTTTAAATGCTTACATGGCTTTATTTTGGTAAAAGTCAGGAAACATGCTGACTTCTTCAGAGATTTTTAATAGTGTGAGGCCTTTTGAGTCATGGACCCTGGAGTCTTAATTTCTGCCATTAAGGTATTACCACTTTTGTCTCAGTTCAGATCACCCTTGAATTCAAAATTGCTTTGTTCTGCATCCCATCTTTGCTGTTTATCTGCTTTTAAGTTACCAGTGAGGATGCTGTGACCTGGTTACCAATTATCTAGATGTATTACTATTTCATTTCCTCCCTGTTTCCTTGTGGAGAATAGCATTCAGTGTAATTAGCACTTACCATATCAAGGGATTCTGTTGTGCTTTTGAAAGAGTACAAAAGTATATATCTTAAAAGAAAAAATACACTGTTTTCTGTATATTATAGTCAAGAATTGCTATGACATCCAGTTCTTATGTATAAAAAATTATAAAATTATCTCTTATTTAAGTTTTTCTTGTAAACTGTGTATTTAGTATCTTGAATGCATCTGATTTTTAACCCGTTTACCAGGACACTGTCTTTAATAAAGTCTTATAAAACAGAGCTCTGTTATGCCTAGAAATCTTTATTTTCTTTCCAGTTAAAAATCACTTTGCTGGGGAAAGTCAGTCTGGTAGTGTTATGTATCTGCCTCCCTTACATTAGCTATGCCCTAACTCTTCATTCTCCCTGTACATTTATTGGAGATGTCCTGACTTCAGGATTTCTTTTCAGAGCCTTGTTCTTTGTAAAACAGGTGTAAATTTAACCTCCCTCAGTCTGTATGCATGCAAGTCAATTTTGTCAGCACTGCTGCTCCAATTTTGTGATCACTTGCTGCCATGGCTTTATAGCCCTTTCCTTTACTTTACATAGCCTGAAAGTAATACAGTAATATAGAGTTCATTCTGAATAATCTTTGAAGGACACTTGGTTTCTTGAGATGAACCTAAGTGGCTAGTGGCCTATAAATTGGCTAGTTATATAAATACCCCTCAATAAATAGGGCTGCTCCAGATAGAGCCCAAATACAGTTCTCTGGAATTTCAGAATCGCTGATATATATTCCATGGGAGGGAGAGTCCCACATATTAGTGAAGGAACTGAAGCACTATTTGTAGGCCATTTTGAAACTTATAAAGGCTCTTTTGTCTCAGACAGCAGACAGCTAATCCAAGTCCCTTTGTACATAGAAGTAACAAAAGTATAGCAAGCTCTTTGCCAGGGGACTGAATGCTGGCTAACTGCCCTGCCACTCCACTCCTAAGGCTAGATGAGAAGAACTCCCCTTCTTCAGCCCTGGTCAAAGCATAGACAGAATTTTGCAGAAGGTCTGCATTCACAAACAGGCACTGTTTTGTAACAGAAGGCAGGGATCTGTGGAAGAAGGGAAGATTGTCAATAATCCTTTATCAATGTACTGACAAAAAGAAGACATGATGTCACCTTTTTTCATCTTTTCTGAACAGCCTAACTTGACTTATGTAGTTCAAGCAGTGCAAATGATGGAATGAAAGCATTTGCTGCTAATATAAGGAATCTCTGAGCCTTCAACCATGTGTAAAGTCTTGCCTTTTCATCTCTTCCATGGAGCTTAGCCTATGTACTGTACTCAAAGCTTATGTATGAGCTGCATCTATTCTAAAAGTTTTTAAAAGGGCAACTTATCTTTTCATGCGTGGAACTCTTCAAGAACACACACTGGAATATTTTCATAATTTTTCTCATACAGACTCTGTTTTTATCTGACAGAGACATTGTAGCCCTAAATTCCCCTTATTGACTAACATAGACTTACTCTATTACATCATCCAGCAGAGTGATGAGTGTTTAAATGTATCCAAAGGCAAACTCACAACCTAAGAGCCTCATTATTGCATAATTCTATTACTGACTGGAATGTTACACTATTGTGGTTTCCTACTGTTATTCCAGGCTTGTGATTTCTTTCAGTCACTGAGTTGCAAGGGAAAAGATACATACTACTTAATTTTTTTATTAAAAAAATGTCAGGAGCCTAAACTGAGGGTCAGTTTGAGAATAAAAGTGAAACTAATTTGTGAAAGGGAAAATTTCCATGTTTATGATAGGCAAGAACTTTCTTCACAGTATGAAAAGCATTCATATAATATTTGTTTATACCTGTCTTTCTTCCTCTTACCTGTTTATGTAAGATAACATGTCCAAAGCAAGTAATAGGTTCAGAAGTTTTCCAGGACTTTCCAGGGTTCATTTACTTTAAACATCAGTGCATTCATTTACATGGAGGGTTATTGTAAGCTCTATCCTCCTAGAAACAGATGCATTTTCATTTTTGCTATTGCAATTTTTGTGTTTAGGGTTTTTTGCATGTTTTGTTTATTTTAGTGGGGGTTTGCATTTTTTCGTTGAGGCTATCAATGAGAAATAAAAAATACAAGTAGAGAAAGGAAATTTATGATTTAATGCAAAGTAGACACAACAGATTTCTATTACATTTTCCATTGTTCTGCAATTGCCCTTGACATGTTTATGCCTTAGCTGAATACAATATTCATCTACACAAATTTTTCGTACTTAAATACCTAATGTTTCTTAATTATTATAAAATACACCATTTACTAGTGCATAAGAAGCCTCCATAGGCTTCAGGGGCAAGCAGGAAATTACTTGAATCTCCTGTTGGGATTCTACCATCATGAACTTAATGAGGACTTCCAGAAAGAGCATTTGAAATGCTGTAAAGCAAAATCATAAATGTTCAGAGACCACTTCTTGGTTGTTGTAAGCACTGAAGTCAATATAATGTCTATCAGTCTATCTTTTCCATCTCTGGGTTACTTTAATTGAGACATTCAGCTCAATAAAACTAATCTTTATACAAAGGTTTTATTGCAGGAAGGTTGGAGATGACTTGATATGTTTTCAAGTTTTCACTGTCACAGGAATGAAATTCCCTTTGTGCCACTGATTGTAATACAGTTCTTAACGTATCTTTCAAATACAATCATGGAAATATATTTGTTTGGCATGTGGAGAAATAAGCAACACTTATTTCACTCTGATTTCACTCTGGTAGTCCAAATTCACAGCAAAAGTAATAATATTCCATCTCATGTGCTGAAAAGCTTAACCATTTAATTTAGCTTATATCAATCTGAATGGTGGAAAATATCTTGTAACAGTAGAATGAAATCGAAACTGAAAATAACTTCTAATACTTGTAACCTATGCCTGCCTTTACTGAGTGGTATTAACCAAAATCCTTACAGTGCAAGTGTCTACAACTGAGCTATTTGGTAATCAGCTGTAATTGAGCTTTTCCCCCCACCCTCCCAGGCTGTCTAAGATTTTCATGAGAGGAACTCTCCCAGTCTACACTACTTAACTTCCCAAAGCTTTAGAGATTAAATGATTTAGAGCTTAAGCCATTTAGCTAGCTAGATACAGACAGGTTTTGTTTACAGCTATGTTACATGTTTTCACATAAAACTTAAAAAAAAATCTGTACATATTTTAGCCACTCAGTAAACATTCTAGTATGTCATTGATTCAGAGGAGAAAGGAATGTAATTATACATAACTGAATATAAAAAGCTAGGACGTGCCAAGTCCATGGCAGATAGTATGTGATGATAAACCAGTGGGACAATATAAATGTGTGTTTTCTTTGGCTGATACATTAAAGCTTCCAAAATAGGCCATTCATTACTGGATTTTCATACAAAAACTCATTCTCTAAATTATACTCTGTCTTCCACTGGTTTTGGATACTCTAGGTTGATAAAATATTCTGGAACATGAATACATTTTGTTTTGTAGACTGTGTTGTATCTGATCACAGACTTAAGTCTTCAAATCTGATGCTTATGTCAAGACAAAGATATTTCATGATGAATTACTCTTACAGCTCCCCGAGCTAAACTTCTGCAAAGGGACACGGTCTGCTGTGACCTACATATTGAACGTCATGTTGAATATGAGAAAAATTCAAGTGCTACAGATGGTAATGGAAAATACTGTGCTAGCAGAATGCATAATCTAGTAGTGCACATGTATGTAATTCCATGTGTAGCTTCTCTATAATACTGGAGAATTTGAAGGAAAAATAAAAAAGAGAAGATAGGTTCTTCAGACATTACATTGAAGAGATGTTGTGAAACTATTCGGTCTCCTCTTCCTACCCCCCTTGCTTTTGCAGCAAGATTTGCATCTGGACAGAAACACTGTGATCATAGATCAAAAAAGGCCTTCAACCATATCCTGCCCTGTTAAAACTGCTTTGGAGTAAGATTCAGATACTGATTTGGAAAGACTTTGTTTTATACTGTGTGTTTAATTTTCTGTGCAAGTATTTTTATTTTGTTGTTTGTTTGTTTTAATGGATGACTTTTCATTCCATGTGAGCAAAGTGTGGATAGATACATAAATCAGAGAACTGAGACAGTTCCCCTAGAAATGGCCCTTGGCAATAGAGGCCCCTTGGCACTGCCTGCATTATCCATTTGAACCAAGACACTTCTGAAAATTTACATGGAGTCTTCTGCCTAAAACAGCAAATGTGAATTAAGTTTTCTTACAGGGAAATGGGTATCCAAGTGGTGGAGATCCTAAATACAGAAAGAGTGTCTCTACTTTCTCATCCATTCATTTTGTCCTGAATTCAAATGTTGAACTGCATTAAAGGAATAGCAGATCTTGTAACAAAAAAGTTTTCCTACAGGACTTCATATGAAGTAAGGTTTCTAACTTGGGACATCTTTAGTGTCTCTTGCATGTTACATCTTTCATCAATGGTAACTTAACGAGACTGACTGATCCTTGATCCCTCACTAGTAGCATTAAATCAAGCAACTGCTGGTAAGTTCTTCATCAAGAACCCACCCACCCTATAAGCGCTTCCCTTATTTGTGGCACCACACTTTAATCCACTCTGTCTGTTACTTGTTTTGTCTTGACTAACTTTTCATACCACTGTGAACTGAAAAGGAAACAACTGCCTTATTTCAAAGGAATTTAGTAACTAAAAAAAAACTTGAATTTGTATTTGCATAATACACATTATTTCCTGTTGAAGTTTCATTCAGGAACCAACACATCTGAAAGTTTTGTTGTGTGGCCTGCAGGTTTCATCCTTCCTGGAGCTCTAGTCCAAAGGCATTTTCTCTTGAGAGAAAGCAGTAGCATTATCTGGTGTTTGGGGTTTTTTTGTTTGGTTTTTTGGGTTTTTTGGGTTTTTTTAATACTTGCCATCCAGGATAACTGACTATTCTTGGAATATGCATTTATTAGTTGAAAAGATGATGACACTTCCAAGGGTGCTGAACACAGTTTCTTGTTATGTTCACTAGTATCTGTGAGGGCTCAAAAATTCTAAAATTCAGGCAACAAAATAAGCTGTATAATTCTGAAGTTCCAAATACAAAAAAAAAGTAATCAAATATTACATGGGAAAAATGCATTTAAACAATACTTCACTGCTGTTACTTGATCATGGTCCTAAATCATATGTGCCGCTTCAGTTAAATTTGAAATGCACCCTGATAATACACTGATGGGAGGTGGTGGTTTGGTTGTTTTTTTCCTCCTTCTCTTTTTTTTGCTAAGAACCACTGAAAAAGAGATTACTTGAGAGGTTTTTAAAGCATTCTGTTCTATAGAGTTTGGTTTCTCTTTTTTCCCTTTCCATTGGAAAAAAATTTAATTTCCCCACATAATCAGTCATTTGATAAATAACGATCTTTGTATATATTTATTGAAATATAAATGAATAATATCTTACACATATATAAAAACCAAAATCATCTGAAGCTGAAAAATCTGTCACTAATATTTGCTGGTTTTGGAGATGCAAACAATAAGCCATTGACAGAAATTTAAAAATAATTTAGTAGAAATACAGGATTGGATGAGCAAGCAACCTGGCAGATGTGTTTGTTTTTACACATACCTGAGGTTGCTTGTTTGCAGTGCATGTGCATAGCATACATTTTTGAGATGTCACTAGTCACTTTGTCTGGAAAAGGTTAAATTAACAAAAAAACATGGAAACAACTACTGCTCTTGCTATGATTCTGTGAAATTTTAAAAACTTTTCTGGGGTGAAGCCTCCTGCTATATGACATGGCACTTCATGACTGTTATGTGCCAGAATAATCCATGTAGTTTGAGGGGAGGCTGAAGAAGAAAGCTCTAATAATTGAAGTACAGTGATAATCACACTTTTTCCAAAAAAAATTGCAGTTTTAAAATGATCCTGTGTCTGAGTGTCTGGGAGGGTCTGTCTACTGCATTCACAAGTTAAAGATATTCTGCAGTTTCAGAATGACAGACTGTGGTGATGTGCTTACCCAGCAATAACAGACCTTCCAGTGTTGAGTGGGAACAGAGAGAAAATACACATTCAGTTCCACTTAATTGTTTATAGTCTAAAGGTCATATTTCTCTTTGTTTTTGAAGATGCTGTTCTCCACAACATTAATTCTCTCCATGTGTAGTCCCTCTGGCAGAGGAGGAGAAAAGCAAATTAATCTGTGTTTTTCTACGTCTGAGTTACGCATGTTATTTCACAAAGCCATTTGTATTCAGGCACTTGTAGACAAAATCTGAAATGAGCAATCTACTTGACATTGACTCCCACATTCCTGTCAATCATCAGAGTAGCAGGGAAACACATGACATTCCTTCACAAATTGTGGAGTTGAATTTGTATGAAGGACATGGCATAGACACTCTGCTTCAGGGGTTCTTGTTGGAGAAGGGTACATGTTACAATTCAAGCCCTACATTTTAAACTCTTTTGGGTAGATTTTGCAGTGGAATGGTTCTGATCAAACTAGGAATCTTATGTACTATATTTAGGAGAAGTGTACACTGGTACCACCTGGCGGAGATGGGAAAATCTGATCCTGATTGCTGTGCTTTGCCTGGAACAGCCATGAAACCAATTCTTCTTGCCAAATAACAGACTTCCTCCTTTTGAGGTGACAGTATATTAGACACTGTGCTGACCTAAACCAAACCAGTTCCTCACCCAAGACATCCAACACTACCTTTCCTTCCATTTCTATCTTCTGGCTTTTAAGTCTTAGACTGTTTTCTTGCTTGGAGAAGAAAATCTCATCTGATTGAAACTTTGAATTTGTGATGGAAAGACAAGCAAAAGGTGAGATTTTTCTTATGTGCCCTTTTGTTTGTTATTAACTGTCCATGTCAGAGGGATTTTCTTGATGAGTAGCCCCTTAAGTGTAACTGAGTCTGTTATAAGAATCCATGTAAAAAAGTTTTAAGAAAGGGTGAATTTGATAAATATTGACAAAACTCAAGTATAGTAATACTTTAAATTACATGATTTCTGCTTACATTACATCCTTATAATACTTTGGAAAGTAAGTTTCTTATTTAACCAACCTTCTCTGTATGTCATCTCAGACCACTGTTACCTTCTTTGTTAAAGGCTACTATTCTTGTTCCCTTCTAATTCAGCAAGTGTAAATAGCCAAACAAGCAAAGCTTTCAAGATTGGAAAATCAGGAAAGAAATGAGATATCCAAAGGTCCTATGATTACAGTGCTTTTTATGCAGAGACAATGGTGTTTTCTATGGTGAGAAATTTTCTCTAATCATTATTGTTTATAGGAGTGTGAAGACGGTGTTTGCCTTCATCTGGCTCTGCCAGGAAGCATCCAAGACAGTGTAGTTGTATAATAAATTATTAAAAGTAACTGATGTCAGTTCTGAACTGCTGCCTATTAATTTCTTCTGACCCTGTGGCAAGGATTTTCCCTTCTTTTTACCTAATATGGTGTATATCACAACTAATCTTTGCTATCTGGTTTTTCTGAGTGCGATCTTTATGCAGCATGTTTAATAGGATCAGCTGCTATGAAGGAAAACAGTGATAGGAATGAATATTCTTATAAAGGAATAGTTTGATTTGCATTATGGTTTGGGGAAGAAAACAAAATGTTAATTGGTTTACCCGTACTCATCTCTATAACCAAGCCAGCTTGTGTATTTTAATATTATCAAACCAGTTTAGTACACGCATTCAAAACACGGCACCATTAGAAATTTGAAAGCAATAGAGTAATTCATTATGGGAAAGTTTTAAATGGTTGTATTTGTTTCTGTCTAGATCTAGTAATTTCCTACAGTCATCCTTTCAGAAAATACGGTGTGCTAGGCACTGAAGAACAATCTCAAAAGGAAATGTGCTGCTCATTATGGAGCTGCAGTGTTTCCACTCGTCTTCCTGACCTGTAAATAAAACCTTCTCAGAACAATGACAGGGTGATGTTGAAGGCAACACAGTAAGGCTACACGTGTTTTGTGATCTTGGGAAGCGAGTAAAACTTTATTCAGAGCTCTGGATGCTAAATTTATCCGAGAGTGTTGAGCCAGTTTGGTGTAATAGAGTAGATGGTCTTTGGTCAACATTAAAAAGCACTAATCTGACAATTCTCGGTTCCATGTCTTGCATCTCTCTGAAAAAAAACAAATAAGCGAGGTCAAATGAAGTGGTGGGGAAGAACACCAACACCCGACCCTCAACACTCAAAAAACACCCCAAAATCAACCAAATACCACAACACATCCCCGTCCTCCCAACCCAAGCCCCCAGTCACCCCGGCTGCTGTGCTCGCCGCTCGCTCTCCGCCTCCGCAGCGTTGCGCGGACCACAGGACCCGCTGGGAGCGGCGCTCTGCGTAGAAGAGGCGGTGAAAGCCGGGCGGTGAAAGGGGGGGAGGGGGGGGAGAGGGGGGAACAAGCCAAACGCAAATGAGGTGGAGTCAGCACAACGGGCAGTAGAGCTGAAGAGCGAGCGGGAAGCCTAATCTTATAACTATCGGGAATTACTTTCTGCCTGGATGAAGTGAACTCTGGCTGTTCTTCATCTGGGTGGCTGTATTGAGACAAGGGAGCCTATGCTTCTATCGCCGCAGACACTGGAACACACTTTGCGGTGAAGTTCTAACACGCGAGAGAGGAGAGTGCTGGCAAATGCGAGAAATCGCTTTCCCTAAGTCTCTGCGTGGCGGGGCGGCTCGCCCGGCTGCCTCGATTCGATGAGCCACAGGCAGCATGCGGCACGGAGGGAAGGAAGGACGATTTCGCACAGCCCCGTAGGAGAGAAGCCGTCACGATGGCTTCCGTAGGTAGGTTTGTTCCCTGCACCCGTTTTGCGCGTTTTTCTAAGACTGAAAACTCGTTTTGTGGGTTGGTCTTGTGTTTGGCTGGTCGCGCTCGCCTCAGCGGCAGCGAAACGTAACCCGAGGAAAAGGGGAGGGCAGCGGAAGTTCACTAAAGCGAACCAGTCGCAGACAGGGGCCACCGGGGCTGCTCCGCAGACGGGGTGGGGAGCTGGGAGCTCGCACGGAGCCTGCGGCCTGCTGCTAACTCCGTAGAAATTAAAGGGGAGGAAGAGTTACGCCTTTTGTAGTCGTATAACAGCGTTGGGAGTCTGCTCAGAGACTCAGAAGGTTTGCAGACGAGTTCTGTCAGTATGAGAGTTTTCTGCAATCCCTGAGGAATGATTGAGGGCTCAAGAGTTTAGTCACTTTTCTGCCAAGGAAGCATTGTAATTTTTTGTGTGCTGGGTCTTTTTCAAAGTAGAAGAAATGAGGGCTGCCTGGAGTATACGAAATTTCTGTCCATGTAGAAAAAATTTGTCCAGGCTGAGTCTTTTTCCTCACCTGAGGTGTTCTTAGTAATGTTATAGGAGCACTGAATTTCTTCTCAAAAACATGAAAGGTGGAAGACTTTGTAAACACGAGTCTTTTGTAAATACAGCATAGTTTTTCTGCTTTCTAGCTTAATGAGAAAAACACTTTATTGTGCCATTAGCACTGGAATGGTAATTCATCTAATTCGTTTATCCAAGTTAAAGTGTATTTGTGTAATACATGTAAAACACTCTCACTTTCTTACTTTAGATCTGAATTTTCCGTGAAAATAAAATAGAGTCTTAGAGCAGTCAACTATTACATGGTACAGCATACAGGATGCACTAGAATAAAGAGCTTGGTTCATACTGCCTTAAAAATTTTTTCTATTCAGCCAGTAGCAGCACATGCTTGGGTAAAGACTGCAGCCCTAAAAGGAGAGTTACTGAATTACAGTTCTCGAGAGACAGGCCAAGAAAAAAAAAAAGCAACATCTTCACTTCTCAGTCGTGTGTTTTGTGGAACTGAACAACACTGACAATAAACTGAACTGAGGTTGTTTTTACCAGTTTCAATTCCAGGTTATTAAAATCAGCCTTTGAAAAGTCAGGGTTTTTTTCTGGTTTTAAAATAAAATGGTTTAGGTATACTACTTGAAAATCAAAAAGCAGCCCTCACTTTCGTTATTCAGGCTGCTGTGAGCTGGGTTCAGCATTTTGTTGCAGGCAGGTGACTAGAAAAGGAATACGTTGAAGATGGTCACATTTAGGCAGAATCTTTCTCACAGAAGAAGAGCAGATCCAAAGTGAGAGTTTTGATAGATGGTCCAAACATCAGTTTGATTGCTTCCATTTCTTTTATGAGGCAAGTATGGCTCAGACATCAAAAGCTGCATACTGGGACCTCTGGTTCCTCGTGGCGCCAGGAAACTGGATTGAGACAAGAAAAAGGGAGGTCAGACTCTTTCTTTCTCTCTCCTTAACCTCAGGAAAAGTATATAGGGTTGTAACACAAAGTAGAAAATGTCACTGAGTCTTCATGCTTTCTTCTCAGAAGTGTCAGAAAGTCACGCCCAAGCTCTATCCCTTCTTTCACTCAGTTTTCCCCCTCTACCTTCCCCTTTGCCACCTTTCCTATGGCTTTGCAGTGTATCTGTCAGTAGACATGACACTTGAAAATGACATGGCACTTTTCAATTCAGCACAGACATCTTAGGCCTGCATCTCCAACATTTCAAGCAGTTTGAATGGATAATGAACTTTGGATCACAAGACTGTTATTTTTCTCTTTTCTTGAAAGGTAGTTGGTCTTTCACTGCACTCTGCCTGAAAAAGTATTACGTTTGTTGGAAGGTACCATGTGCATGTTTCATTGGTTCTTTTTTTATTTTCTCTAAAACTATTGCAATTTAATTTTACAGTTTGATGAAAATTGTCATATTTAGCAATGCAAATATCTGAAATTCCATTATGAGATCAATCATGATAAGAATTGAATTATCTGTCTCTAAAGCCATTTTACTAATTTGCTGTGTAAACTTAGTGTGAACATGTTAATATTTGTGTCCTAATTGTTTTATTAGATTTCTTTTTTCACCACTGAATGATCTGCTGTACATAGAGACAGAATAGGGATTCTCTTGTTTATGCGTTATGTACTGATAGTGATTCTCTCCTAAAGAGTGTTTTAATAAATGTCACGGTTTATGTTGCGTGTAATCCAGAAGTCTTGAGGACTTGCCTCTGCAGCTGATTTGCATTCCTAAGACAGCAAAACATGCTTAAAAGTCAGTAGCACAGCATCTGCAAGATCTTTTAAAATACATGAAAAGTCATATGCAATGGATTGCTTTAGTCCATGGGGAAGTTTCTTTTTTTTCCCCTGGCACTACTTGGGAGAATGAAATTAACTAGTATAAGAAAGCCTTTCAGAAAGTCATGGTAAGGATTTTACTGTTTTGAAAATGCTGTATTGTTAATTCTGTTCAGCAGATAGCAGTTACTTGTATTTTGGTGTTTGAATGAATGTATGATACCAAGCTACCTGTAAAATGGTCTAGCTATTTTCTCAGTAAAGAAGCCATATATTACAGGCTTTAGGGTGGAGTAGAGTGTGGTCTGGTAAATCATCCTTTTCATTCTGATCAATGTGCAGAGGGTAAGTACAATTAATTGTGTCAGCCTGTAGTTGCCTGGAGATAAGCTGACACCTGGCATAGCTTCAGAGGCTGCATTTGGCTGTTACTGGCTTGCTATTATGGGAGCTAGAAGTTGCAGAATGCAGGAATGTACCAATACACTCCCACTTCTGTCATGCATTTTGCTGTCAGGCCAGAGTCTCCCCTAATGGTGGTGATGTGCCAGCCTTCCTCAACCACTGCTTGCTGGGGAGGACTGCTGTGCCAAGGATATTTCCTCAAGGGGCAACATGGACGATTTACAGCTCTCTTTAGGGCATAAGGCAAGAATGATTTTTTTAAAATTTCAAATACCTTTGAAAGGCTCACAAAACACAGTGAGCACTTTCTAAATGCACACAATAAATGTGCATAAAATTAAAAACCTTCAGTACTGTAATGTACATTACATTTAATTACTAGCAGTTTGGGTTCTAACTGTTGAATGTGTTTTTTCTTCCACCAAATAAATATGTCTGAGAAATTACTTTACTGCCTCTCCAGATGTGCTGTTTTATTTCTGTGGTTGTTAGTCACTCCATTGTTGCATTTTCTATAATGTCCAAGCATGTAATACATATTCCACTGAGATTTTTCTCAGATGAAGCAACTGAAGCTGGCCTTTTTTATGCTGAGGTTAGTACCTGGATGCTAGAGCTGCTGTCTTAATGACTGCTCCAGGTTCAGCCTGACTGATTACTTACAAAGAGAGTTGGTCTACGCAAAACAGGAATTAGCAGAATCTCCAAGCAATAGTAATTTTGTCTTTTCCTTCATGAACAAGAAAAATCCTGTTATGTTTTCTCTGCTTGATTTTGGTGGGTTTTTGGGAAGTGTGGAAACTGCAGGTGTCTCTGTGTTGGTACATGACATGTACGTCTTCTAAATGAGAAGTGGAGCTACTTGTGTTGAATAGGAAAGCATGTACTGTGCAAAAGTACAATTTATTCCATTCCCTGGCATCTGAAGTTAGAAAAGACAAGACTTTAAGCATCCTTTATTGATTTCTACATGTTCTATGAAAAGGAAGGAACAGTGTGACCAAAGTTGATGGGTTTCATTTAAGGGAATAATTTGGTTAACTGTATTTTTGTGAAATTGAAAGCAGAATATAGTAAGTTTAAAAGGTCAGAATTTCAGTAAAGTTAATACTTTGACCGAAAGCAAGAGAGATTTTTTGTCTCTCTTACTATTTTTGGCGCCTTTATATTTGGAAAAGCAAGGGAGTGAAAGGGAAGAGTCTTACAATGCAAATAGACTTGAAAAAGTGTTTGTTAACTGGCTCAAGTGGGTCATTACTTTGGCTTACTTAAGAGCAGTATTATTTTCTCTGTTCATTTGGCTTTTATGCTATCCTTAGACAGTTGTGAGGTAGAGAGCTCAGCATTTTGGAAGCTGAACGATGACTTAAAGCTTCTTTTCCCCTAAAGGTATAACTGAGGATCTTAACTTGAATTTTCAAGGTGATACTATCCACATTAACTATCACCTTCTCATGAAAAGAGCTACAAAGTTTGAAATGTATGAGAAACTGCTAGAATACAAGGTATGGTTAGTGAAATGACTGCTTTTACTTCCCTGCTGCTGTTGGATGATTGTCTCTAAAGGCATGAGGTGATTTAGCTCTTCAGCTGCTGCAAGGAAAAAAAAGGAATGTTGTTACCTATCTTATCTGGACTGTGGTGTGGGTTAAGCTACTCAGTATTTTCTTTCTCCCTAGGTTGGTTTTTTGGAGGGTTGTTTGGTTGGTTTGGGGTTTTTTTTTGGTGGGGTTTTTGGTTGGTTGTTTTTTTTGGTGGGGGGTGTGGGTTCCTTCTTCTTTATTTCAACAGGTTTAGTGAATTACAATACAGGTTAATCTATAAAATCTTACTTTTTATGGATGTGCCATTGGCAGACCCAGCAGTTTCTGCTTAAAACTGAAAAAAAGCCTGCAGCTTTTACAGGTTTTACCTGTTGCTGCCAAGTAGAAGAGTGAGATGGATATTTTTGTGCCCTGCATGTTGGCACAATTAGTATTCTTTCTTTTTCTTAATGTAATTTTTCAGTAGTGTATGGTGCAAAGAGTCCAGTTCCTTTCTAAGGTCCTGACTTCAAAGTTGAAGATCAGTAATAGTAATGTAGGTCTGACGTGGGTGCATGAGGAGATACAAGCATGAATGATCCTGTACTTGTCATATCACTTCTTGAAGTCGTGGGCTGCGCTTTCACATTGTCAGTGTTTTCACAGCTATAGATGGTATGGTAAGGGCCTGAACCAAGAAGCACTGATGTTTTCTGTCAAATGTGCCAGGCTAGTTAATTCCATAGAAGCCATGAAATTGTAGAATTATTGATTCTGTGAGATAAAGGGCTAACAGCTGACCAGTGAACTCTGCATCAGACAATGAGAGGACATAGCTGAAATATCCAGCAGGTTTGTTTTTAATTGAAGTAAAACCAAGGCTGCTTTCATGGGAAGTTCCTTTAAGATACGCTTGTTTTGAGTCATTAAAAACCAAAGGTCATGGACAAAAAAACTCTCTAACTACTTAAAGTGAGGGAGTGATATGTTTTAATAACATTAAACTGTGTTTAACTCGTGTCTCAAAGACGTGCTAAATTTAGAAACCCTTGGTCCTCTGTTTATTTCCAAAACATGTACATGCAATACGTATGCATAATCCCAGCCCTCCCATCCCTATATTGTATTAAAATGCGGTTCGTGCATGTGCAATTCATCTCTTGATTTGGGTCAGTGGCCTTGAATTGAGTCGGTGGTCTTTTCAGGATGAAGTTGGGAGTCTTCATCAGGTCTCTGTGACCCTTTGACACACTCTAAGGTGCCCTGTTTTGCGATTGTTTGCCAGAAAATCCAGGTGCTGGGCGTTGTCTTACTGGTCTCAATATATTCTTACAACAGTTCGCTTGCTCCACTTCCCTCTGCAGATAAGCTCATAATAGCAAGCAAATTAACACCTAATAATCATTAACCTAACATTATGTTGCTAATTTCAATAGGGATTGCTTCTAATTTTCAGCTAAAATCTTACCTCCTAAAACTCATGATTCAGTTTCTAGCATGGGAGGAGTTGTACTTACTTCGTTCTTTTCCTGCAGTTTACATGCCTGGCTGCCAGTAGCTTTTCATTCTATGTTTAGTATTTTACACCTGTGAAAATGGGGCGTGAAATGCACTGTGAGCATGACAGTGGTCCTTCCCTCATGCAGTGAATGCAACTCTAAAGGTAATAGCAACAATCTGAGGCCTGAAATGGGTAAGAATCAAGCCTTGGTCCCTTTATTCAAGCAAGTGCTGTGGAAGAAGGAGTGGAATTTGCAGTGTAAATCCATTAAATTAACTCTTAGGCACGAAGTTGAGATGATAGTAGAGTGGGAGATATTAAGCTATTTCAGAAGGAGTGCCACTCCCCTCCTTGACCGGTAACTGGATTCCAGTGACTCCCCTGTATAGTCTGGTATCAGGAGAACAGACACAGAGACATGAAAAAGCAAGCATACGGAGATAAGCTTGTGATTGTAATTCCTATTGCTGTGGGGAATGCATTAACCTCTCACACTCAGAAGCAGAATCGTCTTAGCCTGCAGTATAATTGGGAAGCATCTGGGCAAGTTCATGTGCAGAGATTAGATGCCTGTTGCATTGAGATACTTTGTTAAATGCTGGTCTCTGGAGATTTGTCAAAGTTGTGTTTCTAGGGAGGCTCAAGCAGACTTCGTATGTACATCAGTTTGAACAACATACCTTGACTAGCATGGGTTTGTGCAGCCAGCTTTTCCGACTGTTTGAACCAGTATGAGGATGACTGTAATGTAGCTGATCTGGTAAATAAGTACAGATACAGATTTCTCTAGCTATTCAACACTAAACATTTTTGCAGTTTTCCCTAAACCTCACTTCTATAGCAGTTACGAATAAAGTTAAAGTGATGGTATATTTAAAAGACAGTTTCTGTTAAAAGGCAGTTTTAAATATTTCCAATTAAATGTTTTCTCTGTACAATGTGTGCTATGTGATGAATTCAGATGGTTTATAGTCAGGACACTAACTTGCAGTTTTTCTTGTCTAAGACATACCTTTTAAGTACCATACACACTTCTCATTCAAGTAATAGCAGAACCAAGCTCTGCCATGAATTGAAAGGAAAACAATATTCATTTTGACTTGTTTTCAGTGGCTTTTTACATTGGAAAGATTTCCTTATGGAAAAGATGCATTAGTGTGATGTTAACTCTTTGTAGGAATGGAATTGTTCCCTGAATTCCTTAGTTTTGGGTTCTTTTTTTCCCCTCCCTTATTCTTTGAAAGTGTATCAACTCAGGAGACAGTAACTAGAGATTATTTCATCTGTGATTGTCTTACTGGTTTTCAGTTCTGCCAGTGTTGAGGTCAGTAGGACTATTCAGGTGAATGAAGCTATTCAGATGCATGGGCATTTGTAGTATTATACTCTTCTGTCATGGAAAACCGTGTGGTTGAGCCTGGACTATGTGAATAGGTGTTGACTTTTTAGTACTAATACAGAGTAATTAAATGTAATCCCCATTAGAGCTTGACTGGTTATTTAAGTGTGCCTCTCAACAACGAGGTGAAGCAGTTTCTGTATAAAGCTCTGCAGTAATAGCAGCCACATTATTCCTCATCTAAATGCATCTGTTTAACTATATCCTGTAGTATTTATGTCCAGTATAATTAAGTTGAACATATTTCATAGTCAGTTTAGAATCCAGTTACTCTGGTGCTGTTTGTAGGCTATTAGAAAATAAAGGTTACAGTTGTTTTGCTTCTTTGTGTGGTGTGGACACCTGAAAACTGTGGCTGCACAAGTTTCATGGTTTAAGCCCAACCAGCAGCCAAGCCCAATGCAGTTGCTCGCTCACTCACTCTCCAACTCCTAGGATTGGGTTGAGAATTGGAAGGGTAAAAGATAGAAAACTCATGAGTTGAGATGAAGACAGCTAAAGAGGGAAAGCAAAAGCCCCAGGCACAAAAGCAACACAAAACAAGGAATTAATTTACCTCTTCCCATGGGCAGCCAAATGTTCAGCTACCCCGATGAGACCAGAGTCCATCACATGTAATGGTCACTTAGGAAGACAAACACCTTCACTCCAAATGTCCTTCCTCCCCCCATTTTGTATACTGACCATGTCATGTGGTCTGGAATATCCCTCTGGTCACTTGGGGTCACCTGACCTGGCTGGGTCTCCTCCCAACCTCCCATGCGCCTCCAGCTGCCTTGCCAGTGTGGCAATATGAAAAGCAGAAAAAACCTTTGGTTTATGTAAGACCTGCTCAGCAATAACAAAAGTATCTGTATTATTATTACTGTGTTAAGCACAAATCCCGAACAGCCACATACCAGCCACTGTGAAGAAAGTTAACTCTACCCTGGCCAAAACCAACACAACAGGCCAGCCCTGAGCTGCTAAACTTTCAACCCCAGTTGTGTCTTTTTCTCATCCTGTGAGCAGAAGGCACCTTCTGCTTTCTATCAGGTTTATATCACCACCAGGTTTATATACACAGTGATAATATACTTTTCTCCATGCCGTGCAGTCCCAGCTGTCTGTGACTCAGCCCCCTGCTCCTATAAAAGATGCTTCAGTCCCAGTGATGGTGTCTTTGTGACCATGTGCTGGCCTCTAATGCTAAGCAGGGAGGAAGGCTCACATCTCTTGATGTGCTGGCAACACGGATTATTCCTTCTCAATTGCAGGAGTTTGTATTTCTGCTTGTTAAACTTAAGATTCCTTTTGTCCCACATCTAAATAGCAGCACAACCATCTGGTTTGTCAGTGACTCCTCACAGTTTTCTGTTGTCTGCAAAACTTGCTGATGAACCTTTATCCCATTATCAATGTTGTTAATGAAGGATGTTGAAGACTATTGGTCCTAGTATTCAGCCCCGGGGTATAATGCTATGACTTTCCTTTTATTTGACTTGCTGCAGCTGATCACAAGCCTCTGGGCCCAGATATTCATCCAGTTTTTACTAGATCTCACTTCCACTATCTAACTCTTGTTTTGTCAGCATGTTCATGAGGATATTATTAAGACCACTGTCTCAGTTTGAAAAGACAGTTGTCTGCTAAGGAAGGCAAGAACCTGTCTTGAAATGGAAAAATGTAAACCCCCTCCCTCTGAATTATTATAATTTTGAAATTAAGGGGCTCTCAGGCAAAGGTATGCAGTATATACAAAAAAAACCCAAACCACTGACAGAGTGGTACCCTGTTGGTAGGGGTGTTGGTAGTAGTCTGATTAAATGGTGGCTGCAGTTCTTCTGGAGTGACAGATGTGGTTTTGCTGAAGCAGTGATCCTGTAGAAAGGTGTAGTTTTCCTCTGAAGGTCCAGTGGTGATAGATGGGCCTGGTCTTCCTCTGAGAATCCAGTGGATTCTACCTTGGTGTTCCAAATGTCAGATTTTTATCCAGGTAGCAATGCTTGGCTCCTCCTCCTGTGTGGAACATCTCACAATGGGATGATGTAAGTTTATCAGTCATGCAGTGAGACTCAGTGGCTCATTAACAGAAGGTATCTCCCAGGATGGAGGATGGGTCATGGAAGAGATAAAGAAAACTCCCCCACGTGTTTTTTTAATAGATGGGCCCATTAACAGAGGATTACCCCACCCCCCACCCCAGTTTCAACAGATGGTGATAGAATCCGTGCTTCTGGTTATATCTTGCACTGCAACCCAAGACAACCATGATAAAAGCCTTACTAAAGATAAGGAACATCCACTGGTCTTCCCTTAACCTCTAAGTAAACCACAGGTTTACTGAAGAAAGTTTCCTCAGTGGATATGCATGATTCCCCTTTTGTAAATTCATGCTGACAGCTCTCAATACTTTTTCTGCCATGTGTTTGGAAGCATTTTCCAGGGTTAGTTGCTCCATCACCGTTCCCGAGACTGAGGTTAGGTTAACCAAGCCTACAATTTCCTGGATCAGCCTTCATACCTTTCTTGGAGAAATGAGTGATACGTGCTCCCTTCTTATTCTTAAGAATCTCTTCTAGTCATTCTGACCTCTTAAAGATTATTGAGAGTGGTCTTACAGGGTATCAGCCATCTCCCTCGGCTCTTGTGTGTTCAACCTCTCAGTCCCCAGTAGCTTCAAATATGTGCAGTTTGTTTTAGGTCTCCTTAGTCCTCCACCACTGAGGGTATG
Organism: Sitta carolinensis; assembly: GCA_032173965.1. NCBI lineage: Eukaryota > Metazoa > Chordata > Aves > Passeriformes > Sittidae > Sitta > Sitta carolinensis. The sequence continues at coordinate 52,645,799 of CM063284.1, read as the reverse complement.
TTTTGATCCAGATTTTTCCTGTCATCTCAGTGGCATGAGGTTCCCAAAGGCCTGTCTTACTGATAAAAACTGATTTGAAGAAGGTTGTGAGTACCTCTGTGTCATCTGTGTCCTTATCCACCAGGAACCCTGCCCCATTCAGCAAGTGACTGGCACCCACCCTGAGACCCTCCAGCTTGCTACCACCACCTCCTCACTGTTCCTTCTACCATGCATTCCTAACCAGAGGGACTCTTTTCTCCCTGGAAGAGTCTCCTTTCCCCCCACCCCCAGTAATGACATGAGGTGGTATACAATAACTCCAGGTCCTGTCCATGCCCCCTACTGCTGGGTGCTGCAGAAATTAACACTGTTATGGCTGGAACCAGGACACCCAATTTTCTACTGGTATTTTAAGTGCAAATGGTGCACTTAACTAGACATACCTGATTAACACTGTGGACTGTAAAATGCAAACATCTTGGAACAAACAGTCCATTCTCATCTTCAGGGCTAGAGAATGTATTCTGGAGAGCTGATCAAACAGTTTGAGTGTAGCAATTCTGTAATCTCTATTCCCTGTGTTATTTGACCTGCTGGATATTTTCAGCAATCAACATAATTTTGTGAAATAACATCTACTGCTCAAACAAACAAAAACTTTTCCTTAAAATCTTACTAAGAGTAAACCAGACTATTTTATAACACTTGTTTTCAGTACAAGGTTCATAAAAATTGAACATGTTTTTAAATTTGCATTTACTTTGTTTTCTTTGCTGCAGAATCTCGAAGTTACACGGAAGCCATTAACCTCCCTATGGTGATGTCTGACAGCACTGTGGACACTAACTCTACTTTGCTGAGGGCCAACATGCAGACTGATCCCTCCTTTCAGCGCTGTTTTGCATCTTCATGTACTGTTGCAAGTAGCAGTCCTATCCCAGGGGCAGAAAGGTAGGAATAGATTATCCTATATTATTGTTTAGTTCTCATAATGATAGTTCCCAGCCAAGACATTATGCTTGCATCTTCATTACAGACCATTTTCCAAGAACTCTGAGGTGGGTTGTGACATTTAATGTTGATGTTGTCCATCGGCTGGATTTTCAGACATACACAGGTGTTACTTTTATGCAAGGGACACAATTCACTTTGAAGATAACTGGGAAGACAAAAACCCCAGAATTTTATAGCTCAGTTATGTTATTTGTGCTAACACAAATTCATATGTATTTTTCTGTGTGCTTAACTGGCTTCTCTGATGTTTTACTTAAAGCCGTGTCATGAAATTTCACATTGGAATAAGCTGTGTATGAGTGAAAGGGAGCATTCTTCTCACTGCAGATACATGTTTTTAGTCAGTAAAATGTCAGTAGATTTGCTTTGGTAGTATGTAGCTGATTACCTTTCAACTGCTCAGCAAGCTTAGAAATTTTAATATTTTATAATAATATTGTGGTAAACATGTAGGACTCTGGACAATAGTGTGAATAGTGTAAGTGTACAAAGTAGTCATTGTTCAAAGGAGCTTACAGCACAAGCTAAGAAATGGCAAGAAATAGCAAACAAACAAGGAGTCCCTTTTATTGTTCGAATGTTCAGAAGACCGTAATAATGCATGTTCATTAGCTGTGCGCTATATTTACACAATAGACAAGGTCGAACATTACACCTGAGGAAGTTACCTTCTCTATCACTCTGCAAAAACATTCCTTTCTGGCTAATTATCCTATTCTTGTTTTTCGCTATTTAGCTCGTTTTTCACAGTAAGTATTTGGGAATACTTCTGGTTGGTGTGTCAGAGTGTCAGTGAGTACTTAAGTATGTTGTTACATATTTTTCTTTCATTTATCTTCCAATCTAATTGGTTTCGTTTTCAGTCAGTACTGAGACTGTGAAAGAATGCTTTGGTTTTGTGATTACGAATGTAAACTGTAAGACAGAACAAAATATGTTGGTATTTGCTGCAGAGGAGGAAACGTAACAATTACAAGTGGATATGTATTAAAAGTTTATCAGACAATTCAGTTATTATCAAGTTTACATTCCTTCTTCAGACTGTATCTAGAAAATTTTATTCTATAATTTTTTATTTCACCTAAAAGATAGCTACAGCTCTAGACTTTTTTTCTTGCAGCGATATCTTCTTCAGTTTACCTTCCATTCCTTTAATGGCCTTTCTAATTTAAGCTGTTTAAATCTACTGACATTCATTTCCACAGCTCCCTTTTAATTAAAAGTCTTTTTTAAAATATATATATATCTTATCTCAGCTTTTTCCCTTTGCGTTTCCCAATTAGTTTATTCTCTCTGGATTTGGTAATATTAGTAATATTTTACAGCTACAGCCTAAGGGCATTTCATTTTTAGAAGCAAGGAGACAAAATTTTATCAGATGCTTTCATCAGAAGATTAGTTTCTCTTGTTTGGAAGGACATTTTTTTTTTATTTTTTACTTGAACAGGTAGAATTGCTACTTATTAGAAAACTGGAATGTTGAAATATTTAGTTCTATAAATCTGAAATTTTCCACTGTCAAATAAATTAATCATTGCACCTGCCTCCTTTCTTTTTTTTTTTTTTTTTTTTAATATAAATTGTGTTAAAAAGGACCTGGTCTGCAATTTATTCTTTGTGAACTGTGTTCTTACCATTATCATAGTTAATGATTTACTGTGTAGTGGTGCATAACCACCTCCTCAGCCCATTTTTTTTCATTTTTATTCTGGTGAGCATAAGACACTCTGCATATAAGAACTGGTATGGCTGTGTCAGGTTTCTTCCATAAACCTCCACCTCTGCACAGCTTTGGCATAAGAAATTGTTGCCTCCTGCTATTTTTCAGGTAGCACTTTAGCTCATCAAGACTGCTGTATGCGAAGCAATGCTGCAAACAACCTCAACTAAACTGATTCATATTAAAACTAATCCCCTCAAACAGGAGGAGAAGTATTTTTAGCTGTCACTAATTTCATGGATTGGTTTACAGTGCAAACTCAGAAATTATCCCATCAATATGGCTAGGTTGAGGACAAGATAAGGCAGAACATAATGACCTACACTGAAGAAGTTACTGGTCAGGGTAAGGCTGGAATCCCTTCATCAAGCTGCATTACCTGGTTCAGCATGTTTTCGAAGAACACCCTTAGAATTTTGTCCTGTGTGTGATTTTTCATTGCTTTCAGTAATTACTGAAGTATTGCTTGTGCGGTATCATTTTAGGAGAATGATTTAGCTGTTGTTTCATTTTTGTGTTCAATCATTGGCTTTTCTTTTTTTGACAGCTCTTCTGCAGCAGAATGTCCTTGGATTCAAAGCAGCTCTAAAGCTTCCCTGTCAAACCAGTTTTCAATGGGAAGCACCAGACAGCCAGGAGGTTACCTTGTGCCCTCTGAATTTTCAAGTACTGTGCAGGATGTCTCTCTCCTGTCTCATTTTCAAACTCCAGAACTTCAAGCTGTGACCTTGAGCAACCTGGAGAATTCACCAGCAGAGCTATACCAAGAACATGATAGCAGCAGCAGTGCCTGTGCCTACCTGAACTACAGTGTGGGTACCGAGGACAGTAGCTCCCCCCAAGAGGACATACAAGCTACTTGCATAGACAGTGCTAGCACATCTAAAACCCTGAGCTCATCAGTGGCAAGTGCTGATTGCAATGACTTTTTGACACAAAACTTCTTTAGAGTGGCCTCTGGACACAATAGCCAGAACAGTGCAGTTCCACATTACCAAGGAGGGAACCTACATGCTCAACCGCCTCTTCCAGAGAAGAAGAGGTCCTCTGAAGGAGAACGTTCCTTTGCCTCTGTGTCACCTTCTTCAAGTGGTTTCTCTAGCCCTCACATTGGAAGTGCAATCAGCATTCCCTTCCCAAACGTCCTCCCAGATTTCTCAAAAATGTTAAGCCCTTCCCCAGTGCCAGGTAGGTTCTGTATCAGAGAAATGCGAAATACATTAGATTTTATATGAGTTTATAAAAAGAATTTTGAGGGTTTTAAAAGTGGAGAGGGAAAAAGAAAGTAGTGGAATGAAAATGGCACAGAGGACTTGATTGTTTGCAGTAAATTATGCCAGTGCAACCATCTTTGGATGCATTATTCAGAAAACAAGACTTCAGATTTCTTGCTGTGCTTCCTAGAAGTCAGCCATTGGGCAGCTACCTTTTCAGCTGTCAGACTACAATGGATCAGTGTTGAGTCCAGTTTCTTCTAAAAAGGGCTGACTTCTCTCTGCACCTTTTAGAGTTGTGCCAATAAAAGTTAAAAATACACATATGTTCTTGGGCCCTCTTGAGAAGTTTGTATTTAATTCAGCTTTATAACTAAAAACTTACAAACTTGTAACTAAATAGCTTTATAACTAAAAGTTTTTAATGGTTTATGGATTTTGCAAAATCAGAATCTTAGTGTATGTTGCTATATTTGCTGGTTCTAAAACAGCTCATTTTCTCTAAACTGTCCTAATGATGAATTTTTGAGTAATCGTGGTGATTGGAAGTTGAAAAGAAAACTAAAAACACTTTTGTATTTAAAAAAAAAAAAAAATCTTTACTTTTTTCCCTTTTATTTTGCAGAAAGTACAGCTGATAAACATGTGACCGTAAAATTTGTTCAGGACACGTCCAAGTTCTGGTATAAGCCAGATATTTCAAGAGAACAAGGTACATCAGTTGATGCATATACTAACATACCTGTTCATAGAAAAGCTAGTTGGTGAAGTCTTGATTTTAGATTCATACCTGATCTCTAAAACAAATATAAAACCTAGAAGGGCCATAGACAACCCCTCTTAGTTTCTTTTGTTGAAAGGCTGAATTTGAGTGTGGAGGGCAGTCAAATAGTCCTAAAATCAGTTAATCAAACAAATTATTAGCCTAACTGAACTAACTGTGAAGTAATACAGATCTACCTGTGGTAGCTGCTACAAATGCTCTTTATTGTGAAGCTTCAGATTTTTGAATGGCAGATATGCATGAAACAATACCAAACGGCTGTCTGCTCTCTGAAACCTTTTGTGTATAAGTGTGCTGTTCTGACGTGATCTCAGAATAATTCATTTGCTAGGTCCCCACAAAACATTCTCACCCACCAGTCTTTTTGTAGCCTGAATTTCAGTGTCAAGTGACATACATTATTTCTCAAAGGTCACTACCATGGAATGACATCTTTATGATGTATGATACAGATACAGTACTTTTATATGTAGATGTGTATTATTCAGTGAACTGAAGAAAGTTTTTATTACCTATGTGAAAATGGATACTTATGAACACCTGGAATACTGCATCTGGCATACAGGAAAGATGTTGACAGACCTAGTGGAGTTAGTATAGAGGAGGGCCACAAAGTTGATTAGAGGGATGGAGCACCTTTCGTATGAGGAAAGGCTGAGAGAATTGAGATTGTTCAGTTTGGAGAAGGGAAGGCTTTGGAGTGACCTAATTGCAGCCTTCCAGTACCTGAGGGGAGCCTACAAGAAAGATGGAGAGGTACTTTTTAGAAGAACACATACTGACAGGACAAGGAAAAATGGTTTCAAACTGAAAGTATGTTTAGATTAAATATTAGAAAAAAATTCTTTACTGTGAGGGTGGTGAGGCACTGGAACAGACTGCCCAGAGCAGCTGTGGGTGCCTTCCATCCATAGAAATGTTTAACAGCCACAGGTTGGATGTGGCTCTGGCCTAATGAAAGTTGTCTCTGTTCATAACAGGAACATTGGAAGTAGATGATCTTAAAGGTCCATTCCAATCCAGGCCATTCTTCCATGATTCTATGAACTTACACATTGTCCCTGCAAACAGTATGTATGTTAAACATGCTGTGTGCTTGTTATAATCCACTAATCATAGAGGAGCAAAGAGCTCTCTGTGGATTGCAGATAGAAACTTCAGGTGTGAATGTTCTTTGAAACTAGGCTAAAACCAAACAGGTTTAAATGTTGAGACCAAAGAATTGATATATTTTATTTAACAGTAAATAAGAGAGAAAGAGAAAGAAAAAAATAGAAAAAGAGGAAGAGTGACAGAAGCAAACTAAGTAGAAATATATTACCCTCAAGATTAATACCAGTTGGGCCAGGTGGGAATGCCCAGGTACCTCCCCTGAAGGGGTACAAGTTTGATTCTGTCTCTTACAAGACTAGATCAGTTGCATCACTTTGCATCATGTGTAGTGCTGTGGTGCAAGGTGTCAGGAATGAGTCTGGGGAGTGCTTTAGGGGCCTTTGATGAATTATGACACTTCCTCAGCTGCCCCTCACATGAGTGTCCTGTGGATACGGCATTCCCAGGATGAGGAGTTTTATACAGCTGAGCCAATTTGTGTAATGGAGAGTGGATGTTTACTGCCTCTGACCAGAGGTCGTGTCATATACCCAAAACTCTCCTCCTCCTGCCTTGGTTGGGGAGGAGTCTGTGCAATCCTGACTGCAGATAAGCCTGTGGGCTATGGCCTCCACCCCAAAGCCAGCTGAGGATGATTTTCAGGACAGCTGCTGAGCTTGGGCCTCCTATGAATGCATCCATCTCCCTTAGCCTTATCCATTTCTTCTCAAACCTGAGATGATTGAAAACCAGTTTCACTTCTATCTTATCTCAAGTTCTTTTAGGTGGCTTAACTCACAGTTCAGAGTTTCAGTCAGGAGACCCATTCAGGGTGGGCTTTGGCGGTGCAGCTTCATTGGTGGGGCTTTGTTACGCACTTCTGCCATAATGGACAAAAGTCCTTTATAACAGTGATTCAGCCATGAAACTATAACATTTCAGTCTCACAGTGCTTTCCAAATTCAATTGTTCTGATTATGCTTATGTTTATACAGTAATAGTCAGCTATAATGAATTGTGATTAATGAGGCAGAATTTTAAATTGGGATTTTTTAAAATGTGGTTGTCAAAAAGGAAAAGTTACTAACTAGTTCTGCGTTGAGAATGATGTTCATACTAAACCAAAATAGTGTAAACTTCAGCTATTGGCAAATGATGAATTGCTATGTCTGTCTATTTATTAGGTTCTCAGATGGTGAGGATGTTCTTGTGTAGTGGTAAATATGATAACAGGGGAATAAAAATCATATGAAACAGAACATTAATTCATTTTTGGATGATACTTTGCTGGTCCTTTTGCTCCAGTTCCCTTTACTTTATCTACTCACCACCCATAATGAGAACTGAGTCTTTAAATATGCAGAAAAATACCTGACCTGCAGAAAATACCTGACCTGCAGAAAAATTATGTGTGTTCAGAGAGGGAAGTATAAAGCAATTTAAAGCCTAACTGCTTGAACAAATGAAACAACAGTCTTCCCAACCTTTTAATATGCCTCTTTTTATCCTTGAAGTAAAACTTCTTTTAAAATGTGTTTTAAGGTACTGTTGCTGAGGAGAAAATCTGTTCTGTTTTTCCCTGTGTTTAATAGGCCTGCTCCTGTGACAAATTGTTACTGTGTCCCTTTGTATTTAGAAGTGTTTTGTAGTGCTTAATTGCAGGGGTTTGCATATTCATCCTTATCCTCTCGAAACAAGACATATTGTTGTGGAAAAAGGTTCTTTGCCATCTGACAGATGAAGAGAATAGAATGCATGCATGTTTGCTTTAGTCACTTTGACAGAAGAGATAATTGTATCTGTATTTTCCTGATTTTTTTACTTCCCTTTTTTTCATGAAAAGAACCTTTGCTTTGTAAACATCGCTCAGGCCTTTCAAAATATGCCTTTGTGCCCCATATGCATAATACCCATCTACTGTGTGAACAGTGAATTAAGGAGTCCAGTGTCAAATTTGGGCTTTTTCTTTCTAGGGTTTTTCTGAAGGTGTGCTGATGGTTGGAAATTCTAGAAACAATGTATGCCAGTATACACAAGTATTTCTAAAAAAGTTTATGGGGGAGGAAAGAAAGCAAGCTACAAAGATTCTATTAAGATCAATCATTAGATTAACTTCTTGTCTGTATTCAAAGTAAGTTTAAAATTTTGGCCTACTAGATTTCACAGTCTGCAACTGATTTGTGCAAAGCAGCAGCAATTTCCCTTCAATTGTATCCTCTTGGAGAGGACTTCATATTGCACTTTCAAAAGAGATCCCAAAGTAAAGATGAAAAATATTTCAAAGTCAAAGGACAAAATATGCACATGTTCCTTCCTTTGCTTTAAAACTCCTAAGGCAATAAGGTGGCTTTGCAAGGACAAAAACTTGGTGGTGGATGAAAATGAATCTGTTCTGCCTGTTGAGGCTGAATATGAAATGAAAAGCAGTGCTGTCTAGTCAGTGTGGGAATTATGGAGAGCTATGCAGTCTTTTAACAAATTGAGAAAATCTAAGCAGAAGTAGACTTGCTCTTGCACTGGTTGTAGGAATTCTGGTGGGACCTGAGCAGTGTTCTCAATTTGAAAACCAGAGTTCTGTACTTCAGACTTCTTTTAAAGTAAGTATCTGTGAGATTTGGACAAGGTATTTCCATTCAGGTCCCCCAAATATGCTTGATTGTATTTTGTTGTACAGCAATGAGGATAGCGAAAAAGATTTTCTTCTGGTGTCCTATTCATTACACATTTGCACTTCTGTACTTCCTAAGCGTGTGCATTGTTCTTGAATGGTTTTTCTCTCTCTTTGCTGGAATCCCTTGCAGCCATTGCTGTTCTCAAGGAAAAGGAACCTGGATCTTTCGTTGTTCGAGACAGTCATTCTTTCCGGGGAGCCTATGGGCTAGCAATGAAAGTTGCCACACCACCTCCTTCTGTGCTACAGTTAAAGAAAGGTACCTCTATATGTCATTAAACAAGCTACACATGGCAGGTTGTCCTTACTGGTGGGTAACAATCTATTGGAATCTTCCCCTCTTCTCATCAGTGCAACTTGAATCACGGACTACATTTGTTAGTTGTTAAATGAGATACGATGCCTGTTGTACCGTGACTTGTGTTGTGGCTGTGCATGTGTTGTACCTCATCAACCTAATAAAAAATGAGTGTCATCTCAGCAGTTGGTCTTTCCTAGCAATCAGAAGTCTGCATTTGATTCACAGGCTACAATGTAGAGTTTTCACTTGGCTGGAGGGCTAAATATTTTTGATCCCAAAGTTGTTTTGAGACAGTTCTATTTCAGATATAAATCTGAAGATATTCCTAAGGATAATTGTTTAAAAGAAGTGGCGATTTGTGTACCTACTCTGTCTGCTCCGCTGCATTCATATATAACTTGTGCCTGATGGTTGTGAAACATAAAATGAGAAGAACATGCAGAAATCATTAACTGGTATATGGAAACTGAACAGCCAGTATCTATAGTGTTCTTGATTCCATTTGTACTACTGCAAGGTTAGTGGAGTGGTTTTTATTGCCACTGTTTTTCTTTTATGAAGCTTACTATGTTTCATTAGTACATAATGACTGGTGAGGTAAGCAACTAAGATTACAGGCAAGCATTTAATCTAAGTGCTGTTTTTTATGGAAGTATGGTTTTGTCTGTTTTGGTTTGGTTTTTTGTTTATCTCTTGGTTTGGATTTTCTTACTCTGGGGCAAGGTTAGCAGTTAAACCTCTATTACAGTAACACATTGAATCTGTTTTAATTTGGTATCTTGAAACAATTTTCAGTAACCACTTGCCATGTAGTCCTTTTTGTTGCAAATAAACATCAGCAGAACCACTCCAATGATTTACATAATGAACTCAACCTAGGTGTACTGGGGTGGTGATAATAAAAACTAGGAGGCAAATTGAAAGTGGCTTGTAGGAGTTTTTAGTAGTTTTTTCTTATAATCGTTAGTGAAGTCCAAGAAAAACGTGAAAGCTCAAACTTTGCCTGACCTTAAGAGACAGTTTATGTTAGCAATAGTAAGACTGTAGCATTCTTCCACTTCTCACATCATGATACTTAGCTCTTTTGTTTTCCACTGTTTAATCCCAGAAGGCACAGATTGGTTCAGTTTCCTGTAGCGTTTCTTGTTCCAGGCTTCCCTTTCCCACTTACCTTGTAGTCATTTATTTTTAATTTGGTGAGAGCATAACAGCAAACAGTAAGCTGTTTGAAAAAGCTATCAATGCAATATTTGCTTGTGTAGAAGTTTCTGCTGTCCATATTAATGCATTCATCTGTATTGGCCTGAAAGTCAGCCCTTGAGGTGTTGCCTGATAGACCAAAGACAGCACATGTGTTAGTAGCTCTTTTGTTAAGGTTTGAATGGTTCGATAGCTTTGTCCTGTTGGTATGAAATAACCCTTTAATTATTTGGAGAAGGATTCGTTTTGTGGTCAGATAGGAAATACTATGAATCCATCTTTCAAGAAATATTTAAGTTGTCTAAATTATATGTCTGCATATATATTTATATGTTTATAAGAATGTTAAATATTGAGGGAATTTTTGCATGTCTCTTGGACTTTGAATGTCTTTTCATCCAGCTCTACAATTTTGGTTTGTTTTAGATTCCTGAGATTAAAACTGTCTTGAACTCTAGTGAAACCTTAGTGCTTCACGTAAATGTTTGTTTTCAGGATCAGAGACCTAGCATAAAACTGCAGACATTTAGAAACATAAAAATTCACTGAGAGAATTGCCATTGTTACCTTTGTGTAGCTAAATCTACTCTTGGTTTATCTGGAGAACTTCCGTGAACAGAAATATCACTGGAAATTGGAATATTTTTTCATACTTTCACTTTCTTGTCACTTTGGATACAAGTTCTTTTAATGGGCAAGTGCATCAAAATTTCTAAGCATTCTTTTTCCAAATTTCTGTACTTGTCTGTAGCTGGGACCATATTTGGACATTTTTGGACAGCAGTGTGTCTTTGGATGTCAGTCGCTTAATAATATCAAACCATTTCCTCTGGCTGTCTAAAGTGAGCTGTTTGCTTATTTGTTTTTTGCAAAATGTTTTTTTAAATACATCTTGCAACTTGCAGAGTAGCTCTAATTATATTTTTTGCGTTTGGTATATAAAACATTTGGCGATAATGTGGAAAAACTGCTTCATAAAGACCTAGTTTGTGAGACTTGTCTGGTAATTGCTTCTTTTCATGAGCTTTCTTTTTCAATGCAGTTGGAGATCTGTCAAATGAACTTGTAAGGCATTTTCTGATTGAATGTACTCAGAAGGGGGTACGCTTGAAAGGATGCCCGAATGAACCATATTTTGGTAAGTACTGTACATCACAGGGACAGAAAAAATGGAAGCGGTTGGCATTTGCCAGTGCTGACTTGGATGGAATACAAATGAAAGACTACTTTATTTGAGTCTTGATAACTTCTGTAGGAACCCATTCCAAGGTTCCAGGAGCCTTTTACACATTTACCTTAAGCAGATGTGCAAGTCACTCTAGCTCAGATGCACATGACCAAGCTTCAGACAGTCAGGCTTGTCTGAGACTACCAATGTTGCTGCAGAAAGCTGAGCTAAATCACTGTTATCATCCTAATTGATTCAGGACCTGTTGGCCTGTGTTACATTTATACTGCATATAAGGTGGCTAAAAATGACACCAGAGTGAGATATTAACAAAGTACATAATGCTTTGTTAGCCTACTTAATGTTGGAAGTACAATACCTGTAATGGCAAACAGCCTAATACCTACCGAGCTGTTCACTCATTTGCTTTCCACTCATTTGGAGTAGGAAGGGAAAATAGGATGGGAAAGCTTATGGGTTGAGATGAAAACAGGGAGATGCTAACCAGTTACAGGGCAAAAGAAACTCAACTTGGGAAAACTATTTTGATGTTTTTCCAATTAAAATTAATATTGAGGTAGTCAGATGTTGAGGGATACAATCAGTGAAGGTAGCTTGGTTTGCGAGCTGGAAGTGCAAACTTCAGATTGATCTATGTGATCAATCTGAATCTATGTGATTCAGATTGATCTATGGTGTCCCAGGCAAGGGGCCATGCATGACCTGCTGACTCTTTGCATAACAGAGGGCCTGGGGACCTGTGTAGTCAGGTGACTGGACACTCAAGAGACAAAGCAGCAGCCAACTCTCAGACTTCCCTGCCCTTAGACGGTAAGGGTATCTCTCCTCAGATGTACCCAGTTTGAGCTGTTATTTTGTTATTAAGTTGTTGCACCAAAATTAAATTGTTTTAAGGATCTAGAAGTCTGAAATTCTGTCAGGTTTTTAAAATAAAAAAAAAAATGTTTTTGTTGTTGTTGTTTCACCTGACTTTACTTTGTCTCTGTCTCTGTAAAAGCTTCTGTTTCCCCCAGCCCAGCATCTGAAGAAGAGGTCAAGATCGTCTGTTCTCTTGTTGTTTCAAGGATTTGTTTATTTTTTGTTATCTTACATTTGTGGCTCTGGCCTGCTGAGATCTTTCCTGCAGGCCAGGTTGTGAAAAACTCCCAGACTCCTTCCCCTTTGGGATGGCGTTATCTTTTATGCTAAAAATTACATATGCTTTATTAACAACAACTCTCCGATACCTATCAAACATATCAAACAGTGTACTTTTACGCAAAATCAATTAAAATGTGCCACCACCACAGCAGAAAATGGAGAACAAGAGACCAAGAAGGACAGAGACACACCCTACTTCCTCCATCTTTGTCCCCTGAACTCACATTCTAAAATCCCAAAATTCTACTTTTTCACCCTGTGATATGTTAATTATCATTCTACCTAAATTCTTGTAGACTGCCATCCTATGGGGAAAAAATCTCTTTCTGCTCTGTCAACCACAGAAAATGTCCCATCTATTCCAATGTGAGGTTCTCCAGAGGCTACAGGGTGGGGGATGGCAACTTGGATACCCAGAGCATCTCCTTCTCCTCCTCCTGTCCATGGCATTTCCTCTGCTGTGTCTCACCCAACCTTTTTTCCAATAGGTGCCCTGCAGTGGGTCTGCTGGAATGGGCTGTGTTTGGCATGAAAAGCCCCTGAACTCTACCCAGAGTTTATCCTGCAGCCCTCCCACCCCTTACAGGCCTTGTCATATACACCAAATACACCTGTGAAAGGGTCATCTACCATAAAATTAACAGATATGAAACTAAAGTCCTATTTAAAATAAAGGTGGATTGAATTTATCAATATTTGGCATAAGACTTAAATGAGAATTTTTAGTCCATTCCTACCTCAGTCTTGAAGTACATGTTTAGGCAACTAAGTAGCCCTACTAGTCATTTAGCGTGAACATCTCCTAGTCTTTCAATGTGTACAGCCTGTGCTGGTTTGAAAATAAACCACAGGGAGAGATGAACCCCATACAAATACCTTGAGAGCAGGTTGTAGTTACAATTTAATAAAAAAATATTACAGTAAATGCAGTGATACAGAAAAACTGGCTTGATCTCACAAAGTCAGAGTACAACCTCGCACCCTTTTGTTCAGGGTGGTGGTCGCAGTCTGATTAAGCAGTGGTTGCAGTTGTGTTGAAGTGATGATTGCAGTCTTGTTGAAAGTGTTGGTCCTGTGAAAGGTCTGGTCTTCCTTTGGGTCTGTCGAGCAATTGTGATAGTGCCCCAAGTCCCCAGAACCTCAGATGATCTACAGTCAGGTTCAGGTGTTACCTCCCTCAGGGTGGGGAGTTTCACAATGGAATGATGTAATACTCTTGAGTCATTGCAGTCCATGATGGCCCCTGAGCAGAGACTACCATGTCAGGATGGGTGTAGTTACCACAGCTGAGTTAACTATGAACACCAGGAAACCTTGCCTTGCAGGGTTGCCTCTTTTCCCTTATCTGACAAACAGCTTGCAATCTGAAGCGTTGGGGTGCACACTGGGCAGCTGTTGAAAATGACCCACTCTTAACATTTCATCAAGAATTCTGTATATTGGTTATACCCCACATTGTAACCCAGGATACAGCCTCAAAACTGCTTCACAAAGTAAGTGAATAGGCACTATTACACATGTTTATGGGTAAGATAGTGAAGGACTAAGTAGTACCAATCAGTCTTTGCATTTCTTAAGACCTTTATAGAAAGGGGTCATCTTTCCATTTCAAAGAAATTTTTGATGGTCCGTAAAGATGAGGTTGGTTTTCATTGAACTGGGATTTTTCTTTAGCACATGGTTATAATTTTGCTGCTTGTTAGTAAATGGGATTGTAGGACTGCTTTTTGTGCAAACAGATTGATGAATACTATGCCTTCCTCCCACTCCTTACGGTCTCACATGCTAGTATCAAAGATAAACTAATATTGAATTACTTCAGTTAAGCCAAGAGTGATTTTGAATAGAAAAGAAGAATCATTTAATACAGAATGCTATGTACATCACTGCTGAATTGAATGGAAGAGGTTTTACCTGAACTATCTTTTATACCTTCAGAAGTACAAAATAGAGGTGGTGTAGACAGAATGCTAGATGATGAAGTCTAAGCAGCGTTTTTAGGAGGGAAAGGGAACTTATGATTGTGATTAATGAGTTGAAGAAGATCTGGGCTTAGGTTCCAAGAGATTTTTAAAGGGAAGCAGAAAGGGCCCTTAATCTGTAAAATACTTGAGAGGAAACATAACTTAAGTGTTCCAGTTGTCTGCCAAGTTAACTGTGCATGTCTTGTTACTTTTCTGACCACAGGGAGTTTGACAGCTCTAGTGTATCAGCATTCCATCACTCCACTGGCATTGCCTGCAAGCTCCTCATCCCAGACAGAGGTATGCTTCTTGAAGAAGAGATACTCTCAGCCAAGTTTTGCTTCAAAGTATCAGTGTCTGAAGGCAGGTGAATGTGTCACAAGTTGAGATCTAAGCAAATCTAAGCAAAAATGCAACAAGGAGGAAGCTGTGTTGTTGTCTTAAGTATCAGTGATGACCCTTATCCAGAGTGTGGTTGTGAGCATACTGGTACTGTGATATTCCAGTCATAAACATATATTCATCATGGAAATCCATGTAGTAATTTACCATGTGGGAAGACAGATGTACTTCTTAGACATGACATACCAGTGTATGGTTAGGTTTAACCACTCATTCAGGTCTGGATAGCAAAAGGACAAGTAGATAAAGAGTAGATGGTGCTCCTGAGTGGAACACTGTCAGGAAGAGTGTTGCAACTTGCATAGCTTCAAAAATTGTTCAAGTAAAGATAAAAAAGCCTATGTTTCTTCATGGGATTATGATTCTAATTTTGTTTATACTGATTTCATAAACCACTAAAATACTCATGCTTGTCCAGTAATTCAGTTGTCTGATATTCTCCCACATGAAGTTAACCCCAGGTACATTATCGAAATATTAAATGTTCTTGTGGTTTGTGACTTTAAAAGGTTTTTTGAACCTTTTAAACTTCTGTTACGGGCCATTTGTTAATGTACAAAAGTAGCATTAGATTTATGCAAATACATCAATTAAACCATTTTAGCACAAAAATATGCTGTGGTTGATGTGACAAGATCTCATGCATTTATATGTCAAAACAGCGTTGAGGTTGGCTTGTTCTCTTTATACCCCTCAGCTAAGACAGAAAACTTACTCTGTTCTTCTAGAGGTATAGGACTGGAACATTTGCCTTGTCGTGAATAAACATACCATAGTGAAATTTTATTTTGGATTTATTTTTTAATCTGATTTGATCATACACTTTAAGATGATCTTCTGTAGTTAATGACATGATATAGTGCCTGGAGTATTTAAAATGTTTGGATAACTGTAACTCTAGCCATATGAATAGTGTCACAAAACTGTATTATGGCTCTTCCTCATTTGATTATATTCAAAGATGGCATGCCTCATGCTAAATGCAGCAGTAAGTGAGATCTACTTACTTATTACTGTTCGTATACCTGAAACATGTTGGTGGACAGTTTTCTTACTACTTTTAACAATTGATTTGGAGGCAAATATTCCACTGCTGTCTTAATGGTTCACATGGTGTTTTCAACTGAAGAAGAAAGTTAATCAAAACCTTTGAATCAAAATATAGTTAATTGATTTCATCACGATAACACAAAGTCTTTCTGTATAAATTAGTGTAAATTTTACATATCAAATGAGATCATTAAAATCACACTATTCAAGATATTTTTAGGCTGTAGTGAGGGAATATAGCTATAAGTATTGTCTTAATGTGCCATCATGTGTGTCCCTCCAGCAGTTACCTGTGTTATATCCTTATCATCAGGAAAAAAATGTTAAGCATCCAGCTTGCAGTGCTTGAGGCAAAAAAAAATGATGCAGCTCAAAACCTACATAAGTTATTGTAATTGCAGATAAAAGGTGGTTTCATGTTTCTGGCCAAGAGTTGTCCAGTAGATGAGGTCACAGTTACAAGTGCTAAGCTCATGCATGACTGTGGACTTTGATTTGTTGATTTAAGTCCATACAAGACATGGACAGTGTTTTCTGTTTGCAGATCCCTTGGAGGAGATAGTGGAATCTTCTCCACAAACTGCTGCAAACTCAGCCGTGGAGCTTCTCAAACAGGGTGCAGGTCTGTTGAACTTTTATCCTTGTATTTGACTGTTACCAAAGTTTGTGCCTTACAGGTTGGGAGAAGCTGAAGCTTAGCCTGGATTAAAGGATATTTAAAGGTAGCAGTTATATTTATTGTGCTGGGTAGAAGTGTAAAAAGCACTGTGACGATATGTACCAGGTTTTTTCTGTTTTCCACATCTAGCTCTTATATTCTACAACTCCATGTTTGGTTTCCAGTCATGTGTCTCTTGAGATTAGGAGGTATACATAGGTTACTTCAAGCACAGAAAGTTTTAAGTTGGCCATTGCTTTCATAACCGATAAACTTTGAGAGGATAATTTCAGGCTGTGGTTGCAGAGGTTCAAGAACTGTGTGTGAGATCTGCAAAAGCCAACTAAAGAAGGTGTTCAGTTAAGGTTAAGTTCTCATCATAGGGGTTAACTTTACCACTGCAAAATGCTTACTGTTGCATCAATCTGAAAAAAATATTAAAGAACAGTTCTCTGTACTTCACTTGGTGCTGCATGTTATTAGGAAATGTCATGTGTCTTTTCCACTGTATGCTTTTATGGATTCTTGTGCATAGTGCAGCACCCATTGTGGCAAGTTGAGTTGTGTTACTGCAAGCTTTTTTGATGTGACAGAAGAACCATGACCAGAGTATCTCCAAATGATGTGATACTATGCACTGCTACCATCTGTATGGCTCTCAAACAGCTGTGTAGAGGTGTGCTCTGCTTATCTGCTTTGTTAGTGTGCAGCTGATCTAGACAGCTAGTTAAACAGCCTGCCTGAAAAAGTGTAGTGGCATCCTAACTCACTGTATTGGACAATGCTCTAAGTACTCCTGCATAATCTTAAAGTCGTCCTTCGTAGAAATGCAACCAACTGTGTTTACTGCTGTACAGTGGGTGTTTCCACGGGATCCTGCCTATATCCTCCCATGGTCCTTCTTTTTCAGATTGCTATGTATTTTCCGCAGAAGCCACCTAATTAGTGCCATTAGAGCACAAGAACACACTACATTTGCCACTTTCTTCTGAGTTTAGCCTACCACCAGATTCACAAATAAATGTTGTGGCAAGGTATGCGTTTCTATGTATGCTGCCTCATTGCCCTCATGCATTTTTTAGAACACTTCTGAAGTTGTCAAGCTGGCCACCTCTGGAAAGAGTGTTGCTCCTTGCAGATTGCTTGCAATCTGCTTTGACTTTAAAATTTGAAGCAACACTTTGAGTGCTGTGATTGAGCAGGCATGCATGGCTGAGACAATGGCAAACCTTTGTGAGGCTGTGCTGCAAGTGAGCACATGATGGCTTACTGGTCCATGTTCACTGGGGCCAACAGGGTAAAAAACAGAGAATTAATTTTTGTAGAACTTTACTTCTTAGAAAAGCCATAAAAAGGAGCATATATTGTCTTCCAAGAAATATTGGTTTCTCTTTGCTCAGACAGTGCTTTTCAAAAAAAAAAAAAAAAAAAAATCATCCGAAATAATTCTTCAGCTGGGGCAGTAGTCAGCTAAGTCTTTATGGGAGATCTCACGTTCTCATCTCATGATCTCATAAATGATCTCATGGATCATTTAGGGTACTTAGTACATTTATTTTTAACCTGTTTTGTTGTTTTTAAACAAGGATTTGGAACCCAGAAAGATAAATTAGCTATGAAAGGTTCTCAGAGGAGGTTTTTTGCATTTTCCTTTTTTTTTTGCCAGTCAAAGAACCATTCGAGTTGTGGAGTTAAACACTAAAGTACAGACTCAAAGCATGTAAATTGAGTCCTTTGAAATAAACTTTAAAGCAGATACACTTTATCCCTGCCCTTCTATACCCACACTTCTCTCACTCCACAAGCAAAAAATGAATGTGTTTTCCTAGAATAATTTTTTTTATATCTGCCTGAAAAATCTAATCAGCATTTCCAGGTTCTGAGTGCCAAAGCTGACTAGAAATCCTTTGCTTCTTAGACACTGACAATTGAAGACTAGAAACCATACAGATAAGAGGCTTTTCCCTAGAGTACACATTGCTTTATTAATCTTCCTGTTCAGCAACAAAATTTTCTGCCCAAATAAATAGCAATTCCTAATTTCTCTTTACACTGATACAGTCAAGAAACGAAGCATTCTGAACAAAGTACATTCCCAGTCTAAAAGCAGCATTGTTAAGCTGTTGGTGATGGTACAGATGTACTCCAAAATGTCACCTGTAAAAGAGAAGAGCTGCAACATTGCAGAGCACCTGCATTGAATGAAAGGTCTTCCTTTTATTCTAGCTTGGAGTATGGTTTCTTCAAGGATTACTGTTCTTGATACCTTGTCAGACCATGCATGATGTTCTTAAATGAGAAATCTTCCAGTGTTTCTCGTTACCTTTCCTCTCCTTTTTAAGCTGGCATGCTTTGACTTTGCAACACTTTTGTAGAAGTTTTCTGACGAGGTGCTTGAGTAAATACGCCAGCTAGCCTTTCCCGGTCCGCACTGAGATTGGCCGCTTTCTGCCCACGATGGGTAAGGATACCGGTTTAGCAAGAGCTGCTAAAGTCCACAGCAGCAAGACTGCTTTCTACAGCACCAGCTGTAAACGACATCGAGGATTGGAGCAAGAATCAGGGAGGGGCCTTCAGTTTGGTTCCAAAAGCATTTGTTGCCCTAAGAGGGTCAGGGACCGAAGACCCCTGGACAGCGGTGTGCAGGGGTTTGTACAGAGGGGCAGTCTCAGGGGCAGCAAACAGTGAGGTAGGGAGGAGCACAAGGCAGGGTTGACAATACATTCAACCAATGAGGGAGCACATGGGAGGGACATGGGTCACGTGGGCCAACGGGGCATTGAAGATTACGGGATTTCCAAAGGGTAGGAACCAGGAATCAGGGATTGGCCCAAGGAGGGACTGACAAGGAAGGTACTGGAACAAGGGGCAGGGATACAATGACAGACAGGGAAAGGGGCAGGAATAAAGGGCAGGGAATACCAGAGAAGGCAGCTTGGGGGTTGATACAATACAGGGACAAACCAATTGGGGAAGAAAATAGGGACATACCAAAATCAATGAAATTCTCAATAACAAAATAATACAAGGAAGAAGGAATCAAACACACCACAACAGTTTATTATTTTCTGTGCTACAGAAGAAAAGGAATCTGCTGTATTGGGTAATTGCTGTTTGAACTATCACTTTGAGGGCAATCTAGATAAAATGCTTGGAAATTTCATTTAGAAACAAAACCTGAAAACAGACTGTTGACTGTGTGACATTGACAATGCACTGTGTGACAGAAGAGGAAGTGACTCTGATCTGTGTGGTTGTGAAAGATGGGAAGCTTCCTGTTCTGGGGAAGGACCCACAGAACAGTGGAAAGCTTTAGATCTGTACCAACCATACACAGTAATGAGGGAGAGAAGAAAGCTTATATGATTTGGAATGTTCATTACAGTTTTGGGTTGCTACTTGTCATGTTAAGTCCCTCTGTGCTTGAACTAATTGATTCAAGCAAAAGTTATTGAAACTTTCCCAGCAATGCACAAATACATTTTTGAAATTTTACACTTGCAAATCAAATAAATGGAATCTAAGGATCCCTCCTTTCACTGAAACTCCAGAGTTCGAAGTTACTGGGCTGATCATTATGCTGGAATCAAACAGGCTTATGCAGTTTTTAACTGTATAGTTGTTTTGAAAATGCCAGTGTCTAACTCCATCATTTTCTGTAGATAATCAAGGGAGAAATCTTAAAACAGATTACAGAACAGGTAAATAAAAAGAGAAACTGTTAGATATAATTTAATCTTTGCTTTCATAGTAATGTTGGCAAGCCAAAGAAAACTGCTAAACAAATTAAATGTAACCATGGTAATTTGTATATGTCAAATGAGAGAATTGCAAATTTTGTCCTGGATACCTACATAAGTGTTTTTACCAAACACAAAATCTTTTGGTGCTAGTGTTTAGCTACGGATGTGCATAATCATTTTTGCTTGTTCCTAATTTGTTTGTAACTTCGACTTTATACTGCAGTTCCATAGTAAGCATGTGGATAATTCTATTAATTCTATATAATAGTTCATACTTTATATGGCACTGTACTATGTACTATTATACAGTAGTACAGTACTACTATATAATGCTATATAGTATTAATACATGTTTTCCTAGTGCTCACTGCAGATTTGACACAAAATGTTAAAAATGTAACTGTTTGGTAGCCTTAGAAACCAGTGAGCATCTATTTTATAGAGATACTTCAGAAATTGCTAATGTCTCTGGAAGAGGAATAGTACTTTTAGAAGTAAGTGCATGCTGAAATAAAGAAAAGGCCTAAAAGCATATGTCAGTAATTTTTAAAAGTATGGAAATTGTTTTACTTGCCCTGAAATCATTAAACATAGAGAACACAATGGAATTAATAACAACTGAGCTACGAAATAAACCCCGGATCATTTTGTTGTCAAAACATTCTTATCTTGCCAATCAAGTTAATGGTTTCCTTTGAATATAGTTTAAATATTTGAAACTGTAGAACATGTGAGTGTATGCTGCAAATGTGTATTTTCTTACTGGCTGATGTATTTGAATTTACAAACAAAATACCCCCATTCTTTCAGGAATGTCTCGGCTCCAGTGCTACCTGCAAGTATACACTCTGGTGTTGTCTTGTATTTATTTAGATTTCAGGATATCTATAGGTAATAGATAAATATAGTCACTGGCTTTGATATAAATGTGTTAAAATGAAAGGGAGAGCAAAAGGCCTATGACCTCTCAAAATCTTTCCCCTCTTTCATTACAGCTTGTAACGTTTGGTACCTGAATTCAGTGGAGATGGAGTCCCTCACAGGCTACCAGGCAGTACAGAAAGCCTTGAGCCTGACACTGATGCAAGATCCTTCCCCGTCTCAACTGTTGTCCATTTCAAGGTGTCAGCTCAGGGAATCACACTGACAGATAATCAAAGAAAGTAAGCAAAAGAAGGATGGGAAGAGAATACCTGGCCCTGTCCCCATCAGGTGTTGGCCTCTGTTGATTTGACATTCCTAGTTACATTTTGTAATCTGTCTCAGAAGATAGTAAGATTATAGGAATGATGGTGTAAGATGGCTGCAGTACAGGAAAATGCATTTTTTAAGCTGTGGACTTTATTTCCATGTGGCATATTTTACCTTTGGAAGGTCACTTTGATATGACATTTTTTGTTGTTATTTCTTATAAAAAGGGAAAGTAATGGCTTTGATAGCATTTGATATTGAACCTATTCAGTGAAATAGTTTATCTTCATGATGTCTTTCACCAGCATCACTGTGCAGAGCTGACGTAAGCAGATGATGTATATCTCCAGGATCTGAAACAGTGTTTTAGAGTGCTTGTAAAAAACTGTGATAAAATGTTAATTTATATTTACTTTGTTCTAAGTGCTAGTTAGGCTACCACAAACTCTTTCCATTAGAAAAATTACAATAACAAAGGAAGGGTAACAGGAATTCATTATAGGTTAAGAAAAAAGAAGTGCCAAACTTCTTCATTCCATAGGGTTTGCAATCATTTGTAGCAGATCACAGAACCATTAACTTAATTGTAATGCCTCGGAGTGTGAATATTTTGAAATGTGGTAAGATCAAATTGTTCACAAGTTCCACAAAGTTGTCTGTCCCACTGAAATAGTATATAAATGGCCAGTTTTTAGAAAAAATATATTTCATACTCGTAGCTCTTAGCTTGAGAATCAGTTCTCCTTTAGTTGAAAAAAATAGATGTTGGTATTTTAAATATGTATGTATTGGGTTGGAGCAGTTCAGGTGGCTTTCAAAGTCACTAAGAGCGAGCAAAACCTAGTCTGTATTAAATTAAGACTAAATATAATTTATTTTTCAGAGTAGTTTATTGTTTAGAATTCTAAGCATCTTTACTGTTTCTGAAATTTATTTCTTCCTATCCAGACTCTTTTTTCGGCGACATTATTCAGTCAACACTGTTATTTTCTGTGCTTTGGATCCACAGGACAGAAAGTAAGTATGACAAGCAGTATTTTTAATATGTTATTTGTATTCTTCTACAAAAAAAAACCCAACAAACAAACCAAAACTAACATAGGTTTCATTTTTATTTCTCCATTCTATGTTTTTTTACTGCTTTCTTAATGGACAAGGTGGATGAAAGATGGCCTTTCTGCAAAGTAAGTGGAGTCTAAAACTGAATGGTTTAGGAATATCATTAAAATGATCAGTTTCTTGGTGTTCTAAATTACTTTTGTCTGAGATGAGGAAGGGAAAGCAGCTTTTGTTCAGAGAAAAAAGTCTCTCAGCCTTTTGTAATTAGACATTGGTTACTTCATCTACACCTCTGCCAGTTGGGGCCTAATTATGTGATGGGTAATGATGGGAAGTCTGGAGCCAGAGCTAGCATGGTTTATTTAGATTGCAGATCTGTGATTTGACTGTGGTTTCAGACATTAGAGATACTTGTCTCTCAGTTTTGTGTTCCACCTGTCCAGCAAGACTTAACACAAGCTTTTCTCACTTAGACTGATAGCTTTAAAAAAATCTCTCTCCTGGTACACAGATGAAAACACTCCTAGTAATACTAGTGTGTGGCATAAGTACATGATTACTTGTGGATTGCAAAGTGTTTTCTATTGAAGGCAAATATTGTTACCCTTTAATCAAAAGAAATAACTTAAACACAAAGGCTTAGCACTTGTTTCTGGAAAGGAACAGAAATAGATGGCTTAAATCCTTTTTCCAATACTCGGTCCACCAAGATGTGTGGCCCTCAAAATCAGTTCTTTGGGCAATCCCTGACACACCACACCACATGCCCCCCCAAACTAGGTAAGAGAACAGCAGTATCAAATCAGATTATATCTCCAGGGTCAGCAGCATGTCTCTGGCAGCAAACACTGCAGGATGCCATATGGACAGAATAGAAGAAAGGGGACAGTCTCCTTCCCTGATTCTCCCCTGAGCTGACTGGTCCATCTGGACCACTGTGTTTAGTCACGTGGAATCTTATCCATCAGAACAGATAAGTCTATGTGTGCTTGGTTTCTGCAGGTTTTCTGTTTTATGAAGTGAGGAATGCCTGTCTGTCAGTTCTTTGACATAATGTGATTGCTGCCCTTGCAGAGTGTTTGGGTTCATTGCCAGGAAGCAAGGCAGTGCAACAGACAACGTATGCCACCTCTTTGCAGAGCATGATCCAGAACAACCTGCCAGTGCCATTGTAAACTTTGTATCAAAGGTCATGATTGGATCCCAGAAGAAGATCTGATGCCTTTCCATCCTTGACTCAGACCTCTTCACTGACTTCACCAAAGGAAATCATTGTGAGAGGAAGAAAGGCTATTCAGCAACAATGTTTGAATATTGTCATTCCCAATAAGGAAAGCAGAGGATGATCTGTGTTACTGTGTTTTCGAGAGCTCAGGCTTTTATTTCAAGATGTCTCACAAAGCATTATTTCTTTGTTTTTATATCAGAGGACAAAACAAAAGAAGTTGGGTGCCACCCAAAACCCTGTAGCTTTTATCTGAATGAAGCATAAATGAAGAACTTTTTTTCTGATGGGTTTCTAATATCTCTTCATATGCTGTTTCTTTCAATTTATAGGAGCAGAAATACTTACTAGATTGTGCTGCTTTTTTGTTCAGGAAGTGTTTTGTAAAACCTCCACAAAGGCATTTGCCATAGTTGCATCAGTGGTACTTACAGGCCTTGAAAATGTGCTTTTAGGAGAATGATCATATGAGGAAAACTATTTGCACTTCCCTACGTCTGCAATCAGTGATGAGAACTGAATGGAAAAATGGGAAGATGTATGTGAAGAGAAAGTTTGTTGTTTTCTGGTAAGAAAGGAGTGGCAGTGTGGAATATTCAGGAAGATTGCTCTGTATTTAGTGTTAAGAAGGATGACCTGTTTTAGTTTGAAAATTTTTCAATAAAGCAGAAGTGGCAGAACAAAAAAGGGTGTAAATCTGCTATAATTAGGGTTTTTTGTAATTTTTAATAGAACTAAGCAGGGAAGATTAAGCATTTTAGTAATTACAGGATAAAAATGAGGAAAAAGCAAAGAGGAAGATTGTATATTTTATGCATTTTTACCTGTGACAGATTATTTACAGTGGATCTCAGATCTTGGTATGTCATAGAGATAATTCTTAAACAATACCACTGTTGAGCTTTACCTCTAGCACTGTTTTGTATAAGTAAAACACACTATTTCATGTGTGTAGCCTGTGCCTTCCTAGAGACAATAGTCTAGTATTTTGTATTTTGTCTAACAGTGACAAGACACTTCCCATTTTCTGACTCTACAATATTGTTTTATTCCCCTACATAATGTGTAATTATATTTATGGATTCTTCTACGCCATTATTTGCTGGAGTTTTGAGGACTTTTTACCTTTTTTTCTTTTTTTTTTTTTTTTTTTTTTTCTGTAGGAGCTATATTTGATTTGTTATTCCTTGAGTTAGGGAATCTGAAAGTGAATGGAATTTATTTTGTTACTTTGTTCCCTTTCTTGAGAGCATTTATGTCATGATTTCTAAATTCATCACATTTGTACATATTGATACTTGAAATGCATAAGGAAGTGCTATTTAGCTTTATAGAAAATTGATGCAGTAGGTTTCAGTGTAAGCCTGCACAAGCAGAGTAAACCACTGAGATCTCGTGTGTAGCTCCCCTTCACCCAAAAAGAGCAGCACTAGACCCTGAGAGCTGATGGTTATAATGCAACTTCAGTGTGGCAAGCGCTGAAAAATTTCATTGCTTCTCTTTCTTTCATGTGTGGCTGTCAACATTATATTAATAACCTGAGGAATGAAATAACATTCTGTATTTTGCATATTGATATATGAGCCACTATATCCACTTGTAGATTTTATTCCTTTTATCCACCAATCTAAACTACATTTGTCATGTATAAATTATGGTGGGTTTTTAACATCTTCCTTTGTATTTCTTGAAGTATTAGGACCATATTAAACCTTATTCAGTGACCATAGCTGAAGTGCTACCAAATTATTTGTGTAACTACCAATTTTGTATAAATAACTTTTTGCTTTTTAAAAGGAAGGTGTTGAGGAAGAAAGGGAAAGAGAGAGAGAGAATAAATATTTGAAGTTTAATGTATTTGAACCAGAAAGTGGTTTATTATTAGCAGTGGGCATTGGATATCTGTAGAAGGGTGAAGCAATCCAAAGTGCGGAATTCAGCAGCTACCATTGAAGCAACAAAGGCAAGTACCTCTGATTAGTAACATGTAATTCTGGTCTTCTGGCACAGAGGTATGCTAGTTAAACAGTGTTTATGTAGCATCCAAAAAAAAAAAAAAAGAATGCAGTTCTTATTTCTAGGAGCTTTTCTCCTTTTATAAAATGTGAGACCAAGTTTTAAGATTCTTTTGGTGCACAAAGATTCCAGTTGTCTAACCTCATCACCTTCTTGGAGCCCAGAGAATTTTTTCAGCTGACATCTTAAGTAGATTTAAGTCTCAATTAGATTTTAATCTGATGTGTTGTAAGAATTGAAATGAACAGGATTTTTTAATGTATTTTTTCACTTCATAGAATTAGATAATAAATTTTAGTGTGTTTTCTTAGACACTAAATGTTGGCCTTTGGGCTGAAAGTAAAATGTCTTTTTTTTCCCCGTGTATTATCATTTCCATTCAGGATCTTATTTTTTGTTCCTTGTGCTTTCTCAAGTCTGCTGAATTTAAAAGCGTGAGGGATTGCATAGTGACACTCCTGGTGGGATTTTCTGGGAGTTTAGCTCTACTTGCTAAGTGGGAAAGAAGTTACCCTGTTTCTAAGGGAAATTTTTTATTTTGCCTTCCTTTGGATGGTGTATTGCCATGTTAATTTGCTTTTTAATGAATTAAAGCAGGATAGTTGAGTATGTACCATTACGTATCCATGTAGTAAAATATTCATGGAACTTACATGTTCATGGTGAATACAAGACTAATCTTTATATAGCACTTTCAAGATTTTTGGTAGATGGTATATATGCAGTTTCATAACTAATGGCAGCAAGTTGACAGATATATTTAGCCAGACTCCTGTTAATGTAGTTAGTAAATATACTATATAATCATGCATTGTTAAACTACAAAAATGCTAAAAGCCACGTTCTTAATTAAACAATTTCACTGTATCCAACAGTATCATTAAATATGTAATGTTTCTTTTTTGGTTTTTCCTACTAGTGAAAATTTTCACTTTTTTCTTGAAACTGTAAAGAAGCATCTAAAAGTCTTCAGTATATAAATGAATGTTCTGTGAAATTTTTGTGTAGTCATTTTCTCCGCTCTTCAGATACTGCCTCTTTCAGATCATAATAAAATTATAAATGTGAAATTCCACCACTCAACTGTCACATGGCAGTCTGTTCTGAATGAAAGTTACTTTCAGGCATTTGAAATCAGCTAATTAGCAAAACCTTCTTCATGAGCTAAGAATAATTTGGGTGCTGGGTTTTAGTTGTAAGAAATGTTTGAGATTTCTGTCAACGACTTCACAAGAGCCTATGTTTAGTGGTTCAAGTCAGTTTAAAGCATATGATTTTCCTAATTAATTTGTGGTTATAATGTGTCCTGATTTAAGGCAAATTTGGGAAAAACATCTGAATGGGTCCCTCCAGAAAGCAAATCCAAACGGCCCCTCCCCCAACTGGTTCATGAAAGATTTCCCTTAGAGGAAAGTGGAAAAGATGAGTTTATTTAACAGGCAAAGCACAACAAATGAATACCGAAGAACAAAACCTCCCGCCGCTCCGCAGAGATGACAAATCCAGCCAGTCTGTGCCGTGGTGCAGCTCAGCTCACTCAGTCTGTGTCAGTCCCTGGCACTGGGAAATACCGGGCACAGGCCAGGCCTGGTGGGCCACAGGGATGAGCTCCTGGTGCTCTTCTGGGTGTTAGTCCAGAGCAAGTTTGAACAGTTCCAAGGAAAAAGAATAAAACCTCACAGTCTGGAGAACTTCTGTGCTTCAGCTAGCCAAAAACTAACAAAAAGCAAAGGAGAGCTCTCCCCCACCATCCACACTGCAGACAACACTTGCCCACTCGCTGTGTGTCCAGAAAGCTGAAAACTCTTATCTTGATGTTTTGAAAACAACTGCATCGGGCATTCCACCACTTCTCCTTCACTCTCAGATCCAGTTTTATAGGTACAGACCTTATTTTTGATTTAAACAGAAGAATGGGGATACAATTCAGCATCAACCCAGGACATAATGGTATAGAAGTATCTATTGCCTGCATTGCATATTTCAGTGTAAGAAGGAAGAATATGATATTATCCTCTGAGATATTGTAACCATTTGACTGTGCCTCCACAGTGCTTATGTTGGAACACCTTGGGGGGTGGGGGGGGAAGGGGCGGCGGTGTGGGTGAGAAATTTAACCCCTGGCTGAAACAGGTACAAACTTAGTGCATCAGACAACACAGTGAGGTTGAGTTATATACATGCTTTTATCAGGATTATTTCTGAGACTGATATACTCTGGTATGTCATGTTTATGCCTTTTCTGTGATACACTGGCAGGAATTTTTCATTCAGTGTGCTTGACCGTCATTCATCACTACAGGCCATTGTGAGGTTTATGCAAGATTGTAAAACGAGTTATTCATTGAAAGTGTTGGTCTTTTATTTGAACAAATTATAATGTGGAGCAGATGAATGGATGCAACAGTAAAATGGATCTTCTGTGTCAAGAGTCCAGTCTCTTCTGTTAAACTCTTTTCCTTGAACCTGGATGCCGTTGTGTATGTGCGCTGCTCTGGAGTCTCTTTGCTCCTGTAGAAAATCTGCTTTCAGGATTTATCGTAGATATATTCGCAGCTAGTTTATATGCAGTTGTTCTTATGCCAGTGTTCTCTTAACATGTATAACTGTTCTCTCCTTAAGATATTTATAGCAGGAGATCTTCCCCCCACTTGTGTCCCTCAGTCTTCTTTTGGCAAGACTAAACAAGTCAGCATTTGGCCTTTATATGTTTTTGTGTTTGAAAGGCCGTTTTTTGTCAGTTATGTAATTTCTTTGGAGAGACCTTTAAGTACACAGCCAGACTCTGTAAAAGGGGCAGAAGCTGCAGCCTTGTAATTTTTTAAATGTTTGTATTAGAAAGTTCTGGGAACAAGAAAACTTAGCCCACCAGATAGGTAGAGGAAATCCCTCATCTGCTTTTGCTGTTGATACCTAAAATAAAGGTTACAATAGTGTAAACTGTATCAGGCGGCATGGACAAAGGAAATTACAAAGGCAAATAGCTGAAGAAGTATTTAAAAGCCAAACTCAAAACCAGGAAGTTTGCAGGTGACTTAGCACATCTGGTAAATTATCAAGAGGGCAAAGGGGAGTGTTTGGCGGGGGGGAGGTTGGAGGTGCCAAGTGTGACTTTTGGAGCAGTTACGAAGAGATTTTTGGCTAGGCCAAAGCCGATGTTGGGATGATTTTGGGCAGTTTTGGGGGGCAAATTGGAGGGGATTGTCGGGGGGATTTTGGGGTGAGGTTTGTGTATGCCAAAGCAGATTTTGGGATTATCTTGAGGGCAATTTTTAGGGTGATTTTGGAGTGGTTTTGCATCAGCCAAAGCAACATTTGAGATTGAGTTTGATTCTGGGGGTGATTTTTGGTCGATTTTCGGGTCCTCTGGGAGGCAATTTTGTGATGATTTTTGGGGCAATTTGGGGGAGTATTGGGGGTGCCAAGGCCGGTTTTGGGATTATTTTGGAGTGATTTGGGTGGGGGCACGTGGTAATTTTGGAATGATTTTGGGGTTGGAGCTTTGGGGGTGATTTTGGATGGGTTTGGGTGTACTAAAGCAAATTTTAGGGTGAGTTCATGTGATTTTTGGGGCAATTTTTGAGGGCGATTTGGGGGGAGATTCAGGTGATTTGGAGATCATATTTGGAGCAATTCTGGGGTGATTTTGGCAATGACAAAGCCAATTCCTGGGTGATTGTGGGTAAAATTTGAGGTGATTTTGGGTGTGCTGAAGCAGATTTTGGAGGCGAATTTTGGGGTGGCTTTGGGGATACAAACCCATAATTGAGGGTTTAAGGGGTAATTTTGGGGTGAATTTCAGGGGTGCCAAAGTGGACTTTGGGGGTGACTTTCACTCGATTTTGAGGTCATTTTGGGGCAATTTTGTGGTGATTTTTGGGGCAACTTTGGTGGGCTTTGTGTGTGCCAAGGCCAATTTTGGGGTGACTGGAGGAGGTTTAAGATGATTTTGGTGTGATTTTTTGGGGTGAATTAGGAGGGTTTGGCAGTGCTGAAGCCAAATGTGGGGTGAAATCGGGCGATTTTTGAGATCGATTTTTGTGATGATTTTGGGGCAGGTTTGTGTGTCAGTATAGTAACTGGATGCAACGTTCTGGACCTTCAGGAATGTTTCATCTCTGTAATGGTATTTTTGGGAGAAGGATCACAAAGGAGTCAGACCCCAACCAAACCCAAGGAAACCTGCTTGAAGTTAAAAGCTGTTTAAAAAATGAGAACTTAGCAAAGAAAATGAACTTAGTTAAATGAAACCAAATCAAAATGAAAACACTTGAGTCCTGTCTTCACAAGGCTGCACCAGTCACTTGGGTCCACTTCTTCAACCACACACTGTGTGCAGCAAGTGAAAACAGGTGTTGATTTACCTTTGGCACACAGAGCTTCTACAGCAATTTGTGTTCTAGGGACACACTAAGAACAATGCAGGCCAAACACTCATGTAGGATGATCAGGGGTTAACAGGGAAAAAAGCTCTTGGATACAACAATCCTAACTCCTGGTTCAAAGGAAACTGCAAGTGTTTTGTTGGTCTGGGAGCCGGGGAAATATATGGACCATGTGGAAGTAAAAAGCAAGCTGGGCTGTAGGTTCCAAAAACCCAGTAGCTCAAAATTCTTCAAACTCATGAAGTGTGAAAGGAATCACGACAAGTCAAAGCAAGAGACTGGGTACCAGGTTTTTGTGTGGTTTAGCTAACCAAGCTTTTCACATGGCACATGGGGTGCCTGGGGTAGGTGTTCCTTACAACTCAGCCAAGGCCAGTGAGAGGGCAAAGGCATTCACTGCTCAGAGACCCTTAGTGTTATGTGTCACAGGGATCTCTGTTTACTGAACTCAAACAAGGGGAACAGTACAGAGGGAGTGATCAAGTAGTATTCTTCAAGATCAAAGTCTGGACTTCTACTTATGGTCAAGCAGACTTTTGCCCCAGACTTTAGATGGCATGGCAGATGGATCTTGGCAGAAGTATCTCTACCACCTTTTTTATATAAAAGAAAAAATTTTAAAATCCATGTGTACCCTTTGATTTCTTACTCATAAATACCTCAAACTCCTATCTCCAAAGGGGATTCTTACCAGAAAGCCATCATCAAGAACATAAAACTGTTTCATAGAAAGGATTATCAGGACTAAGTTAATTCTGCAAAAGCCATTAAAAGCCCATGGAAACCAGAATCCATAAAATGGGAAATCAAGCCCAACTTGTATTTACAAAATCTACAACTGACCAATCCCACATATGCATACAGTCCCACTGTGGCAAAGCAGATACAAATTAGAATACAGAGATTCCTCTATATTATAATTCCAACAATAATTCCTCTAGCCTCAGCAGCATGGACCTCTCCATTTCTTGCTTGCTTTCATCTTTACTGCTGTACATGGCAACTAACCCCCTCATGCAAGATGGCAAGAGATCTCTCCTCCAGGAATGCAGCTCCTTTGAGTTTTTAAGCACTCTGGATATGGCATCTGCCATGGCCCAACTGCAGAGAGATAGGTTATTGATTTTTTGTATTAATATTTTAACTTGCTTTTGTATATGTTAAAGATGTCTTACTGCCAAAGTACGAAGCAACAGACTATGTGAGGAGAGGATGCTGTTACTGCTCCCATTCCTATCACAGGGCAAACTGTGCCCTGAGGGAGGCGCACACACACACTGCCCACCTGTCTTCATTCCCTGCTCTCTCCAAAGTAGCAGGAAGCCAGTCCATTAGGTTGTGCAGCTCTTTTCTTCCTGAAAGTGGCAACAACTTTGAAAGAATGCGCACTTTCACAGTGGCCTCATGTGACACCCCAGTTCCTGAATCCCAGTGCAGAGCTCCTTTCACAGGACTTTCTTCAGGACAGGTGTGACAGCCAAGACAGCTGTTGGTAGAGCAGAGGGCACAGGTTCCACCACCTGCAGGTGTTAAACAACAACACACTAATCCCAAATCCCTTTCTAATCCAGGCCAGATTATGCAATTTCTAGGAAATTATGCTACAGCAGCTGCTAATCTGCTACAGAGAAGTGCTACAGAGAGGCTCACTTCTTTACCCATCCTCTACTTTCCAGGGTGCTGACAAGGTCTTACCACTGCTTGACCTTGTAGGTCAAGCTACAGCCCCAGTCAGCCTGTTTCCTTTGCTATTTACATTTCTGGACAATAAGAGAAATGAAATTAAAGCGATCCTCTTTTCTACAGTCGAATCTTAACTCATCATTTTGCTGGTAGAGAATTTAACACACTTGTCCATAGATGTTAACACTGTTGTGGATTGGGGAAGTTCTGGACTGCCAGCTTTAGAGGGCATTACTGCAGCCAGCCTACAGCTGGAGATTTGCTTTAAAAGAAATTTTTGGACTCTAAAAGTGAAAGCTCTAGTTCTGCAAAAACAATCTGGCTGTGGCACTGCCAGACACTCTTCTATCCGTGCCTGAGCAAAAGGTTTTACCTCCTGTACTAAACCAAGAGAAGCACAACGACAGATTTTCACATGCACTAAGCATTAAATAAGGGCTTTAAAAGAGAAATCTGGGCAGCAGTTTACAGTTGTAAGAGCACTTGGCTTCAGTCTAACAGCCAACCCTCAGAACAGCTCTTCACCTTCAGTGCTACAGAGGCACTTACTTCCAAGACAGTCACTACAGGTGAGTTTTATCACCTTTATCTATGGTGTGAAGATTCCAAGACCCTAAACAGGCAATTTGGCTTCCTGAACCACAAGCAAGGCTCAGCAGTGCCTTTACCTGTGGAAGGTCAGCTGAAACCATGCTGGTCTCTGTACTGCAAATATATGTTAACTAGTGGAAGTTAACCTCCATGTGCTTCCTGAGGTACTTCCCAGTGACACTGCTCAAGTTCGCCAGAACTTGAACTGCAGCAGGTGAGTCCTGGGGTCCTGGATCAGCATGGCCACAGTGGCCAAGGAGGTATATGAGACTGGGCAAGGTAGTGAGCCTGCACCTCGACACCAACTGTGAGAGCAAGGACTGGCTCACTTTCGAGAGCCTGAAGGAAAACTTCCTCCAAATCTTTGCTGGCTAATGCCGACATCAATGTCCCCAAAGCTTTAACGTGCTCTGTGGATAGTGGAAGTTCTCACTGGGGATGCCTTTGGCTGTAAGGAGCTGCACCAAAATTTGTCCATAGAAGCTTAACTGTTTCCCTTTTTCAGGGGATTTTTCAGATTTCTGAGCAGGCAAGCTCATCTCAGGAAGTTGCAGCATGTGATCTCCTTCAGCTGAGCTGCAGTCATGTACACGTGCAGCTCTTCCAGAGCCTGCAGCTGGTGAGACTTCCTGGGGCAGACCTGGCTTCTGTTCTTCCCCACAGTCTGCAGCTCTTCCAGGATGCTTTTCGTGATTGCTTCAAAATCCTTGGACAAACGTGTCTGTGATCTGTTGTGATGCTCTGCAGCATGGGGGCACCTGTTTTCTGCAGCTGGAGCACCCTGGAATTGAGGTGAGCTGACAGGAGTTTCACAGTGACAGGGTTCAAACCAGGCTGAGGAATGGAGCGCAGTTCCAATGCCAGGAACCAGCTCTACAGTGTAGGTTGTCTGAAAATTAAGGGGAATGTATCCTCCAGTGTCTGTAACAAAGAGAGGCATCAGTCTCACTGATTGGATAATCACAGTGCAGGGTAAAAAAGAAACTGATTCATCTGCCTATTTTCCACAGCTCATCAATTACAAGTATTGAACATGAAATTGTCTACCAGCTGGCCAGAGGATAAAAAATATTAACCAATTACAAGCACATAAATATCACTCTCCCAACATTCATGATGTGGGATTTATGCCATTACACTTAACATTCTAGACATGTCTAAGCTCATCTCCAGAGGAAAACTCAACATTCTGGGCTTCAACACATTCTACTCTCCACAAATTCACAGAACAGATGAAAGAAGGGGGAAAATTAACTCCTCAAGTCCATAATTTTCACAACAAGGCTTTACACTGGGTTGAGGGAATGTGCTTTTTTCTGCAAAGGTGTCTCTTTCAGGATCTCTCCTGACTGTGCTCTAGCTTTGGGGCGAGACTGAGGCTGATGTGGCTGGGTCACATCTCCAGACAGTAGTTTTGCAACTGCTGGACCACATGCTCTATGTTCCTAAGTTCTCCTCCAAGAACAGCACCTCTCTTTTTAGCAAAACTATTCCCTTAGAGAATCAATCAAATCAAAGTTTACTAACAGGTGCCTCTGTATCAAGGGATTTGGTACCTTGTCATTTGAAGACATTTCTGTCATCAGAGTCTCCTCATCCATAAAGAGATCCAGCTCGCCTTGATGCTCTTCCTGTTTCTGCTGATGATCCAGCTTTATTTGATTGCTCTGGCAGAACAGGATGATCAGCAGAGATGTCCACATAGAGGTCAACGAGTTGAGGACACAAAGTTTTACCAAGCTATGAAAATAAAGACATCTTGGAAGTGAAGAGGAGGATGGGAGCAGAAGGGTAATTATCCAACAGCAATAGGAGTTAAATAAGAACTACTTAGATTTCCACCTCTTCTAGAGGAAGGAACCACTTCCTTATGTAGAAACATGTTTCTAAGAGAAGTCTCGGGTTACCAAATAAATATTGATAGATTTTCATTTACACCGTGACATTTGGAGTTACACAGGCCAGTGAATTTTACTCTCTTAGTTCTCAGGAGCAGTATTAAAATCTTGAGTTTATTTGCACTCACACCCATCAGTAAGGTAACACATGCAAAGTAAATTCAAGATTCCTCAATAATCAGAAGAACTGACATTTGTTTACAAATTAGGTGCAGTTTTGTATGGTGCTGTGTAGCCTGAGAGCCAAGGACAGAAAAAAGAGCTGCAGAACTGGAAACATAAGTTTTAACAATGAAATAATTTATGCCTTCTACATTAAAATAAACCAAACATAACCACCACATTATTGTGATATTGCTCTTACACTGCTGAAATTCTCCACAGTGGATTTCAGGTATAGCAGCACGTGCTTTATTCCCAACAAAAGCTGCTCAGGTGGGAGCTAGGAAGCCAAGTATCTCAATTTTGTCAGAACAGGTATTGCTTCCTCTCTCATAGGCTCTCTTTAGCGAAGTGGTAAATACAGAATCCAGTGCCACAGTAGCTTCTTCACTTACATCCTCGTGGGTTTTGACCTGTTTAAAATGAAAAAAAAAAGTGTAAGAGAAAAACAGTGGTGAGTACAAAACAAAAATCTCTTCAACGACCTTTGGTTTGAGATGAGCTCTGAACTGTACCTGGGCTGAAGCTCCAGGAGCCCAAATGTGCAGTCCTGATTGAACAGAGCTGTCCAGCAAGGTCCCCAGGGGAATATGCAGTGTTCACTGCTGGCCTTACAGAAAAACTCACCAAACCCAGCCCAGGGGGCCTGTGATCCCTCCCCACGTGGTGGGAATTCCAGGCACTGTGAACTGAGGCCTCAGCATGCACCGGGCTCTGCTGCACCTGCTGAGGAGTCTGGGTACCACCACTGAGCCCTGGAATCATCTCGAAAACACCACAAAGATCTCTTGTGTCATCAGAGAAAAGCCCTGGAGCAAGTTTGTGTCCCAACACTATCAACAAGAAATACAGAATTAGCGCAATAAAAATGCTCTTTCTGATGGAAATGTAGTCTCTATAAACTAGGAGGTTTTTATACAAATACTGGCTCAAGAATTTAGTGACCTCAGGTACTCCATACCACAGGTTCCTGAGATTGCTTTGGTATCCAGAATTTATAGGATATGTTAAAATGGTAGACCTGAGGATACTCAGCAATTTCCAGGGACTTGAGATCTTTATCATAGAGCTGGAACATCAAGCAGAGAGCAAGGGGTTCTCTCTGAAAGTTCAGGAGGTCAGTGAAAACAGCAACAAGGCACTCCACAATGTATGCTCCTAGAAAAGCAAAAATAAAATTAACTATTGACATGAGCACAGACACTGGGGCAGCCCTCCTTACTCTGGGCCTTGGGAGCAGCCCACAGAGCATCGCGCAGGAAAGTACTGAATAAGGTCAAAAAGTGTTTGTAGACCTAGACAAGTGTTCCTGACCACTGAGGTACCTGAAAAATCCTCCACACATTAGTTCTTGCTGAAGTAAATAATCCAACTTCACTGTGTTGTCCTAAACATGCCTGTATTTTAACAGGAAAAGACCCCTGCCAAGCACTACCTCAGAGAAGAACTGATTTGTACTGGGGTCACACACCCCATCAGAACTGGGACTTTCAGTCCACCCCAGATGCTAGTCGACCTCTGAAGCTGTCCTCAAATTGAATTGAAAGAGTACTCACCAACTGACGTTGTGTCCCCACCTGGGCTTGTTGGAGAGCTGTGGAGATCCCATCTTGGTGACCTGCTGCACTTTCAGAATGGTGGGGAGAGGCTTTTCATTTGGTATCTTCACACGGGACTGCCCCGTGCTGCGATGGAAGTTTTTTTGCTGCTGGTGGGGCTGCTGATGACAAGACTGCGCACAGCTGTGCAGTGTCCATGGCAATCAGTACAGTTCAATGGGTTAGACCTTTTCGCAGACTGCTAGCTTTTTTGTCTTTTCTGTTCTGGGCAATCCTTAAAGAAGTGTCCAGGTCCCCCACAGTTAAAGCATGTTTGGTTCTGCTTGGCTGCTATTACAGCAAAGGGCCCAGCGACTCCATCAGCTTTTGTCACAGCTTGCACTATGAAGTTATCTGTTAGAGCGTGCTTGGTACATGCTTCTACCATCTGGTCAATGGTGAGGATTTTAAATCAATGGCTAAGGATTTTAAAATGTCCTTACATTGTTGATCAGCATTAATCAAGGCCATTTTATTTAGTATCTCTTTTCTTGCTTCAGGACCTTCAATCTGCTTTTCTAGGGCTATTTTAAGTCTATCAACAAATTTTATAAAAATTCATTTACCCCTTGCTTTATATTGGCAAAGCTTTGTGACTGTGTGGAGTCATCTGGTGTCAAAAAGAAAGTAGTTTTTGCCACAATAGCGATATCTTGCAACATAGATTCCGGGATATGGGCTTGGTCCTGAGGTCTTTGGAAGACACCTTCTCCTTCTATTAGTTGAATGTCTAGGTTAAGTTTATTTGGATCCCTGGCATATATGTACAATAATATAAGATGATGTTTTTCCACTTCCTTTCCCACAGCATATATTCAGCTGGGGAGAGGAGGCAATTGGACAGATTTTTGATGTCATGGGGAACCAGGGTGTAAGCTGAGTAGGTCACTTACAAAAGGTTTTTGAAAAAGTGTGAACCCCGGCCATGTTCCTTGGCTGCCTTCCTTCAGTTCCCTATCAGGGATTGACTCCCATTTATTTAGTGCAGGTGTTCTTCTGCCCCGTTTAAACACCACTGGGAAGACTGAGATTTTATTAACTAATTCCCACTCCCCTTTTCTGGTGGCTTCCCTTTGGGTTATGGCCCAGTGATCCTCAGACTCTGTGCCATTGTCTGAGTCTGAGGAGTCACTGCTTTCATCCTCTAAAGAGGATGGAGGGTGCTTGGTTACAGCACGGGGCTACTTCGGGTGAACCAGCTGAGTGCTGAGTGGCAGAAGAAGCCAAGATGACTTCCTTCTGGTTGCTGTCATCATCCCTTACGGTCTCCACACCCTGAGAACTGGAAGGGGCAAGAGAGAAGCCAGTGCCAGAAACGGTGGAGGAGGGGGGAACCACCCGAGGTAGGAGGAGGGGGCACCACCTGAAGTAGGAAGGGGGTTCCCGGTGGAAGGGGATGTGACATCACCTGATGCGACAGAGGGGTCCAAAGCAGTTACACCCATCAACGCAGCAGGAGGGGAGGAGCCAGGCATGGGGCAGGACACAGGACAAGGTGGAGAAGTGGCTTTGAGGGGGTGACCATTTTGTGAAGCAAGGGCGGGAAAACCTGGAGGAGGAGAAAATGACATGACGGGGATGACCACATGGCTGACCACATTGCCAACGCCATTTCGTGGGTCATTTACAGGGGAATGGTATAACTGGGTAAGGGGGAGAAAGCATGAGGGCTAGGGGACAGCCCAGGACAGCATGGCCAGTGCCGTCCTGAGAAGGGGACAGAGGAGACCGGGAGATGTCAGGGAAACAGTAGCAGCCCTGCACCGGCTGGCTGGGTCCATCTCCTGATTTCCCCTGAGGAAGGGAAGAGGATTTAGGGGAGCGGGGGGAAGATAGCGGTGTGAAAAACAAGGTTCACTTTCCTGATAAAATTTAAAAATGTTTAATAGAGACAATAAGAGAAATAAAATAAAGCAAAGAAATAAATACAGTCGACCAGGTGTCTTGGCATGCTGTCAAGAGCACACTGGTGTCTTGGAACCACCCCTTTTTATACTGTTCTTCATGCATAGACTTATGCACATTCACTTTTCCAGGAACTGCTCTGCACAGTCACTCCTTGGGTCCGTCAAGCATAATCCCACTTTTATTCAGTTCTTATCATCTTTTGATTTGGGCCTGGGTCTCTTTTCCACAGGCGGAGAATGCAAATAGTCACTTAGGCCTCTTTCGGAAGTTATCTTATCTATTCAGGCAGCTGAAACACACTACATTTAAATTCCAAACTACAGCAAAGAAAAAACCTTATACATCTATTCAGGCAGTTAAAACTGAACATTAAAAAAAAACTACAGAAAAACCATCATACTTATAACATTCATTCCAATATTTGCGAAAAGCCAACAACAAAATATGTATTTATAACAATGGGGAAGGGGTTTCAAACTGGGGTCCCAAACGCTTATCATTCTTAACTGCTTTAACGATAAGATCAAACAAAGGATAGAATTTCCGAATTGAAGGATCCCCACTAACTTGTGAAAAGTACAGCTTTTTCTCACAGCATCCCAAAAATCTTTAGAAATAAATGAATGTCTAGAAACAGAAGGAAAATACTTGAGCACCTAATGAATAAAATGCTTTAAATTCCCCGTAGAAAAATAAAAATCTTCCCCAACCAGGGTAGCTTTAAGTTGGAGACAGACTTCCCTCTGTGGGTGGGTGAGTTTAGCACCCATCCCCACACTTTTCCCTTCACCAGAGAGGAAAAAGAAACAAAAAGGACAGAAAGGGTGACCCCAAGTTTTCTAGTCACGAAGCACTGGCTCAAAAGCTCTCAGGGAAGGTCCTTCGTCTGCCAACCGGTCTCCTCTTTCCCTGAGGACGTTTGCTGGTCACCCTTCAGATCCCCCAATAAAACGCAGGGGTCTCCTCGGGGAATGGTTGCTCCGAATGCGGCTTAAAATCTGGCAGCACGGGGCTGCTGGAGATGCTTTCTGGAACACTCTGAAATTGTCCCAGGTCGAGCAGCCAGATGTCACAGACCACTGCTAGCCAGGCAGTGGCGGGGTGAGGAGCAGCGATGCCACTACCATTCCCAAAGCATCTCCCGGAGAAGGCACTTGGAAGCACAGGCACACACACATGCACTCGCAGCACTCACACCCCCTATAGCTCCGTGATAGTCACGACGGCAAAGAAGCAGAAAGGGTCTTTGTATAGAGATCCACGTAGGCTTATTCCACACGTGAAGGGGTCTAGGGACGAAGACACAGACACGGGAGGGTCCAGGCTTTACATAGAGGGTCGGGGTGGGGGGGGGGGGGGGGAGGGGAACAGCATACCAGGGTCCAATGGGCTGAGGGCTCAGGGACAGGGGCAAAGGACTACAGCCAGCGGGGTACAGAGGGGTGGAACACTGCAGCAAAATAGGGCCAATGGGTGAACAGTGAAGGGAGAATATTCTAGAGAAAGTACATATAAAGAATAAAGGAGGTGGGGAGACAAACTGGGATACATCTGCATGAACAAAACACCTTGGGAGATTTAGCCACCTGCTCACCCTAACTAAGAGAACTCTTTAATTTAGGGCATATCCTTCTTGGAGGGACTGCAATGGACCTTACTTCTTTAAGCTTATGGGCTTCCACAGACCACCAAATACACACAGAGGACTGAGTGAGGTGCTGTGGGCTTGGCAAGTCCTGCTCCAAGCCCACTTGGTGCCCCTGTGACTCCAACACTTACCTCAAGGAGGGTGGTAGAACTTGGCAACATTTGCCACCAAAGCTTCATTTCTGAATAAGTTTTCTTTAGAAAATGCATCCATTTCCTACTTAACAGTGCAGTCCTCTCTCCCTGATCTCAGGAAGAGCTGCCTACAGCCATGGAAACTACCTTCCTCTCCTGATCTCCACACTCTGCCCTTATAACACTGTGTCACTGAAACCAACTACTTCCAGACCAAGGTTGGCCATGCAGGGACACTGCCTCTTCTGTTTAGGGGCAGGGAAAAAGGGCAGAAGCATCTATAGAGCTTCAATGCCTCTCTTGAGCAGGAAACACCTCCTTCTGCATCTCCTTCTGCTTGCAGGAAAGATAATAAAATGTCTCAAGGCAAAAAATGATAAATGGTAAAAAATTATTAAAAATGGGTCAAAATGATGCCATTTTCACTCCACTGATAGAAATGACACATAAAACAAAAAATATCTATCTGTACCTGTTCCATTTTCAGACTGAAGCAACATTATATTCCTGGCTTCTAACGCAGCAGGGACAAGAGCACTGAAGGGAAATGTTTGGATAATCATGTCTTCAGTTAAAGAGAACCCAGTTTCTTCGTCTAAGTCATCACTGCCCTCGATCAGGTCATCTAATAGGTGAAGAAAAAAAATCTAAGCAGATGATCCAGACTACCAGACTAACTGAAAAAACAACAGAAGTAGAATGAAACACTCCAGGAACACAAGTCATCTTTTTAATTCCTAAAAAGAAAAAAAAAAAAAAAAAAAAAAAAAAAAAAAAAAAAAAAAAAGTCACATTGGTCACACAATACTAGGTTAAGTGCAACACAAAAATCACAGCTGAACTTTGCTCTGCTTTTCAGTGCTGCTGTCCAGTGCATCTGTGGATACCCCTGGATCTCTGGAAGTGTCTGTTATAAATTCCAGCCAATCTAAATTTTATGCATCAAGACTTTATTAAGAAAAAGAATAAGCAAGTAGTGCTGGGTGCACCGGGGAGTCACCACTCAAGCACCAGCAGACAGTATGAGTACAGAAGTTCTCCCTGTTTATGGAGTTTGAAGTTCCTATTTCCTTGGAATATACTCCTCTTTTCTTTGAAGGAGAGCTCCTATTCCTTCAGATTTTTCTCTTCTTTTGTTTCTCCATTTTGACATAGAAATCCTATTTCATCGGAATCTCGTTTTTCATTTCTTGGGTTTGATGTAAGTTTCTATTCCTTGGAAGCATCTCCCCTGTTCAGTGTCCTTTTTCTGACCTCTTTTCCATGCACAATTTAGTTATATTATTCACAAAAGCAATTATGATTTGCACTATGGCTACAAAAAATGGTTGCAATTTATAATAGTCTGTAAAAGCAAATACATGGGACATAGTCATATATTGTTCAATCATCAGGTTCTATAATATAGTTCTTGTCCCTATGGTCCTTAATGCTAATTTACAATCTGCACAATAACGTGTAACAATATGCCTTTTACACGAATCACACCTACATTCCTGACAATTCCTCCTTTTCCTTTTTGTTCATTTCATTGATTCATGTTTCTGATTCTAATTTGAGAACCACCAGCCATGCTGCCTGTAGCGTGGGGATAGTCTGGGTTTTCATTACCTTTAATGAATGAGCTTTCCCTCAAGTAGCTTTCTCAGGATCTAATGGTATGGCAGATATTTGCATCCCTTGGATTACAGAATGGATTATCTGAATAAGGCATAGAATCATACATGGTAAAAACAATCATTTCAATAGTGAACATAAAATCATAAATTCTATCTTTTTACACCAAGCCTCTCCGATTAATTGGTTCCACCAATTATCTTTCAAAATTGAATTCGTGTTGAACTGGTACATGTGCAACCTTTTTCATTTCATTTGCAATTTTAGTTATTGCTTGTCTATTATCATCAATTTCTAAGCAACACTCTGAGATATTAAATTTTCTGCAAAATCCCCATTCTTCTGCTAACAAATAATCTAATGCTAATCAGTTTTGATAGACAGCTGCCCTGGTTTGTGGTAATTGCTTGGCTACTAATTTTAGGGCTTCTGCTGTGTGATTAGTTACTATTTCTACTACTGCTTGTAGTCTAATAATCCTATTTAATATATAAATTGGGTTCGATAACCCCAACTGCCATCTTGGGCCCATGTTGCTGGATCATAATATTCTATGATTCGTTCTGGGGGCCTTTCATCATCATTCCATTTCTGTTTGCCTCCAATTCTAATTTTTTTTTAATTTATTTATTTAAAGTCTGATATAAAGGACCCCTAGTTGTCTCCCTTTATCTCTGGGTAATAAGAAAAATGCTGGTGGTATAATTCCAATGGTACAGGTACTTTTCCAATTCTTTGGTAGTTGGTTGTAAGCCTTCTTACCACAAATATAAAACAATCCATCAGGTGCTTTATATATGGTTAAGGTGTTACCAGGGTAATCCCAAAATTCTCACAAATCTGGTATTTTAGTATATGGATTAGCATTACTGTGGTTTCTCCATCACTGAGGTATGTTCATTGTACAACTATTAGACTAATA
This sequence comes from Sitta carolinensis, assembly GCA_032173965.1. Lineage (NCBI taxonomy): Eukaryota > Metazoa > Chordata > Aves > Passeriformes > Sittidae > Sitta > Sitta carolinensis. Next base: position 52,603,638 of record CM063284.1, on the reverse strand, counting down.
CTCTTGAGGTGGCTTAGGCCACTAAGTTACCTTTCTAGAGGTAGAGTTAATGGTAAATATCTACTCGCAGGGAGTATGTCTCAAAATTTAGCAAATTGTTTTCCTTCCTGTGAAATACATATTTGTCTTATTACTTCGTTGCTTAAGACCCATCCATTTGGCCTTATAATATTAGAAGTATGATTCCAATTTAATAATTGCAGCGTTAAATTCTTTCTCTTCTCCAGGCCTACTGTTCTGTCATTTGGGACCTACTACAAATCCATGTATGACACATGATGACACCATTAACGCTATAATAATTTCATGCATAAGGTTGATTATTATGAGGTTCATTCTAATGGTGGGTAAATTTTGTCCCTCTAAGGTTTTTTTTATTTGTTCGTATAGAGATGTTTTGGTATTCTTAATGGGGGAACCTGCCTTTTTTAGGTTGATGGTAACATTCTTGACTAACTCCTTTCTGTATTTATCTTGTAGTCCTCCATTGTTATGATAGCCTAGCCATCCTTCTTTAGTAAGGATGCATCCTTCTTTACCTACTCCTTTAGTAAAGCAAACGTATGTTTCTCCTCATGGGCAACTCTGATATGCTGTAGGAGCCCATCCTCCTAACCCTTGATTAACAGCTACCCAATAGCTGCTTCCTAAATAGTTTCCAATTTGCATTTATCATAACAAGCTGCATTAATATGTACATGTGTTGAAAAGGTGTAGCGTGTCATGCGCCCCATTTTAACATTTTGGTAACACTTTGAGCATGGATTGGAAATCCCACTGGGTATCAGACCCATTCCTATGAGTAATGTTATTCCCCACCATATTACCCCTCTGCTGTTGTCCCTGAAATAAGCCTTCTGATTTGTTTTAGTATAGTGGAGCCAGTTCTCATGAATTGTAAGATAAACAAGAATCATGTTTGCATTCCTTTGTATAAGATATCATCTCATGGACTTCTCAAGTGACCAGTGAAGATGGAGAGGTGGTAACTTCTCTGTCCAATATCTGATCACTGTCCAGAAACTTATATATACGAGGTCAACAATAAACTAGAGACTTCTTCCTTTCTTCTTCTCTGCCTGAACACCTGTTGTGTGTGTTACTGTGTGTTTATATCTGCATCACAGTAACACTCTGCCTCCTACCAGACTGCCCCTGGCAGCAAGGTAATTAATCTTCTCAGCAGCAGGGATATTCCTCAGGGGATCCATGGGACGATTATTTGATCTCATGCATCTTTTTACAGGCATCCCAGACCCTTGCTTTTACAGGTTTGGTTCTGCACAGCACTTTACTTAACCTTTGGCATGTCACCCTGAGAATCAAAGCCTTCTGATTTGTTTTCATAATGGAAATGTACTTTCCCATAAATTGTAAGATAAACAAGGATTGTTTTGCATTCTTCTGTGAAGGATGTCAGAGGATGGACTTCTGGTTTGACCAGTGGGGTTGGAGGGGTAGTAACCTCATTGGCGAATCCCTGGTCATTGTCCTGGAAGTTATAAAAGCTGAGATCAATAATAAACGTTCCTTCTTTTGTGTGTGACACCTGTGTGTGTTAGTGTCATTCCTTTTGTGTCCCACAGCAACACTGGAACTCTACTCTAATTACTTCTGTTTTTTTTATTTAATTTACCTCTAACTCCGTGTACAAACAGGTCCCACCACCTTCCTGAATATAGTTTAATTATTCCTATTTCTACTGCCAATATTAAGATCACCTCAGTTAAGAAGTGCTTAAGTCTCTTACAATTAGAACAAATTCCTTGACAGAGATAACCTCTTCTGCAATGATAGTACCAATTCTCTCTACAATAGTGACACTTAATGCACACAAAGGGTAACATTTGCATCTATCCTCAGAACAGGTTATTTTGTACCCCAGCATTGATTACTCTGTTGAAGCCTCAGCCTTAATTTTTCAGGAGTGGAAGTTATTTTCTAGTCTTCAATCTGCACAAGTCCTTTTACTTGAGAGGTGTGAGTCCAGCCCTTCTCGGTAGTCTTTACAGTGGTTTCTCTGGTCTGAATCAATTACTTCTATCAGTCTGAATCTGGAAATAATACATTTTAACAATTGTCCTGCTAATTTTCAACTTTAGGCTTTTAAACCCCTTTTCACTTCTTTAGATAAAGGGTATTGTTCTACTTGAATGGGGTTCTCTGGATCCCAAATTTTGATGCAAATAGGTTTGATATTTAATTTTCCTATTTTTCTCTTTTTCTATCATATTTTTAAATTTATTCCCTTTTCATCCTGTTAAGTCAACTTATATAACTTAACAGCAATTGATTTTTCAACTACAGTCAAGTTTATTTTCATTGTTATAATCCAATCTCTATCCAACAAATTAATTCTGCTTCTGGTATTAGTAATAGATTTCTTAAACAAATTTTAGTCTCTATTCAATTTCTATGTTTATTTATTATGGGGACCTTAAAGGGTCCCCCCTTTGCTCCAATCACTAAATTGGTTTCTTTGTTTATTTTGCACTCTCTGTTCTGTAGAGTGGACCTTTCTGTTTTAATATCAACTAAGAATGTTACTTCTTCCCTTTGGGGTCTAGTTTTAGTTTTTTCAAGGGTTTGGTAGATGTTCTTATCCCCAGGATATACAGCTCTTGACACTCATATTCTTTCTTAAACTTTTTTTTTTTTTTTCTTTTCCACCCTTCATCATCCTCCTCTTACCATTTCTTTTCACATATTCTTTCTTTCTACAATAAAAGCATTCAACCCCCACTCCCCTGTCTGGTAAGAACCTGGGGGCAGTATCATCCTTTTCTCTTTATGAAGGTCCTTTTGATTTTACCGGGTTTTTCTGTTGTTCTTTTTGTTGTGTTTTCCTCGTTGTTGGAAATATTCTGGCTTTTGCCTTCTGTAGTTTTTGGGTGTTTTGGGGTTTTTTTTCCCTCATCCCTCTGAATGTAGACCTTTTGAGCTTTCCACAGTAATTTCTGCAATCTTCTATTCTGCTAATCACCAACTTTGCCAATTTCTTCCTAATATCTCCCTAAGATCATGTCAGAAACTGAGCTCTCAACAAAGCCTCCCCCACTGGGGACTCACGACCTATTCCTGAATACAATTGTAAATCTTTCTCTTAATCTTTTTAGCTAACCCATTGGGGACTCGCCCATCCCCTGATGTTCACACAACCTCACCCCCCTGCCCTGGTGGCCTGTAATGCCGTTGCTCTCGCTCTCTGTGGCCACCATCGCTGCGCTGCGTCACAGCCCCAGGAAGGATGAGCTCTCACTCAGCAGTTTGTCCCGGAAGTGGGGAGCTACAGAGGGTTCACTGAGTCTGCATTTAGGGGAACAAAGGCCACCGCGACTATGACAACAATGCTGACCCTCGCCTGGCCACAAGGGGAAAAAAGGATCGGGGCTGCCGAGGAAAACTGCTTCTCTCGCCAAAACTCCACCGCCTTTCCCCCTTCAACCAACGCACAGCCGCCACCGGGGCTGCCGACCTCAGACAACAGGTCTGCAGACAGCCCCCCACGCTGGGGGGATGCATCCCAGGGGTGAGGCCCGCGCCTTGCCTCTCAGGCCTGTTTTTTTTGTTGTTGTTTATTTTTAATGCAGTAAATAGAAAACTGGGGAGATATTGTATTTCTTCCAAAGTATATGTATTACCTCTTAGAAAGTGGTCTAACCTTTCTGAGACTCCTAGAGGATCGTCTAAAAGACGATCCATTTTAAAGGCCCTAATATCTCCTGAATTCAATGGAAAAGCTACAAAAATGATTCCCACAAAGTTCCTTCTAAGTGGGACTTCTCATAAAGAAAAAGGAGTTTATTATATTCTTCGTCCTCCCCCTCCCATTTGCGAATTATTTTAATTCAGGTTCTAGCTGCAACAGGGGAGAAGGGGAGTACATTAGGGAGATCCCTATTTCGTGGTAGAGTAGAATAAAAAATTTAGCCTTTACACCGTTGCTTACAATGGATGCAAATTAAATAACGGCTTCAGTGATTCTTTCTCCTTCTCTCCTTTATTAAGAGAGAAAAATGAAGACACACAGCGGCGTGCGCTTTCACCCCTTTTCAGCGCCTTGTACTGCTCACTAGCACCGTACGCTGAGCACGCTACTCCCTCAGCTTCAGGTACGTGCATATGCTTTTGTTCCCGCGGCGTGCAAAGTGTCTCTCTTGCTCTCGCGCAGCGAAACGGCACGGGAGGGAAGCGCTCGCTGCCTTAAGCCCTTCTGCGCCCGACACAGTCACCGCGGCTCACGCAAGGTGACCGACGAGAAAGAAGCAGGCACGACGTGTTTTTAATCCCGCGCGTCTCTTCTGGGCGCGGCATCTCGCCGGGCTCTCAGTCTTTGGCGAGGAGGCAATTTGCCGCCGTCACTTCCAGCGGCAAAGAAGCGTGCAAAGAGCGCGGCGGCTCGCTGGCGCTTTGCAGGCTGCGCCAGAAAGAGGACAACTCGTTGTATTCGCGCCAGAGTCGTGGGTCAGAGAGGGAAGCTCCGAGCAAACTCCGTGTCTAGGCGCAGTTCGGAGACGGAGCAGAGGAACTTTGCCAGTAGGTTCAGACGGCAAGAAAGGCGGAAGGCGCCGGTACGTACGTACGTAGGACGGTACGGTCGCCTTCCCAAGGAAAGTGCGCGAGCCCGGCGTGCTGCGGCAGAAGCAAGAGCCAGGAGCTCTCGGCCTCCGCCACAGTGCTGCGTGCAAAGAGCGGCAGACGCCGACTCGCCCCCGGAGAAGGAAAGCGCCACACGCCGCAGAAGGAAGCCGCAGAGCACCAGGGCTGGGCGTGCGCGGCGTAGCGGCCGTACGGGAAGCGTGAGGGCCACCGGCCTGCGAGCCGAATCCCACAGCGGCAAGCCGCAGGGAAGCCTTTCAACGAGAGCTACTTGTGCTGCTAGGCGCTCCTCTTGCAAGCCGTCCTGTTGGAGAAATTGCGCTCGCCCGAATCTCCGAGATGCAGAGCACACGGCCCTACCTGCAGTGCAGGAAGGAAAAGACACAGCGAGTGCGCGAGTTGCATGTGAAGGAGACGGACAAAGCAGCAGGTGCTGCCCAGCTCGGGCTTTTCTTGCTCCGGCTTTTTGCTAGGAGGGGGGCTGCGCAAAGCTGGCAAGCGAGCTGCGACACCAGAAAATGTACCTCTCTGAGAAGGAAGGCACAGAGAAACAGGGCGCTGTGCGCTGCTTCAGAGCTCTTTGGAGAACGCGGACTTTAAAGACGCCTTCTCTTCTGCCACCCCTCTACAGCACTGACGGCGTAAGGAAAGTTCATCGGCACGTTTGGAGATGAACTTGAACAACTGCGCGTTCCTTTTTCGAGGCAGCAAGAGCGTGCTCCGCTGCTTGCGAGCGTGAAGCCGCTTTCGCCGGAAATTCGCCCTTGGCTCCGCTGCTCCGAGGAGCCCGGCGCTGTGCCGCTTCACTGCTCGCCGTGTATGTGCTGTGGAGGCAACTGAAGGTCATCCGCTCTACGTATATTTTTTTACTTTTCAGCGTTTTTACTGCCTGCTCCCTTGCTGTGTTAAGCACGGTATTCCCTCAACTTTAGGTACACTCATATCGTACTTTTTCGTTGAGTCTGAACTTTTCAGTGTTCAGAATAGTCCTCTGCTTTTCTTGGAAAATTTATGAAGTACAGGAGTTTAAGAGGAATGATCAGATATTTGATGCTGGATGCAAAAGTAGAATTTTGGGCTTTCAGAATGGGCATTCAATAGGTAAAGATTGAGTAGATTGGGAATGTCCTCTCCTTCTTCTTGCTCTCTATTTTCTGTTTTGATGCTGGGACTTTTCGGTTGGTTTTTAGTAGAGACACTCTGTCCTGGGTATTGGAATATTATTGTAAACATATATAGTTTTTAATATAAGAAGATAACACCCGCCCAAGAGCAGCCAGTCTGTGAGTCTGGAGTTTGCTTATCTCCGCAGGTCAGAGAAGGAATGCAAGAGATAAGAAAAAATCACTTTGAAAATCAGAACTGACGAATCTTGACATCTTTTTGTGACACGGGGCTCGAAAACAAGAGACGTTTTATGACCTCGGGGTCCTGAGAACAACAGAAACCCGAGATGAACTGTCTCTGTTGCTCTCATCAGTGAGGTGAGACAGGAGATGCACCCATCGCATTAGAAGTCTTTCTATGCCCAAGACATTCAAGACGCCGACACAAACTGATTGATGACAAAGAAGCATGCATGGCATGTTTTTATCCCAGGACTTTTTTTCTGTGTGCGACATCCATCAGAGGCTTTAGTCCTTCGCAAGGAGATAATTTACGTGGTGCTTTTTCAAGCAGAAAATAAGTGTACAAAGATTGCAGGGGTTTGGTAGCGCTTTCTCCAGGTTATTAAATCATATGTACATTTACTTTTTTTCTATGTTGGTACACACTTTTCTTTCAAATGTTTTTACTTCATTTAGTGAGCAGGAGTTCAGAGCTCTGTGCTAATGTTACAGTTCCTCCTTCATAGGAAAGTGAAATGGCTTAATAAGAGCAGTAGTACTGGGGCGATCTGATAAGCATGGCTGGAAAGGTGGGAGAAAAGCACTAATACAGAAGAAAGCTGAGCCAAAAGCAGTGGGATAATATGTGTTTTTCCATAAATCTTCATTGCCAGAGGTTGGGCTGCCTTTACTTCAAGCCACATCAAGGAAATTGTACCTAAATTAAACTTCTCTATCAAGCTTCTGCTATGGAATTACATATTGAGGATTCACGTAGGTAGAGCAGCTTCTCATTCTTCGAAGTTGTTCACATAAGAAAACAGGCAATGGTGGTCAGAATTGAGTTTGGATGTGTTTCATATCTTAATGCAGAGATGCCTTTCACCCTATGGAGAAAGGAGTCAGTTGACGGACAGCTGTGGCTGTCAGGAAAGACTCAGGGGAATCTTTGAGTCAACAGCATACCTGTGTTATCTGGGTGTTTCTGGACACAGACAGGAGCTGATCCTATCTACAACGCTGATCTGTTTCAGCCTTCTTAAGCAGGACATTACCTTCATGGGCATATTTCTTTTACTCTCCATTCATTTGCCCAAGACAATTATCTTGGATGAGGGGACATTGATTCACGGAACTCTTCTGTGCAAGACTGTAGCTTCTCCCATCTTCCATCATTGCCATTTTGACATTTTTTCCTCCGCATTCATATTTCTCTACTTTACTAAGTTGAGCAGTGAGGTTGAAGCATGTTCACATCCTACCCTACAAAATAATGTTGCCAGCCAGTGTTTCATACATAAATGTTTTTAATAATTCTGGTTGCCCACAGCAAACTATTTGAGGGATGTATTACCCATTTCACTTCCTCTTTGTAAGCACAGATCTTATCTCAGATTGAGACTGGTACTAAAGAGAAAGAGTGAGTGCTGAGCAGTATACATTTTGTCCTATATATACACACATGGTTTTTAATGTGTGGCAGTGAAGCTTAACATGTATACATGAAATACATACTTATTTCTTTTCTTGAATTGGCTGCTTTCAGATTTCCAGTGGGCTGCATTTCTGTTTAACTCTTTGTGCCTTAAGGTGGTTTTATAGTGGTTTTCAATGTCATTAAGAATTTGTATAAAGTTGCGAAAGTTTAATTGTGTAAGGCATCTTAGATTCACCCTATAACAGGGAAAATATTTAATGTCTTTTAACTGCAGGATTATCAGCCAGACCTCCACTCTTGAGGCTGTTTCTGTTCCACTCTGAGTGTGGGTAAAGCTGACAATGAGGTGTTCTTACCTTGAGCTGTAGGAAGTGGCTGTTGCAGTCAGTGTTCTTGAGCTCAGTTACAAGGGAAGTGACATATCAGTAAGACTGGGAACAAACCATGAGCTGTGAGGAACATCTGTTTTTCTGCAGCTCCATGAATACGGGGATCTGTGTGCATACACACAGATCATTGTGAACAGCTGCTCTGTTGGCACGGAAGGGGCTGCTTGTGGAAAGAATCATCTCCTTGGACCTTGTGGGCTTTCCCAGTCCCCACTCTCCAGTACGTACTGGCTGCCTTTGTAGTGAGGGAGCATGGCTGCTGATTGATCAGATGCAGGATGCTGAAGGAATAGAAGGGCAGATATTTCTACAAAGTTCTTATCTGTGGTTCATGGAAGAGCCATGAACTGTATCAATAGGAGGGGTGTAGAAGTGTCAGTGAGGTGGACGGTTGGGATGGATGGAGATGAGAGATCTCTGACACCAGGTCTTGGAACTTGCAGTTATTGCAAAGGGCGTGGGTGCAGAGTGTTGCCCCTGAAAATTAGCCTCTGATTTGTTTTGGTATAATGGAGTCAGTTCTCATGAATTGTAAGATAAACAAAAATCATGTTTGCATTCCTTTGTGAAAGGATGAACTTCTCAAGTGACCAGTGGAGATGGAGAGGTGGTAACTTCTCTGTCCAATCTCTGGTCAGTGTCCAGAAAATTATATAACAAAGTCAACAATAAACGAGAGAGTTCTTTCCTTCTTCTCTGCCTGAACACCTGTTGTGTGTGTTTCTGTGTGCTTCCTCTCTGCGTCACAGTAACTGTAGAAGCCCTGCTTGGAGCTGCCAGACGTGGCTCAGAGCAGGCCTGAAAGACAGCGAGGAAAGAGAGAGATAGAGCAAGAGAGAGAGAGAATGCTACTGCCGAAGTTCTCGTTACAATATAATAAAACCTTTTTTGTGCTGAATATTTTAATTTTCACTAACCAATCTAGTACAAGATACAAATCATAGAGCATTTACATACAGCCTATAAGAATCATTACATTACTATACTGTGTTCCATTTTAAACTCTAAAAAGTACTCTTTGGACCCTTTCTGCTAAACTAGTGGAGTCTTCTCTGACCCTTGGTTCTGTCTGCAAGCAGAGGGTATTGTTTAATCCTAAGGGGATTACCTTCAGCCGGCCATACTATTGTTTTCCAGCTGTTTAACAACTAAGGCTTGGTATCTCAAAGCTTGCTTCCATTTCAATCTCGCTTATAGTTTCTATATTCTCAAAATCTTTTGCCAGGCAATCATATTTATAAGGTTTTCCTCTTTCATCTTCCCCAACATCAGGGTAGGTCCAGGCCTAGGCCTTCTTTCATTTGTTGTAATAAATGGCAAAGTCCTAACGAAAAAGCACAGCCTTGTCTCCTCTTTTTGCTGTATTCAGCTCTTTAAGGGAGCGGCTTATAGATTTTAGAGTTACAAAATTTAATGTTCTACAAAAACATATTTTTCTTTTTGTCCAAAGTGGAATTTGCATTGTGATTTGTCTCATTTGTCACATTTTCATGTGCAGGTCCCTAAATAAAAAAGGGTGACTTCCAGTTTGTGATCTACCCCCTGAACCTTGAGAGCTGTTAGGTCACAAATGTAAATAAAAGTTCACTGCCTATTTTCCACTGGTGGTGCTCATAATGGATAGGGAAGGAGGCGGGCCTCGCATCATGTTACTCCATGGCTTAATATCTCTCTTGAACATTTCAGGTGTTCTTCCTGGAAAACAGTTCAACATTTTAAAGAAATGGTGCCAGATCATTGTACTTCTGATAAGGTGTTTACTCTTTCAGGAACTTCACAATAAATGAAATTTTGTTTTCTGAACAGCCAATGGGTCTTTTGTGCTTTGGGAAACACCCATTATCAGGATTACTGATATTTTAGTTTTCTGAATCACACATTTGTTCAATATGTGCAGAAAATATACAATATATCAGAAGTCTTTTCCATACTAAAGTAATATTTTTTCCACTGTAGATTTCTTCATGGTACAGATATTGAATTAAGCTGTCATTTGGATTAATAGAGTCAGGAAAAAAAATAAGTACAGATGGATGTGATAAAATATCTCCTAATTAAGAAAAGGTTGGGATTCATCAAAGTGAATCAGAGCATGTAGGACCAGAGTCGTTACTGCAAAATTAGGAAAGGAAAGGGAACTACTTGAAGATATTATCTTTTTTCTTGTAAACACAGAGAAATTAATTGCATTGAGTCTTTTCTTCCTTGTACAAGTAGAAGTGAGCTAAGCCAGTGATGCATTGATATCAGTGTACTCCATCTCTTTAATTAATTTGTAATGCCAGCATGCAGATTGAATTACACAGGTGTTTTTTAACTAATCCTCACAGAGGAATCTCCGTAGCTGCCAGGATATCTCTTACCTCCTGCCACTTTCCAGTAGCACCTTGTGAGATCCAGCTGGTCTGGCTGCTGGATGGAACATCCTGTGGGCCTTACCAAATGAAGAGAGGCAAAGATTGTTTCTCAGAAATTACTGAATGAAGATTCTTTGCTCCTAAATCTTCTAGGAAAGCAAATTAATAGAAACTACCTCAGATTGGTCAAGAAATTACATTAAGTCTAGTATTTTTATACAATTAGTGCTACTTAATATGAAACAAAGGCCAGGTGTGATGTATCTTCCAAAGTAACATCAAGAGCAAACAGGTCTACATTGTTCCTGGTATTACAGGACTGCTCAGCCTCTGCTGCAGGAAACTTTGTAGTAAATTTTGTGGGAAACTCAGAGAAATTGTATGTCTTTGACAAGCAGGAAAGATGCACATGTCAGGAAAGAATTGGATGTATCCTCTTTTCTAAATGGGAGATGAATCCAAATAACTTGTGTTCCCTGTGCAATAGAGGACATCTGCCCAAAATGGATGTGAACTGAGTGGCCCACAATTTGGACTAAATTCTATCACTCCTAGGAGAAACATACTTCAAAGGGAATATGTCAGCCCACTTAGCCTTTCTGAAGGAAGTACTTTCAAAACATCTATCTTTACACAGCCCCTGTATACCCATCAACTCCAACTCAAATCGATGCAAGTGTTTTAACAGTGCTGAGCAGTATCTGCTGTTCCTCACCTGTAAACTAAATTCTTGTCCTGAAGAGTCTGTCACCTTGGTAGTTTCCTTGAGGGTGATTACTGCCTGTCAGAAACTATTAAAATCAAACCAGACAATAAGAAACAAACAAGCAATCCAGCAAAGGTTATGAAGATAATGTTTGTTTTAACCACACCAACAACTGGGAAAGAAACTGCACAAATTTTCAAGCCAATTAAAAAGAATTTTTTTAATATACTGAACGTGATTAAGATAGTTAAAGGATTGTAGCACCTGTTAATGAAGCTGAGAGACCTGGCATTGGAGAAGGCTTGGGGAGGCATCAGTGTGGGGGCAGAGTAAAGAGAATGGAGACACATTTGTCTTGACAGTGTCTAGTATCAGGACAAGAGACAGTGAGCACACACTCAAACACACAAAATTCTGTTTAAACATAAGCAAAAGCTTTTTTAAATATGAGAATGGTTGAACACTGGTACAGATTGTCCAGATGTTGTGGAGTCTACTTTTGGTGGTCTTTAAAACCTGGCTGGACATTCTTTCAGGCAATCTGTTCAAGCTGACTCTGGTGGGAGAGAAGCAGTTGGACCAGATGATCTCCCATAGGTTCCTCCCAACCTTAAGTATTTTGTGGAATCCGGGGTATTTTCTCAAAAGATGAAGATTTTCACAAAAAAACAAAACAAAAAACAAACAAAAAACTCCTTCACACCCCCCCCCCCCAAACCCCCAGTGTTTCAGTGACATGATGAAGTTAAAGAGAACCTAATCTTGTTCCAGTGTTCCTTTGAAGAAAACACTGCAAGATGGGTGCCCAGGTGCCCTTTTGAAGTTATTTGGGCTTTCAGAAGCTGCTGGTGGTTCTAAGACCTTTGGTCTCCCTGTTTTCCTAGCATGTTGGCTGCTCCTGCTGCACCTGTGTCCTCTGTGAAAGCAGCCACCTTGGGCTGTGATGTATTTAATGGGAGCCACATGGCCAAAGTTGCTTGGCACTGAACACACCAGCCTGATGCTTTTTTCTCCTTTTAGGTGCATCCTAAAAGAGCTGAAATATGGAGAGGAAGTGACTTCAGAGGTATTTCAAGGTCATGAGGCAAGAAATTCTGTGTTTGCTGGCTATTACATAGTAAAACAAAGTAATCACAATTAATTGTGGTTTTCCTCTTGTCCCCTTCCATTGATTCTTTTACTTCCATATCCACTCATTGCTTTCTTCCTTCTCTGGATTTTAAGATTTGATTAATAGAACCATTGGTATGATGATACTGCCCATTCTCACAGCTCTGGGGAGCCAATGGGTTGTTCGAGGTGACTGAGAACCCTCAAAGTTAAAGGGGTACTCAGGGGAGAAAATGAGAGATGGAGCCTCTTTGCAAGCTCTGCTTCCCCAAGCCAGGTAACAAAATCTCCAGTGTTAATTGTAAGGTTTGTGTGGGGATAACTCCTCCAGGCCTGGAAAAGTCAGGGTTGGAGCAAGGCCAGGCAGTGGCATTGTGGTGAAGGAGCTTGTGAAGCCAGCATGGGGACACCGTGTGTGCCAGCTCAAGGTACAGGGAGGTGGTGAGCAAGTGCTGTGCTGTAGGCTGGAGTTGGAACCCAGGATGTCTCTATGACAGTCCTGGATGATCCGAGCTCCAGCCAAGGGGCTTCTAAGCCCTGGCAGGGGAGTCGGAGACCCTGGCAGGCAGCCAGGGACTACTGCGGTTTTGAGTTTGATCCATGGAACAAATTATCACCTGTGAATGAAGAATAAAAAGTCACAAAATTCTAGATAACATGATAGTAGTAGTTTTAGAGTGAAAAAGGGAATTTTTGGGGATCTTACCATAGGGGCTTAGGGGGTAAGATGGAGGGACTTGGGCGTTGTCCTGTCCTCCTTCCTTCTTCTTCCTAACCCCATCTTTTGGTGATGTTGGCACTTGGGGATTGGATTAGAGTAGAATGTAACTGTTTAACATAGGTGATAGGCATTGGATCATAATTGTAAATAACTAATACGTAGTTTGTAGTATAAAAGTTAGTGCCTGCCCCTGGGGCCAGTGTGTGTGCGTGCATTGGGCTGCCCTGCTTCAGAGTAACCTTCAGCATGAGTAGTGAGTCTCTTCCTGGAATTCCTAAGTTGAGTGCCCTCATCTATCTCATGACCTTTGTAATGATAACTATGAGGGTCCAAATCTACCTGATAAGTGGAGTTGAGGATGCTGCTGCTGAGCGTTACCTTTGTTTCACCCTTCCTGATTTAGGCAAGACCTTGTTGAGAAATGGGGGAAAATCTGAGGCAGCAAGGCTGCTCAAAGCTTTGAGAAGCTGACTTGTCCTGGTTTTGGTCTGCCACAGTAAAACAAAGCTCAGTTTCCTGGCAGCTTGTTTATGTATTTCAACTTCATAAGACCAGCACACAGAGGGCAAAACACATGACTTCTCTGCAACAGCAACTCTTTTGCAAGATATTTGTTAGGTTTATGAACATATAAAAATATATGTTTTCTTTATTTCTGTTGTTGTTGTTTCGTTGTTTTTCTTGTCTGGGCCTTTCTGGTGTTTCTGAGAGCTCTGTGAGCTTGGCTTTCACCTAACTTAACTTGTCTCTGTCTCTGTGAAGGCTCTCTGTTTTTCCCTAGCCCTGTGTCTGAAGATTTCGAGTCGTCTGTTTTCTCATTCTCAGGAATTTATTCTTTGCTTATTTCATATTCATTCCCTGGCTTGTCACAGTTTCTCTGTAGGCCAGTGCTCTCCTCTTTGGTCTGTCTGTCTTTCATCTGTCCTTCCTTTGTCTGTCCGCCCTTGGGATGGCACTATCTTTTATACTGAAAATTACGTATGCTTTATTTATAACAATTCTCCAATATTTATCCACTATGTTGTACAGTGTACTTTTGTTCTAAACCAATCCAAATGTGCCACACGACCATAGAAGATGGAGAACAAGAGGACGAAGAAGAAGCTCAGGGACACACCCCATTTCCTCCATCTTTGCCCCTGATCTCACATCTAAAATTCACAAATTCTTCTTTTTCACCGTGTGACATACTAATTATCATTCTATCTAAATTCTTGTGACTTATAAATCTTCCCAGGACAGTCAGAAGGATTTCTTGGTTCCCACAGATATTTATTTTAGGCTTCTGTTAAACACATGAATAAACCAGCAAAAGAAAGAAATTACAATTACAACAACGATGAGGTCAATCTTAGAGAGAAAATTGTCTTGAAAGCACCTGCTTAAATTAAACTGTGTACATTCACAGACACAGCAGGATGTGATCGATTAATGGCTCCTTCGGCTCAATGGGAGGTGGAGAATTTTAGCCTTCTTGCACACCAATGCTTTGCACTGGAGAGTGGTAAATGGGAATATTCTGGCCATCCTGCAGTTTCAAGGTGACATCCTGAAGGCACCAGCTGACACAAACCAAAGAGGGTTTTTTAACTTGAGCAATCACATTTAACATGATAAACAGAAATCATCAGAAATCAGAAACAGCTGGCACAGAGAAACAAATCATTCCACACATTCATTGCTTTTAAAAATTCTGTCAAGTGTTTCAAAACTTGGTTTGTGAGTGCCAGCTTCTGAAGGATGTTCTCCCTAATATCGTAGCACAGACCAGATTTGAAGGTATGATATGCATGTTCCTATTTGTTGCAATTCAAATAAAAACCTGCCAGCTCTTCTTAAGACATTCCTCCTCCGACCTGGCGTCTTTCTTCCTCTCCATCCTGTGGATGCATTCCTTGCTCCACTCCTCTCCAGTCTTGGAGCCAGACAGTGTTGCTAAGGAATTATTCTGGCTTGGAAGTGTTTGAACACTGTGTGATCGCTAAGTGTGACTGCTGAAAACCTGACAGGGTACAACAGTGGTTACTCAAAGAAGGAAAATTGCATTTGTTGGAGACTGAGGGGGAGTATTTTCCTTCCTCTAAGCTCTGCTCCAAACCCACTTCTGAGAAACTGCTCATGTTGCTTTTCCAGCTGGAGAGGACTATTATTTTGGGGTACTAAAGTAGGAATTTTTCAAAACCTCCTGGCACTAGTCCAGCTCTGCTTTTGCTGGAGTCAGTGGCAAGTACATACAATTACATAATTAGTGCAATGGCTCTGCAGTAGGGCTCTGCTCAGCAGTCCTCTGCTCCCACCCCCAACCCAGGCCAAGCAACTGGGGCTGGAGGTGACTTCCTCCTTCCCCGCAGTGTGTCCTGGGGCTCAGCGCTTCTCTTCGTCATTTAGGGGTAGGCAAGAGTCATTGTGCAGTGCCTTGGCTGCCCTTGCCTCTGGGAAACCTTCCCATCCCTGTACTGCCTACCTCTGGGTGAATGTCACTTCCTCCTGGACCAAAGCAGTTCACAGACCCCAAATTATCTTTTTCAGTTGTGTTCTCTTTTATAAAATTAATAAACTACTATGGACTGCACACTCAAGAGAGTGATGCATTTCAGTGGCTTTGGTGCCTTAGCTACTCTTCCTTGCATAGAGCACTCAACTCCTGGTGTCATTTAGCTCTATATCGGTATGAGAGCTGCCTTGGTCTACCCTGGAAAAGCACACACACACTGCAGCTTCCCACCAGGATGGTCTGCTTACCTGCTCCTTAGTCCCAACCATTTTACTGTTAGTTCCTCACTGGGATAAGAGGGCACCAAGTCCTGGCTCAGCCCCATATGAAGCTGGGCACAGGACCCTGCACATGGGTGGATTTGGTGGAGTCTGACAGATTTATCTGCCTTTTACAAGCAGATGCCTTTTTCTTCCTTAGTTTTGCAGAAATGCACAAAGAGCTCAGTTTAAAACAAAACTCCAAGAGATGTGTATTCACTGCTGTGGTTTAACATTTTGCAATCTTCACTTATCTTTACCGTAACTGTGAACCAGGAATAACAGGGAACTGTCTGTGAGGAGGGGCTAAGGAGGAGTGAGGAAATCAGAGCTCAGGCATCTGGGAAGTGAGCTGTGCAAGAAATGGGACTGGGGACCTCTGGGGTTATCCCTGGTCATTAGGCAGGAGGCCAGGTCCAGTACTGAGTTTCTCAAGTCCCAGAGTAGTGCCTTTCTCTTCCTTACTCATACTTACTCAGAAGAGAAATCCAGTAAGTCATGCTCATGTAATTATGAATAGAAAACATCACCACATGGCTGGTGGCAGCTGAGTAAAAGTTTTGTAGCTTTCAGTTTCTAAATGGAGCTAGTGGAAGTACCTAACAAGAGGTTTGCATCTAGTGAAACTTTTGAGTTCATGTAGTAATTCTTTGCTCAGTTCCAGAAACCAGTTTTCTGTTGACAAAGGAGGTTTTTTGGCCTCAGTACTATAAAAATGTAAAGTCACTTCTATATGATATTGTATCAAAGTATCCTAATATAATGTATCTGCTCTAGCAATTTTTTTTTTAACCATAAGAACCACACTTGTTGAATAGCTTATAAAACCAAATCCTGTGTTTTTAACTCACCTTGCATGGCTGTGGTATAATGTGTGATTCCCTTACTGCACTCCATAACACCAGACTAGAGTTAGGACTGCTGTTCAACAGCCTCTGCACCGCTGTGGGGAGGCGGGGTGGGAGGGGACAGTACTTTACCTTGGCTCACAGTATTTTTATATATACTGAGCTACAGTTTGAAGAACACATGTAACACAAAGGAATGGCTCATGTTGCTCTTCTGTTCACATTTAGAGAGATGGATTCAAAATATTTCTAAACTAATGTTTTTGAACTAATGAAAATAATAAACTTTCACAAAACTTTCAGACAGGGGTTTCTGCTTGATTTTTGTGCATGACCTCAGCAACATGTATGACTAAAGCAAATATCCTGCTCTACTCTTTTCTCCTACCACTTCTTTCCCGTTTCTCCTGTTACCTCCCCAGTACACACCACTGATGGGAGAGGTCCATCTCTGAGTTAATGTGGAGGTAGCCTGACGATTTTGTTCCAGAGACTGGTAACTTAATCTGCAAATGTAAAAGCACATTAAAGATTCAGCAAAGCGTATTATGAAACAGACATTTGCTCCTTCTAGTCAAAGAGTTCACACCTTTTTAACTTTAACACTATGATTTATTTTTTTCTTACTGTATTTCAGAGTTGGGCTAAGCTATTCTAACAGCTAACACATGTGTGGTTACACAAGTATGTCTCCTCTGTCATGCATTAATCTTTCTCTGCTGAAAAGAATGTACTGTTACAGCTGCAACCCCCAGGGAAAACCACTGGATCCCTGAAATATTTATGAGCAAACACCTTTCCTTATGAGAATGCATGGTGACCTGAGCTGTCAGAGCTTCCCATAACCATTACAAGCCTGTAGGTTGATCTCCTCTGCATATCAGTCCCTTAACACACACTGCGGCAATGAGATGTAAAATGATGCTTTTTTTTCAGTGTCACAAATTTTATCACTTATCTGTTTTACAAACAAATCTGGAGCTGCAGCAGCAAGCATGGCCAATTTCACTGTGTCTAATGTCTGAATAAAAGAAATGTTTCAGGTGTAGCATCTGCTGGTAGTTATGCAATCACAGAAAATGCCAGGTGTTCACCAACAGACTCATGAGCTTGGAATGTTGTGAAGTCAGTAAATTGACCTGTGGTATAATGATGATTAACCAGTTTATTTCATGAGAACATGAATATTTAGGAGCATGAAAATGTAGAGAAGAAAGTTGGTAATCTGTGCTTTGGGTGAGGTCAGTAGAAGGCAGGGTTTGACTTCACCTTGAGTCACCTAAGCGACCAGCATTCTTATACAGTGACATAGGAAAACCATGGGAAAAGCTATCTTCTTTTCAGTCAGTATATGAGATTGTGTGGGATTTTGCACCTTTTTTTTCCTCAGATATGTTCCCTGCTGGAATCTACAAAACATGGGAAATGTTTTGACCCAGTGTATCAATTAGGTAAATGCAGCCTGGCTGAAGTGAAATGCAAAGTAATTGTATGTGAGCTGGTTAAAGGTTGGGAGGTTTTTGTCTTACCCTAATAACCACAATCCTTCATTGTACCATTTGACCCATTCCTTAATGCCCTTGCTTGGTCCCTGGCATTCATAACTACTCACCAGTAAAACCAAAATTATTCCAGTGTGATGAGTTACCCTAGTGAAGGACCTGGAGAGGTTGCGAGAGGCACTTGATGTTACTAGCCTTGTAAAACAAGGGAAGGGCAGCCAGTCCTGGATTAAGGGGTAAAAACACTGAGAGAAAGTACTCTTGAGGCATCAGTGCCAAGTGGAAGTGGACTGTCTCTGTAGAGATAACACACACAACACAGATTCCTGTGATTTTTTTATCTCAAAGGCTGCATGAAGAATCACTTTATTTTTAGAAATTGTTCCCTTATATACAATTTTCCACTGACCACTGTGATTGGTGAAAGAAAGACAAACCTCTTCACCCACATTGGTCAAACCAGTGTGACATTAAGAGAGAATCCCTCCTCCCAGAAAGAATTCATAACATGAATACAGTTATCAAAACAATGTCCAGGTTCTTTTCCTGGGAAGAAGTTTCAGAAAACCCAAACATCAGAAAACCAGAGCTTTAGAAACTCAGAAACTTCAGGCCTGAAAACGAGACTACAGTGGACTTGTGTTTGCAAGGTTTGCCTGGGCCCAGCCCTTGGCAAGCCAGCCTTATGCAATGCTTTTGCACCCAGCACAGCATTCTCCAGTCACTGAGTAAGCCTCATGCTCAGTCTCAGGCTGGGCAGTTGTTCTCAATGACACAAACTTAAAGGTGCTCTTAAAAACCACACCATTTATGATGTACCACAGCATAGCCCATAAGAGGCTATAAAACTTCTCTGAATAAAGCTCTAAAAACTAGCATGGGATATATCTAGGGGTAAAGGAAGGCAGGTGCTATTTTAAAACTGGATCTGATATGTCTCTGAGAATGATTTTGTGGCTTACAGTGTGAAAGGGGGGTAACTGACTGTCTTGAGAGGCTCCTCAGCACTTTGTGATGGACCCATATAGCACAATATGGAGATTCTGCTCTTGTCCTTTCTAGTCTAGTAGATTTGTGCTCTGAAAATCTATTCCAGATCAAATGGTATTCCACTCTACTTCCTTCAAGTGCCCCCAGGTGACTCATGACCAGCTGAAAATCCCCTGGCTGATCTCTTGTCAACTGACATCTTGGGAAGCCACCCTGTGACACCACCTGCCCAGTGTTACCTGAGCTCTTTCCATGTTCATTCGATTGCTCCCATCTGTCAAGTGGATGTTGTGAACCTTAAGAGGGGAGACACCCAGGGCTTCCAGGGCATCAGGATTGCTGTTCAGTTGCTCCAAAGCTTGCTGGTAATACTGGGTCCTGGCAAAACTTTCTAGGTTAGAGAAACAGGGTAGTGAAAGACTGCTTACTTAAAATCAAAACATAAGCTTAAAAAAAAAAAAAAGACATTTTCTCCAGACTCCCACACTCTCCCTGAAATAAGGTTGTTTTGGTTTGATTTTGCCAATTTCAAAGTTTCTAATCAAGAGCAAAGCAGGCTTAAGCTTAAAAGTAATAAGACTTTATTAAGTAACACCAAAAGAAGGAAAAACAACAAGAATGAGGATGGAATCTTCAAAACGCTCTTCCTCCCTCCCCACCCTTTCTTTCCTTTCAGTTGATAATGTAACAACTCTCAGAAATCTCAGTCAGTTTTCCACTTCTAAAACAGTCTCTCCTTCGTTCATTCACTTAGGGAGGGAAGCACCTCTCATTCCCTCTGGTCTATTTCCCCACAAGAAAACAGTTCTCTTGTAGATCCATTCTTCATGAACAGCAACCACCCGGATCTTTTGCGTTCATGAAACTCCTCCCATATCCACAGTTGTGTCTCTGGGCCACATCGATGTACGGGGTCTTATTTTAAAGATAACATGTTCAAAACAAAGGTTCTCTTTGTCTTTGGGACCAGGCCCTAAAGGCAGCTGCTCGCTGGTCGCCTGCAGCCAGGAGGGAAAAAGTTGGACAGATTACCAAAATCCTTTTCTACCCCTTGGTCTCATCAGGCCTGCCTTATCGTGCCTCCTCCCTCCCTCACCAGACGCAGCAAAGGCAGGGTTCAGCTCAGGCCAGCGGCAGAGCAAATTCCATGCTGGCAGATGTTTCCCAAATCAGCTGAGGCCTTCCTGGCCCAGTGGCCTTTCCCCTCCCCCCTGACTCGGCCCAGGGCCAAGAGAAGGGAGAGGTGTGTTCTCCCTGACAGCTGGAAGGAAAGAGACCTTTCCAGGCTTCTTTAAAAGGTAATAAGAACTAGAAAATGCTTTCTCATTGGTCCAATAAAATGCCAATCTCTAAACCAGCCAGCTCATTTCTGTAGGCTGGTCAAACCAGGATGCAGTACAAAACTATTAATTAGGAGAAATTTGGCTAAAGGAGTGTGAAAAACGAGGTTCACTTTCTGGTAAAGTTTAAAAATGTTTAATAAAGACAATAGGAGAAATAATAGAGCAAAGAAATACGGTCGTGACCGGGTGTCTTGGCACACTGCCAAAAGCACACTGGTGTCTTGGAACCCCCTCTTTTTATCCTGTTCTTCATGCATGGATTTATGCACATTCACTTTTCCAGGAACTGCATAGTCACTCTTTGGGTCCGGTCTTCATGCACGGACTTATGCATATTCATTTTTCCAGGAACTGTTCTGCATGGCCACTCCTTGGGTCTGTCAAGCGTAATCCCACTTTTATTTGGTTATCATCTTTTTGATTTGGGCTTTGGTCCCTTCTTTCACAAGCGGTGAATGCTGATAGTCACTTGGGCCTCTTCTGGAAGTTATCTTATCTATTCAGGCAGCTGAAACACACTACACCTAAATTCTAACTACAGCAAAGAAAAACCTTATATATCTATTCAGACAGTAAAATTCTACTAGAGAGAGAGAAAGCTAAGAAAACCCCATCATGCTTATAACATTAATTCCAACATTTGCGAAAGCCAATACTAAAATATGCATTTATAACAGGAGGAAACACACCTTACATCAGAGAAACAAATGTTATTCAGCTCATTCAAGTGAAGAGGGCTCTGAACATAGCCTGTTCCATTCTGATATACAGCTCAGCTTATGGCTGTGTCTCCCCACTTTTCATGCATTTGTAGATTATCTAAAAGGAAGGGGAAAAAAAGGCAGAAGGATGAATATCTGAAATGTGCTGATAAAATTTCTGGTTTTATTTTTTTTCTATTTGAGGTACATAAAATACTATAAGAATTATAGAAATATATAAGAAATATATCACAGTCATTGAGAGGGGAACAGCTGCTGCTGTGGAACTCCAGCTGAGCTCTTGGTACAGCTTTCCAAGTGGCAGCCATGAAGCTACAACTCTGCTGACAGATGCCTTAGAAAGGAGGCACTAAGAAGCACCGCTTGAGTTACTGGTCAAGCAGCCACAACAGCACTGTAGATGGATGCTGCAGTGTTGGCACATGGAGGACAGTTGTGGCAAACTGCTATATATCAGTGTCTGGCTGCTCTGTATGGCTGTGAAACGCTGTACTGTGGTCACTAATGGACAGGGCACAGCTGAGGAGCTGGAGACTTCCTGACTGGTATAAATAAACAGGCCAGGAGCTCTTCTGCTCCTTTTTAAAGCCTTTATTGTGAGATCAGCCTGGGGGAGGGGGCTTGAGGGGTCGCGCTCACCACCACTGCTCCCTGTGGACAACGAAGAGGAGGAGGTGCAAGCAGCTTTGCCTTAACGACAGAGCTGGGGTCTCCACCCTCACAGGAGTCCCTAGGAGACTACTTGGCTCGTTTGAAGTCCAGGGGGTGACTCCGAGCAAGTCTTATTCTTGTTACAGTGAGATGATCAAACATCTCCAGATAGCTGCTGTTCTTCCTAATCTTCTAGGGTGGTTTGGCAAGGTATCTGTTTATTAGTTTCTAAACTTCAGCAGTTTGTATGCGGTGCTCTCACTCCCATGGTCCCTCGGGGGTCTGGAAGTTCACATGGTTTACATACTGGGTGGAGCCACTGGTTGTCATGGGGAAGAGTAGGGGAGCAGTGGAGGCGGGGCCCGACAGACACAGGAACAAGGAAACAGGATACAGGAACTTGGGATAGGGCTACAATACAGATACGAGGTAGGTGATTTTTTAACATTATTTAACAGTCATAACAGTTGTTACTACAAACATTAACTTTGCAACTACAAATATGGTTAACAATAACTCTTAACTCTTTTTCTTTCTAACACTGACCCTCCTTATGGCGACAGAGATTTGCTTATTAAAAGTTTTAAGGCTGTCTTGATGGGTTTTCTAGATCAGTGTAACTTTGCTCTTTTGACATCAAAAAGGGCAGAGTTAAGCTAAGAGTGTCATGAGTGCTGCAACCTGAGGTTCAAAAGAATTGTTCTATGCTGTCCCTGCACCTTCCCACAGCCTGCAACACAGGCCAGCTTCCAAATGGGCACATTAAAATAAAAAAATTGTAAAAAGAAATAGCAAATAGTGTCCTTTGACTGTCTCATGCTGTCATGATGAGAGGAAATAACACTCTGTGCTTAGCAGAAAGGGGCTGTCAAGCCAGTGAGGTTTTCATAGAGTGAGGTGTGTTTCCCTATATAATTGCCTAGAATAGGTTCACTGAACCTGCAAGGTAAAGGAGCGGGGAAGAGTACAAAATAATTTCTCATGGAAAGAGTTTGCAATTCTTTCTATGCAGTGGTAACTACTTATCTTTCTTATTTTCTTACTTATCATACTATCTATGTCCAACACACTCATTATGCAGAAGACATTGACAAAATATCAAAGCCAAAACCAATATCCAATCTAACTTTAAGTCGACTTACTAAATCCTGAGATGTGCGAAAGAATCAAAACCCACCAGGAATCCGTGATAATCTTCTTGGCTAACAGGTTATATTTTACCTTGTAAAAGGAAAAGAAAATGGTCTCAGAAGTTCATGCAGACATCATTGGGCTAGGAACTCTATGTAGCTGTGTTAAAAATCAGAACCAACCTGGAAGTTTATCATCTCTAACTCCAGTCGTGATAAGGCTTATGCTTGTCTGTAGTATGCTTTCTGAGTTCAATAATATCATCCACATGCACATATTAAACAGGCATGCAGAAGACAGTGACCTAAAGGAACTGAATGCCAGGGGAGGCAGTCACAGGGAAAAAATTAAAGCAGGAACATAGTATAAATCATATGATGCTTGCTTCCTTGTCTGCCTCCAGAAACGAGAGGGTAAAAGACGTGGTCTGCTCTGCTGTGGTTAGCACAGAGCCGGATTTGCAAAGCTTTTAAAAGTATCGGTGGAGCTGGGAAGATTGGCAGTCCTGTGCCCAAACACCTAATGCTTTTTATTATATAGTATTACAGCAGTACATACTTCTGGCACTTAACAAACACCCTGCTCCTATTCTTATGTCCTACTGAAAACCAAAACTAAAAAAAAAAAAAATAATGCTACCCTAATTCCTCTCAGATGGGGTAAGTTTATTTCAAGTGCCCTTTTTTTTATACCCGCACAGAAGTGTCTCTCCTTCAGAAAAGGACTCTACCCTTCTGAAAGTCAAGTCCCTTTTAAATATATCAGATCAACACTTACAGCCCAAGGCTTTAAAGGAAACTAATTACTTTCGAACATCTTGGACACCCGAATCAGTTCCAAAAATTGGTCCTTGCCTATATGAGCAGAACTGGTTTAGTATCACCTAAATCTGTTAATACAAATTAGGATGTGGGGAAAAGCTAACCTCAAAGGCTTGTGACTTTTTAATAAGCATTGAGGACCAAAACCAGCACAAGACCAACTGGGATTCTGACCTAGAAACATTCTATTATCAGAAAGACAAAAAGGGGAAAGCATAATTATGATGGGAACCATTAAAAAATAAATAAAGGAGTTCCCATAGTATTTACGGCTTTTTGTTCAGATCCAGCTTAACTTGTGCACAGAGCTGTGCAAGATGGACAGTGCAAAAGGGCAAAGGAAGTGATGGAACCTGCCACACTGCACATGCAGCATCTGGAGTCAGACCTTTAATTTCGTCTGGGGAGTAACTACTTATTTATTCATCCACCCTTGGAAAAAGGCAAAGTTGTAGTGGATGTTCACAACATAGTTGGACACAAATCAGATTCCCTTCCAAATATGAATCAGGACAAGAGGAATTTCAGAGAACAGCTGACTGCAATCCATATTTTCCTCCTCAGAATATGTGTGGGAAAGATTTTAAGGAATAAATGTTTCTCTGTTTAATACTTTGAATGCGATTCACTAAATCTTCAGTCCTTCAATATCTCCTGTTATGGAAGGCAGGGATTTTTTATTTTTTTTTTCCATTTTGCAGAGCTGTGGCAGAAAAACACAACTTCACAGGAAGTTGGTCAGGCACTTGATTCCCAGAGACTTGGGCTGTTCCCTGTTCCTTGCCCATACCCTCTCTTAGGCTAAAACATGCCAGACTAGACATATTCAGCACAAATCTAGGGCTGTTTCCTACAGCAAACCTATCTTTAGAGATATGGGGAAAAGCTTTCCTTTATGGAGCTACAGCACAGGGCTTTCTCCAGCAAGGAGGTGTGGTAGTCCAAGAGTTGGACAAAAGCACAGACCACACCTTTATGTACCATTGATGGGTGAGATTTTTCAATATGTTGTGTGCTTTATGTGAGCTAAAGGTATATGTGATACCTTTACAGGATCATCTTCAAAAAGATCTTTGAAAATTCAGCAGCAGCTTTATAGCAGTTTTAAGACACATCCTCACTAGTAGCTTTCAACAGGGCTGCTAACAACATACTATGTCCTCAGAAAATGGTAATCTTCAAATACTTGTTTGTGGGGTTTTTAGATGAAACACTAGATTACCAAGGGCTCAATACAATGAAATTTGACAAATGTGTCGTATTTGAGACACATAGGTGGGTTGTGATCCATTTCTGTTTGTTTATGTTTTGTTTCCTCATCACATGCTACTCAGCTCTGTGGTGATGAGAATTAGAAAGAATGATGGATACCATCACTTTTGTACAATGTTACTCCCAGGGACCTCTGCTTAGAAAAAACCCCTGCTTGGTGTTACCGCCTACCTCTCTGTGACTTTTCCAGTTCGTATGATACCAGCACAAATAAAACAGAAGACAGAGCTTTCAGGTTTCACAAGCAGCTCAGGGACTGACAAACTCTATCATTGTGGCTAAAACTATTAAATTTTGGTGTCTCAATTCAGACATGCAAAAATCAGTGGCTAAACACTTCCTGGTTCCTACTTTTCTGAAAGATATTGATATTTAATGGCTGCAAGGTGCTCTGGCAGCCTAAGATGCGATTTTATTTAGGTATGCAATTGCCTGTGTGCAGTTAATAGCACGACAATGTGTTGCAGACAAAAAAAAAAAAATAAAATATTTTGCAGTCTGTCACAGGGCATGCTGTAGGACCAGCAGAATAATTGTAGCAGCTGCAGTTCATACTTATTAGAAAATTAAAAAAGCTGTTAACAAGTCATTAATAATCTGTGACTACTGCCTTAATTTTATTCAGTCAACAGGCATGAAGGTGAGGGAGTGGAGGAAACAGTCACACCTTCCTCTAAGCCACTGTAGAAGACCAATACCCTCATTTATCATCACTTTGTAATTTTTTCCCTGGTTTCATTTCAAATTGTTGTATGATAGGCTGATAACCATATTTAAAACTCAGTCATATTTGATGCATGCTTGACTTACCTTATTTGGACTGAAGGTCGGTATCTATGGCTTGATTTTCAGGCAGCTGAGGAAACAGGGAGTGCTACTTGTCCTGTGTTAGAAAGAAAAAAGAGTTAAGAGTTATTGTTAACCATATTTGTAGTTGCAAAGATAATGTTTATAGTAACAACTGTTATGACTGTTAAATAATGTTAAAAAATCACCTACCTCGTATCTGTATTGTAGCCCTATCCCAAGTTCCTGTATCCTGTTTCCTTGTTCCTGTGTCTGTTGGGCCCCGCCTCCACTGCTCCCCTACTCTTCCCCATGACAACCAGTGGCTCCACCCAGTATTAAACCATGTGAACTCCAGACCCCCGAGGGACCAGGGAGTGAGAGCACCGCATACAAACCGCTGAAGTTTAGAACTGAATGAAACAGATACCTTGCCAAACCACCCTAGAAGATTAGGAAGAACAGCAGCTATCTGGAGAACTGTTTTAATCATCTCACATCTCGCTGTAACAAGAATAAGACTTGCTCGGAGTCACCCCCTGGACTTCAAACGAGCCAAGTAGTCTCCTATGGGACTCCTGCGAGGGCAGAGACTCCAGCTCTGTCGTTAAGGCAAAGCTGCTTGCACCTCCTCCTCTTCGTTGTCCACAGGGAGCAGTGGCGGTGAGCGCGACCCCTCGAGCCCCCTCCCCCAGGCTGATCTCACAATAAAGGCTTTAAAAAGGAGCAGAAGAGCTCCTGGCCCATTTATTTATACCACCTGTAAAGCACTCAGTGTTAACAACAGTTTTTTTGGTGCCAATCTTCTAAAACTGGTTCAAGATTGCTATCACTCAGCCTCAAAACTGGCTAAAAAGCCCTCCTGACAGCTCTTAACCAGACTCCACCTAAAACAAAAGAGAAAATGCAGGAGTGGGTATGTATCAGAGACAGGGGAAGAATATTCAAACATTCCTAAGGATTAAACATGGTTACTCAACTCCTCATTCCAAGACATCTAGCACTGTCAGTCCTACTACCTTACTTTTCCTTACAACCAATTTATAGTAGAGAGAAGTTGGTATATGGTATTTTGATGTGACAGCAGTGCCATAAAAACATTAAGGATCTCCTGCAGCCTTCTCAAGCCTTATTCATTGTTGTATTACACAAAGTAGTTTTGTTAAATTGTACTAGAAGTTTTGTATTTTCCACACAAATGTAACTTTCCTCTGTGCCCCTTTACCTGACATCACCCTTCCCACCTGTCCTGGGGTCTGCTCCTATTGGTCAGCAGCCCCTCCTTTCCCCCTCCCCTTTCCTAAGGGGGTACAAAACCACCTGGCCATGTGCCCAGGGTCTCTTTCCTACCAGGTTTTTCATGGAGTGAGTTCTGAAATAAAGCGACAGGACTGTGCCTGGAGAGAAGGAGTGCCTTTTATCTTTGTCCTCGCCACATTGTTTCCCCTCTGAGGGACTAGAGCTAGCCTGGCTGGGACCCTTAGAGGGGAATGAACTGTGGCAATTCATAAAAACCTCATGAAAATAACCACACACTTTTTTGCATGAAACCATGCCTGCTGGATGCCTGAATGGTGCTAATAGTATTTGTAAAAACTAGGTAACGGACCGTGTATGTCAGCCCTATAACTAAATATAATTTTCATAATAGACATTCTTCCTATACAGTTCTTCTTCTGTAATGATGAATAAATCCCACAATAACGAGCTGGGACTTTTTGTTTGGCAGTTTTCCAACTTTTATGAACTAACCTACCTGAAAATGGCATTTCTAATGGCACTTTGTGTGTATCAGTCTCTGCACATGCAGTATTTTGCTCTACAATTACCAGGAGGAACAAAGTAGAGAAACCAGTGATTTTTAAGGTTTCAGTCTCCAGCCAAGACCTTAAAATTTGTAAGCTGTGTGAGAAGTGGAATAAGAACACCTGATATACTCCAGATCTGGGCCTTTTGGAGTCTCCAAGGCCTTCTGGAGTCTCCAACAGAGCATAGTTCCCTGCAGCCTTTCCCATGCAGAGAAGATCTAGTTGTTCTCCAATATCCAGCCACACGCTGCCAAGAAATTCTAGTATTTTCATTATCTCGAAGACCCTATGTGTCTCTTTCAGGTCTGTTATAAAAGAGAGGGAGGTTCCCAAATTTTATGTATGCAGATGTGAATACGCACAGAACATATGTTGAGAACAGTCATTTATGTAGAAAACCAGGCTGAAATATGAGCAAGCCAGTCAATAAAAAGTTGGGCAATTCTCAAGACAGCTGTTAAAAAGCTTGATAAACATCAGCAAAAGTCTATGAATGGGACTGAGCACTTGCTACAGAACTGTGTACTGTGGCATCCCAAAAGCAGCCTCTTGAGTACTGC
Organism: Sitta carolinensis; assembly: GCA_032173965.1. Taxonomy (NCBI): domain Eukaryota; kingdom Metazoa; phylum Chordata; class Aves; order Passeriformes; family Sittidae; genus Sitta; species Sitta carolinensis. Next base: position 52,575,802 of record CM063284.1, on the reverse strand, counting down.
CAGCCTGCATGGGTTAATCTTAGAGTATCACCAATAACAGCCTCAACAGAAATGAGGCTTTCATTTAGTGGTCACTCAGCCTTAATTAAAAGGACACTTTTCAATTAAACTTCAATGACGTCTTCTGAAAAGTAGTTTTACACCTACTATATTTCTTTTGGACAAAACAGTCTGCTCAGCTGTATTCCCAGCTGTACACTCTGATTCTCCCAGCTTGCTGGCATCCACAGCTATTTAGAATGAAACTATTATGTCAACTAGGATTTTCTACAGTACATATTACATCACCTTTCCTGAGAAACTTGTCTGAGAAGATCCCTCTTCTTACTTTCTTGTTTTATAATGTCCTTCACATTTCTCTTTTTATATTTGTTGTTCTCTATGTGGAAGCTCATTTGCTGGCATTTTAAGGAATGGTTACACAGCAAAAGGGTCACTAATAAGAGTTTTTCTCTCCATACTCCTGGAGAGAAGCTCTCTATGTGTGGCACCTTTAGAGAAATGTTTAGAGAAAGTTTTCCTTAAGAAAAACGTACAACATTTACTGCCAATTTCAGAACAAGAAAATAAATTTGGAGCATAAATGATTTTTAACATTATAATTCTAAAGGTGAAGAATTAAGGAGAAGAAAGAGCAAGAGACAAAACCAAACAAAAACCAGACTATGTTGTGGTGCAAGTAAAAAGCCAGATCCCTAAACTTTGTCCTCATGCCTGATACTTGGGTGACTGTGCCTCTAATCAACTTGATCTTGTGCCTCTGCTTGCTTTTTGTTGAGTCTTGGTCTTTATGAAACAGTCTTGGAAATCAACATTCATACATCTTTCAAAATGCCCTCTACATAAAGATGTTCCAGTTGAAGTGTGGTCTGGAGACAGCGGAAAGTGTTGGGAGCCTGCTCAATTCAGGTCCGAAGCCTTCAAGGTATGCATGTGTTGGGGTTTGGGTTCACTTGTAGAATTTTATTTTTTTTTTTTCCAATAAGTTGCCAGGTAACTAATGTCTGAGTACTTAAGAGTAGTTAATAAAGACAAAAGAAGTGGCTGAGGTGGGGGGAAGGGGTCTTTTTTCGGGGGTGTCCCGGAAATCTGGGAGGGAAGTGCGGGACTGCCTCACCAGGAGCCGGGCCACGGCGGAGTCCTGCTCTCTTTGCCCTTTGCTTTTTTTCTTCGCTCCTGCTCCGAGTGTTTCTCCAAGCCTCAGCCCCACCCCTGCCCTGCCGGGACTCGTGCTGCAGCTCCGGCCGCCGCCGGGAGCTTCTGATCCATCTCCAGCGCCCCGAGACTCTGCACCACAGCTGCTGGTGCCGGTAACTGCACCAACGGAGGGGGGGGGAGGGTGCCAGCGGCAGAAAAACACTGTGACTGTTTCCCTGGTTCTATCTGTTGTTCATATCATAGTTATTGTTGTTCTGTTTTACCTTGCTAAACACAAGTAAAGAACTGTTATCCATATCCTCATATCTTTGTCTGAGAGCCCTCTTCGATACCTGTCTTCCAAACTAAGACAGATTTTGGCGCCCAATCGTGGGGCCTGAGGGCATCGAGAGGAAGAAGGGTAACAGTTCTTGGGTAATCTGATTTTTGTTTGTTTTCTTTTTCTTTGTGTGTATTGAATTTAAGAACTCGTTAGGTGGAACCATGTTGTCTAGTGTATCCTGGTTTGGGTGGCACGTGGTCACGGCCATATTTCTCCCCTTTGCAGCCCCTTACCTAAACATGGGTCCCATAACTAAAGCTACTGTGGCTGTTATCCAATTTATTTTGTGGGTTGATAAGGTGAGGAATTCATGGATTTTTAACTTCCTCTGGAAAGCGAGCTCATGGATTCAGAGCTATCGCACACTAACTGGATGTTGGTGGGATTATTTTAATAATGGCACCTACTGTGAGGAAATTACACCAGGGGAAATTTTCTCCCAACCCTTCATCCAGCTCTTTGGGTCTACCCCAGCAGTCTTCAGAGGGTTCAAATTTTCTAATGATATCCTCCAGTGGCTGGTGTTGCTGACATGCCTGTTAAGCCTATTCCATTTAGCATTCAGAGATATTAACCAGCCGGATGGGGTGGGGGTTCTGGTGAAGGAGATACGTGAGATGGGCCAGGTGCGGAAGGAATACACCCTCCCCGCTAGTGGGAAACCCTCCCCCTGCCTGGAAGAGGCAGAGTCTGATGGTGCAGCAGTAGAACCCACAAATGTTACAACTGTCCAGGTTCCAGCTGAACCGCAAGGGCAGCCACAGCCAGCAGCAGTCGCCCCTGTGGAGACTAGGAAGTCTAAGATGAAATCAGATAAGAAAGGGGGGCCCTCACAACCTGCAGGGGAGCCAGAGGTGGTGATTGTCACCGAGTCCCTGTCATATGAAAGTCTCCGTAACCTGAGAAAGGACATTGTGAGACGGGGCCGTGAGGCTTATACAGCCTGGTTACTCCGAGTCTGGGACCTCATGGGTAAAGGCGTGCAACTGGACGGGGGTGAGGCAAGGTATTTAGGACCCTTGACCCAAGACTCAGGTGTGGATCAGGTATTTGTAAGGGAGCCTGGGCCCCTTTCCCTCTCGGAGCAGCTTTTAATGAGTGTAAGAGAGAGGTTCGTCCACAGAGACAGAATGCAAGACTATCAGCATAAAATACGCTGGAAGACCCTTGAGGAAGGGATCCAACAGCTGAGAGAAGTGGCGGTATTGGAGGTGCTCTTTGGAAGGGGTGGACAGCATGATAATGACCCTGACAAGGTCAGATGCACGGGGCAAATGCTGTGGAGTCTGGCAAATCTGGGGCCATCCCAATACACCACTTTCATTGCCACGATTAATTCTAATAACAACCGGGAGACAGTAGGTTCTGTTGCCAATAAGCTTAGGAATTATGAAAGTATGGTCAATGGCCCCATGCATGCTCATGTCTCTGCCGTAGTTAAGGAACTTAAAGAGGAGATGAGAGACATGAGGGAGGAGATGAGGAAGATCAATGCAGCACCAGTGCAAGTCACAGGCCCCAGACTCAAAGCCCAACATTCCCCAGCTAGAGGGAGAGGGTACACCCCACGGTCTGAACTGTGGTTCTTTTTGCGTGACCATGGGGAAGACGTGGGGCAGTGGGATGGGAAACCCACTTCTGTCCTGGCAGCACGGGTGCATCAACTCAAGGGGAGAAACTCCAACCAAGGGAGTTCTACTAAAGTGAAGGTAGCAGCAACCTCCCATGACCGAGCTGCCTGGTGTGACAGAAAGGATGATGATTTGTCAGACCCCCTTGAAGGAACCTCAAGCATGTATGCCCAGGAAAGAAATAATAACCAAGGTTAGAGGGGCCCTGCCTCTAGCCAGGAAGAGGTACGGGAAAACCGGGTCTTTTGGACTGTGGATCCAATGGCCTGGCACATTGGAGCCACAAAAATATGAAGCTTTGGTTGATACTGGTGCACAGTGTACTTTAATGCCATCAGGACATGTGGGGGCAGAACCTGTTTCCCTTGCCGGGGTGACGGGGGGATCGCAGCAATTGACTCTGTTGGAAGCTGAGGTGAGCCTGACCGGGAAGGAGTGGCAGAAACATCCTGTTGTGACTGGCCCAGAGGCCCTGTGTATCCTGGGCATAGACTTCCTCTGGAGTGGCTATTACAAAGACCCAAAGGGACTCAGGTGGGCTTTTGGAATAGCTGCTGTAGAGACAGAGGGCATTAAGCAATTGAATTCCTTGCCTGGGCTCTCAGAGAACCCATCAGCAGTAGGACTCCTGAAGGTGGAAGGCCAACAAGTACCGATTGCCACCTCGATAGTGCACCGTTGGCAGTACCGGACGAATCGAGATGCCGTGATCCCCATCCATAAGATCATCTGTGAGCTGGAGAGCCAAGGGGTGGTCAGCAAAACCCACTCACCCTTCAACAGCCCCATCTGGCCTGTGCACAAGTCTGACACAGAATGGAGACTGACTGTGGACTATCGTGGCTTGAATGAAGTGACTCCACCACTGAGCGCTGCTGTGCCGGACATGCTGGAGCTCCAGTATGAGCTGGAGTCCAAGGCAGCAAGGTGGTATGCCACTATTGATATCGCCAATGCATTTTTCTCCATTCCTCTGGCAGTAGAATGCAGGCCTCAATTTGCTTTCACCTGGAGGGGTGTGCAGTACACCTGGAACCGACTGCCCCAGGGGTGGAAACACAGCCCCACCATCTGCCATGGATTGATCCAGACTGCACTGGAAAAGGGTGAGGCTCCAGAACATCTGCAGTACATTGATGACGTCATCGTGTGGGGGAACACAGCAATGGAAGTATTTGAGAAAGGAGAAAAGATCATCCAGATTCTGCTGAAAGCTGGTTTTGCCATCAAGAAGAGTAAAGTCAAGGGACCTGCCCGAGAGATCCAATTCCTGGGGGTAAAGTGGCAAGATGGATGGCGTCAGATTCCCACTGAGGTCATCAACAAGATCACAACAATGTCTCCACCGACCAGGAAGAAGGAAACACAAGCTTTCCTAGGTGCCATAGGCTTTTGGAGAATGCACATTCCGGAGTACAGCCAAATTGTCAGTCCTCTCTACTTTGTCACCCAGAAGAAGAACGATTTCCACTGGGGCCCTGAACAGCAGCAAGCCTTTACCCAGATCAAGCAGGAGATCACTCATGCGGTAGCCCTTGGCCCAGTCAGGACTGGACCAGAGGTGAAAAATGTGCTGTACTCTGCAGCCGGAAGCCATGGTCTGTCCTGGAGGCTTTGGCAGAAGGTGCCTGGGGAGACTCAAGGCCGACCACTGGGATTCTGGAGCCGAAGTTATAGAGGGTCAGAAGACAACTACACTCCCACGGAGAGGGAAATCTTGGCTGCCTATGAAGGAATTCAAGCTGCCTCAGAGGTGATTGGCACAGAAGCACAACTCCTCCTGGCACCCCAACTACCGGTGCTGGGGTGGATGTTCAAAGGAAAGGTTCCCTCCACCCACCACGCCACCGACGCCACATGGAGCAAGTGGATTGCCCTCATCACACAGTGCGCCCGAATTGGAAACCCAAATCGCCCTGGGATTTTAGAGATAATTACAAATTGGTCTGAAGGTGAAAATTTTGGTCCTACTGATGAAGATGAGCCGGTACAAGTAACACGGGCTGAAGAAGCTCTACCATACAACCAACTGCCCCCAGAAGAAACAGGCTACGCCCTTTTCACTGACGGTTCCTGTCGCATCATAGGGATGAACCGAAAGTGGAAAGCAGCTGTATGGAGCCCCACACGACAGGTTGCACAAGCTACTGAAGGAGAAGGTGGGTCAAGCCAACTTGCGGAACTCAAAACTGTTCAACTGGCTCTGGACATTGCTGAGAGAGAGATTTGGCCAAAGCTCTACCTCTACACTGACTCATGGATGGTAGCCAATGCTCTGTGGGGTTGGCTAGAACGGTGGAAAAAGGCTAACTGGCAACGTAGAGGGAAACCAGTCTGGGCTGCTGACGAGTGGAAAGACATTGCTAGTCGGGTAGAGAAGCTGCCTGTGAAAGTCCGCCATGTAGATGCCCATGTTCCCAAGAGTAGAGCTAATGAGGAGCACCAGAACAACAATCAAGTAGATCAGGCTGCAAAAATAGAAGTGTCAAAGATAGACTTAGATTGGCAACACAAAGGAGACTTGTTCGTAGCTCGATGGGCCCATGATGCCTCGGGCCATCAGGGTAGAGATGCCACCTATAAGTGGGCACGAGACCGAGGGGTGGATCTAACCATGGACAGTATTTCCCAGGTTATCCACAACTGTGAGATGTGTGCTGCCATCAAGCAGGCCAAAAGGGTGAAGCCCCTCTGGTATGGGGGGCGGTGGTCTAAGTACAAGTATGGGGAGGCCTGGCAGGTTGACTACATCACACTGCCCCAGACACGCCATGGCAAGCGCTACGTGCTCACAATGGTAGAAGCCACCACGGGATGGTTGGAGACCCACCCAGTGTCTCACATCAATGCCCGGAACACCATCCTGGGCCTTGAAAAGCAAGTCCTGTGGAGGCATGGTACCCCTGAGAGAATTGAGTCAGACAATGGGACTCATTTCAAGAACAGCCTCATCAGCACCTGGGCTAGAGAACATGGCATTGAGTGGGTGTACCATATTCCCTATCATGCAGCAGCAGCTGGGAAAGTCGAACGGTGTAATGGACTGCTTAAAACCACTTTGAAGGCACTGGGTGGGGGGACTTTCAAGAACTGGGAAATTAATTTAGCTAAGGCCACCTGGCTAGTGAATACCTGAGGTTCCACTAATCGAGCCGGCCGTGCCCAATCTGGAGCTTTGGGAACAACAGATGGAGATAAAGTTCCAGTTGTACACGAGAGGTATGCTGGGAAAAAATGTTTGGGTAAATTCTGCCTCCAGCAAAGACAACCCCATCCGTGGAGTTGTCTTTGCTCAGGGACCAGGCTGCACCTGGTGGGTGATGCAAAGCGATGGAGAGACCCGATGCATACCTCAGGGGGACCTTGTGTTAGGGTGAACTGCTCATAATACTGTGCCTGTATCTGCATGTATATATGTATATAATGTAAAAGTTAAAATTTGATATAATATGTTGCTATGGAAAAAAACCAAAAAAATTCGGGGTGGATAATGTTGGGGTTTGGGTTCACTTGTAGAATTTTTTTTTTTTTTCCTCTTTCCCATAAGTTGCCAGGTAACTAATGTCTGAGTACTTAAGAGTAGTTAATAAAGACAAAAGAAGTGGCTGAGGTGGGGGGAAGGGGTCTTTTTTCGGGGGTGTCCCGGAAATCTGGGAGGGAAGCGCGGGACTGCCTCGCCAGGAGCCGGGCCACGGCAGAGTCCTGCTCTCTTTGCCCTTCGCTGTTTTTCTTCGCTCCTGCTCCGAGTGTTTCTCCAAGCCTCAGCCCGCACCCCCTGCCCTGCCGGGACTCGTGCTGCAGCTCCGGCCGCCGCTCCTGCTCCGAGTGTTTCTCCAAGCCTCAGCCCGCACCCCCTGCCCTGCCGGGACTCGTGCTGCAGCTCCGGCCGCCGCTCTGCTCCGAGTGTTTCTCAAGCCTCAGCCCGCACCCCTGCCCTGCCGGACTCGTGCTGCAGCTCCGGCCGCCGCCGGGGGCTTCTGATCATCTCAGCGCCCGAGACTCTGCACCACAGCTGCTGGTGCGGTAACTGCACAACGGGGGGGGGGGGGGGGGGGGGGGGGGAGGGTGCCAGCGGCAGAAAAACGCTGTGACTGTTTCCCTGGTTCTATCTGTTGTTCATATCATAGTTATTGTTTTTCTGTTTTACCTTGCTAAACACAAGTAAAGAACTGTTATCCATATCCTCATATCTTTGTCTGAGAGCCCCTTCGATACCTGTCTTCCAAACTAAGACAGCATGGTAAGAATGAAGTGTATTAAGTCTGGAGACAGGATTTGGAATAAACTGGGAATGAAGCATACAAAAAAAAGAAAAGACAGGCATTTCTAACCTTAGGTGTATAAATTTATGTGGCTTAATGCACATGCTCACTAGTGGGAATACATGAACACACAGGTGAGCTGGCACAGGAGCTGGTTGCTTGCTGTTTATTGATGCAGGCTCTTGTACGGTCCCTCCTTGCAGCACGGGGTGTATGCAGGGGACACATACAGCCTGTTGTAGAGCTTTAGCTCAAAAACATGGTGTCCTAGTTTGACTAGCCCCGGGAAATGAGCTGGCTTGGTAGGAGATTGCCATTTTATTGGACCAATGAGAAAGCATTTTCTAGTTCTTATTACCTTTGAAAGGATACCCTTCCTCTTTTCCTTTGTCCTTTCTTTCCTTCCGGCCATCAGAGCGAGCACACCTCTCCCCTCTCTCGGCCCTGGCCGAGCTGGGGGGAGGGGAAGGCCACGCGGGCCAGGCAGGCTCAGCCGATTTGGGAAACATCTGCCAGCACAGAATTTGCTCTGCCGCTGGCCCGAGCTGAACTTTACCTTCACTGCGTCTGGTCGGGGGGGGGGGGGGGTGGCGGTGGGAAGGGGAGGCACAATGAGGCAGGCCGAAGCACCTGATGAGACCGAAGGGTGGAGGAGAATTTCGGAAATCTATCTAACTTTCCCATGACTGCCCTCTGGGCCTGAACCCTCTGAGAGTCCTCCCCCGCCCCCGCACGGCTTTGAAACGTAACACCATGGACTACTGTGGCCAGATGCTGTTTCTTATTAACTCTTTCAGTGCATCAGTGCACAGATAGAACTTAGAAAGCCTCCATCCTCTCTCCACTGAGAGAAATTAGAATGTAAATGTGTAAAGACCACATGAAGTATCAAAGTTAGTCAAGAAGGAGTGAAAGTCCATGTGGAAAGAGTGTGGGAAGTTGCTTTTGAGCTATAAAAAACTCTTGTAAGCTACGGTAGTTGGTTATAACATATTGAAATGTTTCCTTTAAACCATAAAGAAGTATGGGGGAGATAAAAGAGTTCAAGTTGTAGATCTGAGCAACGGAGTGAAATGTTGAAGGGACTGTTGATTTCATGAGAAGTTGAACAGAGAGATGAAGTGATAAAGACTCTTTGCCCTTGGAAAAGAAGTGAATCTATTCCTTGGAGGTGAAGGTGGTCCCAAAGACAAAAAGAACCTTTGTTTTGAACAGTTACCTTTAAAGTAAGATCTCATACATCGATGTGGCCCACAGACACAATTGTGAACATGGGAAGAATTTCATGAACGCAAAAAGATCCGGGGGTTGCTGTTTATGAAGAATGGATTTACAAGAGAACTGTTTTCTTGTGGAGAAATTTACCATAGTGAACAAGAGGTGCTTCCCTCCCTAGATGAACTGAAAAAGACTGTTTTAGAAGTGGAAAACTGACTGAGATTTCTGAGTGTTGTTTTCTTTACATTGTCGGCTGAAAGGAAGGAAAGGGTAGGGAGGGAGGAAGTGTGTTTTGAAGGTTCCATCCTCATTCTTGTTGTTTTTCTTTCTTTTAATATTAGTTAATAAAGTCTTATTACTTTTAAGCTCAAGCCTGCTTTACTCTTGACTGAAAACTTTGAAATTGGCAAAAAAAATCAAACCAGAACAGAAATTAGTGTTTCCGCCCTGTTTTGAATTGAAACCATGACACATGGTAAGGATGTTTATTTTGGCTACTGCTAAGTGGCTAAACATGAAGTTGGGAGGTATTCAAATGCAGCTCTTTCTTCTAAAAACAGTGGCTCCCATGTGATCTTCTTGAATAGTTTGAGTTTTTCTATATAAACAATGGAGAAGGAAATTTAATTTCCAGTCTAGGAAAGGAAACGCAGCTAAGTGAGCACTGTTAGCAAGGGCAAGCATATTATCTCTGTCTGTTTAGAACCCACTGGGTTGAACAAAATCTTTCTGTTAGCTGCAGTAGTCTTTATTACACTCAATTTGAATGATCTGTTTAGGATTAAACATTTCTTGAAAGACACACTGCTTTTAATACCAATGCATTTTCCATTCCATTTGCTTCATTTTAACATAATGCTGAATAATCTGAACGATCTGTGTCGTGTTTAACATGAAACATAACTGAAGCACCCTGCATCCTGCAAAAGTGCTTTCTAGCCTTGTGCTTTTTAAGAGATCTCTGAAAAATCAACATTAAAAAACACAAGCAAGCTATTTGGAACAAGCAGGTATAAATTTAGTATAAATAAGCCCTCATCTATACTGGAAAACCTTTAAAGAGGTCATAAAAACAAACAAACAAAGCAATTCAAAACCACTGCGCTTCAACAGCAAAATAATCTAAAATTTAGCTTAATCCATTTAGGATTAGGAGTCTGGATAGATAACTAAAATAACGGTTAATAAAATATGCATATACCATGCATTGGTATCTAGTTAATGTATCAGCATACCGATGATGGTATATAAACAATGTTAAAAGAATAGGAAAATTATTAAAGCAGAAGACAATACTTCATTTACTGTTCTTCTGGAATTACTGCTCAGGAAGTCACTAATACACATTCATTATGAATACCAGATGTGAGCACAGGCAGAAACTTGCCTGTTCCCCAAACGAGTATGACTAGTTCTGAATAAGTCCTCCACTAATCTTTCTTAGAGCCTGAACTTCACTTTCAGAAAGGCAAGATTATTTGGGAGGTTCCATTTTTCCACTTAAATGCAGAATCAGACACATGAAGTTCTTTCAAGAGGTCTCTGGGTTTTGGTTTCTTCTGAACAAAAAGAATATCAGAGTAACAAAGCCCAAAGAACCTGATTCAAACTTGGTTAGCAGCCTCCCAGCTGTATGTTGGTTTGGGAATTTTATTCTCTTTTCTGGAAGAAAGAAAAGAAGAGGGGAAAAAAAACAAACAAGGAAAACTGGTCAAAAGCAGTATTCTGTTTTTGTTCCAGTTGATCTGTTTAGGATTTTGCCACTGGCCTTTGCTAGACCAGGAAAGACTTCTATGTATGAAAAACAGCACCCCTCCCATGGTACAGCAGGACCTCCATACCCTTTTTTACAGAAATCACTCACGAGACTACAAGTGCTTTCCCACTTTTCCTGCCTTAGGAGTGTCAGATGAAGAGACAGCTGCATCATGCCAACCTATTGAGAAACACTAGACATGGGGTGTGTCCTCCAGAAGGTCTGAATCAGGATTGCAATGCCCAATTCTGATGCTTATAGTAGGGAGGCAGTCTCAATCCAGACTACCTTTTCCCCTTCCTGAAATGCTGAAGCTGCTGACTTTCCCAACGTGCCTATTCAGTTGCTAAGGATTTCTGTTAGAAAGAGGTGATACAGCAACTTAGTTTTTACAGCATCAAAAAAATGCTGCAATGAGAGATTCAGGTAATGGTACTGAGGAGCACTTCTGTCACATACAGAAACCCTGTGTGGGATGGACTGCTGTCAAATCCAGCTGGGTTAGTAACAGACTGGAAGCTGTGGCTTCTACAGAAAAAAGGCAGACTCATGACAAACCAAGGGTTGTAACACAGGAAGGGAACTTCCCCTTCCATTTTTACCCCTTCCTCCCTTCATATTTTATTCCTTGTCCTCCCACTCTTTTGCAAAAATCCAAAATGGACGTGTTACAGCTACAGACCATGCCAAAGATTTGTCTCCTCTCTCTCTCTGTATGAGTTAATAATTTCCAGCAAGCTTTCTGGGGTGATGAGTCAGTAACACAAAGAAATGACAACTCAGATGTGATATTTATTTTCCTGATTTTTTTAAGCATGGCTGTCTCCCCACCTGAAAGAATGGAATAAGGGGTAATCAAATGCACTGTAGCTGGGAGCTCTAAGGATAATATCTCCAAACTCTGCAGCTTTCCGTAAAAGGCTTGTAGTTTTTTTGTATTCTTTCTGCTGTATGTTAACTCAGCAACACTGTTTTAAAAGTTGCAACATTCATCTTTAAACATGAATTACCAAGGCATGATTGCTTCAAAAATTCACTGCCTGAGGCCAGGGCCTAGGAAGTGGGAAATATCATTTCAGAAAGCAATGAGAACAAATGCTGAGCATTTTAATTGCAGGTTGGTACAAATGACTAACAGTAAAACAAAGCTTGTTTTGGACAAATTTGTTGTTCTGCATGTCAAATTCAAAACTTATTAGTGAGCTGCCTGGTGTTTGTTCTTTGTAAAAGTTGGAGAAACAGATGAATTTTTCAGAGGTACAGGAAGTTCTTTTCTAAAAATTTGTTTAAAATTATTTACAAGAGAGAAAGAGAGAGAGGAAGAAAGCAAGTAAGCAAGAAAAGAAGGAAGAAAAGAAAGACTAAATGATGCATGCAAAGTCAGGCAATAGTTTCAACAGTCACTGGACAATTGCTGTGTTCTTTCGGAATTTCATTTCATCTCCCTCAGTTTTGCTGAAATTTACCTGGAATCCCCAACAGTATAACAATGCATTGTGTTGGAACCCAGGATGTCTCTATGATAGTCCTGGATGATCCAAGCTCCAGCCAAGGGGCTTCAATGCCCTGGCAGAGGGGTTGGAGACCCTGGCATGCAGCCGGGGACTCCTGCGGCTTTGAGTTTGACCCGTGGAACAAATTACCACCTTTGAATTAAGAACTAAAAGTCACAAAAATTTAGATAGCATGATAGTAGTAGTTGTAGAGTGAAAAGGGAAATTTTGGGTGTTTTACCATGGGGGCTTAGGGGGCAAGATGGAGGGACTTGGACGTTGTCCTGTCCTTCCTTCTTCTTCCTAACCCCCATCTTTTTGGTGATGTTGGCATTTGGAGATTGGATTAGAGTAGAATGTAACTGTCTAACATAGGTGATAGGCATTGGATCATAATTGTAAATAACTAGCATGTAATTTGTAGTATAAAATTCAGTGCCTGCCCCTGGGGCAGAGTGTGTGCTTTGGGCTACCCTGTTGAAAAGACCTCAGCAGCCCAGACAGAAAATATCTTACATAAGAAAGAATAAAGCAACCTTGAAAGCATCAGCCAAAGACTTTTGACTCATTCTTCAACAGCTAGGTTGGGAGACAGTGATTTTTATATATCTCGGGGTCATCCTGACCAAAGCAACGCCTGAGAGATCGGGCCTGCTTCATCGTGTGTGGCAACACACGATTAAATGCTGCTGTGACTCAACATTGCCACATCAGATGTCCCAGCCTGATGCCAACAGAACCACTGCAATAGCAATGGCATCTTCATCTCCACCCTTCTGGCCTTGCTGCTGGCAGAATGGAGACAACCCTGTGTGAGCACCTTTGCAGAACATCAGAAACACTTCTTTTCACACAAAGGTAGAGAACTTGTTCATTCTAGCCCCACACTGCCACACCTGGAAAAAAACATCTGATGGGAGATGTGACTCACTGCCTGATGGGTCTGAGGCTGGTTTCCTGTGTAACTATAGGACAGATCATACAAGCAGGCTCTGTGATGGTCCTAAAGTTGCATTTATGCACCGAAGTCTGGAGGCCAAAGAGACTACAAATTGTGATAATCATCTTTCCTAATGCTCATGATAACTGGAAAACTCCAGTTCTGCTTCTGGGTGTTCTTAGAAGCACTTCCAGCCTCATAGTACTGCACAGCTTGTGCCTGCCTCCCTAGGATTGAGAGATGTGTCATGCCACTTCACTACCACAAGGGCCTGAATGACTAGGCATACCAAAAATCTGCCTAACACCTCATGTTTCATCCAGAGAAGCGGAGAGAAGGTGTTCATGTTGATGGTCAGTGCAGCCCACCTCCTCTCCCAGTTGCTCTAAACAGTTCTGTACTGGAAGATTTTCCCCCGTGACCTGGGAGATCTGCTTTCAACATGCTCTGAGTACATTCTCTAGCTGATTCAGTATTCACCCTTCCATCGAATGAGAAATAAAAGACCTCCTTTACCTCATGGCTATTCTCACCAGGCCTGTACTGCAGACCCTTATTCACAGGCCAGTTTTCATAGATCGGCTCATGTCCACACTCTTTAGAGTTTGGTCCCTGCTGAGTGGACTGGCTGCAGCCATGCTGCACAGTGCTCAGCTCACATTTCTTTGCATGACCCTGTAGTTAACAGTCAGTATTTTTTGTTCATGGGCTTGGTGTATTTTTTCAATTCAAAGTATGAAGAGTACTAAAATGTGTATGCTGCAGGCAATCAGAACAGTGCTTTGTCAAAAAACTATAATGCCAGAAAAAAAATTGTGTGCTCTAGAAAAAGGATGGGTGAAGGCATGAATTACAGTATTGTCTAACCTTGAATAGTGATGAAGCACTGTCCTTGCTGAAGGAAACACATTTGGTGTCTTCCACATCTATCCTATCTGAAGCAAACCTTGGAGTGCTCTACACAGCTGAAAACACTCACATTTCCCACTGGGATCCCAATGGATTTGTTCCAGAAGAGTGCTCTGAGACTGACAGGTGTCAGGCATACTGACCATGGGTAGTATGAATGACCAGGAAACCCATTGCTGGAGAAGAGCAGTGCACCAAGTTCAGCCACAGCATTTTTAAGCAATAGCTGTTCTACTTTGACAGGGTCCATGAAATTCAGGAGATGTCTCTCACTCTCCCAGACAGAGCACCAACCAAGCAGAACATCAAATCCAAGTGAAACAGTGATGTACAGCAGCCCTCAGATGGTGTGTAAATTGATAAGTAAGTATCACAAATGACACACATTTTCCACTGCTCACTCACCCTTTCAGATAATCAAGATGAGTACTGCATTGTAAGGTGATGGATGGAAGTATGCAGGAGAGCACCAGGGCCTGCACTGCCTCCCATCCTCCCCTCCTTTCCCAGAAATCCAATGGCCATTTTCAGCTTTGTTTTATCACAGGTATGACTGGGAGACTGAGATGAGTCTCCTGTGGCTCTGCCCTTTTGAATGCCACTGCTGCTCTATGGAAGCCCAACTGCCACTATGTTTTCCTGACCACCTCTAAAATTATTGTCAAGGACAGAAAATATTAATTAAATTTTAATTAATAAATTGAATACTGTGGTGTTAATTATAGCTATTTACAGGGAGTGTATGGGATTTGGAAGGCCTACCTTCTGGTGTTTTTGCACAAAGTGTTGCCTCCTCCTTTAAGTTCTAATTAGCTAGCTTTTTTTCAATAACCAGCCTTCAAACGACTGCTCAGTAGCTCCCATTTTGTTCCTCATCAGCAGTCCTGCAGCACAGCTGCTACAGAAGGGAAGCAGGCTTGCATTTTGCCTTGAAGGGAGCAGGTGATAAAGAATCTATCAGAAGTGGTGTAAACCAATGAAATGAATTTTTAAAAAGTTAAAGAAAAAATAAAAAGAGTCCCAACCCCTAAACTATATTTAGCAAGGAAACTATATAAGAAGCAAAGATCATGGAAAGAAATAAGAAGGAACTGCAAAATCTGAAGCTGCCGCAAGGTCATCTGTATGCAGCCCTCTTGTCCAGCTGCATATTCTGCCTTCCTGCATACGTACAATGCCAAAAGCCATCAACAGCAGATAAGCACCTGGGATAAAACAAGCTGTTCCAGCACAAAATCAACTGTGAAACTTGAAATAATTTCTCCTCTGCTCCTTATTTTCAACCTACACATTTCCTCCCTAGTGGTAAAACCTTTTTAAAATTTAAATGGACATGATTACCTGTATTTCTAGCTGTTTAGTTTATACCTCTAAAGAAAAAGGGTCCTTTTAGGACACTGTTAAAGTGAAGGCACACAGTAAAACAGTATGCCCAGATATTAGAAGTTTATACCAGACAGTTTTTCAATCTCATGCCACTAGATGAAAACTAATAGTGCCTAAGAACTAGCACAGAAGAGAGTTTTGGAAGTTTGGGGATATTTTGTTGGGTTTTTTTTGCAAAAGTGACCAACATGTTCAGTAGGCAGACCACTGCTTTCCCTCAAGTATCTGCTCCTGCCTGCTAAGTGTTCACAACTGAACAGCTGCCATAGAGGGAGCAGAGGGTAGTGGCTGGAAGATGAGAGCTGGCACAGGCACCACAACCAGTAGCTGGCCTGGTGCTTACCCTCTCCTTCCTACCACAGCAGCTGGCTCCAAGTGATAGGCACAGGAGACTGGTTTGGGCTCATGCTGAGGTAAGACAGGGTGAAGAAAAGAGGGAAGAAAATATGTTGGGGTTTTTGTCTTTTATAACCAAGAGTAATAGTGCTAGTAATGGAAAGTGGGAATAGACTGGCCAACACGGAGACTAGGATATCTCCAAAATTTCACACGGAACCGCGTCGTTTCTGAGGTTGGAAAACCATTGCCTAAATTAAGAAAGCTATCATCCATCTCAAGATAGGAATCACTCTTGCAGAAAAGCCTAACTCATCTGACTTCTCAAGCATGTTCAAAAATTTTATCTACTCTCCTTTGCAGCAGAACAATTTCACCGCCTGGGGATGCTGAGCTGAGAGCCCTCCAGCAACAAGGTGTCTCCTCACCTCATTCTTTGGCTGAAAGTGTCAGATCACATTACAGAAACCCTGCTCCAGGTCTAGTGTTCACATTCACAGAGATTTCCTCAAAACAGGGAAAATAAAGTACCGTCTTCTCTTCTAGTGTTCGGAGTTGTGCACCTGAGAAATACTTGTGTAATAACACATCCGTTGAAAGACATCTTAAAAAAAAAAAAAAAAAAAAAAAAAAAAAGCTTAGAGCTTCTGTTCCTGCCAGGACTTAGCTGCTTATTCAAAGTCCCAAGATCTAGTCACACCGATGACTGGTCACCCCCAAGCCTGTCACCCGTGGGTTCAGAGGCCTGGAGCCAGGCAATGAGAGCACCGGCTTAGTTACAAGCTTAAAGGGCTGAGAGTCTTTAGGGAGGCTAAGACCCCGGATTAGCGAGGGTGTTTCCAAGCGGGGCGGCGGTGCCCGCCCGGCGGGGCCGGTCAAGCAAGAGCTACCGGCAGGCTCGGGCTGCTGGTGCCACCTTCTGGACACATGGGCAAGCGTTATTTCCCTTCCCCTTCAAATGGAAGAATACTACGGAAAGTGGTTTCATTTCACTCCCTAGCCTTGCTTTTTTGGGTTCCTCCCCGCCTCCCTTTGAATCCATCATCATGTAGTACGTAACTGAGGGGGAGCAGCCCCAACAGAGTAGCAGCAGCAGCATACACGCCTGCTGTACAGTGCATCCCACCTCCTGTGCCACAAGCTCACAAAAACGTTCCCAGCCTTTAGCATTTAATTTTCTTCGAGCATTTCCGTGAAACAGCCAAGCCTGGCAGAAGTAGACACAAGACTCATTTAAGAAACACCTGTGCATTTTAAGGATGAAAAGCAGGGGTATGTAAGGGCACCCTGGTTGAAGTGCTGTCTCAGAGTATTTATTTGAACAAGGACCAGCCTGTTGAGAGGGGTCTGACTTGCCCTGGTGGCTGATTAGCTTTAGTGGCCATGTAGGAGCGCAGATACGAAATCCTGGCATTTATGCCAACAACAGTTGTGTTGTCACAAAGAATTGTGGCCTTCAACATCCAAGACACAAACTGTTGCATGTGGTTACACCACAGGCATTTCTGAGAGCAAGGCTAAGGTTAGAGAGGCCACCTCATTCTGAAACAATCCAAAATTATATCTTTCATGTACAGCAGCTGCAGTTCTTTCTATTTCTTATAGCTGCAGAGTGGGACTTGACTGCTGTCTTCCAAGTGGTAAATGGGATACATACACACACCAACAGTCCTCAAAACTGGCTTGCAGAATAAGCTTGGGAAAAACTTTTGGTGCAGAGAAGACGTCTCCAAGGAATGGTGTGAAGAGCACAATTAGAAGTGGTAGTCCAGAAGAAAGCTGTGAGGTTGGAAAAAAAATGTCTAAACCAGTAGAAAGTAAAGAGGAGCCAAAAGGAAGAGCAGGCAGGACAGTTAGGAAGCAGGCAGCAATAAAAAGCTGCAGGCTGCAGAGTGCAGTGCTGCAGGGCTCCACACTGAAAACCTGTTCTTTTGCCCCAGACTAAGATGTAACTTAAGAAATATGGACTTTGAAGCTGTCAAATGCTTGCAGCAGCTGCAAGCATACAGCATGTAAAAACAAAGGCCTTCAATTTAGCAGCAGCTTTTTTAGGGAATACCATAATATGAGACAGTGGCAATAGAGGCAATGAGCCTTATGAAATGTACACATACTAAAATCTGGTCTGTAATGGGAACTTGAATGATCTAAGTATTATACAAATGCTGCTGCACTTCTATACAGCAAATGACACTTGTTTCAATTTCAGAAGACAGGGCTCAGCAGTAATGTGGAGTCAGGCTGAAGGACCCATAACGCAAATGTGCAGCAATGGTAAGGCAAGATATTTATTTCAGAATGAAATATTTTTTATTTGCATTTATTCTTAAATAAGCACATAGCAATATGATAAATACCAGCTGTGTGACAATTAAAGTCACACTGCAGCTTTGATATTACTGTGTTGCTGTTTTGCAACCCAGTTTCAGATACAAATGACATCTAGGATGTAATTTTTTACAGCTGGACTCCACCAGAGTTTAGCTACTGCACAGCAGCCTTAAATATATGTACTGTTACTGTTTGTTTGTGCAATGGCTTAATTCAATTTTTTTTTAAATATAGATTTATTAAACATAGCAATAAGCTATCTTCCACAACAGTGTAATCAGAGTAACTGATGATAACAGCAGTTTATTCATGTCACGACATCTAATTCCTACTGCTGTTAATTAAGTCTCAGCTCCCTCCAGGACATGGAAGGATACTGACAAATCCTTCTTGAAGTAAGTTTCAGCGCAATCTGGGATTCCAAGCCCTGCAGAAAGGAATTTATAGATGTACTTCTCTCTAGGATTGCTATATATTGTTGCATGATTTATAACAAAAGGCGTTACTCTCACTGAGCACCATCTCTGTTTATAAATTTTATAATTTCTGGTCTCTATTGATTTTAAAAGCATCTTTAGAGTGTAAACAGCTGTTTAATGCATTTTGACCCCAAAGCAGGGAATTTGCACAAATATTCCCACTAGAATATTTGTCCTTTTCTGTCCATGCATTAGGGCTCTCTTTAAAATCTGTCCATCTCCCTAATCTCCCTGGGGAACTTTCCCTGATTATTCAATGCTAGTCCACAATCTGTAACAAAAGAGGGAGGGAAAAAAAAAAAAAAAAAGAGAGACGAGGTCTCGTGTCATTTGTTCATCGCCCACAGCAACATCTGGTGGACCCAAACGTATCGCCTGGTTAATTGCAGCCACAAATTTGTATCCTTTGTCTTTTCATAGACTGGGTGGGTTTGTTTTGATAAAACAGCCCGTGGCTTTTTGCCAGTTTGTTTCTCCTTTCTAGTTGAGGAGACAATTTCTTTGGCAAAAATGGGAATTTCTACCCTAAAACAAGATCATAACTTGGTCTTGGACTTTTGGGGAATGATTGTTCAGCAGAGAACTAGAATTTCCCGAGAAAATTCTGATCTCCTTTATTTCTGGGGAAAAAAGAGAGGGATCTTCCATAGCACCGAGTTGATACTATCAGAAAGCCGATGGATATCGCTGTGGGCGATGAACAAACGACACGAGACCTCATTATAAAAAACTGCATCTGACTCCGTTTTATTAAAACAATTGCCCTCCTTATATACCTTTTGGAACAGGCCACTCTCATTGGTTAGAAGAGTGCCAGAACTCTTCTTCCCATTGGCCCAAACCGATGGATAGAGGCAAGTCCATCCCACAGAAAAGAATGCAAAACATCACTCTCGTTACAATAACACTTGGGATGTTTATGTCAAGTCCGTGGGAACAAGGTCTTCTGAAACCCAAACACCACGAAGAAACTGAGTTCAGAAACTCAGAAACCTCAGGCCCAGAAAACCAGACTACACACTCCCACATATGTACCCCTGATTCCAGTCACAGCACTGCTTTATAATACAGCTCAGGGAAAGACAGAGGAGAAAGAAGAGAACAAACGTAATTGATTATTGATGACTCAGGCTAACTAGAGAAAGTGCTTAAAGCAAGTTTGTATCACCAATGCCAGTGTTTTGCTGTTTGCTTTACTCCCTCCAGACTAGGTCATCCCAATTCCTTTTCTCCATTTAATGGTGACATAACTAAGTGGCCAGGAAGAAGCTGTCTCACCTATCATAAAAACACAGTACACAGTAATCATAGGAGACTACTGTTCAAGACAAAGCCATGACCTCCATATTTAAGAATCTGCTGGTCTGTAATTCTGAAGAACACATTTATTAGGAAAATCCTGTTTTTATAAGCTGCAAATCAAGACACAGCTTCCTTCAGCATCGTATCAGATTTATGAATCATGAGCCCTGTAGTGCATGAGATTTTGCTTTAGAAATAAAATTGCTTGCTCAACTGTAGAACACTTCAGTCTTTTTCTACAACTACTGCTTGGTCTCAAATCAGAACAAAACAGCTCTGGAATTATATACACACCTAAAGTCCTCTTAGTATCTACCAGATTCAGTATAAATGCATAATGATGAGTTTCTATGTCTGACATCTGCTTGATTAGCAGCATTTTCAATATCTGGCTACTTTGCAACACTTGGCAGCTAAGTAAAGCAGATATAGCACACAGTGAGATGTGGATCTTTTGTTTTGTTTTGTTTTGGGGGGTGGCAGTGCTAGAGGTTTCCCAGATATCCCTTATTCCAAAGTAGGAAAAAAACAACAATGGCCAGCTCTGTACCAAACCACAGGTCAACAGATTTCAATGGTCCAAGGTTAAAATTTGCCTTCAGCTAGCTGCACAGACCTATTCCATAGGTATTAAACAGGAAACTTTTAAAGCGTAAAAAATAGTTACAGTTGTGTGACTTATCCTTGTAAAAGGATTTTTATCATGTACATGAAGACTAGAAGCTTTCCTCCTTTGAAATGTTTGTGTTTGACACTTTCTCTAAAGCACAGCAAGCCTGTGTTTTTTTCTCTTGCACAGTCTATAGGTTGAGTTTTGGTTTTCTATTCTTTTTTCTTTCACAAATCAAACTAAAATACTAAAAGTATGTAGTCTCTCCTGAGCTTCCTGCTACTGCAGGCCACAACCTCTAAAGAGCATTGTGTTTGAATATCCTTTTCTGTGGGGACAATGCTTTTGAGCTGGGAGATAAACCTAGTTTTCTTAGACTGATATGAAAGCTAAACAGTATTACGTGCTCCACTCCTACTACACAAACACTCCCAAAACTAAGGGAGTCCAGCCTAATACCAAAGGGCCATGCTGTGCACAGCTGACTGCTACATGGATTGCTTTAGCCTGCTATTAACTTCCTCCTCCACTCCTTACTCACTGTCCCATATCATAGCTCCTAGGTGTTCTCTCCACATGTCCAGGCTTCAACCCCAGCAGATCCATCCCATCTGTCCCCAGATACCACATCTAGCCACCATAGCCCAGGTGGCCCAGTTTACCTAACCTCGATCTTCTGCGGGTAGAGATGGAGCCTATCTCTTACCATCAGATGCACTGTGCTTACCCAGCCCAGCCATGTAATTAGCAGTGCAGCTGCACAGCCACCAACCTGCCAGCAGACCACTTCTTGGCAGCTATAAACCACGTATTGCATAAGAAACAGTCCCTTAATGCAGGCGAGTCTTTCCACTCCTAAATCATGTAAAAGACATAAAAGCTTTTGGCCATGCAGAAAAGTGAACAAAATGAATGGTAATTAGCTCTCATGACTACAAAAAACCCCAACTTCGGCACTTGCAAAGGGGATCACATGCAGCTGAGCTGAGAAAGAACTGTAGCAGACCAAGTATTCGCCTGCGAGGAAACACTGCCTGAGTGCTTATTTTAGAATGAATAGCAATGTTAGTTAACTAGAGCTAACTTTTGAACAAATAGCTCACATTACAGCATACCAAGGTACACTAGATGCATCCTTTGATGTACTAACTGACAACCTACTTCTGAGTTTGTTTTTTTTTCAGAAATTAAAAAGCCCCCACAATTTATCCTTCATAGCTGATTCTGGGTTTTGGCACAGTCTTTTCAATGATTAATGGAAACAAACCTAAAATGGACTTAATCATTGCATGAGATATTTACATTCAGCAGGAGCATGTGATTTGCAAAGAAAAAAAAAAGGAACCAATAAAGTTTTTCTGTAAATCAACATGTGTGACTGTTCCTCACTATCTCAGGACAGGCAAGTTTTGGTGCACTACATGTCCTTGGCATTTCTGACCTTTCAGCACAACTGCAGCCTCTAAGCACCAGGATTTGGTCTGCTGCTCAGCAGCATACTATGCAGCCTGGCACACCACCCTTCATGCTACTTACTTAAAATACCAGTGTGGACAAAGAATATGATTCCCATGGTTTTCAAGAAGCAGGGGAAGAGAGCCGGCATTTGAGGAGTGATTTATAAGGCAGACAAAATTCATCCTGAAAATATTAAGTAAAATGTATTCTCATTATTACCATGAAAATAAACACATCTTATCTGGAAACACATAAATTCAGGAGTAAAACTTTATTTTCTATATGAACTATTTCACACTGGTTGTGAACTCAAGGGATTTGACAGGGATTAAAGAGTCACTTGTCAGCTGCTGTGTCCTTTAATTAGCTTCCTAACATCCATACTGACTGAAGCAGCATTTTCCCAATTTAGCAAATCAGGCTGTTTCTGTCCAGGTTTCACTGTAGCTCTGAAGACCTGAAAAGAGTATTAAACGCAATGATTCTTCTGCCCCCTAGTAAACATAATCTATTATATAAGTTTTCTTCTGTTCTCGTTTTTGTGGAATGGACAACAAAAGTATTAACCAAAATTCGGAAGCTGCATAAAGTGTGTGTGGCTCTTAATGATCTTTTGAGGAGAAATTCACATACAAAACCCCATAGCTCTGCTATGACCTGTTCTTGTATCTCCTATTTTACTTCAGGTCCACAGGAAACTTCATTCACAGCTTCACATCCATACCACAGTTAGGTGTGAACGGCCTTGTTTGCAAAGCACTTGACAGGACTTAGGGGTTCTCTGTCACAGACAACTCAGACCCCAGACTGTTTAACCCAGCCAAAATTTCTTCACCCCTGTTTTGCACTCCCACTTGACATGTGGAGATGATAAAATTCTTCAACCCTTCCAGCTAAATATTCTTCTACTTTTTAAATGGTATACTCCTTAGGACAGAGGATCAACCACATACTCACCCAGAATCAAGCATGAATCACTCTTTAATTTAACTCTTTGGGATCTCTGGATAAGAATCAGCCCCTACAATGTTAACCAGCTTTCCTTTAAAGCATTTTAAAAGTTCAAACTAATTGTAATCAGACCAGGCAAATTCTCACTTTTGGTCATTAGATTTACCTTGTTTCCATCCTCCTGTCTTTCTACACTCTGTGTGACTCCAGGCAAGTTTCTTGATGGTCTCTTACATGTTTTTGCCATCTTACACTGTTCGAGCCACGCAAGAAACTGTAATAATAATACTAACTTCTTAGCTTTGACATGACTTAGCTATTTTTAATGGATTACTTTTCTGGCACAGCATTTAAAGCACCAAATGATTTGACATCCGTAATTTTATACTTGGAATAACACAAGGTATTCATACTTCTTTTGTAATGTAAGATAAAAGCAAACACTGCATATGTTCTCATTCCAGTGCTGCTGTCTGACAGCTATTTGCCCAAGGAGAAAAAAGTAGTTACATTACAGAATATGGGGAAAAGCAAAAGCTATGGTAAAGAAATCATTAAATAGCTAGCTTATTCCCCTCCTAGCACCAGAATTGTTGTTCCCTGAAGCATGTTTCAGAGTGTTTGGTCCAGTCTGGTTTTACAAGTTTCTCATTACTTTCATTTATATATTTAATACAGCGCCGAGTCCAGTGTGGTTTGGTGCTGCTTATTTTCCTCGTCTTTCAACTGGAAAAATGGACTTAATCATTGCATGATATATTTACAGATATTTACAGCTAGGTCAGCTGTTCATATAGAGTCAGCTCCAAAACTACTGAAAAAGTATCTGGACTCTTTCCACTGACTTCAACAGGCTTTGGATCAGGCTCAGGAAAAGATGACGAATACATTTCATGTAAGACTAAGCAGGTTACAGTCAGCAAAGTATAAAGAGGATTAGCTGTGTACAATCCAAAGGCAAGTTATCCTGCATGCTGAAATGCCTGCCTAACACACTTCCAGAGAGAGAAAAGGCAAGATTAATTTCTGGTGCTCTGCCACTATGTCAATGCTACCACGCAAGGAATGAGTGTGATCTGGAATCTACCCAGTTAACCTCATTACAACTGGGATTTTCCTGAACTAGAGGTGAGAAAATTTATTTTCTAAAATTGCAAAACCAGTAAGCAAATCATAGAATAATAAAAAGGTTTGCATTGGAAGGGACCTTAAAGGTTGTTCCAACCCCCCTCCCCCCGTCCCCCCCCACAAGGGCTTTTTACTTTTCAGTTAAGTTTGGGTCTTTAGAGACCCTATGGAATGAGTATCAGGAAAAACAATGGAACTTGTCTCTGTCAGGGAAGGATGAACTCCCTTTTACTTCAGAACCTAAAATGGGTCATATTTGGTTTAAGACACACATATCTAGACCTCCACTTTCTGTTACCAGAACAGATGGGCAACCCCAAACTAATTTGTGCATATTTTACGGAGCACTGATAGTACAACATCCCCTCACTGTGTATGCTTTGAAAGCATGGCTTCTGAAAGCTAGAACACCTCTTATCAGGGATTATTCTACCAGTGGGGGACTTATTCTGAACAGTACTATCAAAAGAAGATGGTGGTGAGAAGTTATTCTTCCCACCCTTTCAAGGTTCACAGTAAAACATGTCAGTATTAGAGATGTTCTCAGCTGCAGAGAATGCTTTAATCAACCACTTTTTTTTCTGCTCCTTCTGTTCCCCTGTTCTGGGACAGGGGACTTCATGGCACTGCTTTGTTGTACAATGTGTACAGTTATAACCTACATTAAAAGTATGCCATTAATGAATGAACACTGTGTGTCAAGCAGATGAGAATGTTCTTTTGATCTTCTAAGCTCCACCACTCTGGCAGACACGTGTCTAAACTGTTTATTAAAGCAGTGAAGTCTTCCAACATTTCTCAAACAACACTGAAAGAAAAATCAGAATTTCATCATGGTGTGATTTTATGTTCTTCCAGTTCAAATCCAATGGGAAGTTGGGGGAAAATTTTTTTTTTTTTTTTTTTTTTTTTTTTTACTTACTTACTTACTTACTTACTTACTTCTCAGGTGGGTGGGAGGAATATTTCATGTGTGTAACACTCTCTGAGGCAGCCAACAGAAGCTTCTCAAACTACTGTTTAATTTCAAAGCAGTTTCCACACAACATGGGAGCTGTATTTAGCTTTAGGTACAATTTTGAAAATAATTCAACACAGCAAGATAATGGATTCGAAGTATTTTTGACGATAACACAGAATCAGAATAAGCTTGTTTAAAAATCATAGAGGTTTATGAATGTGATTATAGCAATGGTTTTAGCCTCCAACATATGAATAGCAGAGAAAAACAACCCAACTGGTGTGAGGCCACAGAAACATATGGAAGAAAGTTTATATGCAAACGCCTGTAGGAATGCAATATAAAAAATCCTGGATAACCCTTCCAAATATATTATTCTAATGGGGTGATGTGACAATGACATTTCCTAGGAGAAGAAAAAAAGAGGCAATGTAGGACCTCTGTTCTGTAAAAGAAACACATCAAATTGCCACTTAGCAGGCTGCTAAGCTGAGCTAACAAGTCACTTGCAAAAATGAGAGGTCAGGTCTCTTAATCTCTTTGCCATCCTCCCAGCTGCACTTGCAACATCTTGGTACTCCCCTGATCACAGAATCACAGAAATCATTTGGGTTGGAAGGGACTTCAAAGATCACCTAGTTACAACCCCCTGCCATGGCCAGGGATGCTACCCACTAGATTAGGATGCTCAAACTCCATCCAATCTGGGCTTGAATACTTTCAGGGCATCCCCCTGGACAACCTGTTCCAATGTTTTAACATCCTCACAGTAAAGAATTTCTTCCTAATATCTAATGTAAACCTAATCTCAGTTTAAAACTATTCCCTCTTGTTCTATCATCACAGGCCCTTGTAAAAAGTCTCTCTCCAGCTTTTTAAAGGTCCCCTTTAGGTACAGGAAAGCTGCTCCAATGTCTCCCTGGAGTCTTTTCTTCTCTAGGCAGAACATCCCTAACTCTTTCAGCCTGTCGTCAAATGAGAGTACTCCAACCTCTTGAGCATCTTTGTAGCCATTCTCTGAATTTATTCCAACAGGTCCATGTCCTTCCTATGTTGGACAAAGCATTTTACATTGGGTCTCATGAGAACAGAGACTAGAGGCAGAATCCCCTCCCTGGTCCTGCTAGCCACGCTGCTTTGGATGCAGCCTAGGACACAATTGGATTTTTGGGCTGCAAGTGCACACTGTTGGGTAATGTCAAGCTTCTCGTCAACCAACACACCCAAACTCCTTCTCCCCTGGAGAAGGAGTTTGCTCTCAATCCATTTTCTGCCCAGACTATTTGTGCCTGGGATTGCCCCAACCCATTGGGAGCAACTTGCACTTGGCCCTGTTGGATTTCATGAGGTTCACGCAAGCTTACCTCTCAAGCCTGCCGAGTGTCATCACTTCCCTCCACACCTCACAGCTTGGTATCATTGGCAAATTTGCTGATCCTCTACCTCATATCTGTCATTTAGTCAGCTGTTTACCTCACTATGCCAGAGAAAGCTACCCACCTTTCTGCTGTTTTTCTTCCAGGCTAATAGGTCAAAGTGGCTGATGAAGAGATTCGACATATGGAACCAGGTCATGGTAAGCAGCAGAATTACCAAGACCAAGGACTCCTGAGGAGGGAAAAAGGACTGGGAACTACCACATCTCTCTTCTGTGCAAACTAAAATTGTCTGAGGGTGCCTCATGGAAGAACTGTCTTATTGCAAGGACTTGTTATTAGAAGGGAAGGGGGAATTGACAGAAGAAATAGAACAAGTAAGGGTCCTGTTCTTTGGAGAAGCGTGTATATCAGGGTGCAAACCAGAGTGGTAGAAATCTCATATGTTTGCAGAGGATTTCACAGATAGAAAAAAACTGCAGCAGCAGTTGAAGCAGCTGCAACACACAGGAACAGGGGATGTATATTCTATATGCAAGTAACTATATAGTTCCCCCATGAAAGCACGGTCCTGACTGCACAGCTGTGTCTACATTGTCTGCTGTTTCTGATGTGTTGCACTTCATATGCATGGCTGGACAGGACAGCATGCACACAGAGCTGCTCCTGTGAGGGGCTTCATGTCCTATAACTGCTGTGTGTGCTCACAGTGCTGACATCCAGAGTTCCCAGGCATGCAGCAACCAATTCAGAAGTGAATCTCTACACTACCAACATCTGGAAAGCCCAGACAAATTTCTGAAGCCCTCAAAATCTTCCTGAATGTGATTTCCAGGTGCAAACAGTAAATGTGTCTGGATAAAGAAAGCCTGTAGCATCTTGGAAGTCCTTTCCTACCTGTGCAAAAGCAAACATAGGACACCAGAAGTTTAGGAACACCTGTTCTAATGAAGTGAAGGCAGAGCTGGAGCTCAAGTCTCAAATTTTTCCTGTCTTCTCTACTGACTTGATTTATGACAATTACATTTGACAATGAATTTGAGAGGACGTGCTTTCACATAATGGAAATATGACAGGTGTCTTGCATTTTAGCTTCACAAATGCGCCTGTTACTGATGCCATTTCAAAAGCTGCATAAGGAACTTATTTCAGGTCTTTTCTCAGGAAGAAAATAACTGTAAACGAGTAAGAGGCTATGCACTAAGATGAGAACCCACCCTTCTCTCTCCTTTAAATGGCATTGGCTTATAAAATTAATTATTTACACACCTCACAGAGATACAGTACTTAACTAATATTTGTTAAGTGCTTTGCAATTCTGATGGCAGACATCATACTATTGTGCATCACAATTAATAGAGTGTAAAAGTGATGCCATTGGTGTTGCTCAAGCAGAATGCTGAAATGATATCTATTCAGTTTCTGATTTAAAAAGGGGAATGAGGTTGGAAAAGGTTTAGGAAAGCAATTTAAAACCCGGCCTAAACAAAAAGTGAGAGCTGGGAAGGAGAGGAGCTAAAGTATTTTTCAGAAGTATTTACTGTGCAACGTGCATTAATTCCTGCAAAATTAAAGTGTGTCTACAGCAAAATCCTGGCTCCAATCATGTACATGGAAAATGTTTCACTGACTTTAGTGAGGTGAAGATTGTTAGTTTTTGTCATCATTTCCAGCAGATGCATCCCTTATGCAGGTTTGCAACTTTGCATGGTTCCTTGTTTATAGATTAGATTCAGGAAATAACCTCAAGTTCAGGCATGCTCACCATGCAAAGGCAACTGCTCAGATTCCAATCTTTCTACTACATCCCACACTTGGAGTAAACCTTTCCATTCTGTTAATGAATTTGGACCTGAGCTACCTATTTAAGTTGGTGGAAAAACTCCAATTAAATGGAACCTCTGTGGAGATCACTGTAGATTTTGTAGTAAACATGGGAAGCAAACATCCTGTATTTAACAGTTTACACCCTTGTAGTTAACTCTTTTACTCAGAAGCCTGTGGAACTCTGACTGGAAAAACAAATCAAAACAAACCAAACAAAAAAATCCCCAAACTCCCAAAGTAACAGAAATTCAGGCAACTTGTTTTTTAAGCATTAGTGCTTCATACCTAGCAAGGTTAATATTCAAAGAAACATGTTCCTCACCACTTCTGGATAAGGTAGAGTTAATTCAACTGAAAGCTTTGCACCTGTGAAGCTCAAAGAAGAAAGGTTAAAAAGAGTAGCAAAGGAGATGCACCAAAATTTCAGAGAAGGTACCTGTGAGCTTCTAGTATTAGGAAGAGTCACTTTAAAGCAGGAGCCTATAGCTACTTGAGGTAGGAAACTAGGTGAAAATATTCTAGGCTTCAAATTTTAATGTATTTTTATTTTTGACAAGGTTTGAAGACTGTTTTGTGGTATATATGGGGGTCTTGGTAAGCTATTAATTACCCTTTTCCAAGTGGTGTGTGATGGCTTCCATCTTCTTAATGTACTCCTATTCAGCACAGGAAATCTTAGAAGTACTTGTATTCTAAAGCATTACTTAAGGTGGGCTCTCTAACTAGGCTACTGTAGAAATGTTGTACCACAGCAAACCAGCACTTGTAGAGCAGTTTTGTGTATATGCAACTGCTAGACCAAATGTAATGATCAAGTTGCATTTAGCAGCTCTCCCTTTCACTTGTGCTAGCATTTTTTAACTGTAGTGCAGGTTCTGAAGCACGTAGGCTTGTAGTTTTCTCTCTCAGTGCTTGTAGAGCTGTGTCCACAAATGTATGTGTCCAGTAAAATCCAAGGAAATGTTCCTACATGCGAGGATTAAGCTTAGATAGCTGCATCTCTAAGTAACATAACTCATATGCAGCACACATTGTGGTTCTATGTGCTGATAGTTGCTTTCCAGTCCTACTGGAATAAACAACATTATTCTTCCATCTAAACTCAGTAGTTTAAATGTGTTGGTGTATGAACTACATAATGTTGCTGCTCTCGGGATCCTAAGGAGAGATGGTATTAAGGTGCCAAGGCAAGAATTCAAGCCTAAAGATTTTATTGACTAGAAGTTAAACATGTGATACTTAAGTCATGCAAAAACAGTGCTGTGTCACTTGTGTAAACAGGTAGGCTGTGTCTCCTTCCTCAGAATGCTCATTAATAAGATACTTACTGCACAACAAGTACCACCAAATAAGGCAAATAATTCTTCAAATTCTGCCTTCATTATGGCTGGAGATAATGGTGTGCAGGTAGTACAGGGGAAAAATAATTCTGTCAACTGCTTGGCAAGGGTACGGACAGAGAAGGCTGCTAAAGGGATGACAACTATGTATTTTGAAGAGGTTTTAATTTTGTGGAGGGGACAGAAGAAAATTATACCAGAAATCAGAGTAAGCAAGGCTATATATAAGATTTGTCTGCATTGTGCTGACAAGACATGAAGGATTTTCAAGATAACAGTGTTCCTCAATTTTAGACCTCAAGAAAAAACACCATCCTGCTCACTGTGTGTCCATCTAAATTATCTTTGACTCTTTACCTTGCAAGGGCTATCTTTCCCTTCTTACACATCTTCCTCCAGCAGGCTGAACAGCAGCCCAGCAGCAATCACTAATAAAACCACACTGTATGGAAAGCATCTGAATTTCCTCTAAACCTAATAAATGAATCCTAATCACTCTTATCTCACATGCTTTCCAGAGCAGGTTCTTGCAGTTCTCTAACCTTTTAACTTTTGTTTCTGTGCCTGGTTTTAATGTTAAAATTTCTTTCATGGTTCTCTTATGCCATGAACAGGACAAATCTATTTTTATTTGTGGCAAGATCTGCATTCCTTCTACTTACTTATAACCTGCCAAACTGAACTATCTGTATCCACAAATGCCTCTGCAGTCTGAGTGTCTTTTAATTTTCTCCTACCTCCGGGTACCCTACATACATTCCCCAGCCTCAGGTGTTGGATCCCTTAAGTTAAACTAAAATGAATGTTAATGTTGTTCAGATGACCATGTCTTTTCGAGTAGTCCAGATTTTGGTGTATTTATATATATATATATATATATATATATATAATATTGGTATATTTATTTGGTGTATTTGTGTTTATACCTTCAATTTCTGGTGTTCACCAATACCACGCAACCAGTTGTAGAGGCTCTTGTAGTGTGCTAAAAGATTGAAAAGGAGTCATGTGAAGTCTTTGGGACTGTTTTAATCTTCTGTTGGATCATATTTCCTTATAGGTATTCCCATTTCTTACAGGACTTCCTTCTGGGAGAGTTCAATATGTCAATTTTAATTATTTTAATGCTAGAATGGTTTATTGTAATTGCTGCTGGCTACGTCTATATCAGGAATAAGCACAAGTCTGCAAATGAAAATACCTGATGCTGAGGGTTTTGTTCCCACTATGGGTTCTGTGCGTGTGGTTGGTTTAGGTTAGCTCTTGCCGGCTCTCACAGATTTTCCCACTTATGAGCTGTGGAGAGTGTTGAACATTCACTGGTGGTGCAGCCTCTGGTGATCCATCTGAGAACTTCATGTTCAAATCAAAGTGCAGTACATGGACACAATCTGCTTCAAACCCACGCTCTGAGCTGTCACTCATTTAACATCATCAAAGTGATAATCTGCACTAGTGCTGGTGCACAGATCAACACCTGTCAGACAGTCTGGGAGATTACCGCTCTCATTAATGAACTTAATCCACATCTGGAGAAGGCACACAGGGATGTGGAAGATTTTTCTCTCTCTGTTAGTTAATGGGAGAAGCTTATAAAGCAAAACTTCAAAGCAGATACAGCTACAGATAGGAAAAAAGAAAACATTCCCGCTTCACTTGCTTCCAGTTTGATCTAAAGAGGTCTAATAATATGATGGCAGAATACATTTTGATGTAATGGATAATTGGGTTTACTATGTTTAATGTAGTGATCAAACTAATAGCAGGATTGGCTTTTTATTTGGTGTAGGGAGGGGGTAAGAAAGGCAGGGCAAAGCCCTTACTATCTGCTGTGTACCAAAGAGATGCAGGGTTCTCTCAGAGAGCTCTGGAAATAGAAACTATGTATTTTAGCTGGTGGTATGCTATGCAAACACTTAGTGAAAACACTTAAACACCAAGAAAAGCAAATTACTCTGCCATGGGGGAAGGGGGTTGGGGTGGTTAAATTCAACTGCTATTACTGCTGTGCAGTTGTTAAAAACCCACCACTGCACCACAGCAGATTGAGAGGATTGACATTAACAACATTCTAATACCAGAAAGAATCCCACAAACATTTGCTAAAAGACAAATGTCAGGATAAAGTGCCTCATTATGTTCAAGTTGCTCACAACAGGGAAAAGTCTAAGAAGCAATGCTGAACTGGTAACTTGAAATTTCACTGACATATTCCAATATTCTTGTGTATCAGGTAGCTTTTCAAAAGTATATGCTCAAGAACTTTCTATTCATTACAATATGCTGACTGGAAAAAAGTAAAACTTCAAGAGATTAGCGCCGACACTAGCCTGATAGTCATATAACTGCTCCTCTGAGAAACTGGGACATAATATAGACTTTTCCTGCAACCTCCTCAGTTATGCAAAATCACAGCTCAAAATTGTAGACTGAGTCACTAACAGCAGTACAGAGAAATAGAAAAATCCAGCTAAGTGCTTTTCTTCTCTCTCTCCCCTCCCACTTGCTTGAATATGCAAGCATTTCAAGGTAGGTATTCACACACATCACTTGTTGATTTCTGTTTTAGTGGCATTGGTAACAGCTGGGAGTTGGACAAGGAGAGAAGTCTACACACAAAAGTTGTCTAGAGCTGATGCAGCCACCTTTCAGATCTGTGCCTAGAGCCTCCTCTTAATTCCCAGAACAACCACAAAGCTGGTCTGCCACCAAACCATCCTTGGAACTGCTCTGAGGGCACTCCTGCAGCCTGGGTAAGGCAGCACAAGCAAATGGGGGGAGCTGCTGTGCAACAGCAATGCTCACATAGAGGGAGCTGGGATGTTTAACAGACAAGATGCATTCACCTGTGCTGGCTAAACTGGGGCAGGTACAAAAGAAAGGACAAGTGCCTTAACAGCCACATTGCTTAAGGGAGGGGTTGTGAGTGAGCTCATCTCTTTGTGTGAGCTCCAACTCTCAAGGTGCCTTAAGGATAGTGAAAAACACCACCAGCATCAGCTCTTCTTCCTGCTTGATTTTATCTTGTGGTCACAGCCGCAAAGGTAAGGATGTTGTTTTGCTCCTCTGGCATTGAGTCAAACCCCAGAAATTTGTATTAGAAAAGTGGCCTAGAAAGTACTGTATTAGCAGACATGCAAAGCCTCTGACTTCTGGGGCATAACCAGCTTTGAAGTAAAATACACTCAGCAATAATCCATGCACACTTCATTAATTTCAGAACTGCAACAGCAAAGTACTACTTAGAAAAAGCTGTAAGATAGTAATGAAGGCTTTGGGGTTTATTTTTATTTTTAATCCCAAAAGCTCCTTATCTCCCTTCTCCATCTTTTTTCATTCAATTTACAGTAGTCTAAGTTAAAGCTCATGTAAGAAAAAAATGACACTTTGTTTGGCTGACCTCCTCACCCCCTTCTTGATGAGAATCCTTTCTTCCTCGGGGAGTAAATGCAACAACTTTACAATTGGTACATTGCTTGTTTAAGATAACTTTCCTTTTCACTTTGTGTTTAATGGAATTTGGCTGATCTGGAATATTTCAGCACTTAAGTAACTGAGATAGTGAGCACAGCAATTTTTGCCAAGTCCTAAATAGCACAAGGATCTCTAGGCAGAAAGGCAGTTTTTTGTTATCTGACAAAGTGCATGCATCTTTCTCTACCACATCCCCAGTCAAGTTTGAGAACCCTTGACATGGGCTACTGCACGATGAAACACCAGTTTACTGGTCAAATTTGAGTCAAAGCTTAGACTCAAAAAAAAGAGTAGTTGCAGTTTAACACTGGATTGAAGTGCAGGTCTGAGGAGCTGCTGCCGGAACGGGGGTGCTTTTATGCCACTTATCCCGTCCTGCTGGGTTTTGCAGCTGCAGCGCATGCCATGTCCAGAAAGCCTTGATGTACTGGAAAAACTAACTTTCAAAAGTCAGATTATCTCTAAGCCTGATGCAAGAGGTACAGAACGATGTTCAGCTGGGCGGTGGAACAGGGCCACCTTGCTGTCGCAGCCTGCTATAACTCCAGCCTTTGAGGCAGTACTAGCGTTTTTTGAAATTTGTTTCAACACTTCATCAAAAACTGGCTCTAAAAGAAGTAACCCAGGCCATTCTTATACTTCAAATTACACGTTCTCTTCTTGCACTTAAAGAGTTCACGTAAGTGAGCAGAAAGAAACCAATTAAGGCTGGAAAGGAGAAGCAACCAGCCTCACCGATAAGAAGGGATAGGGGAAGTCTTGTTTCAGTGACCAGAGTAGACTTAAACAGGGAAGTTCCAGTTTCTACAGGGAAAGAAATATAGCAATCCCTTTCCTTTGCAGTGTTTGAACATTAAACCTGCTCAAGACAACCTGATTGCTTCACCAGGTGTAACTGAATAACAAAGTAAATCTGACCGTAGATTGCTTACCATGTGGATAAGTCACTGCAACCAACTTGCTTTCATGTTCGCCCTACCTCTTCCCATTTCCTCTAGCTGTGTCCCTGCCACCGAATTCCCCACAGTGCAGGGCACCGTGGGCCTGTGCCTGTTACAAACAACAAGAGATGTTTTCTGCTGCACTTCTGATTATGCTCTGTAGATCAGGCTTTCTTTGTAACTTGCTAGATAAATCAGCCTCACACTCCTCTTCTGAAGGCAGCCAAGAAGTATTTTAAGTGCAAATACCATTAACAGGGCCCGAGGGGAAATGTGTTAAGGCTCTCGGGGGTCACTGAGCAAGCCCTGCCCGCCCCACGGTACTGCTGCCCTCGCCGTGATGCAACCGCTCAGTGCCCCTGGTTTGACGCCCACCGCCCTTGTAGGCGCCCGCCACTCCCCGCAGTCGCTGCGGAGCTGCTGTGGCCGGCGCCCCGATAGGACTGATCCGGTGCAAACCCCCTCCCGCGCCTTTTTCCGCCCTGCGGGGCCCCGACCGACCCTGCGATTTTGCGGCGGAGCTCGCCCGGATGCGGCGGTGCCGGCCCTGACCGCGCCCCGGGCTCGGCCGCCCGTCTCCACTCACGGCAGCTGCGGTCGGCGTCGAGCTCACGCGGGCGCGTGTGGGCCGCCATTGCTGCGGTGCCGGCGCGGCGCGGCAGGGGGCGATGGCGGGAAGCGCTGCTAACGGCGGAGGAGGGGGAGTTACTTCCTGACGCGGAAGGGACCCGCAGGGATCATCGAGTCCAGCTCCTGGCCTTGCACAGGATAGCCCCCAGAGTCACACTATGTGCCTGAGAGCATGGCCCAGACGCTTCTTGAACTGTGTCAGGCTTTATGCTGTGACGGCTTCCCTGGGGTGCCTGTTCCAGTGCCCAACCACCCTCTGAGGGAAGAACTTTATTCTAATATCCGACCTAAACCTTCCTGATACAACTCCAGGCCACTCCTTCGGGTCGTGTCACCAGAGAAAAGAGATCATTGCTTGTCCCTCCAGTTCCCTAAACGAGGGAATTGTAGATTCTGATGAGGTCTCCCCTCAGTCTTGTCCAGTTTGGACAGACCAATTGACCTCGTATGGCTTCCCCTCACAGCCCTCCGCCATCTTGGTTGCCCTCCTTTGGATGCTGTTTAATAGCTTACTATCTTTCTTATATTGTGATATCATGTCATGGCAGCACTGGGGCTGCCTGTGTCTCAAGCAGCATTTTCTGAGGGTCCCTCTTCTCAATGGCAGGGTTAAGGGTTTCCTCTGTCTGTGCCTCACTGGAGGTGCCAGATGTCCAGCAACCATGGCCTTGGCTGTGGGGTGTGTTGTGGGAAGCCTGTGAAGAGACAGGTGCGGTCCCCAGCTAGCACTGCTTCATAGGCTTCCCCACAAGCCACATCCCCTCAGCTCCATGATGGTCATCCAGACCACACCTGAGCTTGCTGCCAGGGATCCACTCTCTTTTGTGGTGCTTTATTATTATTTTTTCCAGGACGAGGGATACCATAGATCTAGTCTTGTGCAGTCAAATAAAATTGAATAAAACAACATTGTCTGTCCAGCAATCCCCAAAGAAAATTCTGGCTCTAATCTGGCCATCTGATTCCACACAGTGATATTAATATTTAATGTAAAAACTGCTGTCTTTAGCTCGTCTTCTTCATTCCAAATTTATCCCCTTTCATTGTTCTGTGTCCCTGTTGGAGTTTATTTAAACCGAGCTATCTAGTTTAAATAACCAAAATCTAGTACTGTCCCTGAGCTCAGCACTTAGGCTGTGGTATTTGCAAAGTGTATGTTAGCAGTGCTGATCCCAAACCTTGGCTCACGGCTTTGATTCATCTGAAATTAAATGATGAATGTACCAATAACGTCACAGTGTGTTCTGTTGCTGTTCCTTAGTGTATCCTACCTGCTTTGTTATTTATTGTATGTGCTTCCTGGCTGAGTTGAGTCAGACATTATTCTCAGGACTTTTGCCAAGCCAGTTTGTCCTGTTATCCAAAGCAACTTCCAGCTTCTTATTTACACCTTTTGCCGTACTGATGTGATTTAGTGGAATACTGTCTGCTACTTCATTCTCCAAAATAAAACTGTTTCTTCCCATGGCAGACTTCTAGCAATTTCCAGTCAACTTCTACCATTAGGAGCTGATTACTTTATTACATTGCTTCATTGTTCCTGACAAAAAAAAAAAAAAAGGAAAGTGAGAGGTTTCTATATTATAGCTGAATTAATTAATATATCTGCTGGCTATGACTTGTAACACTGCTGGAATTATAGAAGGAGAGAGTAGGGAGAAACATGGTATGGAAAGACAATCAGCAGAACAAAAGGATATGCAGATAGGATCAGAAAAGATACAATGAGAAATAGAGAACAAAACATGAGTGAGTGGCCCACTCTTTTCTTACATTCCTTAGAAGTCCTGTTAAAAGACTGTTTTGTATGCAAAGATGCATAGTTTTAAAATTCTTTCTCTCATCCTGCCTTTCTGCTACTGTCCCTTCTTTGTGGAAATCAGTTACCTTTACTTTCAGGGTGGTCTGACTCCTACACATCTGAAAAATCTATTTCATGCATGTCAGACCTGAAGAAAGATTTTGTGCCAAAAACGAGTCTTCAGTTCCCAACTGTGCTTGTGTTGGCCTACCTACCCCTGCTGGTCTTGTTTTCCTGGTAATTTTGCAATGAGGAAAACTGTGAACTACCCATACAAAATTTGTGAAGTTTTATTGGTACTGACAGGTAGTTATTATTTCTGGATAGCCCATCTGCTATTTCCACATGGAAAGAGGGACAGCCAGTGTAAGACACCAGTATTACTATGGCCATGATGGAAGCTATTTGCTGTTGCTTCTTCCCTGGGTGACATTTTCCCCTGCTCACTTGTCACCACTCAAGGGAACCAACTCATGCTGACCACTCATCCCACAGCCACAAATCACTCTGGCCCCAGAGCAGGAATGCCCCTGAGTGAGACACGGAATGGCCATGTGTCCTCACTCAGCTGTGCCTGTGCAGCTGCCTCAGCCGTGAGGGATGCATTGCTGTGGGAGCCCATGGCTCAATGATGGCCACCCTCCAGAGTTCCCAGCTCCAGCTGGCAGGGGCTCAGTGCTCACCCTGTGCCCTCCAGCCCCAACGGACCAGGCCACACTAGCTGTCCTGATGGTGGCTTTCCTGGCCCTGGTGTTCTCCAAGGGCTTTTCCTGGGGCCCCTCCCTGCAGCCTTTCATGTTGTTATTTCAGATAACATAAGACACAGACTCTGTGATCAGAAGACTAAAAAATGACTTCTTTTATTAGGGATGGTTCTCCTTTATATATAGTTTTACACAGACTAATGTGATTGGTGAAACAAAGGTAAACTTCTTCAATCACTTTGGTCAAACTAGAGTGATATCAAGAAGAAGTTCCTCCTGTCAGAAGGAATAACATAACATAAATATTATTACAACAACATTTTTTATGTTTATCACACTGTACTGGGAAAGAACATCAGAAAATTAAATCATCAGGTTTGAAATCAGACTACATTTCAGTGCCTGCATGAGGCCCACCAGACACCTGCAGAGGGGCTGTGTACAAGGGCCTGGAGGGACAGCACCGAGGCCAGTGGCTTCACACTGACAGAGGATGGGTTTAGGCTGGAGATGTGGAAGAAATTCTACTCTCTTAGGCTTCTGAGGCTCTTGGCCACACTGCTTACAGAAGCTGTGGCTGCCCCATCCCTGGCAGTGTTCCAGGCCAGGTTGGATGGGGCTTGGAACAACCTGGCCTAGTGGAAGGTGTCCCTGGCCTTGGCAGCAGGGTTGCAACAAGACAATTTCTAAGGACCCTTCCAAGCCAAGCCATTCTGGGATCAGGGGGGCTGTGGGCAGCTAAGCTTAATTTCTGATTAGAACCAATTCAACACTGTAAGTCTGGATGAATTCAAGGAGACTGTTCACAAGCCCAGATTCCCAGCGCATGACATTTACCAATACTACAGGTCTGGCTGAGATCTTCCACACTCCAGATTCTGCAAGATTGCACTTTATTGAAACAACAGCAAAGAAGTTTCATGCTTGCCAGTCATACCTACACTAACTATGGGGCATTGATATGTGTCTAAACAGATAGTGACATTGTATATGACCATATTTCTGTATGAAAATATTATATATACAATATGCATTATATATTTAAAATATATTTATGTAATAGAACATTTTCCTGTTATAAATACAGTAACTACAGTGTTGATATGGTCACTATAGATAGTGACATGATATACATGTCATGACAGCTTGAGGCTGTCATTTAGGGATCAAACATCAGGTAGGGACAGGACTGGTTTAAGCTAACCTAACTACAGGTGTCAGGGAAAGAGGCAGTTGTACCATCATTTTTGGCTGTGTGTTGTGCCACTTCCATTGGTTTTGGGATCTGATTCATTTGGAAAGAAGAAAATGAATTTGGAATTTTTTTTTTTTTTTTTTTGATAACACTGATTATGAGAGTGAACAGGTTGAACAGGTGCCATATCCTGTAGATCACATGTGGCTGGCTATATGGTTGTACAAATAGGAGCATGGTTACTGAATTTAAGCGCTCTGAGTTACATGTGCCTCTAATTGCTCCCATATGCATTCTTTCATATGCTCAGCTATTTACAGTTTCTTATCACATGCTAATTGATTCATTACTTTGTGCTAAGCATACAGTCATGTGCTAGTCATTAATTGTCCTGTATGTTGAACTCATAAGGTATATGTTCAAATATTGTATCTCCTGGTCTGCAGATCCTCCTTTATGTAATACCACACATATGTTGAAGACGTTCAGACTTTAAACTTCCTGCTCATTAGTTTTGTGTATGATTTTTCAGTTACTTTTTGGAGCTTCTCCTTATTCTGGTTGTGTAACAACTGGAATTAAAGTTGCTGAGGCATAATTAGTGCTTTAGCCTTTAGTAATACAATGTGTTTGAGAGGGGATGGAAAGAGTTTTGAAACATCCTATAATTTATTTGAAACAACCAGCATAGCAGTGTCATCACAAAACCTATGCGCAGTTCAAGTTATGTTGGACCACGGAAGTTTTGCAATAGTTAAAACTTCATAACTGGCTCAGGAAATGTGACTCTGGCAAACAAAATATAGCTGGGAGGAGGCCTGTAATCTTTCTGATGAGGAAGTTCACAGATCAGAAATGAGAAAATATAGAAAGAAGGGTGTGTCACTCTCAAAATGCCAACCTGCAGAATTTTAGAATAAAGACTTTAAGGAATCCAGAGATACACTGGATTTTTAATTTCTATAGGAAGAAGATAGGCCACTTTTCGTATGAGTACTTCACAGAGCACACTCCACAATTTAGCAGAAACAGGTTGACTTGTGCATGATTATATGCAAAATAAAAAAAAGATCCTCCAGATGTATTTCTACTATAAGTTTGACATGACAGGGTACAGAATTTTATCCTTTGTACCTGTAGTCCCAATGTAACACAGTTTTAGGTTCTACTGTATGAATTTCCACCATCAGCACGGTGTAGAAAGATCTGTGAAATTCAGACTAGCCTCATTTCATGCATTGTCTTTTCCAGTCCCCGGGGAGGTAACAGCCCCTTGCTAGCCACGTGAACCTTTCTGGGGGCTTCCTGGGAGCCAGTTCCCAGTCTCAGGGCCTGCATCAGCTGATTCTGGCTTCAGCCCGCCCCTGCAGTGCCTTATTGGACTCCCGGCCGAGGGGGTGTTGCCGCCGCGACGGCGATAGAGCATGCGGGCGTTAGTCTGCCGGAGCTGCGGAGTCTTGGATCAGTAGGTGCTGCACAGAGCGGAAGAGAATGAGCCAGGACCGCGTTTCTCCTCTGTGAGCTGGAAAGGTTAGTGGCTATTACTTAATCCTGCTAGCTGTACGTAGGATTTGGAAGCAGGGCTTTCGTTTTCTGTTTCTCGCCTGCCCAGGATTGCTCGTCAGCGGCGTTTCCCCCTCGGTTGTGGAGGATTGGGGGAGTCCTGCAAGCCACCGTTGTCCTAGGTGCTCCAAAGACACCCTTCACACCAAAGGGGGG
Organism: Sitta carolinensis; assembly: GCA_032173965.1. Lineage (NCBI taxonomy): Eukaryota > Metazoa > Chordata > Aves > Passeriformes > Sittidae > Sitta > Sitta carolinensis. Next base: position 52,536,164 of record CM063284.1, on the reverse strand, counting down.
GGGGGCCGTCACATGGGGAGGGGGAAGCAGAAAGAAAGAAAAAAGGGAAAAGCCCTTTGTTTGGGATAATGTCAAGGTTGCAGTGGAGGGGGAAGCATGAAGAAAAGAAAAAAGGACAAAGCCCTTTGGAATAATGTCAAGGTTGCAGTGAAGCAGAGTACTGCCCTGTAAATGATCTGGAAGTAACTGTGTAGCATCTTCCATTGGCCAGGGCACTGTATGGTGAGAGTGTGAGACGTCATGTAAAACCTTTCCTACAAACTGGACTTTTAAAAAGTGCTGAGCTTCCTTCCAATCCTGTGAAAGTTCATTTTTATTGTAGCTATTTGGTGCTCCCTTCTGAAACACCAGACCATCAAGCAGGCTGTACCTCAGTTTAACCATGTGTAAAGTGAGAATGAGAATATTTTCCTTTCGTAAAGGGTTGTGGTGATGCCATATTTCAGAAAGCTTTTGGTGGGAGAAAGGTAATTCTTATGTGTTCAGATATGGTACAGTATCCATGTATAAAACACATTAACACTTAATTACTTTATGTTCTGTCACAGCTGTCACTTATCTCTAGGTAGAAAAAAGATGCATCAAGGCGCAATCTATACACAGTGAAAAGACAAGTTCAGCCTTTATATAACTCCTGGCATCCCGCTGAACTTCTGTGTTGGATCTTGTTAAAAAATCTCAAACAACCAGTGTTAATTAGGGCAACAGTTTAATGAACTGATTTTCCGTGAAACCATTTTTTTTCCAGTTCCTTGCATTGATTTTCCAAATTAATTTTTGTGGAATAAAGATAGTCAGACAACTGTTGAATCTATGGTTACAGACGTAAACACAGAATAACATTGTGTCAAAAATCAATAACACAGTGTTTGAACTTTCTGTCATTCGTGTTGATAAATGAGAAAATGAAGAGAAATATGTTTCAATAATGTAAATCCCACTTGAAGTTTAATCTTCATAATATAAAGAGCCTTGGGTTATTATTTTAAATTATTTTCAACATATATAAAAAAGCCTTAGTCTTACTAAAAACTGTCACAAGCAGTGCATACCACTTAGAGAATAATTATTAATAATTATAATTAAATATTAATATAATAATAATCGATAGTAAAATATTTCAAAATTTCTTACTAGTGGATCAGAAATCTTCCCTTATTCTGAAGTGCTGATTTTTCTGGACTCTTCTTGGGTTTATATCCACATGGTCAAGAAACTTTTTTCTGATACATATATCTTTTTCTTCAAAGAATGAACTGAGTTACTGTTTACGAAGAGCTGGAGTTTAATTCAATGAAGAATGGTTTGTGTTATTCTTAAAGGACTGGCAGTGCTTATTTTGTCGAGCTAAAAGGAGACTCAATGTGGTTTTCAACTTCTTATTCTTAGTTCCTCATTATTTTCCTAGTTGTGCTAACTAGATGTTTCAACACCCACTCCTCACCCCCCAAACCCAATGAGTGAAAAAGACCACCATACTCAACTTCATTTTAAATGTCAAAGGGCAGACTTGGTTTGGGGTTTTTTGTCATGAAGAATATCTGCTGTATCCACAGACTTTGAAAACTAAGCTTAGCAGATGAGAACAGGACTCCTTTGCTCTCTGCACTAAAAATCAACTGGCCTTGTCAAAGCAAGTCAAGATAAATGGATAAATTAACTGTCCAGTTTTCAAATTAAAATGGGAGTAGTTTTCCGTCTTACAGCATTATGTCAGGACTTCAGTAGGATGCAGGACTGGAATGAACATTGGCATTTTTGCTTTTTAATGATGACTCTAAAGTCACCTGAGTTTCATCCATCTTATAGAGGGAATATTGTACTCTATGTTGTGAAGATTAGTTTTAGGAAGCTTCAGAGGGTGTTTACCATTGCCACAACTGTGGTCCATTGAAACTCTCTGTGCTGCTGCTGCCATCCTTGGCTAGGTAAGCAGAGTCAGGCAATAGGAGGTAAAACTAAACAAAGTTGGAAAGAAGTAGAGAAATTAACAGAGTTTGGATGGATGTGGTAGTGGGAGAATAATGCCTTGAGGAATTCCTGTGTTTTACACAGCAGCACAGCACCATCAATGTATGCAGGATTGCGGATAACTTTCAGCTTGAATTTTCAGGTGACCATAGATCTTTCTGTGTTAAAAGAACTTACATTATGCTCATCGTGCACCTTATTAAGTGAGGCATTAAAAAGGTTTCTTCACTGAGTGGGGAAGCAGTGGGCTTAGGAAAGAAAAACAGTCTGGGAGCCAGGGCACTCTTGCAGTTTAATGGTGTAGTAAAAAAAAAAAACAAAAAACAAAGCAACAAAGCCCCTCTCTGGTTATATCCATGCCCTGTTGTAACTTAGCAGAAGTTGCTGAGGAGCTGTCTCGCCTCTGGAGCTGGCTTTGAACTGTGGCAAATGTTCTCATGCCTGTAAAGCCAAAGTGTGGGACTTATATCTTAAAACTTTATAAAATAAGTACAACTATAATAAGAAGATAAATATACATTTGACTTGTTTCTTTTCTACTCTCTAAGCAAAAAGAGCTTTGTCTTCTTGTCTGACTGAATTTAAGTGTTCTTTAGACTAATATTTGCAACTCAGACAGAGTTTCTAATTAGAAAGCATTGCATAAAACCCACCTGACTGGGAAAGATAATGAAATGCATTTGCTAATCCTGTTCCTCCAGATGAGTACAACCTACCACCTTAATAACATGAGTTGAAGAATTAGCATAAAATAAGTTGTTGGGTTTTTTCCTCAGCATAGCTTTACTAACTTGTTAAAAGGAGCCTGTTTGTGGCATCTAATGTTCCTGTTACAGTAACTGTTATAGGAACTAACCTAAATGCTAAATTAAAGGCTGCACAACACTGACTATAAAATAGAAGTTCTTATGGCTCAAGTAATGTTACCGCATTTATTAGCTTTCCCTCTCAGTGAAATGTATAGGTGCAAAGGCATTTTTATCATCTAGTCATTACCTCTGTTCTATGACTGAGAGGAGAGAAAAGCTGCCAGAAAGAACATGGATTATTGAATAATCCCCAAATAACAGAAAGGAAGAGGTAGTACAGGGTGTGAGGCATAGGTTGAGACCACAGTCATTCTAGTTAAAATGTCATGGGTGTTTTTTTTTTAATGCTAGCATTATCCATGCTAGAAATGATAAAGCTTTGTGACCCTTTCTGTTGCTAGGGAAAGCAGCCCTTAGTCAGTATTTATTGTCTTTTTCAGGCTCTGACACGGATTAGCAACAGACTGGTCAGTCTGTTATTTGATGAACATAGGAGACCTCAGTGGCTTGCTCTTACTTGTCTTGGGAATAATTAGCTGATTTTTCTCAGACATAGCACAACTGTGTGCAGCTGGAAGTGGGATCAACCTGTTGGTAGAGATATCTCTGTGCTTAGTGTTTGGTCTCGGTGACAGAAGGTACAAATGTATGAAGAATTGAGGTGGGGGATTGTGATTAGTTTATTTGTTTAGGTTTTGTTGTTGCCATTAAACCAGATCCATAACGTTTGGATGAAGATGGCAAATTAATTCCTCTTTAGTGGCAAAAACCTGTGAAGAACTTAGATACTCAGATAATTGGAATGTGGATAAAGAGGAATTCTGTAGTGTTGATAATTCACAGTTAAGTGATGAGGCTATAAACCAGCATGGTACACTTCTGGCATTGGAGGTCATAATGGGCTTTATTTACTTTCATTCTTTTTCATTATAAGACAGAGGTAGGCCTGTTTTTGTTAAGTATGGAGTTCTTGGGTCTGCAGTCCTGGAGTGCAGTATCTGTTAAAAACAGTCCATAGGCATCTGAGATGTCTCAGGTTTGTCGTCCAGAAGTCAGGATAACCAATCCCAGCAGTTATTGAAAATATTTGCCCTAGGAAATGTGTTTTTCATTTGGATTGGTTTTTAAAGTCTATTTTAAATTTACTTACTTGCTTAGAGAAATGAAATAGCTATCCATGCATTTAGCCCAACATTTGCAAATTGAGATGTACTGCCTGTTCTTATATGCCTGGCACCTGAAATGAGACCTTAAGGTTGAGGGCTCTTGAATGAATATTTTCAAAATGAATAGGTCTTTGCCTGTTCTTCTTACTGCTTAAAAATATTAGTGTTCTGCCATGTGTTTCCAACCCAGTCCTTCTTGAATAGGTCTTGGTGACATCCTGATATAGTAATATTCACAGTACAGATACAATATAAATACAATGAAGACATAGCAAAAGAAACATAGAAATAGCCATATTGTATGATAATATTAAGAGGGCTTAAAGGTCTTTTGTTTTAGGATAGATAAGAGCTTCCTTTCTCCTCTTGCCCTCCAAGTAGGGGATGTGGCCATGTAATTCTCGTCTGCTCTGAACCCAGGAGGTTTTCTGATAAGGCTTTATCAGAAAGGATAATGCCTTGAAGGACACAGCCTTAATTCCCTGGCATCTTTGAAGAAGGCCAAATTTTGCACGAGAGATCTATGAGGCACCTTTTTTCCCTTTTTTTTTCTTTTTTGTGTTTATGAGAACACCTTTCAGAAACAACTGCTGGTCTGCTGCATGTTACCCATCCCTGTTACTTGGGATGGCCAGACCTTCCCACCATCAAATGGCCTGTAAAATCAGAAACGAAATTTTCCTCTCTTTAATTACAGGAGAGAAAGTCCTCCTATCCTAGGTGCTTTAAGTTATCAACTCCTAAGGAAGCATGAAGGTGCAAATAATGCCAGAGTTGAAGTTTCTTTTGCTTAATGACTGCTAAACAAGATGTCAGCTCTTCATCTTCTGCCCATGGGATTTCATACAGCTGTACTGACAGGTGGCCTTTTTCGTCAAGAGAATCATTATGAGCAGGAAGAACTGATGCAGTTGCCAAGTCACTCTCCAAAAGTCATGGCAGTCAGGTGAAGGCCCCAGTGACTGGAAAAAGGGAAAACATCACACTCATAGCAGGAGGATTGGACTAGATGATCTTTAAAAGTTCCTTTCAACCGAAACCATTCTGCTGTTCTAAGAAAAAGAAATGTACATTCCTTTACTGCATGCTCATGATTATTATTTTTAATACCTAGCTCCTATGTGATCTTATTTTCGCTTATATACCTATCTGGAATAAAGTTTCCTATTCCAGACTGTAGAACAAATAGATCAGGAGGAAAAGCCATCCAGCCTTAGAGCAAATATAGTCAAATGACTTGTGATCTCTAAGGTTGACTCAAGCTATTGTTTGGGCACCCTATTACATTCTTTGTCCAACTCAGTTTAGTCCTAAACAAAACCACTAGTTCTGAGGATGGATTAATGCAGACAGTTGTCATTCACATTTTCTGAGCTACTGAGGTTCCGCCTCTGCCTTTATGTACTCAAGTCTGACGTGGGAGGGAAGAACAGAGATTTAGCATCTAATGTCTAAGATGGGCATCTATAAAATGGTGACAACTTACAGATGCCCACCAGTACTGTTTGTGTTTATCATATTGATGTAAGGTGTCTTGTGTTTTCAATTTCTAATGATAAATAAAGAAATTTTGTGTTTAAAACTGGTTTTGTGGAGGGGCCACAATCATGCCTGAGATGTGGATGGCTTAAATAATAAGTATTAAGCTTACAGTCTTCTTTCTCAGAACTTCAAAATGCTTTCTTGAGTTTAGTTAGCAGAAAGAGGTAAGGAGAGAAAAAGTGATATAGACAGACATTTTAAAAAGGAGGAAGTCTGAAAAAAGTAATGAAGAGGGTTGCTGTGACATTTTAGAATTACATTTATATTACTTTGGTGGCACAGGATGGTGGTAGTTCAGTAAAGCCACCCCCTTCTTTTTAGAACTCAGTGGCCTCTTTGGCTGTTTAAAGGAATGGTGCAATTAAGGATATGAAGTTGAGCTGGGGACAAAACTCTCCTCTTACAAGAGCAGCTGTTGAATCATTTCACCAAAATATTCGAGAAAAAATGAGATGTCTACAATCTAGTAAAATTAGGGAAAAAAGAGAGAGATGTTTGTGTTGTGTTTCAAATGGAAACATTAATTCCTGGAAATCTTCTACTTCCATGATCCTGTTATGTTTATGCCTCTTTTAAAACGTATATTTCCCTCTTCCAGTGCCCAGAGTATTGTCTGCTCCTGAACCTTCTTAATAGGCGTTTTAGTTATTTCAAGATTTGGTGCTTCCTCAGATCCTGCCTGTGATAGAATATTATCCATTTGTTCAGCCACAATTGTTATAGATAAAGTAATAGTCCACACTGATTTGGCATAGGAAAGAAGAGTGATACTGGGTTCTCTATCCCAGTTACATTACCATGCTGGTTCTGAGTAAGTTGTGCATTTAAAATACTCCTCTGAACAGGCAGTCAGCTTCACTAAAACCTTCTAGCTCACGTCTTTGAAGGGACTCTAAGGCAATAAAGAAGGCAGGGGTCTGTCACTGTAGGATAAGACACAACACAGACTCTTTATGATTTCTTTTCTTAAAGGCTGTGTGAAGAATTTTCTTTATTAGAAATAATTTCTTTTATATATATATTTTTTCACAGACCAATATGATTGGTGAGAGAAAAGACAAATCTCTTTACCTGCATTGGTCAAACCAGAGGGATATCAAAAGAAATCCCTCCCAGGAGGAATGTACACATAGATATTGTAACAAAAACAGTTCTGTTTATGTTCTTTTCCTGAGAAAAAAATTTCAGCAAACCAATACAACAGAAAAAACAGTACTTTAGAAACCTAGAAACTTCAGTCCTGAAACCAGACTACAGGGGTGGTGTTTAAGTCTATTACCCAATAGTAGTTATTTCTACATAGATTTTTTGGAGAGGGTCTTTGAAGTTGCCAGCAGCTTTACTGGTCCCAAACCGATCGGATTTAACAAAATATGTAGAAACTATGTTGCCGTTAATATCCTGGCACAATCCATCCTGTCCCTTTCTGCAGCTAGTGGCACTGTGTGAACTCAATCATCAAGTTGGTTTATAAATTTTTTTGAGTTTTATATTCATTGTACATTCATGTTCAGTAGCTGAAATATATGTTCATCTTTCTTTAGACATGTTTTAAATATAGGTAGCTTTGGAGTGGCTTTAGCCAAGAAGAATCTTCTGCTTTGCTTGAAGTTGGACCAATTTGATGACAGTTTTTCGGGGTCCTTTTGAAGACTTTATGCAACAATAAATCTGATGATGGTGAATTTTTAAAGAGCAGACAGTTGTAAATAGGAAGCAATTTGTAGGTCATTCTTTGACTTGTTTATTAACCCTGAGTGTGAGTCTGAGTATGTCAGCTTCTGCCTTGGTATGCTTGAAGGTTCAGGTTTAGGCATGCTCAGAGCTTACTGACTGTGCAGTCAAATCAAAACTAGTGGTATTTTAGCCATCTTCTTGGCATGTAAAACTACATCTCCTCTTGCAGGGATCGCAGGGTTTGATGTGAGTAAACCTAGGAATTGGGAGATGTGGGGTTTGCTTTTGCATTGTATTCAGTTATACTTAAATAAAGCATTGTTCTCCTAAAATGCTTTGCATGGAACCTAGTGTGCAGTTGCAGTTCATTACTGCAGTACATTCCAGTACGGTGGGAAATATGCTTTTAGAGATTTTCTGTAACCTTCTTAATTGTTTTTTTTTACTTTTATATCGGGTTTTAGGTAAGTTACCAAATACCTCCTCTAGTGGCTGATACCTCAGAAAAGGTGTTTACTTCCTTAGGACAATTTTAACATACGAGTAGCACTTCAAAACTACTTGACTGGTAAAGCACATTGAATTGCAGATTGACTCTTCATGAGAGAGAGGCTGGCCTTTGTGATTCTTGAGTATTGTGTTGCCCATTAAAATGAAAAATACTGAGCTCTGAAGTTAGGAAGGAGTAACTGCAATCCTTCCTTCATTCAAAACCTTCTGATTTTCCCTGCTCAAGCAATTTATGACATTGATATATTTTCAGAATTAATGGGAATGGAGAGCAACTGTTGCGTTTTTCAGGCCCTACTGAGCGGTAGACTGATAAAATGACAGAGGTGATAGGGTGTAATTTTGAAGATTACAACATTTTGCAAAAGTTTATCTATTTCCTAAATTATCTAAGTCTAGTTATTAATGAAAAAACAATTTTATATCACCCTCAATTTATTTTTAGGAGGGTGAAGACTTTTCTGGGTTAGGGGATGAGAAATTCGGCTAAAAGTAGTACAGTTGTCTGACTAGCTCAATTCTGTGTGTATAATGTTTGAAGAGAGTATGAGGCAGGCCTTCAGTGTTATGAATTGCTGTCATGCTAGCAATGCAGGCAGAGGGTTTCATCAGCCACGGTAAGCAGTATTTTTATAGTGACTGCAGTGTGTAATAGGAGTGCTTTTTTGGTTTGGGGAATTCTCAAAATAGGTCAGCCAGTTAGAGATCTGGGATGCAGTGACCTTTAGTGGACCGGAACATAGGTGTCATCTATTGGGTTGAGTCCATAAGGATATTAAAAGAACATACTTGGAGCTGGATATGTGTTTTGTTCTTGTACATACAAATATTACAGTCAACAGCAAGAGCTCTTCTTTCTTAATGGGCTTGTAGGAGTATTCTCATTGAGATCAATGACATTACTTGTGATTAAAGCTAGACAAGCATGTAATTCCTTTTAGGATTTGGGTTTCAGACTAATTTAACATCAAGAGAAGGAAATTAAGAAACCTATTGTTTTGTTGTTTATTGTAGGGCATTGTTTTAATAGATTTTTCAGTGCAAACTTTAGTTATGTTTTCTAGATTCTGATCTGTATGGGATTTCCTGTAGTAAAGAAGGGTGGTTGTAGTAGTGCCTACTTCTTACATTGCACTTCTTGTCTGCTTTACAGAAGAGAGAGGTTCCCACTGTTCTGGAACTGGGACTGATAGGGAAAGGGGGTTGCCTGCCTTGGGTGAACCAGTGAACTTCTATGAGAAAGTAAGAATGCTGCCTGGAAATGCAGCTTTCCTGCTTCTGCCCAGCCTTGCATTCTTTAGGCCCTCTGAGGAAGAAAGAGCTTGTAGAAGGGACTGCAGTGATTGGCAGGAAAGTGCAGGGGCAGATGTAATTGAGAAAATACTTCAAAACATTTTTCTGTAATTGTTCATCAACACTTTCGGTCTTATAGCAAAAGATTGGAAACCACTTCTAGCATTAGAGTTTATCTGCAAAGTACTTGTCAGTCTATCAAATGAGGTGGAAAAGTCTCTATTCCCAGTAGGTGACACAGCAAAACCAAAATGAGCAGTGTAAGTGAGGGATGGGAATGGGCATTCTTGGGCATGTCTCGTGGGTTGTCCTGTCATCTATACCTCTTGTGTTTAGGTCTGAGCAGTTTTCCCAGAAATGAAGGTATGGATAAATAGTTCTCCAATTATTTAAAACAAAACATGAAAGCACTCAATTTTAAACAGTGTAAGGGTCAGCACAAAACAGTAATTCCTTTGAATGAAATAGGTGTTTAAGCAGAGTCTCGCTAATTAGTGTTCAGACACTTAGATGTGCAGAAACTATTTACTCTGGGGGCTTTATTGCTGTGCAGGGAAGCTAGGGGACATGGTTCATGGTCCCCAGGGACCTGGCAGAGTTCATCTTCATGATAGCCTTAGTGTTTATGCAGATGTTAAGTCAAAAATGCTTTTCATGTTTCATGCTAGCTTTTTTCCTTTTTTGAGTTAATACCCTTTTTAGCTTTATTTGGGGTCATTTTCTCAGGCACTGATCAGTAGTGTGGCAATACTGTTGTTTGGTCACCTGCCAAATTAGGATCTGTGAATCACTGATATCTCCAAAACACAGCTTGTTCTCCTGAATGGACTTTACTCCAAAGTAATTGACTTGTTAAAAGCTTCTCTCATCTCCCTTCTCCTCTCTCCCCTCTCCATTCTCATTCACTTTTGAAAACTATTATACACCATTAAAGCCTGAAAGAAATTATGGGGACATTTTGCAGCTTTCTTTGCTTTAGGCATATGCTAATTAGCCACATACAAGCAGTCTTGTGCTTAAAAAGTAGCAGTGATGAGGCTGTAGTTATATGCAATTGTTTATTTATCCACCAGAAGTTTCAGAAGACATTCTGAAATTCAGTCCAGAGCAGTTCCTGGAAACTTTCTATAAGTAAGGGTGTAATTTTTTTTAAGGAGGTATTTTTATAAAATAAAAATTTTAGTCTTTCATGTCTATCTCTAATTAATTTTTCATGTGCTCCTAAGCAGGCTCAGTGTTTTCTTGTATAGTTTCAAACTTAGCAGTGTAGGTATACTGAAATGTAATTTGACTTTCTAACAAAATGAGTCTGACTGAAGATAGGTCCCAGAGGTATGTAGAGAAGCTATTTTAAAAGTGTTTTTCCTCTTCAGACTAGCAACCATATCTGAATCTGAAAGGGCAACTACAGGCAAGAGAAACAGTATGAAATGGTCATTCTTAGCCATGCATGTACATCACAGACTTCTGTTTCAATCCTCCACAGTGTGGAATATGTCACATATTAAAACTAGATCTTCAGATTTTTTCAGTACTTCCCATGGTTTTATATTACTTTTGTGAGATGATTTGCTTCAAGTATGGAGTTTCAGGCTCTGGAATGCAGCCATGTGATGGGCATCAGGACCGCTGCAAACTCTGGGGTTAGCGGAACTGTGTTTAAATAAAAGTTTTCCCCTTGCCCAGATATTAATGCTGGAGCATTAATATCAGCCATCTGCTGATTAGAGTAAAGGTGCCTGTTTGGCAGCTTAATGCAGCATCTGTCCATATATCAATGTAACTATATCAACTTCAACTTTGGCAGTCAGCTGGAAAACCATAATTTAATTGGTGGACCTGCATATAAACATAAAACAATAAAGGCATATTGTTCCGAGTGGCTTTTAAAAGCCAGGAAGAAAAGTCCCCTCTGGCTGTTTCCAAAGTGCAGTGGTGCCAGTTCAGATGAGAGATTGTTTTCTGCTGGCAAACCTCTGAGAGAGTTGGTGCCTGGAGGTTACAACTCACTCAGCAGAGCCAATGTGCCTGTCAGAACGCTGTGGCCTGGGTTGTGATAGCCAGAGGTGGGTGGGAGGGATGAAGAGGTACTGGTGAGGGTAGATACTAGTCCGTAACAAACAGCTCTCAAGGAAAATACACTTGCTGCTTTTTTCCTTCTAGGTGCTGCTGTTTTGCTCTGAAATTTGGAGACTCTAAATGGTCTTGGCAGGTTTTTGAGATAATTTCTGATTCTCATTTTATGTTTTATTAATGTTTTGAAGAGAAGTGACAAAGAGTGTTGGGCGTTACATTTGTGACTTTTTCTTGCAAAAGACTTTACTTTTCTATGTTGCAGTAAAAGCAGAGCAAAAGTAATTCATCATGCTCGTGAATTAAAAAAATATTTTTTTTTTCCTTTTTATTTAAGATCTTCAATTGGGAACCTGTGCAGGGTCTTCTTCTAGGAGGTACTTCAGCATATACAGAAGCTGAAGTGCATAACTGGTTTCCTGCAGAAAAAAAGGTATTTATGCCTTTGAATAGGCTGCTAAACTGGAGTATTTGTGAGTTTTTCCTTTTTAAATAAAAACACTATAAGATTCCACTCTGTTCAGCTTGTGCTTTTTATGCTCTGGGCAGATGTTTCATGCTAAGGGTAGACAATGAGAACAAGATGTGGTGGTACAGTTACCAACACCCTGAGTACAACATCCACCAGGTCTCTGGGTATTTGAAATCAGAAAGTTAGGGCTGAGAGAAGCCTCAGATTTTCAGCTTGATGATTTTACAGTGACTGCTGTTGTCTGTCTGGAATTCCCCAGTAAACTTCTGTTGAGGAAGGTTCTACAGCCCTCATCTCAGGGCTCTACTGCAGTAAGAGAGAAAATATTTTTTATAATGTCTAAACAACAAATCCTGGAAAAGTTCCTCAGTCTGTTACCAAAAATCAGTAAAAATAAAAACTCCTTAATGCCCTGGTATGCTACTTAATGTAGCATTAAGAAGCTGGTTTTCTTTATTTGGCCAGATGCACGAGGGGATATCTCCCCCAAAAATCATGTATGCTGGGTACAGAACAGGTCCTGTTTGTATACTGTATTTTACGCATAAAATCATTGATTTTCTCAGAATAAGCATACATATGATAATAATTTCTCAGAAATCACTGACATATTTTCCCTCCCCTCTACAGATATATTCTTTTGTCCTGGGATCTCTTTGGTGGTCCCTGGTGGTTGGCAACCCCAAAGTTGTACCTGACTGCCCAGTAAACTGCTAAAATTTGGCACAACTGGGCTGGTTGCTTTCCAGTTCTTCTTCGTACAGATTGGGTATTATGCAGTTCTGTAAGCCAGTGGTTTTTGAAGATTAAGCATTGTGTTAACTCACCAGGTTATTGTGATGATTCTCATCTGGCAACAAATCCACCCAGGTTTTTTGTTAGGGGAAAAGATCAGGCTGAATCCAACAGTTTGAAAGAAGCAAGACTTCCATAGCCATGATCAATGTTTAAGCTTAAAATGTATTCCCAGCACATGCACACAGGGCACACGTACACACCATGTATATGCATATGCATGTGTACATGTCCAGACACACAGATCACAGACAGAATAGTTGCAGAAACACAGACAGCACAAGCAGTCTCATCCTGCACACCTCTCTGGCTGAGCAGGGTGAAGGTCTACTAGTGAGGGTGTGTATGTTCATATGTACAAGGGGGATCCCTCCAGCAGCCAGGCTCAGACACTCATGGTTCAGCTGCTGAGTATGCAAAAGTGAACTAACCTTGACAACAGTATTTTCAGATTAAATACTTATCTGCGAGGTTTCTGCTACTCTTAAGCTACACATGGCACTTGAAGGAGTACACTTTAAAACACCAGGCTGAGATTGAGTCAGGAAAGCTTCCTGCATCAGTGTTATACTATTACCTGTGATATTAACTACAAAATATTTTGACTTCTGATGTGAGTAATTAATTTTGTGGGAATAAGAGTTTGAAAACTGCAGGGGAAATGCAGGAGGCTTACTGAAATTCTTTATAGATCATGGGAGATGGTGCTTGTACTCATTCTGTAATGTCTAGACATGCCATGAGAAATTTTCTTGAAGGGGAGATAATTCCTAAGTTCTGCCTTTTAGCTTGCTTCTGCACTACTTTGCATGACCTTGGTGATGCTGTGCAAACAGAGGTAAGCCTCACTTCCCTCAGGCTTATCTCAGCAAGTATTAGCAGTTTTGAGATGTAGCGTTCCACTTGTGATTGTGCTGGGGAGGAACACCTGCTGGGTGATGGATTTCTTTGGACTTACTCCATTATTTGTTTTGCTGATAAATATTTTAATATTCCAGGAATAGTTGGGTATAGACCACCTTTTTTTTTTTTTTTTTTTTTTTTTTTTTTTTTTTTTTTTTTTTTTTTTTTTTTTTTTTTTTTGTGTCATTTGCTTCAAGGTACCCTAGCTCTAATACAGGAAATACACGGCAGAAGCATAGAAAGCTCAAGAGCAGAGGGGTGATGGTACGATGATAAATTGGTGTAGAATAAATTGTCCTCTTCATCTATTTGCCTTTCTGAGCTCTTTCTCTGTGTCATGCAGGGCTCATCTCCCTTGGTAAGAGGAGCTACTTGTGCTGGCTGTCAGTGGGGAAGAGCTCCCTCAGCAGTCGGTGGCAGCCACCATCCCCCTTGTTCCAGTACAGAGGGGACCTGTGGTGAGGGCTGCCTGCAATCCGGCCAGGGTGGGTGCTGCTGTGATGTGAGAGGCATTTCTTAATCACGGCATGTGAGCATGAAAGACATCTCCTAATCTTCTCATCATCTCTCTTTGCTTTCATACAGCCAAAATAAGAAAGGGTGGAGAAAATGCTTTTGGACACTGGCCAATATACTGTTGTATCACTTAGAGTATGACTTTTTTTCAGTGTGACAGAAAGTGAAGTTCAGCAGCCTTGAAAATGCCTCTGAAATCTTTTTTTATTACAGCTTTAACAGAGTTTACTGATTTTAAGAAAAAGACATGCGTGAAAGGCAGGCAGAGCAATTTGTGATTTGGGTTTCCTAATTCATCATTTTTGTACTTGAAAGATAATTGTAGCTGTTATCTTTTTGTAAAGGTTGGAAAGAAGAAGTAAATTTTTATATATTCATCTGGACTTAGATGGGAATTGTCTATTCTGCTCTTACCTGGTTTATAACAGTTCTGAAAAACACCTAATTTTTTTTACGTTTCTCCCTGAGCAGTTTCAGATTTTGGCATGTGAACAAAATAAGGGTAATAAAATGCCACAGTGGGGATGCAAACATAGCAATTTTTCTCTTAGCTACGTGTGTAAGCAAAGCTTCTGGAACATGCATTTAGTAACTGTCTCTTTTGGTATATTAGTCACCAAACCCTTGACCTGGACCAAATGGCTGGTTGCTATGGCAACAGGTTGTACAGAAACAGATTCTGTTCTTCAGTTGAAATCGTCTTGCTTCTCTTAAACATTAATTTTAAGGAGATCAGAAGGAACTAGGAAATTCTTTTTTCTAAGGAGAGGCAAAAAATATTGATGTTCAGCTACCTGAGCATCTGCAGAGAGACGTTCTTTGTTACCTGAAGAAGGTAGTCAGCTGTCCTGCTTTGGCCCTGAGTGGCCAATTTCTGATATTGACACAGGATTAAACCAATGAAAAGGGTTGATATCCCTTTGTAAATACACATTTAAGTAGAAGGAGGCCCGGGAGTAGCTCTCTTGGCTTTCATTCTGGGAGTGGGTGGTGGGCTTTGGGCCTCCCCAGCCTGGGTGGGCCCTCCTGGCCCAGCCGAGATTCCCTGTCTCCAAAGGTGTGGTGAGTGGGCTGCCAAGCCCCTCACCGGGGAGCCTTCCGGGCCCTGTCCCGGCAGGGCTGGGCCCCTTTGCTGGCAGAACTTAGTGTTAGGTTTTTTAAAAATATAAAAATATATGTTGGTTTTTTTTTTTTCCTTCCTGTTTTTGTTGTTTCTTTGTTTTTCTTGTCTGGGCCTTTCTGGTGTTTCTGAGAGCTCTGTGAGCTTGGCTTTCACCTAACTTAACTTGTCTCTGTCTCTGTGAAGGCTTTCTGTTTTCCCCCAGCCCTGCATCTGAAGAAGAGTTCGAGTTGTCTGTTTTCTCGTTCTCAGGAATTTGTTTATTCTTTGTTATCGCATATTCATTCCCTGGCCTGCCACAGCTTCTCTGCAGTCCAGTGCTTTCCTCTTTGATCTTGGTCTGTCCACGCTTCGTCTCTCCGCCCTTGGGAGGGTACTGTCTTTTATACTGAAAATTACAAATACTTTATTTATAACAATTCTCCAATATTTATCCACTATGTTGTACAGTGTACTTTTGTTCCAAACCAATCCAAATGTGCCACACCACCACAGAAGATGGAGAACAAGAGGACGAAGAAGAAGCTCAGGGACACACCCCATTTCCTCCACCTTTGCCCCCCTGATCTCACATCTAAAATCCACAAATTCTACTTTTTCACCATGTGACATACTATTTATCATTCTATCTAAATTCTTGTGACTTATAAAACTTCCCAGTACAGTCAGAAGGATTTCCTGGTTCCCACAATTTACTGGTATTTTGTTCTAGCAGAGCCACTGGGCCATGCTGGCCGGAGGCTGTATCGACATCAAAAGTAGCTGTGCAGCAGGGACCAGCGCCTGTATCGGCACCAAAAGGAGCTGTGCAGTGAGGACCAGCACTGGTGGCCCATGGTTTGCGCTAAAGGCAGCCCTAAAGCCAGAAGCAGCCATGACCACTGCTCCAGACTGGAAACAACCAACACAGCTCGCATGGCACTGGCAGAGAGCACATGGCCAACAGAGAGAAACAGAGCTAGCCACGTCCAAGACTTGGACTAAATTAACTGTTCAGTGTTGTAGGACTGTGTATCCAATGAACACCAACTCTCTTCTGAACCAAAAAGAAAGAAAAGGTAAAGTTATATAGAGATAACAACATAGGATTTTTGAAGTCAGTAAAGAAGTCAAATTCTAGATACAAGGGATTGAAAAGTTGCCTTAATGCTTGAACTAAAATTCTTTAGTTAGACTATGGTAAAGATATACTTGATATCTCAAACTTTAGTTTTTCCATAGTAAATTTATAAAATGCTTTGGGGGGATGTAACATTATACTACAATTATGAGCAGAGGCACTACTGTTATAGCAAACAGAGGCTAAAGTAGCTGTATGCTTATGAGAAGCTTGAGCAGTAAAGAAAAAGATGAGAAACCTTGCCCTGGGGATAAAAGGGGAAAACCTCTTAGAAATGGATGAAAGGAACTTTTATTTTATGCTAGAATGGCTCATCCTTAAAATAGTACCCCAATGAATTGACATAGACCAAAAACACAGTTGTGAGAACTGTGAAAGATGGGAAGAACTTCACAAATACAAATCTCAGGTGCCAGTTGTTTGTGAAAATTGAAGTCACAAGAACTTCTTTCCTTGTTAAGAGTTCTCCATAGCATTAGCCAAGAATACTTTTCTCTCTAAGTGAACTGAAGAAAGATTATTTTTAAAAGTGGAAAACTGACAGATTTCTGGGTGTTGTTTTTTTCTGTACATTGTCAGTTGGAAAGAAAGTGTGGGGATGGAAGGAAAAGGTGTTCTGAAAGTTTTATTCTAATTTCTTGTTATTTGGGTGTTAATAAAGTTTTTCTTTGTATCCTTTCAAGTTTAGGCCTGCTTTGTTATTTTTCCTAATCTTAGCTCACAACAAAAAATAGGCCCACCATATAAGCTCACCCACTTTCTCCACTACATTGAAGCAGAGGTTAGCAGCTCACCAGAAAGAATTAAAAAAAAAATTAGTTCTTGGAAACAACATGGCTGTAGGAAGTTCAGGGGAATTTGTTTGCTGTATGACACCAACTCCCAATCCCGATGAAAGCAATGGGAAAATATTAACAGCTTAACACTCCACTAACTTGAAAATTTCTGAACTTAAAGTAAGAGCCTGATCAGCTCTTTTCTTTTCGAGCTGGGCTTGTGAGAGACTGCAAAGACTGGTGTGTTGAGACGGTACAGGCTGCATGCGTGTGGAGGAAGGGGGAGGTCAGGTCTTGCTCTGGCAAGGCAGTGCCCTGCCCTGTACACCACCACCCTAGAGCTTGTGTTCCAGCCTGGCAGTGGCTGCCAATCCTTGGCTCAGAGGCAATGCTCCACACCCGCCACTGTAGCACCTAAGGCAACTCCTGAGTGGCCAAATGACTGGAAGTTCCACCTGGGGAAGGGCCCAGAAAGGCCAAGGGGTATTTAAGGCTGAACACAAAGCAGTCAGATGTCTTGACTGTACCTCCTCTTGTAATGTCTGTCTGTACACCACTGAAACCCAGGAGCTGGTAGCTATATGTGTTTTTTTCTATATCTTTTCTGTTCTTCTTTCTTCATCTCTCTTATAATTCTCTCTTCTTGGATTTTTGAGTAACTTATAATTGAACTGTCTTAGAGTTTGCAAGGTTGAATGGGCCAAGTTAATGCTTTGAAAAGTGTTTTCTGTTGATTGAATGTTGCACTAAACTTGCCAACTTTCTCTGATTTTCTAAAGTTGCCAGTAAAATATTTTTTGTTGTTTTTGACCTCTTAAGAATATATTCTCAGTATTTCTCCTATGCATCTAACTCAAGGTATATGAATTAACATAAGCCCTTTTAAAAGTCTTGTTGATCAAAGTTGTTTGGAGCCTTACAATACTAAAAAAAAGTTACTGCTGTGGCAGTGGTCAAACGCTGTGGCAGGGGCATGGGAGGTTGAAGGATTGCCAGCCATGGGGGCAGGCAGAACTCAGCATGGCCCTGGAGCAACTGAGTAGGATTTGGATTGGGTGACCTTCTGGGACTCCTTCCAGCTTATGTCATTCTGCAAGTCTGTCTCTTTCTTCTTTGGCCATAGAGAAAAGCAAATGTGATGGATAGCCCAGACCAGGACTCTGCCTGTGGGTGGTACTGAAAATGAGTTTTGTGGTTACATTGTCCTCCTTTCTCCACCTCTCTCTCAGTCCTACACACTTCTCTTCCCTGGTGAATAGAGTAACCATGCCATACCTCAAATAACTGATAATAAAATGTCACTGTAATTTCCCTAGAGAACTCTTTGATATATAAGTAATTTCTTTTCTTGCACTAAACATGCTGCTCTGTGTTTTACCTTTGTATCTTTTTGGCATATATAAAGTGAGTGGCATTCAGCACCATAAACAGGAGTTTTCAGGGAAACAAAATACAGACATGGCATGTGATTGGAGAGGGGATCTTTTTCCTTTGTGCCTGCAGCTGTCAACCTCTTGCACTGCCAGAACAGTCACTTACGGCGTTGCTGCTGTACTGCGATCCTGTCAGGCAAAAGGCACAAGAAGCTAAGTGGGGTTGTCCATTTACCCATCTCAATCTCAGAAGGATGTGAAGGGCTGCAGCCAAGTAGTGTAAACAATCTAGAGAGTTCACTCAAGTGAAGGGATTGGCAGTGGCAGGAAGAAGACAGAAACAGAAGAAAGAGAGATTGAAGGGATGTTTTCATAAGATGGAAGGAACAAAAAATAAAAATTAGTCAGATCAGGGTTTGATCTGACCTGACTCATTTTAGGCTATTTTCCTGTAAATCTTCAATTAATTTAGAAAGGGTTGCTAGTCCTCAGGGTGGTAGAACAGTGCAGGTTTGAAAGGTTTAATGAGTTGCCAAGTGCTTTTGCAGATCAACAGCAATCATAAAACCAACAGAAGAATTTATTGCCAGAGGCCTAGCAGCCCAGTCAATGAGTGCAATACCTGTCTCACCCTCCATATTATGCAGTTGTGTTAGCAACTGCACTTGGGAGATGTAAATCTTAAAGACATGCCTGCTTGTCATTGAAGAGATGGCAGAGCTTTCTTTGTGCATGGAAATGTCATGCACAAGCAAGCATCTTGATCAAATTAGATGGTTGGTTACTTACAGCTTGACATTGTAGGATGTGCTGGTTGTTACACGGGGAATGAAAAGATGCTCTTTGCTTCCTGTCTCAAAGTGTTCCAGCTATGCTGCTGAGCGCTAAGACTGTCTGTGTGGCACCATGCTACAGACACTTAGGAAGTCAGCTGGGTTTGCAGAACCTTTTGTCTCCTTTCCAGGTTGGAAGTGGCAGTATAAATAGAAGAATGTCTTACTTTTGAAGTCTGCCTTCTATTCACAGAAAGGAAGAAGTGGAGCTGTGATTTAATGGCTGTTAAATACAAACCTCAAGACCAGTCCTATGACAGTCTGAACTGCTTGATCTCATTTCAATGGGATATGAGTGAGCTCAGTAGCCTATAGCATCACATCTTTGTTAGCTGGTTGCTGACACCTTAATAAGCTTCAGTGCTATGAAAGCAGGTTTGAGACTATCCATTCTCCCACTTTCCCTCTGAGTTGCACATGTCCTGGTTAGAAAAAAAATGTTGCCTTTTTTTTTTCCCCATTTTGGGCAGATGAGCAAAATGTTTGGGACGGTGGTAGTTGGCATTGGAATTGCTGGCTTAGCACGAATCCGAGACTTGATGAATCCGATGCCTTCCAGCCCTTCTGAGCACCTGAAACTCTTTGGATTTGTATCCAGGTTAGAAATTTCATCTTAACATGTCTAATATGTATATTGTGACGTTTTTTCTTCTTTTTCAAGCAAAAAGGGGAAAGTTCTTGCAAATATGCCCGTCATTCTGAGTGGCACCTCAGAAGTGAGCACAGAAAGCTTAGCAAGAGAGAACAAATAGGTTACCTTAGTGAGATATCTTTCAGAAATTACTAAAATAAAAACCCAGAGATAGTCTTGCTGTGGAATCGGTGTGATAAAAAAAAATTGTCTCTAGATTTACGGTATCACAGACAATAAGTGCTGTAATGATCTAGTGTCTGTATGACGCTTCTAGAAATGTTAAAGAAATAGCTTTCAAGAAAGAGTTTTTAAAAGTCCTTTTGCAAAAACATGTTTTAATGCCCCCAATGCTCCACCTTCATAATAAAATTCTAGTTTTCTTAAAAACCAGGTATTGAACCTGTAGATATCTAAAGAAAATCCCATTATTTGCTACATGCAATAAGGTTGGTTTTTATCCTTTTTATGCTTCTTAGAGAACGAGAAGTTTTCTCACTAGTTTGGAACTGTGGAAATTTAGTGTGTACCTTCCTCTGAGCATTCCTACTGGACTGTCTGACCCATTACAGTGGAGCATAAAAGTGTGAAATAGTTAGGCAGTATGTATTTTTCCAGCTATATTTAAATCATGCAGGGTTGTTTGAGATGGAAAAGACTAATTAGGTCACCCACTTTATCTTCCTGCCAAATACATTTTTGATTCTCTGATGCCTCTGCCAGTGCTACAGGTAACCTCGAAGAGCACTGAAGATAGGGTTTCCGCCACTGTTTTTTTGAGAAGCAGTGCTGTTGAAATGCATGATTCACAGTATTCTTCCTTGGAGCCCCATCATGTACAAACATCACCTATCTCTGCTTTCAAATCCTGCTTGTGGCCTGCCTTCCTGTTCTCTGTCACCTATCCTAATGCTGTCAAGGTGCCTGCTCCAGTCAGTAATAATGCAAAGGGCTTTTGGAGGGATTGTGAGCTTTTCATTTCCAGCTGGAGCTGTATTCAGCTTGCTGCCCAAGTGAGATTTCCCCTTAGCACTAACATGCTGTGTGTGTGTTGCAAGGTGAGCCATCATAGCCAAGCATCTGCTTTGTCCCTCTCCTGCTTGTCTGTACTTGCAGTTGGGTGTATCCCTGCCACCTTGAGTGCTTTTGTCCACATTGTCCAGGATGGTGGGGAGAAGTTCTTCCACAGGAGCACTGTCCTCTTTCAAGGCACTCTTTTACAGCGTCTTTTTGGTAATAATGCTTATTAAAAACCAAAACACCAAAACCAAAAAGGACTTGACAGTTCAATAGCAGGCCAGTTTCTAGACTGATACCACCACCCTGGACTGATACCGCCACCTGCACACTGTGTGGTTTTTTTTGTTTGTTTGTTTTTTTGTTTTTGTTTTTGTTCTCGTCTTGTCTGTAAGTGCTCATGCTCTTCCTGGATAAGAAACTGATTGTTATACCCTGGTTGAACTCTGTGAGACAGTAGTCCATGGGAACAATTTTTAAGTACTGCTACACAACATGTGGTTGGGAAGAATGGACTGTGACTGTTATACTCTGGTTGTATTTATGCTAAATATACAGGAGAAGTTTTGGCAATATTAATGAGGCTAAGCAGATTAGCCTGGAAGATGCTCTGAGAAACAGAGACATCCATGCAGCCTTCATCAGCACAGAGAACAGAAGCCATGAAAAAACCATCAGGTATTTTGTGGGTTTTCCCCCTTTCCTCTGTATTTTAGAGGCACAGAGGAGCTGTGTAAAGGTATTGCAGGAGAAGATATGAACACTGAGGAAAGACTGCCAGACTAGAGGCCTGAAGTGAATGATAGTGAGTTCCCTAGAGCACCAATAAGCCCTGGAATAGAGCAGGATTTAAGATACATTAATTTCCAAAGTAATTCCATTCCCACACCTCTAGGCCTGTGATTGATGGATAGGCAGCTTAAAACAGGATTTAAGGGCTTTCCTCACAGATTATATTGTGGAAGGGTAGTCCAGTGCCCCACTTTAACTGCTTACATGTCTGTTAGTCAGAAATTGCAGTGTTCAACGCTGTAGCATTTTAGCAACTGGATATAGGTGTGTGTGGGAATTCTATGGCATAAGAAGAATTAAAATGCTACTCCCCTGCTGTTTAACTGTGTGATGTAGCCACCACACCATCCTTGCTAGTAAAGTTGCTATTTATTTCTGTTACTCCAGGTTGTGCATCGCTCCATGTGAAGCTGGCTGTGGGAATGAGAAGCAGCTTGCACTGTGTTGAGAGAGGATTAGGATAATATTATTTTTAATGAATATTTAAATTATTTTATTTAATTTTAAAATTAATTTTATAGTTAATTAAAATTAATTATAAATTAATCTTTTATCCCTTTCAGAATGTTCTTAGAAGCTGGGAAACATGTCCTTGTTGAGTACCCCTTGGCTTTGTCTGCTAAGGCAGCCCATGAACTCTGGGAGATGGCTGAGCAGAAAGGTAACATATTTGTTCTCAAGAGTGTAAGCAGTCTTACCTGTTGGGTGGCACCAAAGGCATCAAACTCAAAGGCAAGTTCTCACCTACTTTTAGTCACCACATGCAAGGGAGTATGACTGTCTCAGAGATGAGCCAGTCTAGGATGTAAGACTTGTGCCAATAGGAGAACAAACACACAAATGTCAGTGCTTAAGAGGTGTGTTTGCCCTCATAAAAACTCTAGCCTGTATTCGTGACACTTAGAATGCAGTTAAAGAGGAAAATTTCTGTCACTGTGATGGTAAAGCACTTGATGAGTGCAGCTATTGGTCTTGTGCAGTTCTGTGTCCTTTTTCTCCCTGGAAATGAAACTGCAGACAGCTCTCCTAGCTTCTAGCACTTGTGATGTGCTGGCCACACACACCTGATGCTACTGTAGGCTAGCAAGGCATGCCTATATGAAACACGGCTTGTCTCTAAGCAAAATCTCTTTATTTCCAGAAAGTGTGTGGTCCCATCCCAGCAGTGCAAAGGGTCAGAAGCGGGCAGTTCTGCTGAGGCCAGTGGGGATGAATGGGGCTGCAAGGGAAAGAGCAGTGCTGAAACAAGAGTGGAGTGCAAATCATTTGGACAAGCTGCACTTTTTATACCACTGCTTCTTAAAGATCTCCTTTGTGACTTTTGTCCTGAAACACTGGAGATTTAGGTGCTAGATGTAGGTGTAGATGTAGATGCCTTGGTGCTCACCAAATGGTTTCCCGTTGAGCAGAATTTATAGCTCCTTTCTTGATGCAGCAGCAGTTACTGTCAGCAGCCTAAAATGATTTGCCTGGTAATCTTCCGGAAAAACACATACTGAATGAGGAACACATTCAACTTGTATTGGATAACCTCTATTTCAAAGTAGCACAATTAATTGCAATGGAGGGAGGTATTCCTTAACATATTGTTCCAATCTGGGTCTGAGCCTTATGCTATTTTTATCCTTTCCTTTTTCTTTCTTACTACCGGGGGAGGAAAAATGCAGAATAAGGAAATGTGAGCGGAAAGTGGCCAAGAATTAATCCATCTGTTTCTCTGAAGACTCATGTTTCAGCCTTAGCTGGGTACTGGGTTTCATTACAGAGTTTCTGTTAAACATAGTGGCTACTGTTCATGTAGTCTCTATATTTGTTGTCTTCTGAAAATCCTTAACCCATATTGATGCTTCACCTTAGGGCCTGTGTTTCTGTGTTTGATATTCTTCCTGACATTACTTTGTGAGCCATGCATGAGAATATTTCTGTGTGAGTTCCCACTGGTGGATAGTGAAGCCTTTACTGTTCAGACATGACTTTGATTTACACAGAAAACTTTTATTTAATCTGTTCTAGTTTTGTGTGTGTGTTTGGTTTTGTTTTGCTTTTTTAATGTCAGGTAAAGTACTCCATGTGGAGCACATTGAACTTCTTACTGAAGAGTACAAGCAGCTGAAAAAAGAGGTGGCTGGGAAAGACCTGGTGAAGGGAACATTGCATTTCACAGGTCAGTAGCTCTGAAGAAATCAAAGTCCATCTGGATTTGTCTGACTGCTCTCCAGGGATGCCAGTGCTTCCAGGCTTCTTTCAGTCCTTTTGCACAAGACTCTTTCTATAAACTTGAGTAGAGACACAAGTACTGGTTCTGGATAATTCCCTTATTGAATCCACGTACACCCTCCTCTCCTCAACATGTCCTGAAGGGTTTGTTGTATATGTATTTTGTACAGCCCTTCTGCCAGAGCTCATCAACTGATCCATTTTGACATTAAATGTGTTTTTTGACTTTCCTACTGAGTCCATCCACTGACCTTTCTACACCCTGATCTTTAAGCCTGCAACACTGCAGTTTCTTCATTCTTTCCTATGCAGAAGGCATTATTCTAGTTCCTATTCCTCAAGAGTTTCTATTCCACCAGGTAGTGTCCTTGATGAAAACAAATCAGGATTCCCAGCTTTCAGTGGGATTGCCCGTCTGACGTGGCTGATTGATCTCTTTGGAGACCTCACTGTTACCTCTGCCACCAGAGAGAAGCAGAAGGATAAGAATATTCCAGAATGACTGTTCACTTTCAGACGGCAAACAAGAAGTGAGTAATGTCTATGGCAACACGTGAGCCAGGCTCCTTATCATCTGCAGGATTTCTGCTGCAGGAGTTCTGCATCCTCTTCTCCTCTTGTGGAAACAGAATGGGTGGAGGCTGGTGTGAAAGTGTACATGTCTTTGAAAGATGTTTTATAATATTAAATTTGACCTCCCTTTTATTATGCAGTGACAATATCCTTCCTATCAATTGGGATATTTGTAATAGCCTTGGTAAAAGGTGGTACATTATAACTATAAAGTAGGTCACCAGTATTTCATATTGTCACTTGACCACTCAACTTGGTCCAGAGAGTGGTGGAAACTCTCAGGTTTGGTCATTCAGGACCATCTGTGTGGAGTTCATATCCTTTCAAATAACTTGAAGTTACTTAAAATGTCAGTTTAAAGCAACAATATAGAATTTGAGAATTATCTGACATGACAAGGTAGAGAAAAATTATCCTGCAGTGATGGAACTCCTTGTTCTTTTTTTTTTTTTTTTTTTTTTTCAGATATGCTGACCGACCTCTTAAAAAGCCCAAACCTAACCCAGGATTTTAGATAAATGTTTAGTTAAAGTAGTAACATGAAGGAAACATGAAGGACTAGCTACTTGGGGAGTAATCAGGGCTCCTTTAAACTCTTAACTTCACCTCAGGTCTGGTTAAGCATTTCATCAGCCACTCCTACAAACTTCATTGCAGTTTAGCATGGGATTATCATATTGGTTTAGCAATCTTCCTCTCTCTTTAAATAAAACACTATTTCCAATTCCTTTTGAAATGCAGTTGTGAGAGGACAGAACTCTGTATACAAGCTCTGTTTACCCTCTTAGCAATTTGCTAGTAACATAAGTAGCTGTAAAGCTATAGATAGGGTGAGATTTTGGACTAATTCCAGCAGATGGAACTAGTGGGTGGTTTAAATATTTCCCTGGCTGTCCCGTCTCCTGGGTAGTCCTTAACTGCTAAGTATATTTTCTGGATACAGAACTGTTTCTGGATTACTTTTTTTCTTCCTGCTCCTCAGCACTAACTGATATTTGCTTCTCATGGCAACTACTATTTTTATGGATCAGAGTTTTCTCACCATAACTGTTTTAATAACTTTGGGGACAGTCAGTTTTATGCTTCTGGGATAATTTAGGGTGGTGGGGCCATATTTCCTGCTGACCTTCCTCCACTGACATCAGTGGAGTTATTGCAGTAGAGAATTTGGCCCACTCTCTGTTAAGTGAAGTTGGCCCAATTTGGCCCAGCAGTAATGGTGGTGGCGTTACAGATCTAATTTGCCCAACTTTTATTTTGCTGAAGGATTGGAAAGGTCTGTACCTTTCATGAGTCCCATCCTTTTTTGAAAGACGTGAATCCAGTAACCTTGAGAAATCAGGTTAATTCATCCTATTTTCTGCCTTGGAAAATACAGCAGGTGCAGAATGCAGGAGCCCGTGTTCTGCTTGTTAAGCAGGGAATTGTGCAAAGGGTAGTCTGTTTCTACTGCACAGTCCACCCTGGCTGCTCGTCTGGCTCTGGATGGATTTTGGAGGTGTGTGTTAATGCCTGAACCCAGCTATTCGAGAGATGACCTCTGCCTCTGTTGTGTGTCCAAGACAGCTGAGCTGATGGCCTCTCTGTGACACAACATTGAGCAATCCAGGAAAAGCTAAACCTCTACTGACAGTGTGTCTGGTTTGGGACTGCAGTTCCTGTTCCAGAATTACAGAGCTTGGATTCAGTAAATGTCAGAAATTAATTTTGATGCAAGCTGGAGAGATAATGATTTGGGCAACATCTCTTTTGATGTTGACTAGGGATAGGGTCCAATTGTCTAATTCCCATCCAGGCTAAGAGAGCCTCTCACTGATTTAATGATAAATGAAAAATATTGTAATTTTCAAAGTTAAAAGGAAAATGTTAAAAGAAATTGAAGACATTTTCTAAACATATTCTGACAAGAAACATTTGAAGTTATGTTTTTATGGAAAGCTAAGCTTACAGAGTCTAATAAAATATCTTCAAATTGAACATTTGTAGAAAATTATGTAATATATGCTTTCTGCAGAAGTTGCTGCATAAAATTTTAAGCTGAGTGGACCCAGAATTCTTTCAAGCATGAAACCAGCTTAATTCTTCTGGAGGTACAAAGAGTGTTTGCCTCATGTTGGTTTATTGAGCAGTTGCCATCCAGCAAGGGCCACTCGTTATTTGAGGAAAAAGGGAATCAGAAAAGCAAGAAGTCTTTTTCAATGTAGCTGAGAAAATGCTATCAGTTTACAATTTGGAAAGACAAAATGGCCATAGAAAGTCAGGGTGTTTTCTTCACTACAGACTGTTTGCTTTGCAAACAGTTAGTACAAAGGTGGTTTGTTAGTACTTGATTAAATTTTCTTTTTCTTTAACCACTGAACATATGTAACCCAGCTTTATTCAGATATCAAAAATGTTGGATTTATTGCTTTTAAGTAACTCTACTAACATTTCTAAACTAAATGTATCTGTAGCTGGATAGTACTTTGATTCAAATCTTTAATGAAAATTGTCTAGGAAGAAAGCTACATCCTTCACTATTTTCTGACATAAAATACAAATCTGTTTCTTAAGCTACAAAATTGCTTAAATAATATGTGGACTTGTAACATACTTATAGCAAAACAAGAGGCTTATTTCAGAGTAGAAGTTGTTGTTAATGAAAAATGAATACATTTTGCTTACCAATCAAGAAGAATCAACCTCTCTTTGGGAAAATGACTAAAAATCTAATTGCAGAAGAAGATAAATCTTTTAATAAATCCAACATTTTCCTGCTCACTGATCTAAATCAGTCATTCTAATCTCTTAGATTAAATTCTGCCTGCTCTGCATGTTTGTGATTCTGGTTCAGTGGCTTCCCAAGCTTCCAGAAGGAATACACTTGAGCCTGATCACTGGTGTGCATCTGTTCTCGATCACCCCAGGGAGGTGATCTTGCACTGACAGGGCCTGTTTTGGATCGTATTGAGAGCTCCTCACTATTACATGATGGAGATCTTTGCCTGTGCCTGCCCAGTGGTTTGTTCATGCCTACCTATCTGAGATAAAGCATCTTTGAATAACAATGTCCTGAACCCTCTGTGACTGTTTATAATCGTGGGAATAGAAAACTGGCTCTGTCAAGTCAGAGCAAAGCCCAGCTTGCTCAGCAGCCTGCCTCTGACCCAAATCAACAGCCTTTACCTCAGAGAAGGAGGATGGGAACACAGAAAACACTGAGCAATATGGTCCCCCAAATATTGCAGTGATATGTAGCCCTGGGAATTCCTAAAATGCATTGTGCCTTTGCATTTATTGGTCTTCTGAAAAAAATTTTCGTGCATTCTTGCAGGCTGTGATTTGAATATTTGTTTCCTCCTCCAGTTGTTTCATTCTGTTCAGTTAGGTTCATCTGGCCATTCTTAATTTGTAAGGGGAGTGGTGGGGTGTGAAAGTACAGTTGAGCAAGGAATAATTGATACGATGATGTAAATATAGAAACTGAATCCTAGAGCGTAAAAGACAAGAGGTGCAGAAACATTAAGCTGCGTGCTTTGTGGAATGTGTTCAGGGCAGATTGACAAGGACTTTCCTTCCCGATCTAATGATACTGAAGATTTAATGGGCAGTACTTGGAGACGGAATTTGTTCTTCCAGGCTGTTGATGCCTTCATAATTTGTGAGTGGTGGACTAAAGTGGGCCATCAATAACCAACTAAGAAAAATAAAGTGTTTCCTCTAAACGCAGGCAGTAGTGAGCGCTGATGAATGAGCAGCAGAAAGGCAATGGTATGATTCAGGCTGTTGACAAAAGAGCAGGAAGAGAGCATTGTGACTGTGGCTGGTGTTGAGGATCATTCCTCAAAGGAGTTGCATTATTGGGTCAAGGAGTCTGTTAAGACCCCTGAAGTGGCACAGCATGTCCTACGGCTCCTTTCCTCTCAGCCAAGATGGGAAGTTGGGAAAGAAGGTGTGAGCTATGTAAGTCAATAGCCAATTGATTACAAAACCACCAGGCTTGGTTTGGAGACTGTGCTATTTTGTTGGTGTAAGACAGTGTCCTGGTTTGAAAGACAGGTGTCTGCTAAGGAAGGCAGGAGCCTCCCTTGAAATGGAGAATGTAACCCCCCCTCCCTCCAAGTTATAATTTTGAAATTAAGGGGCTCTCAGGCAAAGATATAGGAATAGGAGTAACAGTTCTTTATTAAGATAATTAAAATAATTAAAAAAAGCAGTAATAAAAAACCCAAACCCCACTGACAGAGTCAGAATACAACCTGACACCCTGTGGGTCAGGGTGTCTGCAGTCCTCCTGGAGTGGCAGATGTGGTTCTGTTGAAGAAATGATCCTGTAGAAAGGGGTAGATTTCCTCTGAAGGTCAAGTGGAGCTGTAGATGGGCCTGGTCTTCCTCTGAGAATCCAGTGGAAAGGCTGACCTTGGTGTTCCAAATGTCAGATTTTTATCCAGGTAGGAATGCTTGGCTCCTCCCCCTGGATGGAGCATCTCGAAGTGGGATGATGTAAGTTTATCAGTCATGAAATGAGACTCAATGGCCCATTATCAGAAGTTGTCTCTCTGGAGGAGAATGGGTTGTGGAAGAGATAAAGAAAACTGCCCTAGCTGGTTCCTTAACAGCTGCCCCATCAACAGAGGACCCCCACCCCCCACCTCGGTTTCTACAGATGGTGATGGAATACATGCTTTTGGTCACATCTTGCACTGCAACCCAAGACAGAAAGGACTCTGCTCTGATTAAGAAAGGCCTGCCTGAGAGTCTGTATAGGTATAACTTTTATGATCAGCACAGTGCTCCCAGTGATGAGGATGAAACATTTTTAAAGTTCAGAGAGTATGGACACTTGTGTCTGTGTCAGTGAATTTGTCCAGCTCATCCCAAAAGGGTGGGGTTCAGCTCGCATAGTAGCACCTGGGTCATCACTTTGTACCTGTGTGACTTAAATCTGTTCTTGCTGAAGGAATGACTAGACATTGAGTGCCTTTTGAATTTAGCTGTAATTGAATTATGTACAAAACTTTTTGGCTATTTAACTTCACTTTTCATCCAAGTTCACAAACAAACAGCCCACAAACATTCCTTTTCCTTATGATGTGGCTTGATGTTGCTTGTTTCACTTTGTATATTGGGAAAACGAAGCTGGACAGCACTTGGATGATGTGCTGAAAGTCATGGCATGAAACAGTGGCAGAGTTAAGACTATTACCTCCTGTTGAGCTCTATAACCACAAGGCATGTTGGTCAGGACACATTGCCTAAATATGCAATGATTGATACTCAAAAATGGTTCATTTATTAGGGCATTTTCTGCAAATGCCGAGAAAAAAACCCCAAACAAATTAGAATTGTTGATTCAACTTCTTAATTAATACTTTTTCTCTTCTCCTTCACACTAGACCCTTGACTTGGATTGAAGAAAGGGGACCAGGGATGAGACGTGAAAAGAAAATCAACTTCTGTTTCACAAGTGGTTGCCTGGAGAACTTCCCTGAAGCCCCAAGGTCTTCTGTGGGCCTTTTCATGCAGGATCAGAACCTCTTTGCCAAGAAACTGCTGGGCCAGGTCTCCAAGGAGGAGCTGGCTGCTGAGAAATGGCGAATTTTGCGGTGTCTTGACCTTGCTGAGGTGATCCAACAGTACTGTGAAGAGACAGAGAAAATATATTCCTGAGGCTGCTCTTAGGGAAGGAAGAACATGGCAGACAAAAATTTGTTGGGCTAGAACTAACTTCTGCCATCAAGCAGTTGCTATTTCTGTTTCATTACCTTCTTTTTGTCTACTTGTGATTCCTGGGCTCTGCAGATGTTCTGTGATAGTCTGCTTTATATCCCATGCCTTCTGGTTTGCACCAGACCAAAGCAATTCCCTTGCTCTGATGCATCCCTTTCTTTTCAGGTAGTTAGGAACCTAGCAATGACAAGCTTTCCTGTGATTCAGCTAGGAATATCCCTGAGAATAGATCCTGCAGAATTGTATATAGTATATATAATTCTCTCTGCCAGGGTCTGTCCCCCCATTCCAGATATGTCTGGAAATGAATGTGTCTCAATAGTATTCATGTACTATTTTTAGAATGAAGTTCCAGTTCTTTCCACCTCTTTACTTGACATACAGAAGTTGTGCCACCACCTGACCTGTTCTTCCAATTGCCCTGAATTGTTCTGTGTGTTTGCTCTAATTAGTGGATTTGTCTGTTAGGTATTGGGGGAGGGGTGTATTTTCTGGTGTTTTTTGGGGGTGGCTGGTTTTCACACTGGAGGTTAACTGCCATCAAATTAAATCTGTATTGGTATCAAACCAGAATAGAAGAAGAGTCTTGTCTCTTAATAGAGAGATGTTGATTTCATTTGGTTTCTCTGGTGCCCTGTGCCAACATAGAAATATTTTCCCAGCAGAGATTAGAAACATGCATTGAACTAATGCATTGCCTGCCGGCTCTCTACTGAACCTAAATATTCTTGGTTTTGTACTGGAAGCAGCATATTCTCCTTCATTTGTGTTCTAATTCAGCATGGGAATGGATCTTAGCAAAAGATAATAAATATCTTGCATTTAAGAAAAGAAAATCACTAGTGCACTCCTGGAAACAGAGAAATTCATTAGGAATGGTGATAAATTTAGAATAGTGTTGTAGAAAACAGAGCAATTTGCAAATATATCCATGTGCTTATGTTGTGGTTCAACCCCAGCTGGCAACTAAGCACCAGACAGCTGCTTACTTATTGTACCTCAGTGGGATGGGGGAGGGAATCAGAAAGGTAATAGTGAGAGGAAAAATGGTGGGTTGAGATAATGACAATTTAACAGATAAAGCAAAAGCTGCACATGCAAGCAGAGCAAAACGGGGAATTCATTCACTGCTTCCCCTTGGTAGGCAGGTGTTCAACCACTCCCAGGAAATCAGGGCTACATCACACACAACAACTACTTGGGAAAACAAGCGCCATCACTCCAAATGTCCCCCCTTCATACTCCTTCCCTAGCTTTATATACCATATGGTGTAAAATATTACTTTGTGGTCAGCTGCCCTGTCTGTGTCCCCTCTCAAATCCTTGTGCACCCCCAGCCTACTTGCTGGTGTAATGGGGTGAGAAGCAGGAAAAGCCTTGAGACTCTGCAAACACACACAAGTTAGCAATAACTAAAACATCCCTGTGTTATCAACACTGTTTCCAGCAAAATCCAAAACACAGCCCTGTATTACCTACTCCAAATCAAATTAACTTTACCCCAGCTAAAACCAGCCCAGGTTATAGCATATGACACCTTGGGAATCGGTCTTTAGTGTTTTACTGTAGTCACAGGATCACATATGAAAATATTATCACTTCCCTAAAGAAGCATTTTAGTTTTAGAAGTCTATGCTGTTAACAATTCCTTTGGTTGCCTTTTACTTTCTAATTTTAGTATCTGTTGGTGCTATATTAATATAGAAGTAAACTTCAATCTGTGCAATTGTTCTTTCAAACCAAAACAATCTTTTTTTTCTATTTTATCATTTGAGCAATTTTTTAATAAGGGAGCATATACGTTGTGAATGTGCACATAATTGCAGCTAGTCAATATTGACAGTTAAAAGTTTTCCTTTGGGTAAATGTTCATTCAGGACTTCGAAACAATTCAGTCTGCTGGAAACAAGAAAGAAAAGTCTGTACAATTTTCTCTCAAATCATTCAGATTTTAGCAGTGACTGGAGCTTGATGTGTGAATGAATTCTGCATGTAGCATTTGTTTAAGTCTGCCCTATCTGTTAAAATCAGTGAAAATTGTCCTGTTGCCTTCAGTGGATTGAGACGCATGTGAGCTGGCAGCAGATTTATGTAGGCAGATCCTGTGCTTGTCCACCCAAATGGATACCTTATTGAGCATTCACAGGGACTTCTGTGCCACTGTGGTGGACATGGTATGGGCAGATCTGAGGTTCTGTGAGGGGGAAAAGTGGATTTTTGGCAAAACACTGAAACAGTACATCTGGGATTAGAGTGAATTGAAATCTTCTGTGTGTGTCTGCTAGGTATGACAGCCAGTGAAAGGTCTTTTGTCCTTGACAAATTCCTGATCTGTGAATATGGGGTGAATTCCACTTGTTTACATGCTAACTAAATGACTTGGGGAGGGAGGGAAAAGGGAAAGGAGATGCACACATCTCTAGGCATCAGAATTAGTCAGCACATCTCCCTGAGCATGCTATGCAATTGCTGGTGAGAGCAGTATTTCCCTAGGAAACAGGGAATAAATTCATGGGAGTTGTGTAGAGCAGCAGTATAATATTGTGCAGTGAATTGTCCTCTGGAGAAGCTTTTTTCTATAGAGGGCATCTGGGGAAATTAGCTGGTTAATTTGAGCTAGAGAAGGCAGATGCCTAGAGCTTGAACATCCCACACTCTCCTTCATTCCTCTCCAATTCCTTCCAGCTAACCTGCTTACCTACTACTGTCTGTCCTGCTCCTGGGAGCCTGCATCATTTACATGGCTTTTCCTTCTGCCCTGTGAATTTGCCAACATACCATGATTGTTTGTATATGGGAGCTACTGGATGTCCAGTTCCAAATGTATGTATTGTTTAACTAGGTGTCGAAACCAATAAAATACTGGAACTCTTAGTCATTCATTTTTTGTTCCCTTTGTCCTTAGCAGTTCCCACTGCCTATGCTGAAAGTGGCTCTGTCCCAACTGGGTTTTTTTCCCCTTTTCACTCCTCCTTGAGGAGTGAAATCCTGCCAGTGTTTACAGGCTGTGATAATATCCTAAAGACCTCAGCTGCCTCTTCCTTCTGTTTCAAAGTTCTGAATACAGATGTGGTAGAATTTGTGACCTTACCTCACCTCATGAGTTCTTACACAAAATTCCTGCCCTCTCTGAGCCATCTGACACTTATCCAAGACTACTGGCAAGTCTGAATCTTGCTGCACACTTCCAGTTTCCCATTGACAACAACCTGGTGTTTTATGAGCAACCTTATTGAGTACACTAGGTAGAATCTAAAATGAGTATTGAAATGGGTTTTCTTGGGTTTTAATAAACTGCTTTCTCTTAGCAGAAATGACAAGGGTTTTTCAGCTAACATTTGGTGTAGCCTGAGCCCAGGCAGTTTTAGATATTAAGAGGTATGGAAAGGCAAGTATAAGATGTGACATGAGTACTTAATATATGTTGTTCTTTAGATGTAGCTGATTTTCTACTCATTCTCCCGGAAATCACCCTACTCCTGTAGAACACTCTAGGAATTCCTTTGGAGGAACTTTATTAACTGCCTGTTGCTATGAGTTTTTTTTTGGAAAGTGCTATGATACACAATGCTCCCATGTAGAGAAGAGATGTTCCTTTCCTGACAGGCTGGAGATTGACTCTGGCAGATGAGAGGTGTGGAGTCACTAACTGTAGCAAGCTAGCTGAAACATGGAAAAAGTGGTTTGATCCAAATCCCTTCTCAGACAACTAGAGGTCATGGGAATGGAAAATTTCCAAAAAGCAAAGAAACTAGATATTGGTATGAGGAGCTGGAAGGCTGTGTGAGAAGTTCTGGCTGAGATGGGTATCATTCTGGGATCAACCTGAGAGCTTGTTCTATGGGTCCTGGGAACAGGGTCTAATTTACCTGTGTGATTGCTTAGGGTTATCAGTGCAGTACGGGAATGTGGAAGGTGGGATCAGGGGAAAGACAAAGAGTACCACTGGAGCTGCTTGAACTGGGATTATTTGAGGAGGATGTCACTGGAACCTTCCCCTGAGCAGATCAGAGAGACAAGGAGGGGGAAGGCAAGGGTTGGCAGCTAAGCAGACTGGGGCTGCTTTTCTGATGACCCTACAGCATCAAAAATGGGTTTTTAAAATTATTGGAATGTATGACATCTGAGTAAAACTGCAGGGCTGGGTTGGGATTACATCTCCTCCAGCAGTTTGCAGAGGGGTCAGGGTGGTAAAGACTGAACTGCACATCTATTTTTAGCTGTCATTCAAGATGTTTGATTCCTTCAGAATGGCAGTATGATCCAGAGCCTTGGACATCCTCACAGTTTGCTGGTGAGTGATGCACCAAAGGGAAACTGGCAGCACTTTTGTGCTGATATAATTCATGTAGTAGCAATTACTGCTCCCCAAGGCATGTGCTTTGCATGCACACATACTCTGTGCAACAGTAATAAAACATAACACCAGGAAGCTAAGGATCTTCAGTAAAATAATAACTCTAGCTTTTTGGCAGAGATAGATATTTGGTTAGCCTTAAATGCTGTAAGCTGGTATTGTAGAGGCTGAATTAAATAAAGTTACAGGACTCTTGAGAAACCCATCACAATTTTTGTTTAAAGAAGGGATGTAGCAGAGTTATTATCAGTAGCAGACTTCATCCCTAATCCAGAAGAACCAAGCCCTGAGATGGGAAGACAGAAGATTCCATGCAGTACAGTATGGTTCAGTACAAAACACTGGCACCAGCTCTGGCCAAGCTACCTCTGTTGCCACAAGGGCTGGCTTGCAATGTAATTTCATCTGACCAGATGTGCACAGCTTCTCGGGAAAGAAGTGGAGCAAGTGGAGCACTGCGCTAACTCATTAGGCCATGTAAACACACAGCTCAGTCTGAAGCATCCCTTTGGCTCCTGGCCTTACCAGCATCAACAGTAACTTCCTGTGGTTTACACTTAACCTTTTGGGCTGCAAAGGGAACTGAAACACGGCTTCCAACCTGTGATTTCTGCTTTCTTGCTGACCCAACCTGATTAAAACAGACAGCTTTTTTCTCACCCTTGAACAAGACATAAGTGGTAGGGCTGCTGCATTGTGATGTCAACAAAGCTGCAGGGACCACTGTGGTGTTACCAGTTACAAAGGTTTAGTGCTTGTCTTCCACATCTTGGCAATAAGCACACCTTACTGCAGCCCAGCTGCATGCAAGTCAATAAGCAGAGAAATTTTAAACTAATAATTTAAGTAAAATTACCATTATGAGAAACTGAATAGTAGCCTGCAGATACGCGTGCTAGAACTTATGAAAAGAAACGTGTTCTGATTTAATAAAATCACTTAGTCTGGGTTGCTACTTCAAAAAACTTCTCTAAAACTTTTTACTCAGGGAATCTTAAATCATGCTGTGTGTGAGCTGACTTTCTGATTTAGCTGCTGCTGCTGTTACGACCTGCCTTCTAGAGTTCCTGTTTACCACAGCTGGTGTATTGTGCCATCCTGCCTGACCTCCAGTGAGTCATCCCTTTTCCATGATAAAAGTCAACCTTCAAAGAATCCAGTAACATTGTATCTAAACCAGCTAGATTGCCTAAATGAAAAACTAATTCACAAATGAGGGCTTTCTGATGTTTTGTGCATGGGTGTTACTCCAGTAACAAATAAATAAAAATAATTTAAAAATGCTAGGTTAATTGTTAGCAGAAAGTCAAGCCAAGCTTTGAAACATTGCCGGCTTCAGTGAACCTTGCGAGCAACCCGCAGGTGCAGAATTCGATAGACGCTTTTAAGGTGGCTGACAATAAAGGCAAAAAGGACGGGTCTCAATATAAAAATCCAAGAGCACTTTACTGGCCACAAGGAAATCCAGGGAAAAAGACAAAGATGGAGGGAAGCACATGGGGTTTTATATGGGAACGAGGGGGTGGATCTGAGGGTCAAGGGCCAATGGGGGCAGGTAAGACTAGTGTAGAGGAGGGGCAGCCAGCCAGCTAACCAATGGGTTAGCAGAGATGGAGAAAGGGGTGGAGTACTGTGGCAGACTGAGACCAATGGGGCTCAGGGAAGGGGAGAACATTCTAGGGGGAGGTACATATAAGGCAAAAGGGGGTTGAACAGGGCTGAACCAAGCCACTTTGAGTGGCACCAAATACAACAACCAATAAGGTTCAACATATGAACTTGTGCTTACAGAGACCTTATGGCAGAGGACCCTTCCCCCTTTGGGCTCAGGGGAGTGTCTCTCCCAGACTGAATTTTTCCTTTCCAGGGCTGAATTATTTTTATTTTTGGTCCTCTACAAAGCTTGACAGACTAATCATCATCGTCATCATCATAATGTTGTTTGAAATAATGTTCCTTTGTGAATATTCTCTCTTTTGGGGGTTCTAAAACACCCCAGAAACAGATAAGAAAAATCTCTATTAGTAGAAAGCAGTGAGTGAACCGTTAGAGCTTCTTTTTTCTTACATAATTCAAATGTTGTCTGCAATTCAAATATAATTCTAATTAAAATAGTCTCTTCCAGTGATTTGGGAAGCAGCACTCTGGAAGCATTTGGGGTTTATATTTGATGCCAGGATTTATCGCTGGTGTCCCAGTTTGAGTAGACAGCAGTACCCTCCTTCTGTGTGACCCTTCAAGGGGCTGTTTATATCTGTTGTCTCTCTCTTCCTCTCGCCTACATCAAGGCCTCCTCCATCTTATAGAAACTATGAAATTCCCTTGTAAGTTGTCATCTCTCCTTTATTCTAGCCCTCATTATAAGCACTACTTGTAGATAATATGGCTTTGCAAAGACTCCATGAGTTTTTAAATTAATCAATGTCCTTTTTCTCAGTTTCCTCTGATGTGTTTTCATTTTATGAATTCCACCACTGGTGGATTTGTTATTGAGTTCAGTAGTTTTAAGCTTTTCTTTCTAGTATTGAAGCAAAAAACACATTTATTATGGAAAAGCCCTGGTTGCTGACACTATCCTGACATTGACTGTACATGCATTTTAATATTGCAGTTTTGCATATGGGGACTGTTTTAATTCCTAATTTTGTTCACCTAGACAGTGTTCATGTTTAGACTTTTTACTATGCTGAAACCTATTTGTCTCCAGACTTCAAATGCTATAGAAATTTCTTTAAGAACTGTTAAGATGGGGAGTTAAAAATTACTTACCATAATCATACTTACCATAATTATCATCTTAATCTTATTTTGACCTATGGTAAAACCAAACTATCTATGTTCCTTTTTCTACCTGTATGGCTTGATCTTGCCTGCTAGTCCAGCTGCACTGAACTCAGGTAGGATGAGTTTATAGGTGGGTCTTTGTGCACCCGTTGCCTCTCATCAGGCATGCTTTTTGCTTTGCACAGTGCAATTCACCTCTGCTGCAAGCCTGTTGTGTTCTAACGTTTGCTTTTCTTGTAATAGCACATCTTGCTGTTGTACCCTCACCTCTGTAGGCTCATGAGACTGTTGTTCATATCTGCTTTATTACCGATACCTGCTTTATTCCATGACCATGTAGGTCATAACTGCACAGCAGAGCACTCCTGTGTGCTGTTTTTATCTTGTTTTTCTGTGTTAAATTATCAGCCATTAGAGCTTTCTCTACATTTTCTTTTCAGCTTGATTTTATTAGGAGCTCATCTTTCAGTCTATCATCTCAGCCTGCCAAGGCTCAGTCGTTGTCAGCTGTAGCTGGGTTACATGCTCATGAATCATTTTGGACTGTCTTTGGTTTCACTCATCAGAGTGAAAATAATGGGCTTTGTGTAGCTCAAGGAGTGGACCCAAGCTTTTTTTCCCATTCTATGCCGTATTTTTGTTGCTTCCAAATTCTTCTGCAGGCACAGTTGATGACTAGAGAGGCTACCTAGAACAGAGACTAAGACAGTGATAATGGAATAAAGTAGATCTTTATTAAAAGGCCTTCAAAGGATACACCTTGGGTAGTACAAGAGCCTGGCCGTGGCTCCACCCAAGATGGATCCCAGGTCACGAGTTTTCACACTTTTGTAAGTTTTGGTCCATTTACATATTGGGGTTAATTGTCCAGTCCAATTACAGCTTATGGTGCTTTGGCCCTAAGTGGCCAATTTCTCACTGACACAAGATTTAAGCAATGAAAAGTGTGTATACACTTTTGCAAATACACATATAAGGACAGGGAGGCCCAGAAGTAGCTCTCTTGACTTCTGACTTTTGGGGAAGGCAGCAGCGGGCCGAGCCCTGCTCAGCCTGGCTGGGATTCCCTGTCCCTGGAGGGGTGGTGAGTGCTGCAGAGCCCCTCACCAGGGAGCTTGCCAGGCCCTGTCCTGGTGTGGCTGTGCTCCTTTGCCAGCAGAATCTGCTGGTCTTTTGTTCTATCAGAGCCACCGGGCCATGCTGGCCAGAGGCTGTATCAGCACTAGGAGCAGCTGTGCAGTGAGGACCAGCACCGGTGGCCCCTGTAGTTCATGCTAAAGGCAGCCCCGAAGCCAGGAACAACGGTGACCCCGCTCCAGACAGACAGAGCCAGCACGTGGCCAGCAGAAAGAAGCAGAACAAGCCACGTTTCATTAGAACAGGACTTGGACTAAATTAACTGTCTCGGCATTGCAGGACTTTGTACTCAATGAACACTAATTCTCTCTTGAACTAAGAAGAAAAAAAGGCGAAACTTTGTAAGAAAACAGCATGAGACTGAGGTCAGTAAGAAGAGAGTTAAATTTTAGATCAAAGAGACTGAAAAACTTTTGTCTTAAGCTTGGGCTGTAAAATTGTTTTGGGAAGCTATGGTAAAAATATACTTGATATATTAGACTTCAGTTTTTCTTCTGTAAATTCATGAAGTGTATTGGGGAGATATAATGTTCTAACAACAATTATGAGCAGAAGCACCAGTATTTAGAAGTCTAGTTAGAAAACCTTGCCCCAGGGATAAAAGGGGAAAATTTCTGTTCTCAAAAATGAATGAAAAGAACTTTTATTTTATGTTATAACGTCTTATTCTTAAAATAGTACCCCAATGAGTTGACATGAACCAAAAGAAACACAGTTGTGAGAAGAACTGAGAAAGATGAGAAGAACTTCAAAAATACAAATTTTGGGCGGTTGTTATTTGTGAAGATTGAAGTCACAAGAAGTTCTTTCCTTGTAAAGAGTTCTCCATAGCATTAGCAAAGAATACTTTTCTCTCTAAATGAACTAAAGAAAGACTATTTTAGAGGTGAAGAGCTGACTGAGATTTCTGAGTGTTGTTTACTGTACATTGTTGTTTGAAAATAAATAAATGGGGGGGAGAAGAATGTGTTCTAATTTCTTGTTATTCTTTTTCTGTTCTGTTAATAAAATTTTTTCTTTGTATCCTTTCAAGATTAGGCCTGCTTTGTTACTTTCTCCTAATCCTATCTCACAGCAGAAAATAGACCCACCACATTTTTTTGGTGAGCCAGCCAAGATGAGTCTTAAATTGGCAAACCTAGATCACTATACATAATTAGTATTTCTGCTTAGTTTCAAACTGAATCTACGACACAGCTTCAGGTTGTGAAGTCCTATTCTCCCAGACTGGTGTCTTCAATTTGCTGTTTTTTACACTTTTGGGGCCCAAAGCTGCAAAGGCGTCCTTGGTTCTTAGGCTGGAAAAGGATCGTTTTGTCTAACTAAACTGTGAGGACAGCTTGCTGACATTTTATATGAAGTTCAGAGTTATATACTTATGCAGTGCAGAATCTGGAAAATATGAAGGTAAAACTTAAGGCATCACAATGCTCTCAGAAATTCAGCCTTGTGCATGGCAAAGTGTAATTGTGGTGTTTGAGGGTGCAATTTGGCACACATTTATTTGGGCAGGACCACCAAACATTCACTGCTTGTCCTGGCCAAGCTGACTCTGTGCAACTGTGGTGCTTCCAGCTTCTACTGCTTTAACTTATTGAAGTTCTTCCAGATGTGCTGTGCTGCTGTCATTGTCGCAACCCCTTTTCCAGAATTTGAAGGTGTGGGTCTGAGGTGATTACTAAGAGGATCAACAGAGGGCTGTAAAGGAAGGAACAGGCAGCAATAATTCTCAGCCCAAAATCTGGTCAACAGTGGGAGGGATGGAACCTATAGTGGAGGGAGGAAGGAGAAGGCTGAGCAGTTACTCCCAGTCACCACTTCACCAGCGCCCCCACAACAAGGTAGAAAGGTGGACTCAGTGATGCAGCCTCACATTCCAAGCTTTTGATATCCTCCTTAATGTCCTACCAGAAGTGATTTCAAAGGGGCCAAGTGTCCATGAAAGTGGCTGACACCAGTCACAAAGGGAAATCTGGTAGAGGAAGGCTCCTTTTGTCTCTTACCCCCTACACACCTTCCTCAAATATACCTTGCTTTCTTTTGAATTGTAGCAAAGAGCCGCATTCCTTTTAGCATCTATTTCAAGGGAATCCTCTTGCCAGCCCACAGCACCATTGGGTTTTTGAAAGGAAGTGAGATAGGAGAGCAGCACAAAATGAGGTCCAGCACTACTCCCTCCTTTTGGTGCCCTACGTGGGAGTTGTGCCTCATGGTAAGAGCAAGGAGAGTGATGGAGGAAACCCACCCAGGAGCAGGGTCTCACCTGGACACTGTGCTCCCCTTTTCTGCCTGCTAAGTTCCTATCATGTGATCTGCAGTAGTAAGGGTTTGTTCTGTGGCTTTGGAAATCCTGGAGTGGAAAACTTAGAAATTTTCACATGAGGTGAAGCTCTGGACACAGTATAGGACTGGGATGGTCACAGTCAGTTTGGCTTCTTCTTATCACCTTTTGAGCAGCAGGATTTGTACCTTCTCTTTCTCATAGCTTTGCTAAAGTCACCTTCTGAAGGGAGCTGTGATGCCTTAACTATCTGCATGGGTCTGGACAGCCAGTGCTGCTGCATCAGGGAAGTCTTACATTCTAACGTCTGTCTTGGGAAAGCACTGGAATTTGCTCTGTAGCTTCACAAATAGGACAAAGAAGTGAATATAAACCTAGCTATTTTCTTGCTCCATTGTATGTAGACCTCTCTTCATGAGTATTTTGTACTGATTCAAGTTGCGAGCCCCAGTACAAAGGTGAAACCAGTGGTTCTGAGAGTGATGAGTTGTTGCAACAGAGATATTTGGGAAAAGGATAAAAAAACGAAAACTAAATAATTTCAATAAAGAAAGGGTAGGGGAATTTTTACCTCTACTCTTAGGCGCATCAGTAAGATACTCTGCAAGGTTGATCTATCCTCTGCATATGCAGCTGGAAGGATTTTTTCCTGCATTCATATTCAGTTTGCAACAGCTTGTAAGATGTCACTCGCAATGCTCTGGTCACTGAATATGTTCAGGCTTGTTTATTAGGCAGAAAACTGCAGTAAATTATAGTCACGTAGCTATTACTGGCAGTGTAATATCTTGCTATTAATGCAGCTCTGATCTTTTGAAAATTCAGGTCACAAAATAAGATATATCAACAACTCATACTAAATCCTGTGAACATATCCCACTGATTCTTAATGCACTAAATAATCACAGTTTCATCTGCCTGTCTGCTTTTGTCTATTCATGTCAGGGAACAGATTTATTTTAAATGATGTCTGGCTGCTATTTTCTTTTTGACTGCTCAGTTTATTCAGGCTAAAGTAAACAGTTTGCACAAAGTGAAAGTCTCACAGCCTTACCTGTGAATACAAAGGGTAGCAACATCAAAATGTACTACATCTCGCCCACTTTCTTCAAAACACAAAACAACAGAGAGCCTCTTGAGTTGATACTTGTCTATTTGAGCTCCTTTTAAGACTCTCTCAGAGAAGTTGTGCCATTAACCTATCACAGGAAAAAGAAAGCAAAGCTGGAGGGACATCTGTTGATTGGAGGTGCAACAAAATTGGTCCCAGCAGCATCAAGGAGAGGGATATATTCAAGGGAGGTGTTTGGTAGTAGCGTGTGGGTGCAGAAGTAGAACCATGTCATTTGTCTGGCTTTCACAGAATAAACATACAGTGAATAAAGACCAACCTGAGCATGTCTGGGGCAGAGCTTGCAAGAGTGTAATTCCATTTCATGGTGCCAGAACTGATTTCTTTCCAGACTGGGAGAAAGCAGAATTTCTGACCAATTTTTGCAGACTTGGAAAGTGAGTTTGAATAATGATTGAGATCTCTAAACTACAAAGTAATACTTTGCCTCATTTACAACAGATCTGGGTTTTTTTCTTCTTTTTCTCAGATCACTCTGAGTCAGGCAGAACAAATATCTCACAGGACAGGTTTTTTGCCTTTCAGTGTAGACTTCATGACTGTCAGGAAATATTCCTATTAAATGAAGCAGAAAATAAATTAAAAAAAAGCTCTGTTTGGAAATCGAAAAGTGCTGTTCTAGGATTGAGCAACATCATGTGAGATGTCATTTTTTCAGGCCAGATCACTGTATGAGTTTCAGGGGTGGTAGGCGAAATTAGTTAAATTACTAAAGTCAGATTTTAAACTGAAAAAAAAAACAAACCCCAAACATAACAAAAACTTAGAATTTAAATTTTGCTAAAATTGCATTTGAAATTAAAATGCAATGCCTGTGATAATTATATAAGTTAAACAAAATAATGTGATAAAATCAACAAAAAAAGCAATACATATTTTCCACCTAAGTTTAAGATAAAGTTGCTGAAACTGGGGAAAGCTCTTGGCAAAATGACTAGAGCCAGAATTTTCTGAATTAGTAAAAGAGAAGAATGCTTCTCACAGAATGCGTTTTTCATTTTACTGTATTTATTTCAGTATAGTTGCCTCCAAAGAATGACTAAGCAGTAACTAACAAACAGGCTGGAAGTTTGAAAAGCAGAAATACTTGCTTGGTTATTTAGGCCTGGGCTTACAAACAAAATATAGAATTTTATATTACTACTCTTATAAATTAGAATAGCCCATGTGCCATCCAAAGCAAATCACAAGTTAAGTATTAATAGCTCAGTAAATAAGAAATACTATTTGTTATAAAATTATAAAATGCTATCAATGGGAATCTGAGCACATACACTGTAGGTATATGAACATTCCTTGTATTGTGTCTTCCAGAGTATCAGATGATAAGTCGAAATTAAACGTAAGTTTTACACAAAAGTTATTTGTGTTCTCGTCAGTGGTTCTTCATTGATGCAGTTCAATTATGGTTTCAAAAGCAGGTACAAAGTACATATTCAACAAGTTAAAGGCCTGCTATTTACATTGAAGTGATTTGCTGTACTGAATTAAATCCAAATTTTCAGAGTTTAATTTGTTTTTCAGAGTTTTACTTTGATATCAATATATGATTAATTTGTAACTTGATCAATATATATCAAAAATAATTTTTTAAGTTCCTTGACAACTCAAACCATTCTATGATAGCCTGTCATGTGTCTAGTATCTAACTGAAATCTGCTGATTTCCAGCTATGCAAAGAGATGGAAGGTTCTTCAAAAAGTCACCTCAGTGACAGCCCAAACTCTGAATTTTGACCCCATCCTATCTTTCCCTGTGTCCCTGAAACCCAAAGCGAGACACTGCAGTCTTGGTGTATTTGGGATATTTCCATTGCTTCCAGAGAAGTTGTAGAGCTTTTAGAGGTTCTGAGCAAGATGTCCACATAGCCAACACATGGAAATACTTATCTGGAAAAAATGAATGCATCCTGCATGGCTTGAAAGAAAGGCACCATCACATATGAAACATAACTTTGGTCTATTCCCTCTTAACCAGAACTGACAATTGCTTCAACATTCCTTCAGCCCCATAAGGAAGTCATCTTGATGGAAACCAGAACTGGGACATAACAATTAATATGGTGCTGGTGAGGAGCTGAGTGTGGAGCTGGACAGTGAGGTGTTTACATGGCTGGCTTTGATTGCAGTCATGGTCCAGGTTTATGCAGTGGGAAAATGAAGAGAGTAAGTGAAGGGTTTAATTTTGTATACTGGGAAAATGCAGTTATTGTTCTTTTTTTGAAGGAGTTGCTGTTCCCAAAGTATGACAACTTTCCTGTTGCTCACCTGAGGGAGAAGAGGAGGAGCCAAGCAGTGAGCATGGCCAGGATGTGAGGAAGGCATGGGCTCCTAAGAGGTTTCACAGCCTCTTTCTGGTTCTGATGGTAATCATGAGAAATTGTAGCTAGAATTCGGCAGAGGGAAGGGATGTAAAAATGTTTCCTGCCTTTCTTACCCAGGCCAAGCAAAAGTGGAAAGCAAAGAGACCATTCATCTTGTTTTGGAAACTGGCAGTACATGCTTTTAAATATATGTGTGAGCTATGTATTTATTCATTCATGACTAAAGATACATCTCATTTATATAACATTTATATTCTGTTAAGTCATGGAGGCATCAAGGATTTCTAACTTTTCTGCCCTTCTGTTTCTCTGAGATCAAGTTGACTTTTTTCATTCAGACGTCTGCCTCTTTTAACCTCATCTGCCAAGTGCTTCTCTTCTGGCCTGTCACTGCTTGATATCACCCAATGGGTTGCGTCCAGCTGTGCCCTCCCCTGGGGCTACCATGGGCCAGC
The DNA here is from genome assembly GCA_032173965.1 of Sitta carolinensis. Classification (NCBI taxonomy): domain Eukaryota; kingdom Metazoa; phylum Chordata; class Aves; order Passeriformes; family Sittidae; genus Sitta; species Sitta carolinensis. The sequence continues at coordinate 52,491,807 of CM063284.1, read as the reverse complement.
TGCCACAGTTTCCTTTCCATCCTAACACCTAGTAGCCAGCAGAGAATTTGGGAGAGGAAGGAAATGTTTGCCACCTCTTCAGTCAGTCAGGTCAAGCTCAGGAATGTTAGGGTGCTGTCCTCTGCACACTTGAAGGAACATTTCTTGTGCCACAGCTGCATTGAAGAGAAGGGCAGAAAACTACCCAGCATAGAAAGCAAGTCCTCTGGGACCTGTGAGAAAAAGACTTCCTCTGTAGATTGGGGCTGGCTGGAGCTATGCAATACCTTCCAAATGGCTCATAATGTTAGATGTGTTAGATGTAGGAGTGGTGCTGGCTTATCTGTAGTTCCTCATACTTGTGGGTTTGTATTGGGTTAAGTAAAGAAACCTCAGCTGTAATTATTTTGAGTGGGAGGAGTCCCTAGTTTTGAAGCAAGACTTGGTGCCAGGGCTCACATTAGGATCTTTGGGATTTTCATTCATGAGCATAGTTTTCCTGAGGAATGGAGGTAGAAGGCCAGAAAACTTGAAGAATCATTTAAATACTATAAAGTTCCTATGTAGCTGTGGTACTCAGGTGGGTTTCTGTGAAATAGTTGGTTTTGAAAATGGAAGTCCAAAAGATGTTAAATTTTTTCCAAAATGTCAAAGTTGTTTTGTTTAAAACAAGCATATGTAACATTCGTAAAACAAAGGAAAAAATAGAATTAACATCTGTAATATTACTTGAAATACAAATCTGCCATTGATTTCACTCCCTGAGTGCAGCAGTTCACTGTGTTTTACAAGAAGGTTCAGCCAGAAAAGGATTAAATTAATTATCTTTATTTATTAATGCTTATTTTGTTATACAGAGGTGAGGGAGGAGGAAGGGGCAGAATGGATGCTCCTTCTTCATGTGGGAAAAAAGACATCTGAAAATTAGCTCTGTTTCCAAGCTGGGACCTGACTCTTCTCCCCAGGGAGGTATTCTTCCATCTGCATTGCTACTCTGAATCAGCAGAGCTTCAGAGAAACTAGAAGAACATGTGGCCGGGGAGAGATTAAAAAAGCAAGAAGCAACTTGATGGTGCCTTAGGGACGATACAATCTCCATCAGCAGAGATCAGAAGGGAACTAATCTCCCCTGGAAGCATGATTTTTGTGACTGATATTACCAACATGCCACTGGAAATCATTATCAAGAAGAGCACTGTCCAAAGCTAGGTAAACCTGGATGGTGCTAAGTTATTTTTCTTGGGAGAAGGGATGTGTCCAGTGTTACTAAATCCACCTCACCTTCTGAGCTGTACTGTTTTGGCCTTAGGCAATGTCAGAATTTAGGTATGGTAGCCATGTTTCCTGCCTGCTGACTTAAGCTTCCTGTATCAGCCTTATTGAGAATGCAGCCCACAGACAGAACTTCCATCCTCAGAGTCATGGTTCACCTTGACCCTGACTGGCTGTAAAGGTAACATCTCAAAGCTCCATGCAAAACAAGAACATCATGGATTGGCAAACTCAATTTGTTGCACTTGTCACATGAAAAGAAAGCTTTTCTTGCAGTCCAGCACACTTCCCGTGCAGTGCGTTGTGGAGAATATTGTGGAAGAATGGTTGAAGAACAGGGGACATGTTGATTTGCGGCAGCCTTCAGATGCGGAATTAGCTAAATTTGGGACTCAGCCTAATCCTGAGGCTGACAAGGGCACTGTGCCCTCGTGAGTGATCGTTAGAAAAACAACAAAACATTGTAATAGGTAAAGAATGACTAAAATGCCCGCTCTGACCGCAAGAATGAAAACTTAGGAGGAGTTGGTGGTGATATGTGTGACCAATGATAAGCTTTACTTTTGCAATATGTATGAGCTAATTAACAACAATATAAATGTAGCCTTCTGATCTTAATAAACTGAGGCTGATTGATCATTATAGAATGGTGTCTGTCTCCTGCTGTTCTCCGATAAATGGTGACCCCGACGTGATGACCGCAAGGACCACGGTCGGAAAGGACGGAACAGCGTGGGGTTCAGGTCCTTTTGCAGCGAGGACGGCTAAAGAGTGGGCAAATTGACTGCGCTCCGAGCTCTGGGTGACCGCATAGGCGAGCCCGGCTGATACATGCTGCCAAAGCCTTGGAGAGCTGCAACAGTGCGCGCTGATTAGGTATGGAGAGGCAAGCAGCATATGATTTATTTACTGAATTTTTAAGAAAAAGACAGATAAAGGGGATTGATTTACAAAAGGAATTAACAGGGCTGTTATCTTGGGGTATGCAAAAGGTTGCTTTATAAACCCACACACTGTACATGAGTTATCAGAGTGGCGAAAGATGGGGGACAAGTTGTGGGAGGAGGTATTAGAAGATGATAAGACAGCAAGAAAGATGAGTAAATTATGGAAGGTTGTACATAATGAGTTATTGTCATATCAGGCAGAAAAGAAGGCTGCTCAACCTGCTGTTTCAGCACAGGAGAAAAACAGGGCTTATGACCCACTTTGGAGCAGTACAACGGTATCTCCACCTACCGTTTCTACGGTGTATCTGCCAGCAGAGTCTTCCCCTGTTACAGAATCTGGCTCTGAATTGCCCCATCAGTCTCCAAACCCCCGATCCTCGCAGAGTCAGGAAACTCCAAGATCAAACCCACTGCCCCCCCACTTCCCGGCTGTAATGAGCCGATCCCTGGGGCAGAAACTGACCTAGCGGAGGCCATTGCAAAGGAGCGGAGGGAAGCGTGGGCGGCTCTGGCACGGGAGGGGGCCGAGAAGGGAGATGAACAAATGGTGGAGGCAGCAGCTAACACTTGGGCTTTTCCCGTGATTTATTGCCCTAACCCGGGAGGACGACTGCAGGCAGATATAACATCCTTGGATTGGAAACTTTTATCCCAGCTCCGTGCTACAGTCAGTCAATTTGGAGTAACTAGTGAACCAGCTAAGCAAATGATAGACTATTTATTTAATGTGAATGTATTGTTGCCAACTGACATAAGAGGGATAGCGAAGTTAATTTATTCATCTCATCAATATTTGCTATTTGGGGCTCATTGGCAAGAAGAGGCACAAATGTCAGTGGCAGTGCAAAGAGGTCCCGGAGATCCCCTACAAAACATTACATTAGATGAACTAATGGGACTTGGAGCATTCAGTAGAATAGAAGCACAAACACTGCTGGGTCCGGAAAAGTGCAGAGAGGCTATGAGAGTAGCTCGAACAGCAATAGACAAGGTAAAAGACCCTGGTTGGGTTACCCGTATACATGGGTATAAAACAAGGACGAGAGGAGACGCTCGGTGCCTTTGTAGATAAGGTTACAGCAGCTATAGAACGAACAGGAGTGCAAGATTTTATGAAAGGCATGCTGTTAAAGCAGTGTATTTTGCAGAACGGGAATCCCACTGCAAGGGGGATGGTGAATACTTTAGGACCCGATTGGAATGTCGCACAACTATTAGAAAAAGCTGCAAATATGCCGTCGGGAAATCAGGCATTCTTAGTGGAAGCAGTAAGACAGGAGTAGGGTTGCAGGAACAAGCAAAGGCATCTCAGACACAAGTATTAGCTGCTCTTGCACCCCTCCAAGCATCGGCGGTTACAAATCAGCGCCCTGCCAACAACACCCATATGAAATGCTTTCGCTGTGGAAAAAACGGACACGTGCGACGTGAGTGTAATGCTACAGGAATCTGGTGTGCCAAATGCCGATCTGACAATCACAACACCACAGCTTGCCGACGGAGGTTGGGAAACTGGGTCCCCAGGGCGAATCACAGCGGCCGCACGATGACACAAGTAACAACAGCCTCTCAATCGACTCACTTCGACCAACAACCCGAAAAATATATTAATAAACCTAACAACTGGCGTCCCTGGCGGGCAATTTGGGCCTTTGCAATTTCGTGGGCATCCATTTAGAAGTCATTGAAGAAGAAAAAATCCAGCCTGAAGAAGAAAAAAAAAAAAAAAAAAAGAAGAAGAAGAGAAAAAAAAGAAGGTATAACGACAAGTATATCAGAGAAGATAACGTGACCCCCCGTGCAAGACAACTCACTTCAGAAGTTCATCCGGAAAGAAGGAGGAACCAAAGGCACCTGGAGAGTCCTTCACCTGAATTCTGCTGGCCACAGAGGACAGGAAAAAACACCCGAATCGGACTTGAAAGCGACGCAATGATGGGTGACACTGTGAGATTTGAGAACACAAGGGGACCCTGTTCACAAGAGAAACTTAGTATTTTGTATGCTCTCTAGAGCATGCCTGAGCCAAGCTCTCAGCAACAAATTAACACAAATATTTCTAACTTGATAACAAGGGGAATAAAAACGACCTTGAAACTGTTAGCTTCAGCGGTGACAGCGAGGGAGGCCAAGAGGGCGGCGGGAGCCACAGAGACCGAGCAGGGGGCCGAGGGAGTGGCCGGGAAACACCGAGGCGATGGAGGCAGCGCGCGGGGTGCGGGAAAGCACAAACGGCAGTGCGCGCGGGAAAAAACAAAACAAAGAAAGAAAGTGACACGGGACAGGCGGGACAGGCGGAGCGGCGCGCGGCGGGTGCGCGCGGGAAGCACGGTGCAGGCAGAGCAGCACAGAGCGGGGCCAGAGCGCAGCGCGGGGCAGGAGCGCACGGAGCCAGCGGGGCCAGAGCAGTGCGGAGCCAGCGCGGCAGCGCGGGCACGCACGCGGACAGGCACGGGCCGAGGCGCGGAGCGCGCGGGGCCGGTGCGCACAGCTGCGGGCATGCGCAGTGGAACAGGCAGAGCGCGGGTGCGCAGCGGGGCCGGAAACGGCGCCACAGCCACGGGAGCAGCGCGGAGGGCGACGACGGCCATTGCTGCACCACAGAGCGGCTCCGACAGGCGAGAGACTGGCGGCAGCAGCGGTGGCGACAGCTGCGGTGACAGCAGCGGCCTTCACGAGCCGGGGATAGTGCAGGGCGAGCCGCGGAGGTCACAAAAAGCGGCGCGGCGCGCAGACAAGGATGGAGAGGAAGCATGGTTAGAACAGAGAGTTACTCAGAGCGTTACCTAGTAACAATTAAAAAGAGGAAAAAAAAATGCCTCAATTTAAAGAAAATGTATCAAAAACAAAGAAACAGAATTTTGGCTAGCTTCTGAGCACCAAGTGATAGCTCAGATTGTGGTGAAAGCAGAAACACAAATGCTGGCAATTTTTCAATAATTCATTACCCTTGGAAAAAAATAATATTTTGATTTCAAAATAATAATTTTGGGCAAGGTTTTTGTTTGTAGTTTCACAGAGAGAAGATCGAAGTGGCCTCAGAAAACATGAGACCATGCCAGACCCAGAGAGAGACAGACACACTGAGAACAAGAAAGCAGGCACGTGAACCTGGACGAGTCAGGATTGTGAACATCCTTTCAATCAACAAAAACAAGGACTTGGGGGGTTCTTTTGAGATTTGATCGTTGGACTCCGTTGTGGTGATTTCCACAGGGAGTCAAGCTTTGAAGTTGGGATTTAACAAAATGTTGTTATTGTGTTTTATTTTATCATCAATTGCCTTGGACAATGTGACAAGTTGGTTTGTGATTTGGCATGGGGAAAGTGTTTGAGAAATTTTGATCCGTACAACAAGTTTAAAGCTCTTTTTGATACACTCAAAGCCAGGATAAAATAAGTTTTAACATCTTTAATGAATTTGTCAGTGAACACCTTTCTACATCTCTTTTCAGAGTTCTTAAGCTTCAAAAAAAAAAAAAAAAAAAAAAATTAGAGATTCTCAATTCAGTGAGAGTGAATGTTTTTCAAAAATTCAGTTTTTCAAAAATCAGTTTTTTATAATTCAGTTTGTTAGAATTCATTTTTCAAAATTCAATTTGTCAAAAATCAATTTTTCACAATTTGTTTTTTCAAGATTTAGTTTCTCAGAATTCAGCTTTTACAATTTGAGTTTTCAAGAGTCAGTTTTTCAGAACTCAGTTTCTCAGAATTTGAGTTTTCAAAACTCGGTTTATCAAAATTTAGTTTTTCAAAATCAAATTTTTCAAAATTCAAGATTTCTCAAAAATTAAAAACAACACATGCAATAATTATTGAGTTTAAAGAAAACAGGGGAAATGTGGAGAATATTGTGGAAGAATGGTTGAAGAACAGGGGACATGTTGATTTGCGGCAGCCTTCAGATGTGGAATTAGCTAAATTTGGGACTCAGCCTAATCCTGAGGCTGACAAGGGCACTGTGCCCTTGTGAGTGATCGTTAGAAAAACAACAAAACATTGTAATAGGGAAAGAATGACTAAAATGCTTGCTCTGACTGCAAGAATGAAAACTTAGGAGGAGTTGGTGGTGATATGTGTGACCAATGATAAGCTTTACTTTTGCAGTATGTATGAGCTAATTAACAACGACATAAATGTAGCCTTCTGATCTTAATAAACTGAGGCTGATTGATCATTATAGAATGGTGTCTGTCTCCTGCTGTTCTCCGACAGTGTGTAAGTCTGAAATTATTAATCCTATTTCAAGTTATATGCAAATCCAGGACTCATCCTGGGTTTTGAATAGCAATTGCTAGTATTAAGTGCTGTGGGCACCACATTCTGCTCTGCCACTTCAAACAGGTAATACTTATATCTTGTACACACAGAGAGCACAACTGGATTAAAGCTCTTTGTTGAATGGAAACAACCTTGGAATGTTAGTAGAACACAGCAGTTTCGTTTATTCCACTGAATTGGGTTTATTTTTACCAGATTTTTTTTAAACTTGTGAATCCAGTTTCTTTTGAATATAGATGGCACATCCTCCAAACATCCTTCATATTTTAAACCAGCATACTGCCTCCTCTTGCTGGCATAATTTTGCTTGTTATCTTTGTCTTAAAATAAAATTCAGAGTCTGTTTACTCAATTTGTGCAAAATCCTTAGTTTTTGCTGTAGTAATATGTAAATTCAAGTTGAACTAACTTTTAGCATCCCTCTTAGTGTTGTTTGAAGTGCAAAGTTTAGAGTTCGTGGGAGGGATTTAGAGATGAAACAAGACAAACAAAACACATGAAACATTCAGTGCAATTAGAACATATGGGGTTTCTAAAAAGACCTGCAAAATGCTGTACTGAGCTGATATTACCATCAGAATTCCTTAGTCTCTGTTGGTTGTGCCCTACAGCTTTCTGTGCCAATAGAGCAAATCTGCTGATAGGGTCACCTGCTTGTTAAATGAGCTCTCCAAGAGTGGGCAGGGATAAAACAGTGTCAGTGAAACAGTGACTCACTTAGCCTTTGAGAAACTATGGTCAACATCTTTTTGAGACTGATGAAGTGGATGCTTCAGAATATGAGCTACTGAATATCCTGGCTGGCCTTGCAGCAACAAAAGGCTTGAAAAGAACTGAGCGTGAGTGAGGAAAGGGCTCAGTGAACTAAATATGAGATTTGCAGGTGGATTTAGGGTTTTGACAGAGAGAAAAAATGTCTGTGGGAAAAGCTGGTGAAAGCAAGCCTTAGAGGACATCTCAGAGAAGAACAGAGAATGGGGTCTGTTGAAAGGAGAATCTAGGGCAGGGTTTGGAAGAGGAGAGAGATTCTGAGAGAGGGAAAGTATGGGTGACATGGTTGGGCAGGAGAGTGAAATACTGTGTGTGGAGCATTGATGAGTGGTGTTCCTCAGGGGCCAAATATTGGCAATGTGTAACACCTTTGTCAGTGACATGTACAGTGGGATTAAGCACACACTCAACAAGTTTGCTGATGACACCGAGCTGTGTGGTGCAGTCGACACACTGCTGGGAGTGAATAATGCCACCCAGAGAGACCTGGACCTGAGAGGTGGACCTGTATGAACTTCATGGAGTACAAGGCCAGTTGCCAGGTCCTACACCTGGCTTGGGCAATCCTAAACTCAGATAGGCCAGGTAGAAAATTGATTGAGAGCAGCCCTGGGGAAAAGGAATTGGGGGAGTTGGTTGATGACATGACCCAATGTGCACTTGCAGCCCAGAAATCCAACTGTGTCCTGGACTGCATCCAAAGCAGCATGGCCAGCAGGGCAAAGGAGGTAATTTTTTTCTTCTACTCTTTTGAGACCCCACTCTGAATGCTTCATCCAGATCTAGGGCCCCCATCATGAGAAGGACATGAACCTGCTAGAGCACATCCAAAGTAGGGCCACAAAACTCTCAAGAGGGGTGGAGCCTCTCTCCTCTGAACTCAGGCTGAGAGAGCTGGGGTTGTTCAGCCCGGAGAAGAGAAGGCTTCGAGGAGACCTTACAGCAGCCTCCCTGTACCTAAAGGGAGCTAAAAGCTGGAGAGAAACTTTTTACAAGAGCTTGTAGTGGCTTTGGATGAGACATGAGGAAGAAACTCTTTTTTGTGAGGGTGGTGAGACAATGGAACAGGTTGCAGAGAGAAGTTGTAGATACCCAGTCCCTGGAATTGTTCAAGGGCCAGGCTGGATGGGTCTTTGAGTAACCTTGTCTAATGGAAGATATCCCTGCCTGTGGTGGGAGATTAGAGCTAGAATATCTTTATGATCCCTTCCAATCCAAATTGTTCTGTGATTTTAGGAATCAGGAATACAGGAAATAGAAGAAGCAAATAATTTTAAGGTGGAAAACCTGAAGTTGGAATGATTTGCATAAAAACAGCAATCAGGTGAAAACGGGAAAAAGTATTTGGGGATTGGGAAAAAGCAAATTTGTCATCCTCAAAAGAATAAACTTTTACAGAGAGAGGAAGAGAGAGTCTTGTGGGAAGAATAGGAAATATAATGGGCTTGTAAGTGTTGATGAGAGATGGAGTTTTAGGGAATTAAAATAATACAGGGAAAGGAGGAAGGGGGTTTCATCTCAGAGGCAAAATGGGCCTGCAGAATACAAGGACAGGATATAAATGTTGCAACAGAGACAGGATTATCCAGGGAGCAGAAAGGAGCAATGACATAAAATGAAGAGCAAAGTAGCAGAGCTCAGAGGAGGATGAGCTTTTAGGGGAGAGAACAAGATACACTCTTTCTCAATAGAACATCTCATCCATCCATTCCATCACCCAATCCATCCATTCCATCCATCCATCCATCCATCCATCATCCATCCATCCATCCATCCATCCATCCATCCCATCCATCCATACCATCCATCATCCTCCATCCATCACCATCCATCCATCCATCCATCCATCCATCCATCCATCCATCCCCATCCATCCATCCATCCATCCATCCATCCATCCATCCATCCATCCATCCATCCATCCATCCATCCATCCATCCATCCATCCATCCATCCATCCATCCATCCATCACACCCCCCATCCATCCATCCATCCATCCATCCATCCATCCATCCATCCATCCATCCCATCCATCCATCCATCCATCCATCATCCATCCACCTTCACTCATGAGGAAAAAGTTCAGAAGGTACCTTCCCTGTGTAATGTTGCCCTCAGGTAGAATTCAGCAGATATTTTAGGCAACTATTCAGCAGATATTTTGACTTCTGTTAAGTTGTAGATGAAGCACTCAGCTTTCCTATTGTCCATAATGTTTTGTTTACTTCCTGGGAAATGTTCCTGCCTCTTCATTTGAGACAGGTGCTTCTCTTCTCAACAATGCTGGACTCTTGAATTTTTTTTTCCCAGTATCACTTTATTACATTTAAAAAGAGCTGGAAGTCCTTCTGTGTTGGGGGAAACCTCATCAGTCACTAACAAGTTCAATAAAAAGAGACCATTTGTATACAATGATCAATAGATCTGAATGCAATTGTAGTAAGTGAGAGGAAACTGTGTATCATGAAAGAAGAGGGAGAGAATAAAGCAAACCACTGAGTGAGAATGCCACTTATACTGGAAAACACTATTACATGTTTTGCTAGAAAAGCTTCTGCAATGTAATCAAAACTGACCAAAGTTAACGGAGCAATGCAGAAAAGGTTAAAGTTAGAGATTACTATTGCTGACGTAGGAATGGATTTTGCAAGCGTTTATAAAGTTAGCAAGATACAAGGAGGTCAAGACTCTGATGATCCCACAGGGACACATACAGTGCTCTTTGCATCCAGTTTTCAGACTGGCCTCTTACTGATCTTGAAAATATGAACTAGGATTATTGGGAGCAGTAGGTAAGTGATATGGATACTAGGTCTTCTGGAAAGATGCATGGGTAAGTATTTGGCAGTATCAGGCATTGAATCCTTCAGAAAAATTATTACATAAATTAATTAGAAGGATTTGAAGGAGGTTTGGAAATCCCTAAATCTTTTATGTATGAATGTGTGTGCGTGTGTGTGTTTGAGTGTGGGATGGCAGTTTGGGGTATTTTTTGATTGGTTAACAACAGAACATTGACAGGAAAAGACCACAACTTTAGATGCTAATTATGGCTATAGCATAGCCAAAGGCCTTGAAAGAGGATGTGGAAAGTTCACCATAAAGAGACAAAGGTGAAAATCGGAAACTCAAACAAATATCACAGAAATTAAAGCTGATACATGATACAGCTTCTGATATCCTGGCAGGAAAAACTGAGAAACACTGTGCCTTATCAAGGAAGGAGGTGAGTGATTTGGGGCTACTGAAGAGTATATGGAGGGTGGAAAGTTTCTGGAAGTTGTTACAAGGTAGAAGTCCTAGAAAGGCATTCAGCCGGGAAACTGATGTTTGTCAAGTGATAACTCCTTCAGCAGTGAGTCAGAACTGCCATCGCTATTTTCCTGCTCACTTGATACAATCAGAGAGGGACAAATGTGACTATACAGGGGAGGCATGGGTACTGTCACTGGGATGAGGCCATGGATTTTGCTGTGAAGTGTTTAAACACAGTGCAGAGAAAAAAACCCTGACTTTCTGACTGCATTAGAGGGGTAGGATTCAGGTCAGATAATCCTGTCTGGGAACTAATCTATCCACACCCACTCTTGCATTCAGAATCCACTAACACAGGAATGAATTTGTAACACATTACAGTGGATATCCTGCAGATACTCCAAAATAATGACAGCTCCTGAGAAATTATGGAGAAAACTGTAATTATGTCTCCTTGATAATACCAAAGAAGAACCTCAAGATGCTGCCAAGCTTGGTGCAGATTGAATGGTTGTAGGAAGGCAATGTATGTTGTACTGCCTGACCCAAATCTAGAAACAGGTACAAAATTTTCAACACATTTTTTTCCTTCTCATGAGCATTTTATCCTAGAATGTCCCAATAGGTTCAAATACAAAATATAATGGCTAAAGTTGTCAAGAAAATGCAGAGCAAATGTGATTTTTCATTAAAAAAAGAATAAACCAAAAGTCACTCTACATATAGAGGAGAAGAAGCAAGCTGATGTATCATTTTATTAAACTATTTATTAAGCAATTTTTAATTTTAATTCTTGAAAATTGATTCATTAACTATTAATTTATTAATATAGGTCTTGTACAGTAAAAAGGTTTCTTGGTTGTTAAAAAATGGGAAATTTTAAAATTGGAAATCAGTCAATGTATTATACCTGATTAAACCTTTTATCTTTCCATAGGGAAAAGCCTCAGCAGCCTCTGTATTCTTTCTTAGAGCAAGAACTTATTTTCAAGATGAAGTAGTTCCAGTAATGTCTGAAGTTATGAAGAAGAAAATCAGGTAACAGATGGAAAAATACTTGCATGTGCTTACACTTGAAGTTAAAATCAGAAAGGAAATAAAAGGTTCTCCCCAACCCTTGTTGCCAAATAAAAAATAAAAAAAATCCATCTGCCAATAATGTGAGGCTAAGCCAGATTCAGAATAGGTGTTTGTAAGTCAAATGAAATGGAGATGAAATTTGTAAGTCAAATGAAATGGGAGAATGAGTGAATGAAATGTGTCTACAGCAGCACAGATGTGTATGAAATACCTGGCTCTGCTAGGCTTATGTAGCACTTCTGTGTGCTCCAAAGAAGGGAAAGCAGGATTTTTAGTACCTATCTGAGTTTCATGTTGGTATTATGGATTATCTGATTTGTGTCTAGAGCTATCATCAGCACGCATTTATTTGACTGCTGTTGACCAAAATGTGAATGTTAATGAGGAATGCCCTTCAAAATGTTGACAACAGTGTGCAGAAGTGATTGTGTTCCCTTGTAGCCCATCCTACTGCAGCTCTTAAGTTCATCCAGCTGAGCCAGACAAGTATCAGAGGCTTTGATCCACTCCAGGTCTGCTGCAGGCATGACAGAAGAGCACCCTCCTTCATCAATGCCCTGAAGCAACAGCAACTTGATGTGGAAGTTTTCTTCCAGATGACAAATGATGACTGAATAGAGCAGCAGGATTTGGCAATGGAATAATTTTTTAAGTGATTGGGAGCTTCAGAGCATGTTTAATAATTTTGCAGTTTTGAAGGTTATGTATAATGTAAAAACCTGACAAATTTCAGGTTGCCATGACAGCTTTGTCACAGAAACTGTACACTTTTCATATGAAATGGTGACAGAAGTGATGTGTGAGTTTGAAGTAATCAGTAGATGATATGGCACTGGGGACAGGGAGACAATTTGGCAACCAAAAGGGAAAAATGTTATAAAATGGAGGGAAAGAGAGAGATCTGGGATGCTGGAGAGGATGTCAATCTGGAGCCTCTGTGCTGGAGGGACTGGTAGGAGGACAAGCAGCAAGCAAAAGACCAGAAGCAGAGGTTATGGGTGGTCATTAATAGTTCTCAGTGGGGGACACAGAAGAATTTTTAAAAGCTGTTCAGAATGCAAGCAGTAAGACATCCAATCAAGAAGCATTAAATAGCTTCTAGGAGCATTGTGTGTCAGGCCAATTCATGTGTACAGGTGTCTGCACATTATGCAGCACATAGCTCAGTCCCATGGTTACAAGGAGGATATAAAAAAGCCCAGCATGGAGATAGGGAGAGAGGACAGCATTTGGGTCCATAAACCACAAGAGGCTGAAACCAGGCAAAGTAATTAACATGAACTGAGGGAGGAAAAAGGAGTGCTTGGTGCTCCACCCTACCTAGGAGGAGGTGGGCCCAAGGACTCATCACTCATCAATGCCTGTGGCAGTGACAGATACTCTGCAGGTTTGCAGACACTGTGGAAGTGCAGCCAGGCTGTGTTGCACAGGTTATGTCCTCCACAGATAGGAGCAAAAATGCACCATGCAATTTGGGAATCCCTGCATACCTTGTATTCACAGAAGGGTAGTGTCTGGACATGATACTCTAAGGTGCCGGAGTGCATTGCTGGCAAGTGATTTACCTTGGTGAAGAGGCTCCAAAGCCATCTGCTGGGAGCAGGGTGACACCTGGGCTCCAAGGGTTGAAGAAGGCATGAACAAGGTAACCTGGGGTGCAGAGTGTGTCCAGCATTTGGCATAAGCCTGCTGACATGGCTGTTGGGGGTTTTTTTAGCAATCAAACAAGTAACACAGGTGGTAGATAGAGGCCTTGGTAACAAGACCCACAGTGTTCAGCTGTTGACTTTTTGCTATTGCTGCTCTGGAAGCTGCAGGTGAGCAGAAGTGAGTTCTCCGTCATCTCTGGTAGGATGTGACAAGTTAATGAGCAGATAGCTAAAGCAGTTGGTAGCTTAAGGAGTCTACATGTCCACAGAGATGCAGTTTTTCCAAGAAATTCTGCTCAGTTAGAGATACTCCATGCATGCTCAGAGTATCTACTGTGTGCAGTCATTTACTGAGCTTTTTATAATAAAATGGCATTTTAATATTGTTGGTTATTCTCATGCACAAAACTGAAGGCTTATAAGAAAACTTGAAGAAATGTAGGGAAAATAGAGGTCTTGAATCCCCTGAAAGGATTTGGAAGTTCCAAAACATTGAGCTTTATTACAAGAGCTTGTTGGACACAAATGAAGAAACAGGAATGAATATTAGCAAAGTTTCAGAAGACTGATATACCAAGAGAAAGTGGATCATAGAGGTGAGGATGAAGAAAAGATAGACTCAGGAGGAACAGTTGGAAAATTAGCTGGAAACTGATGCAAGCTGGCAAGGATTTTTAATTAACAAAAAAGAACAGAAAAAGTAGGGAAATAAGGGATTTAAAGAAAGGCAGTATAAAGATGGGCTGGGATGTTAAGGAGGTATCAATTACAGAGGGAATCCCTGGGACTGATCCCAGAAGACTGTGCTACTGCTGTCAGCTTGTACTTTTGGGTTACTTTACCTAATCAATTAAAATGTTACCCATAACTCATTTCTGCAGTGAACTTTATTCCAAAAACTGTCCCTCTTGCCCTTGAAATAGCAACCTGCATACTTGCCAAAGCACATTTTTTTCGTAGGCCAAATTCACCAAAGTTTGCCCTCCAGTTGCAGCTGGCTGTTTCACCTTGAAAGAAGCTCAGCAGTGTAGTATCCACTTATTATGCCTCAGCACCTGTCCTGTAAGTGCAACATCCACACCTTAGTGCAGCAGGACAGTGGTACAGAAAACGCTGCTGGGAGAGCACTTGGAGAGAAATTTACATAGAGAGTCTTTATCAGCCTTGGGTCTCCTCCATGCTGTCTGTCTCTCATGTTCTAAGGGGAAAGAGTGCCTCAAGATAATCTCTCTGTTCCTCTGGGAGAGGCAGAAACTGCTTTGTGACTCCTTGGTGGTTCACCCAATAATGGAAATAGCGTGAAAAACATGACCTGGTCAGTCAAAAATCTGACCAAAGCTCAGTAATTTCTGTTTGTACACTAGCAGCTACCAGTGAAGGAATCAAGGGAAATGTAACAATTCAGGGTATGTTTTTTACCCTGAAATTGCATGGACTGGGCTTCTTTTCCTGGATTGAAGGCTCTAAAGAATAAATTTCAGGCCCCTGTTCATTTCTATCTAATGCTATTTGTGTGAAGACTCTCTCTGGAGTCTTGTATTAGCTTAACAGATGGAGCCAGGGCAGAGATTCATGCTGTGATGCTTATTTATTAATACAGCTTTTTCTGAGACGGGGAAAAAGTATGTTTTTGTAGGAAACCTTTCCCCCTTTCCTGGAATGGAAAAAGAATGACATCTGGACCTCTCTTATTCAGCTGTGCTTGGGATACATATTTTCCCCAGAAATGTATTTCTGAATCTTATGGCAATCTGGTTGCTTAGAAGTAGCTCCAGTAGCCAGTTTCTTTTTTTCATAGAAAGCAGTTTGAAGAAAACAGAAGTTTTGTTCTATGTCAGTGTCCTATTTATTTTTTGATCTCAAGAAACTACTGTTCTCGTTTATAAAAAAACATAGAAAAACACAGAAGAGTAAAAAATTTATCAGGGGCTGTTTTTGCTCAATGGGTGCAAATTTGACTGTTGTCTGTGAGAAAGGGGTTTGAAGCAGTAGGAGGATTTAGATAGGTAAGTGATTCAAATTATGATTATTTCTTAATTTCTGTTTTAAGAGAGGCAGAAAAAAGGAACATTGCTTCAAGAGCCACTGTGAACTCACCCTTCCACTCATCAGTCCTGGTGAAAAAGATGGAAATGTCCTCTTTGGCTCTTTTTTTCCCCAGGCAACCAAACCTCCTCCTTCGAACTGGTATTCTGCATCAGTGAGGTTTGAAATAAGCCACTGGGGTAAAGGCCCAGAGTCAGGGGACACTGCAAGGGTAGGGAACAGGGAAAGAAGGACAACACAAAGGCTTCATTTATGGGTAAAATCAGATGAAAGGCAAACCTGGGCATTTTTGGTATTTTGCTACCCTTGGGGCCTAATTTACCAGCTTGGTACTGCTGTAGAAAGGAAATGGTTAATCAGGAGCATGGTAACTAAAAGATCCCATGTAACAAAAATCCTGGGCTAATGACTAAACCAGTGACTTGACTTTGCAAAGATCAGTAACAGCCATTTTACCAGCCCCCAAAATTTTTGTGCTGTAGAATGGTAGAACGGTTGAATGGCATTCAAGACCAAGTGTACTAGCAGGCTTCAGACACAGAACAGCCCTAACTGCTTTATGTATTGCATCCTCAGTTTAGACTGTGGGCCAGTGTGGTCCTGAATCTCCTCTTAAGCCTGCAGGAGTTCAGATCCTGATATATAAAAACCCATAAAAAACAAATTTTTGGGTTGGCAGATGACATTTATTGAATTGGCATGTAGAAAACAAAGGTACTGCAGTGTGAGAGCCCAGCTGGCTCCATCTCACTGCAATTTGAAACTCACAGTAATGGAAATCTTTTCATTACTCCTAAAACCTGGTGACCAGTTCTGCTCTGTTAGTTGTACACATGGAGCAGACTGCTCCTTGGATTGGTGCTGACTTCAGATGCTTCTTAAATGACACTCTTGTCCCAGTTTGATTGTTCCTTTTTTTTTCTGTGGAGAAGGGAAGGGGAGTCAGGGGAACTGTACAATGCAGGAAAACCAGCAGCATTTTCTCTTTCCTATCACATGCAACATTTCACAGGTGCATTTTTCTTCTCTCAATGTATTCCATAGCTAATTCTCCAAAGTACAGAAATCAGAATCAGAAATCAGAAAATATTTTTGAAAAGCCAACTGTGTGCAAAGAAGTGCTGAGGTATTTCCATGCTCTCACCTAAAAAATGTTGTATTTCAAAGTGTGGAAAGTGTTTTGAGATCAGCAGTGGTCTAGAAAATCTGTGAGGCTAATACTGGGCTGATGAAAGAATGCCAGGGAATTGTGTAAGGGTTCATAGCTTTCTTTGCACCTCCAAAGGTGCCAGGCAGGGTAGTGCTGATCTCAGTGGCCTCTCTCTGTGTTCCTCTGTGAGTCAGCTAAAGCACAAGTCTTGACCTCTCAGCTGGGTAAAGTGTCATTTGGGCAATCCCAGATCAGCATGTGAAGCCTTACTAGTCTGTGCAGCTGGAGATTTGCTCTGTCCGTCTTAAAATGTACCCTTTCCTGGAATTAGTAAAGGTGATCCTGGATCCCTTAGAGTGGTGAGAGGTATGTCTGAATGTTTTAAACTAAATGCTCTTGACCCTATTAGCAGGACAGTCCTTACTCTTAGTTATTCACGGCTCTGCAGGAAGACAGCATAACTCAGAGGAGGGCGAGACACGCATAATGCAACTAATAAAAGATTTAGGCCAAAAGAAACAGATCTGGTGTGTTTATCTTTGAAGGACACATAAGAAGATCTCTGTTGAGACCACAGGAAGGTTGAAAGGGCAGCAGGCTTGTTGAGGTCTGACCTAGCTCTGCATTAGATCTCTCCACGACACTGCCACAGCTGCAGGCAGCTGGGGAGAACTGGTGGAATAACAATCCAAGAAATACTCCTGATGGTCCAGTGCAATCCATGAGGACAATGGTCATTGCTAAGGGATGTAGTGAGGAAAAGCCTATAGCATACCAATATTTCTTCCTCCTCTGCACACTATGGATGAGCAGCATCCAGAAACCTGATGGTTTTGATGACAAAAAATCCATGTAGAAACAAGTGGCTTTGAAAAGAGGAACAATATCTGTCTTGTGCTTATGCTCAGCAACATACATTTTGTCTGAAAGCCTGGAATTCTTCCATGCTCAGCAGCCCTTAATTATTTTTAAATAATTTTCTCCTCTTTTTTGGGATATGAATATAAATGACATTTCTTGCTTTAGGGCATTGGGACAGGCTCCATATAGATTCAACCCACAAATCCATTGTAAACAGTATGTCTGCCAGAGCTCACACATGGAAGTTGCTCTTGGTTTCACTTGGCTTTTCACTGTTTTATGTTAGGAGGGTTGACAGAGGAGGAGTGTGAGACCTTAGCAAGATGAGGACCATGCTGCAAAGCAGCCTAGCAGTTCATGCAGCACCACTCTCGCAAGACTTCCACTGACTTCCAAGAACCATCACAAAAGATGGTTCCCTAGGTGTTCTTATATAATATTTTTGGGGAAAAGACCCTAATGCCTTTATTAGGTTGTATCAGTAAACAAGTATTAGTTTTGTTTTCTATCAACACAAACCTAAGCATGAAATCAACCAAAAGCAACAGAAGTCTTTCAAGGGCCTCCCCAATTATTTCCAGCAATTTGAAAAACAAGCCAGCAAACAAAATAGTGTTGAGGCCTAAAATGAGGAAAGATAAAATGAGAAATAGCACTTACTTTATTGCATGTTCTGTGAGTACTCTTTACAGGAAAAAAAGAGAGAAAAAAGTATCAACTCACCTGATCAATACAAACTGTTAAAACTGCCCTATTTTTCTCTTTCAGCCCTTTTGAAAGGCAATTATTTTCTTCACTTTCACAGCTGATTTCCTTACCTAAGCTATCTTTTGCATTCCTTTATGTAACAGCAAGATAAAAAATCCCAGTATTCAAAATTGTTGTAGATTTTATGTGTGGGATAAGATGTAACTGAACGGCCTCTAAACCTCCCTGTCTTCGTTATTAGGGTTTTTGTTGAGCTGAAGGTATCATTATTGGCTGAATAATTGCCCAGTGTCAAATACAAGTTGTTCTATGAGCAGCAGAGATAATGAGCCTGCTTTACCACAATGTTTGTGCCTTTTGTTCCTTAATTCCCTTTTATGCATGGAAAATTCATTGTAAAATGCTTCCCACTGGAGAGGCCAAGTGTGCTGTGTTCTTCAGTTTCTTTAGCCCACTGTTTTTCTCCAACACTTGTAGGACTCTAGATAGGTATGATTTCCTCTCCTTCTCAAATGTGACTGAAATGGATCAATGGCCTAAAAAAGCATTGGAGTTGACAGGAAACACTAGGCAGAGGCTCAGCCACAGACATCATCCCCAGATTAGCATGTTCCTTATCCAATTAGCACTACTGTTGGTGCAAAGTGGTCTCCTGGTACCACCTGAGATTCTGCTTAGGTAAAGACCTGGGTGTGACCTGACATTTGTCTGATGGCAAATTATTTATGCCCTGAATAACTATGTGAGTTTTCATTCATATCAGCAAGGATGACACAAGGATGACATAGGATGACATACTTGTTAGCTCAGATTCACTTCTTTTTTCTTCCTAATACAGAATTAAAACTATGTGCAGTGTTAAAGCTGCTCTCATGATTTTAACAGATATGAGTTTCAGTATTAAGAAGATCCAAGTTTTAAATTCATCTAAAAGCATGAACAATATGTTAATTTGGGAAAAATACCAGCTGACTGGAAATAACAAAAATAAGAAGGGAAAATGAATCTGCTGGATGCTTTAGGGGCTAGTGTTTTTTAAGCTAGAGAGAATTAACATGTTTTGAGTTTATCTTGCTGGATTTTGATGCTTTTAGGAAGACTTGCCAGGAGCTCTTCATTTGAGAAAGCACAAGGAGTTGTTCTTTCATTTCTTTTGTTTGTGAATATTGAAGAGTTACTTGGAGAAAATGCAGTTGCTCATGGCCAATGTCAGGGCAGCTGGGTCCTTCTGTGGCCTCAGGCATCAGGAACACCTGCAGATTTTGGAGCAGGAGAAAGGGACTGTATTGCTCTGATGGGCACAGCGAAGGCCTTACCTCACAGAGGGTTAGCACAGTGGAGCTCAGCTTCTTCAGGCTGTGAAGTAGGGGCTGAGGTTTCAAATAGCAGCCTGACGCAGTATTGGCTTCTCTAGTAGACTGGCATCTGGCTGCAGGAAAGGAAAAGGGAATTTGGCCATATCATTTATATGCTGCTGATATACATTGAACTCATTTAAAGCCAGAGGAGAAATTCTGCTTAAAGAGCCTGAGACAGAAAACGGTAGCCTTCATATGATTTGACTGAAGCACAAAATATTTTTTAAAATTATAGTGCCTTTTATAAACAAGAGTGCTTTTAAGTCCCCTGTGACTTTGAGTATCAATGTCTACAATTCATTCTGTTGGAGGCCACCTGAGAAGAAGCTTGAGGTGCATTAACCAGGTGATAAATAAAAGGCAGAGATATGAGGCATGTAGAAATGATCAGTTTACAGGATGCAGAGATCCAAACACTTCTCCTAAAGTTAGAATAAAAGGAAATACTTAATTCTGCAGTCACTAGTTTGGCTTTTCTGTCTGGGAATAAATACCAAGTCTTCCCAGCAGTCAGGAAGGAGCTGCTGCCAGGGATGAGGAAGCTGCAGAGGCAGACAAAAAAACATGGACACAGAGCTTTGCCAGTGCTGGAAGGTGTAAGCAATGTAAAACATTCATAAAGAGAAAATTGCCAGGTTAGGCCTGACAACTGCCAAGCATCAGATCCCTGTAGGAGGAAAAAAACTTTGCTAAACCTATCCCTTGGATAGTTAACTCTGAGCCACACATATGATAGGTAAACCATGGGGTTTTACGTCATGTAAGAATGCCAGCTAAATCTTCAGTGTCACCCTGGAAAATAGCTCTCTGAAGACCACCACGAAGAAAGGTGCAATGTGTGCAGTAATCAATATCCTGAAGATCAAACTCTATACAGTATTTTGTTGTGTTGATCAGGGGCTATCATGTTTACATATAGAAACTTCTGGATTATTGAAATTACCTTCTACTATGTATGCTATCTAGATGCTACACTAATCAGAATTTTTTCCTCAAAAATAACCCTCTCTAAAGAATTTATCCCAACCTTGAAAATAGTGATTCAGACGAGGGGTATATTTGTGCTGGAGAGGTGGGGTCTACTGTTGCTTGGCATCATGTGTGCCTCTGTGAAAGCACACCCAAGGCAGTGAAAACGCATCTCAGCAATGGCAGAGGGAGCCTCACTGGTGGGGAGCAAGACATGGCAAACGATTTAGGACATTCTGCTTTTATCTGCTCAGCTGTCACATATAAACAAACAGGGCTCCCTGCCTGCAGTATGAAGACCTCAACAGAAACCATAATGCACCACTATTTTATAGTGGAACTACAACTGAATTGTGGCTGTGAGTTGAACATATTTATGTACTCAAAATTTATTTTAGGGCTCTTTCATCCTCATGCTGCTTCCTTCTCTGTCTTAACCATTTTCTTTAATTCTTGCTTTATTTTTGCCTCTCCATACTTTGCAGCTACCTTCTTTCTAGTGAGCTTTCTATCACAACTTCCAGAACAGATTTCACCAGTTGTTTCCCCTTTCTCTATTTTAGAGGATAAAAACTTAAATCATATTTCACATAGTGTTCCCATTTGAGACCTGCAGTAGAAAGCAGCAATGAGAAGCTACTCAACCCCAGGGAAGGTACTGTTTAGAGCCCATGACCAACTTGTGTTACTGTGCTGGAGAGACTTGCCATGTTCTCTGAAGATATTTTATTTTCTATAGTGTTCTCACTTGGTAGCAACATGCTATTTCGAAATAATTTCAGGTTTTTCTTGTTGCACTATGTAACAGTAGCAAAAATATTTTTCAA
Source organism: Sitta carolinensis (assembly GCA_032173965.1). Taxonomy (NCBI): domain Eukaryota; kingdom Metazoa; phylum Chordata; class Aves; order Passeriformes; family Sittidae; genus Sitta; species Sitta carolinensis. Next base: position 52,470,650 of record CM063284.1, on the reverse strand, counting down.
TCATTTAGAAACTACCAAAGATTATAATAATGATGCATCTATGCTCCCAAATGTAAACCCAGATCTTAATCATTCAAATACTTACAACTTAGTAGTGTGAAATTTATCAGAGACAGGTTTTCCTTCTCTTGTGTATATTTTAATTTAAGCTGCGGACTTAAATACACTTTTTAATTAATTACAAAAATTCAGTGAGGTTTTCTTTCAGCCTTATGGTCTTATTATAACATACCTAATTAACAGCCAATTGCAAGATGAAAGTAAGCTTCCTCATGCACAAGTTCATTTGGAAGCAGAGTCTGATCTGCTACATTTTTATCTTATTGACAAAACAATCACCTAGAGTCAGGTTGCTCTTGCATTACAGAGTGCATTTTTTATGCTGGCAGCCAAAAGAAACATGTTAGTTGTAAACAGAGATGTTACCTGAGAAACTGCTAACATAATAAATATGGAACTTTGTGTCACCATTAATGACATTATTTTTCTAAAGTTGTTTGTTCTTTATGGTTCCTAAAAGAAAATACAACATTTTGTATTAAACAATGTAGGTAGAAATCTTAGAGAAGAGATCTTCCAAGCATTTGGATCGATTGAAATTGGTCCTTTTGAAGTTAAAACTGGCAGGATGGGGAGGGAGCAGAGTTTTGAAAAGTCCATCTGACATCACATATTGTCAGTATAGAAACAGTGGGCTTTACTTCACCTGCTTTTATTGAGTAAAAAAGATTATTAAAGGAAAATAAGAGGAAGAAAAATTTCTTAAAAGGTTGAAACACTTATATGATTATCCCACTAGGCATAATGTAATAATATGATTGTGTGGGAGAACAGGAAATCCTTCTGATTGTCCTGGGAAGATTTATAAGTCACAAGAATTTGGATAGCATGATAATTGGTATGTCACACAGTGAAAAAGTAGAATTTGTGGATTTTAGATGAGAGATCAGGGGGCAAAGATGGAGGAAATGGGGTGTGTCCCTGGGCTTCTTCTTCTTCCTCTTGTTCTCCGTCTTCTGTGGTGGTGTGGCACATTTGGATTGGTTTGGAACAAAAGTACACTGTACAACATAGTGGATAGATATTGGAGAATTGTTATAAATAAAGCATATGTAATTTTCAGTATAAAAGATAGTGCCCTCCCAAGGACAGGCAGACGACGAAGATGACAGACAAAGGAAGGACAGACGACGGGGGTAGAGAGCACTGGCCTGCAGAGAAGCTGTGGCAGGCCAGGGAACGAATATGAGATAAACAAAGAATAAACAAATTCCTGAACACGAGAAAACAGACGACTCGACCTCTTCTTCAGACCAGGGCTGGGGGAAAACAGAAACCCAAAACAGAGACAACAGAAACACCAGAAAGGCCCAGACAAAAGAAAAAAACATATATATATTTTAGCAAACCTAGTTGGGACGCTAACATGATTGGTTACCAGAAATACCTTCTGGTATTAAGGAAGCAAAACACTTGTCAAATTCTTTTAGCATTTTTTACAAACACTCATGAAATTTTCAATGAGAAGACAAGGAGAATGAAGAGGATAAGAAAATATATATGTAATGTAGGTAGGGCTTGTTTTACAGAGGGAGAAGCTGGACCAATAGGAGGTGAGGTGTGAATATTCAGTATTTGGGATTAGAGACAGGCAGATATCAATTGATTGAATGTGGTGGGATTATAACTGATTGATTAAAAGCTGTGAGAGTAGATCTGGCATGCAGATGGAGAAAAACTCTCTTATGGAAGATGCAGACAAAGAAAGAGCTGTTATTTGGACTGCAAAATGTAGGTTTCTCAAGTTATAGAAATTTTTTATCAACAACAGTGAGTTTGGAGTAGAACGAAGTATAATAATGAAGTATAATATTTGATGTGCCTGCTACAGATTTTAGGATAGCAACCCAAGATTTATGTCTCAAACAATATGAAACTGAAATTAGTTCTGACAAGCTTACCAAAATGCCTGTGGGCAGTCAGGTGTGGTTTTTTTAAAAAATTATTTTATGGGGGTTTTTTTAAGGAAAATGACATTTGGAGTTTGGACTAAAATACTTGGAACTGAGAGACAATTGAGCGTCCTGTATAGAAAAGGAAGGTATCACAGGCAGAAGGTGGGGAGACAGCTCTGACTGAGGCTACACACAGAAGCCTTCAACACTGAAAGGTCACAGCCTTCATGGAGGGCTCTGCAAGAGGATTTAAAATAAAAAAAGTTGGTTAGGATAGGGGTCAGGATATTCTAACGGCTCTCAGGATATTCTAACGGTTCTCTAACAGAGAAACCATGCTATTTAGGAGTTGGAGCTTTGCTCTTAAGAGCTTTGATAACACTTTTAGGAAAAGCTGCAGTCTACAGCAGCTGGCTGAAGTTTGGGACTGACTTTGTTTACTACTCAGCCAAGACACGAAAATAGAGATGCTTGACAGAAGAGTGTTTCTTGGCTAAAAAGGTACAGCTTTGCTCTCTAGAGCCTTATGTGTATAAAGAGGGTCAATATGTCATTAACACAAGGATTCCAGTATGGTGTTGAAAATGGAGACAGATGTAGGAGCAGCAAAACTCTTCACTTTCAAGGATCCAGAAGGCAGTGGACGAAAAACCCTAGGTCAAGCTTAAATTAAGTGAGCATGATTTTACAACAGCAGAGCAAAAAGCAAAGCTTAAGCAGCCTTCCTGTCAGGATATCTTGTCCAAGGGTATTTAGAGGTAAAGGTAATGTGATAGAAATTGGAATCAAACAAATATGCTGGACATGAGGAACATACAAAAGAAAAAAAATATTGAGTTGTATTTAGTGCAGCCACATACAGATAAACTAATTTCTGAAGACCTCAAATCTGAGTTTGAGGTATATTTGCTGCAAAAGTCTGGCAAAAAGCATTTGGATAAATTGTAAAAGTGGAGCATTATTTCATCTGCAGCATTTATGAAGAGGCTTGCACTGATTTCAGGTACTCCAAAGAATGATGGCAGCTTAAGGTGCTACGGGTGCAATAAAGCCACTGTAAATCCCAGCTGAAATGAGTCAATATCTTCTTCCTAAATCCATTCATTTGCAGAGCTTGGTGGCTGGACAGAGCTTACTAAACTGTGCTCACTTTGTGTGTTCTTGGAGTGAGGATTGGAACTAGGACTGAATACATTTCTAAGAGTGAACATGCATGAGAGACTATTTCAGTGTGAGTAATTACCCCATAGCACAGTCAGTGCATTTGCTCAAATCTAAAAGTAATGGATTCATGACTTCCACTATAACGTTGCTGCCTGGTGTTTTATGACATAAGAATAAAGAAGGAGTGTGACTTTTACAAAACTGAGATGGAAGTCCGGCATTTTGCCTCACCTCAGGAAAATATAACGTGTGTACAATAGAAAAGGAAAATACAATGCTTAAAGAAGTTGCAGGGAAGAATAAGCAATTGTACCAGGTGGTGGATGTTGGATATTCTTTCTGGCCAGAAATGGCACATATTATAAAGGAAGTTCTCCTGTAAAATTAGCTGCAGCTACAAGTATCAGTTGTGAGTTGCCAGCACAGTTGCTTTTTCTTGAAGGTCTACAATATACCTTTGAAGAGTGCAGATATTTATACAACACGGCATATTTAAATTGGCCTCACGCTGGATAACAAAGTACTTTGTACAGGCTCTGAGAAGGGCATTATGCAAAGGCAATAGGGAATCCATCAATTCCAGAGACTATTCAAGCAGAGATGCTTTTATGGTGGGAAAGGGTTTGATTTCCTGCAAGTAGACTTAGCAAAGGACTCAAGGTGAACAGGGCAAAGAAGTGAAAAAAAAAAAAGACTCATAGTCTGGATCTCTGCTCGTTTTGCTGCAGAGAGCAGATAGTGCTGATACATGACCCAAAGGAGGGAGAGAGAGGTAGTAAGCCGGTATGGTAGCACAGATATTGGGATAGGTGACATATTTAGAAGGGAAGTAAAGGACATATAAGAAAGAGGCAGTTTAATAATTGCCTGCAGATAAAACTGGAGGATAGTTACAGAATATGCACACTGATGTTATTGAAAAATGGTTGCAAGCTTTCATAAACTGCAAGAGGGAACAAGAATGTGGCACTGGGAAGTAATAAGCATGAAGAGATGAGAAGCCATGTTTGTAATCATCATGGGAGCCAAAGAAAGCAGCCTCATGCTTATCACATCTCCAGCACAGCTCCACAGATTTCTGTGCTTAGCACAAGCACATTGGGCAGGCATGGCTCTGGTAGGGGAATACATCCCCTCTGCCTTCCTAGGGAAGGCCTTACACTGTTTGGAAGTGCAGGCGGGATAAGGACATGTGTCTTGAAAGGGGAAATATGGCCAGCCACTCTGCCAGGCAGGAGACAAGGAATGTGCTTGGGTCCTTCCTAAGGGTGGCTGTGGGACCTGGCACTCTCCAAAAGCTGCAGCTCTGTTTACATAATATGGATGCAAGGATTTGAACACAGTGTGAGTCTATTTTTCATTTTATATGCAGAACTAGATGAAGAGAGGGATACTTGAGAGTAATGGCCTCAATAAAAAAGCAATAATAAGCAGTTGAAAGAGCAGTTTCTCCTCTGACCAAGTGCCCCACAGTAGTTCTGTACAGCTAGCCTGTGGGGTTTTACAGGCAGTAATGTTTTCTTGAGAGAGGATCACCAGCAAATGCTGTGTTAAGCCCATGACTGCTTGCTCTGCCCTTGCATTTTGGCAGCAGTCTTTCTGCTAGATGAATTATTTGCAGAGAAGCCTTGTGGACTGGATTCGTGAGGATGATCTAGTTTAAAATAAAAAAAAAAAATAGCTGAGGGGGAAAAGAAAGTTATTTTTAACCTAAATCGGTTCATTATTCATGCTTAACAAGCTTTACCAAGTCAGGAATGCACATGCTGGCAGGAAGCATGCTGCAGAGCAGGGTATGGTCTCGGCTGCTTCAGGTGGGTCTGTGGGGCCTGGGTTTTAGCCTCTGCTGTGAGCTCAGCTTCTGCAAGCATGGCAGGTTTCACTCTGCTCCAGGGCTTTTATTTTTACAACTCATTGTTCTGCATTTGAACTGGAAAAGGTAACCGTTTAGGGAAAATGTAAAATTCCCTCCTTCCCTCCCTCTGCCAATGTAGAAGGAAATTTGCTTTCTGCCTTCTGACCCTCTGGAGAGCTGCCAGGGGTAAGCTGGGCTCAAGGTTTATAGGGTGAACAATAGAAAGATCATGTCAAAGTAAAATCCTGGTTTTGAAATAATTAATAATCCCATTTCTTTATAATTTAGGGTGTCACTGTTGTGCTAAACCATCTCTTTGTAGCAGTGGGATGATCAAGCACAACAGAGACAGTGCCCAGTTTGGAAGGAAACAATGAAAACTGTGGATTTGCTACTGCAAAAGGCATTAACCAAGGCAGGCTGAGGAACATCTTGACTAAAGCCGGTCATCTGCCTACCCATGGATATCTTTTGTGGGAGCCAAGAAAGCAACCCATGTTTCTCAAGCCTTGCCACAGCTCTTGAAGTACATAAATTACTTTCTCCTCTTCTTTCCTTGTTTTCTTTTATCCTGTGAGATTACTGAATTGAGAGTCTGCCTTCTCATAATGAGGTCAGAGTACACTGGAGTTATCTGTGGGCATAAGTTAATAAATAGCAGAATTAAAGGCAAAGAGCTGGCTGGGGTGATGCACAGTCAGGCCAGCACAGGGCAACAGCCCTTTCTGGAGCAGGGCAAGATGAGCAGAGGTAGGAGGGTGCAGCTCCTCTGCATGTCTGCTGCAATTAAACTAAATTGCCTGACTCTCTCATCGTCCCCCCTGCCTCAGAAAGCCAGGGTATAAATTGCTGTCAGGATGTGGCTACTAATGAGACTGAGATGCACAGTGTCCTCTCTGCTGTGTTGGAGGAGGGTGAAGTGAGAGAGGGTGGGTGCATCCATGTGGACAATGAAATCTCACAACTGACTCTAAGGGAAAGGCATCAGGTCTTATTTATTGCTTGAGCAGCTGTAGCAAGCCATTAAACAGTTAACACTCATCATCTAGGAAGGAGATAGGACCAATGCAAACAGAAGCGTTATTTACTCGGTATTCCTTTTCTTATTATTATTTCATGCAGAACATATAAGGTTGCTGATCAGTAAGGTTGCCCAACATTTCCCTTTGGGAAAAGGTGTTTTCAACTGCTTCTAGCTATTCTCAACCATTTGGACTCTAATTTTTCACATCAGATACTTGGCTCAGGCCAAGTAGGTTTGGAATATTTCCAAGACATTAGAGAACATACATTCTTTTGTCCATACTAAAATTTAAAATTTTAAAATGTGTTGAAGTGGGAAAGTAATATTTGCTGTCCTATGGTGATGTGCCAAGATTTAGCAATATTATAAAACTACGGAAAAAAATATTTAGAAAAATCAGAACTGAGCATCGTCCTTCCCCTGCCAGCTCAAGGGTAATGGGATGCTGTGCTCTGAGAGTAATTGAGCAAATAATTATGTACTGTTTGTTTGCTGAGTCTGCAGTTCAGTTTTAAGGACAAAGCTTGAGGATTTCTGTGTGTCTACATGTGTTCATGTGGCAAAAGTGAGACCAGCTTATTAGATTCAGTTCCCAACGCAATAAGGAAATATTTCTTTTGAATAAGGACTGCAGGGTTTGGTCTTTGAGTGTGTAACTCAAACCTCTCTGTCTCAATACAGGATTGTATTTATTTTTGACAGACCTTGGGCAGGAAATAAAAAATGGAAATCAGCTTTCACTCTTCCAGAAAAACACAGCAATCAGACAAAAATAATATTTCCTATAGAACATCATATGACCAGGTATTCGTCTAGTTGCAGTTTTGTGACATTAGCAATGTAAGTAAAATCTTGTGTTTTCTTCTGTTTGGATCGAGGAACCTAGAAACAGTGACAGTCTATTTTTTTTATGGTTGTTGAACCTCTATTAAGAAGTATTATTCATGGTGTTTGATTTTTCTGCCTTTACATCCTCATATCCCCACGGTTACTGTTTGATTAAACTTTGATCAAAGAAAAGGGAAATTATATTGTTAGTTATTTGACCCTGTGTGGAAAGGGCTCTGTGGGTAAATAAATCAATTCTAATTCATACAGGCACAAATTCTGAAATATTGTTCATGTAGAATTCCCACACATAGAGGAAAAATTAAAGTAGCTTTTAGCAGACTATGAATGATATGGTCTTTTATTTTGTTCCTGGTAAAAACTTGTCATTATATTTTTGTTCATTTTTGACTAGAGCTGCCTGCTTGAAAAATGAAAGAACACTCTAAGGCTGAAAATACACCCTTCTGTTCAATGTTAGTGACATTAGGCAATTGATGCTTCATTAGAAAATCAAAGCCACTTCCTTTTCATTCTTTGAAAATGTTTGCTTCCTTGCATCTGTTCAGAGTGAACATCAAAGGTGGGATAGGTTGGTTATGTCCCTGCAATGCTGTGCAACTTCAGCATGCTAGAACAGAGAGAAGTGACCACTGGTGACAACAGGGCGTATGAGCAGCCCTGCACCCTTCACGTGTCCATATATATTTATAGTCTATATCGGGTATCTCAGATTGGACCAACTAATGAATGCTCACCTGGATTTGAGCATCAGCAGCATTTTTTTTCTGATCCATAAGGAGCCAGCTCAGGTTCAGGCTGGCTTCATTGAGCAGCGGCGCATGTGTCCAATAGTGCCAATTACATTGTCAGGAAGAGATTCCCTGGGGGCTTGGACTCTGAGGAGACCTGTGTGGGTATTTGACTATGCCTTTAGAAGTACATCTTGCAGTGGGACATGGCTCGTTCTTTTCTGTACAGGGATGTGTGGGGCAGTTTCAGACCAGCCTGAGGTATATCGGCCAAGGGAGTGACAGAGGGATTGCATGTAGTTTAGTAGGAAAATGTAGCTGGAGACAGGCTGTGGAGCTTAGTGTGGGAGTCAGGACAAGTTTGGTTTTAGAAGCCTGGGATATTCATCACAGTATTTGCACTGGCAAGAGTAAAGGAAACTCCTGTATAAGTAAGGAGTATGGGACCTCATTACAGTCAATGCTGTGCCAAGCTGGGTGGAAGAGGGATTCTCATTTGTTTTATGGTGCCTGAGGTGGCTAGAAAGAAGTGTTAAAATTCGTTAAAAACAGGAAGCTGGGACTCAGAAAAAGCAGAAATAAGAAATTGAGGTAAATGCTTCTCCTGTGACAAAATTAGTCACAGTCAGGACTGCTTGAAATATAAAGTAATCCTGGAATAAGCATCACAAGCACTTAGGGAAAAGTCCTTCAAAATAATGTGGAAAATGGGACAGGCACAGAAAGTAAGGTCTTGCTTAAGCTGAGGCAGCTAACAAACTTGATAGCAATCTGGCTAGAACTTGGAGCCATGGAATGCACAGGTGTTTTTGAGTCTTACTTATCCACATAGATAAATGTGACAATTCTAGAAGAACTAGGAACAAACAACCTATTTATCTGCAAAGGGAAAGAGTGATTTTGAATCTGCTTAAAAAACTGAAATTGCACTAGGACTGTAGTTAAAAGTCTTCATTGAAAGTGAAAAATGTACGAGACAGATATGCACTTGAGAACCATCTGGTTTATGGCAAGTTACAGTAGCTCCCTTGGTCCTTACACTAATCAGGAATCAAAGGCTTTATTCACTTTTACATAACAAGCTGAGATTCATTAATCATCTTCTCCAAAAGCAATAGGAGACAAAAGTATCTTGGAGGTGTCTCAGATGAATTATAGTTGAAATATGCCATGAATTCAAACACAAGAAAGTTGTTAAGATATGATTTTGATATGGACAAATGACTTGATCTTTCTCCTTTGTTCCTCTGTCCAGATCAGCTATGGATTATCTCTCAAGAATGATGGACAGTGGCATTTAATTGTTTAAGACCTGACTTGTGGGGTTACTCAAAAAATTAATCAAACAGGGCCAAGCCCTCTAGCACCTTCAAACCATTAATTTTTTACACCACGTGGGAAATAATATCCAGTTGTCTACATGAGGAATTCCCCTCCTGTGGTGGTTTGAAAAGGAAATGAGTTTTTTGAAATTCAGTAGTCAAACCAATGAGTGCTCAGGTTTGAATATTGGCACCTGGTGTGGCCACTGAGGACAAGGATCCGCCTCTGAGAACACAGGGGGTTAAAAGCAGAGGGCTCCCAGGAAAACACTCTCTTGTTTCCGGTCCCTGAGGACGGGCGGATCTCCCCTGCCCAGCGGCGGGCTGGGCGGGGCAGGGGAAGCCATGCGGCCTGGGCGAGGTAGGCTGGAGCCTTGGGCAGAGAGGGGGAGAGAAAGATCCTGCAAGATGGAAGGGTGGAGAGAATACAAGAACCTTGAGAGGTATCAGGCAGCCTCCTTCCCCCCGCCGGAGAGAGAGAGAGAGAGAGACTGTGTCTGTGCCACCTTGAAATTTGATATCGGCAACCGGGCAGCACGGCCGAAAGAGTGAAGAGGAAGAGGCGCGAGAAGTGCTGGCTACTTGCTGTGGGAGTTTGGGCAGGCACAGTCCAAGGTTTTAACCCTTTTTGTAGATAATGGAAACTTTATAAATGCTAATCCTCCTGAATCTGAAGAAGGAAGATACAGAAAACTAAGCAGAAATGATGAAAGTTCATGCAAGTGGAAGATTGTCAAAAAATACTGAAAAGAATCCTAGGTGGGAGGAGATGATGGAGTGGCCTTTGGCTGGACTTTTCTTGTAAAGCCATAGACGGACTTATTTCTTTTTTTTTGTGACGCAGAGACTGTATCTGGGGAGAGGCATTGGCTTGGAGCTAAAAGTGGACAGTAGAAAGTATTATGAACAGAGATGAGAGAAAGAGCTCTGTTCTCAAGGCCCCTCGGCCCCAGGGGGTGAAATCTGGGGGGGACTGGTGTCCCAAAATTTAAGAAGCTGTCGTTTTTTGGAACTGACCAAAGCATCTTTAAAAAGAGAAACCCTAGAAACAGTTCTGGTCCATGCACAGTGGTGAGAGCACTGGACATGGAAGAAGAAGTCACGAGATGGTGCAAGAAGGACTCCTATCTCTCCTTGATGAACTGAGTACTGATTATCAAAAAGGTGGTAATGGACTAAAGATTAATTATCTGAAAGGTGGTAACTTGATTGGGAATTTTTAGTTTGTTTTATTGTGTTGAGAACTAGGGTGGGGGGAAGAAGAAGAGTGGGTTGTTTTTTTGGTTTTGTTTTTGTTTTTTAAAAGTTTTCATCTTCTTCTGTATGTGTCTTCTTTACATATTGTAAGTAATAAAGTTCTTTCCTTTTGCTTTCTAAATTGGAAACTGTTTTGCTCTGTTTTTGGTCACATCTCACAGCAAGCACCAGGGACAGTATATCTTCATGGGAACACTGGCCTTGTGCCAGCTTCAAACCATGACACCCTCCTCATGCAACAAGATGTAGGACATAGGAGGAAGAAGAATACTGCAGCCTTTAAATGGGGGAAAGCCCCCACCAAGAAGCCATTTTAGGCTAACTCCTGAATACAAATTGGAGTGGAACTTCATAATACTCAGCTAAGGACAGAAATGTGTCATACTAGTTCTATCACTGGGTTTTACTGAACTGTTAAAGTCATGGTTTTTTCCTCTCTTTATCCTTTTCTCAAATCTAAGGGCTGAATTAACATAAATGCTGCTCAGTCAAAAGTGCGTCAAAAAGATGTCTGAATTATCTGTGTAAGCTACTCACCAGTTCTGGTCATCAGGAACTGAAATAGAAAGAATAGGATTTAATTTTAGAGACTTGTTTGACTGATATTAGAACTTCTTGAAATTTATATAACTGCAAAGTACTTTATTAATCTTGTAAGCTTCCCACCCAGGCGTAATGCAGTTTAGTTGCAGATTCTTACCAGATGGATTTGCAAGTATTTCTTGTTGGTTAGCCAAAGGAAAATGACTGAACAAGTCAGTTTATAAAAATCACTTATGCTGATTGTGCTCTTCTTTTCACACCATCGCTGGAAAAATGTGGGAGAGAGAACAACTGAGCAGCAGACAGTAAATGATTGTCAAATAAGAAGCTGAAATAAAGATAATGAGAATTCTTGGCACTTATTGTTCTCTACTCCAAGAGTTTGATGGTTATATGCACCTGGGACCACAAAATACGTACATTCAAAATACACTTAAAAGGGCTGCTCTTGGCTTTCTGGGACACGGCCTCCTCCTTCTTCATTGCTCATCCACTTTTCTCCATCCTCCTAGGAAACTTCTGCAAGTTCCTTCACTTCTCTCTGCCATATCCTGATTCACCTATGCTTTGACACTGCATTGGGTCTCTGCTTCTTTCCAGCATCCAGAAAAGCTTTTGGTTCGTCCTTCCAAACTCAACACTTGGATACACTTCTAAAAATACAAGAATGGTCCTTAAGGGGACATTGCCAACAGCTCCACAGCAGAACCAAAATTCTTTCTACGTATATCCTAGTACATGCTACAGCTGGGAGTAGGAAGAGATATAATTACAATAAAATGATGAAAAAAAGTAATGAAGTTCTTCTGAAAATGAGATCAGAAATATGAGAGCTGGGACTGTAAATTTTGTATATCATCTATGATTAGTAAAGAGAGACTTTCCACCATTAGAAAATTGCAAAAATGCACAAATTGTGCCAACTCCACAGATACGGCATATACACTCAGGGCTCATATCATAAGACTTTTGCCAATATTGCAAAAAACATTTTGATGGGTTATAAAAAAAAAGGGAACCTAGAAATAACCACAGTGAAAAAAAGCCTCTTGAGAAAGTTTTCATTTTAGCTTATCCACATTTCAAACTACTGGGTGAAGATTTTAGAAAAAAAATACTTAACAGATTGTTGGAAATCTCAATGCTAAACCTCAGACATTTCCAAAGAATGGAAAATGTTTCAGCTTCCTGTAAATGAAAACTGATAATGTAGTGATGGCAGCTCAGGTTGAAAGCAGGCATGATAATAAGGAATTCTTTCAGTCAATCCTGAAAGAAACACTGAAAATAGTGTGTGTGGATGAAAAATCCCAAAAGGCATCTCCTCTCAGCTATCTGAAGCAAGGTTATATTTAACAGCAGTAACGTACTGGGTAGTGCTAGTACAGGTATGTTCTGGATTGTGGACTACAGATCACATATCCCACCTTGGCTGAAACACAGGCTGTTAAAATGGAGAAAAGTTGCAGGATATTTTTTTTTGAAAGATAATTAAAATTTGAGGTGACTTTCCTAACAGAAAACCATCAAGTGATGAGTTTGTATAAGGTTTTAAAATTACAATTTCTTCCCTGTGTTTCAACATAATTTGATTAGAGGAAAGATGTCATTTGGTATAATTTTGGTTGAACTGAGTGAGATTCTTGAAATAACAAGAAATTAGGTCTGATGACTCAGATCCCTTTTAGATTAATGGTTGTAGCCCATACCTATTGATAAACAGATAAATGACTTCTGATTGATGTATGAAGCCATGCTAAACCTGACAGTGAGTTGTCTTGAGAGCTCCTTCAATTTGAGTGGATGATGCACCCTGAAGACCAGTAAGGATGGCCAGTGCGTCTGGTGATGTTTAAAGTGTAGGAGCATTTGCCTCATTTGGGGCTAATGTGGGGTGCTGTATGCAGAGACCTTAGATCCAGAGGCCAAATGGTTGCTCTTTCAGGCCAAACAAGTCCCTTTGTGCAGGTAAAAACAGCAGGGGCAGGGAGAATAGCGGCTAAAAGCTGACCTAACCAAAGCTGTCTGGGCCTGGGATGACTGGCTGCAGGTGAATGTGATAGAGAACAAAGGGCAAGGAAAGTGTGACCTTGAGAGGAAGTAGAGAATTTCTTGGTCTCAGCACTAATGGAGTGATAATCAATTGTGAGACCAAGCACACTGTAGGAGGCAACTTTTTCTGCTTTGCTCTGGAAAGCAATATTTGCATACAGTGTTGTAATAAGATTAGATTGAGAATACTTCTGCTTGAATTTGATTTCAGGTAGAAATCTGATCCTTCAGGTACATCCCTCTGACACCCATACAGAGTGGTTAACCACATTCAGGTGAAATGAGGCAACAGCACTTTCCATGTGGACCCAGACTGCAAAACTGTCTATTTTCTGATGACTCTGTTTCTGTGTTAGAGATGAAAAACTAAAAAGTGCGACATATACTATGTGTGGCTGCCAGGACAGGGAGAAATTTTACCTCACCTCCATTTGGTTTCCACACAACTTCTTTGGAGAGTGTCCCCCTCATCAAGACAGTACTACTGCAGGAGCTGAATACCTTATGAAGCCTCACCAGAGCACCAAACATCTTTCTAATTACTTCACTGCATGCACAAAAATTATAGAAAAAAAGGATGAAAGCCTAAATGAAGTACAGAGGACCTTGAAAAAGTAAAATACTGCTGGCATCTCCTTTTCCTGTTGACCTGTCCTTTCATCTTAGCATTAAATGCCTACTTCCTTTAAACAGCTTTTTATCCTAACCAACTCTTCTAATTCACAAAGCTTCTTGAAATTAAGTTTTGTTGACTGCCTGCAACAGAAAGCTTTATTGTTTCATTCCTTGTAACTGAGTAAGCTTTCTGTACTCTGCTTGCATTGCTTCAAGCAGTCGGACAATGGTCATCTGCCCTGACAATGCTAACTTGGCATCTCCAGCCAGAAACAAAACATACTCCATGAGTTTGGGGTGTAAGATGTGTGAAGGATAATAGTCATGGTAAGAAAGACATGGTCTGTAAGTGCATGTCAGTAAACACATAAAGGGAGAATTTTGCTTCATTTATCTGCAGACTGAGAAAGCTGCTTGATATTTTCCCTCCTCAGCAACAAATGACAGCACAAAAAGTGACATGTTATTAATTTGGATGAATAGTACCACACATCCCTGCATTATATAGTTATTTCATTAAAGTGAAGGATCAGTTTAAAACATTAAAATCTAACCAGCCAAAAAAAATATGATTCCACTGACATTTGTTTTAATTAAAATCTGAAAGTTATGAATATGGAAATAACTATTAGCTCCAGAGAGTCTCTGTAAGAAATAGCATCAGGTACCTTACCCCTCCATGCATTGTGCTTCTCAGAGAGCAGGAGGTAGCAGAAGGAGCAGGGGATTCTTGGGGATTCCAACTCAGTAAAGATCAGCAGAGCCAGCATGAGAGTTGGGCTGCACTCAGTTGTTCTAAACATCTTCGAGTTAGTCAAGCAGGCTTTCCAGATCATCAGAATAAGTATTACTCGTTCAATACAGTCTCAAGAGCCAAAGACCCAAACTGATCCTCTGAACTTCGAGAAACAATGCTCCAGGCAAAAGCCCAATTTTGACAAAGATCCCCTGCTGAGTTCAACAGCTTCCTGGATCTCACCCAATGCAAGTAATTCCCTTTTTCTTTCTAAAGCAAGTTTCTTTTTCCTGTGGCAGCTTCACACAATACTTCCATTGTGGCTACCTTTATTCAAACAATGCTCTTCTCTTACTTAAAAGTTCAAATTTGTATTGTTCCCAATACTTTATAATTTTGCATTGTCAGGATACTTTTCTCCATGTTTTCAGAGAGTGAACTGACGTAGTTAAAATTAAAGGTTGCCATCATAAATTAGATTAGGATGGTCTAGTGGTCAGAGAAAGTGCTGTAACATGTTGTGCTTGTATTAGTTTCCTTCAGTAAAAATGGCTGGCTGAAAAGACAGTTAATAGAGCTACTCGGTTTACACTGTTATAATTGCAGGTCTCATGATATCCTATTAGGATGCAACAAGACCAAATTATCAGCTATTTCAACTAGAAATATGTGGTAATTGAATACTGAGTTGGTTACCCTCTAGCAGTATCTCCCTGTTAACCCCTCCAATGGGCTGGGTTTATCCCCTGGCTAGCCACACCCTGTCCCATTGTACCTGTCCCCCAATGGTAACACTCCCAGGAGGACTCAGGTTAAAAGCTTGGGTCCTGTTTCCTCTTTTACACCCACTTTAGAAGAATAAACTTCCATGCAAAAGTACCTTCTCTGGTCTTCACTTCAAACCTTAGCACAAGGGATCAGGAGACCCGTGGGAAGCAGAGAGCTTTCTACCATTCCTAGACTGTTCTCAGCCGGGAACGGTTTCCCCTGGCCACACGGCCAGTGGACAGGAACAGCTGGGCTTCCTCCGGACCCCCAGCCACAGATTGGTGCACACCCGTGTGGTGACAGAACCCAAACAGAAGGACTGTACCTTGGAAAGCTGAGAGAGACAGAGCCGCCACCGCTGCGTGCAAACCGCGCGTGACTGCTGCCACCGCCACGTGCGCCGAACCGCCGCAGCCGCGCATGGCTGCTACCTAGCCTGATAATCATCGCCGGTCTCTCGTCACCTGCCACAGCCCATGGCACCAAGGATCATAGAGTCAGTGGAGTGCCAGCACCCTTGCTCGGCCAGCTCGCTTTGTGGAAGCAGCGAGCCACCAGGGGAGGAAGAGACAGCTCTTTTACGCCCCAAAAGATCTCTCCCCTGTTGTAAAGACCTCTCCTGCAGCCTTTCTTCTCCAGGACTCTCAGATTGGCAAGTACGAGTTGTGGGGGGGTGCAGTACCAGCCCCAAGGGAGTGGGAGGCACGTAGGGCCTTGTGGCAGAGGGGCCACGCAGTGCTAGGAGAGCTGCTGAGGCAGCTGGGTACCCTTGGATGGATTGCTGGATTTCTTCTGTTTTTTTTCCTTTGCTTTTTAACTGCCCGGGGAAGGTGATCTCAGTTGCTGTGTATAGATATGGGTAATTGCCAGTCTTCACAGAACAGAGAAGTATATAACCAAGTACAAAGCAGCCTTAGGGAGGGAGGAATGAAATTTTCAAAGTGTTTGTTGAAAGACTTCATTAAGTGGTTGCTCCTCCATTTCCCACAGATGCTTAGAGCAGATTTACAGACGTTGTTCTGGGATGCAGTGGGAACCGTATTAACAAATCTAATTCAGGAAGGACATTGCTCCAGAGATAAACTCTATCCTTTGTTTGTTAAAATTCAAAAGGTAGTGACAGACAAAGAGAACAGTAGAGAGACTATGGAGAGGTAACCACTGCAGTTTTCTCCTCTTTCCCAATTCAACCTCTTTCTCCCAGGTGTTATAAATGCATATTTTAGTATTGGCTTTTCGCAAATATTGGAATTAATGTTATAAGCATGATTTTTTTTCTTTCTTTCTTTCTCTCTCTCTAGCAGAATTTTACTGTCTAAATAGATATATGAGGTTTTTTTCTTTGCTGTGGTTAGAATTTAGGTGTAGTGTGTTTCAGCTGCCTGAATAGATAACTTCCAGAAGAGGCCCAAGTGACTATCAGCATTCACCGCTTGTGAAAGAAGGGACCAAAGCCCAAATCAAAAGATGATAACCAAATAAAAGTGGGATTACACTTGACAGACCCAAGGAGTGGCCATGCAGAACAGTTCCTGGAAAAGTGAATGTGCATAAATCCATTGTGGTAGTTTGAAAAAAATGAGTTTTTTGAAATTCAGTGGTCAAACCAATGAGTGCTCAGGTTTAAAAACTGGCACCTGGTGTGGCCACTGAGGACAAGGATCCGCCTCTGAGAACACAAGAGGTCAAAAGCAGAAGGCTCCCTGGAAAGCTCTCTCTTGGTTCCGGTCCCTGAGGACGGACGGATCTCCACTGCCCAGCGGCTGGCTGGGCGGGGGAGGGGAAGCCATGCGGCCTAGGTGAGGTAGGCTGGAGATTTGGGCACAGAGGGGGAGAGAAAAATCCTGCAAGATGGAAGGGTGGAGAGAGTACAAGAACCTTGAGAGGCATCAGGCAGCCTTTCCCCCCCCCCCCCTGGAGAGGGAGAGAGAGACTGTGTCTGTGATCTGTGTCACCTTGAAATTTGATATCGGCAACCGGACAGCACGGCCGAAGGAGTATGGGGGGGTTGCGCGAGAAGAGTGCCCAGCAGCAAAGATACCGTGAAAGTTCTGAGGAAACAAAGCCCAAGATTTTAACCCTTTTCGTAGATGATGAAAACTTTATAAATGCTAATCCTCCTGAATTTAAAGAAGAAAGATAGAGAGAACTAAGCAGAGATGATGAAAGTTCATGCAAGTGGAAGATTGTCAGAGAATGCTGAAAAGAATCCTAGGTGGGAGGAGATGATGGAGTGGCCTTTGGCTGGACGGTTCTTGAATAGCCATGGATGGACTCATTTCTTTTCTGTGACACAGAGACTGTATCTGGGGAGAGGCATTGGCTTGGAGCCAAGAGTGGACAGTAGTGTGAACAGAGATGAGAGGAAGAGCTCTGTTCTCAAGGCCCCTCGGCCCCAGGGGGTAATATTGGGGGGGACTGGTGTCCCAAAATTTGAGAAGCTGTCGTTTCTTGGAACTAACCAAAGCATCTTTAAAAAAAAGAAACCCTAGAAACAGCTCTGGTCCATGCACAGTGGTGAGAGCACTGGACATGGAAGAAGAGGCCACGATGTAGTGCAAGAAGGACTCCTATCTCTCCTTGATGAACTAAGTACTGATTATCAAAAGGGTGGTAATGGACTAAGGATTAATTATCTGAAAGGTGGTAACTTGATTGGGATTTTTTCTTTTTTTTTAGTTTGTTTTATTGTGTTGAGAACTGGGGTGGGGGGAGGAAGAGTGTTTTTTAAAGTTTTCATTTTCTTCTGTATGTGTCTTCTTTGCATATTATAAGTAATAAAGTTCTTTTCTTTTGCTTTCTAAATTAAAAACTGTTTTACTCTGTTTTTGGTCACATCTCACAGCAAACACCAGGGACAGTATATCCTCATAGGGGCACTGGCCTTATGCCAACGTCAAACCTTTAACAATCCATGCATGAAGAACAGGATAAAAAGGGGGGGTGCCAAGACACCCGGTTGCGACCGTATTTCTTTGCTCTATTGTTTCTCCTATTGTCTTTATTAAACATTTTTAAACTTTAACAGGAAAGTGAACCTCGTTTTTCACACAGGGGAAAATTTCTCAGATGCTCCTTTGTTCCCAGGGCCCCAGCATGGTGGGTACCACATGGCTTTGTCCTCACCATGTGCTCCTTCATCCCAGAATCCCTTTCTCCCTGTCTCCTCCCGTTTGCCCAACCCCTTCCTGACACCCGAACCCCGCCCCCACCATCCACCGGGTACTGCCCCTTCCCTTGCGTCAGCCCCCTCAGCTCCTCTTCCTGTGTCAGTCAACTTGACCCCGCCCATGGCCTTGCCCACAGCTCCACTCCAAATGACATAACCTGGAATCCCCACCTCCTTTGGTAACTCCGCCCAGGTTTCTGCCCTTTGGCTGGGTAGCTCCTCCCCCCCTTCTGACTCCCTGTGCCCACAATCCAGAACCCGGAAGTGGCTGGCAGGGGAACCTGAACCCAGAAGTGGGACCCATTCCTTTTGTTGCTTCTGTCTCTTACAACAACAGAGGAACATATCCAAAGTGTGAACCATTCCCCTATCAGAATAAAAAGGAACTTTGCGGAGCCCCAAAGGAATTCAGCCAGAAAAGTTAATTCTTTAAAGGTTTACTTAAAGCTATATTTTCATCAGATACATTCATTCCTACTGACATTAGAGATTTATTTTCATGCTTACTCAGCCTTGCAGAGTATATACTGTGGGAAAGGACCTGGAAAAGGTTACTCAAAGACCTTCTTCCTGAGCTTTTGCAGGTGTTTTATGCAAGTGTTTTATGAGTGTGCAATAGACATACAAAACAATCCTATTACAATGGATCATATAAGCGGTGAAGGGGATTGGGATCAGGCACGCAAGCAGACTGGGGGAATTCCTCAGCCTCTTCTTGAGTGTATGAAAGGGGCTGCTGAAAAAGGATTTCAAATAATGCCTACCAAGGATCCTGGGCAAAGCTATATTGCTATTAAACAGTCTCCTTCTGAGCCCTTCTTAGAATTCATAGATAGACTGTGAGCAGCAGTGGATAAGCAGAGGACCAGGAGCTGCAACAGAAAATGATCTGGGAAGCGGCACAAAACTGTGCCAACGAGGTTTGCAAGAGGATCATGTTGGGGCTTCCGGTTGCTCTGCCTCCCACCCTGGACCTCCTCATTGATACCTACACTAAATGAGCCATAATGAACCCAGATGAACAGCGAGAAGGACATGGGCTCAGAATCCAGATTGCGGCACCAGCCATCATTCCACCTCAGCCATCAGTGACTAGAGAGTCAGATGTTTCCGGTGTGGAGAGGAAGGACATGTGATGCGCTTTTGTCCCGTAAAAGATAAAACAACACACACACTGGTGGGACCAGTGGGAGAGGGGAAAGGAGGGAAGGTTACAGTTCCAAAAAATAAGGGGGGAGCACAAGTCTGTCCATTGTGAGGAAAAAAATGGGACAGATTGCTGGGTTGTTTGGGTTATGGGGCAACCCAATTATGGGAGGGTATGGGACACTAAGGACACCTCAGGGTTGAAAACAACCACCTGTGAGCCATTTAGGCTTGAGTTAACTATAGGTGTGCTTTTTGACACACCAGACTGACAGGTGGTCACTGTGTACTCTAGGCAGATGATCAACCAACAGCAGGCTGACAGTAAGTGCCTTGTTTTTGGGGATTCCAAGCATTGGAATCCTCTGAGATTGAGATTGCTCCAGAACTTTTGCCATCAGGTCCAGAGCAACTTGCTCTCCTGGAACGTTGTATCCTTCCTCCCCTCTTCCTAACAAAGGGCCAAGTCATTGCCCAGGCCATATCACTGCCCAAAGTGTTCTATGATGACCTGGACCTTATGGTCTATTGGGCAGAAATGGTGGGTGAGGACAAACCCACAATTTGGTGTGGGCTCAAGAGGGAGAGGGTCTTCATCCAGCTCCAGGGAATGATGGACACAGGATCTAATGTAACAGTCAAAGCACCACACAAGTGGCCATCACACTGGGAACTGCAACCTGTGGCCGGCAAGGTTACAGGTATACGGAACACACAATTGGCAAGACAATCCAAGAGCATTGTGCAAATTGAGGGACGAGATGGACAATTGGCTTCTTTATGTCCATTTGTTCTGGATTCCAAATTTACGTTGTGGGGAAGCAACGCCATGTCCCAATGGGGAATTAAGCTAGAAATTAAAAAAAAACCAAAGGATTTTTAATAGTGGTCACTGAAGAGCGCTTGTTCCAAAAACTAAACTGGTTGGCTGATACCCCAGTTTGGGAGGATCATTGGCTGCTGAACAAACAGAAATTGAAGGTGCTCTAAGAACTCGTGGAGGAGCAATTAGCTAAAGGTTGCATTGTAGAAACTAATAGTCCCTGAAACTCTCGGGTGTTTGTAATCAAAAAGCTGGGGAAGGACAGGTGGAGACTCCTCCAAGATCTGCGGAAAATAAATGAGGCCATTGAGGACATGGGGTCTCTCCAGCCAGGTATACCATCCCCATCAATGCTCCCCCAAAATTGGAATTTGTCTGTCATTGATATAAAAGATTGTTTTTTTCAGATTCTCCTAGATCCGGCTGACACCCCACAGTTTACATTCTCTGTGCCTTCCATCAACAGGGAGGCACCCATGAAGCATGGAGAACCACTGGAGAGTGTTACCGCAAGGGTTAAAATGCAGCCCAAGTATCTGCCAGTGGTATGTGGCAAAAATACTGTCCCCAGTATGTGCCAGAGTGGGGCAAGCCATCATCCTTCATTAAATGGATGATGTGCTGGTGTGTGCCTCCAGTGATAATGCACTTACACAAATTCTGGATGAGGCTATCTCTGCTTTGTCCGCTGCAGGATTTGAGTTGCAGCAGGAAAAGGTGCAGAGACTGCCACCTTGGAAATATCTGGGGCTTCAGATTGCCAATCAGACCATAACACCTCAGAAGTTGGTAATCAAGGATAGACCTAAGACCTGGAAGGATCTCCAGCAGCTGTGTGGATCTTTGAATTGGGTAAGGCCCTGGCTCAGGCTTACCACTTGGGACTTAGTCCCTTTCTTCAATTTTTTAAAGGGAGGAGAGAGGCTGGATTCTCCAAGGGCTCTCACTCAGGATGCTCAGCAGGCTTTAGGAAAGGTTCAGTAGGCAATGTCTAGCTGGCAGGCCCATCGCTGTCAGCCAGAACTCACATTTAATTTCATCATTTTGGGAAAACTGCCACACTTGCATGGGCTGATTTTTCAGTGGGACAAGGACCAGAAGGACCCCGTCTTGATCATAGAGTGGGGTGTTCCTAGGTCATCAGTTGTCCAAGAGCATCACCAAGCCACAGGAGCTGATGGTCCAGCTTACCAGCAAAGCAAGGGTCAAGATGCAACTGCTGGCAGGATGTGAGATTTATGTGCATTCATGTGCCAATCAGATTGTCTACTGGTAGATTTACCAAAGAGGCTGTGGAGCAGGTGCTCTGTGAGAACAAGATTTTGCAGTTTGCTCTGGATAGCTACCCAGGAAAAATCTCAATCCACTGCCCTGGCCACAAATTGTTTAATTCTGAATTCAGTTCGAGTCCAAAAGAGAAACAGAGCCGCAGACCCCTCAAAGCCTTGACAGTTTTTACCAATGCATCTGAAGGATCACGCAAGTCAGTGGTGACTTGGAAGGACCCTCAGACTCAGCAGTGGGAGGCTGACATTTAAATAGTAGAAGGTTCACCTTGAATTGCAGAGTTGACTGCAGCCGTCAGAGTTTTTGAAAAATTCTCAGAACCCATAAATTTAATTACTGATTTGGCATATGTACTGGGGGTCGTGTCCAGAGCAGAAAATGCATTTCTCAAAGAAGTCTCAAATGCGGTCATATTTAACTTGCTCTCTAAGCTGATGCAACTAGTCTCCCACAGAGAGCACCCTTACTATGTTATGCATGTGAGATCACACACTGATCTTCCTGGTTTCATTGTGGAGGCAGAGCAGATGCCCTGGTGGCTCCTGGGCAGCCGGGTGGCCTACCTAACATCTTCCAGCAGGCCAAACTCATCTATCAGAATCAAAATGTCCCGGGCCTAATCCACCAATTCCACCTAAGGCTGGACCGGGCCAAAGCGATCATAGACATGTGCCCAAACTGTCAGAAGCTTTCTCTACCCTCATTGGGATCAGGGGTCAACCCCAGAGGGCTTGGCAGTTGTGAGGTATGGCAAACAGATATCACACACATCCCTGAGTTTGGGAGGTTCAGATATGTTCATGTGTCTGTAGATACCTTCTCTGGCACTGTTTACACCTCAGCCCACAGAGGGGAGAAGACCACTGATGCACAGAAACATCTTGTGCAGGCCTTCTCCATGCTGGGGATCCCCAAGGAGATAATGGTCCAGCTTATGTCTCCACAGAATTTGGTAATTTCCTACAAGAGTGGGGGGCAAAACACAATAAGGGAATTCCATAATCTCCCACTGGCCAGGCAGTGATAGAACTCACCAGACATTGAAGAAGACCTTGCCACAACACAGAGGGGATGGCAGGGGTATCATCATGACCTCCAAGATGAGGCCAGAACTCCTGTATCTTCTGTTGCTTCTGACTCAGTCAGTAGTACAGGAACATGAAAGTGAGGACTCTCAAAGGGTGCACAGACCTGGTCTATCCAGCAAAGTTCAGAGCATCCATGAGTCCATCCAGAAAATGAAAAACATGATGTAAGAGAGCAAGCGAGGAGCAGGAGACTGGCTGGAGAACATCTTTAAAGACCGAGGGTTGCCAGGGGGAATGTCAGCATTTGTAAAGGATGTCTTACTGGCAGTTCTAGTTGTCATTTTAATTTTCATAGCCTTTAGGACTCTAAAAGGAGTAATAACTAAGTGTACTAAGAAAAAAACGGCCTCTTCTGACGTTACTGTTGCTGCTATCAAAAGATGGAGGAGGCCAGAAACAGGAGTTTAGAAGATTAATCTACTCTCTCCTTTTGTTCCAAAACTAAACAGAGAAGAGTGATATGGGGTAATCAAATATTGAGTTGGTTAAGCTGTTTACACTCTAGCAGTATCTCCCTGTTAAGCCCTCCAATGGGCTGGGTTTATCCCCTGGCTAGCCACACCCTGTCTCATTATACCTGTCTCCCAAAGGTAACACTCCCAGGAGGACTCAGGTTAAAAGCTTGGGCTTTGGGGTCCTGCTTCGTCTTTTGCACCTTCTTCAGAATAATAAACTTCCATGCAAAAGTACCTTCTCTGATCTTTATTTCAAACCTTAGCACAAGGGATCAGGAGACTCATGGGAAGAAGAGAACCATCTGATTTCTCTCATTCCTAGACTGTTCTCAGCCAGGAACAGTTTCCCCTGGCCACATGGCCAGTGGACAGGAACAGCTGGGCTTCTTCTGGATCCCCATCTACAGAAATATAAAAATGTTTTATTTTTAATTATCAGATTTCACATTGTATTTAAAATGCATGTGAATCTAGTTAGTAATAAAGTAATAGTACTTACTGACAGCAAGGATATTTCTACCTTCTTAAGACTTTCTATACTGGAAACTCTCAAGCCTGAGATAAAAACATTTTATCCCAAGCTTTGGAGATTGCAAGAAGTGGATAACTTGCTCACCATATCTTAGCACAGGCTCAAGGTCTCTGTCAATGAGCTATGCATACAGCAGACATCTGAAGAGTGATTAATGTTAGCAGTCTCATCTACCAAAAACATCTTAAGTCTGACTCTTTCTGGGCACAGTGCAAGTACTTTGATGCTGAGCTACTGCTGGAATACCATCAGGCTCAAACTTCTTATGCTTGCCCTTGTTATAAATGCATATTTTAGTATTGGCTTTTCGGAAATGTTGGAATTAATGTTATAAGCATGATGGTTTTTCTATAGTTTTTAGTAGGTTTTTACTGCCTGAATAGATGTATAAGGTTTTTCTTTGCTGTACTTAGAATTTAGGTGTAGTGTATTTCAGCTGCCTGAATAGATAAGATAACTTCCAGAAGAGGCCCAAGTGACCATCAGCATTCACCGCTTGTGGAAGAAAGGACCCAAGCCCAAATCAAAAAGATGATAAGAACTGAATAAAAGTGGGATTATGCTTGACGGACCCAAGGAGTGACCATACAGAGCAGTTCCTGGAAAAATGAATATGCATAAGTCCATGCATGAAGACTGGACCCAAGGAGTGACTATGCAGTTCCTGGAAAAGTGAATGTGCATAAGTCCGTGCATGAAGAACAGGATAAAAAGGGGGGGTTCCAAGACACCAGTGTGCTTTTGGCAGCGGGCCAAGACACCTGGTCGCGACCATATTTCTTTGCTCTGTTATTTCCCCTATTGTCTTTATTAAACATTTTTAAACTTTACCAGGAAAGTGAACCTTGTTTTTCACACCCTTAAACCTGTGAAAGTTTTTTGTACAGTACAAAGCAGACTAATGTCTCCTTAAGAAGGATATTGTCTCCTGTCAGTCCTATTGTTCCTGTAAATACCTCTCATGCTACTAAAAAAAGACAAGAGAATAATGGATATTCATCCTGAATGGAGCCCAAAAGCACTTCACCCTGGGAACTGCATCACTCTTTGCAGGCAGAATCCTCACAAATGTCAAAGCCAGGCCTATTAACATCAATGCACAGATAATAATTAGCAAATAATTGTTGCTGACATTGCCGTTGGATGCTGCATATGGCTCTGCAGTGTGCATTGTAAGCTGAGTTGGTCCTCTGGTAAAAGCTGCATTGCTCTTTCACTTGCTGATGTCTAGCTATCTGTCACTCCTATATCCAGTGGATGGGTGCGTAGTGATTGTTATGCTGAGCTGCAGAATGTTGACACTTCTCTGATATGTGGGAGCAATTCCCCACAATTCTGTATCAGACCATAACTCTTTCTTATCAAGCCAATTTTTAACACAGCTGCAGCCCAAAGAGACTCTCTTTTGGGTACATTTTTCAATGTATAAACTGCTATTGTTTTAAACCTATTTTCTGGTCTTTTGCATGCTTTGCTCTTTGTTACTAAGAATTCAATTTATTGCTCAAAAATAATGAGCAGAATAATGCAGAATAGCTTTTGCATTGATTGTGGGATGGTTTTGTTATTTTTGGGGCGAAGGTTTCATTAGATGTCATCTTAAAAGGTATATTGGGACACTTCAGGTCTGTTGTTTTCTTCCTTCCTTGTGTATGGTCAGCTGCTGTTTTGAAAAGAGAGCAGGGAGAAAGGAATGGGATAAGTGAGGATGGAAAGGCTTGTGACAATGAACAGAGAAACTGTTTTTCTTGCCTTTTCTTTTGGAGGAACCGATCTTGTGTTTGTACTATATCTCTGTGGTTCAGAAGTTTCTGCTTCTCCATGCATTATGTATGTATCATCTTGGGTTTCTGCCTCAAGTGTCCCATGAATTTATGCTCCTGGGATATCTCTAAGTGAATGCCATGTAGCTCTTAGTGTCAGAGAAAAGCACTAATGAGATACTTGTCCCTCGAAGCATCCAGCATTGGGTAAGAGTGGTTGCTACAGAGTGAGTGGTAAGATTATCAGCTTCCCTTGTCTTTTTGAAGGACCATTTTGTTTTCATCCCCCTACCAGAGCAGTGCTATTTATCCCCACCATGTTCTGTCCCCTATGCTCCAGAAAGAGCTTGGTTTCTAGAGTTGAACACAAATGTCCTCTTCTTCAATATCAGCAAGCCTAGAAAATCCAAGTCTTCCCTAAAACAAAGGCACCCTGAAGCATGCTCATAGAGGGGTTTCTCAAGCTGGGCTAGCTGGAAGAGGAAGCATTACAAGAGATGGGTATGGGAGCACAAAGAGATTTTAATGAGGGAGCTTGAAATTGACTGAGGGTCGTGGAAATGTGTGCTAACACAAGGAAAATTGTGCAGTTGAAAAATCTAGCATAGGTGAAAATAAAACAGATTGAAAGTTATTTAGCAAGGCAGAGCACACTGCAGTGGTTCAGAACAGCGAGGAAGGAGTGTCTGAGATAATAAATGCTCTAGTGGAGTTTAGGTGGGTTTGAGATGTTTGTCCATGCTGAATATCATTAGTAGCTTGTTACGGCCAAGTGAAAAATAAATCACTGACTTCAACAGACTTTGCTGATTACTAAGCCCTTACATTTAGATTTACACAGTGAACCAGACTGCCAGAATGCCTCTTGAGTTAGTGAGTTGGTGCTCCTCAGCTACAGGAATTATTTTGATTTATGTGATAAGCAGTACGCACACTTAAAGAAAATCAAGGTAGTTTCCTCATGCAGGGCCTTACAAGGTTTAGTGCCAATACACATTCTTGCTCCATTTTGTACTTTTGCCAGGGTGGAATTCTTGGCTCTGGTCCTCAAATTTACAAAAGAAGATACAGCAGATGGGTTGGAGTTATTTATTCCTTTTAAGGGTGAAAAAATGCTACTATCTAGTACTTCCACTGAATAGATCTTATTGAATCTATAATCCTTTGGGCTTCTTTCTTCACTCTTGACATAGAAATCATCTCACTGTTCATATTCCAGCAAACCCAAAGCTTTCTTGTCCACAGCCCCTCAGCATCCATTTAGACAATGAGACCTATTCAGATGCCAGCAATCATATCAGTACTTCATTTTGTGCTTGAATGGTTTAGCACTATGAAACTTAACTCTGAGACAAGTACTTGAAAACCCTACACCAAGGGACAAGCCTACATTCAATCTCCCGTATTCCACATTTGCCTTCCTTGACTCATCATCTCTCTTGAAAATTTCCTTGCCTTTCAGTTTATTACCTCACATGAGCATATTGTGGACAACCCTGAACAGTTTAAAGAACAAGAACCATGACTCTGCTGTATCTCATGCTGTCTATGCCAGCCAGCTTTGCAGATCTGTCTGCCCTAAATTTTTATTTAAGCTATGCCATCAAATCTGCTTTACAACTTTGGTTGGTAATTGAAGGGTTCAGGGTTATCCATGCGCATGCTTGCAGACCATCACTCAAGGGAGAAGGAAAGGTTACTCATCTACCCACCAGCAAGTTTCTGTTATCTGTTTTAGTCTCTGAGGAATTTTCAGGAAGGCAGGAGATATGCTTGATCCCCTCTTTTGGTTTTGTATGCAGCTGTGGTAGTGGAGCTGATAGAATTAGCAGTAGTAAAACATGAGAGAATAGAACATGGGAGAATAAAAATGCAATGGAGATGGCACTGGGATTACTGGTAAGACAAATATTTCCTGCCTAGCCATGGTAAATGTGTGTGTGTGGGGATTGTAGATGGAGACAGCACATCTCCAAGAAGGTTAATGAAAGGTTAAATAATCTTTCTTTTAATAATGGCCCTCATGAGGCCCTCTAAAGTTGCTACAACAGACTAAGCAAACATCATTGCACTGTTCTTTTAACAGCCCTAGTATTTTCCATCATTGAAAACTATTTTTCATCATTGAAAATTTGTTTTACAGGTCAAATGCCCTAGTAGTATTGTTAGGATTTCTTGTCATTCTGACATCAATTGCATTTTATCCCTCATCATTTCTAGAATATATTTAGTGTTGATTTTTTTTTTCAGTACAGCAACAGCTTAATCCTCTTGCTATCTCATTACAATAAGAGAAAACTGAGATTGCTTGGGAGACATTAGTTAATAAACCCATTGCCAGTAATTCCCAGACCGCTGATGCATTTTTCCATCTCTATTTAATGGGATGCTATTTTTCACATTGAAATATCCAGGCTCTAGATTCAACAGCATGTGTTTCCAACTATCCACTGAAATCAATAACAGGAGACCAAATAGGAATTCAAAGCCTAAATGTTTCATTGGTGATGAGCTTTGGTGCTGTAATGATACTCTGAATGAACTTAACCTTCCTTAATCTTTCCAGTAAGCATATTTGTCATTTCACTGTGGACTGCAAAGAGTTTGCATTTACAAATGATCTTCCAAGAAAAACATAATCCCTCTCAGCTCCTGAGTTCTCTAACATAAAGCATGAATATCATGGCTTAGGGGTAAAACTTCATTCTTTATTGAGAAATCGGAACAAAAATGCATTCAATGTGATTAACACAGCTATTCTAGTTGAATCAGGTAGTATGTTTAATCAATGAGCTTTGTCCTTCAGAATACTAATGCTTATCTTGTAGTTGTTAGTTCTCAAAATACTGTTTGCTATATAATTATTTGTCTAATATGATGGACAAATATCGGACTCCATCAAGAAAGCCTGAAAGTCACAGTGTATGACAGTGGGCTGTTCTTTGGGATCCCAGGTAGAATAGCTTATAGAGAACCACTCCACCCTTCATTTCTTAGCATATCTGTTAAATATTTTATATTTTCTTTCAAGTGGACACAGACTTCCAGTGTAGTAGTGACTATAGCTACCGTGGACTTTTATTTGGAGGTCTCAAATTATAATCCAGTAAGCAGTCATTCAGTTTCAATTCAGTGAGGTGTACTTAATGTCATTAGCTATGGAAAAGCGACTTCTTAATGCAGTTTTCAGATATTAATGAAGATCAATGGATGTATTAGAAAACAAAAATATGAAATGGGCACATTTTTTAAAAAAACCACCATGTAGTTCAATAATATCCATCCACACAAAAAATAAGTTGTAGGAGGTATAAACTCTTATATTAGCATTGGAATGAGAGCTACTACATCTGGATCATCTCTCTAAACCTCCATAGTCTCTTTCTGAAATAATTATTGAAGATAGAGGCACTGGTATCAATATGCTACTGAATTTGGAGTAGGTTGTTGAAACTTCAA
The DNA here is from genome assembly GCA_032173965.1 of Sitta carolinensis. Taxonomy (NCBI): domain Eukaryota; kingdom Metazoa; phylum Chordata; class Aves; order Passeriformes; family Sittidae; genus Sitta; species Sitta carolinensis. The sequence goes on along the minus strand of CM063284.1, from coordinate 52,442,057 downwards.
CAAGTCCTCAGTCCTATTCCCTTTAAAGTTTTGTTTGAAGTCAATCACAATGATTACTTACTGGTGCAAGTGACAAAAAATAGCCTTTATTTTGTGAAGCTGGATTAAAATTTAACTATTATTCTGCCAAGAAACAACATCTACTACACTACACTACACTAACTGCTAGATAGTTAGAAAAAAATGGTGGGTTCTTTTTTCTTTAAAACACCCTGGATAAACAAATTGCTTTGAACAAGATGCAGAAGCTGCAGAAATATAGTATGTTTTTCTTGGCTGACTATTGCTGCCTTCATGAATATTTTTCCTATCTTTTTTTAAATAAATAATGCTAGTGTAGGTTGTCAACAGATACCAGAGATGATTTTTTAATGAATATTTTATGCACTTTAAAAGGGCTTTCTTTAATTTATTGATATTGTCATTTACATAATTATAAAAAAAACCCCAAACCCTCAAAATATATTTAAGGTGATCCTGCACTTAGAGAGTTTGGAAAACAATTGCGGATTTGGCTAATTATAAAAAGTGAAATATTTTAAATACAAAATGGTAGACGTATATAATTTCAGTTCATGCAGGGAAGCAAATTAAAATAATGTATTTGTTTGTTCATAAATAAGTGGTTACCTGCTTCACACACAGCCCTTGTGGAATTGAGTATTTCTCAATAGCATTAGAAACAACAAACTGTTTCAACATAAACAAGGAAGCCTTCAATACAACCAGTTTATTTTTTATTTATTTAAAAAATATCAAGTGTTCAAAATAAATAAGCTCTACAAAATACATGCATCTATATGCACTCTGTGTGCCCCCTAAGAATTTTTACACCTGTTACTCAGTTTGAAAAAGAAAAATTGACAAAGGAGTGCCAGTCTCAAAAAACTAATGTATGCTTTTACATTTCAGGAAAGTGAGGTAGCTGAGGAAAAGAATTATGTTAATATTGACAACCTCTGCTGAGAGAATTATGGCAATATGATTGAGGAACACCTAAGATTCCACAGAGAAGCGGCATATTATGAATATTTCAGATGCAGTACAAGCCTCAATCAGATAAAATAAAGTTTTGTTACTGTTACTGCTCCTAAAACAATTTATTTTATTTTAATATATATATTTATTTCTATACACAGATTCTGGAAGTTCTGGAGTTTTAAGCTTTTTGAACACATTAACTGAAGAGAGCCTAGAATCAGAATGTAAATGAAGGGGCTGTTTTTTTTTAGCTAGGGACCTTGCTTCCCACAAAAACCTTATCTTGTTTCTCTGTTGTGTCAAGCTGCCTTGTCATCAAGCTGCAGCATGGTGGGGGGAGAGTTCATTTCTCTCCTAGACAAGCTCTAAGAGGCTCTGCTTCAACTTGCACTTTTGCTGAGAAAATGCCACATGCTGAGCCAAGTTCATTTGTGTTTTAGGTCCATTAAAGCTAATGGGCTTTCCCTGGGGATGAAGACAGTTTCTAGAAGCTAGGTGGAAGTAAAAGAAGACATCACTTAGATGATGTTAGGAGCTGAGTTATGATTGAAACAGAATATGAAACTGTTTATTCCTAGTTCAGGAGATGTTTTTTCTTTTTCAGCTTATATTGGCCTGAAAAGAATTTTATAGCATGGGATATCCATACCCTTATCTAGGCTGGATAATAAACTATGCACTGGGAAGCACATGCTTCCACACTGGGCAGCTTCCTCTTCCTCTAGCCCACTGCTGCTTCAGTCTCACTCTTGCTCATCTATCTATTGATTAAAAACTTAATTATTTTAGCCTTTCTTGCCATAGCTGAAATCTTTTTTTTGAGAAAAAAATCTAACACTTTATTAGGTCTCAAGCTAAAGTCAGTAGTGATGTATGTGTTACTAATTCACTGAAATGTATTTTAAAATTTGCTCTTGCCCGGGCATATTTGATAGTGGGCCATCAGCTGAAAGTTGGACAAAGTGATGGCCATCACTTTTCTGTAGGCACCTTTTAGCAAATTCAACTAGAGATGTAGGCATTCATCTGAAAAAGTAATCTCACAGCTTCAGATTGGTTGGCATCAAACAGAGACAAAAATAAGGATCAAAATGAGTGGCCCTCAAGAAGGACTTGTGCAGGCTGCCTCTTGGGTACACAATGTCATACAGTGTGCAGGAACCTGTATACAGTTACTTCTTACTTAAAGCATATGACCTGGGCCTAAGAGCACATATGATTAATGGTGCCAGCTGGAAGACGCTCGTAAACACACCCAAAGTTCACTGTATGGAAAAAACAGCCACCTGATGATATTTTGCTGCAATGTGGCATCAGGAAATGGCAAGTTTCCTGCTTGAATGCTATAATGACAGGAAAGTGGTAAATGAAGGAGTAGTAAGGATGTGTTAGTATTTTTTTAATAGGTAGCCCACAAAAGGACAGTGGGAGTCATATCTCCTTCAGAAATGCTACTGGGAAAGTTCTGCTATTCAGAGGGAAATGGGGAATTTCTCCCCCTTATCTATTTTGATTTTCCCCTGAGGAATAAGTTGCTAGCATTTCTACAAAGCAAGAGCAAGAGACCTCTAACTCTCCTAAACTCAGAGAAGAGCTGTGCCTCCCTCCAACTGCTTACAGCTGTGGTAAGGGTGCAATGGGCTTGGAAAAGGAGGCTCAAAGCACCAGGACAAAACGGTCATGGTGAGGGAAACACCCAATGCATAACTACACCAGTGACCTGGAGCTGGAGAGATCTGTACCGGAATTAGAGAGTACCTCCACTCCAGTTAAGGATTTGTTCATGAGACCTTTACAGGTGGATGTCCCAGAGCTGTTATCAAGCATGCTGAAGAAATGAAGGACCAGACCTCCTCTTGAAATGCCAAAGACGTTATCTAGGCCTAGACACACAGCTCCTGTTCCCACCCACCAGGCTGGCACACCTTACAGAATCACAGAACCACAGAATTATTTGAGTTGGAAAAGAATCTCAAATATTATTCCACAGGCAGGGACACCTTCCACAAGTCCAGGTTACTCAAAGCCTCATCTAACCCAGCCTTGAACCTTTCCAGGGATAGGACATCCACAACTTCCTGGGCAACCTGGTTCCAGTGTCTCATGAAACGCATTGTAAAAAATTTCTTCCATGTCCAATCTAAATCAAGTCTCTTTCAATTTCAAATCACTGCCCATTGGTCTATCACTACAGGTAAAAAATCCTTCCTCATCTTTGTTACAACTCCCGTTTAGGTACTACAAAGCCGATTTAAAGTGTCCCCAGAACCTTCTCCGTGGTGAAGACCTTCAACTCTTAGTGTTCGCAGGAGAGATTCTCCAGCCCTCTGGGCATCTTTGGAGCCTCCTCTGCATTCACTCCAGAAGATCGCTCTTTCGAGGAAGGGGTGTCGTGGTCACGGGCGACCCGCGGACCGCGCGGCTCCAAAGAGGAGCCCGTTACTGTCGCCTCGGGCCGGGGGCAGGTGCGGAGGCGGTGACAGTGGCACGGACAGATGCGCGGACGAACGAGGGGTCACTCATCCGCCGCCATCGCCCCCTGCCGGCCAGGCAGCGGCGCGGGACGGGGCGGGCCGCTCCTCTGCCCGCCCTCGGCGGCGGCTCCTAGCCTCTTTGTGCCGTCCGCCCCGGCATCCGCTGTCCTCCGCCTCGCCTCGATTCCTCTTTACTCGGCTCCGGCTGCTGACGCTACCGCTGAGGGAGCGGCGGGTCAGCCCGTCCCCGCCCTGCTGTGGGGCTTCCCCGCCTCCCTCCCTCCCCGCCCCGCCGCCGCTCTCTCGCGCCTCGTCCGTCTGCCTTGGTTCGGGCTACTCGCCGCCGCCTCCCCGGGCTGCCTGTGAGCCCGCTGTGACCGCTCCCTCGCCGTCGGGGATGGCGCGGCTGGCAGCGCCCGTGCACGCCTGAGGCGGAGGGGCGAGCCCGCCGCCACCGCGGGAGGAGGAGAAAAAGGAGGAGGAGGAGAGATGAAGCTCTTCCACCCTGGGGTCGCGCTGCTGCTCTCGCTGCTGTGGGAGGTGAGGTGGGCCGTGGGGGGAGCGCTTCCTTGCGGCGCCTGCGGCAGCCCCGGGTTCACCCTGCGGGGGTCCGCCATCGGTCGCGACCTGGAACTGCGCGGCTGGCGGAGGGGAACTGCAGCCCGACCCAGCCAGGCGACGTGCGCGGGAGGTGATTTATTTTGGGGTTAATGTCTTTGGCGGAACGGGCTTGGCTCCACAGGCAATGCGCGGTCAGGAGTGCGGGTGAGCTGCGGGGCCGGGCTGGGCGAGACTCAGAGCGGCTGCAGGTGCAGTGGTCACGGACGTTTTCGGCCTCCGGTCTCGCCGGGTGTCCGGGGTCCTTACTGCTGGAGCACAGGAAGATTATCCGCGGTGTGATGGAGCAGAGTAACAGAGGATCTGCACGCAGCTGCCCGTTTCCAACAGACTGGCAGACTGTCCCGGGGACGCAAAGCCTGCGCCTGTCAGTAAGGGTTAAACGGAAGGCGCATCTCTTATTTTCATTTTAAGTGGCCTTTCGTGGGCAAAGCATCTATTGTGAGGTAGGTAAAGGTGCGGTGGCATCAGGTGGCATCACGAGGAGCCATGGCGGCACCGAGCAGCGTGGTTAAACTTCTGGGAAAGCCTGGATAGCGCAGCTTTCGTACTTTAAACACTGAATTACGAGCTTTCGTTAACTGGAGAGGGATTTGTGCCACGCAGTTCTAGAATCATGGAATTCTTTGGATCGGAAGACACCTTAAAGATCGTCTAGTTTCAGTCTTCCTCCCGTGGGCTGGGAAGACCCTGGATCAGCGGTTTGGGAATGTAGCTCTTTTTTTTTTTTCAGCCGACGGTTTCGGTAGATGTTTTCTAGGGCGAGCTGCCTCTTGGGCTGGGGGCGGGCAGGAGGGCATCAGGAGTTCCCCCGGGACAGACCCGTGCGGGCACGCTAAGTGCAGCTCCCGGTGGCAGGTTTGCTAGCGTGCTGGAGTCTTCACCGGGACGCGTGCGGTGGCAGCGTGCCGCGGTGACTTCGGAAGCACCCGTGGCCTGTCTTAGGCACGTCTCTACATTCATAAAGCCCGGAGGCGATGTAGCTGGAAGTGTCAGAGCGGTGAAAGAGCTGTGTTGCCTCTGACGGAGCGGTTTAGACAGAAAACGAATTTTTTTTTTTTTTTTAAACGGTATGCTACCAAACTCATACACGGAAACGAGAGTGCTGGCTGTGTAATTGCTGCTTTTGGTAATGGATATAATTCATGAAAATTATGTTTACTATGTGTTTATGCCACCTACGTAGATGAATGATTTCTAGTATGTTGCCCATTATGTCCCAGCATCATCCCGTTAAAACACTCAGATCAAAATCATCGCTTAATGTAAGTGTAACTCTTCACAAGTTAGTTGATTTGCGTGTCCTTACCGTGACTGTAAACCTGGTCCTGATCCTGGCCCTCAATTGCTCTTGACTCCGCAGCAGCTCTTCAGAAAGCAGGAATAGCAAAATGTCAATTAAATGAAACAAATACCACCATTTCCCTGAGGGATTGCGTTCATCTGAGACAGTGAAAGGTTTCACCCCTCCAGTATCTCTTTGATTAGATGTCTCTGCTCCCTTAATTTGTATTCTGCTGAAAAAGATAATTCGTGCCTGAAAAAAGTAATTTGCATAAATCCTCATTGGATCTAGCCAGTGTTGCTGTTATTTAAGCATTTGTACTGGTTTTAATTGTGGGGTTTCTCCCCCCCTTTTTTCTTTTAATCTATCTAGAATGCTTGTTTTGCCATCTGGTTTTGTGGAATTTTTTTCTTTCTTGGAATTCTTAGGTTGCCTATTAAAATGAGATGCTCTGTAAGTAAGACTGTATCCTACATGCCCAGAAAGAGTGCTGGGGGTTTAAATAACTTAATCAGAGACATCTGGTTATTTTGAAGGTTTTTGTTGCATGAAACTTTTGCTGTCTTCTGCACAAAGTTCTGTACTGGATATTGTCTGAAATAACATTACTGCAATTACTTTAAATCTGTTTGCATCAACATGATCTTAGTTATTATTGAGCAGAGCATGAGCTGAGAAATGTGGTTTTCATTTATCGTTTTGCAAAAGGCTGTGACTGTTACCTAGGTATTGTGGGAAGGAGCTTGTGAAGAGCACTATGCAATAGTTTACTGATTCTGACCAAGTTTTCCTTGGTTAGATTACCCCAAATCCTTGTTGTAAAATGTTTGAGTATTGCAAAACCACTATTTCGGGTTATATTGATGAAAGGAATGAACTCCTTCACAGTAAAGTATACATCAAGTTCATGGTGATTGTGAGTTTGGAAGCAGGTAGTGTGTTAGTGGCTTTCAGGCTGAAGCCTAGTCAGTAGCTGGCTGTGGCAGTCTCCCATGAGATGGTTTGCTGTTCCTGATGTAGAGGCAGAAGAGGGGTTAAGGGGCAGGGGAAGGAGCTTCTGTGCGCTGCCGGGTGGTTTCATGAAGGTCACTAAAGACATCACCATTGAAGCAGGATTTACACATAAGAATTATCTTGATGATAAAATGCCAGTTCTTGTTCTAGACAAGCTTGAGACGCACTAATTACAGAAACATCCAGAGCACTGTGATGGTGGGAGAGGGGAGTTAATTTTCAGTTTTCTTATGTGACAAGGTTTTTATCACTGCAACCACAAAGTCCATGGTGGAAGAAAAATCTCTAACCCCAGGACCTAGAAAGCTCTGCTCTGAGTGGATGTTGTTATTAGAGGAGAAAAGCCAAAGATACCATGTATTTTGCTCACAACTTAATTGCAGTTGAACAGTTTAACAAGTAAGGTAAAATGAGGTGGACAATTTGACAGGTAATTTTGGATCTTGCAGGAAGAAGTGAAGACTATTGAATCTTTATATGTCTTTTTCAAATTAATTTGGCTAGTTGGAGATAACAATGTGTTATTAACTGCAGTTGCTTGAAATGCCCTTTTTCACCAGAAGCCTGGATGTCTGGTATACCCATAATTCTGGGGTATGTGATTTCTGCACTCACAAATAACCACTAGCTTGCTTGACTTGTGGTTCTGTCAATGGGACTGTATTTTGTCTCAGTTGGCTCTCAGTTTTTGGAAAAATTTGAGGGTGTCCTTGAAGCGATGACTGTTTGGGGGATATATCTCAAGATTTTTTGCTTCTCTTTTACCAGTGATTCCAAGGGCTTTGGTTGTCTGAGCTTAAATGTGACTTTTATGAATAGTGATGGCTTTGGAATGGGGAAAAAATAAAAGTAAACAGGCAGTCCCCCCAGTCCCCTGATGAAGCAGGGCACCATTGTCTGTGGGGCTTACTTCTCAGACTGAGTGCTTGCTTTCTCTCTCACAAGCTATAGAAGTGCTGGATGGAGGAGAGCTTGGTAAATAAAGCTCAGCTCAAGGATGGGGAAGCTGAACAGCGCAGTTTCAGGCTGATAGAGGATCCTGTCTGTGCTGCAGTGGTAATGAAGGTGTTTTATTGTTACTGCTGCAGAGAAGCTTGCTGAGTAGCTTCAGCTTTCAAAACTGTCAAATAATTTTAGATGCCTAAACCTCTGGTTGGCCCCTGTGTTGTATCCAGGAGAATCTAGGAGCTAACACAAGTGTCTGAATACTTAAGTTTAGCTTCTTAGTTAAGGTGAGCGAGGCCTGCAGTAGTTGCTGTAGGTGGTGTGAGGTGTTTGTGAGAATCCCTCTACAAAGCCATGTGGCTATAAAAAGTGAGAACCTCACTTCTGGTAGTACTAGTGTTGATATTTCTACACACTGGGTTTCTCATTACTGAGAATTATAATGTGGATTCTGATAGAAAAACTGATAATTGGATGGTTGAAAAAAGTTTAGTCCTTGCTGATTTATCAGATGGAAGATACTGTGCAAGAGTCAAGTGCCTTTTTTGAAAAGAACAAAGAATTTTAAAAGAGAAAATGGATATGTCATAGAAACAGCAAAATGTGTTGTCTTGAAAGAAAATTGAAATACTCCTGACAGTAAAGATTTGTTTAAGTAAAAGCAAAGTTGGCTGGTGCTCCTCAGTTGGTTAACTGCTCTGTTGAGCTTTTTAGTATTATTTTTGCAAGTGGACTTCAACAGGAGAGATTTTTATCAAATCAGAGAAACCAAAAATTTCTGTCCTTCCTGAAGAGGTTTGTTTGTGGTTCTTCTTTGATTGTTTGTGAGTTTCGTTTTTTGTTTTTAATCCTTGTAGGAACAATTAAGATGAGGAAACCCACCAGTCGTAAAGAAAAAACCTACACATTTCAGTCATGGTAGGCATGGGTGGAGTTCAAGAATTTGTAAGGATTTTGGGGGCCACTCCATCTTCCCCTCCTTCCCTGTTTCTGGTATTTTTTTTCTATCCATTAGTGGTCAGGTTTTCCTTTATATAAAGTACTGTATGAGTGTATGTACCCTTGAATTTACTAATGTGCATGCACACCAGTCTCTGTGGTGTCCCTCTCCGTAGAGTACAGATACTGCCATATTGATGTTTTAACTCTTGTTCTTTCAGTGAGGGTCGGGAGGAATAAGGGGAAATAATTGTCACTCTGAGAAATAAGTGTTCTGATTTGTTTTCATAATTGTAGTCAGATTCCCATGAATTGTAAGATAAACAAGGTTTGTTGTTTGCATTCTTCTGTGAAGAATGTCACATGAAGGACTTCTCGTTTGACCAGTGGGATTGGAGAGGTGGTAACCTCATTGTCCAATCCCTGGTCATCGTCCTGGAAATTATAAATACGAGTTGAATAATAAACCTACCCTTCTTTTGTGCTCTGAACACCTGTGTGTGTGCGTGTCGTTCCTTTCGTGTCCCACAGTGACAAAAAATCTCTCCCAAAAATTCTGCTAGAGAGTTTTAAGTGTAAATGTGTGCACTAACCCTCTCCTGCTTTTTAGTTTTGGTTATGTAGTGGATTTAGCAGCTTAAAAAATTTCTGGTGGGATTTTTTTCCTTACCCTCTTGCAGCTGGCTGCAAAGCAGCTATTACATTGCTGAGTGAAGGCACGATAGAGCTTTCTTACAATTGGTAGTTTTGAGATCCAGTTGATGCTGGCAAGCCTTCCCTGCCTCTTGACAGCAGCGAGATGGGTTGTGATTTCCAGGCGAGAGGACTGAATCACACGGTTTTCTCACTTTGTTCCTACTGAGGAGGAGACAGATTTGTGTTGGTTGTGGGTAGGGAATGGGTGGCCATCTGCCATTTGCATCCTCTAAGAGGAGGTGCAAATGAGGGATTTTGGCCTTGGTTGGTTTGGGGTTTTTCGGTTTAAATTAGAAGAAGCATCTGTAAAATCTGTTCATATTTTCTTATGACAGTCAAAAATATTTAGCACTTTCCTTTATGCTTTCTCCATAAAAGGGAAGCTGTCTGGCTCTCTTTCCCCTTGGTACATTCCACTCAGCTAATGCAGGTGGCTGGGAGGTTAAACTTGGCCAAAGAAAGCCCTTAGACTTCAGGTGCTCTTTTAAAATGGATATAGCTAAAATCAGTAAAAAAAGAAAAGGAGTCAATTGAAACTCTTTGGTTTAATACAAATTCATTTTGGTTTTCTCCACTAAGAAGAGGCTTAGAAAAACTACACTGGGTATTCCCATAGAGAGACTTACTCTGGTCATCAGTGTAGACTGAGTCTACAGGCAGAAACAGATTAATGCTTAACCTTATGCTACAGAATTTAAAATAAAAAAGTATTTTAAATATTTAAAATGTATCTTGCTGGGGCAAGGTGGCTACCAATTTACTTCGAATTTGTTGTGATATAAAGTAAAATCCATATGAAAAACCATTACATAAAACCAGCGTATTTTTTTTTGTGTGTGTAATTTTTGACAACACTGTGTTGATTTGTATTCTCGGCAATGCAGCTGAGTTTGTTTTGACAAAGGTTTTGTTGAAATCCTGTTAGAGTTTGTTATGGCAAATATAAATTTTTGTTGGACTAGCAAGAGGCAAAGCCTTTCTAAAAGCTTTTTTTTTTTGTTTGCTTGAGTAGTGTTTTTTGGAAAATGAATTTTAGGTCTGTCTGAAGTCTGTGGACATGGTCTGGGATCTTGGGCATTAAATGGCAGTTTCAAGACAAGGGAAAGCTAAACTCTTAAATTGTGGATATTATCAGTTTCCTGATATCAGAACAGTAAGATATGAGATGAAATGCGATGCCTGGTATTTGAGAAGGGCATGAGAGGAGAATCTAGGTTTGTTGATTGCTTTTTTCTTTTTTCTTTTTGAGAACAGTCTATCTTGTCAGGTTTCTCACATATTAAATGGAAGACTTACCACTGCTGAGTTAAAAATGTCTTTTTTCAGAAGTCTGTCTTCAGCTTCGTGCTAAATAGGTGTTAGCTACACCAGTGTTTTAAATAGCTCAACTAAAAATCTCTTCCTTCTTTCTCAATGACTCAGCTTTCAGTCTGGTAAATTTTTTTAAAGGAAAGGAACTAGCAAGAAGTGGTTTCTTATCTGCATCTCATGCAGTGAAGGTGTGGGTTGTTGCTGGCAAGGGTGGTCTCTAATCCCTGGTTTTGCTGGCTCCTGGCAGCTCTAGTGACCCTGGGACCACAAAGGGATCATCCACTGATGCTGTGAATGACTATGACACAAAAAAGGATCTGGGGAAAAAAAGTGAGTGGGAATAGTTTTACATTGGTTCAGCAGAGGTTTGTGCTGTGGTATGGTAGCATCATGAAACTTGCTGCAAGGCAGGAGAGAGAATGTGTGGCTTGGAGCAGGACAGCTTGTTTTGGTAGCACGCTTCTTGTTTCGATACATGAGGTATCTCCTAATAGGAGTCATAAAATCCTTTTGGTTTGAAAAGACCTTTAAGGTCATTGAGTCCAATGGTAAACTTAACACAGCCGCATCCACTGCTAAACTGTGTCTCTAGATGATGCTGCATTTGTACTGGGTGGAAGGCAATCCTGGCAACTTTTTCCGTGCTCTGCTAGAAGGAGAAACTAGTAGAATCTGAATTCTCTTTTCCTTTGCCTGAAAGATGCCATGAGATACTATTCTGGAAATGTTAGTCTTACCGTTTTCACAAACCACCTGCGGAATGTCTCTCAGAGCAGATGTGCTCACAACCAGGAGTTGATGGCCTGCCCAACCTCTCCAATCTGTGGGGTAGGAGAGGATCATGGATGGAGACTGTACTGGGGAAAGTCCAGCATGAGTTCCAGCATGGGAGGGGCTGTTTTCCTCGAGTCCAGCCAAGGTTAGCTACAAATACAGCTCTCCTCTACTGCACCCTTCAATCCACCTCTCATTTGGAGGTCTAAAAAATTCCCCAAAACCTTGGTCTTTCATTAAAAGTAACTGTGAAGTGATCTGGGACTTAGTTTCAAAGTTCAGAGGCAGTGGAAAGTGGCCACTTTTGAAGGGTGATGAAACAGGGCTGTGGGAGTGTACCTAAACTCCAGTCCTGGCTGCACATGAGCCCTCTGTAAGCAGCTCACTGTTTCCAGTTGGAGTAGGAAAGATGCTATGCCAGCTGGCTTGGTCTCCCACCTCTGACATTGATAGGCATCAGGCAACTAAAGAGCTGGCAATAGTTTTGAGGATCGATCCTTCCTTCCCACTTGTGCTGCTGGAATAAGATGTGAGGGCTGTGGACTCTAGGAATGTAACAAATACCTCTAAAGATTTGTCCTTCTGAGGTAATTACATTTAATGTTTTCTTATGCCTTTCTAGTTACATGCATTCCAGTCTGTTTGGATCTTCCCTGAGAGTATGAAGAAGTGGAGAACCCTGAAATGAAATAAGTATGAGAGGAACGTGAACATGTGGGAGGGTGGCAAGGATCTCGCTGACAGCAGACTGAAGATGATGGTAGCACATGTACTTGATGTGAGAGGAGTGTTTTGTTGCATATGTTGATCTTTTGTACCTCAGTCAGTGGCACTTACACCCAAGGGGAAAGCATGATGTTTTTGTAGACCTACTCTGCTTAGCTTGATCTTGCCAGCAGTGTAGTTACAGTGACAGGCTTGTGCTGCTATGGGGTTAAGAGCAGGCAGTGTGTCGCTGTGGGCGATGAACAAACGACATGAGACCTCGTTATAAAAACTGCATCTGACTCCCCTTTATTAAAACAACTGCCCTCCTTTTATATACCTTTTAGAACAGGCCACTCTCATTGGTTAGAAGAGTGCCAGAACTCTTCTTCCCATTGGCCCAAAGCAATGGATAGAGACAAGTCCATCCCACAGAAAAGAATGTAAAACATCACTCTCGTTACAATAACACTTGGGATGTTTATGTCAAGTCTGTGGGAACAAGGTCTTCTGAAACCTAAACACCACGAAGAAACTGAGTTTAGAAACTCAGAAACGTCAGGCGTAGAAAACCAGACTACAGTAGTGTGGCTGTGATCCAGAGGGTTTGTTTGTCAATGAATTAGGAACTCTGTCAGGGAACATATACTAGCAAAGAAAAAATCAATGACTGTAGTAGCAAAGATGGGCTTCTTTTGTGTTGCTGCAAACTTGGTTTTTTTTGACTGGCACAGTTGTGTCTTTCTGCATGCATGTAGGTATTCTGATGGCTGTAGGTAGACCAACAAAATTCTTCTGCGTGTCCTGGGCGAGTCTGTATTTCTCCCTTTCTGCGCAGGAGATGCTTGTTGTGTAACCAGAAAAGGTCAGATGTTTATACCTTGCTAGTTTTGGCACAGTCCCTTTAGTGTCAGTACAGGAGATTGATATCCAACTGTGCAGCACTGTTTAGACATGGTGATCTGACAACAGACAGTGTAAGGGTCTGTACCTGGAGAATTGCTCAGGTGTTGCTCAGTGATTTGTTTCTCCCAAATTTATTGTAACTCTTCACTAAAGTGGATGGAAAACTTAGTGAATTCTTTTCTGCTTTCCTCATGATATGTGTAAATGTGGAAGCAGGCGCTTCCCAGTCTGGTTGGTGGGTAACTATAAGTGCTTCAGCTTTTGAGGCAAAAACCTGTCAAAGATGAGTTAAGCAAGTGTTTTCTTTTATTTTTGCTCCTTTGGGGGAAAAATACATTGCTCATCGCTACAGATAATTCTCTCAATACTGGTGTGAGATCCAGGAATTCACTGCTGGCTCTCTTACACTGTGAGTTCTCAGCTAAGGGCCTTATTTCCCTGCTGCAATTGGAGCCAGGGGTTTAGCCTATTACAGGAAGGGTAATGGGTATAAAAGTCCACCTTCATTTGTTCAAGTGTCATTAAGTTTGGCAGAATCTCAGTTGAAAAGAAAGGATGCATGATCTCTGAACATGCCACTTTCAAATGATCAGATAATTGTCTAGCCTTAGAAAAAGGGGGGGAGTATCGGTGTATAAGAAATTTTAAATCTACTTTTTCACGGTCTGCGTTTCTTTTCAGGCTGAGATAAGAAGCTTCTATCTTGACTGCTGACTTGCCTATACCTAACATATTTCAGTAATGATAACCATGATTTTTAATGCTTTGAGTAGCAGTGGTGCAGAGTATACCTGCTGATCCTGAACTATCAAGCAGTGCTGTCATGATGGGCCACACCATGTGCAGTGGGGTTTTCCATCAGGGACTCCAGTTCTGCTCTGATCTGCTTCTTGACTAAAGCAATTCACATCTCCTGGCTGTGATACAGAAATACTAATAGCATATGGGACTGGATTAAAACTCTTCAGAACTGGGTCATCCTGTAGTTTGAGATAGTGTAAGATAATGTTAGGCTGCTTAATTTTTTTTTTTTTGGTAGCTGAAATGTTATTGGTCTCTGTTCCTAAACTTGTGCATGTGTCCCTACAAAAAGTATGTTATAGTGCTACACTAAGTGTGCATGTTTGCTTGCACATTTCTTAGGATGACCTGTATTTCTAGGGAAGCTAGGGAGAAGAGGAGGCATAAATGCCTAATAATAGCTAGATACTACAAGTTGCATAATATTGAGGGAAACCTAAGGCAGTTTGGGGCTTTCGTGTAATGCGAGCACCATGCAACCAGCTGAACTTGCAGCATGGTGATAGAAAAGGGTTTCATGATCTGTATCTGTAGATCTTGGAGCTTCTGTTTTCTAAAATCCAGGTCTTAGATTTGTTTTCTCATGTGATGTGAGTAAACATCTGATGCTGACTCCTTAAATCCCAGGGTTAATATTAATAAGTTGGGTCTCACTGTTCCTGTATGTGTTATATGTGTATATATGTATAAGTATATATGCCCTGTATGTGGGAATTGTCTGGGTAGGTATCTGTAGTGCTCTAGAAGGCATTCAGTGATCCTGAAAATGTTGTAGGAGACGTGCTGGAATATGCCCGAAACCTGGCTGGTGAAACTTCCTGCTGTGGCTATGCTGACCCACACTGCTAGCTCTGTCTGCATGTATGCGGTCCCAAGGCATCCTGTGGGAACACATTTAGGTTGCAGGTTCACCTGTTTTCCCTGTGGACGAAAAACATGGGTGCAGCTGTGACACAAAGTCAGTGGGATTTGGATTCAGCTTGTTTTAATTCTGTAGTAATCTTGACTTCCTATTTATATTAAAGCCCTAATCCTGGGCTCTGTCCAAAGGTCATTAAAAGTCAGTGGAGACATCCCACTTGTTTCCAGTGAGTGCTGGGACAGGCTGCCTGAAGGGTGCTGGGCGCTGTCTCAGCCAGCTTGAGATGCAGGTGACCTTTGCTCTGTGCAGCTTCTGGAGCCCTTTGGGTAAAGGTGGTGGTGTCTGCTCCAGGCTGAAGGCACAAACACTGAGAAGTTTGGTTGCCTTGAAGCAGCTCTTGCTGTCACTCCTCTGTGCACCTGCACTATGCAGCACATCCACCCACGGAGCTGCCAGTGTAGCTCTCCTTGGGGAAGCAGATACTTCGGCTGGCCACAGTCACTGTCCATGTTGCATAAAGAGAAAAGCATCATAGCGATTATATAAAAAGAGATTATGTAACTGGGTAATTTGGTAATTGCCTCTCTGGTGAATGCTAAGAATAGCTTGTGAATATGCATTTATTTCTATGATAGCCATCTACACTGATGAAGCGCTTGAAAAAGTGGGTGCTGGGCGGTGGCACAGGGTGAAATACTTGTGCCCGCTGTGTGTGTTTGCAGAGACTTTGCAGCTCCGTTGCTGCTGTGGTAAGATACATCAGCTGCTCTTCCCCCTGCCCCACATTGTGGTGTGACTTGCTCCACAGGTGCAGTGAAGATATCCAACTGCTCTTGATAAGCCTGTGTCACCTGTGTATGGCATTCTTATGAGGTTGTGCAAGGTGTAGGCAGAGCAGATGATGGAGGAGGGAACACATGTTGCTTCTGCATTAATTTGGGACATTTTTGGCTTCCCAGAACTATCTGTTTTTCATGCTGAAGTTGCCAGTACCTCTTCCCCCAGACCCCACTCTGAGAAGAATCTGAGAGGTGCTGGACAATTTCCAGGGATCCTGGTGAGGAGCAGGAAGTCTCATTGCCTGCTCTGATACAACTGAGAAGACCATGTGTGCTTCAGTCCCACTCTTGCTTGCATCTCTTTTCATGGATTTATTCCTCTCTTGCAGAAGGGAAGGTGACTCATAAAGAGAAATCAGATGCTGCCAAAGCCAGCAAGAGCTGTCTGATGCTAATTGAAGTCAAGGGAGAAACTGTGGAGGAGATGAGTGCTGTTCCTTGTAGTCTCTTAGTCCTGGGAACACTGTGCAGGGGTCAGCTCAGGATAGCCTGGGAGAAGGAAGGAAGCGAGCAAAAGAAACTCAGTGCCAGTGGTTCATTTGGGAGCATCGGTCACAGCTCTGAAAATGTTCCTGCAGTTTTCAGATCATCTTCTGGAGTTTGGGTGGCTGCTGGATTTTTGTTGTAGGTTATTTTTAATTTTTCTTTTGTGTGGTTTTAATTTGCCTTCCCATTTACTGTCCTGAGGATACAGTTTACCACATTTTCTCATTACTGGATTTACATCTTCAGTACCTTGAGTTGTTTTTTCAGCTCCTCATCTCTTGTTGCCTGAAGCTCAAGCTCTTTAATCTTATCTTCAAGCTGCCACATAATCCTCTCTCCACCTACGGCTTTAACCTGTTTTTTTCTCCTCCTCCCAGCCTTGCTCTGGACTGTTGTTCCACCCTTCTTGGCTTAGGATGGTTTTCTTCTCTTTTCTGCATTACTGATTTAATGATTTGAAATAGTTTCCACTTCCCTGGCTTCTGCGTCCCTGCTTTCTTTTAAAAGTTTTTTCCCTGTTCTTTCCTCTTATTTCTTTTCTATGCTTTCTTCAGTTCCATTTATGATTCAGCCCTGGCACAACAACTTCCCATGTGGATTTTGCTCTCCCATAATTTCTTTAGTTTTTCCTACTTGCAGAAGGAAAGGTTGTACCATCTGCCCTTAAAAGTGCCTTATAAATCCATTTCCCATGTATTGCAGTTACGTGTTGAATGCAGATTAAAAACATATAATTTATAATTATTTTCCCTTCAAAGAAATAGAGATTTCCATCCTGTCCCTTTTACTTGAATGTCTGTTTCCTAGCATGTTTTTTCTCATTTTTGTGTGTTAGACTAAAGATTTGAGAGTTCAGTTTGCAGCTTCACCTAAGAACTCCCTTTGCGAAATGGATGTTTCCTTGTTGCAGTTGGCAGTCTTGTGTACCGACCCCTTCTCCTTGGTATTTATGCCTTCTCCTTTTAGTAGGATATCAACCCTGGAATATGCTGCTGTTGGTGTCAGGATGAGAGTGAGGGGAATGTTTTTAATAAACATATGGTTGTTGTATAATGTAGATGGAAAGTAGGCAGAGGAGACTGCATGTGCAGCACTGTGTAGAGGACAAGGGCACGCACAGGCCATGGATAATATTAAATAATGTTGATGCCATGTAAATTCTCAGATGCTTAATGGACTAAATTTTTCAGTCTCAAATTACACATCTGGAAAAAGATGTGACTAAAGTTGAGAATTTTTGTGCAAAAGCATGTAAGGATGTGTTAGAGCTCTTACGGGAGCTTTTATCATGTGAAAACTTTAATTTGCAACTGTACAGATACATCAAGAATAATCCTATCTGGATCGATAGGCAAGTGTGAAGTAGTGAAAAGAGAAGGAAGCCAAAATTCATGCACTTTGTTAGCTTTTTAAAACCAGTGGAACTGAAATCTCGTTTGCATCAATTTTTATGAAAGGTATGTATGTAAACTCTTGCCTAGGATCAAAAAAAACTTTAATTCTTAGTTTCATGTGGATAAGACGGTTCAAGGTGTGTAAGTATAGTAAAAAAGTTATGAAGGTAATTTTTACTTCTGGTGCAGAGACACCATACTAGATTTTGCTTTACTCTTGTCTGCCTTGCCAGTGTCATGTGCAACATGTATAATCTGATTGACTTTAGCAGCAATGTTGCCTTCCTTGTTCTGAAACCTCCAGATGCAGGCTTTAACCATGTGGGTAGCTAGTCTGTGACAGAAATTCTGAGGTTCATCTGAAGCATACCAGTTGCATTGGATGTGATGGCAGAACTCTAGTGGTAGGAATGGGCTCCATGTTTTCGAATTTGTACTCCAATCCTAATTGGTTATCTGTTCCCTTTGAAGAAAATACTGTAAAGATACTAATTTTGTTATGAAGGTTCAAGTTCAGTTAAATAGATTCAGTTAAAAAGATTTCAAAAAGCAAGTCCAATGGAGGAAAACAATGAGCAGTGTCTGCAAATATCCCTCTGTCTGTAAGTGCCTGATGGAGCCAAATTAATAACTTCAAGAAGTTACCTTTAGAAATGTTCCTGCACCAAGATTTTAAAAAAAGATCTAGAGAGGCTTGAAATCAGGAACCCTTTGTAAAAAATCTTTCATTCAAGCAAGAACGTTGATGAGAAGCAAGGTTATGAAGGGACAATTAGTACTGGGTTTCCTGATACCGCCTGGAGAAAGCTTGGCAGCCTTTTTCTCTGTGGTAGGGATGGGACTTGTAATCTCAATGTCAGTATTTGCAGGTGTTACCTTAGCCCTGCTGGTGACTCCCTGGACATCTCCTTTAAGGTGACTGCCTCCTGTGTGAGGGTTGTAAACACTCAGGTCTTGAGGAAGGGCTGAGGTATTGCTCTCAAGCAATCTGCGGGAACAAATGACTCTTCCAAGGGGACTGAGCTTATGTCTGCTCAGGCTTGACAGATATATCTGGACCTGACTCTCCCTCAGCCTGACAGGTGTTTTTATAGCCATTTGATTGCAGGGATATGCTGCCTTTGTGCTTGTGGCAGGGTTTTAATGGTGAGAGCTGGCAGGGCTGGCATCCTTCTGCTGGGCTGGGTACAGCTCCTGCCTGTCCACTCTTCCTGCACCTGCAGGGGTAGAGGTGCTCACACTCAGATGCTTGTTCCTAGAACATGTGCTGAAAGTGGCAAAACTACATAATATGCCTGGCTTTAGTACCTGGCTCTTCAGCTGCTGAAAAGAATCACTGTTCTTTTCTCATTGAGTGTTTTATGTTGTTCTGGAGGAGAAATTCTTTCTTAATGATGTCCTAGACTTTGATATATGTTCTGTATTTATGGTAACAGCTTTTCCAACTATCCATCTTCCAAATTAGAATAAATCTATTTGTACTGTTATGGTATTTCTTTATGCTTTATTCAAACACAGGTAATCGAATAAAGAACAATTCATGCTGTTACACTTCAGAAATCCTTGCCAGTACTTAGATTTTTATGGGAAACCAGAATTTTGCAGTTGATTGTAATGACAAAAAGTATAGTCATCTGCCCTCTCTCACAGAAGGATTGCATAGTACTTAAGCAATATTAAATATACCATAGCATGTCCTGATCACATCCAGTCCAGTTGTGTAGCCTTGTACAGATGGGTGAGTGGGCAGAAAGTATTGAAAATGTCATGCAGGGTGTTTGTTGCAGAATTAGAAATTTAAGATTTCTAATTCCTGGTTTCCTACTCCAGTTCACTATAAGGCAACAGCTTTGACTTTACTATAAAAATTTTGCAACAAGCCCTTCTTTTTTATGAAGTTATAAACATGGGCATTTTTTTAAAAGTTCCGAGCAAGGTGTCTTGTCAATGGCATGAGTCTCTACAGGCATGTGAGTGGTCTGGATGAAAATATCCTAAATTGGACTCTTCTACATGTGGAATTTTCAAATTGTAACCATAATGTTTATTCAGTGTGTCGTGTCAGTAGTGAATCTGAGATTAATAGATGCCTCCAGATTTTTACCCATAGTCTTTTGATTTATGCATTTGTACATTTACCACTCAGCTGTACTTGTATTGGGATTGTATTCTAGACTTAATGACTTTCTGATGATCTAATTAACCTCAGCCCATTAATGATGCCAGTATTTATTTTTTGTAGAATATGAATTAATGAAAATGTCCACCGTCATCTCACCTCTTTGTATAGCTGACTAAATCTGTTTAACTTACTGTCTTCATAGCTGCACTCTGAAATAGCGCAGGAACTAACTTGTGTGAGGTTTTTTGTTTTCCTTTTTTTTTTTAAATAATTCATTGGATATGCAGTCCTAAGACAGTCTAATATTTTGCTAACTTGACTCAAGGCTGCTGAATAGATTAGGTCAAAATGAAATAATAACACATCGAAACAGTTTCAAACTTTCAAGGTCTGTTTTTGTTTAAGCACTTCCAAAAGCTAGGGAGTTGAAAGTCCAGGTTTACAATGTGTGATGAGAGTGGAACTTCTCTGAAAAGATTGGCATTTGCCCAGGGTATGGGAGGCAAATTTTGTCTCCTTTGTTTCCTCTGAGTCCTGAAAGAGTTCATACCCTAAATGGGGTGTTCTAGAATTGATTTATGTCAATTGTTGACATTATCCCTCTTTTCCACTTGCAAAGGAAATACTAGTGCTAAGTTAGGTGGAAAGCTTCACCATCGCTCAGTGGTTTAGATGCTCTTTGAAGAGAGAGACCCATGTTTGCAGTGTTTATTCCAATTATACCCCTTCAGAGACTGAACATAGAAACTGAAAGACAGAAAAGAGTGAGGTCTATTGGTTGCTCTAAAACAGTGTGGCCTTGTCTTGGGAAGTGCTTACATGGGGAATTTGAGGAATCTGCTTGTGTGTGCTGGGGGAAGAGATAATTCTGTCCTAGCTGCTTTTTTACACAATGTCCCAAAAATTTTGCTACTACCTACTTATTGAGATAGGATGCTGGTGAAAATAGGTCTTTGCTCCTATATTTATGCATTTCATGCAAATGCATAGAATGCATATATATATGCATAATATTGAAAAGAAACACTCCCAGCACAAAACTTTGAGGTTCTGTCTCCTCCTGTTGCCTGAAGTTAAATTTTGTTCACTTCCAGGAGAGCAAGAGAGGCTTGAGTCCTGGGTCTGACATAGGTAAACAGACTTACCATATCCTGGCAGAGCACATTAGCTGGGCTGGGTGGATCTTGACTGCAATTGCTACTGCACTCTTCCCCTTACAACTCTCTGTTCTGCATATGTGTCCTATTGGACACCTAACATGCAAAAAAACCACCAAAGGAATATTTGTGTATTGGTTTTGCTTTAGGAATGCAGGAAGCAGTTTCAGGGTCTGAAAAATACGGTTATGTGCCCAGCTCCCTAATATGAGAGGGTTTCTCAGAAGGTTTCTCTAAAAATTTCATATCAAGCTGGCACTATCTGGAGTTTACCTGCTGCTATATATTTAATTCATATTATGATATATTTAATAAATAGCTCATAAAAATCTGTCTTCCCTCTTTTTTGTATTGAGAGCATCTCATGGCAACGTCCTAAATGTTGCACATCCAGGCAAGGACTGTGGTGATACTGGAGAGATGTATTTCAAATAATCACCATTCCTTTCCAGTAGCTAGGGAGATGGGAAGGTGGTACAGTGGAGGATGCAGAGAGGGCAATGCCCAGTATACCTTTTCAGAACCTTACAGACTGTTCTAAAACAGATCCATGTAACATTTAGACTGAGAGTATTGGCAGTATCTTTTCTAAGCATCAGATTTTTTGCAGGGCTGTTGTATTCCTGACATTGCTGTGCCAGGTCATGGTACCTTCCTCAGCTGCTTCCTGTCTGATAGGGACTAGGTTAGGGAATTCATGCTGACTCTGGTTTTGGTGCTGTCCTTTTCCATTAATTAACATCTTAAAGCAGTCTTAGATACTAATTTCAAATTTTCTTTGTATGAACTGATGAAATGTCCATGGAACTGGAGGTTTACTACATTAAGTGGTGAGTTTATACATTTCTGTCTAAGTCTGTCTTATGTCTGCTGCTCTTATTGGCTTTATTTGGTTTTTTTTTCCTGAATATTTTTAAATAATCAAATGATTTATGTTTTTTCTGGATAGTCCAATTTTCCAGTTTTATGTTTCTGTGGCTGATGACAGGGCTTGTAAATCAGGATTGTTTTAACACTTGCCACCTCTTTTGGTAAGAGAGACCATCCAAGTGTTCTATGCAGTAAAACCAAAAGAAAAGAGATACAGAGTTTTCAAATAAAAGCATGCATATCAGCCTCATCAATCCTTCAGTTCCTTGTACCAATGTGTAGAATTGGCACCTTGGGTTTCTTGTTGCACACTGTGGATTTAAGCTTGAAGGAAACCCTGCATCTTGAGCCTCTGAACACAATTTTATGTGCCTAAATAGTGCTGGATTTTACAGTGTCCCCCAAGAATTCTCTGTTCTGCTGTAAGGCAGTCTCGAAATAAGCTGCCTATATGTGTGCCTTGCAAATAAGCCTCAAACCTGACCTGGAGGGAGTACATCTGTGGGTGGATACACAGCCCAAGCTCCCCACCTCCTCAGAGCTCTGCCCCTCATATGAGGCAGTTGGCAATGGTGATAATGAATCCTGGTGATGGAGATGACTTTGTTGCAGAAGAACCCAGTTTTAACTGTTGTTAGAAAAAAAAAAATCACTTCTTTAGGGCTTATGTTAGAAATAATCACTTTCCTCATTTATGACTTCATATATTTGAAGATATTTTTCCATCCAGTATGTTTTTGTAATCTACTATACTCTGTTAGGAAGCAGTATAAAAGTACAGCCTCATGGCTAAAGACAGTGACACTTAGGAAAGTGGGGTTCTGATATTGGCTCTGCTGTTAGGCACAGGCACATTTCTTTGTGATTTTTGTCCCATATTCTTTTAGTTTAAGAAATTATAACTTCTATTCATAGCTAGTCTTGGAAGCTGTGGATCAAAGCCACAGATTAAAAGCCATAGGAAAAACAGATAGGTCTCAATAGATTTAATTGAGCAGATCCTACCATTGACAGAGGTGAGGAAGAGGGATCTCTGATATCCTTTTACTGAGTACTAAGGGTCATGACCAAGTACTACAGAATACTTTCTTGCCATGTAACATGTTGGTTCTCACATCAAACAATGCTCTGATTATGGGCTGGGGATCCTCTTTCAGTTCGTACTGTTTCATAGTTAGGAGGGGATTTTGTAGCTAATGAACTTAAAGCTTTTTATAAAACCTTGTTTGTAAAAAAGTAAAAAGATCTGGCTATCAGTTTCATTCCCTCTATTGAGAAAGATTAAGTTCTGGGATTCTTTTTTCCACTTTGTTTAACGGCCTTGATCACATCTACTTTCCTCTTGGCCTGAAAATCCTTAGGCAGTGTTTGACTTGTTGTACAGTTGGCATTGTACCTGAAGGAGCCACAGGCATTGCCATTGCGTAGTGTTAAATTCTACTCTATCATTTGCCAGAGTTGGGTTATCCTGTTCCTTCTGCACCTTGATTCTGGAACCTGTGTACATAATTTTGCAAGAAATAAGTAAGTTCTGTTTAAATCCATGCAGCTTTGATCTGAGATTTGTCTTTGAATGAATTGCAACTCCAAGCAAAGTTCACTCACAGTGTTACCTAGAAATGATGGATTCACCATGGTTTTCCAGATTCTTGCCCAAGTTTGTCAGCAAATGTTATAAATGAGAAATATATTCCAAAGGTTTTTATTTGTCTGAAAGCCACAAAAAGTATTTTGTGTTTTATGCCATGGTTCAACCCTAGCTGGCAACTAAACGCCACACTGCTGCTTGCTCACCCTCTCCTGGTGGGTTGGGGAAGAAAATCAGAAGCGTAAAAGCTAGTAAAGTCCTGGGTTGAGATAGCTTAATGGGGAAAGCAAAGCAAGGAATTTATTCACTGTTTCCCCTGGACAAGCAGGTGTTTAGCCATCCCCAGGCTCCATTACATGTAACAGTTACTTGGGAAAACAAGTGCCATCACTCTGAATATCTTCCCTGTTGCTCTGAGATTCAAAACTTTCTGATTTGTTTTCGTACTTTCCCATGAATTTTAAGATAAACAAGGATCGTGTTTGCATTCCTTTGTGAAAAGATATCACCTGATGGACTTCTCAAGTGACCAGTGGGATGGAGAAGTGTTAACTTCTCTGTCTAATCTCTGGTCACTGTCCAGAAACTTACAATAATAACAATAAACTAGAGAGTTCTTTTCTCTTCTTCTCAGCCTGAACACCTGTTGTGTGTGTTACTGTGTTCCCTCTCTGCATCACAGTAACACTTCCCTTTCTCCTTCTTCCCACACCTGATATTCTGAGCATGTCACCGTATAGTATGGAATATGCCTTTGGTCACTTGAAGACAGCTGTCCTGACTGTGTCCCTTCTTGTGCATCCCCAGGTCCTCCCTGGTGAGACACTGTGAGGCACAGAAAAGGCTCTTGGCTCTGTACAAGCACTGCTCAGCAATAACTAAAATATTCCTGTGTTATCAACAGTGTTTTCACCCATATCCCAAACATAGCCCCATACTAGGTACTGTGAATGAAATGAATGCTACCCCAGCCAAAATTGGTACATTCTGTACTGCTATTTTCATCCCATTTATGTCATGCTTACATCCCACACTGTCCAATACATGCTGATTAACCCACACCACCCTTCACCCACATCCTATGGTATAATGTGTAGATATCATTCCCTTAGTCAGTGAACATTGGGTTATTTAGCCCATGACTTAGAGGTTCCATCTTTTATGGGGTGCACTCATGACAGGAGATATAGTGTGGAGTTATTTGCGTGGAGTTAATTGGACACCACAGCCAGTTCAGGTCAGGCCACTGCTGCCCTTGCACTGCTTCTTGTCAGGCCTGTCCTCTGTTGGTTCAATTGGTTTCTGCTGTAGTAATTTCCATAACATGCAACTCAAATCCTGGGTTACGACAATTTAAAAGTGTTTCCATTACAATCTCCACCCCTTGTCCCTTTGGACCAGACCTTAGGGTTTAATAGTGCAATGAACTTGACCCTGCTGCAGCTTGGATTTATCCACAGACTGCAATTCCTTAGGGTTGTACTTGGCTCTAAGTGGAGCCTTATCTATGAGCCACAGTTTCTTCAGTCACCTGCTGTGGTGTGGACTTTTCCATGGGCAGATTTTGCTTTGGATCTCAAAGCTATCCATGCACCTATTCCAGCATGACCTTTTATCCATTGGCCACAATCCCTTCAGAGGTAGACCTGCTGCAGTATAGACATAAACGTGGCCACAGTACCTGCTCTGGCATGGGCTTATCTGCAGCCACAGGCACTCTGGAGTGTTCTGCTCCCATGTGGACCCATCCACAGGTGACAGTCCCTTTGACTTGAGTTCACTCTGGAATTCCAGCCTGTCAAGCACAGCAGTGATGTTCTGGTCACTTGGAAGCCCAGGTGCATCACCATGGCTGTTATCAAAATGTTCCCAGGCACAACAGAGTAAAGTGATAAGCAGCACAGTGGTACAGGAAGCAGTGAAAGCAAAAAGCAGCCAGTAAACCAGACAATGACATACAGTAAGACAAGCAAGCCTTGCAGGCACAGGGCCCTCCTGATTAATAGCCAAACAGCAATAACAGCTGTAAATTCTATCTAGCCCTTCCAGTCTAACCGGTTGTTATCTCCAAATGTTCAAACCCCAGGCTGGCTCCCAAAAGGGATGACTGGGGTTTAACTCCAGCCAGCAACATGGCACCACACAGCCTCTTTGTCACTCTCACCCAGTGGAATGGTGAAGGGAATCAGAGTGGTAGAAGTTAGAAAGAAGCATGGGTTGAGATAAAAACAGTTAAACCAAAGGTTGCACACACAAACAGTAAAATGAGGAATACATTCACCACTTCCCGTGGGCTGGCAGGTGTTCAGCCATCCCCAGGAAATCAGGGCTCCATCACACAGAGTGGTTACTTGGAGAGGCAACTGTTATCACTCTGAATATTCCTTTTTCCTTCTTCCCCCGGCTTTATATGCTCACCATGACACCGTATGATATGGAATATTCCTTTGGACAGTTAGGATCTGCTGTCCTGATTGTATCTTCCCCACTTTTATGCACTCCCAGCTGCCTTCACAGGCATGGTTGTACAAGAAGCAGAAAAGGCCTTGAGGCTATGTAAGCACAACTCAGCAATAACTAAAGTATCCCTGTGTTATCAACACCGTTTCCAACACAAATCCAAGCTAGCTACTGTAAAAAAGGTTAGCTCTAACCCAGCCAAACTCAGCACATTTCATCATGATGCTTTCATGAAAAGCATCCTCAGTAAGCTACCATACAGACCCATCCATATGGTATGCTGCTCTTTGGGAGGTGTTGGTCAAAATGGAACACCTTTTGAAATCCTCCTCTAGCCAGTTATCAGACCATAAAGTTCAGTGGGACATTTGCAAGCATGAGAGGAGATGCTGTTCCTTCTTGTCATGGTTTTATGTTTAATTGGATGGTCTGTGTCTTGCAGGCATAAGATGATCTTTGTGGTGGTTTATGGTTTTATATATATGCAGAATAATGGTGTTTGTATTCTTGGCTGCAGCTATACAGAGGAAATTTGAATATTTAATGGTGTATTGAATACTGCATAACTTTTCCATGTATGTACTTGGAGAAGGTATTTTGATGGATTGGTTGGTTTACTTCTTAATCTCTGTAGGGTCAGAGATCATGTGTCTGAAATATTTTATACATCTTGTGTAGGATTTAGGTAATTAATTTCATGCTTGCTCCAGATGTGGTGGTGGTTAAAACTCAATTAAGTGATTATACAGAACTATGAATATTTCATTTATTTAATATGAAATAGGAAAAAAATATATTGCTGCCATGCTGGTTTTATTTTAAAAGATTTTGTCAAGATTAGCAAGACTGAAAATCTCCTTAGTGTCCTGAATTTATTCTGCTGAAAGAATGCAAGTATTTCTTTGAGGACTTTAAAAAATGGGTTCTGTTGTCCTCCTTTATAAGGATGTTTCTTCTTGCAACTTTGTAAAAGCTTTTACCTTGTTCACCCTCAGTTACAGACCAAAATAATAATACAATCAAAATGGTTGTTCTGTTCATGCCATTTATTAATTGAGTTCTTGGTAATTGTGTATTCAGAAATATGAGTGTCTGCAAGACTGAAAGAAATCAGATGGGTGAGACAAGTGTCTGTCTGTGTCTGTATTCTGTCTCAGGTGGTGGCAGGTGCTGTGCCAGGAGGGGCCACAAGATTGCCCACTGTCTGAGGTCCATTCCTTTCATGCCTACCCAGTGGAGGACCACTTGGATCAGAGATATTACAGTGTAGCTCCCTTTTTTTGGGTTTAATTACTGGTTTGGATCTGTCCTCTGTGGATTTGTCTAGTTCCTTTTGAATCTGTCATCTTCTGCAGTTTCCTGCAGCAGCAGATTTCAGATTTGGTCTGTATGCTGTGTAAAAAAGTACTTCTTAAATGAATTTCCTGCTAGGAAAAGGGACACTCATTGAGGCTATTGTTACAGGGCTTGGTAAATAATAGTTCTGTACTTGGCCTCATTCAGCTGTGCATTCAACCTTGTTCTTCCCTCATCACCCAGGCATCTGTTTTCTGAGTTGAAGACTCCCAAACCTTTTAAACCCTTTTGAAAGGCAGCTACTTCATCTGATTATTCATTGTAGTTTTGCCTCCCTGTACATCTGATTTCTAGCTACAAGCACTTCTTGGAAAGCAGAAATAAGGACTTAGAGGTGCACTTTAAAATAGGGGAGAAATTGGTCACTGGTATGTGCTGAAAATTTGGGATTCACCTCCTGTATGGAAAAGAAAGCTCAAGGTGATCTTTAAAATACAGCTGATTTTAATTTCTAAGCTTTTAAGGAACTGTAAAAAGTAACTAATTGGTTTGAGTTGAATTCCAATAGTGTTACTGACTTTTAGTTGTCCTTATTCTGCAAGGTGTAATAAGTGGAGTAAAGTACTTTTCCACCCAATGCTAAAGAGCATGAAACCTACAGAAAAGCATGTATTGACTCATGCCTCCTGAAGCTTCACTGCTTTTGACAGGGCTGGCTAAGAGGGAAGTTACTATGTCCTCTCCTCCTGTGAGAGAAACTAGTCTAGTTGAATTTTTGAAATTCGGTGCTTAAAGGCTTGCTGGAGTGTACCTGCAGGAGGAGATGGACAAATTTTAGCCTGAAGGAGTATGGATAAGTGCAGCTGTCAGAGGACAGTTAGAGTACGTGTCCTGCTTCTGCAGCCAACACTCATCTCTCTTCTACAGCATGAGCATAAAGGCTGCTCATTATCACAACTGGCTCTTTAGAGCTGTATTACATAATGGAAGTTTTATTATGTGGTTTGTAGCTATTATTTAGGATTAAGTTTTGTT
This sequence comes from Sitta carolinensis, assembly GCA_032173965.1. Lineage (NCBI taxonomy): Eukaryota > Metazoa > Chordata > Aves > Passeriformes > Sittidae > Sitta > Sitta carolinensis. Next base: position 52,414,499 of record CM063284.1, on the reverse strand, counting down.
TCATATAGCTGTCCTGCCACTGCTGTGACAGTGTCTTTCAGTGGTGTACCAAACAGCATGGCCAATATCTGTTCTGGGTCCTTTTCCAGTGAGCCGAGTAGTTTTTCATATAAGAGGCTCAGTTTTGTATCCTATGAAACTTTCTTGTAGACAAAGGAGAGAAAGAAGAATTTGTTCTGTTATGTTTGAGGTGGGGAGGGTGTGTGGGAGTTTGGGGGGAGTCAGGATGGGATGTTGGTCTTTTCTGTCATTTAGCCCCTGTATTATTGAGGCAATGCAATTTGATGCTTGGTGCCTGGTGGATTTTCTGAGCCACTGATGCCTTTATGGTGTATCACAAACATCTGTTATAGTGCCACAGCTGGGCTGAGAGATGGCAAAGGTGCCTATGCCAAGACATAGGCCACAAGATGAAGTTGGGAATTCCAGGCTGTTGGGATCTCTTAATTGTGCTTTGCCCTCGAAATGGTAGGCAAATTTGACCACTTGTGGATGTATATGAAGAGTCAGAGATTAATGGAAAATCTTCGAAACACATTATACTCTGTGTTTTGCCTTCCTTATCTAACCCTGTCATCACAGTAGTCCCACTGCAGTGACAGTGGTGAGATGCAGGGGGAACTGAAAATTGTCTGCATATTGTTAGCATTCATATCCATGTAATTTTCATCCATTTCAATATGGCTCATAATAAATGAAGAAAATTGATCCTTTTGAACATTAGTTTGGTTGTCTGGACTCAAACTGATGGTGAAGGAGCTAGTTTAAAAGGTTTGTTCTGTATTGTAGCAGTCCAGTTACAGAGTTGAACTGTTAACAACTAATGCCTGAATGTGTCTTACATTAAATACTGCAAATCAAAGTTCAGCTACTAGGGATCTTACCTGGTGGGTTGGTTGCTTTATTTTTCAGGTCAGCTCCAGGTGCGGGCCTATAGTAGCTGTAAATTTGTTCATCAACATAGAGGTTTTTTGATAAATCATATGCCCATGATTTTAATGTTACTCATGGAAGTCCTCAAAGACTTTGGGTGCTGCTTTCTCAGAGATATGTTGCTTCTCTGATTTGCCCATTCTTTTTCAATTCAAATGCATGCAGTCTGGTTCACATAGGCCTTTGTACATTTTAGTGTTCCTACATTTTGCTGATGTATAGCTAGTCATATTTTTTCTTAAGATGGGCAGTTTTAAGCACATCTGATACTTAGAGTTAGTGATGTGTGCTTTCTGTGTCGTGTAAGTGAAGAGTGGTTTAATGCTGTTCATTAGACCTGAGCTAGTTAAATGAATGGCATGGGAAATTTAAGCTTACTCTTTCTGTTTTCTTGTAAATTGAAAATAGTATTACACCACCAACCCTCTTCTTGGTTCCTAGGTCTCTTCAAAATTTTATACAAATTCAAGAATTGTCAACTTGATAGAGCTTAAAAGGAGAGGAGTAATTATTATTTGACAGCCTAATGCTAAAATAAAGTTCTATTTATGTGAGGCCAGAAAATCAACTAGCAAACTTGTCAGTGTAGACAGAATGTAAAAAAAAAAATTAAAAAAATTAAAAATAAAATTTGCTGTTCTTGTAGGAATGTGTGAGCAGTGACTTGTTGAGAATGAAACCCCAGATAAAAATATCTGTAGGCTTATAAGGTGTATGCAGTTACTGTGGGTACGTGGTATTTCTTGACTCTACACTCCAAGGAAGACTTACAGAGACACAGGGGTGTGAACAGTAATGTTTTGTTTGGTTGTTCGCAAAAGAAACTGGTATAAAATTCCTTGATACATCTGATGGTTTCCCTGATGTTCATGATAATGCAAGATGGTCTTGCTTTGCTCCTGCTTGGATGAAAACATAAATAGGTAGTCAGAATAAGACTTTTGCATCTGTGTACTATCGTCCTGCTCCTTGTGTTTTCTTCCTGAAATCCAACCTGGCCTTCAAATAAATCTGTGAAATTCTTGATATGCCTCCTTTGTCCTGCCTTTATCCCAAACATTGGGAAAGACTTTCAGTAAACACCTGCACTTTCCTCCCTTGTTTACCTGCAGGTCCTGCCATGGACTCTATGCCGTGAATGCAAAATGTGGCAGCAGTTAAGTGGCTGTATCAAGACCAGTTGCTGTCAGGACAAGAAATATTGCTTCATTGTTTGTGTTTACTCTCTCTTTGCATCTTGCTTTCTGTTGTGTCTTTTGTTTTATATTTTGATAGTCCCTGTTCCCTTTTTGTCTTGTGATTGTGCAGCCATATCCTGGTTCCTGATACGGGCTTCTGGATTCAGCCAATGGTAAGTAAATGTGCAACAGCTGTCATCCTGGCATACTTTCTGACAAACTCTACTTCTGGTGAATTTATTTCTCTCTCTCTCTTTTTTTTTTGTGTTGCTAAGTACAGCAAGCAGCTGTCTACCAGCAGAAACTCTGGAGAACCAACTTTCCCACTATTGTTTTTTTCCTTCAGTCCATATGGATTTCTCCTTTAGAGTGAGGGGCATATGTACTTTGCCTGCTCAGTTGTTTAACACACCATTGAACCATTGTTTCCTTTTCTGTCCTGAACTCATGATGAAGAAACCTAAATAATTATAAAAGCTTTAGTATCAATTTAATTTCATTTTAATCGACCAATAAAAGCAACCAGTGTGCAAGCTGCTGGCTCCAGTGTTCCTGCATAAACCATTAGCAAAACAATATTACTGTCTCTTGACAAAGGAAAATGGCAGTGACAAATCCAAGAATTCGCTCTGAAAAGAAGTCAACCAAGTGCCAGTGAATCTAGAGACCCACTCATGCACACTGGCTGCTGTGAGCTCTTTGTTTGAAGCTGAGAAGTCGGCACTTTCTTATAATTTGTGTAATATTTTGGCTTTGTCTTCTGTATATATCCTTTGCAGTGTTTCCAGCAATGCTGGCAGCTGCCTAAGCACCAGAGGAGCTTTCTCAGTTAGCTTGCATGCACAAAGATCTGATGGGTACATTTTATGCGTGAGACTGGCTCATCTGGATGCCTCCTATGTCCTCACCCTGCAATGGTAGCAGATTATGTTTTTGCAGCACTATACCTTGTGTACCAGGTACAGTGTATTGGCTCTGAAGAGCAGGAGTCTGCCCACAGGGCCCAAGGGATCCTCAGGATGTCTCTGCTATGATGCCCATGGTTACCTCACTGGTCATGGGAGGTGGGAAAAGGAGCATCTGATGGAACCCAACACATGGAGCCTTCTGTACTGAGCAGCAACAAAAATCCTGTGAGTCTTCTATTTACCTAAGGTTTCTTAAGCGTGCCTTGAAGGATGCCTATACAGTTGTTGTACTCTGTATTTCAAAGTGTGCAGAAACTGTAAAACTACCTACCAACTCTCAAAAGATATAAACTAGTACCATCTGTTTATATATTATCCTCTAATGTTTTGCTGTGTCAGGTTTTGCACTGCTCGCTTTTGGGTACCTGCATGGGAAGACTGTTGTCTGGTTTCAGACATGGCTGCCTATTAGGATGGCTGTACCCTGTTAATTTCCATTGAATGATAAACACTCACAGATGGGCAGGTCAGAAGACCTCTGCTCTGCTAGCACACTTTTTCTGGGTGCTTTAGGTTTGGGCTTTGCCTGAGACCTCTGCAAAAGCAATACAGGATTCTGAGAACTTTGGTCCCCTCTTTGTGGTCTCTTCCTTTCCTTCTTTTTAATTTTACTTGCTGAATTTAAAGGTGTCATGATCATTCTTTTCCTGGAAAAGCTCTCAGCACTCCAAACTTTCCTAAGATGTACACTGAGCTCCCCAGAATGTCTGGTCAACTGAAGCAATTTTAAAATGTAATATTGGCTAGAACAAGACAGATGCTGGAAGAGGGATGTAGATGACCTCAGGGACACAGCGAGAGGATAGGAGAGAGGATTAAATTTTCCTAAAACAGAGCTCAGGAAAGATTAATACCTCTCTGTTATGTGCTATGTTCTGGTAGTTGTGCATTAAGTCTGATAAGGGAACTGAGGCTTCTTTCTGTGCCCCTATGACCCAGAGAAGCATTTAATAAGTTCATATGGAGTTTTCCTTTTCATCTCTTTGCTTTTGCAGAAGTGGGTGAACAGCACAGCATCCATCACCTTTCCTGCTTGTCCAGATCTTGTTTCTCTCTTAGGATTTGTTTCACTGTCCCTGCAGCACATCTCCCAGTCATATAGATGGATGTGGTTGCATATATGCATTTTAAAAATTTAATTATTCTTTGATTCATTTGTGTTCATCAGTGTCATTGGCAGCAATCTGAGAGTTCACAATCTGGTGTGCTGGGTCATGTGTTTCTCTTCTTGCTTCTTTTGACACATCTTTGTCTTTCTTAAAACCATTATTCTTTGAAGAATGTCCTGTTGTTTCCAGTCTCCTGGTATCTGTTCTGGTTTAAAGCAGGTGTATCTAACCCATTAAGAATGCCTTTACTGTAATAGCTAGACTTAAATTTGCAGAGCTGATCTGAAATAGAACAAGAATTTCCAAATTATCATCCTTAGTCTCTTGGTGGATTGTGGATTTGTTATTTTTAGTAATCTTTGCCATTTAGTTGTCAGCCTCACATTGGTGATCTTCCTTTTCACCGCCAAGATCAGCTGCTAGAGTCAAGGGATTATGATTGCTTTAACGAATGAGCAGGGAGCTTTGTAGTCTGATGGTTGCAGACAAAAACGTTTGATATTTCATTCTCTTTGAACAGAGTTACAGAAAGTCAACACAAAAACATGTAAAGGATTTCAAAATTATATGACTGCATAGCCCTGCTGATTTCAGTTTCAAAGTGAAGAATTTCTCCTGATGATGTTTTCTTCATTTTTGTTTAAATGGGCGCTGTACTGTTCTAAGAGCAGTCCATGTGGATGTACCTGGAATAAGTAATTAAGTCATCTCACAGATTTGATTCTGGATGTAAGGTTTCATATTGGCTTTTCCCCTGCAAAATATTCAGTGAGGCCTATTTTCTTTACTTTTTTTTTCCCTACCACTTCTGCTGCTACTTGAAAGAAAACACAGTTAGCCCTTTAGTATAGTTACCTGGTTATGTAATTGCAAGCCCTAAAATCTCCCTGAAAGCTTCTGGTTGGACTAGGCTTGAAGTGTGAAGAACATCCTCTGGTCCCTAAGTTTCCAAACTGTCATACAAGCACTACTTTTGCATGTTCATATTGGTGTAATGCCAGCTAAGTTCTTCCAAAGCCTCTGTATTAAGTGGTTTGTTAGAGCTCAGCAATGAAGAAGTTTTGTTTTACTCATTTGTCACATCACCTTTTTGTTGCAGTGTGTGCACAAGCACTGCTGTGATACCAGCTGTGTGATTCTCTGGAGGTTTCCTCAGTTTCCCTTTCCCTAAATTTATCTAGTTTTGCAATTTCTCTGTGGCCAATTGTGGCTGACTCCGTTGATAGCTTTACGACTAGATTTAAAAGCTGAATAAAATCACTTCCCTGATCTAGTTTCTTTCTTATAGAGAAAATGAAATATTTTTAGGAAGTTAGGAAGCTGATACCTTCTCAGAGAATAAACAGTGAATGATCCCTATCAGGGACCCCTGAGCAGCAGCCACTCCTGCTTCAAACAATGAAGGCTCTGTCTTTTATCACTGAGGCCATATCCTGGCAGGTCTGACCTCTAACTGCGCCTTTATGCATGGGAATGAGGCAAATGTAGTGCAACAAGGATGGAAACTCTGTATTTCCAGGAATAATCAACTGTTTCCCAATTGCCTTGTCACTTCTGAGCCTTTGAATTTTACTCTATATAAAAGTCTTAATTTTTTTTTTTGTACTTTGTTGCTCCTTATGGCTGTTGTGTGTGAATTTACAGGCATTGTCTCTGCTAATTCTGCTCAGTCTGGTTTGTGTGTGTGTATGCATGAGAAGATGCTTAGCAACTGAAGGCAGAACTTCAAGAGGTGTAACTAAGAAAACATTCTGCTGCATCTGACTTCAGTGTTTAAAAAGTGGGTTTAGTATTTAGGTTTCCCCTTGCCAGGCTTAAGAGGCATGTTTTGTTTCATTTCTTTTTTTTCTACAAATACCAAGTACTTTATTGTTTTGTTCTGTATGATATTTGGGAAATCCACCCATCCAGACTATAGACAAGTTGGTTTATTCAGGGAGATAAGTGAGCAAAACCTTCCTGTGTAAATCATTTTGCACCAGAAACACCCCATACTTGAAATAGAAAAATCAGCTCTTCAGCTGTAAAAATGCTCTCCAGTTCATGAATTTTTATTAGGCACACGTTTTTCCTGCTAAGCATGCTAGTAAATCTGCAAGCCTGCTCTATCCAGCTGAGGAGTCAACTAATAGCATTAAATGAGAAACAAAAAGCTGGAGAAAATGTTTGGTGTGGACATCCAGTGGTTTATGTCATGTTGTCCTCCTTCAATTTCTCTACTTGCTGTAGTTGTTGACTTGCCTTTGGCATTCACATGAACTAAAATATCTGCCTGCTGCTCAGATAGCTTTGTGCCAGGACTGAAACTGGAGCATATTGTTCCATCATTAAATGGAGTTGAATGCTTTGGAAATTAACAACAGCTGCAAGTTCTTCAGCTATTTTTATTTGTACTGTGGTTCTAATTTTTCTAGTGTGTTTGTGCTGAAGTCAGAAGAGGAAAGGAAAATAGATCCCCCAAGAGGCTGATTTTTTGTTTTAAATTAAAAAAAGGCCTTGCCTAACAAAAGCATCCATAAAACAAATAATACCAAGGGTTGCCTAGCAGTTTACTTGGTGTTGCTTGGGCCCCTTAGTGTGGTTGCTGCTATGAATTTCTGAGGACTTTAGTGGCACCTTAGTGCATAGTGAGGTAATTGGCACTTTCTGCAGTCAGCCCTCCCCTTTAAAAGTCCTGCTGTTAATAGCATCTGTCTTAGCCTTTTTAAAGATTACTGGCAGCAAACAATTTTCCATTTTATTTGTGTTTTATGCTCCTAGTCAGAGATATAAGCCTCAATCCCCAACAGCCACTCAGTTTCGTGGTCTTTGGATGAGGCACTAAAGTCATGGTAGGAAAGCTTTAGAGCATGATTGTTAAACAGGATTTCTTAAGTATCCTTCAAGTGGCTTGAATTTCTTCCCGTAAGTCTCATGATCATGTGTCAGGAATGACAGGGCAGAGCCTTGTCCTTTCTGAAAGTTCAAGAAGATGCTCCTTAGATCAGCTGTAGGAACCAGTTTTAAGGGCATTGTTTCTTTATTTGAAAAGCAATTTAGCAAGAATGTATTTTTTTCCCTTTAACTGAAGAGATAGGTGGTCCATCCAGTTCTTTGATCTGGTTTTGTGACCTAACTCATGACCAGAGAGAGATCTTTTCATTGGGCTGGACATCATTTTAGAAAACTAAATACCACTATGGGAATTTATAGGCATTCTTTTAAAAGTGTTGACTGTGAGTTGGTATATTTCTGGATTTGAGTGGAAATGAATAAAGGTGATGGTTTGCTATTCATAAGCAGTAACTTAAAATTTTAGGGAGAGCTAAACCTGTTCCCTCTAACACGGATGCTGTTTGAGTAGTAAGAAGAGTCTTCTTTGTATATGAAGCCCTATTGTTATATTTGAAGGACTAAGCCTTTATTCAGGATCTGGTATCCGATTTGGGAGCCTCTAAACTGTGAAAATTTCTGCTACTTTAGATGAATGTGGCATTATTGACATGGGTTAGCACCCTTGTATTTAAGCTATTAGAATTTTTTGTCTTCTCATTGAAAAAGAACAAATGCAAAATCATAGCAAGCATGACCCAAAGGCAAGCACCCTCTCAATGGTGAGATGCCAGGATTTTCCTTTCCCAAATTAGGGGCTAAGCACACTACACAAAAAAGGATTTAGTTTTTTGCCTTGCACTGTGGGTAGATGAAAAAAAAAAAGATTTCTGCCCTGGGCTCATATGAGGAGCTGTAGCTATTTCATAGTGTCATGCTTTGTGTCAGAAAGGGCTCAAGGTACAGTACTTGGTTGTAAGTGAAAAACTGGAATTGCTGCCTAGCATGGAGGAGAGTTGTACCAGGTATATGTAGTAAAAAAATGACAAAGCCAGTGAAGTTGTCCCTTCATCTGTGCCTTGGCAAGATGCTGTCATTCCTATATAGTGGCCAGTAATTTAAGAGACAAACTCTGTGATTTCTTTGGCTGCCACGCTGTTGGTTTCTGTCCTATGAAGCCTATTGGGAAACATGCTGGGAAGAAGGCTTGACTGTGGCTTGGTGAGTGCCTCTTTTTCCAGTTAGCCCTAGGTTTTATTACACTTCATATTTTACTGGTTTTCTTGGGCATGTCATTGTGTTCCTCGCTTCTCTGACCTGCTGCTCCTTTCTCCTTCCTTCCTTCCTTCCTTCCTTCCTTCCTTCCTTCCTTCCTTCCTTCCTTCCTTCCTTCCTTCCTTCCTCCTTCTTCCTTCCTTCTTCACCTTCCTTCCGACCTTCCTTCCGTCACTTCCTTCCCACTTCCTTCCCCTTCCTTCCCTTCCTTCCTCCTTCCTTCCACCTTCCTTCCTCCTTCCTCCCTTCCTTCCTTCCTTCCTTCCCCTTCCTTCCTCACATTCCTTCCTTCCTTCCTTCCGACTTCCTTCCTTCCCCTTCCTTCCGCACTTCCTTCCTTCCTTCCTTCCTTCCTTCCTTCCTTCCTTCCTTCTTCCTTCCTTCCTTCGACACTTCCTTCCTTCTCCTTCCTTCCGACACTTCCTTCCTTGACACTTCCTTCCGACACTTCCTTCCGACACTTCCTTCCGTTCCTACCTTCCTTCCGACACTTCCTTTCCTTCCTCCTTCCGACACTTCCTTCCTTCCTTCTCCGACACTTCCTTCCGACACTTCCTTCCGACATCTTCCTTCCTTCCTTCCTTCCTTCCTTCCTTCCTCCTTCCTTCCTTCCTTCCTTTCTCCTTTCCTTCCTTCCTTCCTTTCCTTCCTTCCTTCCTTCCTTCACTTCCACACTATCCTTCCGACACTTCCTTCCGACACTTCCTTCCGACACTTCCTTCTCGACACTTCCATTCCTTCCGACACTTCCTCCTTCCGACATTCCTTCCTTCCTTCCTTCTCCACCTCCTTCCTTCCTTCCCTTCTTCCGACACTCCTTCGACACTTCTCCTTCCTTCCACACTTCCTTCCTTCCTTCCGACACTTCCTTCCTTCGCCTTCCTTCCGACACTTCTTCGACCCTTCCTTCCTTCCGACACTTCCTTTCGACACTTCCTTCTACACTTCCTTCCTTTCCTTCGACTCTTCGTTCCTTCCTCGACATTTCCTTCCGACACTTTCCTTCCTTCCACACTTCCTCCTTCCTTCCTCCTTCCTTCCCACCTTCTTCCGCACTTCCTTCCTTCCTTCTTCTTCCTTCCTTCTCTTCCTTCCTTCCGCACTCTCGACATTCCTTCCACACTTTCTCCACCCTTTCTTCCTTCCTTCCTTCTTCCTTCCGCCTTCCTTCCTCCTCTTCCTCCTTCCTCCTTTCCTCCTTCCTTCCGACCTTCCTTCCGACACTTCCTTCCATTCCTTCGACACCTTCCTTCCCCTTCTTCCCCTCCTTCTTCCCCTCCTTCCTTCCTCTTTCTTCCTCCTTCCTTCTCCTTCCTTCCTTCCTTCCCATCCTTCCTTCCTTCCTTCCTTCCCTCCTTCCTTCGACACTCCTTCCCTTCCTTCTCCTTCCTTCCTCCCTTCCTCCACACTTCTTCCTTCCCACTCCTTCTCTTCCGACCTCTCCTTCCTTTCCTTCCCTTCCCACTTCCTCCTCCAACCCTCTTCCGACACTTCTCCGCACTTCCTCCACACTCTCCTCCTTCCCCACCTCTCCTTCCTTCTCCTTCTTCCACCTTTTCCTTCCCACACTTCCTCCTTCCCCTTCCTTCCACCTTCCTTCCTTCCCCTTCCCTTCCTTCCTTCCTCCTTCCTTCCTTCCTTCCTCCTCCTTCCTCCTTCCTTCCTTCCTCCTTCCTTCCTTCTTCCCTTCCTTCCACCTTTCCTCCCTTCCACACTTCCTTCCGACCTTCCTTCCTCCTCTTCTCCTCCTCTTCCTTCCTTCCTCCTTCTTCTCCTTCCTTCCTTCTCCTTCTTCCGCCTTCCTTCCCTTCCTTCCTTCCTTCTCCGACCTTCTCCTTCCTCCACTTTCCTTCCGACACTTCCTCCCGACACTTCCTCCTCCTTCCCCTTCCTCACACTTCTTCCTTCCTTCTTCTTCTTCCTTCCTTCCTTCCCCTTCCTCCTTCCGACACTTCCTCCCTCTTCCTCTCCTTCCTCCTTCCTCCTTCTTCCTCCTTCCTTCCTCCTTCTTCCTCTTCCTTCCTTCCTTCCTCCTTCCTTCCTTTTCCTTCCGCACTTCCTTCGACTCTTCCCTTCCTTCCGACACTTCCTTCCTTCCTTCCTTCCTTCCTTCCTCCTTCCTTCCTTCCTTCCTTCCTTCCTTCTCCTTCCTCCTCTCCTTCCTTCCTCTCCCCTTCCTTCCTCCTCCTCCTTCCCCTTCCTTCCCTTCCTTCCTTCCTTTTCCTCCTCCTTCGACATCCCACCTTCCTTCCCTTCCCCTTCCTTCTTCCACATTCTTTCCTTCCTTCCTTCCACTCCTCCTTCTCTCCTTCCTTCACTCCTTCCGACACTTCCTTCCGACTTCCTTCCGACACTCTTCCTTCCTTCCTTCCTCTTCCCCCACCTTCCTTCCGCCTTCTCCTTCCTTCCGACACTTTCCTCTCCTTCCTTTCCTTCCTTCCATCCTTCCTTCCCTTCCTCCTTCCTTCCTCTCCTTCCGACACCTCCTTCCTCCTCTCCTTCCCCTTCCTTCCCCTTCCTCCCTTCTTCCTTCCTTCCTTCTCCTTCCTTCCACCTTCCCTTCCTCACACTTCTTTCCGACACTTCCTTCCTCCTCTTCCTTCCTTCCTTCCTCCTTCCTTCCTTCCTTCCTTCCTTCCTTCCTTCCTTCCTTCCTTCCTTCCTTCCTTCCGCACTTCCTTCCTTCCTTCCTTCCGCATTCCTTCCATCCTTCCACTTCCTTCCTTCTCCTTCCTCTTCCTCCTTCCTTCCCCTTCCTTCCTTCCTTCCTTCCTCTCCTCCTCTCCCTTCCTTCCCCTCCTTCCTTCCTTCTTCTTTCCTCCTTTTTCCTTTTTTCCTCCTTCCTTCCCTTCCTTCTACCTTCCTTCCGACACTTCCTCCTTCCGACACTCTCCTTCCTTCCACACTTCCTTCCTCCTCTTCTTCCTCCTTCTCCTTCCTTCCTTTCTTCCTCCTTCCTTCCGACCTTTCTTCCACATTCTTCCGACACTTACTTCCTTCCTTCCCTTCTTCCTCATTCCCCTTCCTTCCTTCCTCCTTCTCCTCTTCTTTTCCTTCCTTCCTACACTTCTTTCCGACCCTTCCTCCCTTCCTCCTTCTTCCTCCTTCCTCCCCTTCCTTTCCTTCCTTCCCTCTTCCTTCCTTCTCTTCCGCTTTCTTCGACACCCTTCCTTCGACACTTCCCATCCTTCCTTCTTACATTTTCCTTCCCACTTCTTCCTTCCTTTCCCTTCTTCCCCTTTTTCCTTCCTTCCTTCCTTCCTTCCTTCTTCCTCCTTCCGCACTTCCTTTTCCACCTTCCTTCCTTCCTTCCTTCCTTCCTTCCTGTTCCTTCCTTCCTTCCTTCCTTTTTCCTTCCTTCCTTCCTCCTTCTTCCTTCCCTTCTCCTTCCTTCCTTTTCCTTCCTTCCTTCCTTTCTTTCTCCGACACTTCCTTCCTTCCGACACTTCTTACACTTTCCTTCCACACTTCCTTCCTTCTTCCTCCCTCTCTTCTCCTTCACTCTTCCGACCTTCTCTTCCGACACTTCTTCCGACACCTTCCTCTGACACTTCCTTCCTTCCTTCCTTCTCCTTCCTCACTTTCCTTCCCTTCCTTCCTTCCCTTCTCTTCCTTCCTACACTTCTTCCTTCCCCCTTCCTTCCTTCCTCCTTCTTCTTCCTTCCTTCCTTCTCTTCTTCCTCCTTCCTTCCTTCCCCTTCCTTCCACTCTTCTTCCCCTTCCTTCCCCCTCCTTTCCTCCTTCCCTTCCTTCCTTCCTTCCTTTCTCCCCTTTTTCCTTCTTCCTCTTTTCCTCCGACCTTCCTTCCTTCTGCACTTCCTTCGACACTTCCTCCGACCTTCCTTCCTTCCTTCCACCCTTCCTTCCTTCCTTCCGACATTCCTCTCCGACACTTCCTTCCTTCCTACACTTCTTCCCACCTTCTTTCCTTCCACACTTCCTTCCACATTCCTTCCTTCCTTCCTTCCACACTTCTCCACCTTCTTCCCACTTCCTTCCTTCCTTCCTTCTTCCTCTCCTTCCTCCTTCCTTCCTTCCTCTCCTCCTTCCTTCCTTCTTCCTTCCTTCCTCCTTCCTGACACTTTCCTTCCGACACTTCCTTCCTCCTTCCCTTCCTTCCTCCTTCTTCCTTCCTTCCTTCCTTCCTTCCTTCTCCTTCCTTCCTTCCTTCCTTCCTTCCTCCTTCCTTCCCTTCCTTCCGACACTTCCTTCCTCTTCTTCCGACCTTCCTTATTCGACACTCCTTCCTTCCTTCTCCTTCCTTCCCCTTCCTTCCCCTTCCTCTTCCCTTCTTCCTTCTTCCCTCCTCCTTCTCCTTCCTCCTTCCTTCCTTCCATTCTTCCTTTTGACACTTCCTTCCGACACTTCCTTCTTCCTTCCTTCTTCCGACCTTTTTCCTTATTCGCCTTCCTTCCGACTTTCCTCTGACATTCCTTCGACCTTCCTTCCTTCGACTTCCTTCTTCCACACCTTCCTTCCATCCTTCCGCCTCCTTCCTTCTTCCTCTTCCTTCCGACACTTCTTCACACTTCTTCCGACCTCTTCCCCTTCCCCTCCTTCCTTCCTTCCACACTTCCTTCCTTCCTTCCTTTTTCCGACTTTTTCCTTTTCCACCTTCTTCGACTTTCCTTCTGCCTTCTTCCGACCTTCCTCGACATCTTCTTCCTTCCCACTTCTTCCTTCCTCTCATTTCCTTCCGCACTCCTCCTTCCCCTTCCACCTTCTTCCTCCTTCCTTCCACACTTCTTCCTCCTTCCTTCTCTTCCTTCCCCTTCCTTCCTTCCTTCCTTCCCCTCTTCTCCTTCTTCCTCCTTCTTCTCCCTTCCTTCCTCTGCACTTCTCTGCACTTCCTTCCTTCCTTCCTTCCTTCCTCCTCTCTTCCTTCCTTCTTCCTTCCGACCTTCCTTCCTTCCTTCCTTCTTCCACACTTCCTTCCACACTTCTCCCTTCTTCCTCTTCTTCCTTCTTCCTTCCTTCCTTCTTCACTTCCTTCCTTCTCCGACATTCTTCCTTCCTTCCTCTTCCTTCTCCTTCTTCCCTTCCTTCCTTCCTTCCTCTCCTTCCTTCCTCCTCCTTCCTTCCTTCCCCTTCCTTCCCTTCCTTCCTTCCTTCGACTTCTTCCTTCCTTCCTTCCTTCCTTCCTTCCTTCCTTCCTTCCTTCCTTCCTTCCTTCCTTCCTTCCTTCCTTCCTTCCTTCCTCCTTCCTTCCCTTCCTTCCTCTTTCCTTCCGACCTTCCTTCCTTCCGACACTTCCTTCCGACACTTCCTTCCACACTTCTTCCTTCCGACCTTCCTTCCGACATTCCTTCCGACATCCTTCTTCTCCTTCCTTCCGACACTTCCTTCCGACACTTCCTTCTTCCGACACTTCCTTCCTCCTTCCTTTTCCTTCCTTCCTTCCTTCCTTCCTTCCTTCCTTCCTTCCTTCCTTCCTCCTTCCTTCCTTCCTTCCTTCCTTCCTTCCTTCCTTCCTTCCTTCCTTCCTTCCTTCCTTTTTCCTTCCGACCTTCCTTCCTTCCGACACTATCCTTCCGACACTCCCTTCCTTCTCACACTTCCTTCCTTGACGCTTCCTTCCGACATTTCCTTCCGACATTTCCTTCCTTACTTCCTTCCTTCCGACACTTTCCTTCCGACACTTCCTTCCTTCCGACACTTTCACACTTCTCGACATTCCTTCCTTCCGACACTTCCTTCCGACACTTCCTTCCCACACTTCCTTTCCTTCCTTCCTTCCTTCCTTCCTTCCTTCCTTCCTTCCTTCCTTACCTTCCTTCCTTCCTTCCCTTCCTTCCTTCCTTCCTTCCTTCCTTCCTTCCTTCCTTCCTTCACTTCCTTCCTTCCTCGACACTTTCACACTTCCTTCCTTCCTTCTCCTTCCTCCTTCCTTCCTTCCTTCCTTCCTTCCCACTTCCTTCCTCACTTCCTCTCCCACTTCCTTCCTTCCTTCCTTCCTTCCTTCTTTCCTTCCTTCCTTCCTCCTTCCTCTCCTTCCTTCCTTCCTTCCTTCCTTCCTTCTTCCCTTCCTTCCTACACTTCCTTCCTTCCTTCCTTCCTTCCTTCCGTCACTTCCTTTCCTTCTTCCGCACACTTCCTTCCACATTCCTTCCGACACTTCCTTCCGACACTTCCTTCCTTCCGACACTTCCTTCCTTCCTTCCGCACTTCCTTCCGACATTCCTTCCGACATCTTCCTTCTTCCTTCTTCGACACTTTCCTTCCTTCCTTCATCTTCCGACACTTCTTCTCGACACTTCCTTCCGACACTTCCTTCCTTCCTTCCTTCCTTCCTTCCACCTTCTTCCGACACTTTCCTTTTTCCGACACTTCCTTCCTTTCCTTCACCTCCTTCACTTCCTTCCTTCCTTCCTTCTCTCCTTCACCTTCCTTCCTTCCTTCCTTCCTTCCTCCTTCCGTCACTTCTCCTTCCTTCCGACACTTCCTTCCACTTCCTCGAACTTCCTTCCTTCCCTTCCTTCCTTCTTCACATTCCTTCCTCTTCCGCACTTCCTTTCCTTTACACTTCTTCCGACTTCCTTCCTTCCTCTCTTCTTCCGACACTTCCTTCCTCTATTTCCGACACTTCCTTCCGACACTCTGACCTTCCTTCGACACTTCCTTCCTTCCGACACTTCCTTCCTTCCTTCCACTTCTTCCTTCCTTCCGACACCTCTTCCGTCACTTCCTTCCTTCCTTCCTTTCTTCCACACTTCCTTCCGACACTTCTCCTTCCTTCCGATTCACTTCCTTCCTTCCCTCTCCTTCTCCGACACTTCTTCCTTCCTTCCGACTTCCTTCCTTCCTGCCTTCCTTCCACATTCCTTCCTTGACCTTCCTTCCTTCCATTCTTCCTTCCGACACTTCTTCACCTTCACTTCCCGACACTTTTCCACTTCCTTCCGACATTCTTCCCAACACTTCCTTCCGACACCCCCCTCCTTTCCGACATCTTCCTTCCTTCCTTTCGACTTCCCCTTCCTTACTTCACTTCCTTTCGAAACTTCCTTCCCTCTACTTCTCCCTTGTTTTCCTCCTTTCCGACACTTTTCCTTCCTTCCGACCACACTTCCTTCATGCACTCCTGCCACTTCCTCCCTACCTGTCCTTCCTTCCCTTTCCTTTCCTTCACTTCCTTTTCCTTTTTCTTTCTGTTCGTCCTACTCTTTCTTGTGCTTTGCTTTCTTCTTCTTTCTTCTTTCTTTCTTTCTTCTGTTTCTTTTGTCTTTCTGTTCTTTCTGTCTTCTTTCGCTTCGTCTTTCCGTCTTTCCTTTTCATTGGAAGAGCAGCTAGCAGGCCTGTGAAGAGAAGGGCAGCACGCCAAGTCATATCCTGTGAAAGCAGAAGCAATGCCCTTGAAATCTCTGCAATTGCCTACTACATGCACAGGGATTAAATTTTCTCCAAAAGTTCAATTTATGCAACATTATCAACACTGATCAAAATATGCAAGCGTGTCTGTGCTCATCTCTGAGCTGGTGCTATTTCCATCTCTTAGTGTGGGCAGGCATTATGAAAATCCTCAGCATTTTCAATATAGTTGAATAATTTTTTAGCTGCTAGCTTTATAAATTAAATATTTATAGCCATATCTCATGCTATTATCCATCCATAGCAATACCTCCAGGCAAGGATCTTGAGCTTTTTGGAGTGTAAGCCATGTGTTAAAGTAAGAGCGAATGTTTCATTTATGCCTCATCTTACTCTTGTACTTCTCAATTGCAGAACATCCCTGAGGTAACCTCAGATATTTCTTGGGAGGAAATAACCTTAGTAAGAAGATTTTTGATGTCTGTGTTGTCTGTGTCAAAGGAAAGAGCAGAGGTCACTGCAGCATCCTGAAATTTTTTGTCTTTTCACACAACTTCCCAACTCAAAAATATGATCTATCATCTGCAAGCTGGATAAAAGAAAAACAACACATGAGCCACAGACCACAAGGGTTGGTAGCAAGAGGTCCAGCAGTGATAAGCAATGATAACTAGGACATTTACATCTTAACTGTTATTAATGGAAGCTGAAAGCTTGATGATGTCCCAGAAAGATACATGTATACGGATAGATGTTTGAACAAGGGACATTCACTGATTAACAATGAGAGGAAACATGTAAAAAGCTACCCACATCCTGCATCTCCTTCATCAAGTTGTGAAGTGAGTGGTTTGAGGGGTAAAAGGAAGTGTGAGCCGAGTCATGCCTTCTATTCATAACCAAAGAGGTTGTGCAAATTTTTCTGGTTATGTGTATCCAGTATCTCTTTTTAAATAGTCATCTTAAGAATAGATTTTTTCCCTTCTTCTTCAAGGGACCTATTTTGAGTGTGATAAAGCTCAGGTGATAACTCAAAGCAAGGAAATGATCCATTTAGACAAATGCCAAAACTCGTGTGGTTTTGATTTAAATTGAGAGATTTGTCACATTCTTAGTGGTTTATGTTGAAATTGGACAGTCTGGGACATTGTAGATTATTGTTTAGGTACATTCAATCTCTGAATAAAAGAAAAGCAAATATTAAGTTCTTATGTAGGAAATTACTTCATTTGGAAGAATGCTTTGCTATCAGTAGGTATTGTTATTTGCCTGAAAGGGTTGTCTATTTATTGGCTATTCTAATCTTTTAACAGGAAATACTCCAAGGAATAATGCTTAGTATTTCTTCCTGCTCAAATAAGTAGTTCCGAGGTACTGCTGTTAGATTTGTCTCGCTGTAATTTAATAATCATATGCTATTGTGAAGGCAGTGTGTTGGACTGTCTGAATAGGAGTCATTTTAGGCTCTTATTGTAAATTAAAAGGCATTGATGTATCATTCTACCTGGTGAGTGTCTGCCTAAAAGCCACAGCATAGCATCTCCCTAAAAGCTTGAATTGACTTGTTAAACAAATACAAATTACATTTGGCTAAGTCTTCTGCTGTTTCTTCCTGTGAGGAGAGTTTTGGCTTGAGACAGAGATGTGTTTGCTGCCCATCAGTAGAAACTTTAATAGACTATGTGCAAGAATAGAAAAATGTGATTATTAGCCTGGATGAACCCAAGCCCATAAACTCCTCCCAGTTTTCCAGTAACTGAGTCCCAGAGCAGATGGGTTTCTGGACTGCAACATGGAGATGATTATATGACAGCCCTGTTTGATGAGCCAGCCTTGCAGACCAGACCATGCTGCCTTTGCTGTGTTACTGTCTGAGTTTCAGCATTTACTTTAGGGTAGTTAGACTAACATAGCTGGAATGAATGAACTAAAATTTCCTTTAGAACTGCTTCTCCAGTCCCAGTATGGTCATTAAACTAGATTGGACCAGTACCATCAGTTATACGTTGGTGCTTTTCACTTGAGAGACTGAGTGAAAATCTGAAGGACACAGTAACAATGGTTGTTACTGTGTGTAGGTAATAATTGACTTCACTGTTAAGCAGGTAAGAGTCAACCAAATATGAAGCTTTTCCCAAGAAAGCATTCAAATAGATGCTTCTTCTCAAAGTACCTGGATTATCATTTGCCAGGTTTTTTTAGAAACTGTTTTTCAAATATCAGAATGTTTCCAAGGTAACCTCTTTAATCTCCATGGTGTTCAAATGCTTACTAATTTAATGTACACGTGACGTATGTAATCTGATTTAAAATTAACAGATGCTCCTAAAAACAATCTAAAACTAAACGTGATGGGGTTCTAGAATAACCTGTTCAAGGTGAGAACTTGCCTTTCAAGGTGAGAACTTGCCTTGGCATTTCTTACCTTCCAGGTAACAGAACAGGAGTTAGATAATATTTCATTATTATTGATTTCTTTTGTTCCCTGCACAGTTGGGTGTGTGGGGTGTGTGATTAGTCATGGACTCTGCATCTTCTTTTTTTTTTTTTTTTTTTTTTTTTTTTTGACTGAGAATGTGATATCTTCAGTGTTAGAGAAGTTTTCAGGGCTTCTAAGCACAAAGCATTTTGATCCAGTATTTGCAGTTTTGGAATAAATACCTTAGAAAAGTGAAAATAAGGTATTTAGTTGAACAAAAAGTGTTTTTTCCAATAACTCCTTGTAAGAAGGATCTGAGGAAGGTGTGCATCCCTGGATTAAATGTCAAGAATGAAAAATAAGGGTATTAGGGAGGGGAGCAAGAATTGCTGTGATTATGCAGCTGCGCTCTGTCTCCTCAGCTCGCTCAGTCTCTCTCTGTAGAACAAGTGGGCACATGGGGGGTGCATAACATCATCAGAACAGAGCCTGGGAACTCCCGAAGCAGCTGCCCTATGTCCTAGGGACCATACAAGAAATGTGTTTTCCTGCAGTCTTTGACGGGCTGTTATAACTTAACTAACCAGCATCTGTAGTGCAATGCTGTTAAATGCCTCGATCTTGTCTGCACTGCAGATGACTAAGGAAATTGAGTCTGAATTCATCTTCTTTTGCTCAGTCTTTCTTTTCTTGGTTTTATTAGTGCAGCAGATGGAAGATAACCCCTGAGGCTCTAAGTACTAGGTAATTTAAAGGCTGTTTTTGTTCTTGGGATGGTAAAGTGGAAGAATGAAATGCATGTAGGAAACAGGCAAATATGCTAGTTCAGCATGGATTGACGCAGTTTTAGATGAAAACTGGAGAGACCTAAAACTGGACTTTGGCCTTAATAGTACCCTAAATAGCATCAGTTCCTGCCAGCAGGAAGTGCCCACTCAGGGCCGAGGCTGGAGATGAACCAAGCTTCCAGTTCTCAGTCAAAGGAAAGCTGGTTTGGTGTCTGTGTTCATGGTGTTCATTAGAGGCATAAAAGTAAAAACATTGTATCACTAAATAATTTTATATAAAAAATTTCATTTAGGTTTATTTCATTTTTAAAGAGACTAAGGGTGGAAATAGTGATGTCCTCGCTCTTGGCATGGTCTTCCTTTCAATTCCTGACAAGTGTTCTCTTCCTCCCGTGCACCCTACTTTATGGGTAGTCTTATGATATTACTTGTTCTGTAGTTAAAGAATGCAAATAATAATACCCTTGGTTTTATTTCTCATGCTCAAATAAAAGGAAACAGAGTAATTGCAGAAGGTAAATTCAATTTCAGAGCTGTGGAACCTGCCCAGTACCATTTGGAATGGATCAACCTTTCCAAGTGGAGTTGGGAAAATGTTACATCTGTTTCCTTGCAGTTGGAACAAAAGAAGTCTGCCTCTACCCCTACTCCAGTGGAATGTTGAGTCTGTTTTGCTTTTCTTGGGTGAAAATGCCTTCGGTATGTAGCATGGCTCATGCTTTCTTGCAGGTCTAACAATCGGTCTTAACTTTCAGTGTAAGGCCAATTCCACGAGTAAGATTTAAATGCCTCCACTGCCCAGCTTTTATGTTTGTGCAATTATTGCTTCATTCAGGGCTGTAGAAATAAAAGAAAGAAGGTAAAGCAAGTCCTTATCTTTTCTAATACCTAGGCTCTCTTTGCACTTTTGTAAGCATCTGGTTTGACATTCTGATGTAGAACTGAGCTGGCAATTTCACAAAACTATGACAGCTATCATAACTATGCTTTCCAAACAGTTTGAGAAAGATTGAATACAGCTGTTCTGTCCAAGGCAGTCAGATGGTGGTTTGGGTTGATGTGAAGCTGGATATGAGTCAACAGTATGCTCTGCAAGCCAAAAGGCCAGTTGTGTCCTGGATGCATCAAGCACAGCATTGCCAGCCAGTCTGAGGAAGCTGGTCTACACTGCATTGGTGTGGTTCCACCTGGAGTCCTGTGTGCAGTTTTGGGTGCCACAATATTAGAAGAACATAAAATTATTGGAGAGTGTCAAGAGGAGGGTGACTGAGGGGGTGAAAGACCTTGAGGGCAAGACTTAATGAGAGGCAACTGCGATCACTCCTTTTGTGGAGCATGGAGAAAAGAATGCTGAGGGGTGATATCATTAAAGTCTATAACTTCCTCAAGAGGAGTAGTGGATGGGGAGGTGCTAATCTCTCTCTGGTGACCAGCAGTAAGACATTAGGGGATGGAATGAAACTGCATTGGTGGAAGTTCAGATCGGACATTAGGAGAAGGTTCTTTGCTGAGAGGATCACTGAACAACCTATCCAGGGAAGTGGTTGTGGCACCAAGTGTGTCAGAGTTCAGGGAGCATCTGGATGATGCTCTTAGCCGTATGGTTTAATGTTAGGTAGTCCTTTGAGGAACAGAGACCTGGACTGAATGATTTTTATGGGGCCCTTCCAAGTTGGGATATTCTGTGATTCTGTGGTAGTTGTGCTAATAAATTTCTGATAACAGTGCTCGTTAGAGATAATTAGTAAGTGTGGCTACTGTTAGTAGATGTAGGTGAGAATGGAGAGAACTAAGAGCTGAGTGAAGTGATGTGTGTGAGAGAGGTTTTGTATCGATGTTTTATTGCCCCAGTCGGTATGTGGGGAAGGTGCAGTAGCCCCAGGGCACTGCGGGGAGGGAGGACGCTGTCCGCGGTTCTGAGCGCCGGCCTCGCACCCTCCCTGTCGTGGGTTCTGCAAAATAAGGGTGCCTTGCTTTACCTTTTATTTCTTCCTTTTTTTCTCCCTTGGATATGGATGAAGGAATTATACTCAATTGAAATTGTATTGTTCTGTGACTGAAGTGCATTTGTAATTTGCTGCATAATGGGGAAAAAAAAAAAAAAAAAAAAAAAAAAAAGTCAGATTCCTGAAATGAAACAGACACAAGGGATATTTGTATTTCCTCTGTGGGAAAGGTTAATAGATCTAAATGTAAAATAATGCTTTGTGATGGGAAGGTATCTAATGCTAAACCCACATCAATTCTAAATAAAAATATGATAATTAATACATGTGTTCTGAACAGCACAAGAAGTAATAAGAATTAGATGCCTGTGCTGAAATTTTTTACTGTTGCAAAACACACAGTGATTAATTCAATATGGAAAAATTGTTTCTTTTACGAATCCATAGATATTCCTTTCTTTCTTAGAGAACAGACAAAAAGTCTAACCAACCAGTTGTCTTAACCAAAAAGTTTTAACCAAAACCATTTAATTTCCTTATGAAATACATGAAAATTGTTATTTATACTGTGAGTTATATTACTTTGTAATCTTGGTGTTGGTGAAAGAGATGTATAGCTGAAATAGTATTTGTTCTGTTTACTATTAAATGGGAGGGAAAGCTTGGTAAAGGACATCCTTTTATACAAGAGCTTCCTCCTGTGTTTTCATTAATTCATTAAATAATAATACCTTAACATAATCCTGAGTTTTAGTAAAAGTTGCTTCTGTCTTTTGCAACAAAGTTATATGTTGAAATCGCTGGTAACATGGCTTGTGAGCTCAGTGTCTTACCAGAGTTTTGCAGATGGGCTACTTTTAGCCTCAGTTGTTAGCATCACCAGAGGAAGTAGGGGTGAATTTTGATGGATTCAGTCAAGGCTAAAAGAAAATGTGTTTTCTCTAGCAAATTCTACTCACCCTTAGGCTGCACTTTCCAGATTCAGGATATGCTGTCTTTTACTTTAATGGATAGTTTGCCCTTTTCTTGGCAGTGTAAGAACAGGATGCCTCATATTATTGTGTCTGCAAATACACTCTTTCAAACTTTCAGCATACAGAAGTCCTTCGGATACAGCCCAGTTTGTATCTCATAATGCTTCCAGCGTATGTGCATATTGTCTAGGCACTGAAAGGGATAGTGTTCTGAATACTGATGCAGTTTTAAAGGTCAGACCCATAAAACATTGTGATTCATAGCCAATAATGTGCCCTCTGGAATTGCTTATTTAGTCTGGAGTTGCACCATAGACTTTATCTTCATTTTGTCTGGGCTTCATCAAATATTTGCCAGGTGCAGTGACCAGTAAAACCAGGGAAGATCTGAATTTTGCAAGTGGCCTTCCGTAAGAGAGGCAGCAGGTTAGACAGCTGTTTCTCAGAGGCTGTGGAGCCATATGGTGAGAAAGGTGTTGTCTTTCCCATTTTCTCAGTTAGTAGTTTGATCCAGCAGTATGGAAGACAGAGTTCTGGCTCTGTGTTGGAATAAGATTGTGTGAAGCTCAGAAACAGTAAGATATAAAAGATTCTTTTAGCTCTTTCTTCCTATTCTATGTATTAATCTGAGCAGAGCCTCAGAGGCTGTAGCCACAAGATGACATGTGGATCATCTTGAACCCTACTAATGTATAGCATACACTAAGCTAAGTGGGAGGTTACAGCCACTAAGCAGGTCATCCCAGAATACCAGGAGCCATTTCCATATCAGTATGGTAGGTCACTGGCGAATACCTGCTTTTGTTCTTCTGAATCTACCTTGGATCCTTATAACTGTAATACATAATGGAAAAGAAAGGTTCACCCTCAGTTGCTGGTAACTATTAGGTTTTTGTTGGCCTTGTGACTGATAGCAGCCCTGTGCTTCCTACAGAATCTGGCTTTGAGCAGGTGTCACAAACTCACTCTGGTTGTCCCTGCAGCATAAAGATAGCAATTGCCCTCCATCTGCCCTTCACAGGCATAGCTCTCCACAGCAGGCTGCTTGTTTCATCAGTACCCATAACAAAAATGTACTGTATTCATACTGGAATATACATATTGGGCTTTATTTCCTTTTACTTTTTTGTTTGTAATTTCCAGACCTTCCTTTCCTGAAGACACTGGCTGTGAATCCCGTGATTACAAAGAGTAGTTAATTGATCAGATCTGTTTTCTTTTTGTTGTCCTTTGGACTGAAAGACAGTGATGTGCAATGTGGAAGATATTCATATTTCTGCAAATCCTGCAGAGCCTATCTGTGGAGTACCACACAACAGTAAGTGAGAGCAGGCTGCCTGCTCTAGCATCACCCACACCATGTGCGTACATGTGCATTTCGTATTCTGTATTTTATGGTGTGATCAAAAACAGTCTTTGGCTAATGTTTTAGTAACTCCGATTTCTCATTGTTCTTACTAGCAGCCATAACATTTACAATATACGTCTGTGGCAGGAAGCAGATTTCCTTTTTTCCTTTTTTAAAGGAAATCTGAAATAATTTAGAGAGCACAGAAAAGGACAGCTTGCAATGCACATTGCTACAGTCTTGCAGAGAAAACAGGCTACAAGACAGATGCTAATTTATTTAAAATCAGACAAACAAAAAATGAAGTCTTGTGTCCTTTCTCTTCTTTTCTTTGCAAACTTAAGGAATGTATTCAAGCATCTGGCTAATTCACATAACATTAATTCTCTAAAGATTACATATGCACACCCAATTAGACCTGCATAATTTATTTTTTAAATGAATGTACTCTCATATTTATATTTTAAAGCTGTGCAAACTTCATAAAGGGCATAGAAGGAAGAATTTTATAAGAGAAGTATACAGAGTTCTTTCCCTAGAAAAGCTGGAAGTATCAGTAAGGCTGTAGCAAATCTTAGTTTTAAAACCATAGACACAATTTGTGGTTATTAGTGATTGGGTAAACGGATTTTTTAATGCATTTAATAAACGTTTGTTAGAATGTCTGAGATACAGCCTGTCTTCGTATGGAAGCTGGCAAAGCAGGTGCCCATCCTGATGTGCGAGGTCCTATTGAATTGCAGCAGTATGAGTAATCTTCCTTTTGTGCCTGGTTTGTGGGCTGCAGTGAGTTCCTGCCAGCTGTGGTTTCTTGGTTCCTTGTAGTCTCAAACAACTACAAGGACATTGCTCTCCAAAGTCTGAGAGCCTGATACTAATGGCATAGGTCTCCTCTTACTCTTGTATGGCTCTCCACCAGCTTAGCTATTGAGGCCAGTACCTCACTCAGAAGAATAATTTGGATCTTGGCAAGTGATGGATTATCATAGCCTTCTTCAGAGGATGTATGTGGGGTGGCAAAAGCTAATCTGTACCTTGACCCCCATTTATCTCTCTGGTGCCTGAGTTGCTAAAGGCACTCAAATTATTAGAGGGAGGCAGTGATAGTTTCAGTTTATTCTCAGCAGTGAATTCCTGTGAAGTCTGCTAACCAGCAGTACAGAGGGTGGTTAGTAAGCCACCTGCTTTGTGTCAGACTTTACTGGAGTAAAGTTGCCATGGAGATGGGTGGGAGTTTAACTGAGCAGGGAGCTCGGTGGCTTGCACTTGTAAATCTCTCTGACATGTCATATAGATCAGATTTGGCTCTGCTGCTCTCATTTGAGGTCCACTTGCTTTCTTTGTCTGATTCCCATGTAGGAGAGCTGAACAACTGTCATGCAGTATTCATAGCACTGTGATATTAAAAAAAAAGGCAGAACTGGGATTGGTGCCTGCTCTTCCAGGGCCAATTTAAAACTAAATCTGGGCACCAAAGGATGTTTAGTGCAGGTACCTAAGCCCTGTAAGCTGGAAGGAACTTTCCCAGGCTGGAGCCTTTCTTGTGTCAGCAGTAAGCATACTGTGTGTCTGAAAAAGAGAATTATTTAGAGGCAGAAACAGAAATCCTACAGTTAGGGAGATGCTGGAAGATGGAATTTTCCCAGTTCAATTTAGAACTTGTAAAACAGATTAAAATATGGGGGGAGAGTGCTGAATATAAATGTCTGCTTTGCACTTACAAAGGTATGCAGGCTCCATGTGCTCAAAAACATTTCTGGGAAAACATCAGTTAAAAAGCTTGAGACTGACAAAAGGCTTCAAGACTGTTGAGGTAAATGGTGACTTATACTGGCTGAGAAGCAGTAGGGAAAAACATTTAATGGCAGTGCATACCCCAAACTGTACTCTGAAATGAGGCTTCCTGAGGGGTTGACCTGCAGGCACTGGGATTTTAGCCAACGTCTGCTGATCTACAGCCTTCAAAGGTGAAGAGCCAAAATATTTTTTGGTGACTTGACAGCATGCCTACTGGGTTTTTCAATGCATGTTGGTTCACGTGGTGTTACGGAGAGGAATTTGACATATTTCTAATTTTAGGCTAAGAGGGAACAGCCAGCTGGTGAAAATACTTGGATGGAAGTGTTAAAAAGTTGGAAGATTTGATGGATGGGGGAAGAAAGAGAGAATGGGGTGAATGCAGTGATGGATCTTTGAACACCGCTTGCTTCAGCAGAAGCTAAGCAGTCCACCTGAATATACTGCCTGGACCGCAGCATCAATTTGAGAGGGGAACAAGGCGTCTGCTCTGTTTATCCTGGGGAAAGAGGACTGGTCCTTCCAGCATAAGCTAAAGCTTGTGCATCTTGAAGACAGGTGTGAGCCTGTTGTGTTACTGGAAAAAGGCCTGATCACAATAACAAAAGCATCTGCTCCTCCTCCCCCAATCGCTTGTACCACTCTTAACAATTTAATCCATAGCAGTTTGTCTTCACAGGCTGTAATTGAGTTCTCTATGATTTAGCTCATCAGACACTCATTAAAGAGTTTGCAGCCTTTTTTATTAATGAAGAGTGAGAGTCAAGGATCTAAAACCACTTTGTCTTAACTGGATTAATTTAGTATTCTGGGATTTGGGAAGGCTAATAAACTTAAACGAGCTATTATTTAAAGGTGAGCTGCCAAGTGACCATGAAGAATGATCCAAATGCTGGCAGTGTGCCAAGGGCTCTCTGTGGTCAGGTGTCGGGTGTGAGCAGCAGAGCAAATTGTTCCTAAAACCCCAGATACTCTTCACTGCTCTGCAGGATGCACCCCACAATGCCTTGCCCATGTGTGATGGAATAATACAGCTCGCAGGGGAGCTGCTGGAGCTGTGTCTGCAGTGAAGATGGCATTTTGTGCTAGTGATGTCAGTGGGATATATAGAAATATTTTGTGCATTGTGTTGAATTTGAGCTTGACATCCAGTTTGCTTTATTAGGGGCTGCTATTGTTCTGAGCTGCTGCCTGTGCTCTGCCAGTGCCCGTAAAGATGAGTGCTTCTCTCGTCACTGGCACACACATGCTGAGAAAATGCCTATCCTTTCGCAAGGATACAAAAGCAGTCTGCAAAAGAGAACAATACCCCTGAGCTGCAGAAAGCAGTTTCCTTTCCTCACTACTTTAATGAACACTTGAGACATTTCCAAGCTATAGGAAGAGGAGATAGGATAGGTGGTTGTCCATTCTGCTCCTTCTTGAGCCTGGCTCTGCCAGAAAGATGAATAATTCCCTATAACTGTTGAATTTACTGTGTGGTCATACGTGTAGTATCATCAAATTGCTTGTGCCTTGGAGGTCATGTGGGGGGCTGTAACCAGGCATGGGCTCTTAAATTGTCCATGGTCTTTTACGGCAGCAGTTCTGCCTGAGAGTACATGCAGCTGCATTCTGGGTCTGTGCCAGATGTACTGACTTGTTCAGGAACTGTAGGAAGCTGGTGGGGCCCTGCAGATAAAGCCCTGTGTGAGGGATCTGAATCTTGGCAGGACACGCTGCCATTTACATGAAGTGATTTCCCACTTGCTGTGTATATCTGGATTGGGAAATCTTTGGGAATATAAACCTTTCCTAACTGCTTGGAGTCACAGTATTTATAAATACTCTAAGCTTATGTTTATAACTGTACATCATCCTATGTAAATATTAATACCATATTCTTCTCTCTTTGTAGTGTACAGAGGCCAAAAAGCATTGCTGGTACTTTGAAGGATTATATCCTACATATTATATGTAAGTAGTCATTGCTTTTCTTCTTCAAAAGAGAATTAGATGCTGTGGGCTCTTAGACTGTTACTCTTTTACTAATTATACTTTTTCTATAACTTCTCTGAGACTTTTGCAAATTTAAAAATGAAGATGCAATAAACTTTCATTTCCTTTCTTTCCTGTAACCCACGTCTTTCACTTTTTACTTATTAAAAAGGTGTACAGATTTATTTTGCCACACACCCCAGATAACCTTTCCAACTGAAAACAAAACTCAAGTACTTGAACAGCTCTTATTTCAGAACAATGTAAGGAAACATAAGTAGATCAATGTGAAGACAGTTCTCCCTTTGTTTTGACAGGTAATCAGACAGAATACCAAGAATGCTTTGAAATTAACTTTGTCTCTGTGCTAATACTGTTGTTTAATTTAGAGAGTTGAGATGATTTGTTATCCATGCCATAACCATCCTTTTGATGAGTGGCATCTACATTCACATCAGGCTTGGGTATGAACCAAATGTCAATGACTTGTAGGTGTATGACTGAGGATCTATCTAATTGCAGTTTTGTGTTTCATACTGCCCACAGCAGTGACAAAAAAGTGGAGGAAATATGTGGACTGGGAGATCCATTCCATGTGGATTTGGGGGCAGAAAGGAGATAAATGTAGTAAACTTTGTACTTGGGTTGTATAACTTTATAATTGCAAACAACTGTAAACAAAAAGGAAAGTGGGGTGGAAGAACATTAGGTTATCTGTTTCCTGAGCAAGCTTTTTCTTGATGAAGGATTGGAAATTACTGTAATCCTTATGCTACCCAAGAAAGTACCTCCCTTTTCTTTTCCACCTCAACTTCATCTGCCGGAAGCAGGAGAGAAATGTTAGAGACAAAAAGCAGCCAGGAAGCCAGTTGTGAAACAAAGCCCATAGAATGAGTGAAACATGAGGATTTAATTATCTATGATCCTGGATATTAACCACTTAGGAAGTATTTGTGCCTAGAACTCACTGTCTTTTTTTCAGGTGACTGAAGTGTTGAGAATTACTCATAAATGGTTGGCCAGAATAGATGGGGGACTTTAAATAAGTTCATTTTCTTTGCATGCTAATAACAACAGGACTTTGGTTCCACGTGCATTTTATTTTGCTTTTCTACAATGTGGGAAAGAAGCTGGGATGTTACAAAATCATGAAAATCCCACTGTAACCTTGATATTCAGGAGTGTGTTACTCATCATCACCTTGGTGTTTGCTTACGTCTCTGCCCACGTCCTTTCACATATAGTATTTGTCTCCCTTGGCGATACAATCGGGTGGGTACTTGGAGATTTGGTATTAGTTCAGACCCTTTGTGTACATACAGAGTCCTGCAAAAGCTAGGGCTAAAAAAAAAATCCTGTTGTATATTGACACTGTCAGGTCAATCAGAAGACTGTCACTAGTCATCGTGTGTTTTGTGGTAGTTCAACACTGTGTTATCCAAGTCATTGCATGAAAGAGTTGTGGTTGCCACTCTCCTGAATAGCACAAGTAAATGGAAAAAGGAAGGGGTGGGATGTGTGTCACGCTCAGTGGTTGTCCCGATGGTGGTGAGTGTCACATTAATGCTAATGTTGTTGTTGTGATTATGAGTTTAAGTGGGCAAGAAGAAACACTAGGGAAATACAGTAAGGATTTGGGGATGATAAAGCTCAGAGGATAGATACTATGTGTGACAAGTGAAGGAATAGGGAAGGGGGTGGGGAGAGGGTGTTTGAGGGCACAGGAGCCTAGCAGGGTTAAAGGGGGGATGCATCAAAGCAATAGGAAAGTTGTGCCTGTCTGTGGTGCCTGGGCTGTTTTACTTTGTTACTTCTGTGATTTCAGTTTTTGTTGTCTAGGGTCCCAAGCTGCTTCCTGCCTGCACTGTCATACTGCCTGTATGGTGGAGGATAGGTACAACTCCAGTCTCAATATGAAGTCCCATTGCTTCAGCACTTGTTTGACCCTTCACTGAGTTAATTCAATTTGCTTATCCCACACAAAGTTGTTCATTTTAGCACATTTGAGTCAGTGTTGAATCTGCTTGGTATAGTTTTTGGCAAATACTGGTGAAATGGGAGGAAGGGAGTATTCTGCATATTGTGGGGGAAGAGGCATGAATAGCATCATCTCCATCAGCATATGGTTTCATGTTAAATTATTTAAAAGCATAATATATAACTGTCTTGAGAGCGCCTTCTCTGTACAAATCTAGATCTGGGATGTTGCAGTAGTGAAATGGGGTTTATTTTATCTTACTTATTTCTGTAGCAACAGTCCATATGAAGCAGATGGATTTATATTTAAAGACGTTTGCAATAGATTGCATTTGTTTCTATCAATGGTTTTCTGAACAAACTTTTTTCTACCCAGTTAATATACATAGTCTCTCCTTTGGTCTCGAGACTGTCTTTGTAGACTTACAAAACCCAGCAGTGCAATCCTTTTTAATGATTTCCCTGTGATTTCAGTCCCATGCTGGCACTATGTCACATCTCTCATGGAGACAGTTGGTATTATAAGGAAAAGGTTGGCTTAGCTCAGAAATGCCAAGTGCTGTGTCTATTCACAAATGCAGTGTGGCGGGCGGGGGCCAAGGTATCCCTGAACTGGCCCATCTACATGCCTTATCACTTCTGGGTAGGCATATCCTCCTAGAAGGTACCTGCCTCTCTTTAAATTACCCAGAGTGATAGAAATCTGGTGGACTGTCACATAAAGTGGTGGTTTGCTTTTATCAGAAGTTTAAAGGCAAGATAGCTGAGTTAATCTTTCCAGTAAAGGCAAAAAACTTCCAAAGACCTATAAGAACGTGTCTGCTAAGTTAGAGGAAAAGTGTGCCAAAAGAAGTGTTCTGAAAATTCAGCTAGATTTGGGTGGGTAAAATTTGCAATTATATGACAGTTCCTCTTTTGGAGCTTAAGTAGTGGGGTTTTTTTGGGGTTTTTGGGTGTTTTTTTTTTTTTTTTGGTTGGTTGGTTAGTTGGTTGGTTGGTTGGTTTTTTTTAATTCAATCTGCCTTCCAGTATAATAATTTTTAAAATAAAAATCTGTTAGAGATATTGTTTAAAACTTTCTTAAAACTTTTGTCTTATGCTTTGTATGTTAACAGCTAGGGCAAAAGTTGGAGATCGCTGTCCCAGAACTAATGATACATCTTTCTGTCCAACTATTAAATGGTATTAGTGTTTTTTGGGTTTTTTTAAATAATTTTTTCCAATGGACATAATTATTCTATCCTTCATATATCATCAGTAAGCTTCAGTTTAATTCAAGCATGTTTCTTTCAAATGTAATTCCATTTCTTAAGGCTAGACTGAGGAACTGACAATTTTCCAAATTTTTTTACCTCTCCTGTGTAAGATACAGCTAATTTCAGAAGTGAACATGGAAAGCTTACCAAGAATTAGAGACACACATGCCAGTCTTCTGTCATTAATACAGAGAACTTCCAAGACTGCTCTTAATTTATTTCCCTAACCCATCCAACCGTTTCTTCATGTCCTTGTTGCCTGAGTCACCAGAGACTGGTGTCAGTTAGATACTTCTCTCCTACTTCAGCAAAATGTTTTTTTTATATGACCTAGAAAAATAAGGAAGCAAATATAAAGCAGATAAAAGAATTAGTCATTGGAGTCTAATTCTTATCCTTTGGAAAAGCAGGGAGCCAAGTTGTTCCTGACTTTACTTAAAGAATTAGATCATACGTCTCCTTGTGTGGATGTAGAGAAAGTGATTCAGAATTTAAAGCTGTCTCAAGAGACTCAACTGATGCTCTACAAGTATCCTCATCCCACTCTTACTTAAGTAAGCAAGCTCAGACTTATCTTAGATGTGCTGATGGTTGGCAGAAGAAACAGTCAAGGTACTTTCCTTCCATAGCAGTAATGTGAATAGTAACAGAGAATGCATTAGATTGCATTAGATACATCTTCCCTGTAGGCAGATGCCAGCAGCATTTAAGATACTCTAGTTATTTTTCCACTTCTAAATCGGGTATGAATAGGAGAGGGAAGGCTGCCTTATGTTTTACTGATGAGTTTGATTGGAATGACTGTGAATGTCCCGCTCACTGCAGGGTGAAGTATATTTCCTAGTATGACTGATCAATCCCATAGGTCTTTTCTGTTTATTTTTCCTTCAGTTGTTAGCTACCATCATCACTGGGGCTTTTAGTGAGGTGATAAATTCCAGATGCATGTTTCTAATCCTCTCCTTGCCAGGTTCATGGCATATTTATAAAACAGCAGGAATGTTTTTGAGTATGAGTGGTAGGCATGTGTCTATGGCAATAGATATACCATGGCTGATGTCACTGGGTCAGTGAAGGACTAACCCACAGGGAGGGGAACCCATTATCCCCTGCCCTCTGAGCCTCACCATGGTATTTCTGTTTGGGTTTTTTTAACCCATTTTGCTGCCTGACTGTCCAGACTATAAGTTCTGCACTTGGTTATGAGAATATGCAGGGAGACAGTGTGCAAAGCTGTGCTGAAGTTTGGGTAAATAACATCTCCTGCTATCTGGTTTGTCTACAGTTGGCTTCCACTGCCAATGTAGTGGTAGAAGCTCTTCTTGCTGGACTTGGTATCTGTTGTGGCATGATCATCCCTCCTTCTGCCACCCCTGCTGGGCACTGTCTATCACTCCTGGAATTCCAGAAGGGTGATTGGCAGATTCAAGGGATGCTCTCTACCCCTGGAGGGGCATTGGCTATCCAGGTGTCCTTTGTCCCCTAAGACCTCCTTGCCTGTACCTGGTTGGTGGGCTTCCTTTCCCCTCCTCTCCCCTGGTTAAAAGGATGAGCAACCATGTGGCTGGGGAGTTCTGCTGGAGCTGTTATGAGATTCGGAAGCCTGCGGGCTAGAATAAATGCTCTGGATTAAACCTTCCGTCAGAACCAATTCCTGTACTTCACTGTCGCCTTAAAGCTTCTTCAAAAAGGAAAACTTGGAGTGAGCCTCCACGGAGGAAGCTCCATCCCGCTGCTCCCTGAGCCCCAGCATGCCTGGACTTGTCTCTCCAGTCCCAGCTGTATCACCAGCTAGCCAAAGTTGACTCTGGGGTGAAACGCCACAGCAGCCGCTATTTGGCTCAGCAGCAGGGTCCAGACAAGCCGGGGAACATCCTGACAGCAATATTGGACACGCCAGTAAGTATCCCTTCCAGCAACTAGTTGTAGGTGAGGTTTGGCTTTTCTAACATCACACCTACTTGTATATGTGATGGTTTCTAAATGCCTTCTTGGTAGTCTGTATCTTCATCTACCTCCTAAATACTGACTTTTTGCATCTGAGTTCTGCCCTGGGTTCCTTGTCTTAAGTAGGTCTTGACTTCTCAAAGGTGTGCTACTAGGTGAAAGACCTCCAGAAAGAAACATGAACATTTTCTCTAGAGGGAAGTGTTAACCATTGCTGTTGGTAATTATGTGAAGAACAGAAAAGAGAGGACTGGCATCTCGTAGTATCTTCTAATTCTAATCCAAAACAGGACCTGAATTAATGTTGAAAGCAGGTGGAAGTGCTGTATTTTTAGGCTAATATGTTTCTGCCATAGAAACCAGTTTACTGCATACAGCAGACAACTGCACATGTACAGATTTGTGTTGATGAAATCTGTTAAATTTTTCATTTACAATTAGTGTAAGTACACTAATGGAAACCTAGAAAATGAATGTTTGCTAATATTCTTCATGTTTAAAACACGTTTCTACCCCGCATGGAAAGAGTAATTTATTTTTCTTATTGTAGAGAAGAATGAGGAATACAGTTGTGGGTTTTCATGGATTTTGAAATAAACTTTTTGCACATTTCTGCATGCTTCTCTTACTTTGCTGATTTTTGTTGTATTTATTACACAGCCATATTCATCTGGGTTTTGAATGTGAGTCCTTATATTTTTTATGGTCATCCCATAATAATTGTGTGTGTTATCAAGAATCTGCAAAATGTCCCAGATGAAAACATGAAAGAAGCGGTTTTCTCTTGCTGTTACTCAGATAGCTCAGAGGCACTTCTTCCATCAACATGTGTACAAGAGTCTGGCAAACCACCCCAAACCAGACACTGTGTGTATTGCATGATTGTATTGCTATTGTCTGTGCTCCACATCCTGTTATGTTTACTGCTGTTAATTAAGTTGGCTTTCCTGATGGTACTCTTAGCTTTCTATTGCAATTTCAGCTGTATGAAATGTCAGCAGGTGTGTGTTTAGGGCAGTAATATAGCTGCTGATTTATCCTTCCATTTGATTTGAAGCCAGCAGGGAGGAGGGAGAGAGGAGGCAGTGTAATAGTTTTGCATGCTTCTAGATGCCTTAAATAGCTGGCACTGTACATAAACAGAGACCTGGATTCACTCTAGGGCCACCACTTTTGCAGTGAGCAGCCACAGGAAGGGCCTGTTTGCAGATGTAGTTCAATGCTAGAACATAAGTGCACGGTTTGTGTCGTGAAGGAAGACAGCAGTAATTATCAGACCATCTGTATAAAAGGCATCAGAAACCCACCATTGCTCAGTCCCATGTGGCCTTAAACAATAACAGTGCAGAACGTCACTATTTGCTTCAAAAGTCAGTGCCCTTGAGGTGGCTTACTCCTTGCTCTAAATAAGAGACTAAAGTTACCCATCAGGTAGGTCCCTTGCCACAAACTGGAATTTCCTTCAATGGATCAGTTATCTAAAGCAATCTGGGGTGAATTAGGCTGCCAAATTAACACCAAGCTCAACTTGCTAGGAGTAAGTCCTGGAGAGGGTTTTAGTATCTCAACCTTCACGGGCCATCAGAGAGGTGATGGACCTAATTTCAGATTTAAAGCTCAGGATGATTTTGGAGCTGGAAGCTGATCAGGTATAGGCAGCTAATTCTGAGAAAGGTGATGAAGGAGGAAAAGAAGGCATTCTCTGTCTTCTAGTGGGGTATTCCTCTGAGACCAGACCTCCCCTGGCTGAGGCGGCACAGAGAACCGAGTCCCATCCCCTTCTCATTTCCAGAGGATGTGACAACCACAGATGTGATTAACCATAAGTGAGCCTCACTTTTTCCTCTGGAGGGTGTTTGTTTTGAAATACTCATCAGGTCTTAATTCTTCTGTGTCCTAGGCAAGAGCCATAATAATCAGTTTATTCTGGCTTCCTGTCAGTGGGACAGGAAGGGTTGCACCTGGTTTGAGCTTCAGTGGACAGTGTCAAAGTACATCTGACACCTAAGAAATCTTGAAGTTCTAACCCTTTCTAAGTAGGGAAACCCTAAATTAAAGTTTTGAAAGACTTGGTGGCACTTAACAGTTCGCCATTACTACCCAGTCCTCCTCTGCATTTGATCATGCAGTGGCTCCGTGCAGGAAAAAAAGGTTTATGATGAGTTAGTATCTTGAGTATCTTAAATTGAGTCAGACAGCAAATTCCTGGATACTCATTGCCCCCTGCCAGCAGACTGCTTATGATTTCCCAAAGTAGGGGTGAGATGCAGTAGGACTGCCAGCCCATGGGAGCAGCTTGAGATACAAAGAACTAATCATCTGTTTTATAAGGGGCCTGATGATTAACTAGAAGTCCTCATTCCTGTTGATATGAGAAATTTACAATTCTACCTCCAGAAAATTCAAACTTGTCATACACATTATCTGTGGCTTACTTTTGTCAGAGCCTTAAGCAATGCCATTTCTCATCTTTGTTCTGTGAAAGAAAAGCCTGCATCCTGTGTTGAAAAATGGTTGTTTAAGGCTCCATATACTACCAAAGCCCAAGCTATTGCAATTCTTGTTAGGTTCTGCCACAAGGGGAGCAGAGAAAATTTCTAGATGGAGATGTGCTGCCCAGAAAGCCATGCAGTGGTACTTTACAGACAACAAAGAGAGTTCCTCTGTAGGGTGGCTTTCTTCTTGGGATCTGGGAAAGAGAGGCTGAGATTATGGTAAACCTTTGGGTAAAAGAAGAGTGTGAGAAGGATTGGTTTGATAGGAGCACCTGATCAAATACTTCCCATTCCATCAGAAGTGAGGGGTGGCTTTGCTGTATTCTGCTGAGTTCTTGCACAGAGATGGTATTTATAGGCTCTTCACCTAAAGAGTAATTGAGAAATAAGCCCTGTTTCAGCTGTTGCCTGTTCTTGTTTCTCATGTCTGTGTGAAGGACAGGAGCCAAGTATCTTGTCTTGTAGGAGATTTTAGTTGTGTCAAAGCAGACAGGACTCTAATCTGAGCAAATATGGTTTCTGTCTCAGTTGTTTCTACTCTGTAGAAAAAAATTACCTGACAGCCCTTTTCCTTTTTTTTTTGTCTTACAGTTTCTTATGTAGTTAAGGAATATGTGACTTACCAAGTGCATAGATAACTATTTCTCTAGTCCTCTCCTTGGTACCAGTAGCAGTGATTTTACTCTCAAGTACAGATATGCTGAGGTTACAGCTTCGTTCTTCCATGAAGCGGCTGTATTTATTATAATAAATTTACTTATTCACACTTATCAGACCTAGTTTTACAAGGCACTGTTATTGCATATGCTGAGAGATCACCCTTGCTACTTATAAGATAAATGCTTTTGGGTGCTGAGAACCTGTAACTGCAGGTGACTGTGGTGGAATCGTGTCTGCTGAAAATTAGGCCAAGGAGACACAAACAACCCTATGACCAAGGCCGGAATGCAGATGTTCCCTACAACTCTGCTCTACCAGCCAAAGACCTTGCCTGCCTTACTGCTCCTCAAGCACTTGAATGAATACCAGTGGAAGAATGTGGCCTTTGTCTTGCAGCATCTTTCTGGAGAGAGATTAAACCACTTTGGGACTCAAAAATAGTTACTTAGTTGGGACTTCTGAGTGCAGAGTTGGACTCTGTTTCGATTTCTATGTTCCGTGGGTGGCCAGTAGCAAAACAGATTCCTTGGGATAACCTCTCCATTGTGTGGTGGTCTTCCCCATGTCTATTGCAGCCAATAGTCTGCCTTTCCTTAGACAGCAGTGCAGGCAATGGGTTTGCTTTGAAGACTACTTTTTATGCAAAGATGGAAATGCACTTACGGAATGTCTGAAATTAATAAAAGTTTAAGTAAACTTGGTAGAAAAATAGCTTTCTCAATTACATTGTACACCTTCAGTTGATCTTCCCCATTTTTTGTCTGTCAGGTCCAACTCTTGTGGCTGTGTATCTCAGCGACATTGTTCCTCATTGATAACACAGCCAGGACTCAGTTTCATCAGGACTGTTCATGCTAGTCATTTTGTGGTGATTGCCTGCTTTTTTCTTTTGTTTCAAGGCTTATTTGTTTTTTCCTCTCTTCAGCATCACTGTATCCTGGCAGCTGAGTTGCAAGCAGATTAGATTATTTTAATTTTGAAACTTCTTTTGTCCTAGAACAAGTAAATGGCTATGCACACTTCAGCTGTCTGCTGTCATCTGTTCTGTGGGAGAAGATCTGAACCTTCTTACTTTGAGGGCTCAGCATTGAATCAGCCTGGAGATGACCCAGCCTCAGCAGTTCATCCCTTACACTTCTTATGAGGACTCCTGGTCTTTTGCCTGTGTCAATATTAGGGTCGCATCTGGTATTTCCTTAGCTTCATCTTATGCTACTACCAACCCCCAAAATATTTCCTTTGTGTTCTTAGCTTTGGTCTACTGCTGTATTTTCAGTTACACAGTCCCCTAACTCCCTTTAGTTTTCTTGCCCACCACTCCAAAATTGCTGGTGCTTCTTGTGTTTCAGTGAATCCCAATTTGTATCATAGGTCTTGCAGATACGTGCAAATGACTGGTATGGACGTGAGTATGACTGGTGTGTAAGCTTTTTTTTTTTTAATTAATGTCAGGATTGACCAGAACAAGATGAGGTTAGAGATGATGCATTATACTGTATCTTGTTGTTGATGTGGGGTTGTGGTTTTATTTCATCCACTCATCCTCTGTCTCTGTGTCTACAGTATGGTTTCTGCCACTACATGTGGATTGACAATTTATGTTTTGTTTCACTCTTCCAAAATACATTACTAATCAAATATCTTAAATGGGGTTTTGGCCCATATTATGCAAAACATCTAGAGAAAAAACCTAAGAATACTACAGCTCCCATTTCAAAGACGTGGTAATGGTAGGGAATGCAGCTCTTTGCTGGAGCAGCTCTACTGGGAAGGGATTTGTTCAACTGTGTAGATTCAGGTAAAATTGGAGAAGAGCTATTGGACCATTTAATTGAGCAGCTATTACCCACAGAACACATGCAAGTAACTCTGCTTTGCTTGCCCATTAAGGAAGAAAGTTCAGTGCCATGATTTAAGTGTGAACCCAGAGAAAAACCTTGTCCCTCTGACCTGACATGCTATGTAACTTTGATCTGTGACATAGCAGTTCCTTGGTGTGCCAGCAGTTCAAGACATTGGACAAGCACATCCTTTCATTCCACTAAATTACGAATTAAAAGATGTATCTTCTAAATCATAAATCCCATTGCAGACAGTTTTTGAAAGAGAGACTATTCTTGGTGAAGTTGCAGATTAGCAAAGCAACTAATTATGTATTATCCTGTGTCATAAGTTAACTTTTGATAAATGAAATGAACATTGCCCTAGGGAAATGCAGTTCTTGGGATCATCAGTGATCTGTGAAAGAGGGAAAGTGACTTCAGAAGAGTCTTCTTCAGATGGGTTCAGTCTAGTTCTGATTGATAGTAAGGCTTATTCTGTTTCAACTGGCATTGGGCACACTGGTCCTTCCTTGTAATGCGAAGCCAAAGCATGGGTTCAGTTTTTAAAAAATGCATACCAATTCAATAAATATATGTGCATGTGCTTAATTATGAAGGTTTTGTAATGCACTAGGGTCTTAATTCTGCTGTGATTTGCTGTCAGGCAGTGAGAGATCATCAAAGACTGATAATACTTAAGCTTGCGTGTTACTCCATTAATAAGCTGATTTTGTTGTTGACTTTTGCCAGCTAATAAATACGGCTTTTGTAGGTAAGTTAATTGTCATGTAATTGGGATCAATATTGTCTGTCAGGAGTTGTGTTGTTTTTCCTTAGCATATTGAATCAAGAACAGGAGATCAGCAGAACTTTCTCTGTAGCCTGATGGCAGTATCAGCAAATGGAATGTTCACTCTTCCAGTTCCTTTTGGTGCTACTATCAAGTCGAATGGTGGGGAGTACAAACAGCAGGTTGGCAACATCCTTGATTCCAACCTTGATTCCAGTCTTCTATATGGGTACATGTGTCCATTCTCAAAGGCACACAGAATAAAGCACCTCTTTGGTTTTATGGGTAAAAAGTGACAAAGTTACTAGTGTCAGATGTCAAAGGGTTGTGAGGATTGTGGTACTGGTTTACTTTCACAGATCCACACAGCAAATGCAGTGCTCAACCTGGGATGAGGTGGCTCAGAAAGCTTACTGACTGCCAGGAATTGGAGCCATGATGAGAGACTCCACCCTTTCCATCATGGTTTTCAGCCATTTGAAAGTTCAGTCACCTGAAACTTCTCTTTGATTGCCTGTTTGTCAGTCAGTGGTCTCAGGAGCTGCATAAATATTCAGCAGTGTAGCCCTTCTGCCTTCCAGCTTGTGCTTTAGCTTTCTTTTTCAGGAATAAAAGCTGAGCCATTGAGACTATAAAAATGGTGCCGACTTCATTTATAATGCTAACCTGGATAACTTCAAGATAAAAAATAGATTGACATACTATATTCCTCTACAGATGCTCCTTTAATTTTGGTGGTTTGAATGACCATAATTATATATTCTAAAACAGCCATTTCCCATCTCTTCTGGCCCTGAGAAAACAGGTACAAAATAAGCAATGCAAGGGTGTGCATGGGGGACATGTGTGTGCAGTCTCTGTGACCTCTCTGTTTAAGTTTTACTACAGGTTACTCTTGAGGCTCTGGGAAATGGAGCCTCCACTCCCCATACTGTGTGGAGTCAGATGTAGGTGTCTGGACTGACAGAGCCAGTGTATGGAGGCAGAGATAAAGACAGCTCACATTCCTAAAATCCTTCTTTTTATTTTTGTCCTAATGGACTCAAGAAAGGCTTCTAGATTTATGGGCTCTGTTTCTTCTCTGCTCTTCTGGCCTAACAAAATCCTTGCTGTGCAGCATCAGCTAAAGGGCAAGTACCCATCACCATGGATGAAGTGCTCTAACCAAAGCATATTGAAGGGCAGAGGGGTACTATAAACACTGGTGTAACAGAAGGCAGCAGCTTCCTGCCCATTTTGTAAGGAACCTGAATCTGTCCTTGACTTCAACATACGTCTTGAAAGCTCCTGTTGGGTTGAATCACTGTGGAAACATGGAGGAATACTTAATTTCTTGGTCCCATGGGGACTGAAGCTAATGCTGACTTGCTAAGCCTTGTTAGTAGTTATTTGAGTTTTTGTTAGCTTTCAGTATGAGCAGTTGTCAGGGTCTTGGGAAGCTTTAAAGAAGATGGGTCACTTCCAGGTTCAGTGACAGCAAAGTGGGTGTTTTCTCTTTTGGCATGAGCAACTTCCTTGGCCTGAGTCTCAAACTGTGTGTCTGAGTCTGTTAATGAACCCTGCCATGATGATCATGTCCGATCCTCCCGCTTGCCTCAGTAAATCCTACTTATTTGTCATCAGAAGAACATGTAACTGTTCTCTCTTGCAAAACAACTGATTATGTACCCATAGAGCATCATCCTCTGGCCCCAGTTAGAGCCTGAAGCCTATGTGACAATGTATTTTCTGAATGAAGCCTCGTTAATTGAGCATGTAAGTGTGTAATTTTCTTTAGAATTATTCAATTAACATGGGTTTGGTTTTGTCATAGGTTTGATGTTGGCACAAGGCCAGTGCCCCTATGAGGATATACTGTCCCTGGTATTTGCTGTGAGATGTGATCAAAAACAGAGCAAAACAGTTTCTAATTTAGAAAGCAAAAGAAAAAGAACTTTATTACTTATAATATGGAAAGAAGACACATACAGAAGAAAATGAAAACTTAAAAAAAACCACTCTTCCTCCCCCCCACCACCAGTTCTTAACACAATAAAACAAACTAAAAATTCCTAATCACGTTACCACTCTTTAGATAATTAATCCTTAGTCTATTACCACCCTTTTGATAATCAGTACTCAGTCCATCAAGGAGAGATAGGAGTCTTCCTTGCACCACATCGTGGCCTCTTCCTCCATGTCCAGTGCTCTCACCACTGTGCATGGACCAGAGCTGCTTCTAGGGTTTTTTCTTTTTAAAGATGCTTTGGTTAGTTCCAAGAAACGACAGCTTCTCAAATTTTGGGACACCAGTCCCCCCCAATATTACCCCCTGGGGCCGAGGGGCCTTGAGAACAGAGTTCTTCCTCTCATCTCTGTTCACACTACTGTCCACTCTTGGCTCCAAGCCAATGCCTCTCCCCAGATGCAGTTTCTATGTTACAGGAAAGAAATGAGTCTATTCAGGCTATACAAAAAAAGTCCAGCCAAAGGCTACTCCATCATCTCCTCCCACCTAGGATTCTTTTCAGTATTCTTTAACAATCTTCTACTTGCACAAACTTTCATCATCTCTGCTTAGTTCTCTCTATCTTTCTTCTTCAAATTCAGGAGGATTAGCATTTATAAAGTTTCCATCATCTACGAAAAGGGTTAAAATCTTGGGCTTTGTTTCCTCAGAACTCTCACGGTATCTTTGCTGCTGGGCACTCTTCTCCGCCACCCCCCCATACTCCTTCGGCCGTGCTGCCCAGCTGCTGATATCAAATTTCAAGGTGACGGAGATCACAGACACGGTTTTCTCAGTCTCTCTCTCTCCGGGGGGTGGGGGGGGGGGTGGGGGGGGGGAAGAGGGGGAAAAGAAGGCTGCTTGATGCCTCTCAAGGTTCTTGTACTCTCTCCACCCTTCCATCTTGCAGGATTTTTCTCTCCCCCTCTGTGCCCAAGTCCATGCCTACCTCACCCAGGCCGCATGGCTTCCCCTCCCCGCCCAGCCAGCCGCTGGGCAGGGGAGATCCCTCCGTCCTCAGGGACCGGAACCAAGAGAGAGCTTTCCGGGGAGCCCTCTGCTTTTAACCCCTTGTGTTCTCAGAGGCGATCCTTGTCCTCAGTGGCCACACCAGGTGCCAGTCTTTAAACCTGAGCACTCATTGGTTTGACCACTGAAGTTCAAAAAACTCATTTTTTTCAAACTACGACAGGTTTGCATACAAATATGGGAGCACAGTAATACAGTTGAGCAAACTGTTCAAGATCAGCTGCTTAAATATGTGCATTCTGCAGACAGATGTGAACACCCTTTAAAAATCAATCCAGTCATGGTCATCTCTTCTTTTTTTTGTTTTTTCTTTTTGTACGTGGATATGCTAATATGCTTATTTTTATCCAAATCTGTAGCATACTATAGAGTCTGTGTTAACTTGGTCCTTTTCCCTACTAAGTAGGCTTCATTGGTGTGGGAATAGGAGTTACCATCGAAATTGTTCAGATTGCCCTTAATTTATGTGCTTGCTTATCATGAAGTAGTACCTTGTGCTCACAATGATTAGTGCCAGAATACCTTTAAAAATGTTCTGTGCATATGAAATATTAATTTGAGGTGTGGGTTTTTTTTAGAGGAAAGGCTGCTTTAATAATGGTAGTTGTTGACAGTTTAAGTCCAGTGCAAGTTCTGAGAAGAAAAAAAGGGCATATAATTTGCAAACAGTGGTACAGTTGGAATTTTCTCTGCATTCAGTGGTTTCTCTGCTTGGAAGCTGCTGATTACAAAGAAAAGGTGAGCTGGAAGTTTTGTTCTAGCAGTTCCTGTCTGTTCCAGTGAATAAAACTCCAAACATCTATTGGGGGTCTGTAGTGTTCGCTCAATATGAAAGAAAACACAGTGATCCTTCTTTTCTTTATAACTTGTCCTTTTTCATAAAGAATTGAACACCATATTCAGCCTTTTTGAAGTGGTTTGAGATTAAGTATGTAGGAAGATAGTTTCAATAACATGGAAAAAGTTCCTGAATATAGTGGTAGATCTGTGCCATGTATATGATTGACAGCTGTATCCAGGCAAGGGTAGTCTGTTCTTAAAATAATGCTTTGGTTGGGGGTGTGAATGGTGTCAGGGATGCCATTTTAATCTGAGCGACAGCCACTCCTCTAACACCCCTGTCTCTTTATTTCTCTGCAGATGTCGCTCCTATGAGGATTGCTGTGGTTCAAGATGCTGTGTAAGAGCTCTCTCTATCCAGCGACTGTGGTATTTTTGGTAGGTTCAGGGCATTTTGGAATTCTGAATTTGTCCTCATCTTGTTGGTTGGACTTAAATCAGGATGTTGCCCGCCTTGGTATTTTAACGGACAGTAGGTACAAGTATGTAGGAAGTTATATGTGTGCATAGAAATGCATGGATTTTGGTTTTTTTCTTATAAAATTCTCCTGATGTAGTAAGAAAACACTGAAAAAGGAGGGTAATCGTGTCAGGCTGACCTTTCCTGCTTCTGCATCCTGCTGCTTTGTACAAGCAGCAGTTCTACTTTTAACAAGAATTGCTGAATTCTTTATGCCTGTCCCAGCAACTACCAAGCAGCAACATTCTTCCTTCTTTTTTTGGCTCTCAGTTTTAAAAGTGGATCATATAAGCAGGATTGTGCTTTTAGGCAGGGTTTAATGTATTATTGCCAGCTGAATCAAGGCTTTAGAAAGGACGAGAAGGACATTTATGATATGAGGATTTCACTGGAGATGACAGCAAAGGAAAAGAAGGCAGAAAGACTGAGCTTGTGAAACTAGCAGCTCAGTAATCTGGATAAAGCTTAAACTAATCACTGTTATATGAATAATAAAAAAAATAAGGTAAATTCCTTTTGGAGTGGAATTTAAGAAAGCACCTGAATAAAACCTTCTCTTAACAGTCAAGAGAAAGCAAAGACTCTTCTGGAAAACCTGATTTCAGGCATTTTAATGCGGAATTTGAAGACTGATTAAAAAAAAAGCTTTTAAAACTGAAACAAATAAACACTGAAAAACAGAAGCCTGGTGTATACTATAATACAGAGATTTCCCAAAGCTGACTCTGGGATTTCAGTGTACAATCCTCACTGATATAAGTGAAGAGCTCTCTATCTCAATCCCTGGGATGACATCATAAATCTCTGTTTTTCTGTTCAGAAAAAAATCCTTTGCAGGAATGCTGCTAAAGGATAATGTATTAATATTGGCTCAGGGAAAAAGAACCTCCTCCTGCTCTCATTTCTAATGTAGAAGCAAGAACAGAGCCTTTGCTTGAAATAACTCTTGCTGCCATGCTGTGCCACACTCTTCCTCTCAGCCATCTGGGAATTCTTCAGAAGAGATAAGCATGGTGTGTCGGCTTGCCTCTGGCCAACTTCCTTCCCTTCCAAGAAAACCACAGTTGTCATTGTCTTCCAATATAAGGCTATGAAACAAGATGGCAGTTACAGGCAGAAGAACCATTCCTATTTACAAG
The DNA here is from genome assembly GCA_032173965.1 of Sitta carolinensis. Lineage (NCBI taxonomy): Eukaryota > Metazoa > Chordata > Aves > Passeriformes > Sittidae > Sitta > Sitta carolinensis. Next base: position 52,371,265 of record CM063284.1, on the reverse strand, counting down.
AGCTTGCATGAGTGTCATAGTTTAGAAGACAGGTGTCTGCTAAGGACAAACAGGATCCTCTCCTGGAATGGAGAATGCAAAACTCCTCTCTACAAATTGTTATAATTTTGGAATTAAGGGGCTCTCAGGCAAAGATATGAGGATAGGGATAACAGTTCTTTACTTTTGTTTAGCAAGGCAAAACAGAACAATAACTATGATATGAACAACAGACAGAACCAGGGAAACAGTCACAATTTTCTCTGCTGCTGGCACCCTTTCCCTGTGGGCAGGGAGTGAGGCTGGAGTGAGGAGTCCTGGGATGCTGGAGATGGCTCAGAAGCTCCACGGCGGTAGCTGGAGCTGCAGCACGAGTCCCGGCAGGCAGGGGTGCGGCTGAGCGTGGAGAATACCCAGAGCAGGGGCGAAGGAAACGGTGTGTGTGGGGGGGGGGGGGGGGGGGGGGGGGGGGGGGGGGGGGGGGCGGGGGCAGAAACTGCAGCGGCCTGGCTCTTAGCGAGGCAGAGAGTGGCGAGGTTCAGAATTCCCAGGGTACACACGAAGCAGACGGCAGCAGGAAATCCCGAACTGAGCTCCAGCGGTGCCAGTGAAAAATCTCCCTGAAGTCTGGAACCTGTAGCCTCGCTGTTCCCTTCTCCAGCCAAGCACTCCCCCAGAGAGAAGTGAAAACCAGGTGCTCACCCTCTCCCCCCACTTCATCCACTTCTTTTGCCTTTCTTAAATACCCTTAAGTGCCCAGTGATTAGTTCCCTAGCAACTTAACGGGAAAAAGTTCTACAAGAAGACTCAACCACACAACAATGAGTCACTGGAGTGTCTGATAACTGAAGAAGGAAAACACAGTCATGAAAGCTGCTGTCTGAAGAACAAAATCTTGCTACATGTTCTTGTTTCCACCACACCAGGGCAAGGAAATGATGAAGACAGTTTAGTTAGGTTGGAAAAGATGCTGAGAGGAGGAGAATGGTAGCTAAATTAGGTCTTCTTTTATGGAGAACGTGATATCCCATGTAGGAAGCACAAAACAAAGTATGTTGCCATCAGTTCTGAATGCTTCAGCTTGAGCTTAAGTGCCAGCTGCCATATTTCCCATAGGAGATGAAATTTTAATATTAATTTAAGAGTATCTAAGATTCTTCTTTTAATGGCAAATGCAGAATAATATTCTTCTTTGTACTCCACAAACATCATGAACATCCTAGATGCTGTAAGCCAAGGGCCTGCATCAAAGATGTAGTTTGAAACTGTACTGACCTGGAATTTCAGTTTAGCATTCCAGTGGCCAAGGTCAGGTGTGAACCTGAACTTTTGAAAAGTTTATGTGTTTTACTTTTGGGTTACATGCCAGAGAACATTGACAATAGTACTAATCATTGAAGATGGACATAATATATTCATAAGTACTCCGTGAGTGCTACCCAAATGACAGACCTGCTCTTAAGAGTATTATAGGTAATAAAACGATAATGCCGAATTAATAATAAAGAAAATAGGTTTTCATTTTGAGACTGAAATTCGGTCGTCAATAGCTACAATCAAAGGGACAGCATCGAGCCCGGGGTCGATGCTGGGTGAACACTGATCTGACTTCTATCGCTTCAGATCCCCTCAGTTCATGAATGTCATCTCTGCTGGGGTAGTTTTTATACACTTTTTTTTTGTTTGGGGCAGAGTTTCTCCTGTTCTTTCGTGATTTTACATATTCATGTAGTCTCCTTTTCTCTGTGCTGGGCTGGACAAAGCATTTCTGGGAAGCGATGGATGCTGTTCATCAAGTTAAGGGATGTGGTATTGGAATGCACGTTCCTGACTACTCTGGCTATCTTGATTGTCGATACTTATTGGGAATTCATTGCTTGGGTGTTTTCTGGACTTTTCCAGAAAAGGCTCATGTCCTCAGGAGTCACGTCTTTTTGTTTGTTAATTAGGTCTTTCGCTCAGCCGGCATTTGTTTCATAATTCTAGTAAAGCAATCTTTTTCCTGGTTCTGGCTGGTGATGTTTTTAAACCTTAAGAATTTCTCTCACAGGTACAACTTTATTTCACATATATTTTAAATGAGCATGAATTATTCCATAACATATATAACAAGAGGCAGCCTATTTAAGAAACCATGTTAGAAGTTGTAGGCTGATGTATTCTCAGTGAACAGTCTGGATTTAAATGCTGCCTGAATGTGCAGGTTTTGACTTCCCTCTTCTTTTTGCCTAGGTTCCTTTTGATGATGGGAGTTCTGTTCTGTTGTGGAGCTGGTTTCTTTATCCGAAGGCGGATGTACCCTCCTCCATTAGTAGAAGAACCTACTTTTAACGTGTCTTACACCCGACAACCTGTCAACACTGCATCAGGTCAGAGACAGCTCATACAAGTTTCACTGGTTTCTTACTTCGGCCAAGACATTAAAAAAAGGGTGGGTTTTGAGCTTTTGTTTCACTGATTTTTGGAAACTGCAATTTGTACGTGGGATTGCACTGCACTACAACACGCAGCCTGAAGTGAATGATGTCTTCAGCCTTTCCAACAGCATAATTCAGTGTATGGGAAGTGGTTTTGAAACACACGGAGTGACAGAACTTTCAGTTCTGTTTTGGTTCCTAATACCTTTACAGGTGTGTGTCCATTCATGGAAGGAGGCTAGCAAGCTCTCCCTTTGCAGTGTAGACAAAATATAAGTGTCCAATTTAACAGTCACAGGAAGAAAGAGTTTTAAATACAATTGATAACATCTGGTAGAGGTGAAGGAAAGCCTAGCATTTTCTTCCACAGTCTGGCCATCTTGCAGGTATTTTTGATTCACCTTCAGTATTCCGTGCTGCAGTCTTTCTGTGGCAAAGTAGTCTTTTTCCCCTTGTTAGTCTGATTGCTGTCTCTCTGATAAGAAATAACTATAAGCATCAGGAGGAATGATGATACCTAGTGAGGGCTTCTCTGGTAAAATTGCTTTCTAAGTTTGTAATTTATTCCTCTCTGGTAGCTAGTTCCAGTTGGGAACTGTCCTAGGCATAAATGGTTAAAAAGATGTTACAGACACAAAATAACACTTTACTCACCTTCCTTGTTTAAATCCTACGGGGTTTGTTTTTAGGGCTACCATTCTGCATCTCTTTTTATCCTTGACTGAACACAGAGTATTTTTCAGCTGGTGGTGAGCCAATCCAACTAGAATAATATTTTTAAGCCTGAAAAATAGCCTTGAGTTTATGTGAACAGGAAGTGTCTCTGGCCAGATTGATAAACACCAGATTTAAATTTAGAACACTTTCATAGTGCTTCATGGAACATAAATTGTGGCAAATATAAAATAAGCACATGACCTGATGACCTGATTTTGGCACCTGCTTCCAGACTGTTATTACTGTTACTTAAAAGCTTTGGGCTCTGAATTAACCCTACCACTTATTTTATTTTTTATTTTTTGTTTTTCTACTATTCTAGAAATATTTAACTGCAAAAGCAATGAGAATTAATTGTCAAGCAAGTTCCCATTTTCCACTAGTTACTCTGCTAGATTTGGTACCAGTAGCCAATTTACTGTTAAGGTGGAGCCCTCAAAATGTGGCTCATTGCCTGTTTCCCTCCTTCCCTGCAGAGAGAGCACAGCATTTTTTGCCATTCCAGCAACATCTGCTAGGAGTGCTTCTCTGGGAGCTTGACTGGGAGAACAGAAGGGCAAGATCCCTTAGAAGCTGTGTAATTATAGGAAACACAGACTGACAACAAAAGAAGGAAACCTGTTGCTCAGCCATGACTTTCTTCCCAGTCCATCTTTATTTAAACAGACTGAGATAAAGAGAAAAAAAACTAACTTACATCTTGAGGTAGACTGTGACTTCAGTTGCCTTAAGTCATCTTCCACCACCCACTGTGATATCTGAGGACGGTTACACACCAGCTTCGTTCTTATGGCTGCAATCATTGTTACTCCTTATGTGTCATAGCCAAGGAATTTAGTGTGTTTGACCATACATTTCCTTTCCTTGTACCTGCAGTCTCTGATGTCATTTCCTAAACTGAATCTTGTACCATTGTGTTAGCCAGCAGTAACTGGCTTGGCTCTTTGTTTCATGCAGGTTCTCCTCTAAACTGTATCATGCCTAGGACAGTAGGGAAATTATCCATCTGAGCTTCACTCTGGCTTATCAGCAGATCCAGGACAAAATAATCTCTGAAGTCTTTTTGTAAGACTTGACACCTGAGTCAGGGCCACAGTAGAGACTCCTTTGTCCATCTGGGATCCCATACCTCTCCTCTCTGTAGACTGAAAAGCTTTCCTGTCACAGCAACTGGACAGGGCTCACTGTCTTCCCTTTCAAATGGTAGTTGCTTGGGGCAGTGGTACCCTTTGTTTCATTAAGTCGTTTCCACTGGATGGAAAACTGAAACTTTTTGGTAGTATCTCAAGAGGTGAATGCAGTCCTGCCAGTCTGTTTTTTTCTGGAGGGGAGAAAGATACTCCTTGTCTTTAGTCTGATGAATACTTTGCAAAACCTCGTCCAAGTATGCAGAACACAGGCCCTGGGAGAGCACAACCTGATGCCTCTGCTGTTGCTGATACCTTTTCTCTCCTTTTCTTTCTTTCAGGGTCACAACAACCTGGAGTGCCATATTACACAGATCCAGGTGGACCTGTGATGAATCCCATGGCTATGGCTTTCCATGTCCAGCCCAATTCCCCACAAGGAAACCCGGTTTACCCACCCCCACCTTCCTATTGCAACACACCACCTCCCCCCTATGAGCAGGTGGTGAAATCCTCCACGTGAGGACTCTGGCTCTCTGACCTGACTGTGTGAGAAGAAGGTGCAATTGCAAAATGACTAAGATGGAGGGCACTTGCCCTTTTGAACACTTGCTAGTTCTCCAAGTCTTCTCTCCTTCCCTTCCCTGCTCCTTTCCTCATTAAAGTTACTTGCAAAGGGGTGATTTTAATTTTTTTTTTCTTTTTTGTTTTTAGTAGAAGTGGATTTTTTCTTTGTTTTCAAAATGAGAGAAGTTGTCTTTGTAATGATTTTAATGGAAACCTATATTTAAAACCTGTATGTCTTTCTCTTTATTTATTGTTCATTTTAATCAAGATTTTAATTGCGTCGTGGCAGGTTACTGGTAGCAGTTCTTGCAACCCCAGAGTGATGTGCAGCCTCTTAAGACCCCACAGTAGAAATGCCCTTGGCTAAGGGAAACGACAGACAAAGAGGATAAAGGTAGAAGCAGCAGGGCAATGATTTTACCAGAAATTGTGACTACCATCCTTTGCTTTTACAATTTAGTTCTGATGTATAACAGAAAGATGCTCTGATAAAAGTCACTGTGACTAGAGTACCAGTATTGGTTGAGTCGTGGCAGGGCTCTGCCTAGTGCCCTAGAAAAGAGGGAGTTGTTACTTTAAATGATGCATCCAAAATTAAGGACTGGGACTTAAGTGTTTCTTGTCCATCACCTGGACTTTGCCTATGTGTTTGGCATCTTGGCTCCCCTTGTTTTACCAGCACTAAGATTGTATGAAACAGACAATGACCTAGATGTTGGAAGAAGAGGAAGGCATTATGGCCTCAGAGCTACTTGTGCCTCTTGACAGAACAGTTAGAAACACTGAAATGTGTAAGTTTTCTTCCCTAAATTGGAAAATATTTGCAGTAAGAATGGATGGGAGCATAGGTACAAATTTACTCCCTTTAGCGTTGATGGGAGTTTAGTCCCTGAGAAATATTATCTTCCATTATAGTATCATTGCTGCCACAGAGTACCAAGTAAGGCTGTCATCTGAAGTGACAGATCAGTAAATCTGCTCTCCTCTCTAGATCAAAAAAATAATACCTTTTTGGGACAGGTTTTAATAGCATTCTTTGACCTGATGCACATATAGTTTGGCTTTCAATATCTCTTAGCTCATTTTGTTGTGAGTGCTCATGGCCAACAAATTAACATCTTCACATAAGCACAGAGCCCTTCGCCTCTCAGGGCTCTAACACTCATCCATGTCTAGCAAAAATTTGAAGTTGCTCTGAAACATGACTTCGTACTAATGGGAACTCCTCCCTTTGTGCATATTCAGTCATGTCACTGTGCAGTGATGAAGATACCATTGCCTCCTGCTGCTGAAGGACCTGCAAAAATAAAATAGCTGAGGGTCAGAAGTCCCAGGTAGTCTTTTGGATACCATGTGAATGCTTCTGTGTGACGCCAGCCAGGGCACAGAGGCCTCACTGAGGTGGTTTGGAGTAATCTGAAGAGTTGTGTTGCACAGGGAGCCTAAGCTTTATTGTGCTGTTGTTCTGTGCCAGTGGCTTCTGACAACTTGTTTCTAGGTGTCAAGCTGGATTTGCAAAACATCCCGTTTGCTGTGAATATGAGTGTCTAACAGAAAAACTTGTAAGGGCCACTGTTTCTTCTGCTGGAGTCCGTATCCATCTGGAGCAGAACTCCAGCACTGGAGGAGTTAATTCCTGCATACGTGACCTGCGTGAAATTGTAACCAAGGCTTTTCCTTACTGTGCATCATAATAAGGGACAAAGCAAAGTACTTCTGTGTGGGTAGTCTTAGGCTTGAGGGACACTCAGATAACAAAAAAGTATATTTTATGGTTGAATATGAGGTCCATCTGCATATCATAACTGTATATATTTTCTGAATTAGCTTGCACTTGGAAGTGTAAAAGCTGTGTATATGACTGATTACGGCTTTGTTTACAGAGCACAATTTTTTAAAAGCAATTCCAACATTTTCCTGTCAATATAAATGGCAAGAGACCTCATGTTAGTAGATGCTTTTAAGTCCTTTTGTATTATGAATTGTATCTATGACAGCTGGAATTGTCCTGGACACATTGAATAGAAGCCTTTTTACAGTGAAATTCAACTTCAGGTGAAGTTTTTCTGAAGTCTGGGTCATTTATTTCCTAGTTTTGATGGATGACACTACCTCATACAACACAGAGAATTCTCTGCTAGCAAACTTGCTTGGTCTTTTCTTGAAAACACAACACCTGCATGGGTGTCTGTATGCATTAATTGCAAATTGTTTACATGCATTTCCTCTAGTTGCCACGTCAATTCCAACAGGATTTTTCTTGGCAGTGGTAATGCCTTAGCTTTGCTAATGGGAACTTCCCCATGGGGATTTGGTGCTTTATCTGCTTGGATTCTCTGGATGCAGCTACTGCATCCTCTTTCGAACACAAGAGAGATTTTGGTGCCTTGCTGATGAGGCAGGTTAGTGTTCTGACTGAAAAATAAGGTTGGTTGTTATGGCCTGGAGCCCTTGGGATGTGTGGAGCACTCCCCTTCCCCTTCCCAGAGGCACTGGACCAGTATGCAGCTGACTCACAGCTGGTCTTTGAGATCTTCCTGTCTACCTCAGGAAGGTGATTTTTATGTCTTGTGCCTGTCTGTCTCCTGGTTCTTGCAGTGAGGTTTGATCAGGGGGGTGTTAAACCCCTGGACAGGGCTTGGCCAGAATGGAGATGCTTTAGTGGAGCCACTGAACCTGGGTGGGTTCAGGGAAGCCAGGAACATGAACAATAAAACCCCTTGAGGTCCTTTCTTCAGTTGTCCACCCACAAAATGTGTCTGGTGTACCTCTGATGAGGCAGAGAGCAGGCAGGGAAGGACGCTCTGCCCCTGTGACCTGGCAGCAGGAAGAATGAGAAGGGGGTAGGTGCCCTTATGCTGAAATCTCCAATTACCCTTCTTTTTGAGAAGAGGCACTACCAGAGACTCTTGGTTTACTTTGCCTGTAGCTGTGGTGGGGCCTGTGTTTCATCACTTTGTGGAGCGATAATGTAGTGACAACTTTTTATGGTTTGTGGATGTTTTTTTGTTGTTTTTTTTTTCCTTTGGAGCCTCTGTGACAGCTTACACTGCTGTAACAACAGCTGAGATCGTATATTCCGAAAAGGTATTCTGACCATGTGAAGAAGCAAAGGAGGTATTCTTTTTTCCCTGCTTTAAAAAAAAAAAACAACTTCGAAACCTCAGAAGAGTTAGCTTCATATACATATATTCAAAACTTCTGGCACACGGGTCAGCCAAGAAGCCATAACACTTTTTCAGATAGTGAAGCCTATCTTTTTCTGACCTAATATTGCTAATTCAGTAGGTGAGCCAGGATGCCTTTGTAGGCCCTGTGGCTGTGGAAGCCCTCCCCTCTGATGTCCTGTCACCAGGAGCTGAGCTGCCTTACAGTTTGTACTATTTGGCAGGGAAACTACTAAGGAGACACCATGCAGGGCAAGATCTAGCATGAGGCAGCTTTTACAAAGCAACTGCTAGATAATAAGGCAATTAAAGACGAGAGGTGCAACTGGCAGCCACTGTTCCAAGCTGTCATGTGCTGCAAGGTGAAGGGGATAGCAGACAAGGCAGAGGGACCAGAGAAAAATTAAGCAGTCCTGCCTTCCTACACAAATGTTATTTTAGCTTTTTGAGGTGAGAGAAGTCACAGGGATGGATGTCTCTACCTGTCCCACTATGCTTCTCTCCTGCTGCCTAACGCTATCTTACCTAATACCTACAAGCTGGATTTACCACAATCCACTTGTAGATGTCAAGGAGAAGCAGTGGTTTAAAATCAGGTCCCTGTGCACATATCACACTGGCCCTGACTGTGAATCGACATGAAAACATACAGAAAAAAGTCAACAGCTTCACTAGGAAAGGCTGCTGCATCCAACACCCTGCTGGGCAGCACAGTGATGCCTAGCCACGAGGTGACACAGCACACATCTTCCCATGCATCATGTGCTATTTAGATGTTAGAGATCTGCTGTGCTAGAAAAGCCCCAACACAGTTACCCACCTACACCTGAATTTGTACAGATTTCTACAGATAGAGCTGATCCTCTCCATCCTAAAAAAGGCAGCAGTTTTGGCCAAGATGGCCATGAGTGGCTTTGTGAAACAGAAATACTACCCCCTTGCCTGAAGCATAGTTGTTTCCTTCTGTTAAAGCCTAGCTAGAGGAACATTTCAAACTTCCTCAAAGCTGGGAAACAGCTGTTATTCAGCAGGACATAGAGATTTGATACACGCCTGCCTTTAGCTGCAAACTCTTCAACAGGATCTGTGTGGCCCCACAGGAAAGCAGAGCTTTGAACTAAGCAATGTACACTAAAAATCACCTGGAAGCAGCAGCAGGAAAGGCACCTGCAGTACTAGGAAAATGTGAAGGTTACAAAAAACCAATCTCCTCCTTCTGGCATGTGTTTTCATCCTGCAGTACTATGAAATAGGGAAGCAGCTCAGCAGTCGGATCAGTGAGACAGCTATCAGCATAGTGCTGGAGGGAAGGAAGGAGAAGCACAATGAAGAAAAAAAAAGACTCACACAAATTACCACCACATAGCTTGATCTTTACTAATAAACCAAAGAACAAAACATCAGCTTCTTTTTCCTCTTTTTTTCTGCCCAGAAAGCATTTCCATTTTTAACACTACTGCATTTTGCAACAGGTGGACTATTACACATTGACAAAGCAAACCAGGGAATATTAAGACATTTTCTACATTTGTAGTTTGATGTTATTTCTGAAGACAATGCCTTGGTGAAATGCACTTTTTCACCTTCACACCCCATCTTTCCTTAAGGGCCACCTAGATATCACAATGCTGTGATGAACAGAAAGGAGCCACAGGGTAAAGTCAAATCAGGAAGATGAGGCAGATGCCCTGTCAAGACACTTTCCAGCATGATACATTTCCAGTCTTAATCAGTTTCGAGAGGATTCTGCAGAGAACGATGGTGCCAGGCCTGCCAGGCCCCTCTATGGCAGGAGGCTGGCTATGGTACAGAACAGCAGGTAGCTGACTTGCTCCTTATCTTTACAAGTACACTCCAGCATCTTGGGGATCTTCTCAGCATTCAGCTGTTCTGAGTGTGTATATATCTGTGTATTTTTAAACTAGCATGTTTTAATCACCTTTAGGCTCCAGCCAGCCAAACTCACCTCCCACAGGAGCCACTCCAAGCACAGTAGTCAAGGCCAATATGCGCTGAATTAAAAACCTGCCAGCTGCCCCTAGTTAAACAGTCCATACAGTGAGGCTTGGGATTTGCCAGGGTGGCCAGTGTTTTCAGGCTGTTCCTGTAAATGTGGTGAGCCCTTTTCCCTGTTTACACATCCAACATGCTCTGCAGCGACTGTGGAGGGGAAGAACAAAGAGGTGGGGTGATGTGTGAAACGGGATCAGAGCTGGCATCTACCTCTGTTAGTATTTCTCTGAGACTTCCTGGGCAAGTTTCCTTCCTGGGTTTTCTATGGGCAGGATCAAGGATCCACAGGCTGAAGAAAGAAACAGAGTTAGCTCTGGCATTCTTGGCATGGAGCAATCTCTCATTAAGATGGTCTCTGCTGATACACTGTGCATTGCCTCTGTGACCAGCTCTTCTGTTCCTCACTGATTCCTCACATTAATAACTCCCTCTGTTCCTCACTTTCTGCTGCTCCGCTCCTGTTTGCTTCAACCCAGCTACCTGCCATGCAGCATTCTCCCCCATCCTTGGCTGTAGAGATGCAGCTGGGTTTGCACCTCACCTTCTGCCTTTGCCAGAGGGGTAGAAAAGTATCTTCTGCTGTTCCCATGTTGGTACCTGACAAACCAGCAGAGGAGCTGCTACACTGTGATGTTAAGCTGTTTGTACACTGACACTGCTGCTGTTGTCCAGCACAACCAAATGGGGAAATTATTAACATCCCAAGAGATTTGGCAACAGACACTGGAACGTGCTCAAGGAAGTCACCTGCAAGGCTGACAAATCAAGACTGATTTATGCAGAAGGAACAATGCGTCTCCAAGCCCAGCCCACACACTGGCACTCAGCACATGGCCCATAGGTCACAGATATCCAAATGCGTGCCCAACAGTTTAAACTCTGCCATCTGTCACACTTGCATCCAACAGAAGATACCAATTAAAATCAGTGCATGGAATGACAGAGCACAAGGAGACCTGGGGGAGGATGACCACAGAGCCTGAGTGATTAGGAGTGTGCTACACTTGAGGTACTACCTGTACACGTGCCTGCTTTAAGAGTACTCAGAGTATGTCCCACTTCTCCCAAACCAATGGCCAGATACTCAGGATGGAGGCAGGTCTAGTATTTCACACCCCCACCACGCTACAGGGGGAATCACAGCTTTTTCTGTGTGGATTTGAAGATGAAATACACTTTGATTACATCCACTAGCAATTGCTTCATATTGCTCAATAATCCTCTGCAGCCTCCAAAAGGAGATGGTATTTATCTCTCCTGTACTACTACATGGGAAGGGAGGGCCCGGAACAAATCGCCACTTTGGTTCCAAAGTAACAACAATCCTGAGCTACCTGCATGAGAGGCTTGCCCTGGCACCCTCCCTTGCTCATCTGTATATGACATGCTGCAGGACAGGTTTATTCCAATATTGAGATCCAGGAAAGGAGGAGCAGTTATGCTGTCCAGGCTGTGCTGTTGGTGGCAGAGGGAGGTTAATCCGAGTGACTCCACTTGCAGTTTAACCTCATGGCATGGGATGGGGCTTTGCAGCAGTGGGGAGAAGCCTCTCCACCCCGCTTTAAACACCTAACACACTAACCAGCTGCAGATAACAAAGGGAACCTGTCTTTGAGACTTCCCAAGAAGCCTCCCACAACAGCAGCAACAGACAAGTCAGATCCCTTCCAAACTGCCAAGTTTCTGAAGACAGAAATGGCCTCAAGCCTCTTCATCAAAACAGGCTGATCTCCACCAGCTTAGTTTGTAAAGGACTGTGGAGATACAGGCAGAAAAAAAATTAACATAGAAACATTCTTCATCTCTTTTAGAGCTGCCAGCACACCAATGAAGCTGGGCACCATCCTGCAGCGAACTCTCTCTCTGGGTAACCATGCTGCAGAAAGCAACACTGCTCTTGTGAGTCATGCATGAAGGTACAGGACAGAGATTCACATGGAGACCAGCTTTTGGCTAACAACAAAAGACTCAGGTCAACACACAACACCAATAAACGTGCAGAGCATGGCAAAGACCTGAAGAAGACATATACAACAAAAAAGATAAAAGTTCAAAACTTGACTTCTCTGGTCCCACATCTGAAAGTGTCACTTTAACCAAACTTAAGTGTGGCTTCTCCTGTTCATGCTCTAATGACATCATGGTCCTTTGGGGCAGGAGAGGTGAGAAAAGGGCTTTATCCTTCTGTCGGTTCAGTGTCAAGTTGGTTCACTATCAGAGGCACTAAACAGTCTCATCTTGTTTGGCATCAGTTTCCTTTCAAAATGATGGTTTTAGCTGTCCTGTTCCACTTTGTTTTCCCTCCTTTGAGGTCTAAGTTCAAATGCTGGGAACTGCGAAGTCTCTGGTACTGAAACATCTGAGAGGAAGTGAATAGCTCCAGCCATGCCTAAAACATAATGAGGAGATCTTTGTACAAATTAAAATAGCACAGCTTGAAAGCAAAGGCAACAGCACCCACTTGAACACCTCCCTCACTAGGATCTTTTTTTAAAGAGGTGAACTTAGGCTGTATGGAAAGGGAAGCTCATCTGTACTTTGCCCAAGAAACCAAATTTTATCTGAAAAGATCAAAGGCAAGAACTAAGATGTCCCTGCTAGCATCTCTTCAAATGAACAACCGCAATGCTATTTCAAATTAAGAAAAAGTTAATCCAAGCTTGGACTGTCCTTCATAGTTTGAGCAGCTTTTGCTTGTCATTTCACTGGTTAAAAGAAAAAGCCAAAACTTTACTGAACTTGTGAAGTACAGATTCCTTTCCTCACTATTCATGAAGAGGTCATCCAGAGCCCAAAGTGCATCACCCAATGGAACTCACAGGGTGACAATCAAGAGAGGAACAACAAGGAAATCATACAAATGCAAGTTCAGTTTTATGCTCAAGCTAAAATCCTATTTTATAAACAGCTATGCACATATAAAGGAACCTTTCTGATTTACAGTATCTGATGTAAACAAAACACTTAGGACAATTCCATAAGATGCACATGCAATTTCTGTTCAAAGCATGCATGTACAGGCAGAATTGGAGAACTGCAAGCACAATTTTGGCTACAAAAACAAAGCCTAAATTTAAGAGGTTTTTTTCATCTCAAATATGAGACATCTATATTTTTCTAAAAAATTCCAGTTAAAAACTAAAAGCTATATGTCAGCATTAAAGCACAAATCATTCTGCTGTTCACAGTCTTTCACCTTCTCAACAAATTTCAAAGCTTTTATACAACAGATTCTATACACACTTTATTCCCTCCCTACAGGAGAATGTAAGGGTACCCTCAGGAATAGGAATACTTATGCTTTTCTCCTTTATGCATAAAGACAATAACTCTGTATTTAGAAGGGCTGCATATAAACTCATGCTCTCTTGTGTTCGTTCATGCCCTGGATTATTAATTTGCAAATATCTCTGCTCTGCTTCTGTAATTTCAAGTATCTGCGGCAGGTGGCACACGAGGCAGGCTTGTTGTTCATGGAGCAGCTGCGGCACTGCCTTAAATCCCACTTGGATCTGTAATTCTTTGCTACTGATTCTGTAATGTGAGGTTACAGGAAACAAAAAATAAGCTACACATACAAAAAAAAAAAAAGCTCTAGGAAAATTTCTGGTAACATCCTGGAACATACAGATAAGCCCCTAAGAACTCTGCATTGCTTTCCTGTTCAAGTGATTCAGGTTCATATTAAAACTACCTATTCCTTGGTTGAGTATGGCAGCAGAGAAGGCCTAATTCTGACAGCTTAGCAACCAGTTTGAGACCCCCTACACACAGCTGCTCCTCTGCCCAGTCCATCTGAAAACCACCTGTGACAAAACTGTTGCCTGAACTCCTGTATGCTTTAAACCAAGCTGCATCAGCACAGCAGAATTTGTCTGGAGTAACACCAGCTCTGGTTTTACATTCAAACGGCTGAAATGAAAGTAGGAGTGAAAGCTATGATAGTGAATGATTTTTCTTTTGTCCTTTTCTACCTCCTACCACCTTGCCTTCTTTTAAGCAGAGGTGATGGTATGGGGGGGTTTAGTAGTAGAGGAACCCACCAGATTTCCCAACTCCTACACTCATGCCAAAATTGCAAGGATGTCCCCTCTTTCCTGTAATACAAAACCATTTGCAACACCATCACTTTACCTTCAAAGAGGGAATAAGGTCGGTCAGGAATACGACATCCATGTGCACCATACTCCAAGCACCATTCAGCAAACTGGGGAACACATTAAAAAATGTATTTTTATTCAAGACTGCTAAATACAAGTTTGAGTATCTGAATACCATTAATTGGTACAAAATGTGAAGCAGTGTAAGCAGACACACAACACATGAATCACTGAGATCAATTTGTGCTCCTTCAACCATGACAAGGCCACAATCAGGTTTTAAAATATGTATTTGCACAGAGTGAGTTTCAGTTTCATAACAATGTAATGGTGGGCTAGGCATCTGCTTTTTGTAAATCAACCCTGCTACATGCCAAGGAAAAATGCTGTAAGAACAGATATACTCAGTCAAAATATTTTACTAATATTCTATCAGTCTCTTCTCTCTTTGTGCTTAATTTATCCACAAACTCAGGACTTATAGCTGTTAACTGCATTTTGGTTTTCTTTCATTTCTGTGCACCAGTTTAGGGTATTAAATCTTCAGCTGTCATTATTTATTTATTTATTTTATCTCCCCAAGCCTTATGAAAAATCATTGTAAATAAAGTTAAACAATTATGGCAATCAGTATTTTGTTGCAGGAGATGGATTACTGTAGTCTGGTTTCAGGCCTGATGTTCTGGTTTTCTGATGTTCTTTCCCGATATTACAATTAAAAAGAGTTAACAGTGTCTTCTTTACATTTGATCAGCACTACTGCAGTAGCTACATTAGACACACCTGATTTATGAACCGTCCCTGGATCAATTCAGTAACAACCAGCTACTTCTCCTTTATGGCTCCCCAGAGCACTGGGGGAGGGGGGGGGGCACAAGTTCCCCTGGCATTTCTATGCTTGGATGCAAACCACTGCTTGTTCAAAACAGATTCCTGCAAAGCAAATAACTGAGAGGTCTCTCCCTTGCTTCCCCTGCAATTTGGCCTACGTGCTAGCAAACACATCAGCCTAACTAGAGGGTGCCCCAGACATAGAGCTGGGGCTCTATGGGGTGTAAGCATGATTCTAGAACCATCAGTTTGTTCATTAGAAGGAAATGGATGGTATCCTCCTCTCTTCTGCCCCTTCCTACTCTGTTCTGTTTAAACATTTAGCGGGGATGAAATTTTCTCTCTTCATAGAGGTATGTGCATATGTGTAAGCATCTTCAGGAAACACAAGGAAAAACCACACTGTTATTTACGCTGTTATTAAGAACTGATTAAACATTTTTGGGCACCCTCTGGATATAAATCGCCAAATTATTTAATTCTCCCATGTAATCCTGTCTTAAATGTGAGAACCAAACATGTTTATGGCATGTTTCTAACCTACAATCAATTCTTGCAGTTGTGATTGCACACTAGCCTTTATTACTACTTCCAGACTGGGAATTTCAACAGAAATTTAAAAAATGCAGCCTAGGCTACTGAAACACAATCATAATTTTCAAGTTCATAGCTTCAGCACAACCCAGATCCAGTAAGCCACAGTATCTTTGTTTAACAGAGGGGTGGAAGAAAAAAGATCTTAGGAAGACATCTGACATTTGTCAGACAGACTGGGCATGCTTGCCATCAACAGTGGCAATCACAAGGCTGAACAGCACAGGGCTCAATGCCCTGTTACCTGGAGCCCAGGATGCCACAGCCCCTCTCTCCTCTTACACATGGGCCAGCTATGAGCACCTCAGCTTCCTGGGAGCCTGTCTAATAATCTGAGAGGAAAGCTGTGAAGACGAAAATGTGAAGCACAAAACAGGGGTCTCTTCTATACAAGTTCTTGTGGTTCATTTGTGAAATGGTTTCATGACTTTCGTGTGGTAGCCAGGGATTCCAGGCAAGACTCCTTTTCCTGGGCCTGATGTTTTTGGTGTGAAGAAGCACCCCTGGGAGGGGAGTCATCTTCTTCTCTCAGTTACATGCCTCTATGTATCAACACAACTGCATGTTTGCTTCCCTCACTCTGGCTCAGAAAGAAAAGATTTCAAGAATGCCAGACAAGCAAATTCCTTTGCCTGTTTCAAGATTTCCCCTGCAAGGGGATGTTGGAGATACTAAGTGGCAGAGTGGCTGCAAGTCCACTGCCTAACTACGGTGGGCACTTCCAGCAAACAGTCTTAGGCCACTGCATCACAACTTCCTTCTTACAGAGATTTCAGGTATGTAACTGAGTCTCTTCCTTTTTCTGGCTTTGAGACAGATACATTTGCTTTTCTCTAGACAGGTGTGGACAAACACCAGGGCTCTCTTGGGCGAGAAATGCAGCACCACCAGGAACTGCCAATGCTGCACAGAGCTGAAGAAGGTGTGCTAGCATGGAGACAGCATGCTGCCAGTAAGGACTGCAGAGTGCTGTGGCTCACAAAGCAGCAGCGGGTGACTCCATGTGTAACAAAGTCACACATTTGCTGTGGGAGTACTCGGGTTTTATTTCAATCTCTAGGATGCAGTTTTGTCTACAGGTGTCCTCACAGCATGTTGCTTTGGTAAAAGTGAGACAAGCAGCAGATTTTTAAAGCTCTGCTGACAGAGGACAGGCTGACTGCACAGATGAATACAATAACTTTCCATATGGCCAATATGGATTAAAAAGCACCTAGGAAGCAACTCATTGTAGTCTGGTTTTCTAGGCCTGACGTTTCTGAGTTTCTGAACTCAGTTTCTTCGTGGTGTTTAGGTTTCAGAAGACCTTGTTCCCACAGACTTGACATAAACATCCCAAGTGTTATTGTAACGAGAGTGATGTTTTGCATTCTTTTCTGTGGGATGGACTTGTCTCTATCCATTGCTTTGGGCCAATGGGAAGAAGAGTTCTGGCACTCTTCTAACCAATGAGAGTGACCTGTTCTAAAAGGTATATAAGGAGGGCAGTTGTTTTAATAAAGTGGAGTCAGATGCAGTTTTTTATAACGAGGTCTCATGTCGTTTGTTCATCGCCCACAGCGACATCTCATCACATTTAATTTGTAATACTTCGTAAAAGGCTTCAGCTAAAAAGCTGTATACATAATATGATTCATGTAATTGTATTAAATGAATGAACTAAACTGGAAAAAAAACCCAACAAACCAAACCAACAAGGTAAGGTAACAGGCAGAGAAAGCCCTTCTCCTTCAGTAACTGCTAGCATAGTCTGATAGAGCTGATAGCAGAACTTCAGCAATTCCAGTGGAAAAATTCTGAGTGTGTCTTTCTCTGTAATTTGTATTAATAAAAAACTCTAAGTGAGCTATTTAATAATTGCAATTCAGAGCTCTAAAAGCCCCAAACAGGCACTAGTCTGAAAACAAATAATTACAACATACAAATCCAAACAGTATTGTTTGAGGACCTGAGGAAGACAGTGGAT
This sequence comes from Sitta carolinensis, assembly GCA_032173965.1. NCBI lineage: Eukaryota > Metazoa > Chordata > Aves > Passeriformes > Sittidae > Sitta > Sitta carolinensis. Next base: position 52,353,787 of record CM063284.1, on the reverse strand, counting down.
CTCTCAGTGGAATAAACAGCACCACATAACATCAGTCTGTTATTGTTCAGGCAAGCTAATTTTCAGGCTCTTATTTTCTTCTGTATACATTTAATCCCTCCCCTCTTACTGATCATTTGTGTTTCACTCTGCTTATTAAAACAGTGCATACACAGTTGAAGTTGTCCACTCAAAATTAGTAAAGTGGAGCAAGTGACAAGCCCTGTCATCCCACCCAATGTCCCAGCCAGCTCCAGTGCATGTCAGTCCACTCCCACCCCTGTTTACCCTTGCATGGGCACTGGGATGTGAAAGGGAACAGTGATTTTGCTGAGATGCTGCAGAGCTCACCTTGCAAGCCCGGTAGAGGTACTTTCTGTCCTGAGTTAGGTTATAGAGAGACAAGAAGGAGTAGCCATTGCCAGCAGTACCATGGCAGATCCCGTACCCTTTTCTCAATAAACCTCTCTGCCAGATGACATCACTGCAATCTATAGCATCTTTCAAGTATTTGTCCTCTTTAAAAGTCTGTGGAATAAAAACAGAGAATAAATACCCATCAATTGAAGTACTAATGAAAACAAAAGGAAGTTGCCTCTGAGAAATTTTTTTCTGTGTAGAATTTTTCTATATAAAATTTATTTTGAATTTTAATAATCTATTCTTCATAAATTTCCCTTTCTTTTCTTACTAAGTTGTTTCTCCTTTCCCTGCACAGTAAAAGAACAACATTTTCAGATTTTTGTTTCCAAAATGAGAACCCCAAAGAAAAAACTCAAGTTCAAGGCCTTTGGTTCTAAAACCTACAATCTACTTGAAGGGTATGTGGTCCTTTTTATTTCATTTTCTATTCCCAAATCAGAATTTGAAAATACAGAAATGTGATGCTACCTCCAAGAAATGTAAAACATAATACTGGATATCAAATCTGGTCCTAAATTGCTGGTCTGGTCTTCATGACTAATTCTTCCTGGCTACTCACTGTCTGCCTTCAATTCCATGTCAAAAATGCACAAGAATATCTTTTTGCATGACACAAGACTCTTTTCTCTGTCACAAATACAAGCAGGAACTTTACACTGCCTTTATGAGTACTTGTATTAGCATATTTGTATAGGATATTCTCAGAAGCAGTAGTCAGTTTGAGCAAAGGAACACTTTTGCAACGTTTATTGCAACTGAAATGCACTTTAAACATAGAGGGCTCATCCAGAAAGAAGCAAACAAAAGCCAGTAATTCAGCTGATTAGCACCAGAATTCCACCATTATAAAGCCACTTTGTTGCTCACCTTTGTCTAAGTCATTTTACAACAAACAAATGAACGAGCAAAACAACAAACAACAACAATAAAAAACACTACCAAAGTAACCCCAACAAAACAAACCTAATGCACTACTATAGTCCTTTGAAGATGCCAAACTATTTAGTAAGATAACAGAAGCAACCAACATGCAAGATTCTTAAATTCACAAGCTGCATAAAGGAAGTGCCTCTCTCTGAACAGAGTTTGCCAGCTGCTTAGCTGTATCATTTTGAATTAACGCCTGGTGACAGCACTTGATTTCCAGGATAAACACTGCTGTCTGTTATCACAGGTCCTGTGCCTGGTATGAAAGCATAGCCAGCAAAACACAAGCAAATTTTTTTCTTTTGGTGCTTCAAAAAGCAGAATGTAAAGAATAATAGGAAAATGCTGTATGTTTCATAATCTTAAACATAGAAAGAGGCCAAAAAGGAGACTGCTAATCAGAACTTGGTTCTATCCCTCTCACCTTCTGCAAAACATTTTGTGCTGGGGAAAGCATCACTTTGACAAAGAAGGAGAGAGTGGTGAAGTGTTAAGTCAATCTTAACAGTCCAAAGAAAAAGCAATTGCAACTGCTGTTACATGCAGCAATGCTGTAAGAAATTTAGAGTTCACATTTCAGGTAGCAGCATGAGTAACTATTCCATAAACCAAGCTGCTTTTCAGCCCACCCGGATGCCAACCAGGGAATCTGTCAAGGAGGGCTGTCAAAAGCAAGATTCGATTTGCATAAATTTAATTAAATGGCATACTTTCAAAATGTAATGCAAATCAGAAGCACACAAAAAGACAGGTAGCAAACCTAGTCAAAAATGGAGAAGGGCAAACAGCAGGCTTGTGGTAGCTCAGCAATTTTATTTATGCCCTAGAAGGGGCCTGGGATCTTGGCTCTGATGTTAAGTTCTCAAGTTATATCTTAATAAAGGAGTAATTTATGGAAGACATTCTTTGGCAAGGCATATGAACCTATACTTTTGAAACTAACATAATTGTTAAAACTCTTGGGATGAAGATTCAAAGAATTTAGGTCAATGTGCTCACACCCAGGACTCTGATGCCAAATCGTTTAAACATATGTCTCTTTTCCAAGAAAGCCTAGTAACTGCTAGTGCCCTGAGAAGCAATTTTACCCACTCTTTAAAACATACCAATGTAAGTATTCTGAGATTTTTAGGTGTCTAGCTAGGGGTTCTTGTTCAAAAGTCTAGCTCTAGAAAGACACTAAATTAAAGCCTTGCAAACTAAGAGGCCTGCATATAAGTCTCTGTAAACACAGAGATATATATACATATATATATATATAATTACATGTATGTAATTACACCAAGGTTGTGGGTTTGATCCCTGTATGGGCCACTCACTTAAGGGCTGGACTCGATGGCCATTGTGGGTCCCTCCAACCCAGAATATTCTGTGAATCTGTGAAATCTATGAACACAGAACGATTCACCTTGTAAGCTTGCATAAGCATGTGGATGACTCCAGGGGCACCATGGCACCAATGAACCAGTCTATCAGTCTCATTGCTCAGTGATGATGGGTAATTCCCAGATCGAAATTTTTTATGACGCACATAGTCAATGCTTGGCTTCACCAGCTCTGTCAGGGTCTCCTGGTCCACATTTGCAATTGGCTGAAGAAAACGTTAAAATAAACATCACTAAACACATCAACAGAAGTAGTAACAAATTGTGTATCAACACTTAATTCTACAATCTGTTTTCAAGTATCCTAAATATGTGCCCTTGATCCAAATACCATGAATCACAGATTTAATTAATGCCTGCTTATTATTACACCCCTGTGAAGAGAATTTTTATAGTCAGTGCAGAGACAGAGAAACTGGGGCACCAAGTTGTTACCTGTCTTAATGGAGGTGACACAGAAAGACTATGGAAGAACTGAGAACAGAGTATGAAGACATCCAGACCTCTATTTGTAACTTAAAATAGGGAGAACACTTATAGGAGAAAGACAGTTTCGTACATATGGTGCTCATAATACACACTTCCAACATACTGGGTTACATTTTCTTTTAAAAAGAACTATTTCCCAACAAACAAAGGAATGTGTACATAGCAGCAGACCTGGCAAGAGATTTATGAAGGTCAAAATTTTCCTTCATAAACAAAGCTCCCTGAAGCTATGGGCTATAAATCTGCATTTCCAATTTCAGAAGCAATAGCTACTTCACCAAATATCTAAACATCTTTGTACTAGAAACTCATCCTTCAATTGCTCTTAGGAATTTTCTTCCTAGTTTTTTTTTGTTTAATTTACATCCTTGTAAAATGGAGAATACATCCATCATCCTGCATGTTCCTTGTAACTAAAGGTTCAGAAGCCAAGTAACTGTTGTGTCTGTAGTTGCTTTTAGTTGGTATTCCCTCCACTATCAGCCCATTTTCCACCATTTTAACAGCACAGCTTTCTTTTTTCCACAATTTATATGATTTCTGGAATTTCTGCAAGCTGTGGGAACAACCACATGCACTGGAGCCTATAGCAGCCTAATAACTGAACTTATTCTTTTAAATAACTTTTCTTTATTACTGATTCAATATCATAACATTTCCACTGTTTCTCACCAGCTCCAGCACATTTGTATTCAACAGGTGAGCACACTCCTACAATTTAAAGTCTGACAGCCAAATGAAGGAAAATTTTCAACAGCTATATTTTGAGTAATTCTGAAGAAACCAGAAGCCTTTATTTCCCCTCAGCCAGAAAACCTCTGCCAGACTTCTATCTACCAGGTCCCTCAAAAAGACTCCAGTTCTGCACTTTTCTGAGTGGAACAGAAATGTTATTGCCGTTCATTAGAAGCACACCTGAATACAGAGCATCCTGTCATGAAAAACACCCCAAAGCTAATCAGCCCTCATTGAGAACCCTCCCTGTGAGGTAGCGAGGCTTAACAGAAATGTTTGTTTTGAGGCTCTTGATTTCACATAGCACTACTGCAGAAAAAGGTAAATAGGATGGGCACCAGCAATAAAGGCCTTCAGTCTTAAGTTGTGCAAGGCAAGCCCAGCCCCCTCAGAAATCCTTATGAGGTGAATCCAAGAAGAGCAGAACTCTTTATAAACCTTCTTATCTTGTGCTTCCAAGAAGATTTGAGTACAAGTGAGTTTTCTGCTGAAGCTGCTGAGGCTCCCAGCACTTATTTCAAACAGCTAAAGAGTAACCTACAGTGTGTGTCCTGACTTTCTGGCCAAGAGCAATGGTATGTCAACAGACACTTTTGCTTCAGGGTTAGTGAAAGATCTTGGAGTAGAGACTTCCTAGCTGGCACTTCAGAATTCCCCCTCTACCTCCTGGATGAGTTATTTAATATGGCTAAGCTCTTACTCTTTCAGTAGCCTGAAGTAACTCCAGCAGTACACGTTTCCTCCAGCTTAAGAAGTGTTTGGACAACACTGTGCACATTGTGTTATTCTTGGGGTGTTCTGTGCAGGGCCAGGAGTTGGACTTGATGATCTTGATGTGTCCTTTCCAACTCAGCATATTCTGTGATTCTATGATATAGGTGTTGTACAGGAATTATCCTCAGTAACGTTCACATCTCAGGTGTGATGTTAAATGCCTTTTTTTGTTATCAAATAACCACTCAACAAACCATCTCTTGAATTCTTTGAAAATACAGCAAAATTTGGTGTGGGAGGGATGGGGAAAGGATGGGACTCTGCTATGGCATCTTCTTCTGCAGTGGATGACTCAACTTTGCATGACTCACAATATTTAATATACAGTGAAAAGATGGTAATCTAATGCTGCATAAACAATGGCTTCTTGGTAATTCTTAAAAGCGGCAATTACATGTAAAGGAAAAATAACTAGGATTTTAACATCTGCTCAAACTGAAAAGCACTGTGCAATGATTTTGGCTATCAGCCTTAAATAGCAAACGAAGGATGGAGCCTTTAAACAATCTTTAGAAGACTAGATGTTTCTCTGAAAATCTAGCACTAGCAGGGAAAGAAAAATGGAAGCCAGAAAGTTGAAGGAAGCGTAAGAGGGTGGACAACCTTGAAGAAAGTTGAAGAAAGCTGTAGGTAAAGAAAGGAGCATGGTAAACCAGAGCAGCCTGAGGCCCCAGTGGGAGGATCACTGCAGAAAATGGGTGTAGTGAGGTTAAGATACATCCCAGATGGCAGAGTAGTAGCTATTTCTATAGCAAACTCAGCTGGTTTACCCAGAACTGCTGGTGGAAGTGGTGTAAGCTAATGTGAAACACAACATTTCTTCTAAGTAAGGAATGGCTGAGGAGTGGCAGCACCATATACCAGCTCAATCACTTCTGCAATGAACATTAGTACACAGCTGCAGACTGAAAGTATGTACAGTCCTTCCATTTGCCTGAAGAAAACTCATTCTGCAAGAGCTGGCAAGGACATTGATATTTACAAAGATGTATAGACTGGCAATGGCACCTCCAAAAACCAGAAACAGGTGCAATAAAGTTTTGCAGCTCTATGGCAATCTTCTATAATGAATCTTAACGCTCTTTTCCCAAACCGTAGAACAAAAATAAGATATACAGGACTGTTTGGAAAAACATCATAGTCCTATTTCAAATCTCAGGGCAGGGGGGAATAGATTTAAGTGTGGGAAAGAGGAGGTTTACAGAAGAGAGGACTCTCACTAAGGAAGACAGAAAGAGGAAACCAGGGATCATAAATACACTAAAGAACATCAGACTTTTGTGTGAAAAAAATAGGGGAGCTAAGGAAGAAGAAAAATATCTAAATAATAAAAGCATACTGAAGACTAATATGTGATTAAGGATAGTCTTCCAAAAGCAGCAACACAATGGAGAAAAAAAAATCACTAAAGAGAGGAAGGGCACAGATGACAGGAGGCATCAGCAGTGCAATCATTTAAAAATAGCAAAAAATTGAAGAGTGATGGACAGTGAGTGAATTTTCAGCTGTTCTAACTGAAGGCACCAGAAGAAGTAAGTATGAAGATGAGAGAAAGCACTTCACTGTCTTCGCTGAGGACAAGAAACCAGATCCTGAAAAGCTGGTGCTCTGAACCACAACTCAAGAATTAATTCATTCTAACGTGATGATATCCTAGTCACAGTTTTCTTCTGCCACTGAAGCCTTAGGTAGCCCTTCTGCACAGTTCTGTGCTGCAGTCTAACTCCAAATTGTGAGAGCCTGATCCAGCACAACACTGCGCATGCATGAAAGCTGAAGATCCTCTGATGCAAAACAAAAAATCACTGCTACTTCACCCCAGCCAATAGAAGACGCTCTTACCTGCATGAGCATGTAATAGATCCCAGCCATTCCATGGGCAGCTCCAACATACTGCTTCTTGTGCCACTGGTACAACAGAGGACAGCGGTCTGTTTTCCGCTCCTCCTTTGAAAAATTCTTCCCTGACTCAATAATAGCATCTACTACCTAAGAAAAAGAACACACCTTGATCACCTGTGTTGCTTACTTTGATTCAGAGGGTTTTGCTTCTGCATGACTAAACCCACAACAAACAATAAACCACAATACAGTGGTAGGACAACAACATGCAATTCATTTGGGTTTGAATGTTGAGGAAGAAAATGTATTTTTCTTAATGATGAAATCACTTATATTTTAAGAGTAGAAATTTAATATCAATATTTCTAGTTACTTTTTTCCAGCCCTGGCTTCTCTGGTTCTGGTATCTGCAAAACAATCATGCATGTTCCCCATACTGAATTCCCTTTCTTTTCACTAAAAATACTTCCACACTTCTGTCTTGAGTTTTTTGTAACAATGTCTCAAGTGGCCAGAACTAGTTATATATTGACCTATTTCTTCAGCTGTACATAGACCCACCCACATTGGCCTGTCCCAGCTGGGCAGCAGGGAAAGGGATGGATGGACAGATGAGATTGGGTTCCCAGCCCTAAGTGCCTCTTCCCTCCAGCACCCCATGAGAGTGATCCCAGTTCAACCTCACTGATACTGTGATGCTGGACAGAGAAAAGTGTCTTACCTCTTTGATAATAGACTGTGGGACAGTGTCTGGACCCATTTCAGTATTCAGATACAGCAAGGCATACAGGTAACCTGCTCTGCCATAGAGCAGCTCATCTGGAAGTTCAGAATCTGTGCTGATTACTGTCCTTTGGAGTTGCAACAACCTGCATCAAAAAAGGAAGGTGGGGAGTGAGAGTATCTTTTGTAGAGCCCACACTGTATTGTGCATTGTGCAAGCTATCACTCCGACCAGAAGCAGAAAAAATGGTGAAGCCCCACCACCCCCTTTCAATCATGCCCAGTCCAGTTGGCTGCCAGGTTTAAATGCAGGAGCTCTGCACTCCTGGCATCTCAGAGACAGGAAACTCTGAGCCAGAACCAGGTCAGTATCAGCACAACCATCAGGATTTTGTGCAGGCAGAAACATGCAGGGTAGGAGATGGAGAAGCCCAGAGAGCTACTCCAGCAAAGAAAACCTCCTGGAGCCTCTGGGAATTTCACCAAAGTGCTGAACACTTCATTGTACATGTTTAAGAGGGAAAAAACCAAATGCACGTAAAACCCCATTACCATTCCCTCTCCTAAGAAAATACATTGTCTCAATCATTTAGCACCTCAGTTTTGAAAAGGACACTGCTGTAATGCACAAGTGTTTTGCTTGCCTTTAGCAATAAAAAACAAGAAACAAGAAGCACTGGCCATCCTTAATCTCATTTTCTCCAGAATGATTCTCTGCTAATACTCTACCAGTCTGTATTAGCACCGAAGTGAATCAGAGATCTGTTTTCCAGTCACTCCCTCCCTGTCTCTTCCTATCTTTTTTGATTAAATTGATAAATAGATGAAACCATGGTGATGATCAGATTTTTAAATTGAGGGAGGGGCAACAACAATCTGGAATAAGACCAAATTCAATTCCCAGGTTCCCCCAGCTATAATTTCTCAGGAGAAATGTTAGCATTAGTATCATGCATAGCAAAACCACTGACCTCAGTCATGTGTTTATGCTGTCCCTGCTTAATACTAAGGAAAACCTACTCACAAAAAACCAGTTTTATATCTCTTTTCTCAGAACTACGCTTTGGGTTTAGAATTAAATTATTTTCTTTGAATCGTCCACTATTAAGTTTTATTGTTGAACTCATACAACTGGACAAGGTAAAAAGTTAAAAGTGAAATTACACATTACATTTTGACATCTATAATGTACCACTCAGCTGGCATCATATATATATTTGTGAATAAAAAAGTTATAAAATAAACCAATAATCAAACTAAACTCCTTTTCACTACTCCTCATAGAAATTACTTTCCAAGAAGAGGCAACACTAGAAGACTTACTGCTAATCTCATTTTGCTATACTCATGCTTCTTGCCTTACAGCAAGCAACACTACTTTCTGAGCTGCATTCAAAACGACATGTCCAAGTTTACTGTCAATTATAAAAGCTAAAAGCCTCAAACCTAACACTCACTTTGAAACTGAAATATTCATTCAGAAATGGCAGCAGAGATTAATCACACTAGGATTCTACACTGGAAATTTCCAAACATAAACCAGAAGGGAGATGAGGACATAAGTCTTGCTGCAAATTCTGCCAGCCTGAGGTATGCTGCTGGACAGCTAGCAGGTGGACTGTGGTGCTGAATGCAAAGCCCTTGCTGGGATAGCAATCAACTCTGTACCAGCAAAGGTACAGTCAGCTCTCTAATGAAGCTACATTTAAACAAAATTTCTTGAGACATTTGTTCAATTTAGCTTAATTTGAAAAGGGGCTGGAATTTTTTCAGGCCACCGTTCATATGCTCTGACCTAATTAAATCCCTTGCCTTTACAAATTTGCTCCTGCAAATACTTCCTCTTTGTTATATTAAATTTTTGTTACGTATCAGTCTGATACACCATGTTTCTGTCTGCCTGCTTCCAGATCCTGAAGTGCACAGGTTTTGTAATGAATCAACAACTAAGACCCACTCTTTACAGAAAGCATCACATACTGCACAAGCACTACATATTGCCGATGACAAGCGTGTGGCTTTTGTTAAATGTCACTTCGATGTAACAAAATCAGAATATGCGTGCACTACAGATACGTCCAGGACATCCTGTCCTAAGAGCGATAGAGGACTCAAGAAAACCCACTAAATATGAATCAAGTACAAGCCAGCTTTAATAAAGATAAAGCCTATTTTGTATTCTTGCACTGAAAACTTATCAGGGGAGAAATTGTCCATTCTTTAATCCTGTTCTCTAAAATTTCACTTGCAAAAGCTACTGAACCAATACTCTCTACAAAATGAAGGGCATGACATTTCCCACCAACCACTTACTTGACAACACATTCTTTAGATTCACTGTCATTTTTCAGTTTGTGGTGAACCACTGCACCCACTGCCAATGGCCCAGCATCACCACAGAGGAAAGTAACCCTTCTGCCATTCAGATTGCGAAGGATTCTCTTCACGTAATCAAGAGATCGTTGCAAATGGCTCTGATTTTTTGTGACGTGGTACAGTTGCAAATATAAGAGGGCAATACCTGAAACGAACACATGAAAAAGAGAGTTTCACTTACTTTTCTTTCTAAATGTATCATATTCCCCTCTCTGGTGCCTCTGAACCAGTAATTCAAATGTGAACAGGTATATTGGCAATAAAAACATGTCGGTCAAGGGTCCTAGCTCATGCTGTGTGAAAGCCCTAGGACACTATTTGGATGACATTTCAATTGGATTGTGGCAAAAATAAAAATTATCAGACTGAAGCCCAATGGTAGAGGCTCAATTTCCAAAAAAAAAAAAAAAAGAAGAAAACTCATGACACAGGCCTTAACACTTGGCAAACTGTATTGGGTTTGCATAGCCAAGCTTTGGTAGCGGGGGGCTACAGTGGTGGCTTCTGTGAGAAACTGCTGGAAACTTCCTCCATGTCTGGCAGAGCCAATCCCTGGTGGCTCCAAAGGTTGATGTGCCACTGGTCATGGCTGGGCCAATTAGAAATAGTGGTAATGCCTCTGTGATAAAAGATTTAGGAAGAAGAGAAAAGAAAGTTACTGTGCAGCTGTAATTGCAGCCAGAGAAGAGCAGAGTGAGATCATCTGAGAGGAACAGCTCTGCAGACACCAAAGTCAGTGAAGAAGGGAAGGGAGGAGGTGCTTCAGGCACTCAGCACTGGAACTGAGATTCCTCTGCAGGCCGTGGTGCAGACAGATCATGGTCACACAGCTGTTCCCTTACAGCCCATGGTGGACCATGGGGATGCAGAGATTCATGTAGAGTCCATGGAGAAGACTCACGGAGCATGCCAAAGCAGGTAGATGCCTAAGAGGAGGGTGCAACCCAGAGAAGAGAGGAACCCATACTGGAGCAGCTTGTGCTTGAAGGACTGCACCCCATGGAGGAGTAACCCATGCTGCAGCAGCTTGCAGAGAGCTGCTGCTTGTGAGATGGACTTACACTGGAGTTCATGGAAAACTGTCTCCTGTAGGATGGACCCCAAGGGGGAGCAGGGGAATGACTCTTCCCCCTGAGCAGTGAGTGAAATCATGGGTGATAAACTGATCAGAACCACCATTCCCTGTGTCTCTGTGCCTCTGGAGGAGGATGTAGAGCTGGGAAGAAGGGACAGGTGGGAGGACAGTGTTTTGAAGGTCTTATTTTACTTCTCATTATCCTACTCTGACTTTGATAGCAATAAATTCAATTAACATCTTTAATTTTAGCCTGTTTTGCCCATGATGGTATTTGGTGAGTGATCTCTCCTGGTCCTTATCTCAATCCATGAAGCCTTCGTTATATTTTTCTCTTCCCTGTCCAGCTGTGGAGGGGAGTGAGAGAGAACCTTTGTGGGTGCCCTGCATTCAGCCAGCATCAACCCACTACACAAAGAAATCACTGAAGAATCAAAAATTTGAGCTAACAAGCACATGTGTGACTGAGTACACTAACTGTACAATACTCATCTATTATATGCAAGAAGTGACTTTCCATTTGATTTGTAAAAGGATTTTGTGATGAGTTCTTGGATTCAAGTTGCCAAGCTCTTCATAATCCCTAAAAGTGTTTCACAACCAGATTACAAGCTTTTACAAGTCAAGCTGGTTTGTAAAAGCCAGAAGTCAAACCAGGGCTTGGAGAATGCCAGGAGGTAATATCAAGCTTCACTCCATTAAACTCATTACATAGTTTTCCATTAAAACAGACCAAAACCTTAGAAATAACAACAATATAGGCTGAAAGAAGTGAAATAAACCCATCTAAGTGGATGTCTATTGGCCAACTGCAAGCATACATGTGCAGAAGTCAGTCACTTATCTCCAGACCACACTGTATTCAAACCCTTTCTGAATGGAGAGAGCACTCTCTTGAGCCTCATCCAAAGCCAAGCACACACAATGCCCAGAGAGGCTACCTCAACACAAGAACAACAGCATCACAAGAGTGCTGGTACATTCTCACATGTTCCCTGGGCAGGCTCTGAGCAAGCCTTTCTGGGTGAATCTAAGAAGATGGCTGCAGAGCTTGGGTAGCCCAGTTCAACATCATGGGAACTTGTGGGCTATTTACAGAGATTTATGGAACCTTTTTTATGCTGCAACAAATGTGTAAATATCTTGGCTTGATTAGAAATGTAGCCCCAAAGTCCAGTTCATCTAATCCTTCTGAGTGTTTCTCAGTGCAACACACTTAAAATGGCTCCTCCAAGATGTCTGGCACATAAAAAAGTACTTGTATAAGTAAGATGGATTCTTACATGTGTCCTGTGACTGCTATATGCCAACAGTACATGTTCCAAGATTTTAAAGATGTTTTACAAAACGCAAGCCAATGCTCATGACTGCACTGCCAATAAGATTTGTCTAGACTTGGTACATAAAAAGCAGAGCAGTTGTTTACAGCACTTCTTTTACCTTCTGATTTGCACACTAGCAAAATGAAGCAAAGAACAAGTTTTGGGGAAAAAGTATCTGCATTAAGTATTTTAAAAACCAGATCACTTAAATACTTTTATTCAGAACCATATCCACAGGAGCCTTGAAAGAAGTTAACAGCTTGGAATAGATGTAGATGGCAATCCTTCTACTGGATACAAAAAATCCCACACTCATTAGACAACATTACTTCTTCATCTATATTCCTGTTTCAGCTAATGATGGCTGTGTTACTTTTATCTTATGACTCATTTTCAGCATGCTCTGGTTTATCAGCCATAATTTCAGTTGTCAGTCACTGAGTCAGAACACAGCTTCCTGGGAGCCATTCTGTACTGCCAGCACAAGAAAGCCCACCACTGGAAATCTGCACACACTCAGCAGCCAGTCACTTTCAGACCCTGAAACACATCTATCTTTTAAGCTTGAGTTGTGTAAAAGTTCTCCACCCATCCACCCACAGCACCATCTGTACTGAAACATCAAGAAAAAAGCAAAGAAATGTTACCCTTTAATTGCCAGAATTAAGCCTAAGGATGGATGATGGCTGGAGAGCTTTTCCAAGTTACTCCCCCTCACAACATAGAGATAAAAGAATAGATCTCCTTAGGGCACATTTCAAACATGGGGTGTTAAAAGCTTGTCTGAAGCTTGAACTCAAAGAGCAGGAACAGAATATGCCATTCTATCCAGCAAAGTCACACTTAAAAGGTCTAGATGGACATGAGCTGGCAACTTGAAGAATAGTGACTACATCAGACATGAAAACTGTAGGCTCTGCCTAAAGGATCAGCTTCCTGGTTTCAGCTGGGATATAGCTAATTTTCTATAGTACTGTGGTTTGGATTTAGTGTGAGAATAACATTGATATACACTGACGGTTTTGTTGTTGCTGAGCAGTGCTTACCCTAAGTCAAGGACTTTTCAGTTTCCTATGCGCTGCCAGTGAGCAGGTGCACAAGATGCTGGAAGGGACCATGGCCAGGATAACTGACACAAAATGGCCAAAGGGATATCCCCTACCATAAGTCATCATGCTGGGTACATAAACTGTGAGGAGCTGGCTGGAAGCCACCAATCACTATTCATGCATGGGCTAGACTTTGGTGAGCAGGGGTAAGCAAAGGCATTCTGCATCACTCATTTCTCTTGCATTTTATCCCTTTCCCCTTTTAATTACAATTGTAATTATTATTGTTGTTCTCGTTACTATTATTATTTTATTTTACTTTATTTCAGTTATTAAACTGTTCTTATATCAGCCCATGGATTTTTTCTTTATTTTTCAAATCCCCTCCCTACGCAACTATGGCAAAGGGGATGTAGGAGGGGCAGGGTGTGAGTGCTTGGCTGTGTGGTATTTCATTGCCAGGTGGGCTTAAATCACACCAATTAGAAGGGCTCATTTACATCTGGACAGCATCCGTGATGCAATGCTAAATGAAAAACAGTCCCTAGCAATAACCATCACCTGCACATGCCTAATTTTTTTCATGATCTTCACAGTTTTGCAACCATACCTCTACACTCTCCCTTTTCACACAATCATTTTACTATTTTTGTACAGACAGAACAAGAACAGCCAAACTACCCAAATTCCAGATTTGAAGACTCCAAGCTCCTGGCCACAAAACATATACCCCCCATCTACTCCCAGTGATTAGAAGATGCTGCTACCATTAGAAAACTGCTAACTAAAAGCCTGTTGAACAGAAGAAGGTGAAAAACAACTCATTTTTAAAAGCAAACTTAGAGAAACAAGAGGTAAGGTAAAAGAGTAGCCTTAGAAAATCCACTTTCTTTGCAAAACAATGATGTCCATATACAATGGTCAATTATCATTCTGTATCTTTGGTGAAGTCAATTCAAGTTACAGACAGTACTGACCAAGGCTCTGGAGTTACAAGAGAAACCAACTCACAAAAATGCCCATAACAGAGTATTTCTGCCACTCCTATAAGAATATCAGAATCTCCTGTTAATAAATCCAATTACATCATTTAACAAATACATTTAATTCAAATTCTATCTTTCTCACCAGTCCAGCCAGTATAGGCAGAGCAGTCATGTGGATCTGCCGTCTTCAGCCCCTCCTCCATTTGTTGCAGGAGGTCCTTGATTTTTGCCTGGATCCGTTTTGAGAACCGAGCATTGACCTGAAAGCAGGACACAGGGAATGAGCCAGAAAAGAAACAAATTAAAGAATGCAAAGTGCCTGCTCCATTTTCTTGTTTGGAAAGAAAACCAAACCAAACCAGAACTAAATAACAAATAACTAGGAAATAAATAACAAATACAGCAATCAGCAGCATCAAGGTGGTTCATCTTAAGTGTGTTTCATGTAAATGCATTCTGACTACAATTTAGGTAAGTTACAAGTACCTACATTAGACAGAAATTACCTGTGCATTCTTTAAAGTCACACAACGAACATCTATGGACACAGTGACAGTATTGCAATTCTAATCAGGGTCCTGGTACTAAGACCATGTTATGGACAAACAGCCCAAGCCCCATGTTATAGGTGCTTGTTTTCATAACAAGGTCCCTGCACATCCTTTGCAGCACTACAGAGCAGGAAATAGTCCAAGGAAAATAAATGTTCATACTCAAGACAATGAAGCCAAAGATGAGCAGAAGCAGCTCAGCATCTTCAGCTCAGGCACAAAGGCAAAGAAACAAGTCTTTGATTTTACACACTGCTTGAACTTTTGAAAAAAACGTTTATATAGATGAAATACATGAAATATAATAGAGGATACTTGCCAACATTTCTCTCACATTTTGCACACTTTTAGGGAAGACATGTTACTGATTACTCCTTAAAGCCTGTGGAACATGGAAATTAGCACAGAAGTAAGTTCTTGCTTGACTAACAGCATTAAAAGTGCAGGGTTTAGATAAATTACAGGTCCTGGATGCCACCATGCAACTGATTACTCAAGATGTAGCACATTTTGTATTCCTGTTCAGAGTGGATCTTCAAATAAAAATTAGTGATTTCAAACATGCATCCAACAGATCCAGAAATCAGGAAGATTCTAAGAACTGCACAAGGCTTCTGACACACCAGAAATCTCCAGGGTCAATAGCTGAAATTCATTTAAGGATATACATGGCACGATAGGAAGGGAGAAGGAAATTGTGCCATTATATTTCACATTGAACACATCATTCTAGAAACAAGCTATACACACCTTAACTTCCTCCAGTATCTCTAGAAATAGCAACCAAACATGGTAGATATCTGAAGCCTGTTACTCTTCAGCCTTAATATGCCTTAAGCACCTTTCTTTTTACAGAACTGTACTATGCATCCACATCACCACCACCCTCCCTTTTTTGACTAGTTCAGTGAAGTCTCAACACAAAGCGAAAACCTTCCCAAGGGCAGGGCTTTTCTCCTTCAAAAGACAGCTATGCCAGTGTGTCTTAGTTTGACCAGTCCAGGGAAGTGAGCTGGCTGGGTTTGAGATTCACATTTTATTGGACCAATGGGAAAGCATTTTCTAGTTCTTATTACCTTTGAAAGATGCCCGGGAAGCTCTCCTTCCGGATGTTGGAGCGAGCACACCTCTCCCCTCTCTCGGCCCTGGGCAGAGTGGGGGGGAGGGGAAGGCCACGCGGGCCAGGCAGACCCAGCTGATTTGGGAAACATCTGCTGGCACGGAATTTGCTCTACCGCTGGCCCGAGCTGAACCCTGCCTTTGCTCCCCCCAGCCCTTCCCACCCCCCCCCCCCCCCGGCTTTGAAACGTGACACCATGGAGTACCGTAGCCAGATGCTATTTCTTGTTAACTCCTTCAGTGCATCAGTGCACACATGGAACTTAGAAAGCCTCCATCCTCTCTCCACTGAGAGAAATTAGAATGTAGATGTGTAAAGACCACATGAAATATCAAAGTCAGTCAAGAAGGAGTGCAAGTCCACGTGGAAAGAGTGTGGGAAGCTGCTTTTGAGCTATAAAAGACTTGCAAGCTATGGTGGTTGATTATGACATATTGAAATGTTTCCTTTAAACCATAAAGAAATATGGGAGAGATAAAAGAGTTCAAATTGTAGATCTGAGCAAAGGAGTGAAATGTTGAAGGGACTGTTGATTTCATGAGAAGTTGAACAGAGAGATGAAGTGATAAAGACTCTTTGCCCTCGAAGAAGAAGTGAATCTCTGTTCCTTGGAGGTGAAGGTGGTCCCAAAGACAAAGAGAACCTTTGTTTTGAACATGTTTATCTTTAAACTAAGACCCCATACATCGATGTGGCCCACAGACACAATTGTGAACATGGGAGGAATTTCATGAACGCAAAAGGATCCGGGTGGTTGCATGTTCATGAAGAATGGATTTACAAGAGAACTGTTTTCTTGTGGGGAAATTTACCATAGTGAACGAGAGGCGCTTCCCTCCCTAAATGAACTGAAAAAGACTGTTTTAGAGGTGGAAAACTGAGATTTCTGAGTCTTGTTTTCTTTACATTGTCAGCTGGAGAAAAGAAGGTGTGGGGAGGAAGGAGGAGTGTATTGAAGGTTCCATCCTCATTCTTGTTGTTTTTCTTTCTTTTAGTATTAGTTAATAAATTCTTATTACTTTTAAGCTTAAGCCTGCTTTACTCTTGATTGAAAACTTTAAAATTGGCAAAAAAAATCAGACCAGAACAGAAATTGGTGTTTCTGCCCGGTTTCGAATTGAAACCATGACACAGTGCTAAGGCATATGGTGAAACAGCATGAGCATATTCATGTGGATGCATCCAGGCACAGAGCTCAGCTTATCTGACAATATCAAACTAAGGCTTCAGACCTTCCCATTTATTTACCTACTGCACATCACAAGCATGCTGATTATCTTTTTGTTCTGACAATATACCTGCTGTTACCAAATCAGGATATTTTATATCAAACACCAGATTAAATTACTTAGAGGTATGAGGGGAATACTAGGACATCAGGATGCCTGGGTTCTGCATTGAAAGCTCAGCCCCATACAGATAATTTAGCTCAGGTTGGTAATCCCTCTCTCTAGAATTTGAATTGTAATTTACTTGTCTTGGTTCAGTGCTTGGAAAAGCACAGATTAAAGGATATTTTTATTATTTTTTTATAATTATCTGTAAACCCAAACAAAGCTACACCCAAACTTATGTCAGTGTGAAAACAAAGTTTTCCCCAGGTATCTACACCTCTCTAACTGCTTCTCTTTTTTTTCTGGTTGCTCTGGAGCTTTCACAACCAAGCACTGGCACAATCATTTTATAAGATTCCCCTATAAGCTTGTAGCAGATGCTTACATGTTCTAGAATAAATTATTTACATGAAGACATTAATACTGAAAGGTGGCTTTAGAAGATTTTAAAACTTTCTTCAGAGAATCTCAGGGTAGCATTACAACTGAGCATAACACACACAGTTGTGTGGAGCTTAGATTCATTTTCATCAGAAGCACATTCATCTCACAGGGATGTTTCCAGCTGACATTTGGCCTTTTCTGCAGGTGACTTGTTATTCCTGCAGAAGGAAGCCTGATCTCTGATATCCAGGGGCACATTTACTTCTCGTTCACAAGTGACTGGATGACAGCAGGAGCTGAAGAGTATCTTTAATTAGAAAAGGCTCTCTCCAGGAGTGCAAGTGCTGCATTACTCCTCTGCTGCTGCAGAAAGAAAAACTACTATCATCCCAGACACTGCTCAAGTTTTATATAGTCAAAATACAAAAAAAGAGAGCTCATTCCTCATTATACCAAATAGAGCTTTGTACCATATTGGTTACGGTAACTAAAAAGGTTCATTATCAGCACAAAAGTAATGCAGAAAAAACTAAGTATGGTGGTCTGGAAATTCATAGTTTTGTTATTTATTTGAACCATATAACTTTTTTCCATGGCAGTGAGACAGCAGACAAAGCTACATCCCAATACAAAGTCTTCCAAAGCCAACAAAAATGTAAAGAACATAAGAGCTTATGTAACATCACTCACCTTTGGCACTAATCACAACATGTCTAAATTATGCTGTCCTTGTTAGAAATACATGTTTCCCTTACCTGCTTTCTTTCATTTGTAGGGTTTCTAAAGAGAATTTAACTCACCTTCTTCTGTAAATTTAGCACTAAAACGCTACACACCTATATTAGAGCACAGTGCTAATAACACCAGGATCCCCGTATGGGCCATTCACTTAAGAGTCAGGCTTAATGGTTGTTATAGGTCCATTTCAACACAGAATATTCTGTGATTCTGTTACTATAAAAAATACATCATGATGCAAATAAAAATCTCCTAAAATACTCAAGCATTTCACTAGCAGTCAACATTATAATAACACACCAATTCTTACTGACCATGGCAGCCATATCCAGCTCTACAGCCACTGCGTTAAAACAAACCAGAACCAAGAGCAGATGAGGCAACAAGCAGCTGCTATGTAGGTATTGCATATCATGATTCCTGGTAGGTAAGATAAGTCTGTAACTTTAAAGTCTTGCACGCATATTTGGACCAAATATCAGTGCTGATGTAAGTCTGACAATGCAACCTTAAGGCCTTATGGCACTCCTTTTGTCATTAAAAGTAACACTCTGGTTTAACAGACACGGGATGAGTAATCTAATTTGCATTTGTCAAAGACATTTGCATACCTATGTGTTGTTAAAAAACACCTCTTGGCATTTACTTGCTCATGATACCTATGCTGAGAACATGTGCAGAGTCACAGCAGGGCAACACAGACCTGAGCTCACAGCTTCCTTACATGTTGCCAATGTATCAATCTTTCTTGCCACCACCAGCTCCCAAAACTTGCTCTTAACCCTATTTTAACTCATCAGGTTTTGGGGGACTGATGCTATGTGCAAAACCAAACTACAGAAGTAAGCAACTGATTCAGCAGAAGTAGAAAGGAGATGACTTATACACACAGTGCTACCTAACAAATATACCTACCAAGCAAAACACACTATTATTTCACCTCACTTTGTTGTTGGTGATGTGTAGAACAGGACACATAACATGGTGCTGTGCTGTCTTTCAGCCAAAGTGCATTTCAAAGAGAAGAAAATACAGCTCAAGTTGGTACTGCAGCAAGAACACATTCAAAACCCAAACTTGCACAGATCGCAGAAAGGACATAACGGACACCAGCAAAGAAGAATGTAGTAGAGAAAAATTCACGGTTCTGTTGAAATGAGGAATCCTAGCTGTACTGAAGTCATTGGAGACTTTGCCACTGACTGTAAGTGAGCCAGATTTCACACCCATTGGAGCATGGGCCTATTGAAGCAGGATGAGCTTTCATGCTCACCTCCACAAGTTCCTGCAAAAGCAGACCAGAAGGGATGGCAGTAGGATCCCAAAGGCAGAATCCAGCAAGGTCTACTAGGAGGTGACCAGCCTTTTTGTACAGAAGAGCAAGCTCTACTCTCTTTTTACCTAAGTCAAAAGATTCTTACGGCTCCAAGAGCAGCACTTTTTTCTCTGAAAATACCAGATACTGCCGAAGCATATCACACAGCCTCTGAAACACTCAAACACAGGTCTCTGATAATTCTCAGACAGGTCCTCCAGAAACAAATGCCAGTTCTGCAGAACCACCAGCTTAATAAATGCTTTGAAACACTGCCATCTGTAGAAAACATTGCACTTCAGTGATCTGTCAATTAGTGCCATACATGTGATAATGGGGAAAAAAAGTTTAAAAAACAAAAGGAGGGGAAGAAGAGATAGAGAAATCAATAGCTGTAGGCAAATTCCTACACTGCTACAAATGCCAGCTTAGGAATAGGCTTTAAACATAGTCATCATCCAGTCTCAGAGGATAAAAGGGCGTGAAAAACCTTATTAAAAGGCAAACATTCAATTTATAGAAAGAACTTCTTAAAGCATTCGAGAAATAAGAAGACTCTGTCTCTAATGCATTTGTTTCTGAAAGAAGTTGTATGTCTCACTGGTTGTAAGACTGCAAAAACCCCAAACTTAATGAACTAGATCATCACAAAGAAAAATCAAAAAGCTCCAG
Organism: Sitta carolinensis; assembly: GCA_032173965.1. NCBI lineage: Eukaryota > Metazoa > Chordata > Aves > Passeriformes > Sittidae > Sitta > Sitta carolinensis. The sequence goes on along the minus strand of CM063284.1, from coordinate 52,333,588 downwards.
ATTACCGGTAACAAAAGTAAACATGATTAACAGATATGCTATGTTCTGGGAAATGGAGACTGATAAAGCGAAAGAGTAATACTGAAAATTGCTGGTCCTCCAGGTAGCCTAACACCAACATGCTACTTGAAAGCTGAGAAAATAAAAGTCTGTTGTATGATTTAAAGTCATTCACTACACAGAAGTCTCTGGCCCAGCTGTGACATTTTTATGTGGTCCTCAAGTTGCAAAAAAGCTAAAACCTCTACCAATTGTGTCTAAATTACCTCAATGCACAGAGAGCAGATATATTCCACATATTGGGCTTGACAGCAGATCAGTGCAGTTAGACACAAATAAAATTTATTTTCACCAGGAAGCAAGTACATGTTATTGTACTTGCCCACACAACTAGCTAGAGTAGCAACTCATTATCATGCAGGTCTGCAAGATAAAACTAGAAACTGATGAAGAGCATGGATGTGAGACAACCAGAACTTGGGGGTTTGATTCTACCAAGTATTTTCATTCAGAACTGGCTGACTAACACCAAACAGGCTTAACTCTGTGGTCACCTCCTGAACAGAAGGGAGAGACTTTCACTGCAAAAACATCAGAATAGCCTTAAGCTGCATTCAGTGTTTATCTGTGCAGTAGGAAAGCAGCAGCGGTTCTTCCTTTTGGGCTGTGTACAACTGCCAGGAGTTAGTGAGAAACAATGAAGTACAACAAATTGATTTTCAGGCTCAGATTTGACCAAGACTCTCGAAAAGCAAAACAAAATTTCCTTCTGAAGAATCAGAGAGAATACTGCAAACCCTGTTTGTTTCAGAGTCCCCTATGAAAACAGCATATGCCTGAGTTGAGGAGCCAGGAAACAGTCAAAAAAGTAACAATCTCAAGAAACGCAGCTACCTCGTTCCCAAATCTCTGGAAAAAAGTAGGAAGAATTATTTACTGGCTTTGGAGGCTGAATTTTGGCTCCAGTGCAATAAGTTGCATAATTCCCACTAGTATAAGTTGTTGCTGAGTCAGTCCCAGACCACAGAGAATTTGCTGCTCCCAGTGAGATAACTAAAATGCCAGTGAGACAACCCCCAAAAAATTTAGAAAACAAAACAAAAAACCAAAATAAAACAAAAATCTAAAACCAAACAAATACCAAGAAAAAAAGCAAAAAACCCGAAAAAACAAAGGGAGAAGACAAAGTGAGGCAATAACAAAAAACTATATATATATTTATATATAAAAAATATATATATTTTAAAAATATAATTTACAGGAGAAGGAAGACTGAAAGCCACATAAAGGAATTATCAGAACAGGAGATTGAGAAAGCATTGGGAAACTAAACACTACTAAATCAACCAAATGATAAATCTAAGTAAATAATCTGTATCACCATTAATACATATTTGCCAATGAGCACCATTTTCTTTGAAAACAGGTGCCCTGCAAGAAGTCCCCTGCAAAGCCTAATAAGGAATTGTATACATTTCTCAGAACATACCACTTCCTTTTAATAATCTTAGAATACCATGGCAAGTCAGGAAAAAACTTAAAAAGAATTTGCCTAAAAAAGAAGTTGAAGTTTGGGCATTCAAGTTACCAATCAATGAAGTCTGAATCTAATTTTGCTCCTGTGCTGTGATTCCACAACAAATTCAGACAGTCTTAAAGTGAGGGCTGGGATCACGTTCATATCTTGATGACAAGGATGCTGTTTTTTTTTTTTTTTTTTTTTTTTTTTTACCAACCACAAAATCCACATCAGATTCTAGGCTTTCACCTTCCCCTGAGCAGATAATATCAGGCTGCCTTTTTTCCCACATCACTGGCCAGTAGTCAGCATGAAGAAGAGTCCCAAATCACACCTGACTATACTATAAATTTAGCCACAGGTCTGTAGTGACTCCAAGGACAGTAAGGCAATAGGTCCTCAAACAAGCCATCACCACCCCTCAGCAGCAAGCTCTCCTCACCCTTTTCCTTCCCAGGAAATCCTTTAGAGCTTTTTAACTCCACCACACTAGGGAACTAAGAAGCCTTGAAGAGCTTCTTGTCCTTTTATCAACCAGACAAATTTTAGATGGCAATCATGACAGACTACGAAATCAAATGGATTAATAGTGCATTGCCTTCCAAGACAACAGCAGAGCGCCGCACACCTCAGGCTGTCATTATGTGAGTCACTCAGCACTCCTTGCTCCACTCAGCAACAGATGGGAAGAAGGAATTATGCAGTGCACTGAGACCTTCTGAAAGATGCTCTCATTTTTAGGAAACTTGTGAGCTTGTGTACAGAAGTTTACAGAACAGATTTCCTACCCCGTGTAAAGTCCTTTTGTCTTCACTGGGGCTTTAGGCAAGCAATGACGTTTCTTTGATGGAATGGGAGCCATTAAACACAAAAATAAAATGCTAAAATGTAAACTGAAAATCACAAACAACAACAAAAGCACCCCAAAAGTACCCATCATGAAATCTCATAAAAGGATAGTATTAGGAGTGACAGCATGCAAATACTTCAAAGAATATAAATACACATAAATATACTCACAGCTACATTCTAGCCCAGAAATATGTAAGATGACTTCTGAGATTTTTCAGATGCAAAACCAAAAGAAAACGTACACTTGTTTCTGCCTTCTCCTATGAAATACACAGAATTGCTGTAGTTACATGGTTTTAAGGCAGTACAGAAGATTATTTTTTTGCCAGAGGCACTTCATCTTCCTGAACAAAGCCCAGACACCACCTTTTATCAAATACACAACTACTCAAGTGCTCCAAAATATTTTCTGAACACACCTGCACAAACAGGTGCTGACTGCCACTTCCTAACAAAGTACGTCATTCACCATTGATGCTGGGAAAAAACATTTGCATCCACTAAAACACCATTCTCAAGCATAGGAAAGCATAACAGGCATTCCTAATGTGAACACAGGGCTTGAAATTCTTGACTAACTCATTTCAGCTCTGTCACGGAACAGTGCCCCCCAATTTTGATCCATTCAAGAATCAAATCCAAAGTAAATTAGAGTTGAACTATTCTGCAGTAGAGCTAGTATACTCTAAACTGTAATTTTTAAGTATGTTCACCTTCTTTTGATATCTAACAATTCCTCCAGTTATCTCACTTGAAAAAATTTTAGTCCATCTAGATCAGCAGTAAACAAAGGAGCATTTTCTCTTTTAAAAAATGGACATGAAGTTTGGGATTTAAAGCATGTACACAAGATAGATGACTGGCCTACAAAGGACTCAGTATTTTTTTACCAATTTATCAACAATATATAGATATAGCAGTTCTGCCAGCTCCTATCTGGCTTTACACTTGAATTCATATTTGGATGATTTTTATAAACTAAGCCAGATACGAAGGAACAAAGAAATAATGGTTCTCTTCCACAAGGAAAAACAAAAGTTTTACCAATACTCAGCATACTACCAGGGAGCTGTGTACCAAAAAAAGCAGATTTCACTTTTGAACCTACTCTTGCTTTTTAAACCTTCTCAAATGCTCTGCTTTTGACAGCTGCAATTCAGTGTCTTAGCAGCACTTAGACACTGAAGCCCCAAAGTATTCTCTTTTGTGCACTCTTCTTAGCCATGTACAACTTCATAAACAACTTAGCAAAACCTTTCACTGCCTTGGACTGATGGTGAGCTGGTGGTGTCCTGCTGGTACTTACAATGGTCAGAGAGAATGTTCCTCCCACTGTTGGGCATAACTATCCTTGTCTCACTCTATCAATATGTCAAGGTACTGCCACAAGCAGAAAAATACAGAGCTGATATCAACAGCTTCCCGGTATTCATCCCAGCATACAATCAAGAGCGTTAGGAAGCTAACTTTCCACCCTCAACGCATTTGCGCTTGTAGCAGTGTCACCATGCAGTGTTTTCCATGCAAAAGATGACAAAGCTGCACAGTATTGAAGGATGAGGCCGCACAGGGACTAAATGATGTAAAGTCCACATTCTGACATTACTTCTGCAGCTTAAACGAGCCTGCAAGGTAATAGGCCAGGCCAGAGCAGCTTCTCTGGTTAAAATCTAAGACACTAAAGAGTACACCAAAAAGCAGCACGTGGCATCAAGGAGATAAGCACAGCAGGAAGACTGCAAAGCTTGTGTGACTAGACCTACCAGGCAGACCTTCAGCGGGCATGAATGGACTGCCTTTCATGGTGCACCTGAACCTATAAATGTTAATATACAATAAAGTCTCCTTTTCTAGATAGGCGCTCATCTTTTCTATTCCGTTATGCACTTTCTCTGGTGAAACTCGGGCAACTTGTGCTGACAACTTCTGAAACACAGAACCACCGTGGTAAGAGTCGCTATAGCTGTTCTGCTATATAGCGTTCTATTACCTCCAGCTGGGGCACCGCGTTCACTCCCGTACCGGAGTAAAACACGCCGAATTAAGAGCAGCTGCTGCCGACTCCGAGCCGTGCGGCCGGGCTGAGCTCCCTCTCCTTCCCTCAATTCACCCCGCCGCTCTCTCTCCTCGGACGCCCCCGAGGCCGCGGCGGCCGCCCCGGCCACGGACGGCGCGAAGGCCGCGGGCAGCCCCACCGCCCCCATCGCCGGGCCCACACCCCGCCGGAGCCGCTCCGGGGCCGAACCCACGGCCGCCCGCGCAGCAGGGCCGCCACTGCCGCCGGGAGCGAAAGACCCGCGGGTGAGGCCGCTCCCGGGACTCCGGGACGCAGCGCCTGCCCGTCGCCCAGGACTCACCTTCCCATCGGCGCCGAAGAGGAGGAACTCCTCTGCCGCCGGCGGCTGCAGCGTCCTGTCCCGGTGGGCGTCCGCCGCGCTGGGGGCTGCCACGGCTCCCTGGGGCTGGTAGTCGGGGTAGGGGTTTACGAAAGCCCGCTCCTCCATCTCCGCTTCACCGCCCAGCTGCAGCTTCAGCCTCTTGGACATGCTCTCTCCCATCTCAGCCGGCCCCCGGCCCGCCTCCCCGCACGGCGAGCCGGCGGGGACACACTCCGCCCCGCAGAGCGGCGGCTTTGCAGCAACGCGAGCGCCGCGGCCGCCCTCGGCTACAGCAGCCGTCCCGCGGGCTCTGGGGCTGGGTCAGGAGAGCGACTGCGGTGCCAGTGTCCCCGGCCGCGGGCCCATCGGGACCGCCCAAAGGGCGGAAGCACCGCCGCCCCGACCCCGAGCCACCGAAGCCCAACGTTGGAAGGCGAAAGGGAAAGCTGCGATGCCACGGCTCTACTCGGCGTGCCTGTCAGCCAGGGCGGGGGAGCGCCGAGCGCGGCGGCATCACAGCCTGTACAGGGACAGAGCGTGGCCGGGGCCGCGGCTGGGCCCCCACGCGGGAAGAGGCAGCCCGCCCGCCGGTACAGGCTGGGTGCCACCGCTGCAAAGCTCGTTCCAGCGCCTCATCCTCGCCCGCCGGGGCGTCAGCGCCTCGGGCTGCTGCTGTCGCTGGCCGCACGCTGGGCGGCGGAGCGGAGCTGCCGTCGGCTCCTCCCGCCCGTCCATCCGCGGCGCGGGCGAGCCGCCTCCCGGCGCATCTCAGAGGAGCGGCAGCAGCAGCAGGAGGGGCACGGACAGCCCCAGGAGCAGGCAGTACGCCACCAGCTCCTTCGCCCGGCTCATCCGCAGCCGCCGCCGGGCCGCGCTCATCCGCCAGCGGGCCCAGCGCCCGGCGCGCCGGTCCCCGGCTAGCCCCGCGGGAGGGAGAGACGCGGTCCTCGGCTACCGTCCGGCGGGGACGGCGCAGCAGGCGGCGACCGCCCCTCAGTCGGTGACAGGAGGCAGCTCCCCGGGGAGAAGGGGGGTGGTGTCCTTTCCTCGGCCCGCCCCCGGGCTGTTACGTTGGCCTGGAGCCCAGCGGTCTCCGGACGGGGAGCCCTCTCCGAGAGGCCAAAACACACTAGAAAAATAACCCCAAGCCCTCCCCCCAAGACATCAGAAAACCTCACAGCCCTGGAGGGAACTGGCGGTGGTGCATGGGGGAGGCCCTCAGCCATAGGCGGTGGTGGCTGGACGTGAGGGTGGATCGCATCGCACCTGGGAGGGGGGTTGAATGTCAGGGCACTGTGTCGCCATAAATTTAGCCCGTCGTCTTCTGACACCTCCACTTTAAGCAAGGAGAAGAACTTCAGACGAGAGGGTACTGTACAATCATCGAGGATAAATCTTTTCACAACTAAATGGTACATGCTGTGGATATAGTCATAGCCTTCAGGAATTGATACTGCGTATTGAAACATCGTTGTGTAGAGCGAGCCAGCAGAAAGCCTGCAATCCGGCCAAACACTCTACACAGTATTGTGTAAAAATACAGGCACAGGAGACCTCATTATCCCATGAAATATTTACTCCCAATATACCATTCCTTTTTTCAGTAATTGTAAGTCAGATGGACCATAAAGCATTAATTCAGTAACTGAGCATAGTGCAGACTTATTGATCTTTAGTTTTATGCATTGGGTAATTTTATTGCTATCAAAATACATATTCAGTGTGTAAGATTAAATAAATATAGGTGACATCTGTCCTGGCACTGGCTTCAGTTTACAGTCGTTTGTAGCAACATACATGTGAATGAATGGGACATGTCTGTCACCTTGTCACAGGATATGAATTTGAATTAATACTTTATTTATTTTTATAACTTGGTCTGATGACAAAGCAGAAATTCCAAACCTGTCTGACAAGAAGTACCTTGTATTTGCTCTGGAAGTGAATATAACCAGTTGTTTAAAAATTAGAGACAACTATAAAATATCCTCATCTGTGGTAGTTAAAATATCACTTTATGCATCGTGTGTTCTTTAATGGGAAAGTCTTTTGTGCTGTATTGCAGTGCCTGCAAAAGTATATGCAGAACCTTTTTAAAACATCTCTGGTCTCTGAGTAAATATTTCAAATAACATGTTTTCATCTAGAATGGTTTCCTACCTTTAGTGGAGACTGGCTGCATCAGTGCAAGTAACTGCATTCCCATAATGAAGATCAGAGTTAAGCCTTTAATATGAGTATGCATGGTTTCTGTTTTCTTACACCTTCTACTCTATTTGAATCAAAATTTTGGAAATATAAAAGCAGGATCATACCAACTGGTACCTGCTCAAGGTCTTCAGATAAGGAGAGAAGGTGTTCCCTGGCACCTTGCAAGAGCAGGTCCTTCCCTTCTTCTGGAGATGTGGGTTTGTGGGTTGCTGGGTTGTTAGCGTTCAGAAACACATAATCACAGATGGTTTATATGCCAGGTGCTTTTATTAAGAGTGCTCAGGAACTAGGGGTATAGCTACCCAAATCTAGCTCTGTCCATTTGTTCAGACACAAATATGTGCACATATTTATACGATTTTAGTTATGATTATATAACTACATATTTGTTTAAGCAAATTACAATAAAATTAAGCAATTATTACAATAACTGTACTTATATTGTCCCATTGTACAAACACAATCTCATCTACAGGTACTCTGGAAACTCTAAACATTGATTCTTGTGATCCCCAAATCAACAAATATTTTACCCCCAAATAATTACATCGTTTGTGTTCCTTATTGATATGCTCAATTATAACCTACGTAAGTGCAGTTTAGCATGGTCCATTAAAACAAAGCACAACATTCCATTTCCCATGATTTTAGAAACATTTTAACCCTATACTAACAGGGTTGGTATATCTTCCCTTTTGCATCATTGTACTGTTTGATTATCTGCACACTGCTGTGTTTAATACCCTGTTTTTTGGTGCACTTCTTTCATGTTCACTGGTCTTCACATTTGTTGCAATGGGGTGTGTTTAGTTTCAAGCATACAAGGCCTTTTTTCCTTAGCAGGTGGCATAGAGTTCAAAAGATTTTCAAGCTTTCTTTTTTGCTCTTTTACCCTTGATGCATACAGAGCTCCCATAGCCCTAATGGGAATCATGAATGAAGGAGGAGTAAAAAAGTTGGGCTGAGTGAGACATCAACCTGTAACATAAGTTTTAAGCAATAATAAATTCACATCTCTCATCTCCAGCAGTATGAAGCAGGAGGCTTTGCCTTCTGAAATCATTATTTCATTTGTTCTTTCATCCAGAAAATGTCTAAATGCTACTACTGAAGGCGCTGAGCCCTCACCCTTACTTAAGTAACCCACTTCAGCTAAGCACTCCTGTAAGATGCCTTCTGTAGCATTGACGAATGTACAGCCCTGCACCAAGCTGATCGAGCCAATCGATCAGATCGATTTTTATTTATGTGATGTAGGTAAAATCCAACTAATGTCTAAACAAAGCCTGATTCTTCAGTTAAGAAATCAGTTTCTTCATGTAAATCGTGAAAGTTTTTGCTTATCAGATCAATGGACTATTCATTCTTTGCACAAGATGAAATCATAAACCCTTCTCTTATGGCCTTTCCTTCTCTCCAATCCTCTTCATATCTTGCAGCATCTGATACTGTGCTCACAACAAGACTATTGCCAATTTTTTAAATAGTAAAATAAAATATTTTTACATTTTTGGTCAGGAGTAATTAATCAGAATCCATACATAAACCATTAATGATGATGTGCTTTCCTATGCATTTTGTGACTTGATTCCTGCATGCATTGTAAATTAACCTAACTAACAAGGTGGGAGAGAGCATCATATATCACAGAGTTAACCCTCTGAGGACTAGCACACAGGTGCCCTTCCCACTACACTCTGTGGGAGCTGCACCGTGATGCAATTTTATGTGACTTGTAGAAGGAGTGTGAGCTACAATCAGGGATCTCCATAGCACTATCTGTGAGATGTTCAATGGTCCTTTTAGCATCTGCGATCATTCTTGTTACAGTATAATAGTGCTCATTTATTTTCATGCACAATGGCTCCACAAATGTGCAAGCAACAGCCCCGTCCATGCATTGCTCTGTGGGGACAGGATGAAGAGTATATGACTTCAGCACCCATGCTAAAGTGCTTTTTTAAATTCTGGGAAACTATTGTAGCAGCTGGTATTAATCTCATTTTGTTTCTGATTGTAGAGACCCAGCTGAAAGTAACTGAGAGAAGCAAGAGCTTCAGGAATGGACTCTGCTAACGTGATACATAATGGAGAACAAGGATGTGCACTGCTTTATTTAGTGTAGAAAAACAAGGTATGGGAATTTCTCAGCTAGTGTCAAGTAGGACAGTAGATCAGTGGAGATGGGGTAGTTTATAACTGCTGCAAATCAGGGGTCATACTTTTATTGGACATAGTCTTTCATACTTTCATACAAAGCTTTTGCTTTTTCTCTGGGCATCTCTTCAGGCTGCACTCTGTCTATGGTGTATCCTTTGTGCTCTGCAGAAAATCTTTTATTCCTTGGTCACTACTATAGGCCTATGGTAGCCTATAAGAAAGGACTTCCTAATTCCCTCTTCACCTCCCTTTATCTGCACTTCCTAGTTTCTTTTTTACTTCCATCATTGTATAAGAATATATTCTGCTAGCAAATCATTTAAAGCTGTTTAGGTCTAATATGGGGATTGCTGCTTGTAATAAACATATTATGAAATAAAATCTGCAGGATCAGGTTTTGCATTTTAATTGTAAAGGACTTGCAGGCTTTGGACCAAGTTCAGTCCCATTCAGTAATGCAACGTAAGAGCTAACTGTGTGAAATGTTATTATCATGCTGTTATCAGCAGCAACAAATTTCTCTGTCTGCTGTAAATAACTGATCTCTATTGTCGTATAATTCTGCTATTTAAGATCTCAGAGATTCCTATGAATCTGAGAAGATACTTTGTTATTCAACCACAAAATAAAAATTTCTCTAATATAATTGTCTTCTTATTTTCTGTTCTTGTCTTTGGTTTTGTAACAGAAAAAACAGTGTCATGAAGTCTGCTGCACTTCTGTTCTGATGACTGCCTGCTAATAAAGGATAAGCCTCAATAGCAGTTCTTGCACTTCAGCTTGTTTTTAAAGAATTGATTTTGTTATAATCAAATGTTTTGTTCCTTAATCTCTTATTGCAAGTGGTTTTTGATTTGCACATCCTGAGCAATACAACTCATGCTGAAATCATGCAAAGATGCCTGTAAATGTTCTTAGAGGTCCTTACCATCTATGATGAAAATGGAGACAGATCGCTGCTATTAAAATGTACCCTTTATAATCATTTGCCTAATGTTCAATTCTAAAAGGAGTTATTTCCAACCCTGACAAGGTTTATAAGTCTGGGGAAAGTTCGGTTAGTAGAAAACAAATTTAATCCTCCTAAAGCACGAGGAACAGCAGTGAAAGATGGGTACTGTTAGAATACCTGTGGCTGGCCAGTATCAATAAAAAGGAGCAACAAAACAAGTGTTGAACAAGAGGATTTCTTTTGCCTAAGGAAGCTGTTACAAGCTGGACACCTTATTTCTTCTGATATTCTTTGAATGACTCAATGTCAGGGGCTTAAAAAGCAGCCCTAGTCACTACCTTGAGATTAGGATAGGCGAAAGACTTGGGCTTAGGATTCACTAGAAATTATGGGCATGTTGCTGTGATGCACTGAGTGATCTCTGTCCTGTTTCTTCAGGGTTTGTTTATGGAGCCTTGCCATCTTCAGAGTGTACTCACAAGTCCGTGGGTTTGGGTTCCTTCTTCAGTGGCTTTTGCTGAATCAGGACAGAGTGGGGACCAAGCACCCTCAGACAAAGTAGCTTTACAACTTTTGTGGGATAAGAACAAACTGCAACAGTACAAGAATGGAGAAGAAGAGAAACAATGGGAACAGAGGAATGCAAGAAAAACTAGACAAAAAACCATCAAGGACTGTAGTGCTCCTATGTAATGAAAGATCTCACTGACTAAATGAGGCGTGTAGCTTATTTCTTCCCTGACAGTGAAAGCACATATACGGAGAGTAGAGCTCAAGATAATACAACCTTGATAATGATAGTGGTGAAATGGCAAGAGAGTCTCTAACACAGGATGTACCATCCACTGCCTGTCACTGTGGGTAGTCACCAGCCTTCAGAATCAGGAATACCAGCACCAAGCTAGAGGACAAACAAATTTCTCACCCATGTTGCAGCTGCAAGAGGTCAGAGCTGTTCCTGACATGTTTGCTTGACCAGGTTTTAAAAAACACCATCAAGACTGGTTTCCTTTACAGGCAGCCATCTCTGTTGTTGTTCCCTTGATCAAATTATTTCCTGTGTCAAACTGCAGAAATCCTCTGCTGCAGTTTCAGACCATGTGGAGAAGTGTTTACACTCTTATTCATGCCTCTGTTACCTTCCTAAGGAATCAAAACTAGCACAGGTACAGCTGCCCTCAGCATAGTGTTCATATGTGAATCATGGTGCAAGGTGTGTGAAATGGGCCCTGTGTCTGAACAACACTCTGGTCTTTCCCCCTGCTTCCTGCCCCCCCCCCCCCCCCCCCCCCCCTTCTCCTTGTGTATTTTAGATATAGCAGATTTCATCCTTGTGGAAACAGCATGGGGAGCTTATGTGTTTTTACTGAAGAGCAGTGGTGACCAAGGGAGTCACAGACTCCTTATTACCATTGCCTAATGCAGTCTTGCTCCCACATTATAAGATGGAGTCAGAGGTACAAGGTTATGCAGCGCATCCATGTCAGCTCCTCACAGTCAGTGCAGGACTTCACCTGCCTCTGTGAGGTATACATTAGCACCATTAGCATTGCTCTTCCCATGATTTCTACATTTTGAGGCTAGGAGGAAGGAGAAACAGAAAGAGGAACAGATCCACTCTTTCCATTAGTCACTGAAATGGTCTGTTAGCCAAAAAACCCTGTGCCTGGATGATTTTATCTTTTGAATTTTTCTTGGTCTTCAAGTTCTGATTTTCATCTTTAAAACAACCTGTCATGGTTTGATGCTGGCACAAGGCCAGTGCCCCCATGAAGATATACTGTCCCTGGTGTTTGCTGTGAGATGTGACCAAAAACCGAGCAAAACAGTTTCCAATTTAGAAAGCAAAAGAAAAGAACTTTATTACTTATAATATGTAAAGAAGACACATACAGAAGAAAATGAAAACTTTAAAAAAACACTCTTCCTCCTCCCCCCACCCTAGTTCTCAACACAATAAAACAAACTAAAAATTTCCAATCAAGTTACCACCTTTCAGATAATTAATCTTCAGTCCATTACCACCTTTTTGATAATCAGTACTCAGTTCATTAAGGGGAGACAGGAGTCCTTCTTGCACCATCTCGTGACTTCTTCTTCCATGTCCAGTGCTCTCACCACTGTGCATGGACCAGAACTGTTTCTAGGGTTTCGCTTTTTAAGGATGCTTTGCCCAGTTCCAAAACAGCAACAGTCTCTCAGCTTCGGGACACCAGTCCCCCCCAATTTCACCCCCTGGGGCCGAGGGGCCTCGTGAAACAGAGATCTTCCTCTCCACTGAAGACAGAAGGCACCACCACACCCTCGTCAGCCGTCTCTGCTTACACCATTGCTTTACTGCACTTTTTTGGCTTTCAGGACATTGCCTCCCCCTAAATACAGTCTCTATGTCACAAAAAAATAAGTCCGTCCATGGCTTTACAAGAAAAGTCCAGCCAAAGGCCACTCCATCATCTCCTCCCACCTAGGATTCTTACTCAGTATTCTTTGACAATCTTCTACTTGCATGAACTTTCATCATCTCTGCTTAGTTCTCTCTATCTTCCTTCTTCAGATTCAGGAGGATTAGCATTTATAAAGTTTCCATCATCTACAAGAAAGGTTAAAACCTTGGACTGTGCCGGCCCAGCTGCCGATATCAAATTTCAAGGTGGCACAGACACAGTCTCTCTCTCTCTCTCTCCGGAGGGGGGAAGGAGGCTGCCTGATACCTCTCAAGGTTCTTGTATTCTCTCCACCCTTCCATTTTGCAGGATCTTCTTCTCCCCCTCTGTGCCCAAGGCTCCAGCCTACCTCGCCCAGGCCGCATGGCTTCCCCTCCCCCGTCCAGCCCGCAGCTGGGCAGGGGAGATCCCTCCGTCCTCAGGGACCGGAACCGAGAGAGAGCTTTCTGGGGAGCCCTCTGCTTTTAACCCTTGTGTTCTCAGAGGCGGATCCTTGTCCTCAGTGGCCACACCAGGTGCCAATCTTTAAACCTGAGCACTCATTGGTTTGACTACTGAATTTCAAAAAACTCATTTCTTTTTCAAACCACCACACAACCCTATGTTTTTTTCAGAAGGCATGAGGAAAAAGGTCAGATTTCCAAAAATGTGATGAGGATCTTACAAAAGAAACCAACTACTGCTGTAACAATGGTAAAACCCCTTTAGCTATGTAAGTAACAAAGAGCAAAGAAAGAGATGTGAGTTTTTGTTTAATTTAAGGGAAGGATCAGGTTAAAAACCATTAAGAATTGTAAAGGTAATCTAAATATAGTGAAAAGCAAAATTAGTATTTTTGCTCAGTATTTAGTAGCAGAGAGATTACAGAATGTGGTTGTAAAACAGGGTAATGGGAATAAGTGAAGGAGAACAAATCACCACATTCTGGGTTTGGGTGAAAACTAAACTTAGATTATTTATTACTCAGTTTAACTGGGATTATAAAAGTTGGCCAATGAAACTGTAATTTCCCTAGCGTTTATCTATGCAGTGAGCAAATTAGTCAGTACTGTGTGGTTGGAGAAATTCACACATAGGACCTGTTTAACCAACAGAGGAATTATGAAATCATGCATTACCAACCTCTAGCTGACCTTGGCAGGATGCAAAGATTTAGTACAGATATTGAGAAAAAGATTAATAGAAAAGATGGAGATAAATGGAAAAGAATACTATGTGGGTTTATAATATATCATTCACAGTGGAGAAACTCACTACTGTTCTTCATCAAGAAAAGCAATTCTGCAGCTGTCACTCTTTGTACAGTTGCAGTAACATAACTGGTAATTTCCCATGTAGCTCAGTAGCAGGTTAATTCAATTATTTTACAGTAAGTGAGGATCTAGAAAAAAGGGAGGCAACAATGTGCTAATTTCAAAGGGAATGCATGAGCCTAGACGAAAGGTAATAGGGTTGGTAGTAAGGCAATAAAGGAGTGGATTTAGGAGTACTTTAAACAGACATTTGTATTAACAATGTTTGTACAGAAAATAAGGAAAAAACACAGTGAATTTTGCAGAGGATGTTTAGAATGCTTAGTATAAGACCTCAGTGAAATGGGCGATAGTGAATGAAGGGTTGGTAGCTTTAATAGGTGTAATGGTGTATTGACCAGAGTCCAAGGTCATAGCAATCTGCCTGCAGGGGAGCTGGTCAATTGTATTTAAAAAATCCATTAAAATTGAAGCAGATGCCAAAAATGGGAATGGAGAGTCATTTAATGAGGAAAGCTGAGAGCATTCTGGCTTGTTTAGCAGAAAGAAGGCGGATTGGTATATAGTTGCTGTTCATAAATAAGAGAGAGATATAAATATACAGCTGTATCTACACCAAGGAGGTGAACAATAATTAAGGACCACACTTACAATGGAAAAAATATAATATGTTGCCTGTGATGAAATTCAAGCTAAAAATAGACAAAAAAATGAGAGATTATCAGAAGAGGAAGATTTTGGAGCAACCTATCAGTGAGGCATTTTGGAAATACTTCAATAAACGCCTTGGGTTAAAAGTGCTATAATGTGGTTGTTGTGAGCCAGTAAACCAAGATTCTCATATTTCTGTGACTTGGGGAAGTGCAGTGGTCTCAAGGGACACAAAAGACCTTCTCTGTATTCATGAACATTGACAGCTTCTAGGAGCCAGTGAATATGTGAACAAAGTTGTTTTTTTTTTCATAAATTCCTGCTGTGGGAGGGACATTGGCAAGTGAGATGGTTGTAATACTCAATAACCTTCTCTGTGAGATTACCCACAGCAGGCTTTTAAAGTCTAATTGTCATTAACAGTTCTGCACATGTTGTGTTTATGTGAGGATGGAGAACAGACATCTAAACCTGCTTCAAATTCTGCCAAGGGAACGACAAGCCAAATTACTGGTCTGACAGATAAGAGAAAGTTAGAAAAGGATGGAGCTAGGCAGTCTTCTGTTTTATGGCTTGAATGGAGATTTCTGTCTGAAGTGAAAACTCCTAATTCAGACAGTTTCCTGACATGTACATTTATTTCCTCAGCTGTCTCCTGGTGTTTAACTGTACAAATATTTCCATCATCTAGTACTGAGCTTCCAGGTCTAACAATAATGAGAAGACAGCTGACATATGAAAGTAGGGCCCTCCTGGAGGCCATTTAAAATTTATCAGTCTGACATAAAAGAGGCTACTAATAGTGCTGTATTTAGATTTTTCCTAACCTGAACAGATAAGGAATTTATGTGGGATTTTTCTCCTTTTTTTTTCCTCAGATATTCTAGCTTTGAAGAGCATTTTGGGTCACAGAATAGAGGAATGACTTAGTTGTTGTTTAGTCCCTCCATCACTGTCATACTGCATGCAGTTCACCATAAAGTTGAGTATCCCTCTGCGGTTATGAAGATAATAATAAGTTGCAGAATACACAAGTTTGTGTGCTTGAACAATGACAGGGATGACTGCTAATGCCATAGAAAATCTAAATTCTGCTGAGGTAACTGCACTGACTGGTTTAGACTTCCTTAAGTAGTTAAATAAATCAACATTACTTTTCCATATATGCATTGCAACTCTGTTGTCATATCACATCAGAATTAAACAGATAACCTTTGTGTGTTTCTGGAGTAATGTTGTCAAGTAGTAGAAATATTGCTGCTTCCAGGCTCAAGCAGGGCATGCTTTATGCTTTCACATCTATTTTTTTGACCATAAACTACAGCATCTTTCTGGCCCAGGGGCTCCTTAACACACTGGGCCAACTTTTGTAAAAACTATAGATTCGAGGGACTAAGGGGAAGGAAATGATTGCAAAACTATTGATCATAGTTGACTATTTTAAGAAAAGGAGAACATGAGAGAAGCTGAATAGAGATAATGGGTTTCAGTAAAGCAGATGTTCGTAAAATTTGTGAGAGGATTCTTTTGGAGGGATAATTTAAGGATAAAGAAGTGCAGGAGAGACAGCAATTACTGAAAGAAGCTGTGTTTAAGACACAACAGCAAATTATTGTGCTGTGAGGGAGAAAGGAATCAGCATAAGAAGGAATAGCTGGAGCAGAAGCTCTTTTAAGTTTTGAATGTTTAAAAGGGGTTTATTTACAAATTACAAATCTGGCTAAAGATGAGTAGAAAAAAAACAGACTCAAAGTATGGTTGAGTCCAGATAGATAAACTACACAATAACTTACTACTACTGAGGGCAATAACAAATTGATGCAAAAAGATTGTACAACACTAAAAGAGCAGAAAAAGGTAAAGTAAAATTCTGGCCTATTCCTTAATAGGCAAGTATTACAAATAATATGCCATGACGAGAAAGACAAGATATTTCCTGATATCTTTGCTTCAGGCATGACATAAATTGTTAGCAAATGACTAAAGTATTTATGCTGTTGTTTACAAGAGAATAGAGTAGAGAAAGAAGAAGTTAGAAAATATTTCATGTGTTACATATATTAGAGTGGCCTGATAAAACTGACCCTGGAATATCTAAGGAACTGAAAGCAATATCTGAACCAGTAACACCCACTGGTAATAAAAGAAGAGAAGGTTCTCTAGGAACTAGAAGGAAACCCACAGAACCCATTCTTCAAAAGAGGAAGAGAACAAGTCTGTCTGTGTTACCCTGAAAGATACATGTGATCTGTACATAGAGAACAACAAGCTAATAAAAACAGTCAGAATAGATTTGTCAAGAATAAGTTATGTCTATGTAATGGTTTCCTTCTCTGATAGGATAATTGTTCTCATGGATGAGAGAGAAGCAGTAGACATGTCTTGACTCTGCTGAGGCTTTTAGCGTGGTCCCATCTAACATACTCTAAGGGAAACAAAAGAAACATATATCTGCCCAGGGTCACAGTACAGTGAGCACACATTCTCATGCTTTGAGGTTAAACTGGGAAGGCATTACACACAAAGGTCTGTAGAAATCTTCTCAGCATTTTCATCAACAACATGAATCATGAAACACACAAGTGTCCAAACAACATAAGGCCAGGAGGGATTACAAGCTCTTTGAGACACAGGATCAAAATTTAGAGCCGCATTGAGAAACAGCACAAAAGACCCAAAATCAACAAGGGAAAATTCAGTATTTAAATACAAACACTTAACCTTGGGAAAGGGAAATTAAAATACAAATTATAAAATAGGGAACTAAGGAGTATTGTTGCTCTTATGGAGATGTCTAATGGTGCCTTGACAACTGATACTACCATAATATGATACTGTTACAAAACTAGGCAAATCTCATGCTGTGAGGCACTGACAGAAATGTTGTGGGTAACATATGCGAGGTAATTATCCTTTCCTGCTTTACCCTGGGATGCCGACACTGGCATGGAACGGTTTTGGACACTACACTTTCTCAAGTGTTGCCAAACGGGAAGGAGTCCAGAAGAGGGAAATGAGAAAGGTAGGAGGTAGAGAAAGCATGGCCAGAAAACAAGAGCCAAAGTCGTGACTTTTGAGAAAAGATTGAAGGAAATTACTTTGTTTGCTATGGAAAAGAGAAGACTAGGAATAAGATATAATAATAATCCTGTATTCAAGGCCTGTTAAAGAGAAAGATGGTAATTTGTTCTCAAAGACCCTTGCAAAACAGACCATAATGAACTCAGGGAATTTACATCACAAATATTTTATGGTGTGATATTAGCAATTTATCTGTGGTACAGTGCCTAAATATGCTACACAGGAGAGTGTTTATGGAAGGATTTAAAAATCAGGCTGGACAAATTATTAGACATGGTCTAGGTATAATAGCCCAATCCTTCAGAGAGGAAAAAGGACTGCTAGATCCCAGGATGTCCTTACCAAACTTGCATTGCCATTATTCTACTAAATTGAAAGCAGGAACACAGCAGGATTGGACTTTATTATCTTTGCAGAAAATTTTCAGTTCCATACTTCAAAAATACAAGGCTATTTTAAGGCATCTTTTGTTTAATAT
Source organism: Sitta carolinensis (assembly GCA_032173965.1). Lineage (NCBI taxonomy): Eukaryota > Metazoa > Chordata > Aves > Passeriformes > Sittidae > Sitta > Sitta carolinensis. The sequence goes on along the minus strand of CM063284.1, from coordinate 52,315,609 downwards.
GAATGTTAGACAACCACAAATAAGAAAGAAATGTGATTAAATATTTTTAAATGGTCTTTAATTTTGGGCTAGTTAAGGAATAAAGATATGTGGAGAACAAGATGTAATTAAGGAACTATGGGAGGCCTATGAAGAATAACATCTGGTGTGTATAATGAAATCCCAATAATTTCAGCAGGCTGGTAGCTGGTAGCTTTGTTGGCAGAAATCAGGCTAATTATACCTACCTTGAAAGTCCATTCTTAGGGTTATTGTGGAAAACAAAATGGAGCATAAGACAGAATACAACCTTAATGTGAAAAACTAAGCATACCAGAAGGTCAAGGAGAGGTGCAGGAAATCCTGAAGACCTTAAAAACCAGAAGCAATAGTTGACAAATATGTTTAAGTCAAAAATCTTCTCTGTGTTTGTTATAGAATCACAGACTCTTCACCACTTCACAGACCTGGAAGGGACACACAAGGATCATCAAGTCCAACTCCTGTCTCTGCACAGAACAATATAAAAAAATCACACCACGTGCCTGAGAGCATTGTCCACACACTTCTTGAACTGTGTCAGGTTTGGTGCTGTGACCACTTCCCTGAAGAGCCTGTGACCTGGGCACAGACTGTAAAGGTTTCTAAAATTTTCATTTACGCCCTTGTGTTCTACAATCATAGTCTAGAAGGGTGGTCACTGGAGGGCTATGACCTTAACCCTCTTGGGAAGCTGTCACTTCAGTGTTCCATTTGTAAGATCTCTCCCAAATAAAGGATCCATATAATAAGACAATAACAGTGCTGGTTAATGAGGTCTCTTAATGCAGCAGCAGCAAAGGGCATTGCTTGCTAGCTGCTGCAGTTTATGCATTTATTAGCTTTGAGGTTTGAATGCCAGTGGTGGTGATGCCTTAAGTTTCAGCTTTTATGTTTTTCAGATTCTGTGCTGGTTTACTGTATAGTTCTGCATTTCATATTAGGTGCTAGTAAACTCTCTTCACAGAGTAGGTAGACAAAACAATTCCTTTTCTAGCTTGGGACCAAGAACAACTGATAAAAATTTCAAGCCCAAGATCAAAAACAACGGTGAAGTGAAAAGAAAAAACAAGGAAGATAGAGCTTCATAACCTGAAGCTATAATTAGATAGTTAACTCAAATATGCCCATTAGCATATAACTTATAAAACTGTGAGACCTCATGATCAGTTGTCCATTTTGTGACCATTTTGGTGTGCACCTTGGGTGTATCCTGGCTGGGCTCTTGTGATACCCAAGTGTACCCACTGAAGCCTTTTAATAAATACCTGCTTTATCCTTTTGCTTTGTCTAGTCTCTATTCCAGGTCAGCCTCCAGAAGGCATCAGTGGGGCCCCAGATGTGAAATGCAATACAGGAGTTACCTATAAACTGCAAAATGTAGCACCCTTCTTCCTCAACTGCTGGATCCATGTACATCATGCAGTGGCTCTGAATGCTGCTGACAGCCTTGGAGGAGGGAGGCTTCACTGATAGCAAACTGTTGATACAAAGATTTGGCTGGTGTCACCAACACAGCCTCTTCCACACAACCTAAGGGTGCAGTAAGTGCAGTGCAGAGAACAAGTATCTCTGCAAACACAGCGTCCCTCCTGGGACCTCATCTCCCAGGCACTGCAGCCACACCCAGTCAGAACTGATCCTCAGAGATGAGTTGATGGAGCTATAAGAAAGGACGGAGCTCCTCTCACCCCACCTGTGGACATGGCAGACATAACAGTGTAGTGCCTGGGCTTCCTTCCCCAAATGCTTTCCCAACTGCAACACTTGCATCTGTTTGAACCTCTCTTTTGTGGCAGCACTCTTTTAAGGACAGGGATCTTGGGATCTCTGCATCTAACCCAAGTCCCGGGCTGAATATGGGCTACATGCCTCCTTTTACATGGGGAAGGCAGGTGGACTACCTCAGCAAAAGGAGTGGGTAAAGGATGCAAATGAAACTGTCCTATGGTCTGAGGGAGACAGTTTTCCCTTTCCTACTCAGTGACAAACATACTTTACCCACTGCACCCTGAATCTTGATGCCTGGCAGCAAGAGATCCATTACAATGAGATTTCCAGTCTTCAGCAGAAAGCCTGGCATCTGCTATGGTAAGCTGTTTAGAAAAGGCACAGAGTAGGAGAGAAGGAAGAAGCTGTTCTGAGGCAAGTATGTTTTCTGAGAAAAAAGTGAAGGGAATTAAGTTTGGATGAGTTCTAGCTTTATTTCACATGAATCCCCTGACTGTTAATCTGGAATCATTATCCTTAAACATCAGTGACTGCAAATGCCCTTCTTAGCCTTCTTAGCAGAGGCAGGGAAGTTACATACATGTTGACATGCCCCTTGGAGGCAGAGCAATAGATAGTGGGCAGTAAGAGCTGGGTAAGGGAGGTAACAGGTCTTAGCAAGTGGGATTTGTTAAATCTTTGTTCTTAAGAAAACTCCTGCTCTTACTGAGAAAGAAAAAGATATTTCTGCATGTAGCTGAAGCAAGCAGAACATTTGAAATATCTGATGTCTACTCTAGTTTACAGAGACTCAAAAATCCCACATGTTGTATGCTTGGGGATGAAATAGAACTAGACCCTAAGGCACCTGTAATTCCTAAATGCATCCACTTGATTTTTGAAGAGACAGAAGCAGCCAAAAGGTCAGCATCTCTGCCTTAAAAAGCCTGAGGTTTTGAAGAGTTATTTAAGGCAATAATTTATCTTTTATCTATGAGGAGTTAAACAGAAGGGGGTTTTTCTTAGAGGAAATAACAGCAAAATTTTGCTCCTGTCAAGAAAGAAGACAGGGTATCTTAGTTAGCTAAAGAACAGTTAGCTCTTCTGCTAATGATGCCTCAGATGATCTCCCTGACCATCAACAATAAAATAGACAAATGCTTAACATAAGTAGGACATATTATTTCTCTACAAAGGGGAAGATTTATGCACAGTGCTTACTTTAAACTTTGGATATTCTTCTTATTGTATTTTAAATAAATCTTCCCTCATTAATGAGTAAGACTAAAATTTAAGATAAAGCCTTTTAGTCTGTTATTTCAAGCACCTCAACAGAGAAAATTTAATATGCAATGATGTGATCTTTGTTTTCTGTATCTGGGATGCTCATTATTGCACCTCCAGACAATGAAGTTGTCTATGCTACAGCCAGTTAAACTCACTGTTTAGTTTCTTGAAGATGAGATTTGGCCAACACCCAGTAGCTCATTTTCTGTAGAGCATGATCTGCTTATCTTCCTCATATCAGAAGCTATTGAAGAAACATCTGCTCTAAGAATGTGCTGTGAAACAGTGCAAGCATCTCTATTTATCTCACAGTAAATTAAGCATGTTTTGTAGCAAGAGTGCTACAGAGAAGGGAGGAAAGACTTGTTACAAGAGAACACTGATAATTTGCAAATACTGAAAAACTCAACAGGATATGGGAACAGGATTTGCCCCCCCACCTCACCTTAATCATCATCAGCGATTAGAACTTGCTTATAACATGTAGAATCTTTTATCAGGGATTTAACTAAGCAATTCTCTCAATGAAAGGCAAAGCAAGTTAAAATTTGATGTGGGCTTTTCTAAATGTACAGCATTTTTGTAGCTCACATGTCTAAGATTCAAACAACAGTATTTTAATCTTGAAACCAGAGCAAAAGATTCTTAATAAATGCCTGTATAAGATCAGCTGAAAAATAAAGAAACACCTTAAATGGTGTTCCATTTAAGGAACTTACTTTCCTGATTTTACCAACAGTAAAAATATCGTGAAAAATAATTGGGAAGACTCAGTTTTAATGTATTTTGATGTAGTAAGGATTTCTTTCACTGCTTCTTTCTTTGCCTCTAAGTTTACCGATTCATCTCTAGCGTTCAGATTTCTACGGTTAAAATAGACTGTTGAGTATCTGCCTTTGTAAGCAATGCAAACCAAAGAGCATCACACAGCAATTTCTGCAGCTAGCAAGGAACTTAACTTTGAATTACATAGCATATTTCAAAAACACATCTTGGCTTTTCTCTTTGTTAAAATTCTATTCAATTGTCTCCATCCTTATCCGTAGGTATTTTTGATTTTGTTAACACTTCAGCATAGCATCAAACTATCTTTAATTGAAGAGCATGAATGTGACTCCTCCTCTAAATAAAAGATGCTATTTATGATAGTTAAGATGTTAACTTTACACATAGTGTTGTGACAATATCAACTCCACACCTGATAGCAACATCAAGAAAGAGTTAAAAGGCCATGCAAATTCTTGTGATGCTCCCAGCTTATCCAGGGTGAAAGTTGAAAGGTGTTGATGTAACAAGAAAAGCATCTTGTTTTGCTCTGGTCTGGCCTCTCATTAGACAAATAGATTAAAAAAAAAAGCGTGTACGCTTGTGACAACTTCAGACTTTGCAGTATTAGGTAAAATATGGTACATGCATTTAGAAAGTTTATTCTTTATAATATTATAATAGATCTGCCTCTAGTGGAAGAGATTCACCTTAGCTGCGTTTCCTCCCCTATCAAAGATATCACATCGCTCTTGAAGGAATCATTATTAACAACATCAAACAGCTATTGATGGTGCTGCGAAGAGCACACTGATTGCTAAAGCTATTTACAATCTGGACCATCTCTAGGTTTTATTTTGTGTTCAGTGGAAATTCATTCCTGTGCTATTTTGGCTCTAGTAACAACATTAGTGACATGATATTTTCTGCCTGCTGCCTCTTGGTCTGCCAGTGTTGTGGTTTTTTTTATTCTTAGTATTCAGTTGAGTTTGCAATGCTTAAATGACCTCTCTGTTCTTTTTTCTCTCCCTTAAAAAATAAATACTTCCCTGTCTTCCAGTTGATCAAGGCTTAGAAACCTTAGAAACTGCCTCGGGTGTTTTCAGTCTCATTTGAGTTTAACCTTGTTTGTCAGGATTCTTGCCAAGTGCCTCAGGATGCAAAAGAATCACAGACACATCTGGGAAAAAAAATTTTGTTTTCAAGCTGAGACTGAATTGACTTACTGGCTATATAAGGTACTAGGGAATACACATTCACTCTCTAGGGAATACACATCTCTCTTCAAGCCAGAACTTCAATTAAGCTCAAGAGAAGCAAAACATAAGATTAATGTTTTAATAGAATTGTCAGGTATGTTCTGTTTGCCAATTCTTTTATTTCTTTTTCATATGCTCACTATTTAAGTGGATGTTTTGATGCTTTCTGGTGCCTTATGTTTTCTAATAAATTGAATGGCAGTGTCACATTCAAACTAATAAAACGTAATAAAAGTTGTCTGATCACAGCACAATTTGTAATTCAATCTTCTTTAGTTCTAGTTTAGTGTATCTAGTTTTGATATCCTCTGATAGTGTTGGGTCAAAACCCATGCAATTTCACAGGCATCTTTTGTCACAAAGAAGGAAAATGCCTTTTCTGGTGACATAGCTACCACAATAGCATGTGCTGGACAGACAACATAGGCTGACATCATGGATTTTGCAAGATGCTGTGGTGGTTTGAAAAGAAGTGAGTTTTTTGGGATTTGGTGGTCAAACCAATGGGTGCTCAGATTTGAATATTGGCACTTAGTGTGGCTACTGAGGACAAGGATACGCTTCTGAGAACAGAGGGGGTTAAAAGCAGAGGGCTCCCGGGAGAACTCTCTGTTGGTTCCGGCCTGCGAAGGAGGTCAGGCCTCCCCTGCCCAGCGGCTGGCTGGGCGGGGCAGGGGAAGCCATGCGGCCTGGGTGAGGTAGGCTGGAGCCTTGGGCAAGAGAGGGAGAGAGAAAGCTCCTGCAGGATGGAAGGGTGGAGAAAGTACAAGAACCTTGAGAGGCATCAGGCAGCCCCCCTTTCCCCCCCCCCCCGCCCCGGAGAGAGAGAGAGAGAGACTGTGCCTGTTCCACCTTGAAATTTGATATCGGCAGCTGGGCAGCACGGCCGAAGGAGTAAGGAGGGGGTTGTGTGAGAAGGTGCCCAGCAAATCAAGTTGTGGGAGTTCTGGGCAGGCACAGCCCAAGGTTTTAACCCTTTTCATAGATGATGGAAACTTTACAAATGCTATTCCTCCTGAATCTGAAGGAGAAGAAGGATAGAGGCGAAATAGAGAGAACTGGGCAAATGTGATGAAAGTTCATGCAAGTGAAGGATTGTCAGAAGATGCTGAGAAGAATCCTAAGTGGGAGGAGATGATGGAGTGGCCTTTGGCTGGACTTTTCTTGTATGGCCATAGACGGACCCATTTTTTTCCCATGATGCAGAGACTGCATCTAGGGAGAGGCATTGGCTTGGAGCCAAGAGTGGGCAGTGAAAGAGTGGTGAGAGCAGAGATAAAGAGGAAGATCTCTGTTCTCAAGGCCCCTTGGCCCCAGGGGGTGAAACTGGGGAGGACTGGTGTCCTGAGATTTGAGAGACTGTCGCTTTTTTTAGAACTGACCAAAGCATCTTTAAAAAGAGAAACCCTAGAAGCTGTTCTGGTCCATGCACAGTGGTGAGAGCACTGGAAACGGAAGGAAGAGGTCATGATATGGTGCAAGAAGGACTCCTATCTCTCCTTGATGAACTGAGTGCTGATTATCAGAAGGGTGGTAATGGACTTAGGATTGATTATCTGAGAGGTGGTAACTTGACTGGGAATTTTGAGTTTTGTCTCACTGTGTTGTGTTGAGAATTTGAGTGGGGGGAGGAGGAGTGTTTCCAAGGTTTTCATCTCCTTCTGTGTGTGTCTCCTTTATATAATGTAAGTTAATAAAGTTTTTTTTTCTTTTGTTACTAAGTTAGAACCTGCTTTGCTCTGTTTTTGTTCACATCTCACAACAGACACCAGAGACGATATATTTTCATGGGGGCACTGGCCTTGTGCCAGCATCAAATGATGACAGATGCCAATACATCTATGTAAAAATTCTCATTTTTCCTAAATTTCATGTGCTCATGTCTCTGCACTGCCATTTGCAGTAATAGTTGAAGTTTTCAGCCATACTAACTTATAATGAACACTACCAAGTCCTTGCTTTAAAAAAGGTGAAGGACAGTGTTTGAATTAGAACACAAACAGAGTAATTGGAGTATCTGGAGCCAAGAACAACTAGGGACTATTAGTATTTTCTTTGGCACTTGGCAGAACAGGGGATGTGAGATTCATTCTGGGATACTTAGTCTCCTACATACAAGAACCAAGGTTGAGGGGAGCTATAGATCTGCAGGCTAGGAGAGGATTTGGAAGTGTTTTTTGGAGGCTTACAAATATATATAATAGGGCTTTGCAACAAAATCAGTTCATGCCAGCACTGACGTACTTACTAGATCACAAAGCAGGGAGGCTCCTACAGTGTGTGTAGTTGCTTCTTCAGGGATGGATGTCCCATCCCTGGAAGTGCTCAAGCTCAGGCTGGATGGGGCTCTGAGGAACCTGGATTAATGAAAGTTGTCCCTGCCCATGGCAGGAGGTTTGAAACAAAATGATCTTTAAGATGCTTTCAAGCCAAAACTATTCTATGATTCTTCAAGGCACAGTTTGAAAAACTAAGGAAATTTCCCTTTTTATCCTTCTTTCCTTCTCTGAAGTATACATTTGAAAACCAAGTGCAATCTGGCAATATATATAAAGCACCTTGAATTCCTCAGAGCATTATCCAAATTAAAAGCTTCAATGATTGTCAGATGTTGCATGTTGCCCACACTGATACGTTCTATATTAGACATCTATGAAATAGAGGACTTGTATCATCTCAATCTTCAAGTATTTAAGCAAGAACGTTATTAGGGCTTTACTTTTGTGAAACATTAAAACCTGAGCAAGACCCGTTTTCTGATAGTCCAGTTCATCGCACTTACCCTGGATCCAGCCCATCAGAAAGAACTCTGAGATGCTTTATTGGGCAGTGATACCTCACTTGACTTGGTTTGAAGGAGAAGCTTGTGTTCAGAGATGTCTCAGCAGCAATGTGTGATGGAAGACCTATTTTAGATTTTGCACAGTGATGTTCATAGGGGCCATCTCCAAATCATCACCCACCTTGAGGAAATGCTGTGAGGATCTCTTTGCCTTGCAAATTATGGAGATTTCCCAACAGCCCTTCATGTTCTGACAGTGTCTGGCCAGACTTCACAGCCTGATGAGTGTTGCAACCAGTCTGGTGCAGTGAGCGATAGCTGATGTGCACAGCCTACTAGCACAGCAGAAATATCTGCTCACTCAGAATCAGTTTCTCCTGTGATACCTAAAATTTTGCCCAGTTGCCATTGAAAGAAATGTGGCTAACTGAAAAGTTCAGCGGCTAACTGCTGCTTTTCTTTTCTTTCCTTTTTTTTTTTTTTTTGTATTAAGCACTGTTAAGAGCATGGGATTATTTTACTCACAACATGCCTTCCATCCTTCTCTTTACCTCTGACAACAACATTCCCATTCCAAACTGTTGAGTTATTTTTGCTGAAAATTTAAACAAAAATAAGCAAATTTGTTAGGCACTGAGATAAAGAATACAGCCAGAAAAGAGAAAAGCTGCAATGAGCTGAAGACTATGGGGAATTCTTGCTTCATTTGATCTAAAGCAGCCTCTGTGACTTCTGTTCCAATTACTGTTCCTTTTTCACAAATCAAGGATAACTGATGTAGAATTAAACCCCTTGGGAAGAAGAATAAATCACAGTAATCAGGCTGAAGAGTGCTTCATTAAGTAAGATAATCTATCAGCTTTACATGAAAAAAACCATAGAAAAAAAATTGCCTTTCAATCAAAGCAGTCCTGAAGGGAGAAAGCAACATCAGTGTATAGTATTCAGTGACTGACAGGATGGAGCTACGGGCTTTGGTTATGAGATCCTCCTCTTCAGCAGGGTGCCTGCTTCTTGTGGTTGTGTCAGATTTGGCCTCCCAGAGTACATCCAGCTCTAGTCAGATCTTCATCATAATGCAAAAGAGCACAGGACTGAGGTCAGAGATCAAGAAAGGATGAGAAACTGAAGAGTCAAGCAGGTAGTCCGAGAATGTGAAGGAAAGGAGGGAAGAGGGTAATGGATCCCATAAGGTGAAAAAGATGATGGCCTAAACAACAGGTAGAATGAAGATGTGAAGGATTAAAAAGACAAAAAAGAAAAAGCAAACCAACACTGCAACCTTCTACTACTACTTTGATCAGGAAAATCTCCTTGATCTTGGCCAAGAGTTCTTTGGTCTTTTAAGACAAGTAGATGGTGAGAGTAGAGTGAGAGAAAATGAAAAGCCTGGGTGACATTCTCATAGAGGTACATCTTGCTTAAGAACTATGATAGTGGAGGCAGAAGGTGGTTTTTAGTGTTATATTAAGCTGTATGAGATGTGATGGGGCAGGGAAGTGTCAAGTGTAACAAGAGAACCAGACATGTTGCTGGTATGAGTGGTACAGATTTACCATCCCAATCCTAGTGAGGTGGGATGGGGAGGAGGGGTGTACTCTTCTAACTGGGAGTGTTTCCTTGCACCATTTCAGTTATTGCAGAGCTAAATTATGGGAAAAAGGAGTGAGTGGATTGATGCTTCCATTCCCATTCTAGATGTGGGCAAAATGGGTATGTTTTGTTGATTATTTATTGTTGTTGATGCTCAAGAAAAGTTATAATCTGGTAGCTGAAGAGTCTGAAATCTTTCATATGAAGTACAATCAGACATTTTAAGCTTCTGTGGTACTGAGGTCTCCTAGGGCTAGCTCTGAGGATAAACAAGCAGGCCTCTCTTCCTGATGATTAGACTCAACATGTTGGTGATGTCACAATTTTATTTCAGTCGTTAAACTGAATCCATCTATCTACATCACATAATTGAAACAGTCATCAGAAGATGACTTAACTTTCATTAAACAGGAATTCTAACTAGCAGTGTACGACCACTTTCAAAATTCATCCCAATCCTCTACCAATTCCATTGGTTTTCCAGATCTATGAATATTTCTCTTTCCTTTAATCTCTGATTATAAATATAAACAGATGGAGTGCTTAGGGAAAAAAAAAAGGAAATGCTGTATGGTTTCTATCTACTGGTAAATACCCAAATAAAGTGTCCTCAATAGTTTAAAGAAGTAAGCTCTTAAGAAGCTTATATAGCTTCATCATCTCCTACTATTTTGACTTTTTTTTTTTTTTTTTTTTTTTTTTTTTCTCCTGAAATCATTTGCTTCCAGAGAGGCCTGCCTTTACAATGTGTGGCTCTTCCCAGTGTATATTTTGGTGTGGGCTGCTGATGAATAAATAGGTGGCAGCTCAGAGGACAGCAAGTGTTCAACCACCACTTCAAATACTGGAAGAAGGGGCAAAACACAGAACAAATCATAATGTAGATACTGTGAGATGCTGAAAGCTGATGAGGCAGTAGGAGACACACAGATCTTGTGCTAGCATATGTCTGATAGCAAAGTACTTAATCACTTAGAGAAAAAAATAAAGATGGGGCTCCTAACTTTGCTGTACTTTGGTCCTTGTTGCACAGGGAAAAATCAATATAAACTTTGGTATACTACCAAACTATCTGAAAAAGTAACTGCAGTTTTGAAACAGTGCGTCAAAACCTGCATGAACTTGTTCAGGGCCTGAACATTTTAAAAAGAGTTCGTTTGGGGCAGGAGCTCAAATATCCCAAGACACCCAACCAGTATATATCAGCACTGCTAACTTTCAGACTAAGTCCGTAGTTTGGGGGCTTAGTTGGTCAAGACAGATCCACTGTGGAAAATAACTTTCCTGGTAGTCCAGAAGCTTCTATAGTCCCACACAGCTCTGCATAAGGAAGAAATGGTGTGGGTTCCTAAGAGGCAAGGAGTTGTCCTTCCACTATGCAGTGTGAACTCAAGTACTCTTTGTACTTTCTGAAAGTGCTGAAAGTTTCCCTGAAAGATGAGAAAACCTTTTGTATGATGGAAACAAATTCTAGCTATATGCCTCAAAGAAGTAAAAGATGTGAAGTTTGCCTTGTGTGGAGCTGAGATAAAAGCTTCAATGAAAACATTTAAGAAAGTCAATATAACAAACACTGACATCCCTGTATGGAGGCCTACTTAAAAGCTTTCACCTGTATTAACAGATGTACTCTTCTTTCCACAGGAAAGTTTAAGAGAAAATTCACATTAGTAGTAGCCCATTTAGTGCTTTAGTGTATGTGTTTGCAACCATTTGTGCACTGCAAAACCAAGAACATTGTGAAAAATGAGGTTTTATTCCTTAGTAAATTTAAAAAATTTAAAAATGTTTAATAGAGACAATAAGAGACATAAAAAGAAAGCAAAGGTTAAATATGGCTGGGTGCCTTGGCACTCTGCCAAGAGTACGCAGCTGTCTTGGAACCACCCCTTTTTATACTGTTCTTTATGCATGAACTAATGCATATTCAAATTTTTTCAGGAACTGTTCTGCATGGCTACTCCTTGGGTCCACCTTCTTATTATCCTTTGATTTGGGCTTTGGTCTCTTCTACAGGCAGGGAATATTGATAGTTACTTGGGCTTCTTCTGGAAGTTATTTATCTGTTCAGGCAGCTAAAACACACTACACCTAAATTCTAAACTACAGCAAAGAAAAAACCTTATACATCTATTCAGGCAGTAAAAACACACTAAAAACTACAGAAAAAACCATCATGCTTATAACATTTATTCTCACACTTGCGAAAAGCCAACACCAAAATATGTATTTATAACAACATCTTACCCCATTTGGACAACACTGCTTTGCTTCCAACTCTGTCAGCAAATCATACTTGAGGAAAAGTTTCTGATATATCCAGTTACTCATTAGCAATTTTACAGACCTAGTTTTTCACTTGCATAATTTCCCTTAACTGACAAACTGCTGAAACTGCTGAAAGTTGCAGCTGGACCAGTAAATAACAAATCTTGCTGGTCTTGTTTAATTTTCAGTGATGCCAGCTTACCATTGTTTTGTCACTCTCTCACGGTGGCCACTGCAGAAACTCAAAAACTGAAGAACTGAAGTATTCACAGAGCATAAAAATGGCATGTACTCTATTGTTGCAAAGTCTTTAAAAATTTGCATTTGAAATTAACTATGTAATATGGTCTTCTGCAAAGTTGTGTGACTCGAAAGTCTGCAGTGACAACAGTATCAGCCAACAAAGTATGTGAAAAGTCTTAGATTTCTAGAGATTAATTCAGTGCAGGAAGAAACACCTTCTATGAAAGCATTACTCAGTGTTGAATGAGAAACTAAACTTTATGACCACTTTTCCAAGAAGGTTTATGAGAAAAGAGTAAAGCAAAGTTTTTGTAAATGAAACAGAACTACATTTTGAAAACAGTGAGAGGCAGATGGTAATCCAACTGTTAGGAGGCTGTCTAAATGTCTAAGTGTATGTGTGCATTGAAGAATTGGGCCGTAAGTGATCTGGTTATTCAAAATCTCATTGTAAAAGAGAGACAGCTACTTAGAAGTCTATTTCTCTGAGCCTTCTTTGAGGGATAAACATTATATCATACAGTATCTTTTATGTCCTCTAAGAGGAAATATATACAGAACTGTGTAGTTTAAAATACAGATTAAAAACACAGTTTAAAATACAGTTTTACCTTTTGGATAAAAATCATAAGCTAGTGAGTTGATCTCAGCTTTTATATCATGCACAAATTATTAATTGTGCTTTTACTCGTGGCTGTTGGGGTCGGGCGGGCTGAGGAAGCAGAAAGCTGCAGCTCAAAGTCGTGCAAAAACCACCTCTAGACAGGGCAGGCTCTGAGCTGTTCTGAGGATCCTTCAGTTACTTTATGCAAGTGATTACTAGAAGATTCCCCAACCCCAGCAGCAGCAGCAGCAGCGGCGGCCGTGGCGCCGCCTCCGCCCCTTCGCTGCTGCCGTCCATTGGACCTCCCCACGTTTTCCCGCTGCAACTCCGCTTCCACCCCCGAATTTATAAGTATCCCTGTCACAACCTGGACCCGCTCTTTTCTGGCTTGCCCGTTACTGTTTGCATGGTTGTGTTTGTTATTTTCCCATTAAATTAATGTTCCTGGATGGCCAGATCAGAGTTATCTCTCTCCTTTAAGTCGCAAATAGAGGATTCCCGCGAAAGCTACCGATCCAGCTGTCCAGGCTAAGATCGGAAAGCTTTAGGTGGCATGGCAGCAAACCCTGCTGTGGTGAGGCTTCTTGGGGCATTCTCTGGCTTGGGCCTTCAAGGGAGCCACCAAAATGCCTCTCCAGAATTTAAGGCTGCCCAGAAAAAATCTAAGTCAGAGTAGGAACCTTAGCAGGGCTGAAGGACCAACCAGTGTGTGCCGACAAGAGAAATGTTCCCAAAGGCCAGTTTACACCCTTCAGAGCTTTGCTCATGCTAAGGTTACATTACTGTAGTACCCCAGGAATGAGTTCACTGAGCTTCTGTGGGACTACTTTACAGAGCTAATCTATGCAAGTCTTTAAAGACCTAGCTAGAGAAGTTCACTCCAGCAGAGAGGGTGATGTGCCATTAGTCACGCTTTAAAGACTTAACAGGGACATAGATGATGCATAACTTTTTAGACAGATTGTATACACGCACATGCATTTCATAGCATACTTAGTGCTATTTGAAATACTTATAGAAGAGTTTTGCATTCAGTGGTAAACAAAAAAAAAATTTTAAAAAATCTGTGGTTCAGCTGATACCTCAAAGGGATATTTGGAAGCTTTACTACCATTTCCCCTATAGCCCTTCCCATGATAGCTGCAACAATGAAACATAAAAGGTTAATTAGTGAATGTTTGTAAATTACTTTGAAGATGGTTTCTTTTGTTTTCTTTTTCTCTTTTCTCACCCCCCCTCTTTTTTTTTTTTTTTTTTTTTTTTTTTTTTTTTTAGCTAAACATGCTGATGATTATAAAGGTGGGATTTCTGTCAGCCTTTTTTTTTCATGTTGCACTGAAGTGGTTTGCTATGCATTCAGTTTGCTGCCAAATTTTCAGTAATTAGTTTATCTGCTTTACCTGCTGTTGCCTTTTTCCATGCTGCCCTCTCCCACCTGGAACAGTACTGCTGTGGCTGCTGGCTGATGCAGGAGGAGGCTGGGCTAAAGTGCTACCCTGCATACCACCAGCAACCCCACGTTGGGTCAAGTGAAAGAAACTCATTCTCTCTAACTTCATCAGAGTTACTCATTGACTTCTATGAGCAACAGAAAAATAACCTTGCAACCCAGGAAATGAATGGTACTTGTTGAACAAGATCTGTGGGGCCAGCTCTTCTCATCTACAAAGGCAACCCATACTGGCATTTTGCTTAATAGAATACATCTTAACCATGCAAGATTGAAAAAAAAAAAGACAGCAGCTCTGTCTCTGGCAATTTTCACAAAACCTTCTTTCCAGGAAATCCTGTACAAAATACCAATATTTAAAGAGTCAAGTACTAAATGTGGGAGCATCGGTATGATATGGATGGTTGGGACAAATGGTAAAGAAAGATCTCTAAAGCTAGGTCTTGGAAGTTGCGGTTTATTGCAGGGGGCCTGCTTAAAGCTGCCAGCCGCAGCACGGAGCAGGCCCAAAAGACAGTGAGGAGAGAGAGAGACAGCAAGAGAGATAGAGAGAGCAAAAAGATAGAATGCCCCAAATTCCTGTTATAATACAATAAATCTTCTTCCATGCTGAATATTCTAATTTTCACTAACCAATCTAGTTCAAAATACAAATCCTATAGCATTTACATATAGCCTATAAGAATCATTACATTACCATACTGTGTTACATTTTAAACCCTAAAAACTAGTCTTTGGATCCTTTCTGCCAAGCTAGGGGGGTCTGCTCTGACCCTTGGACCTGTCTGTAAGCAGAGGGCATTGTTTAATCAGAAGGTGATTAACTTCAGTGGCCATACCATTGTTTTCCAGTTGTTCAATAACTAAGGCTTGGTATTTCAAAGCTTACTTTCATTCCAATCTGCCTATAGTTTCTATATTCTCAAAATCTTTTGCCAGGCAACCTTATTTATAAGGTTTTCCTGCTTCTCCTTTCCCAGCACTAAACTCTGCATCAGTGCCTCTTATTCATTTAAACAAAAGAGCTCAGCAG
Organism: Sitta carolinensis; assembly: GCA_032173965.1. NCBI lineage: Eukaryota > Metazoa > Chordata > Aves > Passeriformes > Sittidae > Sitta > Sitta carolinensis. The sequence goes on along the minus strand of CM063284.1, from coordinate 52,300,597 downwards.
CAACAATGGGCTTTGAGTCTAATTCTTCAAGCTTCCTGCTGTTTCAATAAAAAACCTTTCCCTTCTCTTCATTGAACTCATTAGGTTGTTCTCTATCTACTACCTATGCTTCCTCAGGTACTGAAGCCTGGAACAAGGCAAATAGCAGTCTCTTTCATCACACAACTTATTATGCTTTCATATTCAGTAAAATTAGCTAATGTTATTCTACCAGCAATCTTGATGGGCTAAATTTATTAAGTTTTAATTAACCAGACCACTGCAGTATTGGAAAAATTTATACCTATACAACTGGGTTTATGAAACAGCTTATATTGCTGAAAATATGGTTTGGGGCATTTACATATTTGAATGTGTTTATAGCTGAGACATGAGGATACCTTGAGAAGATGCAAACAAGAACCGTTGGACTTCATCTTAGACACTGCTAGTTACTTGACTGCATGTTGCTTTGTTTGCCTGCATTGCTTCTGCATAGGAAAAATGCACCTTCCCTATAAGAAAAAGCATCCAGAGTACTATGACAAAAACCCAGCACTAGAGCAAACTGGTGGTGGTACTGAGTTTGTACTGGATCAGAGCAATGTGCATACTGAGAATTTTCTAAATGAAAGAAAAAAAGTTAATGTAAAATTTCACTTTACAAAATGAAAAAACAAGGCATTTCTTCAGCAAAGAATCCTCTTTAGCCCAATCTGTATTAAAATATTTATTGTAGAGCAATATGATGTTGGAGGGAAGGCATCTATACTATGTAGTTTTCCCTCTTTTTCTTGAAATGATATTATAAATTATCACTATTAGTTTATTGAGCACTAATAGCACACATGGGTAAGCAGTCTCTCTATATTTATGTTACCAATATATAGAGTGTCCCTATTAGATATTTCAAGACAAAAATCATGGTCAGTATAACAGAAGACAAGCCATAAATTTGTAAACTGATAAAAAGCTCTGCTGGCCCATTGGCTGTAAACCAGCAGGGTTCCAATCTGACTATTTTGTGTTATACTCACTGGAGAGCTGAAGCAGCCCTAGCACCAGGAACTAACTCTTCTGTTCAGTGAACAGAAGTGACCTGCCAAAAATGTTTCAAGAGTAGCTGGAGCCAGGGCTTCCCTTGAATATCCATTAGTATTATTAAAATTCTGTCTGGGTGTCATCAGACCAAAGGTCCATATAGCAAAATATCTTTCCCAATGGATAAAAAGTAGGTGCTCAATGAAAGAACGTAGAAGAGAAGGCATCCATGGTCCTGGGATAATTCAGTTTATGATAAACCTATTTATTAATTTCCTGATAGCCTCTAGGTAATTATTTGTTATTTCTTGGTGTGAGAAAGAATAAGTTTGAGTTGTGATCATTAACTGAGTTTGAAATAGATTTTAATAGAATAGCAGTCTTTCATCTGAGAAAGTTTTCTGAGCAAACATTTTGAATGATAACTTCTGTACCCAGTAACCCAGCATTGACGACAAAATATCATCTCTGAGCCCATTAAAGACTCCTTGAGGTAATACCTTCTCTATGTAAGCAGGCGATAGGCTTGCAAAATAGGAAATTGTACCCCACAAGAGGATATGTATGTGTTAGGTTTTTTAAAAAATGTTTTTTGTGGTTTCTGATCCTGACTTTGAATTTGTCTGTCTCTGTGAAAGTTTCTGTTTCCCCCAGCCCAGCGTCTGAAGAAGAGGTCGAGATTGTATGTTCTCTTGTTTTTTCAAGGATTGTTTATTCTTGTTATCTTACATATTTGTGGGTCTGGACTGCTGAGATCTTTGTTGCAGGCCAGGTTGTGACAAACTCCCTCTGACCTTTGTGTTACCTTTTATACTAAAAATTACGTATGCTTTATTTACAACAACTCTCCAATACCTATCAACCATATTAAACAGTGTACCTTTACTCTAAACCAATTAAAAAGTGCCACCATCACAGCAAAAGATGGAGAACAAAAGACGAAGAAGGACAGGGACACACACAAAATTCTCCATCTTTGTCCATTTAAACTCCCATTCTAAAACCCCAAAATTCTACTTTTTCACCCTGTGATATGTTAATTATCATTCTACCTAAATTCTTGTAACTTATAAATTTTCCAGGACAGTCAGAGGGATGTCCTGGTTCCCACATGTATGTGCCTGTGACTTGTTCTACCTGCTGTGCAAATGTTTTTGCAGGGAAATGTGAGACCAGAAGACTACACATCCAGCATCTCTCTTCAGAAGGAACACTTGGGATCTATTTTTCCAAACAAAATCTAAGGGTCCAATTTCAAAGGGACCTCACTGTGCTAAGTACCTACAAAACTTTGCTAAGAAACATGCAGTGCACAAATCAGCCTGCAGCCTGCATGTGGTTTGGCTACAGAGCCAAATTACTTGTGTAATTCCACTGACCCTTTGATAAAGAAACTGTATAAAAGTGTCAAAGGTTTGACGTTGGCACAAGGCCAGTGCCCCTATAACGATATACTGTCCCTGGTATCTTTTGTGAGATGTGACCAAAAACAGAGCAAAACAGTGTCTAATTTAGAAAGCAAAAGGAAAAAAACTTTATTACTTATAATAGGCAAAGAAGACACATACAGAAGAACATGGAAACTTTAAAAAAACACTCTTCCTCCCCCCCCCACCAGTTCTCAACTTAACAAAACAAACTGAAAATTCCCCATCACGTTACCACCTTTTAGATAATTAATCTTCAGTCTATTACCACCCTTCCGATAATCAGTACTCAGCTCGTTGAGGAGAGATAGGAGTCCTTCTTGCACCACATCGTGGCCTCTTCCTCCATGTCCAGTGCTCTCACCACTGTGCATGGACCAGAGCTGCTTCTAGGGTTTCTCTTTTTTAAAGATGCTTTGGTTAGTTCCAAGAAACGACAGCCTCTCAAATTTTGGGGACACTTCTCATCTCTGTTCACACTACTGTCCACTCTTGGCTCCAAGCCAATGCCTCTCCCCAGATACAGTTTCTATGTTATAGAAAAAAAATGAGTCCGTCCATGGCTATACAAAAGAGTCCAGCCAAAGCCACTCCATCATCTCCTCCCACCTAGGATTCTTTTCAGCGTTCTCTGACAATCTTCTACTTACACAAACTTCCATCATCTTTGCTCAGTTCTTTCTATCTGGCTTCTTTAAATTCAGGAGGATTAGTATTTATAAAGTTTCCATCATTTACAAAAAGGGTTAAAATCTTGGGCTTTGTTTTCCCAGAACTCTCACGGTATTTTTGCTGCTGGGCACTCTTCTCGCGCCACCCCCCCATACTCCTTCGGCCGTACTGTCTAGTTGTTGATATCAAATTTCAAGGTGACGAAGATCACACACACGGTTTCTCAGTCTCCCTCCGGGGGGGGGAAGGGGGGGAGGGAAAGGGAAAAGAAGGCTGTCTGCCACCCTTCCATCCCACAGGATTTTCCTCTCCCCCTCTGTGCCCGAGGTTCCGGCCCTACCTCACCCAGGCCGCATGGCTTCCCCTCCCCCGCCCAGCCAGCCGCTGGGCAGGGGAGATCCCTCCGTCCTCAGGGACCGGAACCAAGAGAGAGCTTTCCGGGGAGCCCTCTGCTTTTAACCCCTTGTGTTCTCAGAGGCGGATCCTTGTCCTCAGTGGCCACACCAGGTGCCAGTCTTTAAACCTGAGCACTCATTGGTTTGACCACTGAAGTTCAGAAAAAACTCATTTTTTTCCAAACTACGACAAAAAGGCTGCCATCACCTCAGCTAAAGTCATAAGCATGGGCTCAGAAATTGACTTTTGTAGGTACTTCCTCCTGTCTCCTGCTACAGCCCACGATTCTTCTCACTTCCAGGCAGGATCTACAGTGGCTTCTCTTTCTGCAGCACTGCCCCACAGGCCCCTTGCTACATCCTCACCCACTAAGTAACACAAGTCCAGAAGATCATCCAATAAGCAAATGCAATCTTGTCCAAAACATCTCCAGAGGGCTCAAACCTTTGTCACAAAACAAAATAACCACATATATAAAGGGATCTAGTTAATGATTTAGGAAAAAAAATTCTTTTTGTGTGCACATGCCTTTAGTCATTCAACCACAACCAAATTCTGGTGCAGATTTTTTTAAAGGAAAATACCTGTTTTCCCAAGTCAGTCAACCAGTCTCTTGACTGACATGCCTCTTCTTAGCTCAACCCTTCACCGTGTTTTTTCCCTGACCTTAAAAATATGCACTTCTTCTATTTTGACAGCCCTTTCCAATCCAGCCAATACGTACTTGCTCCTTCCTCTTAGGCCATCCCACACTAGGCCAGGTTGTGTTTCTTTCTCTTGTTCTTTTTAAAGTTAAAAAAAAAAAAAGTTATTTTTATTACCTGTGTGTAACAAGCTTTCCTACCTCCCAGGGTCCTCGTAAGATTAAATATGAGTCACATACAGTGCAGCAAACAGGGTCACCTCCCTCCAACATCTCTTAACAATTTCTTTGGATAATCCGAATGTCCCACCTACACCCTCTTGTCTCCTTCCTCTGGCTTCCCCCTTGTAAACCAGCCTGGTGGAAATCCTCTGATGGAGCTGGCCCAGCTACCAGTATTTCAATGGAGTCATCTCTGGCTATGTAATTATTTTAAGCTTTCCAGTGAGCATTGTCCCTCTGGGAGAAGTGACCTATTGATCCACACCAGTTTCTATTGAAGGGAAGCATTAGAAAGACAATGCAATTAGCATGATGACAAGGCTGCTTACAAAGATGAATTTGGGAGTCAGTCTTACCTCTAATAACTATTGCATAATCACATTCAATTTAATTACATATAGATCACTGATTCTCCCAGGAATTGCCTAGTGCCTGCCTGTCTTTTTGTTGGAGGCAGCCTGACCATCAAGTAACTATGAAGGTGTCCCTTGCTGCTGCCTCCTCTGGTGGGGGAAGGCCCTGTAGGTATACAAAGTCTTCCTCATCAGGCTTTGATATGAGACGGGAGAAAGCAGCCTGACTTTTTGGAGGAGGGCAACTGTGTGTATGCTCTTGTATTGTTATATCCTGCTTATAGCAATATGCCTCAGGGGCATGTCCATTGCTCTCTGCTCCTAAAATTCCCAGACAGGGGCATTTTGCTACTTTCCACCGTTGATACAACTCATGCCTGATGAAAGTTAAGTTTCTTAGCTTAGCACTAAAAACCCAAGAATAATTGAAAGTCTCGCTTGTTTACATTTCTGTTCCAGCATCATTATTCACAGCAGCAAAACACAAAGAGGCCAGATTTTTAGGCATATCCCCACTGGATTCTAAACCTATAAAACAAGTACTAGAAATGATCTTGCATTAGCAAGCCCCAGGGGCCAAAACACTAATTTTTAAAAGTATATGGAGGCAGTGTTTGCATTAGGCAAAACCATGGCTTTTCTAAAACTGCCATTCAATGAAAACAGCCTATTTTGTTTTCTGCACTGTGTTAAACCTGTGCTTGAGCATTCCCACAAGATACAAAAAGGCTGGATGAAGAATTCTCCCTTACCAGCAGTATAATGATCACAAACCAAACATGAACCTAGATCTTTGTTCTGACATAGCCTATTTGCATTACTTTAAGATTCTTTACAGCCTCATCTGCACAATACTGCTTTTCTTGGAAGACATGAAGAAACACAGTAACTGAGAATTGGGGAAATAGAGTTATTTACAGTAACATGCACAAGAGCTTTTGAGGGCAGGAGGATGTCACACACATTATGGTGCTGTCACTTGTACACTTGTCACCAAGGGGTATGGTTGTGTCCTTTGCATGTACATTGCCATGTCAGAAGTCAGCTCTGCAGTGCATGCAATTGTCTTCTTGCAAATCTGCTAAAACGAAGTTGCCAAAGAGAAGGATTAATTTTCCATTGCATTAGTGCAGCAACCTTTTCTAGCGGATCCCATACATAGGTTGGATTAAATGTACCATGATCCTGTACTCCAAAATGAGCTGGAAAATAAATCACCTATGGAAGCTCATTTTTTTCGGCTTGGTTAGCCTGGGAGATCTATTTTAAAGCTATCTGTGCTTCGGACAGAGTTTCTTCCTTCCAAGAGAGGGCGCCATTAGCTTTCCTTCTCCTGCTCTTTGAAGCAGGGGTAACAGGAATAGTCTCGAAGGTTTGGCAAGCTTGGGTTCCTTTTGGAAATCTCAAATAGCTGCAGATGTGTTCTACGAGTTTCCCATAGGGTATCTGACCACCAACGGTGCCTGAAGGATCCTTCCACTGTGCTGTACCAGAGCTGCATTCCCATGACATTCGTGCCTAGCTAGGCTTGGTTTGACCTAGCATGGCCTGGTCTCTGTGGGCAGCAGTAGAGGTTTTTGATTGATATATTTTTTATTATCTATCTATCTATCTATCTATCTATCTATCTATCTATCTATCTATCTATCTATCTATCTATCTATCTATCTATCTATCTATCTATCTATCTATCTATCTCTATCTATATCTCATATATATATATGATATATATGATATATATGATATATATAATATATATAATATATATATAATATATGATTGATATATTTCTTAACCACAACCAGCAAATTCACACAGACAGTCTCAGCTTTTGATGATTTAACAGGCTCCAAGAGCTAGATGGGAATCTATACAACCAGCTGTGACTCTTACTAGCTGTACTTTGGCTTGCTAAATCAGTGCCAGGCCAAACACTGCTAAATAAAATCTGTCTGTGAGACAAGGATATCCATCTTCTGTCTCATCATTTTTACTATCTGAGAGGGACAGTGTCCAGTGAAGTCTAGTGCTATCCATAAGTCTGTGTGCTTTCAAAAAAGAAAGGGAAAAAAAGGTACAAACATACAATACATACATACAATACAGGATAAAGATGAACAACACTTACTATGCTATTGCTGAGCTAGTTCAGTTTCAGGGCTGTAACTCATGGAAGAAAGCAGTCTCTAAGGTTAACACACACACATTGAGTAACATTCTTTCTGCTCTCTTTAGAAAGAAAACAGGTTCTCAAGAAAAAGGATTTCTGCAACAAGAGCTCTGGTGTTGAATTTCACACAGATGGTGCTTATTTGAGAGATTTCAATTTCCAGCAAACAATTTAAAGCATCACCTGATCTGCAATTCTAGCTCCTCTCTCAAATAAACAGCAGTAATTCACATTGTAGGATTTGGGTCTTACTTCCTCCATTTATACTTAGAGATGGTCTCCAAGTAGGCCACTTCATGATGTCGGGAACAAGATCAGCCACCCCACTGAGGACCCTGAGCAGGACATGTTCCTTTGTGCCTGCCATGTCAGTGGCACCCCTCCTGTGGGTCTGCCGTGGGTCCGATGCAGGTGGGTGCTGACAGAAGGACAGAGCCCATCTTGGACTGCAAACATAGTACCACTTTAAGGAAGCTGAGTCACCTTCAATGCTGTTCCCACCGCCCACATCTTTGGCAATTGCAAAGCCCTTCTTTCTTGCCAGACCCGTGCCTAGTACAAACACCCCTTATCAAATGCTGCTGCATAAGCACTGCCCTAGTCAGCAGCCTTAGGACAAGAATGAACAAGGACATTTGTAACAAGTTACTGCTGAAATGTGATGGTCTCAAAGAGTGATGGTGAAGCCCTTCCAGGTTCAGTGCTGTCGGAGGCATGTAGGTCCTTCCCAGGTGCCATGGTAGGTGGTCCAGCTGTGGCTGTGGGCCTCCTCAGGGCACATTATCTTTTACTGGCTCCCTTGTACATTTCTATGTATTCTGATGTAATTTTTGGCATTCAGATAGTTCCCCAAAGGCTGGCTTTGTTGTTTTCCTGAGCTGAGGTCAGGAGTGCCAAAGGGTAAGCCATGCTTAGGGCTGCTGTTAATAATGATGGAGTCTGTGGAAGAGACTTGTATCCCTCTCCTATCTTTTAATAGCAATTTCCTATATCTTATCTTAATCTGCCATATCCTGTGCAGGCAGATAGGGATGTTAAACTGTATCTGTTTCTTTGGCTGTCTTCTATTCTTGCACCCTCTGTCACTTTTTTGTTTATATGAAGTTGACTGCACTGAACTCAGTGGAATTTCTGAATGTTCATCCTTCCCACACTTTTCTATACTTACACTATTCTTCATTTTAGGTTCCTCTCTTTTGGTGCTTTGAAAGTGGGATTTAGCAAGTCAGTCCTCACCTCTCTGGTGTAAATACAGAGGCATTGCTCTGCTTCTGCCAGACACAGACAACAGCGGATTTCTGTCTGATAAGGACTTTTAAATCTACGAGTTGCTTTCTGATGTTCAGAGGAGGTGCATAGATGTACAATGTATATTTCAATTTCCTTCTCAATACTAATTATTCTTCTTCAGAGCAATACTAACTTACCTATTATCTTCTCAATCCAGCTGATTTCAAAGCCAGGGGTGGGGGAAGGGAATTGTGTCAAAAGAGCAAATATTTATTTAATTACTTTTATTAAAATAAAAATATCATGCATTAATACGCATTAGACATTTCTGAGAACTAATAATATGAAGATTAAGACAACATAATTTCTGTATAAAATAGGTTGAACTGGTAAAACATGCAGCCTATGTACTGGAAGGGTCTAGATGGAAAGATGAAAATGAGAAAGGTGCTGTTTTGTTTTGGTTTTTTTTCTGAGTACAAAGTTAATCTATAAAAGCAAAAAATTATTTCATTTACTAATTGTGATACCAGGGACTATCCAGGCTCAATGCACATGGACAGTTCCAGCTCCTCTCTTCCTTACTGTCCTGCCAATGCAGTGTATTTTGCTCTGTTATGTTGAAAACCCTGCAATTCCTTTAATCTTTGTCTGCCACATGTTCCACCAGTTGGATGTTAAACACCCATACTCAGGGCACACTGGGGCTTCATTTGGCTGCCTTTGCTAACAGAATTTCTCTTCCTGCCTAGTACAGTACAATAATTTCAGTCATCAGTGTGAGTCTGGTTGAGATATTTTGCCTTAGCTATGCACTTTGGAAATGACCAACACTATGGCTTCATATGCCACATGGATCAGCTTCTGAAGGATTGCTTTCACTCTTCTTCTGCTCTAGTAATGGAAGTGAAGTGGGAGCCTGACACATAAAAGAGCAGCTTTTTTTAGGGCCCTGATAAGAAGTACTTGGGCTTTCATATTGCATTTCCATTGGTCACAAGGGTTGCCTGTATTATTGCTCACATTATGAAACTCCAGCACTGTGCATGCAGAGAGCCAAAGAGTCTTGAAGAGAGGAAAGAGTACTGATACTGGCTTCACTAAGCTCTGGATAAATCCCCAGGGTGACAAATTTTACTAGAAAAAAAATCTACGTCCATCGATAAAGAACCCTTACTGTGAGTTCTCCTCTGGCTACAAGCTACGAGCTAGCCATTGCTTTTTGTTCCACCCCCCACCCCCACAATACAACAGTATATTACAATAAAAGTCTTCCAAAAATTAAAAACAATTAAAAAGAATAATATACACCTCATTGTTTTCATCACTCATATACAAACAATCTTCAATCATCAGTATAAACCATTAAACCATATAAAAGTCAAGAATTTCTTATTTTACAAATAGTGCTTTCATAGTTGAGTAACTTTACAATGCTGTGAGGGTACCATCCGTATCTATGGATATATTGCTTGATAGTTTATTAAAACCAAGTCATCATACCTTATATTTGGTTGATTGCATCAATACAAAGCAGCCTAAAATGGGCAATGGATCCATAGGATCTCTGCTTATTGTGAGGGATTTTAAAAAATCACTCAACATTAGCCTTGTTTTATATTCTCGGTGTAATCAATTTAAACATCCCACTAATTTCAAGGAGAACACTCTTAGGAATGTAGGATTAAAAAAGGTAGGTATGTGAGCCAAGTCTCCTACCATTGTCGATGACTACTTTGATTATTCCCTTTAATAAAATATGCGGATAAAACATTGATGGTGGTTGCAAATGCACACTCTTCAGCTAGCTTATGGAAGGTAAAGAGAAGAGTCTGGATAAATTCCAGCCTGACTGGAAATGATGCACTGTATTGACTGTGTAGGAGCACCACCTTCTACCAGTCCAGTTGGTAGAGGCATTTTTGATTTCTGGTTTTCACCTTATTAATCAGAAAAGATCCATTACTTCAAAGTGAGAGAGAGACCAGAGGACCTGTGCTCCTGCACATCCAGACAGCCCCATCTGTGCCATGTTAGAAGATGACAGCAAAGTTGATGAAGCACCAGCCCCAAATCTTGGCTGAAGGCATTCAGCCTTCTGACAGCTGACTTCATCAGTGCAACAAGTGCTGTGTCATTTGCCAGGTAGGTCTTCAGTTACCAATTTTTCCCCTTGGGAAACCCAATTTTTGGATGCTGTTGAGGGCTTAGCTTGACCGCTAACTGTGGTACAGCCAACTATGACTGCACTTTTCTCTCCTTACTTAAAAAGAAGGGGTTGCACCAATCCAGAATTCTCAGTCCATATGGCAATGGTAATAGAGGTGGTGATCTGCCTAACACCAGACATGAAGCGCAGGCAGAAGACACAGCAGAAAATAAAGCATTTGATGGAAGCTCTGGAATTTCAATTCCCCTGCATAATTAAAGTAATACATAACCAAACGCATTACTTTTTTAAAGTCTCACTGCCTTGCTGCACACTTCCTAACAAAAAAAGTTATTTCATCATGTCTCATCCTCACATCATCGTATTTTTTCCTGATATTGAGCTAAAATATAATGGATTTGCTTCTTTTTTTCCTTCGCTGTGTCTCTGTTTAGATATTGCATTAAGTGCAATACAGAGTAAAGGTTGCAGGTTTGGCCCTGAAGTGGTACATGGTTCTGACACTCAGTTTGGTTTTCTAGGGACAGGCCTCACCCTCCTGCCAAGCTCTCTTGGCTCAGTTGAGGTCTGACCCCGCCCCAATGAAGGGTGGAGCTCTGTAGCTCTTCTCTATAAAAAGAGACTGTGGAAGTGGTGATCAATACCTTATTCCTTTAAAGCAAGAAAACAAGACGTTACATCTTTGGTCCTAATGCAGCCCATTTGACAAGCTACTTGAATGTATCAAGTTTTTCTTTTGTATAAATTTTTTTTCTATATTTTCTTTATTATTTAAAAAGGATGCTTGAAAATTGTATGGGAACACTTGTAAGAAGAAAGCTAGAAAATGGGATCCCAATATAAAAATCTGAACCCAGTGGTGATAAAACATTACAAAGCACTCTTGCTAAGTGTTATACACAAGTCTGACATTTCACGACTATACAGTTTCCACCAAGGAGGACACAGGTACATTTTCAAACTTTGTCATGATTCAAGTGTTTTGTCAGAGAAAAACTTTGGGGGAAACAATGGCCAGAGTACCGTAACTGCTCATTTGAGAGGCAGTGGTCAAACTAACAGAAAATGTTGAACCCTGAATGTGAATAATGAGCACTTGTCTGGAAACACAAAGTTTCCTCTTGGCACCTTGGAGCACTCGCAGACAGACCAAGAACACCCCTGACACCTTGTAATGGGACTTCTTCAGGCTGTTTGGAGTCCTGTCACATTGTTGTAACCCTAAGTATGTCCCCCAGGGAAAAAAGAGCCTGGCAGAATGAATGCCATGTACATTGGTTTTCACACAAGCAATCTCTGCAACCCCCTTCACATCAAGCTGTGATCAGGGACAAGAGCTCCTCTATCTTCAGAAATAGTTGGTGGCCTTAGTGATGTCCCTGTGCAAACTCAGCAGCTGTCTCAGGTCAGCTGCAGCCCTCCCCTGGCATTACACTCCCTGTACAAGTCCCTTCCTTTCAAACAAACCACAGGACCACATTTTCTCATGCTAGGGCAGGCTTCAAGTTGTGGTGAGGTTGGTGGGATGAGGCATCACCCTGAGGCATGTCAGAAACCACCATCTAGTCACAACTGCTCTCTCTAAAATAGCTTACTTCAGAGTTGACTGTCAGCTGGGAGGAAAGCAAGCCCCTGGCCTCTGGATGAATTTACTCTACAAAATCAATTGCAACATGAAGAAAATTTCCCAGGTCAACTTCCTTCGCAGCAGGAGAAAACGACCCAAGGCCCACAGTGAAATCAAGTGTGCTGACACTGCACACGATCACTGGAAAATATCAAAGTAAGATGAAGACTCTTGACTTAATTTACATTTTCATACACTTAGAATTTATTAAAACTCCTAAACTATTATTTCAAAAGGAATGCTGTTACTGTGACGCAGATAGAAACACACAGTAACGCACACAACATGTGTTCAGGTAGAGAAGAAGAAAGCAGGTCTCTAGTTTATTGTTGACTTTGTATATATAAGTTTCTGGACAGTGATCGGAGATTGGACAGAGAAGTTACCACCTCTCCATCTTCACTGGTCACTTGAGAAGTCCATCAGGTGATATCTTTTACAAAGGAATGTAAACATGATTCTTGTTTATCTTACAATTCATGAGAACTGACTCTACTATACTAAAACAAATCAGAAGGCTTATTTTCAGGAACAACAGAGTTCTGTAATAACTTCTGCTTTATGACAGATGTTAAGGACTAACTTGTGTTTTATTTTGCTTTCCATGAGAAATACAATAAAAAGGGAAATTTTATCTTTCTCAAGTGGTAATACTGTTAACTTTTAGAAGAGATTTAAGAATGCTACATTTCCTTATTTAGCTGTGTGTTTACAATCAGCCTTTTCTACCCACATCTCCAGCTGACCTTTCAAGTTATTTCTGCATGTTAATTTATGCTGCTTAACCATGTTCTCCTGTTTGAGCACCTATGATCTGCTGGGGCCTCCTTGCTTTTTAATGTGCAGTAAGCTGCAATGGGAAAACCAGGACATTCTGCTTCTTACTTGGTATTTTTTTGCCTTTCATTTTTAATTAATTTTTTTTTAATCCTGGTGGAAATTATTTGGTATATTGCTATTATCTGTTACCCTGTGCGCATCACCCTGCATAGCACCTGTGCTTCCAGCCACAGCCAGTCACTGCACAGTCCCATCTGCTCCCAGTGCTACTGTATCTGTATAAAAACTACCTAGTTTTTATTTTATGCTGAGTTTTGAATCATTACTGAGCGGCCGACTTACAAATCATGGCTTACAGGATGCCTGTTTACCAGAAATACTTCACAATATATAGTTGATCCCTCCAATCTGGAATCTACATTCATATCAACAGTTTGTGGCCCTACATCCTCTTTCCTACTTTTTTCATCAAAAACATCACATTCAAAACCAGACATTCTTTCAGACTTAGACTACTAAATTTTAGATGAATCTCCTTGTTTCTAGCAATGAATTGCTACTGCATCCCTCCTGAATTGTTTTAAAGGGGCAGGTGTTAACATCTACTCATGCTACATAATGCTGGTGATACACATTGCTATTTCTCAGTGGCTTTCTTGTTTTAGCTAACATTAAAATCAGTAAATTCCTTTGTGCAGAAGTGTTTGAAAGATTCTGTGGGAGAATATGCACTATGTGATTTTCTAATGTTCTGCTTGGAGACATAACAGATTCAGTAAATTGAAAAATTATCTGTGAATTCTGTTAAGATATTTTTTTAGTTTTATGTACTTTTCTGCCAGGGAGGTGGGTGGGGAAAAGTAGTCCTGCCTGTGTGCACACATGTTGTACACTTGTGGGAGCAACACAACAAATCTGGTACCAGGAATGCAAGGAGAAATCTGCCTCAAATTGGATGTAGAAACTGAATTTTGGTTACTGTTTTAAATACAAGCCACTGACAATCCAAGCCAAACATTGCATCTTCCACACTGCTGTGTCTGGGACTTGGTCATGGTAAGACACATCTACCAAACAGAACAACCTCTGGATTCTGACCCAACATGCTACTTCGCCCTGTACTGTAGTGGGACCCATGAGCTGTACACATGCCAACTGCTAATGCATGTTACTTAAAAAAGGGCTCATTTCACATAACTGAAGGTCTCCTTTATTCTGTAAATCTGTAAAAACAGTGCTCTAAGGATTTGTTGCTTGATCCTGTACTTCAGATGCAATACTTAAATTGCATCACATAATGATGTACTCAAAACACAGAAGCAGCATAAATTTGACTGTTTCTTGCTATTTAATATAAACTACAGATCCTCTCCAAGTCAGCTGCTTATGCTACCCTTAAGCAAGTTACCAACATTTAACTAGTTAAAGGCCTTTATCCGCAAATGAGAATTTGTGTTCCGATTTAGTGGTTTGATTAAAATAGTGCTGCCAAGCAGCTGGTAGGATGCATCTGAACGACTGACTAAATTCACACTTTAGGTACTCTACTCCTCCTACATTCATAAGAATTGTTAATGGTGGAATAATTTTATGGGTCACTGAAGGAGTAGCTGCTTTTGCTGCTGTGACTGATCTATATCATCAAGCCAAAATCTTAGTCTTGTCTTGCCTGTCTACACCACACTAATAACCAGAAGATGCTGCTGCGTATTTCAGAGAAGCAGTAGGCAACCCTGTGCTTCAGAAGAGGGAGATAATACATTCCATCTCTCCAGATTATTCTTTCTTTCCTTAATTCATTCTCACTGCTCCTCCTGCATTGCCAGGATAGTAACCCCAAAGGGACATGTAACTAGCCACTGCCTCAGTGTGGGACAACTGGTATTTTGCCTTGAAGTGAATGAAGTGTGCTACTTAGATACTCCTTTTCTTTTCTTTGCCGAATATAAGGGAAAATTATTTTTGAGCCCCTCTAAAAAGGGAAATAAAGCTGCTCGGTTAGAGCTACCTGTTTTTCTTGCCTTGGTCAAGTCTAATTTAGTAAAGTTCTTCTAGTCTGTCTTGTGAGTGCTCCAACTTCTCACTATTTGCATTTCTTTGACATTTAATTGAAGTCTGTTAAACATTATCTGACATTTCCCTTTTCAGTTACGGCAACATCTTTAACAGTTTTTTTGAAGAAGAAAGGCATTTTGACAATCTGACAGCTCTGTAAGGGATTAGAACAAAAAAAAGTATGGGTTTGACCATTAGAGAACAGACTAGTGACCACTTTATAATCATGTATAGGTGACTTGGAGGTATGTTCCTTTTGTCAGTTTGTAGCAATAGTGGTCAGCACATGATGCATTGTGCCATTTTGCACCTTGTACTAGTTTTCCCCAGACCAGTCCCCTCCATACTACCCTGGGCAAAATTGCCCATATGTCCCTCAGATGCGTTTCTCACCTTTGGGCCAAAATGCAGTATATGGAGCCAATTTGCAAACATCTGGTGGTTTGGAATAACAGTTTCTGTTCCAGGAGATTTGGAACATAATTATTTTTCTTGCTGGTGATCTGAGCAACACTTAGCAGACAAGCAGTACAAGTGTCTGATCTTGTAAAAGATCCAAAAATTGTTAGAAACATTTATAAAAATACAGAATGTAGAAAGGAATTTGACTGTACAATGTGTACAGCTCTCAAGTTCATCACAGAGTGGCTTTTTACCATGCTACCATTTGAAAATTAAAGGAATGCATCTATATTTCTTCAGTCCAGGAAGATCCTGTTCCATCCCAACATGCATCCATGCACAAGCTACGGGTCTCAGTTATTACATGGAAATGGGCAAGGAAAGACCCAAACTACCATACGACAGGCTTTGCAGTTTTAAAGCCCCACACTGAAAAGCAGAGGTGCTTTTTGATGCATTGTGGTTGCCATTTGCTCTGAGTGAGAGTCCACCACTCTTGCAGCAGCCAACAATTCACTTATTCAGCTTGCCTTGCTGCGAGAAGAAATTATCTGTGGTCATGCTGAGGCTTCAATGTATTCACTTTTTGGTGCTGCTACCCTCAAGTATTCTGGGTTTTCTGCTGCAGGAACTTTCAAGAGCCCGTTAGGTTTGGTTTCCTTTGGTAGGAAGTCCTGCTGGTAGTCAGGATTGTCCAGATTTATTTGCTGGTTACCCGCCTGGATCCAGTAGGGAGAGCTCTCAAAGACTGTCTTGGCCAGGGGAGACTGGTTGGTGTTAAGATACTCGGGGTTGTCCACAGCTGTACTGTGTGAATTCTGGTAGCTGGAGTCTGTGGGGACCTTTGAGTTTGCTGTAAGACAGAAGCTGTTGTAGATTGGATTCTGGATTGCTGAGGCAGATGCTTTCTTGGACACCAATTGGTTTACATACTCTAGAATTAAAAAAAAAAAAAAATCAGTGAGAAGGAATGAAAAGGAAGATATAAAATTAATGCAGGCATTTGTCTCACTTGACATTTAGTTTCAATCCAGCTGCCACTTGCTCTTCGCATATGGCATGTCTGAACTTCAGAGTAGAAAATAGCCAAAGGCAGGAACAGCCACTCTGGGGCACCAAACATGCTGCCCTGAGGTTCACCTTCAAGAATTTTGTTTGCCAACCAGCAGAAGGATGGCTTGGACCATGAGACAGTGAGAAAGCTACTGCTGATTTTAGTGGTGTGTGGGTGGATGTGCCCCAGATAGTGTTCTGAAATGGCAGTTTGGGAGGTTAGCTGCCAGAAGCAGTTTCCTTTGAAAAAATGTTTAGAGATGAGGAAAATGGCTAGAAAATACAGGACTGGCAGTAACAGTGACTCCACACTTCACATCAACGCTATTCCTCGCAGGGCCTTTCACCCTTTTTAGCTATGGCATATTCTTGGAACAGCTGGTTGGGATTTTTTAAGGACACAAAGCATCAACACTCCATTATCCAGCCCCATCTCCCTTAGTGCTCACTGGCTCTCTCTCTCTGACTGCCTACACTGTAAGTCCATGTGAAACCATGAACTGCCTTCTGTTGATTAACTTCTGAAAGCACTGAAACAGCCATAAAGCTCTTTATATTGTTGAAATGGTAAAAAAAGTGAACCCAAATTTTTAGAAGCTATTTTCTCAAGTAGAAAGCTTTAAACATATAAACATACATGGAAACTCCCTGCCTAGATGGCACACATGGGTAACATAAGGAATCTGGCTCGTGAAGGAACTGAAATGAGAAATGGTCAGAAGCAGACAGATAAAGGCTAGGAAAATGGTATGTGCACAATTTCCACTCCCATTTACTGAGTCAAAAGAATAGAGAGCATTTGAATTGCTGCATTTCTGCAGAAAAGGAAGGAAAATTATTATATTTGCAAGCAAATGGCTTGTGAATGAGTGGCCATGGGATGGAAAAACAGGAGAGGTACTCACCTGGGGCTGGTAGGAAGCTGTCATCTATGCTGTCCTCCAAGAAAGTGCCTGTTGGGTCTGAGCTATACCTCTGGACAAAGCTGTCTTCCCGCACAGGGTGCCCCTGCTAGAATAAAAGTAGAGAAAAACAATATTAAAGGGACTGATTACTAGAAGCTGATCCACAAAGGAGTAGTTACTCCTCTACTAAAGGTCATTCTACTTACCCCGTTCCTGTCAATGCAGGTTGTAGCAGAGTTGTTGCTGGTAGCACTCTTAAAAGACAGAAGAAGAAAATACAGACATTATGAGAAGCAGTTCACTCTTAAAATTTCATGTCAAGTTTCCACAATGGAAAATTTTCATACCAATGAACTCAAGAGAGGAGTGCGAGATGTTGAAGGGCTGTTGAAAAAGCCATGGTGTGGCACGAGGTACTCATCTGCATCCACTATATCTTCCATGTCCTCCTCCTCCATCAGGGTACGATAAAACTTGGAGTCCGTAGGGCTGGGCAGGTGCATCCTATCATCTCCCTGTTGGAAAAGTCAGCATGAGACAAGACTTGCAGACTTCTTTCAAGCCCTCATTCTCCCCTTCTCTCTAAGACAAAGTAATTTAACAAGAGGCACAAGATGCAAAGCCTTGATTCACAGAATATTCTGAGTTGAAAGGAACACAATGCTTAAATAAATGGCTCATACAGAGATCTGTGTGTTTAACCAACTTTACCTAGAGTTTAGGGGAACTTAAGCCTGCAATCTCAGTCCATGCTGCTGTAAAATAACTGCATTTTGAAGAGGATCAAACTCTGTTCTCTCATGACTACAGTATGTACTGTTTCTGGTCCTAAGATTGAGACCAGTACTAAGAAAATAGTGACCAGTCTTGACATTTTTTTTGTGGCTCTAGCTGAATGTGTTAAAACCTGGAAAGCAACAATAAATCTGGCCTTCAGTTATCCATACCATATGTTCTCATATGCATTACTAGTAACTCTGGGCCTCAGATGAAATGCCCATCAGACGTCTTCCCACCACTGTGGTTAGTACCTGTATAACAAGATAGCGTGGAGGGTCACGGGCCATTTTTGAGAATTCAGCTATCAGCTCACGAAACTTGGGACGGCTGTCTGCATCGATCATCCAGCCTGCAAGAAAAGCAATGCATAAACAAAATTGTTTTGGTGATCAAATACAGGGTTTAAAATAAAATATGACAGCAAAAAAGCGGTGTCATGCACAGAACAAAGAAAGGAGCTACCCCTAAGGGACCAGGACAAAAGTTAATTCACCAGTCACGAGTGTGAATTTCAGCATTTAAAATGCGGATCTTGGCAGTTTTGGGAACAGAGAAATAAAACCCCATATTGGAAAAGCTTCAGGCTGAGTCTGTTTCCTCTCCTGCTGGCCTATCTCCATGTGGGAAGGCAGGTCCCACCTGAGGGATAATCCCAATGAGTTTGCTCTTGAAAAAAAAAGCTCTTGAAGGAGAGGAAGCAAACTGACACCAGTGGGTGCCTCCAGGGGTACCAGGATTTGACCATCTGACAGTCACTGGACTGCTTCATGAAGTCCTGGGAAGTCTACAGCAGAAGCCTCCCTCTGTACCAGATGTCTTCTAAAATTCCAAACATCCTCACTGGAGACATATTGAAAGATTACTGTGACTAAGCTGTATTTAATTAGTAAACTGACTTCAACAAAAGTAAGTCCTTACAGCTTAGTTTGGTTCAATGCTAGAAGAGTTTTCAAATATAGATACTGGAGGTTTTACATGTGATATCAGTTAGGAAACCCACATTTTCTGTAATCAACTAACAGATGAGCTGATCTAGAGACTCTTGTGTTTAAAATCATAATAAAGGTTAAGCTTAGTGTGTCTAGAGGAACTCAGAAGAAACAGCCTATCTATATTAATGGAGAAATGCAGTGGTAATATGCCTTCTGAAATCTGCATTAGACAAAGACATCTACATTAGACAAAATCTCATCATTTCCAGTGACTTTTTACCATGCTAGAAATACGATTCCCCACTAATTAAAAAAGAAGTGCTTCTTGGTATTAGACAAAATGGAGTGTTTGGGAGTTCGCTGTTCTTGCAGGAGTAGAATCTGCTGTTTCTGATTTTACCTCTAAGTTGCCTATATTTAAATGCTAGTTTTTAAATTAAAAAATCATTAATTATTTTCAAATAACTTTGAACATTTCAGCTTATACTTTCAAACTATAAAAGAGAAGACTGGGAATAAAATGGCACAGCTTCAATAAGGTCTGCACTGTAGCCTACAAACATGAGGTGACCAGAAAAACCCCAAAGGATATTGCTTTGGGGTCTGGGCACCTCCCAGACTAAGTGCACACTTCGGGATGCTGTTCCTGTTGCTCTGCTGAGCACAGGATCAGGCTCACCTTGTGTGGTGTTTTTCCCACCACAGCAATATGTGGGTGCTCTAGGATTCCCCAGAAGTGCTGCACTAAAGAGCGTTCATGGTAGCGTGGCTCCTGTTTCGGGAACAAGTACATGTTGCTCCAGTGAGAAGGTCTTAAATGCCACCTAGTGGGCTGCTTATCACATCCTCACAGAAGTGACCAGGGATGTGGCAGTCATGGCCTAGAGATATGCAGGAAGCCAGTAATCTGACATTTGGTAGATGATATGGATGGAAAAGGGATTTGAGATTCAGAAGCTCTTTGACGTGCCCTAGACTGGCCAAAAAGTGCTTCAAAAAACCTCTGCTCTTGACCTACTATACTACAACAGCTGCATGCCAAAAAGGGACCAGCCAAAAATGAGAAAGAAATTTGAAAAGGAACTCTGAATCCTCATGTATATGTGACATTATGATGGTGCCTGCATTCCTGACACTCCTTTAGTAATAATCCACCTGTGTGATTGCAGTGGGAAGCACATTACTGAACCAAGGGGGAGCTTGGAGGAGAAAGCAGTTTTCATTTTATTTCATAGACATACAAAACCAGAGTATCAGGCAAAGTGGTTGGTGCCATGCTAATTTATACTGCCTGACCATATTGCCTTAAAATAATTGACAATATCAGTCAGTGGTATGAATGGTGAAAAAACATTAGTTGGTTAAATGAGTGACTCTTGAAACCACATCCTGTGCTCCTAGGTAAAGCTTAAGGTGTGGGAACAAACTCTGGTCACCACACTTTTCATATAACCCTATTTCTGGGCCATTACCAGGAACACAGAATAAAATGCAACTGAGTTACTTTTAAACTTGGATGAGCAGCCACAACCCCAAGTGTGAACTCACATTTGACCATGATCATGTACACATCGATGGTACAGATGGGGGGCTGCGGCAAACGCTCGCCCTTCTCCAGGACAGAGGAGATCTCACTGGCAGGGATCCCTTCATATGGCTTGGATCCAAATGTCATCAGCTCCCAAACTGTCACACCTGCAGGGTGGGAAGAGAAGATCATGAAAGAGACTGCTAGGAACTGGACTGCTTGGCCTGGGTGTGGAGAGGTGGTGAGCACAGAGGGATCCCCTGGAATCACTGTTTTGCCAGAACACCAACCAGAGAAAGCATTTTCTGCCATGATTTTATAGAGAGATTAGTATAACAGTTTGAAATCATCCTGCTTCCATTTAAGGTTTTTCTTTTATCTTTTTTTTTATTTTTTTAATTTTTTTTTAAATCTCAGCTAATATATTCCTGTTAAACATCCCACAAACTTTACGGCTCCAAAGAAAGGAAATGCAGGTTACTGTCTCTGAAGTCCAACACAGCAAGTGGTTTTAAAAATGGAAGTTGTCCTTTTGTTTGAAAACAATCTCTCTGGAGACGAGCAAAAGCAGTTTTTGAAACACATGTAAACCAGTTGCCTAGGCGTCATTTGCTGACATACCATGGACTCTTTGGATGTAGCTGTTGTGATTGTCCAGTATCTTAGGATTAAGAAGACCAGAGACTGTACTGTTTCGAAAAGGACATAGGATCTGACCATCTGCATTAAATATTTTCCAGGAATATAAGAGCCCATGGGGGGGAAATTTTGCAATAGGTTGCTTTGAAAAGTTTCCTTTCTGCTCCTTTCTTTCAAGCTGGCTTTATTAACTATACCAAATACAAAATAAATTCTATAAGGGGGTTTTCACACTGCATCCCTTTTAGCATTGTCCTCTCAATACCAGGACATCATAAGCATTTTAGGCCTCAGAAGAGCTACACTGATTGACACCAACTGATAGTGTGGCCAGTGATTTTAAGCCCTCCTAGTTATGCAGCTCTATTGACAGCTCAATTATTTTTCCCATGAAACTGATAAAAAAAACTTTATCAGAACCTCAACAAATAGACCAGAGTCTCCTACCTGTAACCCCTTTCAAGGGAGAGCTCATTACCCAAAGCATATTCTGTGAAACATCTTACACCTCATTCACATGCAGTTTCATGGGGATTTTACTTTGTTGAATAAGTGATTTGGGCACAGTGTTTATATCATTGATCTCTTGTTCTTCTCACAATACAAAGTAAAAAGGCCAATATAGAGTCCCCAGCAAAACCTGAGATTTTCCAACCCATCTGCAATAATTTTAAGTGCTTTTAAGCTCACCATAACTCCAGACATCACTTTGATGAGTGTAAATCCGGTGTAAAATTGACTCCAATGCCATCCATTTAATAGGAACCTAGGAAAATTCACAAAGAATCCTTAAGAGGTTGACCCAAAATTTATCAGGGATATTTACCACCAGGTGGTGTGTAAATCGATAGTTTGGTCGCAGAAGTAAAAAACCAAAAACGGCCAGCACAGCTATCTGAATGGTAGAACAGGTAACTTTTGAGTCCCCCTTTATTATTTTCATATATTATGAAGAACCTGAAAACGTGTAGAATGCTAGGTATATCAGAAATGTCTCTTACTAACCAGATTTACAATATTTTTAACATTAAAATAACTACTTTTTAGCCTTCTATCAGAACAGGACACAAATCCAATCTTAGGCTACATGATTGATCTACACTCATATTGTTTCTATTTATGTCCTCTACAATATTTGCAACCACCTTCTCTTTAATTTCTCAGCAGGACACATTCCCTCCATCAGTGCGCAGTACAACACGAAGGTGTGTTGAACCAAGTCTGACAGGTCTTTCTTCTGCTATAAATATACAACATTCCCTTTCTCTTTATAAACTGCCCAGTCTTATTGGTGTTGGCTACACAGATGGATTTTCCCAGAAATTCTGGGTGGGCATTTCAAAAGCATTTTCTGCTCTGCTACCTCTGCTCCCACTGCAGTCCCACTAGCCTGATGCTGCTTTGGCTGATTTCAGAGGACTTCCACAGGCTTTAAAGGCAGCACTCTGAGATGGCAGCTGAGAGCTTTGAAAAACACACTCTCTTCCCCCTCTTGCCCTTTGTTTGAGGCTTGTGTGCAAGCACAAACATCGACAAATGCGCAGTAGTTCATTCTGCAGTGTGCTTTACCTTGCCTCCCTCAGCATGATATTCCTTCTCGTCTGCACCGAGCAGCTTTGCCAGCCCAAAGTCTGTGATTTTCACGTGCTGAGGAGTCTTAACAAGGACGTTCCTGGCAGCAAGGTCACGGTGCACCAGGCGCCGTTCCTCCAGATAGTTCATTCCCTGCAATGTAACACATGGTTGGTAAGGCCTCGTGCACTTGGAGCTCAGACACACATCACCAAACCTCAGCTGCTTTGTGGGAACTACAGACACCACCAGAAACACATGGAAAGTTATCCCGCCTGCACTCTCCATTTACATGATGTTTATTGCTGGGCAAGGATGAGTGCTTGCGCTGTTACTATTACCCTTCAGGAACCTTCTTGTGCATCCAGGCACTGGTGGAGTGATGAAGGAAAAAGAGGCAGTAGTGGGTGGAGTAGATAGCAACAGGGGTTGTGGTTCCTTTGGGACTTAGTTCAAGAAATACAAAATCAGGATGGAAATTACAAATAAAGGGACGAAGTCTTCTTTCAGCTCCACTTGTGCAAACCCAGTGACTTCAGGAGGGCACAGTACAGAGTTTAACTATCCCTTGCCATTTTGTACACATACCAAACCTACAGAGAGTATTTAGACACTTATTCAAAGTTGCTCATACTGTGTTTTATTACAGGCAGAGTACTCTGCCTTCTCCCTGCTAACAATGAGGCAGTCCACTGCAAAGGTAAAAACGGTGTGGGGAAAAAAAAAAAAAAAAAAAATTAAGTCTGAACTCTGAGTTGCGTCCATTTTCCAGTCGTCTTTGAAAAAGGCAAGTTCTTCCAGTTTCACTGCCTCCCATGATTAGGCTCAATTTGCCATAGCAGACGTGCTTTTTTGGTACGATTGCCTCTGAGGATTAATATAACTAATTGTACTGGTTTGACTTCTAAAGCATAATTTTAACAGCTGTGTTTCTGACCACAGATCCCCTTCCCTCAACACCAATCTCTTGGTGTATAGAATCAAAAAGTTCATGATTTCCAAGTTTCCTGCAACATCTTTTCCAAAACCCACTCTTATTCCCAGTTCATACATTTCTGCTGGTGGTAGTTTATGCACTTGCATTTTTATGAAGAGATTTGATTAAAAATTACTTTTAACCTACAAAATTAGCACCCAAATGATCATGTTGATGTGATGGCAGAGGACTGGAGGGAATAATTGCCTTCCATCCTCCACCTGCTTCCTAAGCCCACTTCTAAGGTGGACCACCATCGAATCCTCCTTCCAAGTCCCTCAGCAGAACTTCACCCATGCACTGCTAATGTTGCCAAAACAAACCGCCCAAACAAACTGGCACAGTGCCACTACGAGTGTGCACTGAATCACACAAATAGATCATTAGCAAGCAGAGCTCTTGAAACAAAAACTTCTGAGCTGCTGAGAGAAAACAGACTATCTTAAAAAAATTAGTAATTTCATAATCTAGCCCCAGTAGGACAAAAAATTTCCTGCTAAAATTGACTTACTGCAGAGCTGCTTTACGTCAGAGTATCAGTGTCACACTAAGCTGTTTAAGGCACTGATGGCTGAAGACTCCCACATGTCCATAACCATACACTGAAGATGTTGAACTGCCTGTTTAGAAAGTTCAGCAGATCCTTAATTGTTTGCAGGCTTGGAGTTTAGCCTGCACACAATATAATATTTTATCACTAAGCATGAGACCATTATGTTCAAAGAGTTCCTTCACAGTGTTTCTGCACACAGAACATTTATGCTCTGTCATAACATCTTGCTGAGAAGAGAGGACTCCATACCTCAGGAAAAGATTGTAAAAGATGTTTGTAAAAGACGCAAAGAAAACTTATTTCAAAGCTGTGAAAACAGTAACAAAAATAAGCTTCCCAGGGAAATTGCCTCCTGCTGGTTAGTTACCAGACATGTATTTGTTTAAATTTTTTTTTCCCACTCATAAGTACATTTTTAAAGAGTCAGAGAATGTTCAAAAATCTGGCATAACTTTATCAGAGTAGTAACACAAGACACATTGGTGGGAAAAAGCTGTACATAAGATTTATGAGTGCTTTGAGGAAAACTTCAGTGTGGAAGAGCACAAAGGAGTATGTTGAAGGTCAGGCATTACTGGTGAGGGTAGAAGTTGCTATGGGCAAATTTTGAACTGCCATGAAAAAAACAAACGAAAGCAAACAATTGTGAATGGCAACCTTTCGGGCAAGCAATGCCCCAAGGACCCATTTGGGGATGCATTTTGCCACCTTAAAAATTAACAAGGAGAAAAAGGAGGAGGAGGGATATATGGCCTCCAGATCATCCCTCAAAGAGACTGAAACCAGGACAGAGCAGTAATTGATTTTAAACAAGAAAGCAAAAGAGTCACAAAAAAATGCAACTTGCATCCCAGGTGGACACATAAATTAGATTTCATTTGTTGTGGAGTGCAATGTAAAAAAATACACACACTAAAATGAAAAATGTGCTCTATAGCCATTTGGTGGATACATTTCTGAGGTACTCTGTGTGTTTCCTGAAAGCAAACCATGGCTGGGTGAGCCTGGGGTGTACACAAGGCCTCAAGGGACTGTTAAGTTTTTAAGTGTGTGGTTATCCGGCAGACGGGCATTCCTGAAATAAACAGCATGAAAGCAACCATGCTGTGTGGATGCTCCCATCTCATATGATGAATCTCCAACAAATTGCAGTTATTTTTTGCTGGTTTTGCTTTGTTCTTCCTACTTGCAAATGGCTAACCAACCAACCACAGCATATTGCTGCTAAGAGGCTCTATTGCACTTCCTTTGCTGCTCTTTGGCAAACAGTACCAGGTGTGATAACGAGTCTTATGGCCATTGCAATTAGACTACAGACCCCAGCTCAGCACCTATGAATTACAGAATAGCTCTGTGATTCCTGACTTCCTTTCGGTGAAAGCCATCCTGAACAAGGATGAAGCTGGTATTCAGTAGTCACCAGTTTTGATCTCTGGCCTCAGAGATTTCAGCATGAAATTCTCCAAGGCACACAAGAAGATGTATTCAACATCACTGTCCTGTGACATAGCCTGAAGTAATCCACTGATGGAAGCAGCATTTTGCTATGGGAACCGACAAATTCTATTGCCTTCCCTGCCACCAGTGCTGTATCACATTTGCATCACATTATCATTTCAATATCAGGTGTTTGGTTTGGACATAAATGTCTAGGTGATAATATTATGCTGCCTAGATGCATTCTGAAGAATAGTTAAGGTTTGCTCATCAGCATGACAATAGTACATTGTTCAAGAAAAAGTAACCTTACGGCCATATATAAGATACCTAGGATACAGGTGGTGAAACAGAAAGATTTGCAGAGTCAGGAAATCAAATAAACACATTACATGCTGTTAGATCTCTGAGTTTTAGCTGATCTGGAGTTCTGTTCTGCTTACCTTTGCAATCTGCACACACCAGTTGAGGAGGTACTGAGAGCCGATGTTGTCCTTGTGCTCTCGGATGTAATCCAGAAGGCAGCCATAAGGCATCAGCTGCGTGATGAGTTGAACAGTTGAAGTGAGGCAGATTCCCAACAAGCGACACACATGAGGATTGTCAACACTAGCCATCACATATGCTTCCTGAGAAGAAAGGCAAAAAAATACATGTGACACATTCCCTTTGGCATGACATGAGTATTTGGAGGTAGTTTAAAATAAGTTGGTCATCCAAGAAGTTGCTAAAATACTATATGCAAACTCTGTGTCTCATATCACATACAAAATACACATATTTCCCATTCTGTAGACCAGCTGTTTTCCATTCAGTGGAATGTCCAGATTTTGAACACCAAGTCACCCACAAGTCACCTCAAATCTGAGGTGCCACAGAAGAGCCAGTCTCTCACTACTGTACACCAAGCAAACATTGGATATAAAATCCCTGGATATTAAAACTTACAGACCAAGGAGGAATTAATAAATTGAACACCAACTGGAAGCTGTCAGGATTTCATCATTTTGAGCACTTAATTGCAAGGGCAACACATTTTGTGAATATGTGTCATATGGCTTTTTTCCCCATAGACCCTTTAATGAAACCGACTGGAAATCAGTATCTTTGAGAATTCTGCACCCCTGTCCAGGTTGGTACTAACCCAGAAAGTCAGTCATCTGTAACATGACCGACAGTCTCATTCTTTAAGAGATCATGTTCTTCTTGACCATGTTGTTCTTCAGTCCATGTCAAACCAAATAGATCAGTTCACCACTTTAGAAGCTTGAATGCTTGTCTTTAAGTAACAATGGTGAAAATACTGCCCTCAATTGGAAAAGCTGTTTTAGACTCATATAGCAATGTAAATGATACTAGGAAGGTACTATTCCTTAGGAATGTGGGAGCCCAAGCATTACAGACCCTTTGGTCAACTGGAATTTTGGGGTCTAGTTTCAGAAATATGTGAAAACCTCTTTTTTCAAATGTGGGTACACCCTGTGTAGCTTTAGGTACCTATCTATGACACCTAAGGTACTCCCTTCTTTTGTTCTTCTGTGGGAAGGGAAAGACCCTTGAGAGGCTGGTTCAAATACATTATTTAACATGACCACAGGGTAAAAATTTCTGTCCTCATGGTTTTTGTCTGCAAAAATTATTTATGGATTGAAATTTGAAATCTTTATTTATACTCAAATCCACTGTCAAGTGCCAGCTCAAAGAATGGATTCCAGTTGCTAAAAAAAATTAGAGCTGCTTGGTTGGCTGCTTGCTGCTAGAGTTCTTTGGTTTCTTTAACTAACTTTGTGTCTGATTTACAGTATGTCACTTTTAGATATTTTAAAAGTTAATTGATTGAAAAGTAACACAAGGGGAAATTAATGGGAATTTTTCCATTCAGTGTGCAGGTCAGCATCTTGATTCAGCATCTGGAGTAGCATCTACTGATCATCCCCTTGGCAATTCAGGCTAGCAGCCCCCCAAAGCCTAAAATCATAGTGAAGACATGAATGGCACAAGGGTATGAGCATATCGGCTCTTTCTAAGAGCTTAAGAAAATAAATACCATAGCACATCTAGCAAGCATTCCAGAGATGTCACATAGCTCCAAAGATGGTGAGAACTATTATTAAACAAAGTTATTAAGGCAATGACATTCAATTCTTAAGCAATCCTTTATAGCCTTTGTGTTGTTGCATAATGTGCCAGCCTAAGCAAAACATGACGTAATGCAGCCTCTTTTGAGGTACTAGTTCTGCATTTGGTAACCTTGTTTTGGAGCCCTCAGGATGAAAATGGCCTCCAGGCAGACAGGTTAAATAGGATCTTCACCAGAACTGATAAGAGCTCATCAGCCAGTAGGTTGATGTGGACATGAAGTGGGTATATCATTGAAGAACACCCCTCTGCGATGGATAGCACTGATTGTGTGGGGTAGCTCAAGGAAAGATAAAGCAGGGATACAATCTGCTATTCAGTTTTTATATATTTGTGGCATCATTTTTTAGAGATTCTTGCAAATTTGTTATCCAATACTCAGACATAAGCAGAGACGAAAACAACTTCCATTTCCCTATGCTTGCAAACTGAGCCACTGTAATGATGAAGGGTGCCTTGCTTCCTGCTGGGATTCAGATCCATATTGTATTCATTTTGGCATGGCAGAGTGGGGGGCAGACTGCAGAGCAGGAGCAGTTCTCACTGCCCATCTGCTGCACAGCCCACATGGGGCTGACCCAGGGGCTGAGCACTGGGACTACTGCAGGAGTGGGGTGCGCATTTAGGCCATGAAGCTCTCGGAGAGCGCCCAAGTGTTGACACCGCCTCTTCCATTTGGTACTGCAAAGGAAAATAGGCCACTGCCTCCTTCTTGCAGGAAGCAGAATGGAGCTATTGTGTGGGTGTGGGTCCCTCTAAATAGCCCAAGACTTAAAGTGGATCTTTGTTTCAACTGTTCATCTTGGAAATCTCTTTGGGTGCATTCTGACCTGCTCCAAGTATGCCTGGTATTTAACAACAACCTTCTGAATTAACCCTACCCTAATAAAGTCAGCCAGATTATAACAGCTAAAGTTGTTGTGCTCGTTCTATACCTAGTGTGATTCTGTAAGACAAATAATTTTTAATCAGACATTATTATCTTTGAGTTTCCAGTGAACTTGGAAAATTTGTTCATGTAGCAAAAATCAGATTAGAAAAGTGCTTTTGGAGTCATTCCTCTGACTTCTTTCATTAGTTTTGTATCTTTTTAAATTTAGTTCTTAAATACAGAGTTCCACCAACCAAATTATCTAAAAATACCAGGATTGAAAAAGCAAGAGCTTTTTATTAAGCATCTGTCGTAGTTTAGAAAAAATGAGTTTTTTCTGAACTTCAGTGGTCAAACCAATGAGTGCTCAGGTTTAAAGACTGGCACCTGGTGTGGCCACTGAGGACAAGGATCCGCCTCTGAGAACACAAGGGGTTAAAAGCAGAGGGCTCCCCGGAAAATCTCTCTTGGTTCCGGTCCCTGAGGACGGAGGGATCTCCCCTGCCCAGCGGCTGGCTGGGCGGGGGAGGGGAAGCCATGCGGCCTGGGTGAGGTAGGGCCGGAACCTCGGGCACAGAGGGGGAGAGGAAAATCCTGCAGGATAGAAGGGTAGCAGACAGCCTTCTTTTCCCTTTCCCTCCCCCCCTTCCCCCCCCCCGGAGGGAGACTGAGAAACCGTGTGTGTGATCTTCGTCACCTTGAAATTTGATATCAACAACTAGACAGCACGGCCGAAGGAGTATGGGGGGGTGACGCGAGAAGAGTGCCAACAGCAAAAATACCGTGAGAGTTCTGGGAAAACAAAGCCCAAGATTTTAACCCTTTTTGTAAATGATGGAAACTTTATAAATGCTAATCCTCCTGAATTTGAAGAAGACAGATAGAAAGAACTGAGCAAAGATGATGAAAGTTTGTGTAAGTAGAAGATTGTCAGAGAACGCTGAAAAGAATCCTAGGTGGGAGGAGATGATGGAGTGGCTTTAGCTGGACTCTTTTGTATAACCATGGACGGACTCATTTTTTTCCTATAACATAGAAACTGTATCTGGGGAGAGGCATTGGCTTGGAGCCAAGAGTGGACAGTAGTGTAAACAGAGATGAGAAGTGTCCCCAAAATTTGAGAGGCTGTCGTTTCTTGGAACTAACCAAAGCATCTTTAAAAAGAGAAACCCTAGAAACAGCTCTAGTCCATGCACAGTGGTGAGAGCACTGGACATGGAGGAAGAGGCCACGATGTGGTGCAAGAAGGACTCCTATCTCTCCTCAACGAGCTGAATACTGATTATCGGAAGGGTAGTAATAGACTGAAGATTAATTATCTAAAAGGTGGTAACGTGATAGGGAATTTTCAGTTTGTTTTGTTAAGTTGAGAACTGGTGGGGGGGGGGGGGAGGAAGAGTGTTTTTTTAAAGTTTCATGTTCTTCTGTATGTGTCTTCTTTGCCTATTATAAGTAATAAAGTTTTTTTCCTTTTGCTTTCTAAATTAGACACTGTTTTGCTCTGTTTTTGGTCACATCTCACAAAAGATACCAGGGACAGTATATCGTTATAGGGGCACTGGCCTTGTGCCAACGTCAAACCTTTGACATTTGGTTCCCTGACCGGGAAATCGAACCGAATTCTAAATGAAAAAAAAAGAGAAAATAAAACAAGACTGTGAGATGGGATCAGAGAAAAAGAGCAAAACATGTATCAAAGTAAACTAATAGTGAAATTTAGATGTAGAGAAAAATATTTAGTGTCTTTTGTAATAATTTTAAGATGGGTATGTGTTCTCAGAGGCGAAGGGTGGAATGTCGTAGTTTAGAAAAAATGAGTTTTTTCTGAACTTCAGTGGTCAAACCAATGAGTGCTCAGGTTTAAAGACTGGCACTGGTGTGGCCACTGAGGACAAGGATCCGCCTCTGAGAACACAAGGGGTTAAAAGCAGAGGGCTCCCCGGAAAACTCTCTCTTGGTTCCGGTCCTGAGGACGGAGGGATCTCCCCTGCCCAGCGGCTGGCTGGGCGGGGGAGGGGAAGCCATGCGGCCTGGGTGAGGTAGGGCCGGAACCTCGGGCACAGAGGGGGAGAGGAAAATCCTGCAGGATAGAAGGGTAGCAGACAGCCTTCTTTTCCCTTTCCCTCCCCCCCTTTCCCCCCCCCCGGAGGGAGACTGAGAAACCGTGTGTGTGATCTTCGTCACCTTGAAATTTGATATCAACAACTAGACAGCACGGCCGAAGGAGTATGGGGGGGTGACGCGAGAAGAGTGCCCAACAGCAAAAAATACCGTGAGAGTTCTGGGAAAACAAAGCCCAAGATTTTAACCCTTTTTGTAAATGATGGAAACTTTATAAATGCTAATCCTCCTGAATTTGAAGAAGACAGATAGAAAGAACTGAGCAAAGATGATGAAAGTTTGTGTAAGTAGAAGATTGTCAGAGAACGCTGAAAAGAATCCTAGGTGGGAGGAGATGATGGAGTGGCTTTAGCTGGACTCTTTTGTATAACCATGGACGGACTCATTTTTTTCCTATAACATAGAAACTGTATCTGGGGAGAGGCATTGGCTTGGAGCCAAGAGTGGACAGTAGTGTAAACAGAGATGAGAAGTGTCCCCAAAATTTGAGAGGCTGTCGTTTCTTGGAACTAACCAAAGCATCTTTAAAAAGAGAAACCCTAGAAACAGCTCTAGTCCATGCACAGTGGTGAGAGCACTGGACATGGAGGAAGAGGCCACGATGTGGTGCAAGAAGGACTCCTATCTCTCCTCAACGAGCTGAATACTGATTATCGGAAGGGTAGTAATAGACTGAAGATTAATTATCTAAAAGGTGGTAACGTGATAGGGAATTTTCAGTTTGTTTTGTTAAGTTGAGAACTGGTGGGGGGGGGGGGGAGGAAGAGTGTTTTTTTAAAGTTTCCATGTTCTTCTGTATGTGTCTCTTTGCCTATTATAAGTAATAAAGTTTTTTTCCTTTTGCTTTCTAAATTAGACACTGTTTTGCTCTGTTTTTGGTCACATCTCACAAAAGATACCAGGGACAGTATATCGTTATAGGGGCACTGGCCTTGTGCCAACGTCAAACCTTTAACAGCATCCTAAATCAAATGAAAAGGTAGTGTGGGGATTTGCTACAGAAATTTATTTTAGAAGAGAAAGGATTTTGATACCACAGAAGAGCACACAGTCCCTGCATCTACTTCTCTGTCCACTGATCTTGATCTGCTGAAGGAAGGATGAAGTACTGTAGTCTTGTTGGCTAACCCTTCCTCCAGCATACATGCCTTCAGGAATTTAATGCAGTTAAGTCCAAAGCATCCTTTGTGAACACTGTGTTATCACTGTGAAGAGCAAAATGTGGGGCAGAGCTCAGGGCAGGCAGCTGAGCAGCATCTCTATCAGCTCCTCAGGGAATGCCAGTGAAGGGAGGAATCACAGGCAGGTGAGGGGCAGGAATGAGGTCCACATAGGTAGGGATCTGGGGAAGGCTGAGACTTGTCTGGAGTCTAACTAAACTAAAACCAGAATGGATATTGCCTCTTGTATTGATTTGGAGATGGACCACTTATTCTTCTGCAGTGCTGTAATATGCCTATCAAATCATATGGGGCATAACACACAATCTATTGAAGCAGAGTAGTGTATTGGAATAACACTGTTTCTTCAGAGTGACTTGAAAAATCCAGTGAGCTTTATTATCAGTAGCACAAGTGGTGATTTGCTCAGAGATGTTTATTCTGAGACTTTGTACTACAATGATGGGCTTTTTGTTAAGATTTTCACCAGCCTCAACCATCTGAGATGAACCTTCCTACTTGAGGTGTCATTTGCTGGCCAAAACTGGATTTTAAAATAAATTCCTCCTAAATTCAGTCTCTACCAAAAAAAAAAAAAAAAATCCACAATTTTCCCCATGGCTGAAGGACTTGTGTGCTTGATTGACACCACCATCAATTCCAGACAAACAGGTCCATTTGGGATATACCAGGGATAGGACAGAAAGGCAGACAGACACGCTCTACTTGTTGCTTAAGACTGAACCACAGCATGGGAAGTCTGAAGTTCACTGAACTTCTGAGTGCTCCTCTTCTCACTCAGCATTTTCCTTTCCTTGTGCAGAAATTTATATATCCTTGGTGCTGCATGTTCCATGGCTTTGGATCTAGTTAAGATTTTCACCCATTCCAGGGAACTTTGTATTTAGGACTCTGGATCACTCATAAACTCAAACATTTATGAACTCCAAAATCAGTGTTGCATAGCCTTTTGTCCTGTTTTCTGAAGGGATGAGTTATATCCAAACAATGAAACAAAAATCCCAAGCTTCTTTCAGAAGCTGAGCTAATTTCTTGCATTCTATGGCAGAGAAATCAGACAGTTGGGATTTTAAAATTTTATTTTGGATTTATAGTTAATTTAATCAAGCAACTAGCTTATGACAATCTGCAGGATTCATAAATCATTAGGTCTGTTGTTGTTTGGCTTAGTTGTACCACCATAATGGCAGTGAATGCTACAGCTTAAGGCCTGAAATATCAGAATAAAAAAAAAGAATTAGTTGTAAATGTACGGTCCTGACTACTCCTTAGGTGATACCCCATGACAATAAAATCTATATTTGAATTGGGTTCATGAGAGACATAAAAGCACTTCACCGACTGGGCTGCAAAGTGCAGAACTTCTAGATAAAAAATTGAGTTTAGGATGCAAAATATTTCTTCCCACACAAAATCCCAAAACCCCTGTAGTTGTTAGAGAAGAAAATCCACAGACTACTGACAACTTGAGAAAACAGACATGAAAACTCACATCAAGTATTTCCTTGTTGGCTTTTGGTGATGTAGCCTCTCTCAACTCTTTAATAGCAACAGGAATTTTAACCTTCTCTCCTTCTGGGATCCAAAGTCCCTACCAAAAAGAAGTACAAAGAGTTATTCAGTCTCATACCTGACAGGTTAATTCTCACAGTTACATATATATTTTACATCTTCTGAGTAGACTTAAGTATTCTGAGCAATGGAAAGACATGGCACAGACAACAAAAACATACAAAAAAATGTGTCTTGTGGATATTATCAAATTCCTGTTAATGGGGTGGTACTTCTTTTTCAGTCACCTCTACCCTATTTTGTTTGAAAAAAACATGTTCATTACTATGCCTGTGTAAATAGCCCAAGAGATGCATAAAGAGTAACTTTTGTGGATGGAAATCTAATTAATTAGAGCATCACAGCAACTGTATGTGAAAAACCTTGCCACTTCCAGTTTATAAATCGTGGGATGAAAATAATTAGCATTTTCTTTTTACAACCAGATGGTACCTATACTGTACAAATAATCCAGTCTATACACATGCAGTCCTATGTCCCACTGGTGCTGTGCTCTACATCTATAGTGTCAAGAGGCCATTTAGGTGGCAGGTCAGCAGTGTGGCACTGTGAGGACATGCTGCTGAAATCTGCAGCAGTGCAGATGCACATCTTTTTGTGCCCCTGAAGTTCCTAATACTAGCTGGAAGCCTGATTCAGAATATAGAGCTTTATAAAGAAATATAGGAGCCTACAGTTAATGGAAAAGTGTAAATTACACATCCTGAATAAAAGGAGGAGCACAGAGAAGTGGAACTTGATGAAGAAGCACAGAGGATAAACAAACACCAAGAGAAAAAACAACTTGCGAACCTACATAACTGAAGGTGTGCAGACACTTTCACACATCTGAATCAGTTCTAATGAAAGAATGATTGAAAATTATAAAAAGAAGATCACAGATGACACAGAAAAATGGCTTTGCACTGAGCTAACCAAATTGCATTTCCTTTCCTTCTTAATATTTACAATAGGGTGTATTTGACTGTGGTAGTTTTTAACTCAGGATCTTTGTTCTCCAGGTTCAGCAGTAGGCTTTGGCAATGTTTTATGTAAGCCTTCTCCTGTTACCCAATTTCTAAAAACTAATGATGATTGAATAATCTCTCTACCCTTCAATAGATAAATACATGGTATAAAATCTAGTTTAAAAGATCACTTTGTTAGGGTGGTTTCTGCAGGAGGGAGAAGGATGAAAAGGAGAATAGAAACACGGTGATCTTACCTTATAAACAGTGCCAAAAGCTCCAGAGCCTAAAACTTTGACCTTTTTAAATTCCGTTTCCTTTAAGATTCTCAAATGAGCCTGGTTTGGTGCCTCCCCACTGGGTGTCAGTGGTTCAACAAGCTGGTGCAGAGAGAAGATGATGTTAGATGGTTACACAGTCTGGAAGGCTGAACACTTTGTGGAAGTGAGTAAATCCTTTCTTTAAAATAATGAACGTTTAATTCCATGTGAAGTTTTTGGGATGATAACTCCGCTCTGGCTTGCAGGAATAAATACCTGCTCCAAAAATCAAACATGGAGTGGCAACTGCCATTTTGAAGGAGAATGAAGGAGTACCTCTTCTCAAATGGAGGCTACGACTTCAAAGCCTTGAAACACATGGTATGAAAAGTAATGTAATTACCACTGATGCTAAAGGAGATTATTTTTGTTTTGAACTTGTGAATAAATTATTAAAATGGTTAAAATAATGGGCAAGAATCTCCTGCAACCTTTCATGTTTGCTCTTCTTTAACTGGATAAAATTCCCATGGTACCAGTGGTTCCCCTAGACCATGTGGTGTACAAGCAACAATTGAAATTCTAGCAGTGATTCTTTCCTCACAAAAAAGGATTTGAATTGCTTATTGAGTTTTTCAAAATTTTATCTCAGCCTTACTGCAAACAGTGGTAATACTTCCAAAGATATTTAATGCTTTTATGATGCGTAAGTCAGCTTTTTCCTTAGTGCTTTTCCTTTTGCTTTTTCTTCGAATAAACCCATATTTAGCTAGATTCAATCTGATTTGGAGGACCAGCATCCTTTCTGTTGTGATGAAATATCATCATTTTGAGGAGTCCAGAGGGTACAGCAGAGCACAAATTGAACTCTATTACCACAATTGCAGAATACAGCAGTATGTAAAATATAGTTTCATAGGGCAATGAA
Organism: Sitta carolinensis; assembly: GCA_032173965.1. Taxonomy (NCBI): domain Eukaryota; kingdom Metazoa; phylum Chordata; class Aves; order Passeriformes; family Sittidae; genus Sitta; species Sitta carolinensis. The sequence goes on along the minus strand of CM063284.1, from coordinate 52,265,036 downwards.
AAACAAGCCAGCTCGGTTTTTAATTTTCCTTTGTTTTTTTTTTTTTAAGGATATTAGCAGCTGACTCTGCAAAGCTGGCAAGTACAGAAAGAAGCTGCAACTGAGATTTTAGCAGAATGTTAAAACCAATTTGCTAATTTACTAAAACAGATAAGAAAGAGAAGGGGGCTAACCACAAAAGGGCAGCTTCCACACAGCATTAGGAATTTTGCTGTATATGATGTATCCAGAGGGTGATGCTGAAATGCACATAAAGCTATGCAAAAAACAAAGAGCACTTCAGAAACCTTATTCATGACCAACAGGGTGAACTATTTTTGTGCTAAAAGCAAACTAAAGATGACAAACATTTCCTCAATTCCTTTTCCTCCTCTCCTTTTTTTTCCCACAGAATCAGGCACACACCTGATCAAGGCGGTAAAATTTTCAAAAGCACCCCAAGCTACCCCTAGAGCCTCAAGGCTCATCTGGAGGGACACATGATTTGAGGCTGAAGGTCTACACAGGAAGGTAGTATAGATCAGCAAACACATTGCACCTCAACCTACAGGTGTAGCTTTTTCTGAGTAGACAATCTTAACGACCTTCCTTTGGATTGAGACATCCAAATCCCTTAAATATTTTGCAAATTTTATGCAGAGGGATCAGATTTGAGATTGAGAAGGTGTTAGGTGAATGCCGCTCCTTTCCTGAGCAGCGTGGCAGCCGCTGCATTTCCCACCCCAAGGGATTGCTGAGTTACAAGGCAAATGCAGGGTATTTTAATCCTGTGGCACCAGGAGGAGACACCCAGTGCCCTCCACCCAGTGCCTCATATGAAGCAGCAGCACTCACCTCCCTCTCCTGCAGCAGCCGGCGCAGGGTCCGCTTCCTGACAATGTGGCGTCTCCGCAGGTACAGGCCGATGCCCAGGCCCACCACGACCAGGCACAGGAGACCTCCAACAACACCAGCTGCGATAGAGGGGATCTTGGAGCTGCAACACAGGAGGTGATGCAGAAAGAGAAAAAAATTCATTAGTGTAAAATTTTAAAGAAGCCCTACAGAGATTGCAGGAAGCCTTATGTTTTGATCAAACACAGACTCTGGACACCGACATAAGCCTACCTGACATTTCAGATTTCTAGGCACTGGTATTTTTAAGTCCCTCATCCAGTAATCTGTTCAAAGTGGTGCTTAATTTCCATCTGGTCTTAAATCACAAGTCTTCATTCTTCTCTCAAACTCACAACTGGAACTGACCCTCACAGCTTAAGAGACAGAATTTCTCCTCCCTCTTACAAACCTAACAGGCACATGAGCATCAAATCTGTGATGCCTATGTGTGCCAGCTGTGGGCAGCCCACGTGTGATCAGAGACAAGAAACATGTGGAGAGAAGGCCTCTCAGAAAGGCATACACAGTTATCATACCAGCAGTACATGTGACAGCCCCCCATTACTGGCAGGGTGGCATGCTGTAATGTGAACATGGTCACAGTGAACAGATGAATGATCATCTGTCTTCCTTACAAGTACAAATGTCTGAAGCCAGGTATTGTGTACCATCCCCACTGTACACACAGATTACTGCCTCTTTATTAGAGCCTGGGTAATTGCAAATTTAAGTTGAAAAGGAAAACCTGTTTTCCAAGGGTTTTTTTGTCTGTACTTAGAGATTCTTCCCAGCATTTTTCTAAGTTGCCCCAGGGATTACTGTTAAATGCAGTCACTTTTTAACAGTATTTCTAGGCTGAATTTATCTTGCCATAGCATGACTTTGTGGCCAGAAACTAAATTCCTCTCTCAGTCAGAGAAGACTGTTTGCTTGTTGCATGACCTTGAGCACATTGTGAAGCCAAACAGTGTGATATAAGATCTAGTCTGAGTGTGATGAATGAGCATCCATCTGGGCACACAGTATTTGGAGATGTACAGATCACAGGGCTGGAAAAGACCCTCTGCATCTCTGCGTCTCCTGTAACATGAGTAACTCTATCAGTCCTAAACATATCTCTCTCTGCCCTTAATCCTTTTTTTTTCCATCCCTTCCTTTTATTCTTCAGTAACAGATCCCTGGTCTCACCTTGTAGGCAGAAAAAAATTTTGAAGTCTTGTGCCAGAAGCAATATTCTTAGTTCTTTAAACCATTTTTATAGGTCTGAGCCTACTCTAATCTGTCACTTCCCTGTGAACAGATGAAGACTTTAGTCCCAGCCTTGCAGCGTCCAGTGTAAAAAATGTAAACACACACACACACACACACACACACACACACACACACACACACACACACACACACACACACTCACACACACATTCTTTCCAGCTCTGCCATTAATTGTAGCAGATGATATACTCACCCATTTGGACAGCCTTCAAGACCTGGCCCTTTGCACCTGTAAAAACAAATGAATGTTACAAACATAGTAGCTCTAGCCTACATACTTCTGTAAGTTCAACTAAGAAGAGTGCTACTGATTTGAAAGCTTATGTTTCAGAGCTGTCCAAGTGTTAACATAGGAATTTATAATAGTCATACACTCCATTAAATATCAATCAACAACCTTGCTCCAACATCTTTTATCCAGAGAAATAGCTATGCTACATATTTAATTTAAAGAATGTTTTAAAACAACTTGTTAGCATGTGGTAGAAGTGGGGGAGGACATAGATACACAAAATTAATGGATTCCCTGCCTCTGTGAAGAGCCCAAGGCTGACTATGGAGGAGGATAGAAATATCTGCCTCCTCCTACATGGACAGAAATACATGTGGAAACATGTTACTGCAGACCCTCCTGCATAATTCTTGTTTCCTGATAAGGTAAAGATTTCAATTTCTGTTTTTCTTTCTGTTGCAATGGAAAACTTGGGTAGCAGATACACAGACTTCCATCAAAAAAATGGGATTTGACAGCACTGTCTTGGGCTACTGTTTGTTGGCATGTGTCCATAGTATTTTTCCTTTAGAATCCAAAGTTTTATGTTACTGGTAATGTAAACAGGTACAATCTTTATCCAGAGAGCCAGGAACTCTACTAGCAAGTCATTCACCTTCCATTTGAGTTTAAAATGCTCAAAATTTTGGCAGCACAGTGCAAAAAAAACCACAGATGAAAACAAGTGACTATGTTCACTTGATGGTCTAATGAGTGTGAGAGGCACAGTGCATTTCCCAAGTGCTGCTGGGATATGAGATGTATGCTGTTCATGGGAATTGTGGTCTTTGTGGTGTCTACTGAGGAAGGAGAGCATTACTGAGAGGGTGACATCACCTCTGGAAAACAGCACAGGAAGGATTAAAGTCCAGTTTGTGGTATTGCTCCCTGTGCTGACTTAAAGAAAATGGATCATCCCAAAACAATTCCAGAGGGGGTCAAGTAGGGGGTAAGGAGTGAGCCCATACCAGGAAAACTGCTCTGGAATCCCTCTCACTGAGGGGAAGTACCAGAAAAATTTCAAAATGCCAGGTAGATTTTCAGATCTTCTCTTGTAACTTGGTCTGGGGAAGAGGTGAAGCAACTACTCATTTTAATGGGGTTTGTTTGTTTTCATTACTCAGATCTTCCCTTGTGTATTTGCCTTGCTTCTGGGCCAACAGTGCTCCAAGACCCAGCATCTGGAAGGTCTTCTAAGTTCACTGGGCTCCCATGCAAGAATGTGCATCCTGGTGTCCTGGACATGCTGGAAGTGCTGCGCATACCAATTCCCGGATTCTGGGTCCTCAGCCTTGTTAGCTTTCTTACCAGCATACAGTTTGCTTTGTTTGCTCAGTTGCCTAACTAAACACAGAGGGGCTTGCATGTGCAGAGCAGAGCTACCAGCTTGCTTACCATCACAGAAGGCAGATCTTGCCTTGGGCTTCTCTCTTCAGGTGCTCAATGGAAAACTGATCTAGGACTCCAGACCTCGTCCAGTCATGGTCTACCTCCTGGACACGAATTTCTAATGCAACAAAGCATGTGCAGCTGCTCTTGATAAGAACGTGAAATTAGAAGACCTCACCTATTTTCAGAATATGACTACTGCCCCTCAAACTATCTCCTCCTCAAAATTCTGGTTTGCCATGCTACTTTAAGATGACAAGTTCTCTTATGTGCTTCCTAATAGCAAACAAAACTAGCTGGGGGATTGTAGCTATAGTCTGAGGAATCACTGACCAGTCTTCTCTTACACATGAAAGTAGAGGCAGGAGAACAGTAGATTTTTATCAGTCCCCTTCCTTTTTGCACTCAAATCCATCAATGTGAAATCCGGTAGGATAAAGTAAAAAGGTGTTTCGGAAGAAAGAGAGAGGTCACCTTGCACTTTTCAAATCCCACTTGGTTTTCTGATTAATTTCACAAGTCAGGGAGGAAACAAAGCCCATAGGAATTATCCCTCCAGGACTATACATAACTATCTTTCTTAATGCGGAATTTTATGATTACACCCTACATAAGTAACCCAGATTTTATGGAATCTAAACAATCATGTTTTCCATTCCTGAGTAATTTTTCTTCTGCTTACAGAAAGCAAAAGGACACAAGTGACCTTATGTTATGAAGTAACTCAAGATCTTATGGATATATGAGATGAATATATCAGCAGCTGTAGTCTTTAATACATTTCTCTATTGGAAAATTAGTTCTGTATATAGCTCCTGAACTACAGGAGCTACATATTTTACATGTATATATCCTGAACTACAGGAGCTACATGTGAACTACACATTTTACCAGTCTATGTAAATATTACTTGTCCTGAGCAGACACAGCTATTTATTTCATAAATTCATCAAGATTTTAACAACTTCCAACTTGACCCATAGTTTCCAATTTGATGTAATACAGTCATGTTGTTATGATTGATGGCCTTTCGGAGGGACTCACACTGTAACAGCCTAAGTTACTTTATAATTACAAGAGAAATAGAAAATTATTTAAAAATATTTTTAAATTTTACAAAAATTTTACTTTGTCCTTTCTTTTTAAGTAACCTTCCAAGAGTGACAAAGGCATAGAACTTGTGTTGTGCTTCTGCAGCCTTCCCTCTCAGATCTTCTGGCTACTTTCTCATCTCCCCCCAAAATCCCTTAGCATGTAAAATGAAGACTAGTGAGACAGAGTGTTGAGAGGAACTGTGGATGGAGGCAGGATGTGCCAGCCAGTGGTATTGGCTAGAGCGGTGTCTTCTCCTCCTTGCTTATCCACTCTAGTGGCCATGTCTGAGTTTATTTTCTGTACTCTGTGTGACTGGCAAGGGAAAATCAAATCCTTCAACACTGACCAGATTAATTAAGATGGTGAGTGTCTTTAATTGATGAGCATATAAATGGGGTAATTCCAGAGCTTTTGAGATTTTGCTTTCTTTATTATAGCATATATTCTCAACTGTACTAGAGGCAGAGCAAAAGGAAGCTTGTGTACAAAATCCCCAAAAGAATACAGGAGAACTGGGAGAGAAGGGGTCTTTTGGGCTAAGCAGGAGAAAACATTCTTCATTCTATTTCCTAATAAAGCTGAAAAATGGACTCCGCAAAGAAAATGAGACTCAAAGGGATTCTTCATGGCATTACAAAAGAAGCAATGTATGACTAGTACGTTTACCTAAAGCGAAAAACTGAAATTCATTACAAAACTCAGCTGGGAAGAGAAAACTTTTACTTGAAGCTTCTTCAAATAAGGAAAACAGAGAGATCCTGGGAACCTTTGCTTTCATGACTACTGAAGTCAGCATACTTAATCATGCTGATAAGATTTTGTGGGGTCTAGCTGTGAAATTGGACAGGGACAGAAATGAAGTTGTTGTTTCTTGTCATGCAGGAATTGCTGAGATTGAGGTTTCTAGGGATGCAAAAGCTTTGTGAGACAGATGTTTTCCACCAACTGCTGAACAAATCCATTCCCACAGCAAAGTTAGGGAAAGGCATAAAAAGAAATGGCATTGTTGATGGATTGCCTTCAGAGGGACAATGATGTGTCTGACTGTGTGTTCCCATCTTATAACCATGACACTGGCTCCCTACTCAACCAAGGCCACAGATAATGCAACACTACCTCCTTCTAGCTCTCTTGAGCCCTTCAGGGATACAGCGTATTTCATCTGCCACATTTGGGCATGAACTTGAATTGGGCTATTGAGCATGTTCACAATGTAACTGATGCAAACTTGGCACGACTCTTTCATTGAAAGATGAAATTGATATTACTTTTTATGTTCTGCCTTAATAACACAGGGCCAAATACACTGAGGCATATGTTGGGTAGCCCTCATCTTAAAAAAGGTCTCATTTACCGTAGCCTCATCTCCTGCCCGACTTGTGGTTCCTCCATCCACTGATAAAGCAAGGCAGAAATTTACTTCTCTGATCAATCCTGCTTGGGGAACTAGCTTGTGCACTAAGAGCCACTGTGTGGCTTGTTTTACATCCCTGTCTGGCAAATTATGTTCTCCAAATCATTCGAGTCTAGTGTTTGATCTCACTATCGAGGCTGCACAGTGAAAAAAACCCTTGTTCAGATGTGGTTACTCATTATACCTTTCCACTATCAGCTGCATTTCCATGTGGCCAGTTAGAAGGAGGATATCGGACCACTGTACTGTGCCAGTTCTTATCAGTAGAGACTACTGAGGTCATTAATAAAGAGCAAACTGATTATGATCCCTTTTCAACTGAGAGAATTTCTTCTTGGGCTCGCAGTGGGAAGCCGTGATAAGCCTTGTCTATGACTATAGCAAAAGCAGGGGGCATCGCTGTAAATTGTGGCAAATCCACCAGGCATTATAATTACTAGTATAACTACTGTCTGAAAATTATTGCACTGAATTTCATTATGAGCACTAGAAAGGGCTGTTACTTGCTGATTCCACCCTTCATTTCTTTTTTTCCATGAAGGTGGGGAACTAAAAGATGGATTAGCTAATATGTGATGTGATGTTTGGTCTGTTACAACTCCTCTCTCACGACACTTTAATATGGATTATAATAATCCATATTATAGAAGACAGACTTACAGGGTAAAAAGCAGAGGCCTGTGAAGGAAAATACACCAGACATGGACTGGCTTTTTGCTCTGAAAGCATCAAAGTCAAATAGCCAGCTCTCATACCCTTTTCCTGTGCATCCCCCATGTCTTTTGTAGGAAATGAGGAGAGGAGACAATTATTACTTATGATGTAGCTAAACAGACCAATTCACACCTTGTTACAGGCTGCAGTTTAAGCTTTTCCCCAAATGAGGACAAAAATGGTTCATATAGATTGGATTTACTGTGATGCCTGTTAAAAAAGCCACACTTGCAAGGCTATAAACTCAGACCAAGTGCTAGCAAGAAGGAAAAAAAAGAAAATCACTGTGTTACCCCACTGGGATCTCCTGAAAGTTGAAAGGTGCAGAGAAAAATGGGCCCTGGGAATCCAGCACCCACCAGATGTCACTGATGTTCCTCTCAAAACCAGAGGACACAACAACAAGCCAAGTGGGAAAAAAAAAAGGTGTATCACAGGTGGGTGAGTCCAGTAAAATTCTCTTTTCAAGTTATCAAGTTTCAAGTTATCAAACAAGCCTGTTTCAAGCCCCTTGAATTATATTTTCTCCTTTCCTTCTGCATAAAGAAAAAGTACCACTTTTCCTGCTTACAAAGACGTTTTCCTGCTTACAAAGTTTGCCACACTCTGATTACATTAACTGTGTCCCCCTGACCTCTCTTGCTCCCTGCTAGTTCTTCTTCTCAGTGGTTTGATGTGGGACCATCAGGGAGAGAAAGAGTTCAAGACAAGCTGTTTCTCTGTTTCTTTTCTTCCCTGTCACCATTCAATCTAAGGTTTTACTCACCCCCGGGTGCAGTTTGGATGGCAGAGCTGGCAAACATTATTCCCATCGGCATATTTCCAGACGAGGGTGTCATTTTCGCCCAGAACCCCTGCTGGGCAGGATTTCACGCAGTGGGGGCCATCTATAAAATGGGCACACTTCATGCAATTGTCAGGGCCCTGCAGAGAGAAACAATTTGTTTATAATGCCCTTACATCAGCCTATTCAGTAGGAAATTCAGAAGATAAATCTTAATGCTTTCCAATGCTGGAAGTTTTCAGCATTGTCTGTTTTATTACCTTGTTACCTGATATTCTTGCAAGTAATTGCTCTTGTAGGATAGACCATACAAAAGACAGTTCCTGCTGCTTAAAGCTAATATTTTCTTGCATTACAATGTTGCTTCTTTTTTCCCTCTGTCTTCTGTCTGGTTGGAAAACTTGTGTTTTGCATTTTATATGGTGAAGAATTTAATGACACTTTGATAAGGGGTAGCTGAAAAGCAGACAGCTTGGTTGCTACGTGGTACAATCTACTGTCATGTTAATTAAAAATAGTGGATATAGACCTCCTGAATCCTCCCTGAAATACTGGAATCAAATCATTATTTTTCTGGTTTCTCAGCACAGGTTCTTTCCTCTGTTAGGAAGAAGCATAGGATGATGAAGGCAACCCAAGGAGTCCTTGCATATTTTTTTCTACTTTGAAAAGCACTAAGTTTGTATTTAAAGGCATTGCCTTTGGCCATTTTTGGCAGAACTGTTTTTATTAAGACTGTAACAACACCATGAATGACCTAAATATTTTAAAACAGGAGAACCAGTTCTACTATGGAGAAAAACTAGACCACATCCACAGTGCTGGTTGCAGTGGGACCAAAGTAAGACATGCTACAGGAAGATTATTTTAACTACTGTAATGTTTAAGGGCCACTATAATAGACTGATTACTAGATGCTAGGCAAATATGGAACAGGGGGTCACTGACTGAAGGGGTTTATAATGTAAATAACATCCTTGAGGCCATGGTGCTAGGAGGGAGGATGGAAATGCTTCAGATTACTGAGCAGTGACTCTTCAGACTAATGATGGGTATCCTCGTTCTTGACAGCACAGGGTTAATTTTCGCAGTAGCCAGGAGGAGCATGGCTAGGACATGGAGGTTATTCTATACCCCCTCATGCCATTGCCAAGGGCAGGGGGAAGGACCTTCTTCTTCGGAGAAGGGGTTCCTTCTGGTTGAGTAAGTGTGGTAGAGGGAAAAGTGGCGTAATGCTGGTTCTGAGCAATAACGTGTGAATCATTCACCTTTCTTGTACACTGTTATTAATGTTGTGGCAGTTACTGTTCCTTTTCTAATCTCACTGCTGTTTACAGTAAATTGTTTTTATCTCAACCCACGATTTTCCCCTCTTATGCCTCCAATTCTCCTTTCCAGCCTGCCACAGAGGAAGGGGGGCAGGTAGTTTGTAAAGTGTCAATGGGAGTACTAAGTTGGGGAGTACCATTCCTAAACCACAACAATGGGCAATGATCAAACACTTAGAGGTGGACCTGTGATGGAAGCAGGAGATTTGATCTCACAAAAAGATAAAAAAAAAAAAAAAAAAAAGAGAATTGGACTTTTGCAATTAAGATCTGAGTTTGATCTAATGTGTTCACGCCAACTTGGAATTTGAGTGGCTACATGTTACTCAAATGTTTGCCATATTAGCCAAAGTAATTTTTTTTCCCTGTAAAAATACAAAAAAATATTAAAGACTCTACAATGTCTGTGACTGTGTATTACAAGTCAGAAAATAAAACTAACACCCTGAGGTTTCCTATCCTGCTCCCTTGCCTCAAGATCTTGACTTCTAACCAATCCTATTCTCTGCTTCACCTCAAATAGGGTTAAAATGAGACCTCAGGATTATCTGAACAAGGGAAATACATATTAATACATGATCTGAGGCTCAGGTTTGCTAAGATGAATCTGCTCTTACAGGTCCAGTGCAGGTTGCATTGTACATGGTGGAGTTTTGCACCAGGCACTCAGGGTGGCAAGGGAGGCACTTGGAGTCCTTTTCAAACTCTCTTGGCTCCCTGGAAAACAACAACAAAAAAAGAGAAACGATTAAGCATCATAAATAATAGCAAGTGATAAACTGTGGTCTTCTCTCCTTTTCCAGTCTTTTCCACATTAGATTGAGATGATGATAGTACTGAGACAGGAGGAGGGGCTCACTCAGTGCAACCAGGAGGATGTGAAACACATGGCACTCCAGAATGCACAGTACAGGTTAGTTTACTTTCCCTTTTAAGCTAATGTCACAGAATATTCACAACCATTTCTAGAGGCTTTAAATGGTAGTGATGCAAAGAGATCAGCAAAAACAGTTCAAGTGATTCCAAGGCTACAAATAATAATTACGAAAATTAAACAGCAAGGCACTGGTAATTTAATTCATGTCCTCTCTACAACACACAATGAATAATTAAAATATGAAAGTTGGGAACAGATGATTTTAATAGCAATAAAGCTGTTCCACTTCAAGTTTATTAATAAAACTAAATCTACCTATCATTTGACACAAAAAAATGCCCTGATCTGCCCTTCAGGTTATAATAGCTGCTAGAGGGAATTCACTTGAAAAAAAAAGACAGGTGCTAAACTGCAAGCCACTAGAGAAGTACATCAGAGGCACTAGCACCCTGACAAGTACTTGCTTAGGAGCTTTAAAAGTCAAACTTTTTAATTTTGCTGCTAGACATGCCTTTTCCACCTACATCACCTGTTGAATTGAAACACAAGGCAGCAATATTGTTCCATGTCCTTAGTGAGGCTGAGGCAATAATTTTGCCTGAAATTGCTGCTCTCAGTGACTCTTGGACGAACATCATTCTCCCTTGACTGCAGCTTTGCAAACTGCAAGGGTGAGCTGCTCATCTGAGCAAATATAAGAGGAAGGAAGTCTACCAAGCAGTGAAGCCCTGGCTCTGGGGATGACAGAGCTCTCAGAGACTCTAAACGGCTCTGGCTCTCACCCAGTGTACCTGACATGACAGTCACAGCTTGGGCTTTAAACTCCTTTCTTTCTTATGGGAAGGAAGCTCAAGGCTTATGTTGTTGTGGTGAGTAATAATACAACACAAATTTTTTTTTAGAACTTGATCTGAGACTCTAGTTTTATTTAAACAATTGACTCCTTTTTATACTTTTTTGGACAGGGCACTCTCATTGGTAGGGAGAGTGATAGAACTTTTTACTCACATTGGTTAAATCAGAGAGATGTCAGAGAAAGTCTGTCTTACAGAAAGAATCTAAAACATTAAGCTTTTGTTACAGAAACAATGACAAATGTTTATATTCAAGTTGTGAGAACAGACTTCTAAAACTAAAACATCATGAAGGAATGGAACTTAGAAACTGCAGGCCTAGGAAAACTAGACTACAGGCTTAGCCTCCTTGGGCCTCCAGATAGTCTGCTTGTGGGCTTAAGGGGATGTTTCCTTAGCAGTGACTATGTCAGGAGCAAACTCCTAAACAATACTGAATAAGTAGAGATACCTTAGCGAGGTACTGTGTTTACACAACATCTCTGCAATGCTTGGGAAATCCCATGTAACCAGACACCCAATTTCTTGCTTTTTTTCTAGCTACAACACATTTTAAAAACCAAAACCCCCATACCATCACCAAAACATAAAGCACCCCTGAGACACCTTACCCTTGCAGGATGTTGCACTCTTTCACACATTCCTTCTGACGATCAAAAAACCTGCAGGAGAAGCAGTGAAAGGGCCCTGGGCCCCAGCAGCCTACGTCTGAGCACAGGGCATCACAAACATGCTTGGCAGCAGCTGAGAGAGAAAGAGGGACAAGAAAAGACATGAATGTCAAAGCAAGAGAGAGGTCAAACTCTCCATTCTCACTCCATCTGACCAACCAATTTCCCCAGCCAGTTCCAAAACAGATATGAAGGGTTCTGCTGGAGTGGAAGAGGAGTAAACACGCTTCTCTAAATCCCAAATCCTGAAATTGGGTGACTTCTGGCCATTTAAAGTAAGAATGATCTCCTCTGTGACAGCTTAACTTAACAGATGTATAATAAAGTTAAGTCAGGCTGAGGGAGCTGGGGGTGTCCACCCTCGGAAAGAGACAGCTCTGGAGAAACATAACTGGGGCTTTTTTGTACATGAAGGACACTTACAACAACTTTTTTACAAGGCTTGTAGTGACAAAACAAGGAGAAATGCTTTTAAACTGAAAGAGTAAATAGTTTTATGGATACAATGAAGACATAGTTACAATGGGTGGTGAGACACTGGCATGAGTTGCATAGGGAATTGGTGGATCCCTCAAAGTTGAAGGTCAGATTGGATGGGACCCTGAACAATTGTTGGTCTGGTGAAGGACATAACGGCTCACAGCAGCAGGGCTGGTCTACACAACCTTTAAAGGTCCCTTCTCACACAAACCATGCTGCATTTTTATGACAAATTTCTAATATACAACAAATTTATATTCTGCAAAAAGAAATAACTATATTTTGGCCCAGGGACCACTGCAGTCAATAGCAGTATGGTTGAACAACTGCTTCAACCTTGTCAAAAAAGGCCAGTGTTAGGAGTTAGCTTTTGAGTCCTTCAACTGATGTGACTTGACTATGTTCATAGTAGTGAATAAGCTCCTGATTTGCTGGACACCCCAAAGTCCACATTTTGGTGGGAAGAAAAAAAAATCCCACTGTTCCCTCACCACTTTCATTAAAGCAGTATCACTGGTGTATTTTGTAGCCAGAGGAACATGGAGAAAAAAGCCTTGCTTGAAAATGCAAGCTTACTCTTGAATTTCAACATGAGCTTTGATGGTGAGCAAGAATGCGGCACTCACTTACCACACTCATTTTTATCTCTATTCTGTAAAATCTTTGTTTTCTGGCTCTCAGTTGCAAACAGGCTGTGCCAGTCCATGGTGTCAGCATAGCAGAGGTTCTTGTTCCTCATAATGGCAACATCTCCATCACTTATTTCCTTGAGGGAGCGCAGCCCAAGGGACTGTATTTTCAAGTTAACAACAGCAAGGGAATACTGGCCACTAAAACGGAGATGGACAAATAGAAAAAACAAGGTAATTAGTAAGCAGGATTTACTCGGCATGTTTTTCTTTTAGTTGTCAAATGTGTCCTGCTGTGAACTGCATTTTCTTCAAGAAAAATTCTGCTCAGCCCTCTAAACTTAATGCCTCATACATGACATGCCTATTAGGTAACAGCTGCAATACTCACATCTGGTTTTGCAAGGGATTTTTAAGCTAAATTTGGTAGGACACACACGTTCTGACAAGTAAATGATGTGGAACAATGGTTGCAGGTAAAGCAGATATTATTTTGTGCTTGTCCACCAAGTCACTCTTCTTCTTGGGGCAAGCCTAAGAGGGCACTGGAAGCATTGCCAATGTCTGCACTGTTTAGCAGCCTCCATCCACCGAGCTACCTCAAATCCCACAGTGCTTCTGACCACATTGTGACTTACCCTAGACTGTAAAGAACGCTTTCTGTTATGCTTGTTCTTCCAGGATGGTGGGGGAAACCCTGGTCCTGAAAGCAGGCTCAGGGCAGCCCTCCATACATGGCACAGAGCTGAGGGTCTTTACTTCCCAGGGCACATTGTCTATGCTCCAGAGATGGTGCTCTACTCCTTGAAGGGTTTGCCCCATTTTGCATCAGTTTTGGGACCCCTGAGTCTCACACTGCTTGCAACCTTGGCTTGCTCAGACAAGAGCAGCTCAAAACAGTGTTTCTGTTAGAGTGGCTGTGGCACGTGATTTACTTACTGTTGCTTTGTTCTGCCTCGTATAATTTCCAGATTTTCAAAAGCATAGAGATCAGTAGCATTCTCAGGCCAAGCTTGAATCAACAAAAATCCTGAAAGAGAAAAAGAAGATTAAAAAAAATCATAATGGAAATAAACTCACTGTTAGTACTGGCAGCAGAACCTTCTCCTGTAGCAAATCCTGTACCAGGAGAAGGCACATGTACTTTCCCGATGCTTATCTGAAGGATCTCAAAGTCTAACATGACATTTTAGGGAGCAAGGAGATATTTTAAACCCCTGCTTTATAAGGAGTTTATTTCTTAGTCCACCATGAGGGCCTAGGAGTGTAACAGAGCATGTCCATGAGCTGCACATCCTGCCACACTGAGTCACCAGCAATGATGGCTCTTGCCAGTAGATACCCTGGCTGAGAGGCTGCAGGCTCTGGATCTGTGGGAGAAAGGCAGCACTTCATTCTGTTTTTCAGCTGAACTCAGGGAAGAGGAAAACCAAAAAGCAGGAACAGAGCAGAATAGCTACTTGCAGTGGATTTTCTGAGGCAAGCTGAATTTCCCACTCAGCTGAGGTGTTTGGCAGGAAGGGGAGAATTTGGAAAATTACAGGCTGCTGTATGAAGCTCTGCAGTTAGTTACTGCTACCCTGAAGGGAACCACACAGGTGAGATAGAAAGAAAAGGAGAACTGGAGCTGTGTCTGTAGACCCAGCCCTGATGTTAGATTCACTTCATAATGGGCTGAACACAATTACTTTTAATTGATACTTGGTGCAAGACAATGGCTGAGTGCTCTGCTGGCTGCTTTGTGCTCATGGAGACACATTCACCCCAAAGGAAGAGCACTTCAGGCTGGAGAGGGTGTCTCCGTAAGAATGACGCAATCCACTGAGCATGCTTCCCTAAGGAGCTGCTGAAAAGTTTTCCACAAATAGAAACACTCTTGGCTTTTTTTAGCTGGAGCAGCACGCCTCTGCTTCACCATATGCTTTTTGGGTGGCTGAGGATCTTCACTGCTTTTACTCTTCTCTAGGGCTGACAGTTCAGCAGAAGGGATGATCTGGCCAAACCACACACCTTGGATGGAAGACCAGTATTGGTTATGTAGGTTGTAATGCTGGCAAGGTGCTGCTGACCATCTTGGTTAACAGTGATCCTTATTAGCACAGAGACAAGAAACACTTTGCATGCACTTCTCTTCATGTACTTATGAAATTTCCCTCCTCCCCTTTTGTGTTTTTGACAGTGTCAGTCAAAAAATACCTCAGCTTAAATTCAGTGCTAACCTGATATTTCTTTGACTGTTTTGAAGACATCTAACTTCTTGGGATCCAAAGGTAAGGTCTTCGTGAAGGCATCACTGAAACAAACAGAATGAAAAATTGGGAAAAGAACACCTTAGCCTGGATTTTCCCAAGGCCTTTTTTTTCAGTGCTTGATGGCCAGCAGGTAACTCACCCTAGAAATGCAACTGGGAGAATGCTGACGTCCCCATTGATCTTGGTACAGTTTTTGAAGGAGTCGATATTTGTAGCATTTATGGAGAGGATCCCTTTAAGTTCACCTATTCCGATGCCATTGCACACTGTTAAAGGAGAGAATCAAAAGTTAGGGGGAACAGTGAAAAAGTGAAGCCCAGTCACATGGCTGCGTAGAAACATGGAGGTGCCATGAGTTCAGAAAGAATTCCTGTATGGTCAAACCTACCACTCTAAGATGAGTTTCACAGATCTTTTGCCTATTTTTCCTTTTCAGAAAGTGCCACAGGATAACTGCCTCCTGCTTGCCCAGCTGTGCAGCTCTGTTCTGAGCATCTCTGCACACAGGCTCTGGCACATTCCCTTCTCTCTTTGTCCTATTTCCATTCCCCTTGATGAGACACTGGGAAGGACAAATGGAGAAGACTGACATGCAAGATATAGAGGCACAGAACACACAGTTTGCAGTTTATCTACCGTACTTGTGGTGTATCCCATCTGGAGAGCATGCTCCACAGTCATGCTTCTTGATCAAACCACTTGTTGGATCTCCAAACTATCACTGGATCTGATTTACACTGAATTTGCACTTAATTAAAGTTTAAGTGCACACTTTTCCTAGTAAGTTCTCTATCATCTCAAAGCCTTACTGGTTTATTCAATGCTTTTTATACCTTTGCTGCATAGCCCATCACACTTTTTACACTTCCGAACACCATTTTCTTCCACTTCGTAAGTATCAGCATTGCACGAGCGAACACAGGAACCATGGTCTGTCACCACATAGTTGTCTGGAAAAAAAAGGATACAAAGGTGACTGAAATACAAGCGGGATGCTTTGAGAGCCAAACAAGCACTTCAAGACTTGTAAGAAAAAAGGGGTTTGAGCTTTTGGCACACTCAGGGAAGTACAGGCATAACTATGAACATCACAAACATCATTTGAAGGTAGATGAATGTACAGTGCTATCATCATTTTACAGGGAGGGGAATGGTCACAGAAGGATAAAAAACACATTCAAGACTTGACAGATTAAAAAAATACAGAAATTGAACAGCAAGAAAGGGAAGGCAAGCATCTCTAGAGAAAATAATGATCACAGGCATTGTTAAAATCAATTGCTTTTTAACAATCTCAATTAAGAACCAGTTAAGGGTTGATAATGCTTTGGAAATCCATAGCATTGATCACATATAGCCATTGTATAATGGTTTTTAGAAGATTCCTTTCTCTTAACCAAGAGAAAAATTTTCAGAAGTCAAAATGCAAAGATTAAAAATCAGGCAAGGTGATGGATGCAGACTGTTTGAAGAGGCTCACTTTGACACCTGTTCTCAGTTCTCACGGAAGCTAAAGAGAACAAGTGCTCTTTCACTTGACTACAATACAGAGGGATGACATAGGACCCTTCCCCCTTTTCTCCAACTCCCCACCTCCTCCTCTGGGGCTGCAACCGAAATGAACTTACGTGGACATTCCTTCACACAAGTGGCTCCGAAGCTGTATTTTCCTTCAGGGTTCACATCCATCTGGTAAGTGGTGGGATTATACAGGACCAATGGAGGACATGTATCCTTGCATGTAGCATCATCCTGAAACTTGCGACATGCCTGTTATTGAACAACAGCACCCATTAAATCATTAAACTGCCTTCTCCTTAAAAAGTGATCTTACATCAAGTCTTCAAAACACCCTGATGGTCTCATCTGCCTCCTGCTTAGCTCTAATGGAAACCCCAAGCAGCTACAGGGATGGTCCCTCAGGCTTTGAAGTTGAAAGGTTGCTTCGGGCTGGGCAATGGAGTTTAGAATTTCTTTTAAAAAAGAAAACATGAGCTTTTCTTTTTCTGAACAAGAAACCTTGGCACTCTGGTGGAGAACTGCTGGGATTCACGTGGGAACAGAAGCAAATATGCATGCCTCAGACAGAAAAATTTTCCCTACAAGCAGCAACCAGATCAAGACAAAGTATACTTTTCTTGGCCAGTTTTTAATAACTGAAAACAAATCAAGTCCTTTCCTGCCAATTACTGACTTTTCTGGCTAAATAATAAACTCAAGCCATTATATTTGGCTGCAGGTAATGAACAATTTAGCAGGCATTTATGAAGGGCAAGTTGGCTCTTCCAATCTAAATCTGCATTAAATTTATTACTCTCTTTTTCCCTTTCTTCTCCCCTGGCTTTCCAAATGAAAGAGGTTAACTGTCTTCTCTGTGAGCTAGTAAGGGGATCATAGCCATCTTAAAAGGAAACCAGGAATAGAGGTAACAATCATAAAATCAAGGTCAGATGATTGCTATGGTGATTACTGAGATGTCACTTAATTCTGAATGAAGTGTAGTGCAAATGTGGGAAGAATTAAAAACACAGCATGCACCAAACCCCTGAAACTCTTGTGGAAAAGCAACAGGACCTTTATTCCCAAAAGAAGCTACATTTGTTTCTTTTCACTGCCAGGGGTTCCCCAAACACAGTGCTTTGGCAAGTCAAAAGCAGAATGGGAAACCTGGATTTCATGTGTGAATTGCAAAATTGAAGATCCATTACTTCTTACTTCCCTTAGGAGTTCTTGCTTTAACAAACCAAGATTATTACTGACTACTGCTAAGGAGTACAAGGCAAAGATGTGCTGGCCTGGAAAACTGCTACACCGTGGGGGCAGCTGTGGGCTCGTGGATCTGCTAATGTGGGGAAGTTTCTTACAGCAAACACTTAAGATGCTCTGTAACAACGTCGAACTCCCTGGGCAGTCAAAGGCACTAACACTGGTTTGGAACACACTAGGAAGGTCCATGGGCAGAGTCAGTAAAGACCAGCTAAGGGTGCTGTGAAGTTCATGTCATCTTCCCTCCCAACAACCACCCATGCAGGGAAGCCCTGGAGCACCCCCCAGGTCAGCATCTCTCAGGAGGCCTTCTGGGGCTGCAGAAGGCTAGAGGCCATGCAGCTGAAAGTCATGTCAGGGATTGAAGCCATTATGGTGGTGGTGTAGCATCATTACCAGGCAGTCACTCTCCCGAGGCCCAGTGCACCCCGCAGCACACTGGTTGTGGCAGCAGTCGCTGGGCACCTTTCCCCTGCACCTACCGGAGCACTGCTGAGCACAGATGACTTTTGTTACTGGAAGATACAAGAAAAAATGAAAAAATCAGCTGTACTTGCTGCAATGAGATCAAGAAATATGGAGAAAGAGTCTGGTGCAGGTTCCATGCTAGATTTTCCTTGTGGGACATTCTGTCCTCATTTAAGGCCAAAGTTTGGGAGGGGTGAGAGCAAGTGTGGGTGGTGGTAAGAGGGGGTCATGTTCAGCCTGCAATTATCTTGGCTCTTATGAGGTGCTAAGAACTCTGATCTCAGCCAGGAAATATGTCCTGCTTAGAAAGAATGACCCTGTTGCATCAATGCCTAGACCAAGTAAAACTGTGTGACAGTCATTGCATCTTATAGCTGGGCAACAGGGTAGAGTCTATCTCCACTTCATTGAGACAATTTACTATTATTGGTGCTACTTTTGGGTAAAAAAATGTGACAGAATCGCCAGGACTCTGTACTATAACTGGAAACTGTACATTGTTGGTGTGGTGCTGTAAAATGTCCCTTTAATGCACTGAAATGATTCAAAAATTTGCAGAGATATGGGAGACTCACTCAGCAAGCAGATTTCTTATGCACATTGAATTATTTTTCTTTAATGTTCAAATCATTGGCCAAATTTTATCTTCATTATACATCCCTCAGGGTTTGCACCAGTGCAGCAATGCAAACGAAGAACTGGACCTAGTCCAGATTTTGCAGGGCAGCAAAAACTGCCTGCAACATTTTGTTTAGAATTGGGAAAGCTTCTCCATTTGAATATCAAAGCATAGAAAAGGATAATCAGAACAATTTTTTTTTAAAACCCACAAATGAATGGCTAGCATGTTTTTGTACCAGAGACCCAAAACGGGATTGTTTGTTCTCTAAGAAAAAGAAAAAAAATACTGATACACGAAGCCTGGTGTAAGATGCCAGAACAACCTGATGGCTACTCTGCTTCATACAGCACCCCAAGCATTTCAGTTGTGCACTGTGCTCACTGTTATCAACTTCACAGTTGGCACAAATGAGTCACAATATTATCAGGAATTCCTGTAAGTCTGAAAACCATGATTTTTAATTAAGAGAAAATTATTTCAAAAAATAGCCAGCCACAGGGTATATAACAGTGATTTTTAAAAATAATATATTATTTTTCCACTACACAGTTCTGTATCCAAACTGTATTACTTTATTTTCTCTTGTAGACCTGTAAGCAAGGTAGTATATTTTCAGGGAAACAGATTATTTCCACAGTCTACATTAGCTTCTCTGATAGCAACTCCTCCATTCAACTAGAAACAGGGGAATAAAAGACACATTGTACTACATGAACATCATTTTGATACAAATTTTTTTCATAAGAATTAGCAGGGGAATAAAGCACCTCATCACTTTGATAACTATTTACTAGAGTTTCCTGCTGGAAACATATATTACATCAAACATTTTTGCTTCATATAGAGTATCCCATGTTCATTTCCAGGACAAAGAGACATATGCTCCAAACTTTCCCACATATGGAAATGTAGGATACATTTTCAGTTGGACAGATTCTTAGATGCCTGGAGATGTGAGCAAGAGCCTGCAAAAGATTTTGTTTCATTCACTCATCAACCTCCTGATTCCAGCAAGGGTTTGTAAATGCTGGAAGCTTGCAGGGCTGAGACCTGAGGTTTTGCAAGGTCCTGGGCCAGCTGTGCAGCCTCAGCTGCAGGAATCAAGCCACGAAAGGCTTTGTATGCACAGCCACTGTCCACTCTGAAAGCCAAACTGCAGAGCCAACTGATAAAAACTGAAGTGTACACTAAATGAAGACAGGAAAGGTATATGCTCCTCTTTCCTCGAGCTCTAAGTCATACAAATTTAGCTTGATATTTGCAGACAAAAAAAATTAGGTTCATGTGACTATTTGCAATGGAAAACCAAATATAGGATTTGTTTCCATTTGCTTTATGTCTTGGTCAGCAGTTTTTCCACTGAACTTTTAACAAAACAAAACCCAGTGTATTTCCCCACTTTTTAGAGAAAAAAAATATCAGTGAAACAAATTGACATGGTGTTGCTCCTCAACATTTACTTTAGGAAAAAATGAACCACTGCAAAATCTCAGACACTTGTAAATAATTGTTTTCACTGCTCTCTTAGTATCAGGCAAGCATCCTACCTGCATAAATATGGTTAGTTTTTCAGTAGACAGAAATGTAGTACGTACGTTAGAGCACACAAGATATTTCTTAACTAATCAGCAGGCTTACATGTCTGGCAGTTTTGTTCACCAGGGCCCCAGCAGTGGTCTTCTGTGCAGTTCTGATGGCATTTGGGACCTAAAAGACAAGACAGAGTATAATATTCTGTAAACAAAGAAAACAACAATGTACCATGAACAACAGAAAAACAATGACTTGAGATTTCCATCCTGATAAACCATGGTAGGAAGCACCTATATAACAGTGTTCAAAAAAAAAAAATTTGAAAGCTGAATTTGTTATCCTTTGTTCACCTCTTCTTTCCTACGTGCAGTTCTCCACCGCCACACCTCTGAGCAAGCGAGCACAATACCCAGCCGGTATAGCTGACGAAAGAGACATATTTTTCCCAGAACAGGAATCTCAGCTACTGCCCGGCTGGCCCTTCTGCTGGGGTTTTCATGCAATGGCAAGTTACCACTGGCTTGAAGTCAGGTGTGTGCTAGCTGCTCACTACAGGCCCCATGTAAATCAGTGTTTCTGAGCAAGGCTGTTCTAAAAAGAAAACAAATCCAACTGGATTCACAGGAAATGGCCAGCTACTCTGACCACAAAGTAATTTCACTTGTCTGCTTTCTGTCCTCCTCCCATTCTCTGCCAAAAATACTCCTTGTGTAGGACTATTCTGCAGATGGACAATTGATGGAGAGGTGGGCAGGATGGACAGACACCTTGCCTGACCTCGAGGGTTCAGTGCTGGGTTCTTTCCCATTCCTCCCTCCTTACTCTGTTCTTTCTTCTTTCTCTAATGATAAGCAAAGTCCCAGAGAAACAACTTATTTTAGAGTATGGGATCGTTATTAAAGCCATAAAAGCCTGTCTTAGCAGATTAATGTGGAATTCACTACATTTAAAAGGCATTTCCTACTAGAGTGTTTCTTCCCATTAAAAGCATGTGATTCTCCTTCGCCCCATCAGCCATCAAATAGCTGAACAAATGCCAATACTTGTTCAAGAGTTGATTGATTTGATGTGGGACCAAAGAACTTTTTTTTATTTTTAAATAAGCTGGAAAGTTAAAGGTTAACATTTCTGTGGTGTTCACAGCCAAACTCCTGTGCTGACATGTATAGTTTGCAACTCCTTGATTACGCCAGGGCTCTGTAGAAAAACAGGTCAACACAGAAGTCGGCTATTAGCTCTCAGGCATTTATGCAAGTGGAAGAAGATAAAGAAAATATGTTTTCCTGCCAATTTATAGTGCCAGAAATTAAAAGCTCAGAATGAAAATAAACCTTCCTTTCTGTGAAATGACTGGGATTTTATGAGGGACTCATAAAGCTGAAGGATAAGCTTGAGCCTGCTCTAAGTATATGCTGTACAAACTTTTAAATATCCCCTCATCTCCCTGTTGATCTGAAGTGTCAGATTTATCTACCTGTTTATTATTACTTTTGCCAGGGTAATCTGTGCAGCCCAAAAGAGGAAAATTTTACAGCATCCAACTTGGGTCTTAGCTCCAAAAAGGCTTCAAGTAACTCCATGAAGCTACCCATATGGTTTTTCTAGACCAGAGCCTTAAACAGTAAACAGAAGATTGCTGGAAAGCAAATGAATGCATGTTTTTCTGAGCTATCTTTCTGAGATGAGCACATACGCAGGGTACTGTCTTAAATTAAGAGGAACATTCCCAAGAATTTACCTGAGCTATGAATTAAGGACCTAAACACCATGAAAAATTCTTAGGCCAGCAGTGCAGAAATGAAAGTACTTCCCTTGGAACAGGGCTTGGTGGCCTTTGTTAGAAATTGTTGGACCAGGAAGCCACTGCATGAAAGATGGGTTGTTCATTTTGCTCTCTGAAATGGAGGGGGACACATAGCTCTTTTGGTAAGTTAATACTCACAAGAAGACAGGTTGCTCGCAAATTCAAGCACTGTGGGGGGCTTCTTGCTTGTGTCAATGATGTCATTCCAAAAAACAGTGTCCATGTTGCACAGTTTGGGGTTGTTGCTGATTTTAACACCTCCATTGAGGATTTCTGTTACAGAAACAAAAAAAATTCTAAGTGACGCAAATCCCTAATTTGCCCCAGAGACATCCCCAAAATGTCTCTGATATAAAGAAAGAGAAATAAGTTACATCTTTCTCCACCTCAGTCACATGATGCTGACAGAAAGGAACAATCTGCAAGGCATCAGCACTCCTGACAGTGTAACTAACACCAGGATCAGACTGATGGGTTCTGAAGAGTCAGTTTTTCTCAGATGCCATGAAGATATCACTATGTATTGTCTTCTGCCTGGTGCCATCTCTATACCCACAGTGCTCAGCAGAGTAGGCACTGCTGGTGTGTATAGCCAGAGACCATATGAGACACACATATTACCAGTTCCCAGAGGGAAATATTGATATGAGTGCACAGGAATCAAATAATAAAAAATAAAAAATGGAAGATTCTTTGTCAGTTTTGGGAACAAAAATGAATCTTGATGAATTTTCTTTGTCTTTAGCAGAAGACTGGCTAGCAGGAAAGAAATAGAAAACTACATCCAGATTCTTGCTTTTAAAGATGGGTTTGACAGCATATGACTTTGAGAGGCAGTCTCCAATGGATCTTGATGCCCATAAGCTGAGAGCTGAAGTTGGCTTTAGAGGTGCCTCTACCTCTTGCCTGTGTCTCACCTGAAAGCCTCTTCATCGGCAGCTGTTGGAGTCCCTGAGTTTTATTCATGTGGTAGTTGGATAAAACTGCTAGGGCGTAAGAGTTGTCATACAGCACATTGCCTCGGATGATCTGGAGGTTTTCGAGGGGAATGACATCCACCATGTTAAGTGCAATGAGCACGTAGCCTGCAACCTCCTGTATTGTCTGAGAAAACAATAAAAGAAACAAGGTGCTTAATCCATAGTACTCTTCAGTAACTGCTTTTCTCCTACTACTCCTCCAATCCACCATCTTTTAATTTTAAGGAATGACAGACCACCTAATCTCATTAAAAGTAAATAAATCTAAGAAGAAACAGGGAAAAACCTTGGTGGTTAAGCATTTATTTATAAATTCATCCTTTCAGCAGCTACCAGGGTGTCATTCCGAAGGTCCAGCATACTCCTGTTCTGTCCCCAAGTAAGGGTAAGTGGGTCTGACATGAAGACACAGGAGAAAGGGGCAAGCATGCATGAAATGGCAACTAAGTGTGATGCTTCCCATAAATACTTGCCTAAACTTCAACAACTGACAGTGCACAGATGCCACTGGATTCAGGATTTTATACTGTCTCTTCTGTGCCCCTTCCCTTGCTTATCAGAGGGGAAGACTAGGCAACCTTCTCCTTTTTAAATAATATATATCTTTACAGGACCAAAAGATAAGTGAGTTACTGTTCCTGCATGTGGGTTAATTTCTGTCTTGCACTGTGGAACGTATGCATTTCTATCCCCTACAAAATTCACCTCAAGTGAAAATCCTTCAGGCTACTACTTAGGATACTTTCCTTTTCTACGAAGACTACCAGCAAATTTTCCAGAGACTCGTTTATATTCCTCTGAACCCTGAGCTCCATGATCAGGGTGTGTCTGAGAAAGAACGGCAATACCATCGAATTTGTAACCCATATGTTGAAACCATAGATTTTTTGAACTTGCTCATTACTTGCTGGTGGAGAACCTGGAGGTCCCCATGTCAGCCATGGCTCCTCCCCATGCCACGGCTGCATTTTAACATCCATCCTGTGTTCATTCCCTCCTCAGCTTGCCTTAATTTGCCCATGAAATTGTGCGCAAAACAAATGTTGAGATGGGAGCAGCCCATGTGTCAATCACAAGGGATTATCTTGAAGATCACTTCAAGAATCCACGTGGGAAGTTATTGCACAGGACTTGCCTGCCTGCTGAGGGTGTGAGCGCTTCAGGCTGGAGAGGCACTCACCACCATGGCAAGGTCGCAGTTTGGAGGGCAGGGAAAAGGCCTCCACACTTCACAATCTGCCACTCACTTTTTCCTTTGTTTTGCCCAACAGCACGACAAAGCCTTTTGCACTCTGAGAAGTAAGGTAACAGGTAAGGATGCAATTCTAATTATAAATAAAAAGAAACCCATCTGCATGGCACCCTACAGAGGTTGGCAAGTGCTTGAAAAACTATTTCTCAAAGTACCTGATTTGTATAGTAGGATTGAGCGCTTCCTGCAGCCTACAGTTACGCTTTGACTGTGAGCTGCGATTCCTCGGACATTAGCTAGCTATGTTTTTGGATGACCACAGAATTTTATCAGCAGCTGATCCCTTGCACACAAAAAATGGCATAGGATTTGTTGTAGCAGAGAAGGCCCCATTGGCCATGAACACTAACCTTCAGGAAAGAGAGGTCACGATTGTGCTCCACGTATGTAATCTCCAGATTGCTGAGTACCACCTCACAATTGTTGTACATCCTCTGCAGGCTGGTGAAATGGTCTTCCACATGTCCCAGTTGGGTCAGCTTGTTATTTGTCCCTTGACAAACTGTGGAGGGAAGGAGAAAGCTCCATGAAGGAAAGAAAGACTAACTACAGGGCAAAGACTTGTTGCTCACTTATCTTTAAAAGCACCACGGTAAGTTAAGCATCAGCTTCATAAGAAACAAGAACATTATCTGTCATGACTCTAATGACAATAGTGTAGGAAGCATGCAGTGTTTCCCAGGGACAGAGATGTACCAGAATTTAGAGCTGCAATAAGCCTCCATCACTTTCTGTTATAGAAAAGCTTCAATATGAGGCTTTTGCACAAAGGTAGTGCTAGGTTTTCTGTATCACAGACTTAACTCAGTTCCTGAGGAGAGGACATTGATACAGTTCCACTGAACACTACTGAAGCTGACATGCTGCCAGGTACCACCAAAGGTGATTTCCCTGAGGACTTATTTTCCATTAATTTCAGGGGCATAGGGTGTCCTTGTAAGCTCAGACCGAGGAAGGTGGGTTTCTTGAAGAACCCCTTAAGCTACAAAATCAGATTTTAAGGTCTAACTGAACCTCCAGGGCTCACACATCTCTTGCCACTCTGACATTTTGGGAGTATGACAGATTCAGGAGATTTTCTAGCATCTTTGGCACTCAAATCTACTTCTGCCTAGTGGGGAAGGAGGAGGTGTCACACAGAGCACCACTGAGGTTCCAAATATTTATAACAGCATGACAGAAAAATTAATTCCATCATGAAATTATATTACTCTGCTTTATAAATCTAGAGGAGCTGAATAAAGTTACCACTATTCTATTCGATTGCAAAGAATGAGGAAAATGTAAAATTGCTCTGAAGAAAAACACTAGACACAACCCTCAAAAGTTCTGTACTCATGCAGTCATTCCCTGGGCTATCCCTGTAGGGGTCAAATGAACACATCTCTCAGTTATGCTAATACAAAGCAAACGAGAACGATATAGAATATAATATGGTAAAAAAACTTCACATCCCCCTCCAGGGGCTCCTTCAGCTTTGCTTTGCTCTTCAGTGGGAGCAAAAAGGGGCTGTCATCTCATTGTTTGTACAATGCAATCCCAGCCTGACTGCACAGCTTTCCATAATGCATCAAAAGAATTGTATTCTTTTAACTTGGAGAAATGAATATATGAAACAATACTTTTGTAGAGCCCTAATTCATAGAATCACCAATCACAAACTGGGGTGCTGCAAAGCAAGTAACACAGACTCTTGACAAAGCTGGAAATACGTTTCAGTTCTAGTAACAAAAGACACCACCCACTGAAGATTTACTGAACAACTGATGCTTTATTAGTAGGAAAACCAATGTAATGACAGTAATACAAACACACTTACCAATCATCAAAACTATTCACTGAACATGTGGTACTTCTCAGTACAATCATCAGCATAAGCAGTTACAGTGATAAGAGACTAAATACTCTGGACCATGTTTTAAGCAAGGCTGTTCACTCACATTCCTCAGTTATTTCTCATACATCTAGACAAACATCATAGTGTTTGGAACCAGAGCGGCAACTGCTGGTAAATGGGAACACTGGGATGGGCTGTGAGTACATCATCTAAGCTGCTTGACCCCTTTTATATATTTTGAATTTCTGAATTTCTTAACATTTGCTTTAAGATTTCCTGTTTCACTTTCTGTTCCAGTTTCAAACTTAACTGTTGCATTGTGTTCATACTTCAAATCTGTATTTGCTGTCTGCCTCAAGTACAAGGACCACAAATTATCAGTCACAGGTAGGTTTTTATTCCACAGAGTGGTCACATTTTGAAAGTTAAAAATACTGTCATGTGGCTAGTCTGCTCTGGGAAATGTGGTGTTGTTGGGGACAGGGATGGAGAGTCTTTGAACTGACTGGAAGAGTCAAGGAGTCATCCCAGATGGCATCGTGAATTTTAAGCGATGTTATCTGGTACAACACATGGAAAAAACAGTAATAACAGATTCTCAGACTGTTCAAACCCTCAGCGTGGATGCTCAGCTGAGGCATCTCATATCTGATGTTCAGAACAGTGTGATTTTTGGAAAGCACTCCAACACAGTGCAGGGAGCAGGTGCAGTTTAGACTGCTCACAGAAATAAAAAGATGTAAGTCATCCTGCTGTGGTCTTCAGAGTCCACAAATGACCTAACGCACTTGTTGCATCTCTGAGGTTACCAGAAAAGATCTGCCCTGATACTCAAGACAGGCACAATGCAAAAGCTGCAGTGTTTACGCTACACCAGAACCAAAGGATGGCTAGGAGGAGCTTTCTTGGGTGACATCCTCCTAGCCACCTGTGCCCTTGATTGACTCTATGTGGCTTGGCACTGGTCAGATCATACAACAAAATAGCCCAGCTTGCTGAAACAACCCCTAAGACAAACTGCACTCATTTGAATGTGCTTCTCTTGGGATCAGACAAGTGTTGGAGCCCTGAACTTGGGTCAGTTGTCTTGAGAAAGAGATTTTATCACTGCTTACTAGGTGAAGGCTGAGGCAGCAGTCAGAGGGCATGGTTACTCTTGCACTCTCCCTCCCCCTTTTTCATGAGACCTCTCGGGAAAGCATGCCAAAGAGTTGATTCAAGCTACAAATAACAGGATGATAAATAAATAATTTGACAGAGGGTATTTTTAGCTCAGGAAAGCTCACTGATTTAGTTCACCATTGTGCTCCATGCATTGGAAACAGCTCAGAAGACAGCAAAGAGGCAGAAGCAAATAGTCAAGGGAAGGAGGTTCCGGTTACTGTGACGCAGATAGAAATACACAGTAACACACACAACAAGTGTTCAGGCAGAGAAGAAGAAAGGAAGGAGTCTCTTGTTTATTGTTGATTTTGTATATATAAGTTTCTGGACAGTGATCAGAGATTGGACAGAAAAGTTCTTACTTCTCTATCTTCACTGGTCACTTGAGAAGTCTATCAGGTGATATCTTTTACAAAGGAATGTAAACATGATTCTTGTTAATCTTACAATTCATGAGAACTGACTCTACTATACTAAAACAAATCAGAAGGCTTATTTTCAGGAACAACAGGTTCCCTGCTTATGAAGCTGTAGAGGGAAACCCAGACATAACAAGCTCTGAAAAGGCTTCAGCATGGTCCCCCAGGACCTACCTTTTCCCCCTGTACTGTGAGCAGAGAGCATTTTGATGGCTCTCTACCAAAGATGTCTTAAGCTACACACAAAACCACTGGTTCCCCATCACATCCTCCATCCACTAAACAGTAGCCGATGAGAAGTTAGTTATGATCTGGAGGGCGGAAGAAAAGAGCTGCTTCTGTTAAGAAATCAACAGTATGTAGCTGTCAGAGTATCAGTCAGAACACCACAGTAGAGCTTTCTCCCTCATGCACAACTTTTTATTTGCACAAAGAAATATAAGGGATCTAAGTACATCCACAAAGTGAACTTCATCACACCAGTATTTACCAAATGAGAACCTGGGTCATAAGCAGTATATGCTGAGCAAATAAAACCTAAATCAAACAAGGTAAATCCCTGAAGCAGTATTACTAAACTCAGGCAAAGGCACAGAATAATTTTCCAACTAGAACATTTGAAAAGAAAAAAAAAAAATGGCCTGCTTCTATCTGATGAATAACATCATTCCTGCAATTTCTTTGCTTATGGAAACTGTTCTAAAAAGATACATGCTATAATTATCTGTATATAATATGACAGTGTGAATGCCACTCTGGCCAGAGGCTAAAGCACAGACAATGAGGTTCCTCCTTTCTCTGCAGAGCTTTAAGTGCGATGTGCATGCTTGAGTGGATGGAACTTATTATGATTAAACCTCAACAGAACTCAACTTATTTGCCCTCTAAAGGACAGATTGCAATGCCACATACAACAATTATTAATGTAATTTTGTTTCAGTGTGTAGCAAAGCCAGCACTATCCAGGATTAGGAGTCAGTGGTGGACATGGATACTTGCATGGTACTGCTGGGGGCTATGGTAGCATGTACCATATAATACATGTTCTATGTGGACACTTACACATTTTAGCTAAAAAAGAGTAAAAAATTCAGGGTGAAAACATCCCTGATGAGTAGAAGAGACAGGATCTAGAACTGAACTTCAGGGCATGGGCTGATCCCTGAAAAGATGAAAACTTTACTTTAATCTTTGATGTTAATATAATAAAACCACAGCCAGTCTGGAAAGCTATGACACAGAGGACATGTCCCAAGAGGCTGCTGTCTGTGGCAGTGCTGAGAGCAGGACTGCATGCTGGGAGTGCAGGCTTCTCCAACCCCAGCCAGGGTGATCTCCTGGACCCTTAGTGCCCCAGCCACCACTCCTGTCACATGAGGGCAACCCAGAATTCTGTGGGGCAGCATCATGGGATTACCACCATGAAGAATTTAAATTCTATGTGATGAAGTTTTTAGCCCATATGTCACAATTCCTAAATGCCAACGTGATGTTGATCTTGAATCAGCTGCAGCATTACCTCAACAGACAGCCTAAAAAAATTTAGATATTGCTGAAACAACGCAAATGTCAGGTGTTGTATAAGACAGCAGCAATCAAAGAACTCAGGAAACTACACTGGTAAATGCAAACTTGTTGAATTGAGTGCTTATGAAAAGTAAAGGGTGGCTGTCCTGGCTACTAAAATTTTCTGTGTATCCACAGATATGCTTGTTCTCCCCCTTCTCTGCCTCAAACTTGGACTTATAGGAGTATTTCTAGGTGATGCAAACTGGTTCACCCTCTGCAACCCTTTAATCCTCTCGACCATATCTTCTTGTGCAGCCTGAAGTAGTAGTGTGAAACCAAAGCACTTCCTAAATGGCATTTTCCCCAAGTGATGGTAGGGACACAGAGGGCATCCATACAGCTGTAATGCTAAGCAACAATATTTTCACAAATCCAAACAAGCGCAGATTAAACAAAGTGGTCCCTACAGCAAGTGCACTGATACAAGTAAAATCTGTTTTCATCTTTCCCCAGAGAATCTCTGATTGTTGAAGTCCCAAGCCTGTCACACATATTTGCCTCAGACTTGAGAAAAACCCCAGAGAATGCTTTGAAACCAAATTATCACTGATCCTCAAATCATCCTCTGTTTCTATCCATGCTTAGCCTGTGTTAGTCCCCTGCAGCTCTGAGAAACACATCAAAATAATAACTCAAAGGCAATTTCAGAGATACGCAAGTCCATTTCCATGCTTCATATGACACTTACAACTATATATGCCCTGGTATGATTAATTTTTATACTTTTGCATGTTTTCTAGCCTTGTAGATAAGGGATATTTGTTTAATATGACAGTGCATTTGTAAATGTTCCTCTCTCTTTCGTTGGCAGTAATTTCACTTTTGATTGTTTTTAGGTACTTCATGGAAGAGCAGTACATTTTGTTGGGATACAAAGCTGCCACTGAATGCCCAGGGAGACAATGCTACTGGATGTCCTACCATCAGTGCTGCCCATACCCACTACACCTTTATCAAATCATGGGGGGAAAAAAACCTTTCAAGCGAACTAGAATAACTTCATAGGAAATATTGTTCCATTTGGGTCTGTATGAGCAATCACAGCATCTCAACCCTTGCCCCTTGTATTCCCTTGGTCACTCCAGCACAACACAGAGGGCATCTGGCCATGCCCGGCACCTCCATTATCTTCCCTGGGGGAAAAACTGTCTCCCCTTTATGAGGCCTTCATCAAATGGGCCTTCAGAAATTAAATGAAGATGCTTGTCATTCAAGCAAAAATAGACACATCAGCTCTAAGGGCAGGTCCTCTATATGAGGTATTTTTTGAACCTGCTTCAAAGTATACCCTTACAGCTATCAAATGTATCCACATAACCTGCAGTGGAAACCAACAAAGTGCAGCTTACTAGTTGTCAAATGGTCAAAATAATGATATTTAAGTTTATAATGAAGTACTACAACAGACAGGACATTTGTCATCATTACTAACCTATTAAAAAAAGAAAGAACCATGCAATGCTTTCCCTAAAGAAAACAGGGTATGAAATATCAGAGATGATATCAGAGGATTAAGAAAGTGACATACTTATATGTAATCAGTCACTTAAATTGAAATATTTCTTATATTCACAAGTTTTTCAGCTCTAGAGAAAGAAGGGATGGAGAAATGTCAGTATTCCTGAGTGTGTTTAACACACTGAGTTAAGAATTTTAAGAGCGAGGAAAGTTCACTTGACACAAAAGGAAAATCAAATCTGCTGCAATGTGCCATGGGAAGTTATGAAAAGGAAAGCTAGGAAAGAAGTGAGCAGTACAAACAGTGCTCATATGCTGGCATGTGTTTTCCCTTGAGAACAGTGTTTGCAAACTCTTAAAATGCCTAAGAAGTCCAGTTTCTGCTTAATGACAGCAACATCTGGGCACTGGAAATTCTTCTCCAGAAGATAATGATTTTTACACATATCCAAATACTTTAATTTAAAACACTGTGAAAAACAAGCTCATGCGGCTTTAGTAAGTTCTTGCTCAAACAGTGTGTGTTACAGTAATACAGTTCCTGAGATTAATTCCAACTTTTAGACACACTGGGACCAAAACATTGATAGAGCTCTTAAAAATACTTGGATGGAAACTGTAATTGCAAAAATTACCAAAACTAACACCCTAGTGGAGAAAAAGATTATGCCTTGAGGGAAAGCTTTCACAGATGGCTTCTTACTTCTATTTACTTGACAAAACCAACTTTTCCAGACAAATGTAATTTTAGGTTTCCCTTCCTAGCTCCAATTAGGAGACCTGCCTTTCAATGTCAAAAGTCCCATCCTAAATTGCAAAGGATGGCGGCATCATGACAGATGGTCTGATTGTTGATGAGTGCCTTTGCCTGAAAGAACAAATAATCACATACAAATCAACTTGCTCCTGGATGAAGACCTCAAGTCACAGTGTTTCTGACAACAAGGGATTCAACCTTATTAATTCCCCAGGGTGCTTTTTTTTCCTCCCCATTATCATTTACTAATATTTCTATTTTCCTTCTTTGTTGCCATTATCTAATTCTGCATGTATGTTTATTAATCCTCCAGAGATTAAGGCCAGACCAGGATGTGCTGAAATCAGTCTTTCCACTGTCTTCAATGTGAACTGGATGGGGGATTAAATTCTCCTCTTACTGATGCTGGTATAAATTTGGAGCAAGTACATGGACAGGATGGACCAGCCCAGATTAAAGCTTTGCCCTCTGAATAGGGCTAAGTCTTATCTTAGGATAAAACTGTGGTTGATACAGTTTTCTGTAAATACCAGCAGAATTTCAAAGAAACAGGAATCTTCACCTTGCGGGTTTCTACAGTTTTGGGAAAAGTTATTTCCAAAGGTGAATAATAGATGAGAATTTTGAGAGAGTATTTCCACTGAGGTACTGAAGGATAACCTGAGTTTAGCTCAGTCTTCTTCACATGGTTTTGTCAGTGATCTCTAAGAAGACTTCACATCACTGCTTCGGATTCCTGCAGATGACACAAGAATCACTGGAGGTCTAAAGAACAAAGAGGGACAGATGACCTGTGTTGCCCCTGAAAATAGGCCTTCTGAGTGTTTACCTATTTGCAGTCAGATTCCCATGAATTGTAAGCTAAACAAGGACTGTTGTTTTCATTCCTCTGCGAGAGATGTCACATGAGGGACTTCTCGTTTGACCAACGGGGTTGGAGAGGTGGTAACCTCAGTGTCCAAGCCCTGGTCATTGTCCTGGAAATTATAAAAGCTGAGGTTTTAATAAATGTTTCTTCTCCTTTTCTGCTCTGACACTTGCGGTGTGTGTGCGTGTGTGCGCGCTGTGTGTTCCCTGTCCCACAGCGACATCTGGTGACTCTCAGTGGAAAAACAGTTGGTAAGTTTGAGGTAAGACCCCCTCCCCAGATAATGTATTGGTCCCGAATCTTTCGATGGACTTGTTGGAGAGGAGGCATGTTGCCGTTTCTGAGGCCGAGTTTCGGCATTTGTATTCTTATGGGAAGGAAAGAGGAATCTTTCCTAGCTCTGAAATGGCATTTTCAATGCAAAAGTGGAGCTGCTTTGGTGATTTTTTACTTCAGGCTTTGTCTGCAGGCTATGATGCAGATGTGATGGGTTTCTTGGTTTCCTGGAAGAGATGTGCCATGGTGCTAACGAACTATGGATCTTTTCGAGGCAGTTCTGCAGAGGACTCCCCTCGCATGGACAGGGAATCCGAGGTGAATTCCGGTTCAGAGCGTGATGCGGGGATTTCTCCCTCCCCCCATGCCGCCGCGCTGAGAGGGTATTCTGTGCCTGATCATGAGTTCGCCTCTTCGGGGGTCGACGGGACCCCCAGGGAGGTGACCCTGGCCGACAAGCAGGTGGGCGGGGACCAGCGGGCTCCCGAGAGCTCCGCAGAGTTGGCGGTCGCGAGTCCGCCCCACCCCGCGCCCAGGAGGCGGAAGAGCATGAGGGAGCAAACCTCCCTTTGTGCCTTCCCGGTGCTGGGGGAAGGGGGTGAGAAAGTGCTGAAGATTTGTCCCGCGTCTTTGCTGGAGCCGAGTTCAGTGTCAACTCAGTGTCCCTATTGCGACATTGCCATGGAGCACCCTCTTGGGGCGCCGGAGCTCGGGCCGTGCAGCGCAGACGCGACTGCGAAGCCCCAACGCCAAATGGCGGGGGTTGGCTTCTTGCCAGCAGCTGCGCATGCGCAGCGGCCTATGCCCGTTGAGGGTGTCTCTCTCACCCCGGGGCTCCGCTGGCGGCGGCTTCTTCCCCCCCCCTGCATCGGCTGTGCCGGGCGTGATGCTTGCGGCGCGGAGACTGAGCTGATTTCCAGTGGGCCTGCGCTGCGGCACGGTTCCGCCACGGGTTCTTCCCTCCCGCGCTGCCTGCGCAGGTCCTCTCACACCCGGCCGAGTTTTTAGCGGTGGCGGGGGGAGGTGCGGTGGCTTTGAAAGTCACACCCCTCGCTGTGATGGTCCCACCGGGTGGGGCTGGAGCCACTGTGCGTGCTGCAGGGGCTGGATCGGGTTCTAGAGGGCCCGTGTCGCGTCCCAGTACCCCCACGGTTCCTTTCAGCCCGCGTGGCCCCGTGGCCCCCTGCGAGTTCCTCGCCCCTCGCGCCGCCTCCACTGGGGCCCCCGCCGCATGCCGACTTCGTTGCATCCCGTTCTCCCCCGGCGCTGGGGGGGCGGGGCACCGAGTTGGCGCCGCTGCGTCCCGCTTCTGATTAGTGTGCCGTAAGATCACGAGGCGCAATTTGTGCATTCAGTGAAGATGCTGAATGCTTTGGGACTATCAGTCCTAAAAACCAAGTGGTGCAATGCCCAGAAATTGGTGAGTGTCATCACTTGGTTGCATCATATTTTGGATGGCACAACTGTCTCCTTTGTTTGAATAGTTGAAGGGAGACTCTGAATTAAAGTCGCCTCAAACACTGACCCCCGAGGCACGTCAGGTGCTGGAGGGGCTCTGCGAGCTGTTTCTGCTTGCCAAAATTTGTCGGATTGTTCCCTCCATTGGTGTCACTGTTGTCATTAGCACTCTAGATTTGTATCCCACAGGTATCATTCGCCAATGGAGTGACAATCCCATCCCTTGCATGTCCTAGAATGGTTTTTTTCTGCCCCATCAGGGCAACTGCATTGTTTGAGCTGAAAACTCAAAAAAAGAAATTCAGGAGTTTTTGCAAGGATGCTCCATCTTTACTAATGGTTTGGGAAAGCCATTGTTACTTGAAGGGATGGATCTGAGTAGCAGGTTTTGGGAAATCATGAGGATGGATCAGACCAATTGATGGAATTATGGGCTATTGTCATGACATTTTGAGAATTTTCCCAGGAATTTTCAATTCAGATTCTGCCTGTGTGGCCGACATGGCAGCTTTGTTTCCTCTGCTGCAGACCCTGTGGTGTGCCATTCAGGCCCGGGTTCATCCATTTTACATTCTGCACGTGAGGAGTCATGTGAATTTGCCAGGGTTCATAGCAGAAGGATGTGAGGGCTGACAAGTTGGCTAACCCAGCGTGGGTTGCACCTCAGCCTGATGCACTTGCACAGGCCAAGGGTTTTCCATCAGAAAGCACATACCTTGCAGGAGCAGTTTCAGGCTGTGACATTTTCGAGTCTTGTGAGGACTGTCATGTGTTTGCTGCACCTTTGCTGACAGGGGTGAAGCCCTGAGGCCTTAGGGCCTTGGAGCTTTGGCAGACTGATGTCACCCAAGTTGCTGAGTTTGGCCGGCTCAGTATGTGCATGTCGCTGCTGACACTTTCTCCTCTGCAATGTGGGCTTCTGCTCACACTGGAGAAAAGACCCGTGATGTCATTGCACACTGGAGACAGGCCTTTGCCGTTCTAGGAATGCCTTCTGCTGTGAAGACCGACAATGGTCCTGATTACACCTCTCAGAAGGTGCGGCAGTTCCCGCAGTTGTGGGGGGTGTGTCACACAAGTCATTCCCTGACTGGTCAAGCTGTTGTAGAATGTGCTCATGGCATACCAAAGTGTGTTCTACACAAAACAAAAACGGGGAATGCAGGATGAAACCCTGCAGAGTTGGTTGGCAAAAGCTTTGTATACCATCAATCACCTTGCAGTGTTGCAGAATTCCAACAACCTGGTTGCAAAGGCAAAACCTGGCTGATGGGCAAGTTGGAAACCATGACCAAACTGAAAATCATCAAGTGAATCGGATGATGGTTCTGGTGCAGATGATGTGAGTGATCACTCCAAATTTTCCCTCCACAAGCAGACACTGGACATTGTTCATTTTGCTTTTTCTTTTTGTAATGGAGAAAGGGTGAGATATTGCCCCTGAAAATAAGCCTTCTGAGTGTCCTGGAGGTCTAAAGAACAAAGAGGGACAGATGACCTGTGTTGCCCCTGAAAATAGGCCTTCTGAGTGTTTACCTATTTGCAGTCAGATTCCCATGAATTGTAAGCTAAACAAGGACTGTTGTTTTCATTCCTCTGCGAGAGATGTCACATGAGGGACTTCTCGTTTGACCAACGGGGTTGGAGAGGTGGTAACCTCAGTGTCCAAGCCCTGGTCATTGTCCTGGAAATTATAAAAGCTGAGGTTTTAATAAATGTTTCTTCTCCTTTTGTGCTCTGACACCTGTGGTGTGTGTGTTCCCTCTGTGTCCCAAAGCAACAGACCTGCACAGGCTGGTTTGTACACTTTAGTAAAATAACCTCCCTGACCAACATTACATGAAGTATAGCCAAAGGCAAGGTGTCACATTAAAGACTCCAGAATACATAATTGACAGAAAATAGGGTCCTGGGATGAAATGGCCTGGAAAAAGACTTGGGAGTAATATGAGGTGATCAGAGAGACAAACCAGGATCCACTGGGTCTATCCGTGGCAAAATGCTGAAGGAAGGGAGGCAGGCACTGGCATTAATCCCTGGTGGTGCCCCAGCATGCCCTGAGGGTGGTGGCCTCTGCACTGGAGGGCTCTCCTCTCCCTGCAAAGCAGGTGCCACCTGGGGCATCTTCCACTGCCAGTGGTACCAGGATGCTCCCCCTCAGGCTTCAGCCCTTCTCCATGCTACATTTCAGTCCATGTCCCTGACACATGACCAGTGACTAGTGCACTAGGATTTTGCCTTGACTTTTGCAGGCACTTTATTGAGAATGATGGCTGGAAAGTCAAGCTTCCCAAGATGTCCTCCCCAGCAGCAGGGGTGCTGCTGTTGAGTTGTTCTTCCCACTCACACCCTCTGGAAAGGATGCTACAATGGTAACTGAGACCTTGCATGGGGCTTTCTCTTTTGAGCTACTGCTGAAGGTTAAAAGGCCAGGTCTATTGCAAGTGCAATCACCAGTGAACTTAAATAACGAGTTGCTTCTACAATCTGTTAGTGAGGAAAAACCAAGAACTTCATACTTTTCAGCCACTATGCAAACATCCGCACACATATATACACCAAGATAATGAACAGTTTATAAATGTTAGACACAACACTTAACAAATTTTGTGCAGAAAACCACAGAGGCAGCTTTCCCCCCCCCCCCTTTTTTTTTTTTTTAAGCATATTTATAGAAACTCAAGCATACTGACTGTACTATGTGAAGTCATCATGGACTCTGAGATCCCCCCATGAAGTTTTTCCATGTGAGCCCACAGGAGCAGGGTGATGAGTCTTGCTCTACAAGTATATCAGTATCACGATGAGCAAAGTGATGAGTTCATGCCCTAGCTTGTCTTTTTTAGACTCACTGTTCCATACATACAACAGAGCAACTGAAGCTGCAGTTTCAGTTCAAATGGGTGCAAACAGAATACAAATGGGGTTCTTCAACACAAAATTCCAACTGCAGCTTAGACATCCAAGGAGATGTACAGCACAGGGAAAACCCCACTGAGTGCTATGGAAAGGAATGAGACTTTGGGAACCACTGAGGAGGACATTAAAGAGTGGGGGAAAGGCAGAGTTTGCGGTATACAGGTTATGCTGGATGGAAGTCCTGCCATCCCACTTATTCTGGGTCCTCCAAGAGAAAGCATTGCCCATGCCTGTGTTTTAGAACAGTGATCTTCATGCTGTGTGAAATCTACATACTGACCAAAGTAAGTTGGTCTTGCACTGTACTGTGTGTACCCAAATAAGACCATGCAAGGGGCAACAGACTGGTGTCCCAGCAGCTCTGTGCACTCCAGTGGCTTGTTTGCCCCAAGGATGGGTCTATCAGGTAGCACAGGCCCTGGCTAAAAGTCCATGGCTGCAGTCCTCCCACCCTCCAGCTTCAT
This sequence comes from Sitta carolinensis, assembly GCA_032173965.1. Taxonomy (NCBI): domain Eukaryota; kingdom Metazoa; phylum Chordata; class Aves; order Passeriformes; family Sittidae; genus Sitta; species Sitta carolinensis. The sequence goes on along the minus strand of CM063284.1, from coordinate 52,227,516 downwards.
ACACCAGCTTAGCTACTATATGGATCAAAAAACCCTGTGTGCATTCACTGGGCAGAGCCCTGGAATGTGAGAAGGACTGTCACATAGCTCCATTCATGTGAAGTTCAGGCCCTGGGAAATGGCTCATAGAAATGAAATGTTTCTCCTGGCATCCATGGTGAAGTTTGTATTACTGTGTTGGTGCAAGTGGTGTAGAAAGTCTGCATGGAGCACAGCAGCAAGTGGCCAAGAGACCTCCAACAATGGGCGTGGCTCACCAAGCCTTGAATCTGGTGACATGTCTGGCAGGGCTGTGGCACCTCAAGATCTACACCAAGATATTTGGGAAAACAAGCAGATGACAACAGATAAATAAGTCTGTGTTCCATGGTCTAAAAAACCCTACATTCTTCATTGTTGTTTGTTCTGGCAACATCTATGAAGCAGCAAGATTTTATAGCACAATAAAAAGAAACTGAAGATGTGTGGCCATGAAAATATGGGATCAGTTGCTAGTTACATCAGCACTGAATTGTTTAAAATTGTTTCAAAATGAGTTAGCTTGAGAAATGAGAGTTAAAGGCATTAAACTATGCTGTGAACATTTTAGCATGTGGGATTTCCTGAAACATTGCAATTGCATATTTCAATTTGTGTCTTCCAGTGAAAAAAGTCATATGTTTTTCTTTATTTATATTAAATCAAGTCTTATGTTGAAGTAAGCTGTGGTTCTCATGCACATATTTTGGAATCCCCTGAGGCATAAATTCTATCTGAGCACTCACTGGCTCAAAAAGGGCAAGAGAAACCACTTACAGCTGATTCCAAGTAAAACACTAAAAGCTTGCTATTACAAATACAACACATTCTTATTTTTTTTCACCAATAAATCTATGATTGCACATACACACATACACACACACATATACGTATATATATACACATGTAGCTCTCCCAGGTAAGCAGACGGATATCTCAAGAGATGCAATGTATGTGGAGTACAGCTGAAACACATTAGCAATCACACTGCCTTGAACTACACTTGCCCACCTCCATGATAACCCAAACTACTCCTGTGTGTGGTTCTGCCCTCTGAGGACATGGGAGGTGCTGCCAGCACCCATGGTGAATGCTGCACCAAGCCTCTGGGCCTGCCAGCTGCATCAGTCCTGATGCTTCCTCCCAAGCTGGTCTACAATAAGTTCCAGACTCCTATGGAGTCAAACTGGAAAGCCACAGTAAGATCTATGCCTCAAAGTTTCTTACAGGACATCTTATCCCTTAAGAATGAGGTCACCTTCTCAAGCAAGACTAAAACAAGACAAAAACTGTAGAGAGGACTAAGATAAACAGTATTTACTGCTTCAAACAAAAGGTACTGTTAAGTTACTTCTATAGCAAATGTCAACTGCCTACAAAGAACAAATGAGAGCTGATAAAAAGCTTTAAAAGTTTGTTTTCAACAACTGTGCATTCATGGGAATAAATGCTAACACTTACTCTTGGGCTTCCAGACAAAATTTGGCTATTTGTGCATGTTGACAAACTAGCAAGTTAATACATGCTGCTGGGTTTGAAGAGCCTCTGGTAATATTTAAGTTTAAAAGGCATAGCAGAAGAGCATTATTAGATGTAAATGAGGATCATCTTCTGATCTTCATTTAAACCTTGACTAAAACTTAGTGGCAAGACTGCTATTGAAATGAGTGGGAACTGAATCAAGCACTTATTTCACTTAATTTAACTGTGTGAAATTTAATAAATGATGTAAATAGACTTTCTACCACCCTCTATTCTGGAAGGAAGAGAACTACTTTTCTTTGAAAAGCACAGCTGAAAAGCCACAAAATGATTTAACAGCACCTGGGTAAGTTTTGAAGATGAAGAACAATTTATCTTCAAAAGTTTGGGAAGAAAAAAACATTAAATTTAGTCGTCGTTACTGTAAATGTTGCATGTTATAGCAAGTGGACTGCTTTCAGAGCGGGTCTTATTTAACAATAGGGAATTCTCAGTCACATTTAATGCCAGAGTTCAGTTCTGTGAAGACACGTAAACAAGTTTGAACACGAACACTATAAAAGGTATTTCAAATGCATGATTACAGTACGTTTCATGCTGTTCAAACTCTGAAGAGGTTCCCTCTACATCTAATGATTTACGCGGTTCCTTCCTCATGTCCTTTCACCCTTTTCAGTAAAGCAAATGCTCCATGGCTTAGTACAGAGCCCAGAAAATCCACAATCTGAACTCCAGAAATATAATGTGATACTGGATGAAGCTCTGCTAGCACTCTTAGACTTCTATGATCATAATGACCATTCATGCAGGTCACAGAGAAAAAACTTCTGAGGTTTGATTGTGATTTTTTAAAAATTTTTTATTGTCTTTGAAAATATTAATAAAACAAATAATGAAAAGGGGTAAATGAAACTTCTTCCCCTGAAAAGAACACAACCTCATATTTATCAAAAGGCTGTTCCTTGTATTGACCTCTGTGTCTTTTTTAGGTCAAATTATTATTTCATATAGAATTAGTGGTGGTTTAGTTATGAACAGTTTAAAATCATAATAAAGATGACTGCAGATGCTAAATTTGATTCTGCAACTCCTTTTCCCCTAATGTTTGAGGGATGGTCTTCCTCAAGGACCTTTTCCAAGCAACAAGGCAGGAAAAACAATGCACAGCTTTATCAAACACGTCACATACATGCAAACATGAAAATCCAGAAGATGACATGCAGATGAGGATTGAAAGAAAATCCGCCCTTACATAAATGACGCAAACCTGCTTTAACATATTCCGCCCCCTGCAAAAAAAATTGCCAGAGAGAAACTGCCCCATCAGTTCAGTGAACATGGGGAATAAACGTCCCCTTGTACACAGAAGGCTGGTAAATCAGCTACAACCTAAGCTCCTGCATGGAATCTAAAAATGTTATCAACAGCAGACGGTTGGACTGTGCTTATCTTTGCCAAAAGTGTCTTGAGGGGGGGAAAAAATGCTAGAAACTTTTTACTAGTGCAGTGAAATGCATGAAAAGACATGAAAGCCAAAGAAGCCTGACTGTAGAACTGATATCACTTGCTCCTCTTCCCATCTGCTCCTCTGCTCCTGCAGTGTTTCTTCTGCAAAAGATTGCACTCAGGTGTTTGGATGAATGGAGGAATTTTTGTCATCCACTGGGTTTGGGGTGTTTTATTATTTTTTTTTTTTTTTTCCCACTCTGACTAGAAATAATTAGCTTTTACCTTTTACAACATTACACTTTGGAAACTTGCTGCTCTACACAGGTCTCTGGCTTTTTCTGTTTCCTAGAAGAAAACGAAGGGAGATAGAGCTGGGAACATCCCAGTGCAAGCTTCAGCACCAGCATCACTGCTGTGGGGCATCTCAGCAGTGTTGCAGGAGGATTGGCCTTGCTCATCTGCCAAGTGCATACATGGTGAACATGTTTGTTACTCCAGTGTGGCTAGGATGCCTTACACCTTCCAAAATACAACTGCACCTGCCTATGAAACCCACTTCCTTGACTTCAGCTTTTTGTGGGAAGAAGTTTCTTGAACAGCAAGACAATTTAAATCACATTCTAATATATTTCTGGTACACTGCTTGGAGATGCCACATTTTTCTCTAGCCCTTTTCTTTGGTGGAAATTCAATGAGAGCAAGGACTGGTGGAGTAGCAACCTCAGAAGATATTAGAGGCAAGCAATGTTAAGATTTGAGATCCATCACTCCAAGAATTTGAATGCTTGAATCTCCCAAGGACTTCTATGGAGTATTAAAACTATGAGGGGAAAAAAAATTATGTGAGGCAGGCATTTATGTACCTCAGCTGAAAAAATAAAATCACACTTTTTGTTTTCCAGAAAATGACATTAACTTCGGAAAGATCTGGCCTTGTCCACTGCATCCCAGAAAGTTTCCAAAATTGCAAAACGGTCACCCTCTGAGCAAATGGACACATCACACAGTCAACTCTCCCACTCCACTGTGAAGCTGCTCCCTGCCTTGTGAAGTATCTTCCGATAAGCCTTACTGAAACCAGAGTGACCTTATCTGGGAAAAATGACACCTACAAAGTTTTAAAGCCAAAGGTCTGTTTGGCATCCTTTGATGCATTTGCCAGTCTATAACTATCTATAACTTCATGGAGGAGCTGCAGCAGCTCTTGTGAGCCCAGTAAACTGCCTTGCTGCAAGTGATGAAATGCTACTAGCTCCAGAAAACAGTAGCTTTGGATGTTAGCAGCTTCATGTTTTAGCAGCTCTGTGTTGCCTTCATCCCCGCCTCCAAAAATGTAGAAAACAAATATTCATAATGAATAAATAAAATTATTTCTTCTGTGGGCTAGGAAATTAACTTTTCAGTGTTGAATGCAAGACTGTGTAGTACTACACTGGACTGTATGGCCAGTCTTGGAAAAATAAAGCAGAACAATCCTGTTCTCAATACTAGAATTAAAGGTCTGCATTAAAAAACTTCAAAACACTTAGACAGATTTTCCAAAGTAGGAATAGGAGTTTGGCAAGTAAATCATACAGCATGCCAGTGGGAGGTGGCCATCAGCACTGGCTATTGAAAATCCTCTCTTTAAGATGGATCAGCACTGCTCAAACAAAGACGGAAGTTTTGCCACGAAGAAGTAAAGTTTTTAAGACCTCCTATGCCTCCATGAAGGAACACTCTGAAGGAACAAGAGCCCCCATTTTGCCCCAAATGAAACATCACTGTGTTGATATCTGTGTTGCATGAGTGCATTGACTTCACTTAGCTGCAATGGGCTGTAGTATCTTGGAGCAGTATTGTCATTTTTAAGCAGAATGCAAAACAGCATAAAAGTAATAGTGGTAAAAGAAAAATATAAGAAAGATGGCTTAGAAGGGCTTAGAAGAGACAGAAAACAGCTGCTGGTAGACACATTACAGCTGCATTCAGCTTACAAGCTCCCCAAAGGTTCTGGGACAGGAGTTAAGCAACCCCTTGGGAAAATCGAGCTTCTGATCTGGCTATATATATATACAGCTACAGGATGTCTCTGCTGTCACCAGGTTTCCTTGAACGAGACAGTGTCTGATAGAAGGGGTTTGTGTTTTTTAGCTCTTGGATCTCATAAATGAAATTACTGAGTTCTTCCAGAGCGTTGCCAAAATAAGTTTCCATAAAAGTCTCAAAACTGTCTATGGAAAGTTTCTGCTATGCTTTACTGAACTCTCCCAATAAATGGCAATGCAGTTTATACTTGTGGGAAAAAGCTCTTTCAGTGTGCATCTATTCCAGATAATGTGCTACTAACACAACTAAGGAAAGAAAATGTGAGTCTCAGAGTAACTCAGATGTGATGGTTTAGGGTGTTGCTTTTCCCTCCACATGTTGGAGCCCATTGTTCCAAGGAGGACTCCCACAATCCTTGCAACTGCATCTCACAGGATGTGACTGATGTGCTCTGCCAGATGCTGGGACACAGCAAAATCCTGGCATTTTGAAACCGCCTGATTAAGGTTTTGTGAGGAATTAATTTACCCAAAAATGTGGGGATGCTCATAAACACCAAACATATTCTTACCTGTTCCTAATAATGTATGTCTTGAAGCATGCAAAACTGTCTGTCCTTCTTTTTCCATTTAAGTGCATTTATTTAAAAATTTGGCTTTCCATCAGGAAGGGAAAATAATTTTTACACTTCTGGAATACAAAACTTATTAAGTGGAAAATCTTCACTGGCCTAGATCAGTGATGATGTAAAGACGAAGCTGCTGAAGCTCTGATGGTGATACTGCTGCTTTTGAAAATTCTGCCTTAAAGCCTTATCCCATTCTTTTTGGTTTTAAGCAGTTTTTTAGATTCAACTTGACCATAAGTAATCAAACCCTATACCACAGAACTGGAAGGCTGTCTCTTGTTGGAAAGCATTTCACTGTGGCCATTATGTGAAAACTGATTGAGAGGCAAGAGGAAATAGGGTTTCAGAAGCAGTGACTAAATGTGCACATCTCTCAGACAGAGCACTGGAAACTTATTTTTTGCCTGCTTTTAGTAAAGAGATGCTATTAGATCTCTGTGGTTATTACTGCAAAAGTGGATTATCTCATTCATTCTAAGGCATCATTTAATGTGCTTCCTCAACCAGAGATTTTCAATTTGTGCTCAACACCATCCTGGGAGACCCTGGACTATTTTCATGCTCATGAAAGGTAAATAATGCAAAGCAGGCTTACACTTGCCAGAGAGATCTGTACCCCACCTCCCTTCGAACAACTGTAGGTGCTTGCATATTGAGCAATGCTGGAAACCACTGGTATGCATATACTTGAACTCCCTTAAAGCATTTCCTACCACTGCCTTACGCCCTGTACCCCCCAGCACTGTATATTCATGCATACATGTATGTAACATATATAACACACACACATATAAATATTACCCAGCCTCTTGACATTGTAAGTCTACCTGAAGTACTTAAAGGTGAGACAGAACAGAGAGAGAGGGGTGGTAGAGCATTGCACACTGATTTCCAATCTCTCTCTGAGCATGAATAGTGCCTACAACTGTCTCCTATAAAGTCTTGTGTGCTAATGCACAGACCCCTTTAACAAGAAAACACTCCCAATCATGCAAATGCTTACAGGAGTCTCCCTATGAAGCCACTGTCATTTCTTCCTCACTTAATTTCAAGAAATATATGTAATTAGCTTATTAAACAGAGCAAATAAGCTTTACCTCTTACTGTGTAATGAATATCCCGATGCTGAAGGCACACTGATCTAGGAAGTTCTTTTGAGAGCTTCAGAAGAACAGAGACTCAGTACATTTTATAGATATGTACTATACTAACACATAGTTGACTGGGAGTGAAAAACAATCCTGTCTCAATTTCCACAGGAGTTTATCATCACATAACCCAGACACTGTAACTATTTCCTTGCTATGATGTGAAAAGTTTCTTTCCCTGTTCACCAACTGGCTGGAAGAAAAGGGTGGGGGTGGGGGAATTACGTGAGGATGTGGAACGCTATGTTCCACAATGACAACTGGCCAAGTTAGTGAATTAATTATTTCTCAGTACCATCATGTAACAGTGTGTCCCTAAATGAAAGTAGTCAGCATATTTATCAGTGACTTAAAAATGTACTTTATCCTCAGTGGCACAATATCATGACTGAAAACAAAGTCTTGAATTATTCAGCCAGAGGTTTTTCATCCTGGGTTTTTGTTTGGCTATCTGGGCATTTTTTGTTTTGTTGTTGGCATTTTTTTGTTTGTTTGTTTTGTTTTTTCTGGTTTTTTTTTTTCGTTTTTTTGGGTTTTTTTTTTTGTTTGTTTGTTTGTTTGTTTGGGTTTTTTTTTTTTGAAAGCACAGTATTTTTGATAGTTCTGAGATATGAGAAAAGATATTTACTACTGAACACATGCTACAAATATATGAAAGAGCAATAAAGACAATTTAATAGCCTGGGAATCTCTTGCTCAAGAGGGCTAAGAGGTTAAAAATTATGGTTTTGACATAAAACATATGCTTTCTGAGTGCCTTCTAATTGCAGGAAATTATTTGATTTTGCAATCTTACAAATATTCCTGAAAACTCTGAGGTATTTCTGAAAGTGTTTCACTCATGTGGGATTTAAAAAATGGACACTTCTTCTAACCACCTTACCTTAGCACCAAGTGCTTTCATGAATGTGTACTTTAGGAGGTCATAGACATCTCTTGAGGTATTTTCCCTCCTGGAAGGGGACTATAATAATTACATTATATGCAGAGCACTGCCAACGGGGGGAGGGATCAGCATCACTACACCAGCCGCCGTACAAACAAGCACTACAGCCTGCTGTGCTGCACCTACACACAAACCCTACCATTTCCCTGCCAGATGGGCTCGAACCCTGCCTCTCCAAGGGCAGAAAACTCATGTTACACCATTCCTAACAACTGGGTGCTGCTGAGTCACTCTTGCCCAGGAAGGGGAAGTGTCCGACACAACTGCTTTCGAAGGACTCACTAGTGTGAGCTATTGCTAGACCCTCTGCAGTCAGCAGGCACAGATAAGCAAACCAACAGAACTATTCCTCCTTGCTGCATAGGATACCATGTCCCTTTTTTTGCAGGCAGCTTAAGATTTCAATACAGACACAGCTTAAATCAAATTTCTCTACAAACATCTGGGTCGTAACAAGACCTAACTTGCCTGTGATTTATTAATTTACAAACAACTAGGAGAATATTAGGAATTAATGACACCAGCGATAGCTATAAGCAGATTTCTTATCCACTAGAACCTCTAGAGTCATGTGATGTTTCTACAGGTTGCCTGTTCAATGCACATGTGCCCCATGCCACAGCCCTCTGGAGACATAAGGAGACCCAGGGCAGCACCAAGGCCCTTTGTGCCTCTTGGAAGTTGCTCCAGACCTTCATCTCTCTGATATTTATGAAATTTTCTTCAAAATGTTCAGCCTAAACTCAGGCTTTACCGTTCAGACTATCTGTATAAGTTGTGCTAGCATGGTTCTTTCCATTAAGGTAGCTTCTTCCCAGTCTGATACTGTCTTTTCCAATACATATACCATATCACAGATTATTTCAGTTTGTTCAACTCTCTTAGCTCTGTCTCATAAACCAGCATATTTCCCTGATTTCCCTTTTATTAAATCCATCCAGTTAATATCCATATTCCATTAAACTGGGGACCAGAACTGTACACAGTGCCCCTGCCAAGGACTTAGCAGTGTATTGTAAATGGTATTAGTACTTTATCACTACTCAGACTTTCTGCACGGTGCATCCTTTTTTTCTGGATGTACACAAAGGGCTCCTCCTTTCTTCTAGACTAAAACAGAATATGTATGTACTTTTGCATTCTGCACAAATTTAACTTTTATTCCATTTCTTATCATCCTCCAATTCTACTCAAATGCCATCTAAATCTTCCTCTTCCTTATCACTCTCTCTCAGCTCTCCATTGTGAAACATCACAGTGAGAAACACCTATGCAAAGATCCCTAATGAAATATTTTATTAGACATGTCCCAAGAACAATTCTTAAGGATACCCAGTAGATACCTGTCTCCAGAGCTTTTCTGATACACTCTATTGTGTCCTCTTTAATCAGCTATTTATCCAAGTTTAAACTCTGCTACTAAACTTCACCTCCTCCAAGTTATGTAGTAACTTCATTTTCTTACTTGGATTACTGAGTTCAGGCTAGTAATTATCTCCAAGAAATGAAACAAAAGCAAAAGCCCAACCATCTTACCAAGAAAAACATCCTGGTAGAACTGATCTTTGCTAACACAACTAAAGCTTTAGACTATTATCTTTATTTACTTTATTACTTAATTTACTTTATTACTTTATTTAATTTTCCTTCAAAGCACCTTCTGAAGCTGAGCATGTTCTCAAAGGCAAAATAAAGATTCTATAGTCATGTGGCTTTCTTCATTCTTTGAAAACATGTGCATTTTATTGCACAGACATGTAGAATTGTGATTGCTTGATGACAGATTATATTTCTTACTTCTAAAATGAAGTATTTATCCCTGTTTTTAAACATAATAGGAGTTTGACCTGCGTATACTGTGACTGGAGAGCGATGGGAAAAATGGAGATTATACATTTCTCTCAGTGAAGACTTAAGCTTGTGAAATTCCATTAAGAATTACTTTCTTGCAGATCTCTCCTGGCCAGGTACCTTTTATTGTACATGTAAACATCCTGTCTGTCTTCAGTACCATATGCTTTTCATGGTAGCAAAAGTCAACCTGATGTAACTTGGAGCCAATCTCTGATTCATTTTCTTCTAATATTAATATAATTTTTAGTATTCACACCCTTTGCAGAGAAATAAGGAAGGTTGGTCTTTAAAATCTAAGTTAATTTTTAAAGGAAATATAATTGAAAAAAACCCCAAACCCAGACAGTCACATCTGTGTCGCTGAAGCTCTAAGATACCTGATAAATTATCTGTCTGTGATGCCTCAGAAAATACTCTTTCCTACTTCCTGTACACCTTGTTTGTAAAGCTCTGTTTACTTACCTGCTACTTTCTGGCTAACTATTAACCACAATTAACCTGATGGACTTTTTTCCCAAACAGAACAAATATTTATCAGAAAAGCAAAACTTTTTCAGTAAGCCAAATGCAAATGTTGTCTCAGGCAAGGTTAGAGAGGTCATGAGGAGCAAAAAGGTTCACATGCAGTAGTTTGTTCATTATTGCTGATTGAAAATTAGAGGGAGATAAGTAGAAGATCAGAATTGTAATTTTCTGTTTATTATGGATTTTTAAAAATGTATTATTTACAGAGTGGTTGGGAAACTAGTTCCAGATTGGAGGTAAAAAAAAAGCTGTTTTCTAGGGTCGTTGACAAAAACATTTTAAAATTCACTGCAATGCTACTGACAAATTTTGGGGTTTTTCTTTTCTACTGTCTGTTTCGTAGCAGCAAGCAACAAAATATTTCAGGAGAGCAATGGATGATGCCTCCTACCAGCTACTCCTGCACCCTTTGCTAACTCCTTGTTGGCATCTCCTCTTGCTCTAACATCTGGGGTGATGGCTTCTGTCCCTTCACTGTGTCCCTGTGGGACAGACCCACAGGGTTTACACCTGTAACACAGTCTTATTGATTTGGGACACCACTCTCATATGTGACTAAGTCTTATCTCCCCCCAAGTTTAAAAAAAAAATCACTAGAAATTAAAGCAGGTAAACCCAAAATTTGTATTAATAGTGCCAAAATTAGCCTAGGCTACAGATGAAATAAAAAATGCAAAAGAGACCATCAGATGATACCGTAAGTGTTGGCAGATCAATCTAATTCAATCTTTCTTGGCTGGGGGAGGAGGTTTTTCAGCAGATACTGCAGACATCTAAGTTAGAGCTTGAACTGTAATAAAACATTTCACTTTTCCCAGACAGTATTCTCCTATTCAAGGGTATATGTGAAACTGTGCTGCCAAACGTGATTTCACAAACTTTTCCACAGTGATAACATAAACAGTGAGTAGTAATTTATCTGAGGGATCAAGCTGCACTAGAAGGGGAATGTGAAAAAAATGTATATTTGAAGGCATTCTCTCCCCTGAGGAAGGATGAAAGCTCATATACATGTATAAAATGAATCACACACTTCAGACCTGACAGATTTCAAGCTTCATTTGGTGTATTTCTTAAAATCTGTGTCAAATTCAATGAATTGAAAAAAACTGCAAAATAAAGTCTTTTTTTTTTTAAACTGAATTAGCTCTGTCTGTCCTCTTAATAAAGCAAATTTGTGATATTTGCACAGAAGAACATTAAGAATATTCTCCATGATGCACTGAGCACTCTTCCTTTTAAACTAGTAATGATGGCTTCCTCAGGGAAGATCAGATTTTGCTCTCAGTTACATCTTCATCAAAACAGAAGTAATGACCCTGAATGGGGTAAAATTATTCAGATCTATATCTCTCTCACAGCATCAAGAAAGAACAGTTTGAAGACAGTCAGTTAATTAAATCCAAATTCATCACGCTTTTTAAAGTTATGAGCAAGAAAAAAAACTACACTTAGCATGTTTGTCTTGTTGCCAAGAAGCACTCACTGTAAAACCCCCTGAATTCAAAACTGAACGTGTACATATATAGCAGGAAAGTTATGGCAGAAAGGAGAATAACTTATGAACTTTGAAAATTGCTTGATCTGGAGTTTTCATTAAATGGTCCTTCCAGGATGAAATTATCCTCTAAGAGGACCACAATCTTGAATTATCCCTCATATTTCTTTAATGGTTTTCACATTTTATTTTCTCTGCTGCAGTCAAAACAACTTCTTTGGCAGTCATATCTTCCTTCAATACACAGCCTGTGTGTCCACTCTTATCCCCACAGAAGGCATCTGGGACTACATTCTCTCCTGGATGAAAGTGAGAGCATCTGTTTTCACCATTGAAATGAAATAATTCTCATTTTTGCAGAGCTCTTAGGGCCTTGGTTTAAATGCTAGGAGAAAGGGAGTATATAGGGCCGCTTATGCAATTATCAGGTCATGTATTCATGGCACACCAAGGTGTCAGAGGAGGGAGAGATATGTGGCCAGTTACCTGTCCCAGCACCCACATATCATCCTGGTGCCTCTCTCTCCATGTTCCAAAAAAACTACACACACAGGTTTACAGCACCCAGTGCTGTTTAGAAGAACCACATAATCTGAAAGCACTTTTTAAGCTTTGTGTTTCTTCTCAAAAGAGATGCTCAAGTGAGTTAAAAAAATGTGATAAAGCTGCCTATAATGTAAACTATCCCACAGTTTATCGTGTACTTACTGGAGTACCATTCATAGTTGGGCAGAATCATGCAGGGAAACAAATGCACCAGAAAGGATAAACTCTGTCTTAACACATTATTCTGAAGGTCACATGTGAATCAGCATCTCAAAAGCAAGAGGAAGAAATTATGATCTTGTATATTTTGGTTCTTCTTTTTTTTCATGTGCACCATCACCACCACTCCCTGTCAAATGAGGACATAGGATTCAAGAGCCAGAAGCCTGGAAAGACAAATATTCCCATCAATAGGAGGGCTGTACTCCTTGTGATCTGTCACTGTCTGCTGCTAAGGTTTTCTCTGTATATTTCCTAAACCTGAGCCCCTTGTGGTTTTATTTTTTTTACTTTGTGCATTTCTGTTGAGATTCAACTTTTTCTTTAAAGATCTACCCTCTGCAGTCTGCCTTCCTCCAAACAAGCAGCCAGAATGCAGTGAACCAGAAGGCTGCTCTCCCCCAGCCTCTCTCAAAATAGTTAAGGAAGAAAGGCAAATAGGAGAAAGGACTTGTTTTAGGAAACCAAAGCCCAGGAGTGAAGAAGGCATGAGCTAACTGTGCAGTGAGGAGTGCCCCTGTGAGCTGTAGCTTGGGTTGGGTTGGCATGGGCAGGGGACATTGCTCCCACACCCTTGTGCCCACCACAGAGCCAACACTGCTTTCTTTCCCACTGCCTGACATCATTACCCAGAAACTCTCAAAAGCAAAATTCTTTTGTCTTCTTATCCACATCATCCAAAACCATTTGCAAGCTGAAAATCAGGGCTATGATGCACTCAGAGTTCATTTACACAGAGTAAACTTAATAATCAACAGCAGTTATTGTTTGTTAATATGTGGAGCCTTGTGTCCTATCACTTTATTAAAACACCTACATGTATTTATCCACACTCAGGAGGTGTTTAATCTTCTCTGTGATCACTAATTAAAAATCCCTGCCAATATTTGCTATTAAAGCACTATGCCTTAGTGAAGTGCCTATTTCCAGGAGCCACAAGTTAAAACTCTGTTGGGAACACACACACACAAAAAATTAAAAATACTAGATTATCTGAGCTGGATGAAAAACAAATAAACCCCATCACAAACAACACCAGAAAAATATGCAAAAGTCAAGACAGCCACATTTTAAGGATGTGTTTTAGGGGTTGATGGTTCTGTTAATGGCAGCTAAAGACAAAAGAATGACTGGGGTCATCTGTGATAGCAAGGAAGTAAGAAGTAGCACCCCAGCTTCCCAACACAGACACCAAGTGAATTGCAAAGGGAGAGCTGACACTGTCCTTGTCTCTGGTAGCACTGCTAGGACTGCTCCCAGCTCAGCTCCTGGTGCTGGCTGGGCATCAATAACGGCATTTTCCAGTGATGGCATTTCCTAGTAGGGCAGAATGGCAGAATCACTGCTTTCTGAAGAATACACCAGTCATACCTAGTGGATATTGTTAAAAAAAAGAAAGAAAGTATTTTTCCAATTACTAAAACACGTAAGTCTCATCCTTCATTACACCCTTGGCTTTCTTATAATAATTCATATTTATCTGGGGCCACTGAAGATCCTTTGCAGCAAAAGCCAAGCAAACCTAGCTCACTTGGCACAACTGGATTTCTATTTCCATCCCCAAAGAGCCACGTTGAGAGGTTTCTCAGCCACCACAGGGTGCTGAGGACCATCCTGCCCAGGATCTGGTGTTCATAGTGTAGTCATGCTCCTGAGAGGCAGGGCTGCTCCATGACGAAAGGACAGGTAAGCATCACGGGGCAAGACAAAACTTGTCCGAGCATGACAGTTGGCTGAAGTCAAGGATACTGTGGGCTGCAGGAGCTCTTGCCCTGCCATCCCAAGCCACAATTGAGCAGAGAAGTCAGCATTCTGCTGCAATACAGCACGCCCCCCCAGGTGTGTTAAATCAGAAATAATAATAAAAAATTAAATTCACATACTTAGTTAACATACATAGGATTTGGGAAGAGCGAATGGGAGGGGGCAACAATCAGACAGAGTAGGTGCAGTCAGCTGCTCACCACTAACTCAGGCCAGGATTTGCACAGCCACTGAGTCATCTGGGCTGTGAACAGAAAAATCCAAACATCAACCAGCAAAACTTGACACGTGGGAGAAACATCTGGACACTTGCTTGGGGCATGGACCCGTGACTGGATCTGTCACCCACTCAAGTCTGCTTTTCACATTTTAGCAGATGAGAGAAAAGCAGGGCAACAAAATCACTGAGACACAGGATGGCGTCACCTCTCCCACCCACAGGTACACTCCTCTGCCCTTGCTGGCTGCTACCCAGAAAGGCTCTAAGAATTTGACAGGACAAACCTGTCCTCAAATAAACATGTTGCATCTCATTTAGGAATAGAATTATGTCCAGCAAGGGACAAGGGAGTTACATATCAGGTATTACCCAAGATTTTATTGCTGCTGGTACCATTCATGTACAACTCACAGGCAAACGATGTGAGGCCAAATGGGAATTACTCACAGTATTTGGAATGACACAATGTCTTACTACGAAAAAACAAAGGTCACTTTCCTCCACTTGATGCCGGAGACTGAGAAGTCTAAAGTCATTGCAAGTTATCGCTTCTTCAGGCCTCTCTGAAATACATGCTAGAGCTATTTAGGTGCCCCTGGGGACACCAATCTCCGCCACTTCCATCTCTAGGGTAATATCTGCCAGGATATGGAGGCACCAAGCAGGGCAAGAAGAGAATAATGGCAAAGATATCTTACAGAGTTCTTGCACAAAATCACCAGCCATATCTGTTCTTCCTGAGAAACAAAGCAAATTATAGCATTAGGGGATGATCCTCATAGCTGATCAAGGCTGATAATTGTCAAAGAGGCTCCAATGTACACATGTGTATCTGACATTACAGAGAGTAAAATATGATTTTTTCTGTGGACTATGACACACGTTACCTTCTTAATTTCCAGAGCTACAACAACAAAATTTGAAATGGTCTTTATAAAATAATTCCCATAATACTTCCTCTGACTGACAGCATAAGGGGACTACCACAGGCCACATGCTTAAGATTATTATACCAAATTCTGACTTCACTTAACATTATCTTCTGACTTGCAGAGATAAAGACATGAGGGAGAACACAGTCCACAGCACACAGTAAGTAACAGAAACAATAAATAAATAAAAAAAATACCCGTGCCCTGAAGCAAATACATGTCCCTGAACTGCTGCCATGGGAAAATACTCTGTTGAAACTACCAGCAATTCAGCCCAGAATTTCACATCATGTTTGTGCCTGCTGAACTGGCAAGAACACTGGAGGGGTTTTACCTATGGATGCTCAAGTGCTCCTGGTGACAGGGTCTCTGGCCATAGCTTAAAACATGCAAGGAAGTACTTGTCCAGATCCATGTTTTATAGCCCAATTCCAAGACTGCCTTTAATAATTAAACAACATTAGCTTTTTTTTTTTTTTTTTTTTTTTTTTTTTTTTTTTTTTTTTTTTTGTAATGCGAAAACTGCAGTTAGGAACATGAACAAGGGAAATGTGAAACCTGTTTTAAAGTATGGTTAATCCACATGTGAATTAGAGAGTATTTCTTTAAATCTCCACTCTTTTTTTTTTTATCATCTGCATAAATGACAAAGTTAATATCCCCAGGAAGACTGATTCATGTGGGAAAAATCAAGAGCTTCCAATTATTTCTCTTGTACCTGTCCCCTCTTGCTTTGCAGCTTATTATTTGTAAAGAAGAGAACAACTATTAACCAATAGACAATGTGTTTGTACTACCCCACCTTCCTTTTTAAAGCTATCAGAGATCACATCCTATTCTTCCCCTCAAAGATACACAGCTGAGCCTGTCTCTGCACACAGAAGGGACTTTGCATGAGTGGTGGCAAAAAGACTAATTTTTTCCCTTCTCAGCATTAGCATAACCCTATCATCTTACCCATCCTTTCTGCCCTTGAAATCTATTTTATGGATGAAAAATTATTGAGCCCAAGATCTGAGTCTATTTTTGGAATTGAAGAGGGAGAACAGAAGAGGTATGACTGCTCCTAAACAATTATAAAATTTTTGCAACCTTTCATTTCTTTTTAGCAAATTATCAGAGCTCACTGTCAGTACTAGCCCATGAATACATCTTCAATGACATGTGTCATATTAATGAAAATACCTTTAAAAATGGAAATTATTCATGCCTCATTAACTGTGAAGGGCACACCTGTGTGCAGCTCTCTGCAGAAAGGGATTGCTCCTGACTGACCTGACAGAGAGCCTTGCCTTTCAGCTTAAATCCAACACAGCTGCCCACAGGGACATGGGACAGGAATTTGGTGGCACTCAAAACTGTAACAGTGACTTAGTGAGAGTATTTTAATTCCTCTGAGAAGGTTTTGCAGGGAAAAGGATAGCAAGATCTCTCTACCTCTCCTTTTATTTTTTCCTGTTACAGGCAGATGCCTCATTTTCAGTATTTTGTGGCAAGAACAGAAAGTCAGTATCTAGTTACTGCTCTGTATATTTACATAGTCTTTAAATATTTTTATTAGCTCCTAAGCAGTTCATGCTGCTTGCTGGTGACTTGCTTCAGGGCCTCACAGATCTCTCTGATGGGAATAAGGGGGAAAAATGTGAATTAATTTTGTACCTTTTTACTAACATACCCACTCATGTTAGGTCTTCTCGAATTAAAGCAAAATTTCACTAGGGAAGGTTTGAGTAGAAGGGGTGGTTATTATTCCCCTTCTGCTCTCTGCCCTGTGTTTACCAGGAGTGGCAGAATTACACAGAAACTAAGCAGTTTACACAACCACCTGAAATAACAGGATTTGTACTGTTTTAACTCCATAGGAGTTGGTGACTCACCGCCAATGATACTACACTTCAAATAAAGATATTCAGCTCTATTTTTTCCGTTTAGCAATCAAGCCTAGCAGGAGAGGGAAAGGGGGGGGGATCTAACCTGTCATTACTCTATTAATATTCCTTCAATAATTAGCTGTTTCTCACAGTTTTCCCTTTTATTTCATGCCAGGAAGCAAGCCTTTCCATGAACAACATAGTAAAGAGAGTGCTACTATTTTAAATAGTCAGCATTTTCAATATGAACTGCTCTGTATAAACAATGACATCTTCTCTTGCCTTGTGAGAATCAGATGTTTTAGAAGAAAACCCCCAAACCTTCCCACATGAAAGAAAGTTACAGCAGAGAAGAGATTCATCCACCAGGTTGATTAATGGACTTTTTTATTCACTGGTGGAACAGGTCTGCTTTTCACCTTTTTATTTCTTTTGGCTAATCTGCACTTTTCAGGCAGAGAGGCATAAATCAGTTTCTCACAGTCATGTCTTAATAGCGAAATCTTTAAATGCAAGGCTATATCTTCTCCTGTGCCTGTCCCTTCTTACCTAAAGAAACTGTCCTTGCTTTATTAAGATGCTGGATATGCTCGATTGTAGTTTCTTGGGCTTTTTCTAACTCCCAGCCAAGGTTCATGGATGCTGCTGGGCAGCACATTCAACAATACTGTCTTCTCAAGGGGCAAACAGAGAGAGAAGAGAACCAGGCTATGAAGATGCTTCTGTTCCTCCTGACAAAGCCTGCTCCCATCCCATGTCTGAGCATGGGTTAAAGTGAGCAACATTTTGGCTGTGGCTTGCTCAGAAAGGCTAATAGAGCAGGGATCAGTCCAACAGGACCTTAATTAGTATTTGCAGTGCTAATTTCCAATGGCAACATGGTGGACTTAGAGATAACTGAGAGACCATCTCACAGTCTTTCATTCACCTCATTAGAGAGAAATTGGCATTCAGTGCATTACTGAAAGGTTGCATTTAATTAATCAACACGAAAATAACCAACACAGCCCTGTATGATGTCCAAAGAAGTAAATATCCACATGATTTTCTTCCTCTTACTATCATGAATCAAAGTTCAATTTCCTGCCAAAGTGATATAAACTTCTTTTCCGGAGGTAAAAAAAAAACCCTTTTGTGCTTTCCCCCTGGCTTTCATCGTTGAAAGAAAACCTCAGAATTACACTAGTGAGAAATGAACTTGCCCTCTCTTCTGTCTTAATAAGAAAAATTGACCGTGGGTAATTGTGTTGTCTATCTTTGTAAAAGCCAGTATAGATGTAAAATGTTCATGGCTGAGCTCAAATTATTTTTCACCTGATCAATGTGCATACAGGAGTTGGGTTTCAATACTAAAGGCAAGCATCTGATTTTATTCTCTGCCTGGAAAAACAAAGAGCTGAATACTGGCTACTGCTAATGAAATTAAAATCACAATGAAATTAATTGACTATGGTTGGGTACCAGAAAAGCATAGAGGCTTTGCACTGTAGGCTCTCTGTCTTCTTGTAAATCATCAGTCAAGAAAAGATATTTTTAATCCTGTTTTCTAACAGGTTCACTCAAGGAACCTCAAGGAATCCCATTTTCAGATGTGTTTATACTTACATCTTTTCATCCTGTTATCCTCAGAATAGCACAAATTAAAACCAGAACCCCTATAACAAGGTACCAAAGTAAAAAACACAAACATGGTCTGCATCAAAAGAACCTGGGCTACAGGATCTCAAATTTCTTTAAAATACAGCTGCTGGAGCTATCATCAACACAGCTATCTCTTAAATTCTTTTAAATCTGTTAAATCGCTCAATCAGAAAGGATAAGGCCTGGTTTAGTATATAAAACAAAACTATCATAATATTAGAAAATTAGGAACAAGCTGAATTACTCAAATCTCTTTACCAGCTATGATACTCAAGTCTCTTCATAGCATCTGCTCTGCGACTAGGCAGGCTCAAACCACAGCCTGAAAGTCAATGGGCTTCAGTGTCTTCTGCTAGACCAGGAAGAGAAGCTTTTTCCAAACTTCCCAGCTGAGCACTCTCTCCCATGTTCTGTGGGTTTGACCTGTCTGAATCAGGGTTCTGGAAGATCTCTGCTTCTGGAAAGGGGCACAGAAACCACATGGCCACATCCACCTGGTGTTCAAATGAGATGATCAAAACATATCTTCCTGCAAAATCTGCTCAGAATTCCAGATTTTGGGCAGAGGAGCAACTTTGCTGAAATGTGTGTTCCCAGACACATTATTTCTAGGAGGGTTGCAATGATTACCTTCAAAACCATAGACACACACTTTACCATCACTCATATTACTACACAAGAAAGTACATTTCTGCACCATTAAAAATTGTATATTTTAAAAGAACTTCCCATCCTGTTGTTATGCAAAAATTGCTTGTAGGCAGTAGACTACATAGCCTATTAAAAAGCTTACAAAATTACCCTAGAATTGATGAACAGACAACCATTCAGACTGCCAAAACATTTTTGAGCTGGTAAACATGACCTTTCATTTGCAAGGAATAAACAGAATTTGCCTCTACCGCTCTTTTGCCTTTCAATTCACTCTGCAATACCCAGAGGACCATTACTGTTTTTCCTCATCTTGTATATTACAAATTCAGCTGAAATCTTTCTGGCTTAAACTTGATGACAATTACAGAGCGACAATAATTTTTCTATCTTTTTTACCACCACTCACTATCAAATAACTTTTTGGAAGGCTCTGAAATGCATAGACCAGGCTTTCTAATATGTTTGGTTTCCTAGACTGGGTAAGTATGTTAATACTCTTTATATGAAAGCCAGACGGATTTAATATAACTAAAAGAAACAAGAAAAATTGCACAGAATTAGGGATAGTAGAAAAGGTAAGATGCTGTAGTATGGGGAAAAAGTGTTCCTGCCTGTGCTCTCCAACTACTCTTAGTGGTTTGGGACCACTGAATTTAAAAAGTACCTAGAGAACGCTTTCAGCTGCTGCACATTTTTATTATTAGAGATTGTTAAAGATACTTGAAGATTGTACTAAAATCCTAAATCAGTGAGACTGCTGTTATCAACACAATCATCCTTAATAGCAATACCTGTTCAGACAGATATTTACCTCTTTTACATCCCAGACAGACTGGTGACTATTTGGGTGTTGAAGATCTGCTTATATTTCAGTTGCAGGCAGTTTCCCTCAGAAAATCTCTTTGCTAAAAAATTTTATCACCTTATTTCTTCAAAACCAATATAATCACAAAAGAAAGAGAAAAGTATTTAATATTAAAATATTCCAAAAATGTTCATGTACAAAATAATCTTCAAAGGTTGTTTCTGTCCTTTCTCAAAGTTTGAATAGATATGTCATCAGGAAAAGGCCTCTTATGCTACAAAAGCCACTATGCACATGTGAAAACTACAATTCTAATACAACTATTACAAATAAATACAACTAGTTATTCTCCTATCAAAGAATAAAGTCATTTCTGGCCCTGGTAGTGTTATTTGCAGACTAGTATATGCTACATGCTTGTTTAAGTTTGTCATGACATAGCACCCTGCAAAAGAAAACAGTAAATGTGAGCTCCTTGTAAAGGTAGGGCTCTAGAGATAATGACATGTCATTTTGACTCCTTTACTGGATGTCTGAATTATGATTCTAAGCATAACCAGTTCCCTCATCCAAATAACATGGGTGGAATTAACTTCTAAGAGTCTCATCAGAAACATATTTAAATACACACACAACAGCTTTATAGCTGCACTTAATCTTACATGCAGCCAAGAACCCAATGACTTCAGGAGAGCAGAATCAGGCACTTAATATTTGCTGAGCAATAAAGTTATACCATATAACAGAAGCTAAGTATCTCTCCTGAGCTTCAAATATTATTAATCTGGAAAAATGCATTCATAGAGTCAAATAATTCTCTTTATAAAGCAGCTGGTTGTAAGAAAGACATCTAGTATATACCTCCGCCATGAGTTTCAGCTTCATATTGCTTTCCTAAGCTACCTTCTTCATAATGGCTTAGCACAAAACTCACTTGCTTACATGTATGTTCTGAAAACAGTTATGCTAAAACCAAATTACAAACAGAAAACAAATTTAAAACAGCAATTTTTAAAAATATCCAGGAAATCAGCAAACAGCTGATTTTCCACCCTGATTTTCTACTTAAATAAGTCTATTACTGCTGAAAACCCCTTATACTCTTCCAAGATACTTCATACTTCACTCAGTAGCACTGATAAGCATTAGAGCAAGAAAATGTTAACTATAAACAAAAATGTCGTGTTCTTCTTTGCCACTTCACCAAACGAGCCAGAAAGATTAATTCTATGACACAGGTATTATCCTTTTTTCTTCAATGTGAACAACTGGATCAAAGTTCAGAGACTAAGAATGCTGAAGAAAAACAGACTGCAGATCAGTCAGCTGCTGTTAACCCAATTCATTTTCTCCCGCATACTGGTCTGGAGAAAATAACAAACAACTGGTTTAGGACCAACATGCCTTCATTCCTTTCATGCATCAAATCAGGTCTTTTTTTATCTTGCTGGGAAGACAAAAAAAAAACCCCAAAACAACAAAACAACCAAAAAACAACTGCCAGGCAGCCAAATTATAACAAATGTTTGTACAAGATACCTCTGATATAACAGTATACTGAAAACATCTGTACAATCAGATATAGTTCCTGTGTGCAAAACCCAGCGGAGATTACACAGTCTCATGACCGTGATGTTATGATCCACAAAACGAAATGTATATCTATGCAAAGCCCTTGAAGTTATCAAAATTTAATTTAAAACTAAAGAAGACATAAATGAAAAAATTTCTGGCCAGATCAATCTCCAGGATTTATTAGAAAAGAAGGCTTCTTTGCTGCTTGGGACCTTCAGCTTGGGAGAACTACTTAATTGTACCGCAGACAGTGTATCACAGGGCTCTCCAAGCAAACCACCACCAGCACTCTAAGATGTGAGGTGGCTGACACTTCCCAAAAAATGGAGAGGGTAAGTACACAGAGTTCTTAGCCAGGTGGGATTGACTTGGGAAAGTTCTCTATTCAAGCAATAGGCTTAAATAATGGCAGCGATAAAGGGCTGAAGTGTCTGCAGTGCTTTAGGCAAACGGAGCAGTATCTTGTGGACTGCCTGGTAACTTTACTGGAAAAAATGAGACTTTACACTTAAGTCAGCATAGATCTCAGTGTGGAAGCCTCTGGATCAGCCCCTCCTTATTTTAACGTCATGCCATTAAACCTAACATGCGTACAGTGGCTTTTCATAAAGCTTGACCTTTAATAACAAGCCAGTGGTTTTACACAATAAACACCAACAAAATACCCACCACTATGGAGGGATAAAAGAGAAAATCCTGTTACCAAGGGAAAATCAGGCTTCAGGACTGGAAGGCAGTTCCACCTGCCTCAGACTACATCATGGGTCACCAGCATGGCCCCAGTCAACTTAAGAGGGTTTATAAAATTTCTTTTTCAATAGAAAAGCCACAGACCACATTCTGTGGCCTTGGGAGCCACCAAGACATCTACAAATCTCTGCAGCATCCAGGGTGTCCCTCTGAAGAGCATGGCTGTGTTAGTACCTCAGGTCAGGCAAGGGATGTACTGGTAAAGGAAGAAGTCTTCTTTTGTCTGTGAAGAAGTTCACAGACAAGCAGACAGCCTCCCCAGTGATCCTTTGGGCTTTTTAAATGCACTTTGAATGACTGATTCTGGCACTAACTCCACTGGATGCACACTGCCTAAGGCAGAAGCCCCAGTCTCGTTGTATTTCCTTCCAAACAGCAGAAATTAGGCAAATACCAATATCTTGATAATTTTGCACCTTGGTACCATGTTGGAACAAGGGGAGACCTTGCCCTAAGACTTCCTTCCATAACAGTTCCGGGACAAAAAAGGCTCCAGACTTTTCCCTGTTGCAGCAACCAATAATGCAGCTGCTGAACACCCACTGCATCAGCAACACAAGGACAATCCAAAGGCATATGGTCAATTCAAGTGGCAGGGGTTGAGCCTGCGTGTGGTAGGAGAGGCCAAAGAGCAAGGCAACGCAAACAAAACCTAACCCTACGCCCCCTGATTTCCTCCTTTTAAACAGTACCAGAATAAGCCAGATGTGCGTGCTACCGCTTGTCTCTGGAAAAACTCTTATATTGCAGGTTTTTACCTTCTTCCTTGTCACACAAGTCCAAAAAAATGTGGCAAAGAGAAACATGAGCAGTTCCCTCAAGACGGAAGGCAAAAGATGCCTAGAAATATAATGCATACTGACTATAAAGACTGCTGGATTCCAGGAAATAAAAATATCTATCTCCAGCAAACCAAAGAAACATCACCTCTGATGGATCAGTCTCCACTAATCAGCTTCCAGATGGGGAGGAATTAATTTTTTTTGCTGTTATTCTACGTCTACAAGAAAAGACAGATAGGGCTCTTTCTACAAAAAAGTGAGATAATATAAATAGCCAAATATTTGAAAGGGAAAATGATGGAAGCTTTGTAGGATGTGTAACATTGGGAATGAATAACAAAGAGGCTGGCAAAAGGACTCCAGGGTAGCTTACCACCCAGAGGGAAGAGGATCATTTAAGGGAAAGAACACACACACGACCTACCCTAAAATGTAATTGATCTCCTTCTCCTACTCTGTTCGTAGGATAAGCTACAAGGCATGCTAGAAGTCTAATCCAAGGGTTTCAAAGTGTGAAAGTGAAAAGAACCACCTGCTGTGCTCTAAAAGAAAAAGCGCCCAATGTGCTCTAATAACTTGTGTTTAGCCATAGCTCGCAACTATGGTCCTTGGGACCATGTTGGAGAGATAGTGCAATGGCAACATTGGAGGGCTCATTGAGAAAGGCTGTTGGTGATACTCTGCCTTCTTGCCACCTCTTAGGAGCCAGCTGAGCCCTCTTCCTTCTCTGTATCTCTCTGAGGTTTTGAATCCACTGCAAAACACCTCTGTGAGAGTGGGTGTATTCATTAACCTATAAGGAAATGTCTCACCAGACAAAATCAGGTGACATTTTATAGGGAGTGAGTGATTTTCCAGGAATGTTTCTGTACTCGGCCATAATGTATTTGGATAAAATTTCAGTGTTGTTCTGAAGACTTAGAGCTGGAAGGAGAAATGAGGATATCTACATGATGAGAAATGGGAAACAAGTGGCCCCAGTCTTCCCCTCTGTGGCATGTTTTCTCTGAAGGACCACAGATGAAAAGTGATGGCATATGTTAGGAAATATATTTGTTTTGCTTTTCTAACAGCCCTAGACTATTATTGCCTAAAAGTTTGAGTCCAAACCTTTTAAATCATTGAGTTTTCATTCAGAATTCCAGCATAAAGAGACCAAATCAACCGGGCAAACTATTTCAATTTCTCTCCTTCCCCAGGGTATTTTCTCTAAATATCACAGACTTCCCTCCTGAAAACAGTCATCCCCAACTCCCCAGACAGACTCTCTGCACTAGCCTCTTTTGGAAAACTACTGATTTTAACCCTGCAGCAACGCTTCCCCTTGACTAACCTGCATGTGGGCAAAAGCCTGCACAACTTACTCCCCTGATTATACACGCTCTTAAGACAGGAGCCATAAGTGGCGAAGAAACTCTGGTCTTAATTTTATTTAAATCTAATTTACTTTAAATGGAGGCATGTTTTGGCTGGCAGATTTAAAATCTCAAACATTTCAGTGCAAGGATGTAGCCATGCCTCTGTGCCAACTCTAAGGACATTCACCATTCTGTATGGTAGTGCTGAAACATAAAAGGAACTGGCACCCAAGAGCACATGGATGTCTCCAAAACCATTCACAAGGAGGATGAAAACTGATAGTAGACTGGATCTGAGCTGTGGAAGAGTTCAAGACCAGGTTGGATGGGGCCCTGACCAACCTGACCTAGTGGGTGGAGTCCCTTTCCATGACAGCGGAGTTGGAACTAGATGATCTTTAAGGTCTCTTCCAATTCAAATCATTCTGTGCCATCTGCATGGCCCTTGTCTTTGAGACGAGGTGAAATACAAACTCTGTTAACAGCATCTAGTAGCTCTGTAGAGTTGTATTAAAAACAAAACATCTCCCCACACAACCCATGCCAGAACCTAAGACTGACACTTATCAAGAAGGTAATAAAGAGGGCAGAGAAAAGGTGTGGCCACAAGAATGCTTGTTGACTCTCATGAGGAAATGAGATATCATTCTGGGTATCATGATTTTATTCCCTACTGCAGATACAGAAAAACTTTCAAAAATATCACAGGAGCATTTCAATGACATATTTACAAATAGGTGCTTCTCAGTTGGGGTGGTCCAGAACCATTTTTTAATAACAAATCATGTTTCCTTCTTCCAAATGCAGAGATATTTAGAAGCTGAGCAATATACCACATAGAGAAATATTAACCAGAGTAGTCTGTACTAAAACACCACTGATTTATTTTTCCAATGTATGGACCATAAATATTATTAGAGAAGAGAAACATTAAACATCCACCATCTGGCACAATCTTTAACTTACACACCAAAGTTGTTAGCAGACTTATTCCAAGCATGGATCTATTCTACTGAGGACATTTCAGCTTCTAATTCTGTACTATATTGTTTCAATACACAGCTGAAAAGCTTCTAGTTCAAACAATTTTTCTGCTTTTTTAGAGCCCTGTTTGGCTTTTTAATGGTCAGCAAAAGTCTAGAAGCTCAGCTGGTTGAAATCAGAGCAGCTTCAGAGCACAAGACTTTTCAGACAACAAGAAGTTCTCTAGCAGTTTGTACTGTACTGGCCTTTTGGTGATAAGGGAAAGGGGCTGGAAGAGATTGTGGTGGTAGCAAGGGAGCTGTTAAAGCTCGGTTGAAGACCCTCAGCTACTTAAATAGAAAAGCTCCACTAATATTTCCCAAACTTTCTTTTACAAAGAATGTGAATACTAAGTGAAAATACCAAATACACCACCTTTTCTGCTCGAATGACTGCACAGAGAATAACACATACAAAAGAGAGGGGAGCCTTTTAGGTGAAGAATTTAAAAGTTAGCATGCTAATTTTGTGCCCAGTCCTTGAAAAGTAGGGCAGTTTATAAACAATGAATCCTTCCTGATGAGTGCATGAGCTAGGACGGAAGCTTAATTGCAACCCTCTGATCCCTTCCCTGTGCTTCTGCAATCACAAACTCTCTCCATATGCAGTATGCACCCAACTCCTACATTCAGAGCTCTTGCTATGTTCAGGGGCTTTATTACAGATTCCTGCAGAAACCTAGTGAGCAATAAACCCACAGACGTCAGTAATGACCGTGACAAGGGTATTCTTACTAAGGTTCTCTGAATCACCCAGTTATTTATCAGTTAACTAGAATAAATATTGACTTGGTCTTTGCACTGTCCTCTACAAATACAAACACACCAGAAGGCTCAAAAGGCTAAAAAAAAATGATCGAAGTTGCTAGAAAAATATGAAAAAGAGCTGGTTATTTGCCCTGGGACTTTCCTGGTGTTTCAGATTTCCAGCTTATCAGATGCTGGCATTTAGAGAATAATCTTAAAGAAAGAAGACCTGATATTAATATAAAATCCTGACTAGCTGAAGTTCTTGTTGGTTTATTGGCTTGTAAAGAAATCATCCAGAAGCAAAACAAAACCAAGAGACCACTTTTTCATCTGTGGCTAAGTTTTCTTTCCAGAAACAGATAAACACACATATTCTGATTTGCATGGATTTGAAAAAGCCAATGACAATTAAGACTGGAGCAATTTCCTACATCTTTAGCTACAAGGTTTCTGTTTCTCTTACTCCTCTATGGCATAAATTCTTATCTGAATTATTTAATTTTTGGCAACCAAATAGAGGCATCTTTCTTTTTCTTTTCTGACAGAATCAAAATATCAGCAGAAATACCAGTCACAGTCTAAGGGATACAAAAGAGCACCTGAAAGCAGAGCCCTCAGCATCTCCATCTGAGCAGTTGGCCAATAAGGCAGTCAAAACCACGGGGCACTTGACAATGTGATGCTTTTGTTTATTTGTCTTTATCTCATCCATAAGAAGTAAAAAAGTAGCGAAGCAATAGAGAAATCAGTCTCCACTCAAAGTTACTCATGCAGATCAGACATGAGTGCAGGCCTGGCTGCCTACCTCATACATAACTTTTTCTGTTACTGTAATAACAAAACATAAAAAAGATATGGGCTCTAAAAAAAGCACAGGTTCACATGACAATCTTTCAACTCTCCCCCAGGCCCCTTAATTAGCAAACAAAGGCTCTAGGGAGCCAGAACAGAAAAAATTTCCATTGACCTTGGTGTTGTTCACATTAAAACTTAAACCTCTCTCTCCCTGGGCACCCGCATAAGTTGGCTCTTCTATTTGTCCACCACTGGGCAAGTTGAACACAGCAAGTTGAACTCCTACCCTGCTGTGAGGTCATGGAAGGATAGGCCAGAAGTGGTCGAAAATGAGGTTATGAGATACCAACGAGGAGGGCAACTGGGGTTACTGTGATGAGGCACCATACCTAGAAGACACAGGAAAGGTCAACAGAGAAAGAAGCTCCTTTAATTCTATCACTCACAGAGTACTTGGTGCCCAAAAGCTACACGGAGAAGGGAAAGATAAAGCTCAGGAAGTAACACTTTCAGGAGTAACTGGCTATGGTTAAATGGTCTATATTATTCTGGGTGATGAGACACTTGTAGCCTGAAAGAGTCTATGATGCATGTATCAATGTTCTGCTGCTGGCTTACAGGTAAAAAATCCAAACTATACTAACAAAAAATTCCCCTAAGAAATACTTATATGAAATAAGTATAAGTAGCAGAAATACCTGTTCAAGACAGTGAAAAGGAAAACCTCTCAATTTTTATGAAAAGAAAAACCTAAACACCCTATTTGGATGTCTGTCAGACTAACACTCTGTCTGTTCCCCTACAACTGCGCATCTGGTGAGCCTTATCTAAAAGGGTAATTCTAGAAAGTGAAGGTGTTCTTTCCCTGATGCTTTTCTTTCTGCATGAACATGGAAATGGAAATTCTGAAGGCAAATAAATTCAGCTCCTCAAATGAAAAGCATATATTTAATTCCAAGATACTGAACACACTAATTTAATTGTTTTTAATAAAACATGGGCTTGAACAAAGTGTTTTTAATAAAGATCAGACACCAAAATCTTCTTTTAATGTTTTTAAAACCAGTTTTAATCACACCCTTGATGAGTTGCATTTCACTTTTCTAGAATTCCATCCCTCTTTACAGATAGACTAACTTAAAAGAAAAGAAACTCAACTAGCTTCAAGGTCACTCCAGCTGCATGGCCCAGCTGGAGGGAGACAGAAGGCATTATTCCCTGTTAACTCCTTCAGGGGCTGGCAAGGCCCAGTTGTTGTTCTTGACAGTTTGATACTTTAGGCCAGTGCTGGAGGGAAGGAGGAGAAGAGACACAAAGTTAGGAGCTGTCAGAATGTTGGGTGCCTAGGTGGGAATTCTCTTTTGAATTGTCACCCTCAAATGCTTACATCTTTGAGATGTACATATGCCACTGGATGCTCTCCTGCTGCTGCCTTTGCAGACAGGCTACGTCAGACCCTGGGGCATTAGGCAGGAGGCAATCCATTCACTTGAGCAGCACTTCACTACCAGATTCCCAAGTAAGTAGATGGAATTTTAACTAAAGAAAGAGAATATTAATCTCATTAATAACTGTGAAAGGGAAACCCCACTAAGATGAAAGCCTTGTTTTGTAGGAGCATGAGAAGAATATTCCCATGACTGGAATGTGCAGAGCATTTTGCTGGTCTGTCCATCCATCCTTCTCTTCAGAAATTTTTGGTCACATTATTTTCTGAGCGGGGATAACATCATCCCCTTTGTCACTACTCTTGTACTAGGTACCAGAAAAGCTAAGGGAAGAATATGTTGAATAATAAATAACACATTAAATCAGTAAAATCACCCAAAAGACAGCATTCTAGTGATGGTATCTGCAGTGTTGCATGTGCAGTGGGATCCGAGGCGATGGAGGCAGCGCGCGGGGTGCGGGAAAGCACAAACGGCAGTGCGCGCGGGAAAAAACAACAACAACAACAAAAAAGTTACATGGGACAGACGGGACAGGCGGGACAGGCGGAGCGGCGCGCGGCGGGTGCGCGCGGGGAACACGGTGCAGGCAGAGCAGCGCAGAGCCGGGACAGAGCGCAGCGCGGGGCGGAGCGGCGCGGAGCCAGCGCGGCAGCGCGGGCAGGCGCGCGGACAGGCACGGGCCGAGGCGCGGAGCGCGCGGCAGCTGCGGGCATGCGCAGTGGAACAGGCAGAGCGCGGGTGCGGAGCGGGGCCGGAAACGGCGCCACAGCCACGGGAGCAGCGCGGAGGGCGACGGCTGCGGTGACAGCAACGGCGTTCACGGAGCTGGGGAGAGTGCAGGGCGAGCCGCGGAGGGCACAAAAAGCGGCACGGCACAAACATAGGTGGAAAGGAAGCATGGTTAGAACAGAGAGTTACTCAGAGCGTTACCTAGTAACAGTTAAAAAGAGAAAAAAATGCCTCAATTTAAAGAAAATGTATCCAAAACAAAGAAACAGAATTTTGGCTAGCTTCTGAGCACCAAGTGATAGCTCAGATGGTGGTGAAAGCAGAAACACAAACGCTGGTAATGGCAGGCAAAAATTTTTCAATAATTCATTACCCTTGGAAAAATAATATTTTGATTTCAAAATAATAATTTTGGGGCAAGGTTTTTGTTTGTAGTTTCACAGAGAGAAGATCGAAGTGGCCTCAGAAAACATGAGACCATGCCAGACCCAGAGAGAGACAGACACACTGAGAACAAGAAAGCAGGCACGTGAACCTGGACGAGTCAGGATTGTGAACATCCTTTCAATCAACAAAAACAAGGACTTGGGGGGTTCTTTTGAGATTTGATTGTTAGACTCCGTTGTGGTGATTTCCATAGGGAGTCAAGCTTTGAAGTTGGGATTTAACAAAATGTTGTTATTGTGTTTTATTTTATCATCAATTGCCTTGGACAATGTGACTAGTTGGTTTGTGATATGGCTAGGGGAGAGTGTTTGAGAAATTTTGATCCGTGCAGCAAGTTTAAATGTCTTTTTGATACACTCAAAGCCAGGAAAAAATCAGTTTTAACATCTTTGATGGGTTTGTCAGTGAACACCTTTCTACATCTCTTTTCAGAGTTCTTAAGCTTCAAAAAATTAGAGATTCTCAATTCAGTGAGAGTGAATGTTTTTAAAAAATTCAGTTTTTCAAAATCAGGTTTTTGGAATTCAGTTTGTTAGAATTCAGTTTTCAAAATTCAGTTTGTCAAAAAATCAGTTTTTCAGAATTTTGTTTTTCAAGATTTGGTTTCTCAGAATTCAGCTTTTGAAATTTGGGTTTTCAAGAGTCAGTTTTTCAGAACTCAGTTTCTCAAAATTTGAGTGTTCAAAACTTGGTTTCTCAAAATTTGGTTTTTCAAAATCAGATTTTTCAAAATTCAAGATTACTCCAAAATGAAAAAGAGAATGACAGATGTCAAATCAAATTGTTTCATTTATAAAAATACATCTTTTGGTGGAAAACCCGGGAAGAGATGTGGGAGACCAGGAAATCCTTCTGATTGTCCTGGGAAGATTTATAAGTCACAAGAGTTTGGATAGCATGATAATTAGTATGTCACACAGTGAAAAAGTAGAATTTGTGGATTTTAGATGAGAGATCAGGGGCAAAGATGGAGGAAATGGGGTGTGTCCCTGGGCTTCTTCTTCATCCTCTTGTTCTCCATCTTCTGTGGTCGTGTGGCACATTTGGATTGGTTTGGAACAAAAGTACACTGTACAACATAGTGGATAGATATTGGAGAATTGTTATAAATAAAGTACACGTAATTTTCAATATAAAAAATAGTGCCCTCCCAAGGGCAGGCAGACTAGCAGATGATGAAGATGACAGACAAAGGAAGGACAGACGACGGGGGGAGAGAGCACTGGCCTGCAGAGAAGCTGTGGCAGGCCAGGGAATGAATATGAGATAAGCAAAGAATAAACAAATTCCTGAACATGAGAAAACAGACGACTCGACCTCTTCTTCAGATGCAGGGCTGGGGGAAAACAGAAAGCCAAAACAGAGACACAGAGCTCGCAGAAACAGAGCTCGCAGAGACAACAGAAACACCAGAAAGGCCCAGACAAAAGAAAAAACATATATATATTTTAGCAAACCTAGTTGGGACGCTAACAAGATATTTTTGTGAGGTACATGTGAAGTACATTACATTTTGTAATGTAATGAGGCACATAATAGTAAATACCTTAAAAAAAGAAATGCAGCTATGGCAAGTGATGACAATTGAGTGAATCAAAGAGTATCACTAGTATTTAAAAATACTACTCTTCAGATAATTGTATAATCATATGGTTTTCAATTTGCTGGCTGTTTACACATACAATCAAAGTAGACTCAGAGCCAATAACAATGATTGATCTCAGGACTTACTTTAAAATATAAGTCTGTTCTTGTGTTACAAAAGGAAAGAAAAATCCCTTGACATCTACACAATTTGGTGAAACTTGTAATTTACTAATGTATGAGAAAGAGATGCAGGTTACAGAAAGAAAAGATAATTTGATTGAACAAATTTTCAGGGACTATATTAGCAATTTATGTTCTCCTTTGCAGCTGTGAAAGCTCTTATTCACTTGACTTGGAAATTTAAACAGTTCCCTGCCCATAAGTAAGTAAATGAAATGAAGTATAGATGACAATGTAAGGTCTGGCCTTAGAGCTCCCTTTGAAACTGAAGAAAGTAAAGAGTGTTTATCACCTAAAAAACTTTTAGAATGTCCATTTGTGCCCTTACTTTGCAGGTTTATCTCCTGTTGACTAAAACCAAGGACAAGATTAGACTCAACAATTAAATTCCCATCAGTTTCTTTCAGCACAGGATCATTTTCTGCTCCGTATTTCACAAGTCTTGGATTCTTGGACTGTGGCTCAGATGCAACTGCTGTAAGAAGATATTCCAATGACCATGAAATGAAAATACAACACTTGTCTGGCAAGTGGAATGACACCTAGTTCATTAGAAGGGGTTCTCTGCTGGTGAATATCATCCAAGCCACCCTGTAACTAAAATGGGTTTATTTTTATGAGCCAAACAATTATCTCTACTTTCTATCTGATGAGTTAAATCCACATAGCATATCCATGACAATTTTAGTTTTAAGGGATTTGTAAATGCTCTGAGCAGATAAACAAAATAAATAATTTTTCAATGCTCTTATATCTGCTAAAAAACAAATGCCCAGGACAAGCACTCAAAGAACAGCACCATATCTTTTATCTAACTCACCTTGTCAATATTGTGCTGGATCATCTTTCTTTAGTACATTGACACAGCATACAGCACTGAACCAGTTGTGTCACAGGGTTTTTACCTGGCAATAGAACTTGCATGCAGCTCAGTGCTACTTAAATTTGAAACCTTTATTAATTTCAAAAATTTAATTATGTTCTCTAAACAATGAGCTGAGAATTCATGCTTGGGAGATGGATGTCATTAATATAACCTGACCACAGTGAAAAGAAGATGTGAATTTTGTATAATTTCATATTTGCATCTGGTCCAGCAAAATTAATCCAAACCTTCCCTAAAGTCTAAAGACTACCATTTTCAGGAGACATCTGAAACTCAACAATATTCTTGTGTAATACGTGGGAAGAGTTATGTCCTAAGTGGGTGTGCAGTTTGATACTGTACCAATATATTTTTTCCATCAATGGCAACTGCCATCTGCCCAGAAAGAGAAGTTCCAGTGAATGAATGCTATCATCAGACATTATCTCCTGGGACTCAGCCTCAGGAATTATGTTTTTCTCTTGCAGTGTGGAAAGCTGTTCAGCATGCTGCATCTCTGCAGAGCACTGTGGACAGCATGTAGGAGCATTGTGGACAGCATGTTCTCTTGTTAACTTGAGAAACATAATAAATGATAGGGTTTGCATTTGATTGCTAAAATACACCTCTCACCTTATTCTCCTTGGGTACACATAGAAGGCACCTATTAAGAGTCGTAAGGCATGACTTGTGAACACAAGAGTACTTGCTACAGCAACTGGATGCACTTAAGCCAAGACCAGCTCTAAGAGTAACATACTGGCAATTGTGATTGTAGTGGCTCTATTACTGGTGCTTCAGATGGTTTTGGAGCTATAAAGGAGAAAGAAGAGGTTCAAGGACCGTGTTTTTCACATCCAGCAAATCCAAGAAGGCTTTTTTTGAATGCCCTCACATTCATCCTCACCTCCAAAGCACTCGGACTAAGAG
The DNA here is from genome assembly GCA_032173965.1 of Sitta carolinensis. Taxonomy (NCBI): domain Eukaryota; kingdom Metazoa; phylum Chordata; class Aves; order Passeriformes; family Sittidae; genus Sitta; species Sitta carolinensis. Next base: position 52,194,067 of record CM063284.1, on the reverse strand, counting down.
TTTAATTGGATGGCTTACACATATTTTTTTAAGACTATTAAAACTGTTTTAAGATGGATGAAGTCTCCTCTCAGCAACTCACTTGGGCTTTGGGCACAGCAATGCAGTGAGGGACCAGCAGGCCACACTGGGAGTGATGCTGCCCAGTCCCTCTTCTCCTTCATGCCCACAGCTCAGATCCCCACATGATGAAGCACAAGCTTCTTCCTGGCCATAAGCCACTCCACACTCACTTGCAACACACATTCACCCTTTGCTCATATCCTATAAAGCCCGTTCAAAACATTTTTAAGAAACACAAATCTAATTCTTGTTGAACTACAGCAGCAATCAATAGCTTTATTTGGGTGTTCTAAGCTTAAAAAACCAAAACAAAAGAAATAAATACTATTTGTCTAGCAGAGTTTTGCAGACTTGGGTAATTGACACAGAGGATGTGTACACCAAGAGCTGGTGCATGTGTGCATTCATGCAATTGCAAAGGCTTTACAGGCCAAAATGTCCAGCTGCTCATCCTGCACCAAATTTTGAAGAACACAAACCTGTGGTACAATATGGAGATAAATCTGGGGTTCAAAGATCACATAATTATTTTCTCCTGCCCATTTGCCCTAACACAGATGACTTACAGTCTTTCCCTTCCTATTTTGCAATTATCAGCATAAAATCACTGACAAAAATGAGCTCCTGTGATTTGTGTCATGTACAATAGTTTTTCTACTGGTTCACCTACAGGTTGGCTAGATTACCTTCTTTATATCTGAATGCCAACCAGCCACAGGTTATCCCAAAGAGATGCTAAGGATTCACATCTCCCCAGTCACCATGTTTCATAATCTCCAGATCTGCTTCAGAATTCCCAGTGTGTTATTGTTAATAGCTTTCATGGTCTCCCATTAGTGCATTTAAGACCTCCTGCGACTGCACCCACAGAAGGGGATGGATTAGGCTAAACTGGCAAACTTCTAAGCAGCTTTTGTATAAATAAATAAGACCCTATAATATAAATAATCACCCATTGATATATGACAAACTGTAGATTAAGGAGAGGAGGAGCTTTTCCATCTTCCCTTGAACTGACTGTAACATCCACCTCTCAAGCCCCCAGTTTGCTGATGGAATTGAACAGGAACTAGGGGCTGGGAGCATACCCCATGGGGACAGCTGGACCAAGAACTGAGGGCAGCTGATGGTGGTGGCTGGGGGCCAGGAATGTGAGCTGCAGGTTCCACCTGGAATTAAGTGAGCAGATTGCAGTTGGGGCATTCACATAAAATGCCACTTCTGCTCACAGCTATCAACTGCAGATGCGCAAGTTCACCAAGGGCTTGAGATCCCTAGGGAGCTGTGTGCTTGGAGTGTAGAATATGCATTATCAACACAGTCTGGATCAAATACATACACTTACCTTTAGAGGGGATATGCATTCACGCTCCAAACCCAGCCAGGGCAAAACAGGGAACAGCCCACAACGTCCTGCTAGTACACACACACCAGGCCAGCCAGCATCACTGGGATGAGGCCAAACCTAGCACACGTTAGTGGAAGCCAGCAAGCGTGCATATGCACAAGCAGGTACCACAGCTGGCTGTCACTAGGACAGCCTTCATCAGCCTTGCACCAGCACTGCCCTAGCTGGGGCCATGTCCACCATGAGATCTCCACCAGCCTGCATGTTTGGACACAGCAGTCACACTTTGGGGTCAGGACACGGTAAATGAGGAGAAAAACCCTTGGTGAAACTTTGCAGCTAAGTACCTTGACCTCAACAATATTCAGCATAAACTGTGCAGGAACATAAAGGATAAATCTGTGCATATTGGAATTTTTTAGTACACAACTAGCTCTTTAGCTTGAGTAATATCACAGGGTGATTACTGCTTTCTTAGAGAAACACTGCAAAACAAATGCTACAATCTCATGTCTGGTTTTTTTTGAGAGCTCAGAAGTCCAATTTAAGCTTCCAAACAGTTCAGTGGCGCTACAAAAGAAGAAAGAAAAGAATACTTTACTTGCTAAATAGTCCTTTCACAGGAGAAACCAAATACGGCAATAAACTTCAGCACTTCAGAAGGGGAGTTGAAACTGCAGCTCTGCAAAGACTCAGATTTAGCATAAAGGAGTGGACGAGATCTTTTCTTTAACATATATCACATAAGGAAACATTTCTTTCAAGTGCCAAATGATGTAATAACAGGGGTAACTCATGCTATAACATACCTGACTTTACTGTAAATGTCACATACTCATAGGTGTCCCACTGTAATAGAATTTGCTCTACAATATAGCATTACCTTAAAAAAATAACACCCTTGGATTTTATTTTAAAGTTAAAAAGACCTCACAATTCACTTAGAAATGGCATTTGAAATTGTCTGCATTTGATGTGATTAACCATACATGTTTTAGAAGCTCACTGCCTGAAAACAAGGGAATAACTCCTGGTCTGAGAGCTGTCCACTGGCAACTGAGCATCATCTGGTGGTGAAGGCCCAAATTCAAATTGTGTTAAGATTTTGAAAATATATTGATCATAAAAATACCAAAATCAGATTAGAGATGTCAGATTCTAAATATCACTCCTGATAAAGAAACTTAGAGAATCACTGAGTATTCTAAACTGGAAGGTGCTCACAAGGATCATCCAGTCCAAATCCTGAGTGAATGGCCTGGCTGTACAGAAGTTGAACCCTGACCCTGGCATTATTAGCACCATGCCTCAACCAACTGAGGGTCTTCTCAGTGTTGTATATGATGCTGCACACAATATCACTGCAAAAAGGAAGGGCTGGAGCTAACAAGCTTGGAATTACTTCTAACCTGGTCTTTGCTGTCTCAGATCCATGCATCTCCTGTCAGTTCAATAAACAGAGTCAGAAGAGAAGTTTCCAAAATAACTGATTGTTTACTTTTTCCTCTCACTGCAGTGTCACTGCATACATTACTGTATGGTACAACTCACACCAGCTATTTTCCCAATGTACTACATCTTCTGAGCATCAGAAAAATTTGAATGACAACTTCTAAGCAAACACGCCACCTTAAAACACCCTTTGGGTTTTATCATCCACTGTCTAATCTAAATTTATCACAGTATTTCCAGCATGCTTCAAAGCAGAGGAAAGGAAGGAAAAGATAAGGGGTTTTTCAATGTTTAATAAAGGAACATTTGATTAAATAAAGGAACATTATTTGATTATTTAATTATTTGATTATCGTGTTCATGAAATATACAAAAGTACAATAAGCATTTAATATCTATAACTTCTGGGCAGCCCTAAGAGTGAAAACTTATTTTTCAATCAGTGTTGTACTAACTGATCAGTGCTGCTGGATTAAAGCAGGCATGTCATGCTTCAGGGGACTCACGAAAGTGACTACCCAAAGCACTGACAAGACAAACAGGATGTTTTATTGCCATAGGCTTTTTTCCCTCCCCTGTTGTTATTGTTGACTAGGGGAAAAAAGAGTTTCCAGATGAAAATATGCGTGAGTGTAATGGAAATGACATGCAGGCAACAGCTTCCTTCCCGCATTTGGCTGTTAAGATGAGCTCAGTCTAGAGCAAACTGTTGGGGTGGGGGGAGGAGTTGGGAGGGGAAGGGAAGGGGCTCAAGTGGCCAGGGGAAGCAGTGAAAGCCTAAATAAACTTTGGCTATTAGATAACTGGGCTATTATTGCTCTGTAACACTTCCTGAATGGCCTAGAAAAAACACAGAGACAGTTCTTGTTCCTGCCTGAAGGAAACAAAACACAAGGATGAGTGCTCAGTATGTCAACTAAAAACTCTGGTTGTTTCCTTTCTTCCTTCTTTCTTTCTTTTCATTAGTTTTAATTTGGATTTGTTTCTTTTTTTTCCCTTGTTCTTCTTAAAATCCATGCTGTATATTCAGCCAAAGCCATGAAGGCCCTCTTTCCATGCAAAACTCCCCTATTTAAGTTTCTGTTGTAGGACGTAAGCCCCACAGCTTTAATGCAAGGCACAGGCTGAAGCCACTGGGGCTGCAAGGCGAGGCATCTCATGGCCCTGCCAGCAGCACTCTAGCAGCTGCAGCTCCCCCACAGCACCTCTGGAGAGACATCTCACTCCTTCACAACTTGGAAAACTTTTTTTCTCACTTAAGTCACTTCGCTCAAGGATATTCCCTGTTGTTAACTTTCTTGGTTTCATGCACAATGCTGTTGGTGTGCTAAAGCTGTTAAACTTATTAGGGAAGCACCTATACCAGTCATGTATAATTACAATTCCTCAAATTCAAACCAGATGCTCCAGACTGTCACAAAACCAGCAACATGTGCCGTTTATATTCACTGAACTCTTTGAAGGTGAAAGCAGTGAGAAATAGATTGCTCAACATCACATTTGGAAGATTGTGTGGCCCAGAGTTACAGCTGATCTTCCCCCCAAAATTGTTACAAATTTCTCCATTCCTGTCCACTTCCTCCTGGTCCATCAAGCACTACCCTCATCTGCTGTGAGCTCCTGCTCTGGCTGCTTATCTTGCTGCCTCCATAGAAACCTTGTCATGTAATGTGGCAAATAAGATCATCTCAGTGCACTGCTTCCCAGGCAATGACACACACCTCCCCAAACATGCTCACTGACGGCTGTACCAAACAGCAGCTTTCTATCAGCGCGCTTTACTTATGTCCTCAGACAACACCTGAATTTTCCACTTATCTACATATTCTTTGTTGTGTTCCTGCTCTTGTCTAAACCACTCCACCTTTATAGCAGTTTCCATTTCTCCCTTAGCTCCCTACTCCGCTGTACTTTCTTCACGGGCATTTCCCATTCCTTCCCCACTTAACCACTTTAAAGCCTTTCTTTCTTCAACATTCAATATAAAGTCCCCATGGGGCGACCATCTCTGTGGTGGAAGAAGGGTGGATCTGTGCAGGACTCCTCGCACCTGCTCCTAGTTTGAGCAGCACCAGCTTGGTCACTGGGATACTGGGAACAGCCACTAAATGGTTATGTCAAACTGAAAAGTACTGGTTTGCAACTGGAGATAATGGGACAGCCTGACTGGACAGACACCTCCAATCTCTGTGTGCTCAGAACTGAACAGAAAGTATGTGACTGACACAGGCACAGGCATTGGGGGAAAAAATAAAAAAAAATGTCAAAAGAAAAGGCCAAACTTTTAAATGACCCATTTTTGGTCTAGTGGCCTTTATATGTTGCTTCTCACCCAAGCAGGGAATATATTTAAAAACCAGAAAGAAGCTCCAGACCCAGGAGATCACACGAAGGCGCTGGGAAGGACAGAGAGAGGTGAGGAGGGGAGGACAGTTTTCTGGAGTGTAAAATTGAGCTGGTGGCAAATAAGAGGATTAAATGGATTTCTGGTGCAAGTAATTGTGACATCATTTTTCCTAGTTCCTTTTTGGTAGTCTCCCAAATTATTCCTTGTAGTAACTGCCCCTGGAAAATGGAAATACTGAGAGGGGGAAAAAAAAGAAGTAAATTTGAGAGAAAGCAAATTCTGCATTTGTATTTTAGTAAGCCACCAACATAAAGCATTTACCAGCTGTGATCTCATCCAAAATCTTAAGGGGTAGAAAAGCCATTTTGCAGGACTGGAAAAAATGATCATTGAAGTGACTTAGAGAAAAGTTTAAACTTTTTTCCTCCAGTTTCAGCATCCTAGGAAATTGAAGAGTCAATTCAGGAACCCTTATAATCATAAACAATTTTTTTCTGGTTAGTGGCTGCTTTAATTTTTTTGTTCCCAGAAAGGCTGTCTTTAAACAAACAACAGGGATCACATATGAAAAGAGAGACATCTCTGAAGCTTTAACAAAGAGAAAGCCATTCCAAAAACTCCTAAAATGAACAACTGAACAAGAGAGAAGGATGGCATAGGATATGACTCAAGGTCTGACACACTCCTCCAAGCCCTAATTGATGCTGATTGACCTCAATGGGGTGTTCTGTTCCACTGGGGAAAATAAACCTCTCCAGAGAAACAAAGCCATCAACACACCAAATAGGATAGGAAAGAAAGGAAGCACTGACTTGATGTTGAGCAGCCCTGTTACTGCACCCCTTAGGTTTGAATCAGTGTGGGCTGGGGCTTGGAAAGACCTTGTAGGTATCAGTGATGAAGCAGTTGGCTTTTATGTCACAGACGTGGGGGTAAAATAGAGGAGCCTGGGGTACTTGTGTGAGATGCAGGACAACAATTAGCATCTAGTGCTTGGCTAGCAGGTGTTGTGGTGTTAAACCGTTAATGGTAGTTGTTACATGGCTCCTCCTGTTCCACCTCAGCAGCACAGGTGATACCAGACCCTTCAAACACATTCATGGGGTTCCCAGGAGGCTGGGAGACCCACCACTGTGAAGGTGGATAGCCTTAAGCCTATGAGGCTTTAGTCTTTGTCCTATGATGAGGTTTTCCCCTGCCAGCTCTTTAGGGGGGGAACCTCTCAGAAACAAGATTGTTCTACCAACTCCTGTGTGTGCTTGACACTGGCAAAGCCTCACCTACGGACTCCAGCAGCATACTGAAAAGCAATAGACTGTGCTGCTATTGAACTTTTCAGAGAGACTCAGAGCTCTTCAGGGCTGCTCTGAGAAAGAAACTGCCCTAAAAACAATGGATCTAGACCAGCAAACACACTAGAAACCAGTTGTCACTGTCCTGGCTGAGAAACTGCAATTAAATATCAAATCTTTGTAAGTGCTAACTTTTACTTTTTCCTGTAAATCAAGTATCAATAATCAAGTTCCTGTCTTCTCTGGAGAAGCACCCGTTGAAAACTATCCATAAAGGTGAAACCATTTGCCGTGGATGAGCGCAGTGCAAGGGCTGGCGTCTGTTATCCACATGGTAAGTGATTATCAGAATGGGTTACTTGATCGAGCAGTCCATTTATTCAAGCCTGGAAGGAACATTCCCACCATGACTGAAGTAGGGGTTTTGAATTGAAAGTAGCGCCACAAACATAAGACATAAGCAAATTTGGAAAAAATTGTCACAAAAAGAGACGTTCTTTGCGGCAAAACTCTTAGGTCCTTGATGCAATCATGTCAATGCAGGACAAATTAAAAGAGAGACAGACTCCCCATGTTCTATTTTTATTATGCATCACCAAGCAAGGGACACTCACTCCAGTCTTAAGGGAGCAGCTCACCTGTAAGGTGGGAAGGTTTTGTGTCGCTTTGTGTTCATATGAATGACATTTCTTTTAGTGCACAAAGACAGAGTACTCTTGACAATATGCCATTAAAGTTAAGTAACTTTGAAAGGAAGAAAAGCACAAAACCAGGTTGTTTAACTGGCTATCAATATTTTTTTTCTTGTTAAATGCCTTTACCTCTGTTCTCATTTAAATAAAAAAAATGTACTCCACTGAGTCCTATTAGTTTGGGTAACTAAGGAACTTGACCAAAAATGAGTGAATGAAGGAAAGAAGTTTCATTCTAGTTTCTTGTATAAAGCTATCTGATCAGCACATTTCCTTTCCTTGTCCTCAGCCCCCAGAAGCAGTGGCAATGTATCCAATTTCACAGGGATTGGCATTGATTTATCTGGATAATTCTATTAAATGAAGCTGAATCCCAATCACAGTTTTTTTACTGAGTGATACTATTACCAGAATGATGAAAATGGAAATCTAAGAAACAGGACAGAAATGTAAAATGTGAATTGAGTTTCTGAATACTAAACCAGAAGGGGAAGAGCTGCAGAAGGTTGCTATAGTCTTTTCATTCACTCTGTACTGAGGCTTCCTGTGAGTGCAGGGTAATGGCTATAAACTGGGAGCACAAGTCTCCAAATGTTTCTGCTTAGCATCAAGCTGAGATAGATTCTAAGAAAAGCTTTAACAGTTGTGCATTGCACAGCTACCTCTAGGAAACATTTTAAAAATCCAAACAAAACTCCAACAAAGCAACAAGAAAAGCAAGTGCAGTCAGTTATCAACAAATAAAGTACACTAATACTGAAAGTTTCAATGAGAGGCATAAGTGCCCAGAATCCCCTGGGAAACAATTCATACCTTGTAAAGCTGAATAAATCACATTTTCCAGATTATTGAGAGCAAAAGATAAGGATGCCTGGTGAAATAGCAAGGTAGGAACAATGTGCAGGACTGCCTTTCTTTTGACATCTCCCCATGTCAGAAACCCCTCATAGTTGCATTACCGTCAGTACCATGGGAAACCTCAGCCTGTCTTTTCTCCACAAGAAGGCAACTCTGGGGCACAGAGGGCTCCCAACACCCTCAAACATTTTGTAGAACTTTCATGTTACAAACTCCTTTGCCTGTCCTTTCCAAAACAGAAGACTTCTTTCACAAACCACATTGAACATAAGAGTTTTTTAGCTATAATGACATGAGACCAACAGTCTGGGCAAAGACACTGTTTATAAATCTACCAAGTACTCCAATGGCAGTGTGGCACTTTGAATGCCCGCTGACTTGAAGGCCTGATCTGTTGTTCATCAGACATCAGTTCTTATGCTCTTCCACTGTTTTATCACCACTAGCCCATGAAGAGGACTCTGGTCTTGGTAGTTAAAAATTACGGGGTTTATTTATTTCCCCACTGTAAATGCTTTCCCAATGAAGCCACTCGGTGTCAACCAGAAAGTTAAACAACACACTTGGAAGTCTAAAACATGGAAAAGCAATAGCCTCATCCAGCATTTCCAATTCTGCAATGGAAGTATGTTGCACACTATAAAAAGCAGGATTCTATTTTGCATTTAGCTTGCCAGATCATGGTTACCTCCAGCCATTTGAGGACCCTTGTCCTTTCTGCTTCTCTCTCTGAGCCTGTGCCTATCTCTAGCCCAACTCAAAGCATTGCTTTTCTTCATACCCAACACTTTAATCTCATCAAACACCACTTTTGTCTTGTGCCAATGTTCTTACAACTCTTACTGTCTCACAGCTAAGAAACACCTCTTTCTAAGCAACCCTAGGGGAAAAGTAGCTAAAATGCTGCAGTTAATGATCTAGATGAAGAAACATTACTTCTGTGCACCAGACTGGGCCCCATCATACACCTCCTGCACAGTGTTGGATAAGTAATTTGTTTTCCCTCTATCTTTGCAGAACTAGGCACAGAAGAGTTGAATCAAAATTGGATTTGCTAATATTTGCAAAGCACTCATTGATCATAGCTGGGAAGTGTTATTACTATTTTATTACAGAGATGTAGCTCTTCTCTTCCACAGTTGAGCATTTGTGAAATAACCAGCTGAACCTAAAAACCTCTTCAACCTCCTGTGAGACTTGCTGTAGCACAGAGAGGAGACTATGAGGCAGAAATCTCATTTCATCTTGTAAAACAGACTCAGCTACAGAAAGTTAACAAATTGCTAGAGAACCCTGGAAACCCCGGTCAGTGTAGTGGCAGTGCATGACTGCAACAGAGCACACAGACCGTGAACCATATGAAAGACTGGCGAGATCATGAAGCAAAAAAAACCAAACTACAGACTCGTAAATTAAGAAGAGCTTGTGTGGGCAAGTCTGCCTCATTCCCTTCAGTTTTTGTAGTAGGAAAGGTGCCATTATGAAGAGGCTGGAGTGAGTTAAACACCTTTCAAGTGTGTTCTAACTATTAGTGGTATTATGAAAAAAAAAAAAAACCTTGGCATTTGTTTAAAAAGAAAAGTTGTCTTATTTAACTACAACTCCAGGGTTTAAAGTATTAATAGCTGCCTATGCCACTTGTTCCTACATGCTTACATGCTTTTCAAATTGGATTTGGTAAAGCTCAGTCCATCTGTTTTCCCACACTCCATCAATGCATACAACAAAGTGAGCAGAGGTTACCTACAGCAGGGTTGCGTTTTGTTCAGAACTTTGTGCTTGCATACAGAAATTCAGTGCTAATTCAACATGCTTTGGGCGCATTCAAGCTACAAAAGGAGAGGCTCGGGAAGTGGAGGGGAGAAAGGTTTTCAGTCATCACCATACACACACTTCCAGACAAAAAAGTGCCCAGGAAGGATTTGTGCAACGTGGAATCCTGGTTGCATACCAGCGTCTCTTCACTTCAGGACAAACCTGTTGTAACACGACAATATTATGCAGCAGAAACTGGACAAGCAGCTGCTAATTTGCCGCACTAACTTTGAAACCCATAAATTTTCTTTTCAAACCCATCTAACAGGACAAAGAGAAGTCTGTTTGAGATTCATCACTAGTTCCAGGCTGGTGCTAATTTGTATGAAAATAGATATGGTGGTTCCTGTAAATAGCTCTTCTCAGATACTCTGTAGGTAACTCGCCTGGGGAGCATTTGAAAAGGGACCACGTCCTGCCTAATATGAGCCTTCATCAAGCCTAGAAAGAGACAAATACTTGGATGTGCAGCCCAGAAGGGATGGTGACAGTAGGGGGTCTTCATAAAGAGATCCAAGGAGGAGAAGGAACAGAGGCAGAAAATGAGGATATGCTAATGCTGTTTGTGGCTTTTCAGGTGGATTCCACACCAGTTATACATTCTGAACCTCTGCTGCTGTTCCTCCATCCCCTCCTGTCCCCGCCACACCGTCTGTCTGTCTGCCACCTGCTCCACTGTGCCAGCACAAATGTTTCAGCAGCCGCATTCTGTGAACCAGATTAACAGGTCTGTCTCCAAAAGAAGGAAAAAAACCCAACCCAACCTAAACCATTTTAATTGCCAGGCTATTTTTAAATTCTCTATTGTTGCACAGCATGGCAGGCACAAGTGAGGGGGTGGCATTTATCAGCACAAGGTAAGGGCAAGTGAAGAATGAGGATGCTCTTAGTGGGTAACACCAGGAAAGATTTTGTCAAATGAAATGTACATTGTAACTCTCTCTTCCAATAGTTCCCAATGGCTGCTTTGCCTGCCATTTCTATCAAGCTCGTCTGATTCTGGAGTCATATTAACCTGTGTGCTAGCACAGACATGTTAAATCACTTCTAATGTCTTCAAGCTTCTACATTTTGACTTCTAAAAATATTTAAATAAATCTACTTCTCTTAGAAGAAAGCCAACCACACACAAAATTTTCAGGATTTATTTTTTTAAGGATTCTTTGGCAGGGTGCACAACCTACATCAAATGCTAGCTCAGCACTGCATGGCCACCACATGTGTTATGAAATTGTCTGAAAATACCTGTGGAAACCACAGTCAGAATAAAGACTTTTATAAATGAACTGCCACTACCATCCCTGGAAGCAGTTTCAGGTGGAGAAATGAAGTAGCTTTCAATTAAATCTTTTGTGTAAGAAGCTTCGGAGGCTTTTTGGAAGGAGAAACGATTTTCAAAATCCATAAAAGAAAAAAATAGTCAACTCCCTATGGGTTTTTTACTAATGTAACTTCTCATGTTTGTGACACATGATGACAGATGAGCTGCTGAGCACTTACTGCTACAGATTAGAATGGATATTTAAAATACCACCTCTATTACAGATGAGTTTCTGGTGATGCAGGTGGGATGCTACACACATTTACGATTAAACACACTGGCAGCAACCACCTGCATGGGCTCTGGATGCTATCTGAATATCAGCCAGCAACCTTGAAATGGTGCTCATAACAAAAAATTCCTCCCATCAATATAAAGGTCAAAAGCTGTCCTCATGTGAAAACTAGATTATAAGTGCTTTTTCCCATTTAAAACTTCTGTGCTCAAACACACTGAATTCTAGATTGTGCTTCAGGACTAAAGGTAATAATTTAAAATATGCATCCCTACTTGATTCAGATCTTCTCAACCATATATTCAATGTGACTATAAAGTTTTCTGGTAGCTTATGACAATGTAAAAGCTGGAATAAGAAAAAGCAGTTCCCATTTAGCTTTTACTCTTCATGGGAAAGTCCTCATGGTATCATTTATTCTTTGGCTAAAGATTTTGGTATTTGGTTCAAAGAATGATATTCCAGTCCTACTCAACTTAAATCTGGGCTTAAATTTTAGCCTCACCACATTTTAAAGTTTCTTAGCCTGCCTGCTATGTTTTAAGTACTACTGGTCTACAATACCTATGATCTGAGTATGGAGCGACACTGCTTGGCCAATGAGTTTTGTTTTCATCAGCCTCCCCACCTGGAGCTCTTCCTGTGGCATTTGGGGTGCTCACAGCTCCATAAAAATTGACTCCCCCCACAAAACAATCCCTGCACCTTGTAGGATTTCCCACCCATGCAGTGTGGCTGAACTTAAGGGCCAGCAAATCTCTACTTTGACTGTGTTTATGCTATATGGCATGGAAACGCCGCATCAATTAAGAGAGTTTATTTGGTGTCACCATGATTTTTATTCCCCACCCATCGTTAATTTATATTTATACAAAGGGGAAGGAGGGAGCTGTGCAAATACAGGAGACAGTTACAAGTTCTTTCTTCAGCTGCTTTGCTGCTACTTGAAGTCAACTTGTAAAGAAGGGGTAAACTAAAAACATGTTACACTATGACTCTCAGTTACACAGAGGTTTTCTCCAAACAGCCTGGAAGTGAATAATGCTAGGAGGTCCATAAATGTAAATGGCAACAGAAGATTGGGAGCAGAATTAATTTTGTGGTTCAAAATTACCCAGTTCAAAGAAAATCCAGAAGAATGGGCTATTGATACCACTCCCAAAGCTGGAGTGACTAAAATATTTCTCTCCCCTGTGCTTGGTTCACTTTTGCCTATGAATAGTGCAGAATTTAATATCAATCTGTACCTTCCAGCCTGCTTTTGACATCTATGTAGCAGCCACTGGATGCTTGCAGAGGCTCGCAGCATCTTCAGCTCCAAACAACCCTTGGTTCTGTTAAGATAGTAGCAGAGAACATTCAGACTTTCATTCATTGCTTTCACAATGTCAGCTAGGTTGTAATTTGCTGGGAACAGGATGAGGCTATCAAAGCAGCACTTGGGAATTTTGTTCACTGCTATTTTTCTTCCTAAGCCCAGTGTTTGCTTGAAAATGTATCACTTTATCTAGGAGAGATTTTCATTCACAAGCAATTTGTCAAGTGACTTCAGACTTCTGGGGCTGTATTGATTACAGAACTGCAATTGCAGTTGTCAGCAACGTGAGCTCCTGCAATCTGTTAAACACATTCCTTGAAGGTGGTTAGTATCCTCCCTTCTCTTTTCCTGTGGGAAAGACAACCACAATGGGCTCTCACTCACTCTGAAAGACTTCTCTAGGATAGTTTATTATACTAAACCCCACTGGTCTTTGCCCTTCCTCCCTGCCTTGCAGCAGAGCCAGCTGGGCTGGCTGATGCCTGGCTGTAGCCTGCTGACTGATGGCTACCAAGTAATGGATCAAGCCAGCCAGAAGAGCTGGAAACACAGTGCTCACCACCTCTGCCACCCCAGGACAGGGACAGCAAAATTACAGGGGCAGTCAGGCAGAAGGTAATCTCGACTTCATTTGGACAAGAGTAAAAATCTTCCCCTCTGTGTATCTAAACTCGGGGTAAGAAGATAAGTTTTTTTTGTTAGCTTTTTTTTTTTTTCTTTTTTTTCTAATTAATGCATCTAACAGGATGAGAACAAATCAGCACCAAAATGCTTGATCCTCCACATATGGTCAAAGAGCCAAAAGTCTGGTAGTTCAGTTGCTGTTCCTGCTGCTGCCTTGCTTAATTCTGGCTGTGGCAATGCCACAGGCCCTGAATCACAGAGAATGAACAGACTCATTCTAAGGTCCCGTCTTCTTCCATGCATCTTTCCTTTGCAAATTAAACACTTTATCAGACACAAGAGCAAGGTGAAATGAGGTCTAAGAGATTGCTTGGGCTGCTTGGCCAGCCCTCCAGCTCACAGAGCCTGGCAGAGGGCCACCGAAAAGCAACGGTGCTGGGCTGATTTGTACCAGCTAAGACTCTGCCAATAACCCTTTTAAAGATTTGGAAAGAGTCCCTGTGAACTAAAAGGCTGAGAGATTTTAATCCGAGTGAAGGGGAACAGCGATTCTGCCTGACCTTTGCCTCCTCTGAAGGAGGGGGAAGAAAGGTGGGAACAGTGGGGCAGAAATTATCTGAAATAAAAGCAGGTGTCGGCACACACAAGGCATTGCCTGGAAAAGAGAAAGCTGCTACAGCCTAAAGCAACATTCCTTCATACCAGAGAGATGAATAATATCAAATAATAAATGCAAGAAAAACACACACCATTCTCATAGATTCTCTGTTTCCTTCTCCCTTGCACTTCTCATCTACGACCAAGATCAAAGACAAGGCTATTCTGATGTGTAGCAGAGGCATTTGCTTGATTTATTTTAAATAAAAATGCAACCAACTTGCCAAAAATAACACTCCAAGTATTTGCACCAGAACAATCCCACTAAGAGTGAAATGTGGACAGTGGCAGCAGGACTAAACTCAAGACAGTCAAAGCCCAAGAGGGATTACTTGGCTTTGTTGTAAGAAACTCCTTTCTAAGCACTTTCTCTTTCAACACGGCTGAAATTGTTGCTAGCAACGAAGCAAAGCAAAAACAGAGGAAAATTTGGATCTAACATGCTTTCAGCAAGAGCAGGCATTAGCTGGCAGGCTGCATGGCCAAGCAAACCTGCAGGGTTTCTGCCAAGCTCAGCCAGAAAAGTGCAGTTTGCCTATCCTTAATTTTACTGTCACATCATCTAGCCATATTCAATGCTGTTTACAGAAACTGCTATAGATATCACAGTTATCATGAAATTATCAAGGGCAAATGGCATGTTTTGAGCGCAGCCACTTGAACTGCAGCTCTTCTTACTAAACTTACTCCATTACAGACAAGCTTTCTCCATAGGCATTGTACACTTAACATCAAAGGCCGCTGGCTCTGTTTCTATAAAGGTATATAAATGGTCCCATATCTCCTTAGAAAACAGAAGACATTGGATAAATGCTAAGTGCTGTTGAGAGTGTAGGACATACTAAAGGCATTCATGGAAACACCAGTGTACAGACAAGACTCGATGTATATATGACTGCTATTACATAAATTACATTGTATTATAGTCATCATGTTCCTCTAGATATTTAAATCCCTTTCTCTAATGAACTGCAACCACAAGCTATTCCAATTCTCTAAGTAGGACACAGGATACTGGAACATGAAAATCCTTCTATCCATAGACAGCAGCTACAACAAAAAGTCCAAAATAAAAAACATTTGTATTTCCTCTGATTGACCTTGTTTTGCTGGTATGCTTGCCTTGATACTCTTTGCATGTGGAAAGGAAGAGGCAGCACAGCCTATAAGCCTATGTTTGTAATTATCAGGACCATAAGGCAGCAAGAATCAGAGAGAAAATATTCATGCTGAGCTCCCAGGGGAACAAAACACTTGGCTACTATAAGAAAGCCTTCCCCAGTTTTCAGCCCATACCTGACCACCTTGCAAGGGGTCTGGGGCTTTCAGTTCATGCTTATTTTGGGGCATAGTTAATGGGATTCAATGTCCCAAGAGTCACCCGTGGATTTCCCATGTTGGCTTTAGTTCTATATGGTTTTCCCTAGCAGGTACCAAAAATGCACTGAGCTATCCTCTAGCCTCTCCTGAAGGTCCCCCACCTCCCCTGCCCTAATCATATTTCTGTTTTAAACACAAATTAACTACTCTGATCAAAGGACCAGAGATCAAATTTCCAGTACAGCCACAAGTACAAACAGTTGTACAGGCACAGGGTGGAGGTGGGAAACTATAGTAGATGACTATGAAAGAGGGGTTAAGCAAATATTCCCTAAGCCAGCTTTGTGGATGATGAAAAAAGTCTTGGAAACAGTTTCCTAAATACATGTATACAATAAATTATACTGGTATCTCAGTCTCTGCCTGTACCTTCTACTCCACTGCCTATATCAACTTCTCATATAATGTACTTACAAAAGTTTTAAATAAAGTAATGGAGGTTATTTAACTGAGGCTCTTTTCCACATAAAACCTTCTCCCCTGGGTGCTTCTGATTAATTTTGGTTAAAGCTTAATAGAGTAATACACATTGACAGACCTTTCTACATTTCTCTCTGAAGAGACTCCTCTTCTTCTGCCAGCTTAGGCTACAGAAACCCCTCAATTAAAAAAAAAAAAAAAATCAGTTGAGATTAATTTAAAGAACTCTTCCTACTCTTTAACTTTTACAATTCATTAGACCTTCATAATTAAACCAATGGGAAATCTTCCAGTTCCCCAGTGGGGTTTTGTTAGTCAAAAAAAAAAAAAACCAAAAAAACAAAAAAACTTTTCCTGCATGTGCCTTTCAGCTTGCACTGAGAATCCCAGGCTTTTCGTGTGAGCAGCTGCAGCAGGGTTACCCAGGGTCAGCCTGGGTAGGAAGCAAAGGTTTTCTCCAGTCACATAGGGGGAACATAGCCATGGCTGGCAAAAGAGAAAACAACTTCCCTTCAATTCAAAGTGCTTTTAAAAAGAAAACCAACAAGGAAGTGACTCTGCTAATGGAGAATGATGAAGAGAGGAAAAACCAGAAAAATCTAGATGAAGTGCTAAATATTCAGTAAAAAATGTAAGCAGAAGCCAAATAAACCACTGACATGAACTTTTTATTTTATATCTATGCACACAGACAGGCTACTTTAATGTTGCAAACCTGTTTAATATCTTTCTTCCAATCCTCAGTTTCAGCTGAAGCAGCTTGGACTCACATGGTCCCTCCATCCTTCACTAAGTAACCCATATCCCAACGAGCTTGGCATCCCAGGTTTCCCAGGCGTGTGGTTTCGCACAACAGCACAAGCCCACACATGTGGCCCCGTCATTTTAATCGTACTGTATTTACTTACTTTGGAGCAGGGCAGGAGGAACATCCCCCCATCCCTCAAAACAAAGGGACAAGGGCAAAACCTGTCTTGAGAGCATTACCTGCCAGCAGCCACTTCACATGGGCTCAAGTAAATCCAAAGGCAGTCTAGGAAGATGCCCAGGTCAGAATGCAGGTATGCTCTGTGGGCTTTGCTGCATCCAAGGCTTCACAATTCTCCAGGGACTTGAAAGTCAATAATAAACAAAACCATCCTCCACCTCCAAAATCCTCCCAAAACCCTAAAAATGCACTATGACTTGCAAGGTTCTTGGACTTTCAGTTTCCATTGTGTTTGTGAGAAAAGGCTATTCTTAGGCATAAAAGAAAATCAAAGCTGATCCATTTTAACATTACTAACCCCAAGAACAGCTCTTTCTATTCTTCAAAGCCTGTCCCCCACTTGTACACATGCTTCTTCTCGTTGTCCAACATGTGCCACTCATTAAAATCTCTGGGAGACAAGTCTACACGGACACCTGATGAAAATACCTGCAGAATTATTTTCTGTGCTGGCAATATTCATATATCTTCCTCATTGAATGGGGGGGGGTAGGGGTGGTGGAAAGGATAAACCAGGCTTGAGAATATTTACTTAAAGCTTAAAAAGAACATATGAACAAGCTGTGTTTTTTCAGAAGAAAAAGAAAGAAAACCCATGCAGCACCTAGCAGATTACAATAACTGCAGAAACTGAAATTCAGTTTATCTCCAGAAAAACTTCAGGGAAGGGATGTAGCAGAAGCTACTCCAGTTAGCTGCCCTAGGAATGCCTGCCTTCAGCAACAAGGAACATTCCTCTACCTCAGCACAGAGGCTGCACTGAGCAGTGCCAGATGCATTCTGCAGAGGCCCAACAGCCAACAGGGATGTGACACAGGGATGAACTGGTGGTTTAGATATTTAACAGACCAAATAAGACAGACCAAAATAAGCATGTTTTTTCACAAACACACACACATACACACAATATATTGGTGTTATTGTGACCAAATAACTTGGCGCTGTTTTACATATTTTTACTATTTTCCTCACAAATCATCAGCGTGTATATGACAAACATATATTTATGTTCAAATAATCTCCAAACCAAATACTGACAGGTCATATTGACATGTTTTTATCCTACAAGCTGAACATCTCATTGGGAAACCACATACTTATAGAAAAAAAATCCAACAAAACAACACAAACAACTCTTATTATTTGGTTAGTGACAAGATTAAGGACTTGAAATGCAGACATTAGTTTCTTGCTTCAGAGTACCCCAATCCTGTAACAGCAGATCCCTGTTGTGAAATGAAAAAGAGTGTAACTCTATGCTATTCATGAATAATCCAATGTGGATACAGAGTTATTCAGCTACAATGCAATTAAGAATGAAAAGGAGAGGGTAACAGTGGTAAACACGCAGGGATATTTTGAATTTAATTGGGATTAGCATGTAATACTCTTACAGCCTTTTGAGGAGAGGCGACACAGGGTCATACTGAGAACATAGGCATTTGAAAGCCTCAAGCACCTCATTTAATGATCTTTTCAGCTGGTATAAATTGCTTTCAACAGTGGTTTCATTTGCAGGGACTTTAACCCAGCACTGCTGCTTGAAGCTGAACTCTGCTGGGGGAGCAGACTCCAGGGCTGAAGTACATTTTGCAGTTTCAGGGCAGGGGAGCTGAAGCATGTGAGGGCACTTCTGAAAGCTCATGATACAATCACTACTCTCACACCCAGCTCCTCTCACACAGAGATACTACATGTAACACCAGGGACTGTTTGCCTTGAGGAGAACAGCAGAAAAAGGCACATTTGGAATGCTGCTAACAGGATGGGGGAGGTGTGTGCAATGCACCTGGACAGATTTTACTTGGAGAGGAGGTGTCATCTGTATGCTTTTTGTACACAGTTCTTCTAGGGGGATATATAAATAGAGGGGAAATAATCAATGAATATTTTCAACCTGTTTTAGGAGGATGAAATCAGCCAGCCCTTGATGGTTTACCCTCTGCTCACAGAAGTATTTTCCAATAACTGGTATTACAAGTACCAATATTCTGGTACTGCCCAAGCTGTTTAAAAGGCAATGGTGCAAATACCTGCAGCCTGTTTGCAAAAGCAGAGCACCCATCAGCATCACAGACAGTTGTGCTGCTCTTGCCTTGAAGAATGCCTCAGGGAAGGGAAAAGGCTGGTTCAGAGTCCATACCATTGCTAGGGGCCCCAAAACACCACCAGCAGCTATCAAGCTCACAGGGAGCATCTTCGATGCTCATAAGCCTAATCAGAGGGGCAAAACTGAAGTGCTGTGAATTTTACCTTGTGAATTTCCACAGCCTGATCATTTTTTGGTGAATGAGTCACCAGGAGGATAGTAGGGAAACTTAGGCACACAGGGGAGTGAAAAATAAGAGATGTCTGATATTTTTTCCCTTTCAACCTGTGTCAGATCTCCCCTTCAGATCACAAGCGTCAGAATGGTTTTATAAAAGCCAAAGTTTGCGGTAGGGCTCTCACTGCAAAGGCACTACTGTCCTTATGTAGTCTTTGAAGATTTTCTTCCAAGATGTTCCCATCGTGTGTCTTTTCAGTTACCAAACCCAGTGGGAATCAGTTGCACATGTTGCCTCAAGTATCTCTACAACTGCACAGCTTTGTTTGTATGTGGTGGCAGTGGGGGAAATGGCTTTATTCTAAACATATCTCCTTCTTACATCTGGGTGAAGAATTGGGAGGAGGTTATCCTTCTAAGTGCTGGTAAGCGGGTCTAATATATTTGTTATTGCAGCACCTCTGAGAAAATTGAATTAGGGACTGCTGTACTAAGTGTTGTTTTTCTCATGTAAAGACAATCTCTGCCCTGGTGAGCTTATACAAATCCACCTTCTGCCAACAACTTAGCAAAACACAAAGCACATATTACACTGACTTATGTCTGCAGCAGTCCCACTGAAATCAATGAGGTTGACCTACTTGTAAATGGAGCAGAATTTGATTCCTGTGTTTATTTGTAAATGGCTATGAAAGAGACTGACCAAGTCTGCATGGAAAAAAGATAACCCAGAACATCAGAGGCAGCTTCTGCTTGGACTAAACTTCAGAGGGTTTGAGGACAGAACATGGGAAGAGATGGATGAATCCTTACAAAAACAGCAGCCGGACTTAGCAGCTTTGCATTGTTCACCTGAAAAAATGCTCAGGGAACTCCCATGCTGGGAGAATTCATGTGATCTCACTATTACTTACTGCTCACTTTACCATTTTTCATTTGTGCATCTCAGTTGAATAAAAGGAAACCAGTTGCAGATAAATAGCATACCCCAATACCACAGCAGTGGCAAACTGAAACAAAAAGCAAAGGAAAAGCTCAATAAAAGGATTTTAGCTACACCATGCAGCCGGCAAGGCAGCACAGCCTGAGACATGCTTCATCAGCTAGGCATAGCATTTACAGTTGGCCTAAGCATCGAAGGCAACACAGACCCAAGCATGTGCCCTGTATTGTAACAGGAGAGCACTGTATTGGCCAAGCAACTTCTGGTTGCCACACGTTTAACAGGGATAGAAGTAAAGGGACACAGCTCAGAGTCAAAGTAATTAAAGGTTTGGGCTGATGACTGGGATTAAGGCACCAACACCGCTGTTTATCTCTCTGTAAGCGCACAGGAATTCTAGGAGCAGCTGCAACCGTTGCTGAGTTGCTATGCCAGATTCAGCAAGGATCTTCCTTGATAGCCTGCAACTACCACTCCACGGAGACAGGAACGGGAAACACCTAGTTGAAGTCCCAGCAGTCTGGAGAATACTTCTGAAGCTTGCATCTCTTGCAGAGTGGTTTTTGGAGACAACAAGTTTTTAAAACCCTGGAAAGTATAAGCACAAATAATTTGGAAGGACCCAGGACTCACATTTGGAAACGCCTGGGAATAAAGCATCTCTTCAGCATCCTGCAGAAAGCAATCCAGCCTGCTGTCAGACCTGAAGGAAGCTGTGTTTCTCACTCACTGACTAGCCAGTGTGGTGGGCTGAGTGACAGATGTCTGCAGCCTCATTTCGGAGGCAAAATTCTGGGCAAGAGAAAAGTGTACTACCATTAAGTGAGCAAATAAAGAAATTATTTTAAAGCTCACTGGGAACAGAGGAGCAAAAGTCTGAGCACAGGCAAAATAAAACATCTTAAAAATGAGCCTTCACACAGGGCTCTCCATCATTTCCCAGATGCTCTAAACCAAGCTGGCATGCTGCAGTATGAAGCCAGTTTTCACTGGCACACAGTAGCTCCTGGCTTTCAGTGATTTCCAAACTCAGCAAAAGCTATGAGCCAGGAACCACTACCTCTCATAGATACTGTACCAGCATACTTAATTTGGGAAACGAAAATACACTCTGGCACATTAGCCCCAAACGGCTGCCAAGCCCTGCTCTCATCTATGTGGTGCTGGCCAAAAAATAACGGGAAAGTGTCTGACACCAGGTTGAATTCCCTCAGTAACAATCCCCCTTCCCAGCCATCAGTTCCAGTTACCTCCTTCTGAGCATTACAGGGAATCAGAACTTATATTCAGAGCTAACGGGAACACCAAACCACAAGCAATTTGGGAGAAACTGGGGACCTGGTAACACAACAGTGAGTCTACAGAGGTGCTTGCACACCTTGTAATGTTGAAATAACCAGTTCTGGAGATTGTGCCAGGGCTTGGTCCACCATCCTGCTCGACACCACCACCAAGCACGACAAAATTCTTGCCATCAAGGCTGTTCCACAGTGCACAATACTGTGCCTAATCCAACTATAATTAAACCTAATTTCAAGTGGGAAAATTTCAAACCTATTAAGAAGAAACCTGCAGTAATTATATGGATAAAGAAGTATTTGGAAATTATTAATACATGTGTTATTAACACATGTTAAACCTCATCAGAAGAAAACCCCTATGTGTTTGAATCGTTTATTACAATCACCTGGATTTTTTCAGAACTGTCAAAGTAAACATGTCTCCATAAAGTTGTTTTATAAAAATAAAAGTGTGATAACAAATGTGGAAAGAGCTGTATTTATTTACATTTTAAACCCTAAGAAGCACTGAGGTCTTATTTCATAACATTCTCTACAAGCAGGATGATTATACACAGCATTTTGTGAGGGCTTATTTGGGTTTGTGAGGATTGTTTGGGGTTTTTTTAATAATTTGTTATTTAATTACTTGTTTCCAGGATACTGGGCTTTGAAGAAAATGCCAATTGTCATCAATTGACACAGCTGAAAATGGAATAAAATACGTTCCTGTTTGCACATACATACAGGATCTTCAATTTGGCTTTGACCTATACTAACCAGCAGTGTTTACCCTCAAAAAACATGCTCCAGAAAACAGACAAGTACACAGGCAAATGTCTTTGCTTGCCATCTTTTGTTGCAAGTTCTGGTAATAAAACTTTTAAAGCATTCTGCATTCACTGAAGTTAGAGCAAGAAGAAAGAACTCCGGTAACACACTGTAATGCAGGACAACAATATGGTGTGGAGATCACAGAGCATAATTTAAAGCTGTGCTATACATCCACAGTCTCATGAATTGCTTTTAGCAACAACTACAATTCCTATTACCCATCCATGGAAGAGTTCAAGGCCAAGCTGGCTGGGACTTCATGCAAGAGGAAGGTGTCACTGCCCATGGCAGGGCAGCTGGAACCAGACTATCTCTAAGATCCCTTCTAACCCCAAACATGCTATCACTCTATGAAGGACACAAGTAAGGATGTAGCACATCTGCTTCCATCACCCTCCAGCGTTTCCACTCAGCCACATCAGGCCATGGAGCAGCTGATGAGTATCTCTGTCCACTACACCCGTACTAGCCAACCCAGTGAGTCAATTGGCTCCACACCTCTCACTTTCCTCCGAAACCTGAGTCACCCTGGAGTTTTCAGCCCCAGGAATAAGCCCATCCTGGCTGCAATTTCAATGGGCAGTGCTGGAGCCAGCAGCTGGGACCAATTTAGAGTGTTTTCTCATAGAGATGAGCTTGTGTGTGCTGTGTCCTCAACCCATTCATTCCCCAAACCAGGAAGCAGCAAAGTAAGGTGTTCTCCCTGGTCAAGTATTAAATAAAGGAGATCAAATCATCCATTCTTTTGAAATGTTCCTACATTGTATACTACTCAAGATACCATAAATCTCAGAAAAAGTTGTCAAGCTCACATAATGCCATCTTACATTAAAACAATAAAGGCCTGTCTTGGATAGATAAACTATTGAGAAAGGTTTTCAGAAAAAAAAGCAAAGATTTTCCAATGAACCATATAGGTAAGGGAAGTCCCTCATTTTTATGTATTGATTTTTGATGCTTTATTGCCTTCTCTTAGGTTCAATCAGCTAAAAATTAACTGCTTAAAAGTGAAGGATAAATATAAAAAGATAAAGCCACTCATTCATGGGAAGCAAACCTGCTTGGAAAGCAGCAGCAAACACTCTACTTGATCCACTGCCCAAAAGAACTTTTTTTAAGTGTCTGAAAGAGTACAAAACCTTATGTAAATAAGTAAGTTTTGTAAGTTCTGTTCTTACAAAACCTTAATATTCTGGACTTACATTGCTAACTTTGTGACTAGAGGGTGTTGAGCAGCTGGTCTGTCACACAAGAATGACCCAGCCTCTTGGACACAACATAGACTAAACAATGATAGCCCACTTTCAGAACCTGGCAGAAGTGTCCCAGCCTCACCCCATCCTTCTTTAACTACAGGCTTGCCTCCTTGATCTCTTTATTTAACATTCACCACCTGCTTACTGCTCACTGCCTAAAAACTCCCTTAGTCTCTGGAGTTGCAAGAATACTGTTTCTCTCACAACCCAAACCCCTTGGTTTTATCAGAGAAGAATGGAACCATCTTTAGCTCTTTCTCATAATTTGTTTGAACAAACAATGTGTTCAAGAAGAAACAAAAGACACATAACCAAATGAACGAATAAAGACAAATTCCACTTGAACTGACCATCTCTAAGTGGACAAGTATTTTCTCTTACAGTGTTAGCACTTCCCAGATGAAGGGGCTGAAGAGGTTTGTGAAATAATTGTGATGTTCTTGTGGCACCCACCTTTCTCTTCCTCTGTCTTCTCTAAGGAGAATTAGTGAGTTTGCAATTAATTAAGTAACATTTTAAAGCAGTAATACTGCTTCATGTATTGTTCCCCTTGAAATTTAGCTAGGGTCAGGTATAGATAGTACCTAATGAAAAGCTTTGAGAGGAGTTCATGATCAGTTATCATTTTCAAACATGTTTTGGTAAAAAAGAGATGCACACAAACACAGCAAGGAAAACAAGCAGAAGAATATGTCAAAAGCCTGTGTTTTTCAGGAGTACCATCAGAAGTTAAAAGTAACAGGAGGAGGACATCGTAGCTTTCCCATATTGATCCCCTCTCCCCCTCCTCGGTAGATGGTATAGAGAGAATCCATGCTCCTGTTTATGATATGCTTCCACTCCAGCCCACTGGAGCTCAGATATTTTATAGGCAGCCAGCAAACAGTCACATAAAACATGGCAGACCCAGCTACTGGGGTAAAACCAAGGCACTCTGAACAATGTTTGATGAGCCAGAAGAAATAGAATGGAGAAGGGAATACAGTTCCAACATTCACCCTGGGAAGTTGACTCTGAAATTAAACACAGCTCTTTCACTTGCTCTAGGAACTATGAGCCACACTGGAATAAAGCATGCCTCATCCCTATTTTCCTTATAGGCATTTCCATAGGCTGTCCTAGAATAGGATCTTGAAGGCCGTACTTCATTATCAGCCTAAGCATCACTTTTTCTAAGGGGACCTTGGTCATGCATGGGACCACTGGTAACCCACACCATGAATGAGCATAACAGGAACTCACCTCTTTCTTGACTGTCTCACTTGCAAATAGTGGAGACCCAGTTTTACACAGGCAGAATTTCATGCAACAATTCCTTGTTCCAGCTGCACTAATTCACTATCCCAAACAATGTCAGGGAGACGCATGCTTTCCCATTTCAGTGCATGCACATTCTCTAGCTGCAGGGGACATTAAGCTTCCATAAAGACTATTTTAAGAAGTCAGCTCATCTCTTTTTGTTTTTAATTCTGATACTCTACTATGAAATTGAACAAAACAAGACATTGTGCCATTAATCTGTCAATTCAGATAGACCCACTGAGCTAAGATAATGGCATATATTGAGTGGCACAAGACTTATGAATTATGCTGAGCCGAGAATGAGTTAAGCTGCCATGAGAAATTTGTGGTGTCTTAGTATGGTATCACATGCAATTTCCATTCAAGGGAGACCCTCTCAGTCAGGATGCATTAGAAATTATCTAAGGTTTCTGGTGTTGCATGAAAAGCTTTCAAAGCACCAAATATACACCGACGCTGCAGTTTTAGCTTTCTATACAATAGAGACTATGTCAGTGGCTGGGATGTTCAATAAGCAAGTTAAGACACATAAGCAAAAGTAAATAAAAAGATGCCCCAAAACTGAAATGCAAATATTAGAGCATGTTAGAAAACAAGCAGCAAGTCAACATGGAGTAAAGTGTTCTGGTCACACATGGCAGACCATAGGAAGTGATGAACAAGCCTCATCCCTAGAGCAAAGCAAAACAAAACCCCACGTATTTTTCCTTAAACAAGTGTTAGAGGACTTATAAATAAAGGTTTTGCCTAAACCCCCCCAAAAGAATAAATACCTATCTGCTCTTCTAAAAGAGAAGTAAAATCTCCAGCTGTAGCTCATGGCAGCCCATGATGGGCACCAAATCCTCCTCCCTTCTCAGCCAGGCCTGCTGCTCATGTGCAGCACATAAACATCTTCCAGTATCACCTGCCCCCTCACACCGCTCCCTCTTTAAATTTTTTGGCTCAAGGCTCACCTGCCCTACGTTACTCCTACGACATGTTTGATCTGTGTACCAGTTGCCATGGAGTAGGACAAAACTTTGTAAATCTCCACTGTTCAAACAGATTATCTCAAGAGGTGTCATTTTAACTCATTTTCTCAGTCTCCCTTTACATACCATCTCTCGGCTCTCCTTCCCCTTCAGCCCTATTTCTTCCCAGTACCTTCAAGAATACTATATGCAGTAAGAAGTGAAAATGCAGCAGCTGCTCGTGTGTTCAAATATTTATAATTTTCACTTCTGCTTTAAAGACTGAAACAGTCATGCTCTCTGAAACAATATTAAAAAAGATATAGAGCTGTATGTTTTATTTAATCTAAATAAACATGCAAAGAATCCATGGCATTTGGGAGAGACAAACACAAGTGACAGGCTGGAAAATGGGACAAAAAGAATGTGCTGGTTATTTCTTTTTATGATATAATCCTGCTTTCCAATCCTTTCTTGGGAATGTTTATTTTTGTATTAACACCATAAATTATTTTAGATGCCCTGTAAATGTTTCTATTAATTTCCAAGTTTAGTTTAAGTTTCATTAGTATTCTAAATACAGAAAAAGGGGAAACCTTAAACATTCAACAATATGCAGAGAATTTTTTCTGGGATGCTGGAAAGGCTCCTGTTTGGTACTGAGCCCACTCTCTGACAGTGCAGGAGTGGTTTCAGTAGCTTGTTCTTAAGCATTTAAAGAAATTCCCCCCAAAACACTATCAAGCTGGAGTAAAATGTAACTAATGTGCATGCAAAGACGTGCATTTTCTGCAGTGTTAAGTACAGGAATTAAGAGCTGCTTAGGTTTCAGCTGCATTAACATTACTTGAGCACAAAAAATCAGTCCATATGGAAATAATCAGTTAAAAGAACATCAACAGCTTGGTCTGAACTTTCCTTCAGCATAGCATAAAAATGTATTACTTTTCAACTGTACAAATGCCCTTAGCTCTTTTTTTGTCTTTTCCAGTAGAAAACTCCCACTGTTCATTAAAGCACCTCACATACAAAAGAGGCCTTAAAAGGAGAACTGGCTCTTGCCGAGGAAGATGGATATCTAGCCTGCCCCTGCCCCTGCCCCTACAGGCCTTCCCAGCTCATGAACTGGGAAAAAGAAATTATTACTGCAGGTCTACTCTTTCTCCTCTTCATCTCTTTAATTTTCCTCTTCATTTATCTTTGCTTTTCACAGCATTAGGCTGAAGTTGGATAATATGCCATCAAGTGAGAGCCGAGGTTAATACTTATCCATGGGTTTTAACTTTCTTTTCTATTTAGCAGTTCTCTAAAAATAGAGGGAAACAGGTCTTCAGGTGGACAGTTACTGTGTCAGGTTTTCACTGCTCTGTGACAGAGATCCACAGATGTGCCCTTACTTAGCAAATAGCCCAGGCAACTGAGCATCCACCCATTTCCTTCCCTTGCACGTCCTGGCCCTAGCACTGCTTAGCAGAGGCTGATGGACCCAAACACTGAAACTCTTGGCTTACATTTCCTTCCTATCCTGAGCAGGCTACCTAGCTTTTAATTCCCAGCAGATTCAGGGTCCATAGCTTATTAACAGAGCCAGGATTATAGGCATCATATGAGGAAATCAGACTATCACATGGGCAGAAGGAGCTCTGCTTTACCTTGTTAGTTTTCCTCATTTCTGATGATCGATCTTCAGGCAAGCCTTGCTTTTTCATCTTCTCCAATTCACAGATGAAAATCCCAAGTCTGTATTCATCAGTCCTACTGCAGAGACAGTCTTCTACCCTTGCTTTGAAGTCTAGGTTAGTGGAGATAAAATGCTGGCTGAAGCAATAAAGAGGGCTGACCTGAGATGACAGCTACCATGACCATGGAGACTGGTACTGGAGGAAAACCACAGTCCCCACCAATGCAGTAGATAGATTTACAGCAGGGAGCAATGGCTGCAGGAAAGCTCATCAGGACAGGAGGCAAGGACACAAGCAGGAAGAAGAGGGACAAACAGCTCCTCTTTTCCCCCCTTCTTGTTGTCACAGGTTATGTTTATTTTACCAGATGCAGATACTTCACAAAAGGGTGTAAAACCTCTGAAACAAACTCTAACTCAGGTTATATTCCTCATGTTTTTCAAACAGTGCCAGTGATGAATTTATTTTCCACAGAAAGACTTAAGACTGTCAAGAATTTGCTGGTTCTTGAACCAAAAATCACTTACAGTTCTTCGCAGACAACTCAGATTACTTCTAACGACAGAGGTGAACCCCACCCAGGTCTTGCTATTTAGCCTTGACTCAAGAACTGACTTGCCACAAAATTTCACTGGCTTGCATCTCAGGAACCAGGCAGAGTATTCCAGCAGCTTCTTTTTCATTCTAGAGCCACAGCATACCTATCCTTGATATATTAAAAAAGAAGAGATGTCAAAGCCTGATGCTTGACAAGGGAAAATGAGCTCTTGGTAATGCTGTCCCTTGACACATTGCTGCTGGAGCCATGGTGGGTCGTGCTGAACCCTACACCTCCCTCTTTGGTTTGAACAACAGGACTGGAAAGCTGTGGCTCCTTGATCACCTATGGTAAATCACATGGGATGACATGAGGGGTTCAGGTCAGCCCCAAGTACATGACAGCATTTCTGTTGGGTTACTTGGGGCAGGTGATGTGACATTTATTTTGACTCAGTGCCTTCACACCACCTTCATGACAGCTGCAGAACAGTCAGTATCTGCTCAGGCACCAAGCCAACTGGTACTGAATTACATAATCCAGCACTTTTCTTTTTCTTTTTTTTTTTAAGTAAAAATCTTGAGACTGGATGGGCAAGGGACGATGAACTTCACAAAGAACTTCACCTCTTTGTGAAGCCATTACAAGCTAAAAATAGTAAGCTGGGGAGAGGTGTCCACACAATATAGATCAAACTGCCCATCAGACTGGGCCACTGTTTAATACTGCACCTCACCCTTGTCCTTCCAGTCATGCCTCACAAAAGTCTCCCACAAGAAACAACTTCCCCAGTTTGCCAAAAGGCTTAAGAAGAGCATGAAGCTCCTCCCTGAAGAGATCCTGACATTGAGGGCTTGTAGGCAGCTAAAGGAAGATGCCCTGACAGAAATTCCTCCCTGTCATTGCCAGGATATGCCACCTCTTTTATATATTTTTATATATATATGCCATCTCAAGATATACCTCTTCTGAAGCTGGTGTGTATTATTCACAGGACATTTTGCAGGTGCCATGACCCCTTCACCTTCGCTGTCCCTAATGCATTTTCAGTGTTTTCAGACCCTTGACTCCACTGTTCCAGTGTGATTTCTGGTCTAAAGGGCTCTAAAAGAATTAATCAGCATGAAAAATACCTTTCTAAGGAATCCTGTAGGTACTCAAGAGCCTCCTGTTTCAGCTGGTACAGTAATGTAATCCACATCTTCATTTTAACTCAAACTCTTAAATAATTCTATTTAACTAATAAAGCCATTCTTAATAATATGACTGTTGCTGGGTTCCAAAGCTAATGCACAACATGAACATCAAGCAAATTTTTTCCCCTTTTCTTAAATATTCTCAGGCATTTCTTTGAGGGATCTTTAAAAGAGCATATTTAGACTCAAGGAAGTGGAAGTACACATTTTGAAAAAGAAGATTGCTGCAGATACACAGAAGAACAGAGAAGAGTTTGCAGACTTGGTTTGCGAGAAACTCCTCCAAGCCCCAAACCCAGTCGTCTTCAAACTGTTAAATGCGGACTCACTGCTGCAGAATGCACAAAGCATCAAATGAACAAGAACTAGCGCTAAGCTTTTCACCTCATACAACCTTCATTTTAGGTAGCTGAATCTATGATGAGCCTAAACTGCAGAGCTAGATCCATGTTTTTGGTCTAGGTCTGGCTTTATTGCAGTGAAAATGCACTTATATGCTCATGCATGTAAATGTTTGGGGATGCCTATTTTATGAAAGGAGCTGCTGTTATTACACCAGATGTCTCTCCATTTACAGGAAACCATAATAAAAATTCCACTTCTTTCTTCCTCACATTTCTGAAATGTAGGCCTAAAGAGTTTCATCATTTTACCTTAGACCACTAAA
Source organism: Sitta carolinensis (assembly GCA_032173965.1). Classification (NCBI taxonomy): domain Eukaryota; kingdom Metazoa; phylum Chordata; class Aves; order Passeriformes; family Sittidae; genus Sitta; species Sitta carolinensis. Next base: position 52,164,340 of record CM063284.1, on the reverse strand, counting down.
GAAAGTTCCTTTGGTGGTACTATATTTAAGAAATCTGGTGGCCTTCCTCACCTGCAAATCATCACTGCAAAGACATTTAAGTTAACATAAAAACTACTTTTCTCATTTGTAATTTTAGGCTTTAAAAGTCAGAGATTATCTGAAAATATTTAAGCTCCAATTAAATTTAGCAGTAAAATCTTTAAGCTATTAGGTGAGCTTTAGTGGGAATTTGTGGTAGTTTGAAAAAAATGAGTTTTTTGAAATTCAGTGGTCAAGCCAATAAGTGCTCAGGTTTAAAGACTGGCACCTGGTGTGGCCACTGAGGACAAGGATCCGCCTCTGAGAACACAAGGGGTTAAAAGCAGAGGGTTCCCCGGAAAGCTCTCTCTTGGTTCCGGTCCCTGAGGACGGAGGATCTCCCCTGCCCAGCGGCTGGCTGGGCGGGGCAGGGGAAGCCATGCGGCCTGGGTGAGGTAGGCTGGAGCCTTGGGCACAGAGGGGGAGAGGAAAATCTTGTAAGATGGAAGGGTGGAGAGAGTATAAGAACCTTGAGAGGCATCAGGCAGCCTTCTTTCCCCCCCTCCCCTGGAGAGGGAGAGAGAGAGACTGTGTCTGTGTCACCTTGAAATTTGATATCGGCAGCTGGGCAGCACGGCCGAAGGAGTATGGGGGGGTGGCGTGAGAAGAGTGCCCAGCAGCAAAGATACCGTGAGAGTTCTGAGGAAACAAAGCCCAAGATTTTAACCCTTTTCGTAGATGATGGAAACTTTATAAATGCTAATCCTCCTGAATCTGAAGAAGAAAGATAGAGAGAACTAAGCAGAGATGATAAAAGTTCGTGCAAGTGGAAGATTGTCAGAGAATGCTGAAAAGAATCCTAGGTGGGAGGAGATGATGGAGTGGCCTTTGGCTGGACAGTTCTTGTATAGCCATGGATGGACTAATTTCTTTTCTGTGACACAGAGACTGTATCTGGGGAGAGGCATTGACTTGGAGCCAAGAGTGGACAGTAGTGTGAACAGAGATGTGAGGAAGAGCTCTGTTCTCAAGGCCCCTCGGCCCCAGGGGGTAATACTGGGGGGGACTGGTGTCCCAAAATTTGAGAAGCTGTCGTTTCTTGGAACTAACCAAAGCATCTTTAAAAAGAGAAACCCTAGAAGCAGCTCTGGTCCATGCACAGTGGTGAGAGCACTGGACATGGAAGAAGAGGCCACAATGTAGTGCAAGAAGGACTCCTATCTCTCTTTAATGGACTAAGTACTGATTATCAAAAGGGTGGTAATGGACTAAGGATTAATTATCTAAAAGGTGGTAACTTGATTTGGAATTTTTAGTTTGTTTTATTGTGTTGAGAACTAGGGTGGGGGGAGGAGGAGTGTTTTTTAAAGTTTTCATTTTCTTCTGTATGTGTCTTCTTTACATATTATAAGTAATAAAGTTCTTTTCTTTTGCTTTCTGAATTAGAAACTGTTTTGCTCTGTTTTTGGTCACATCTCACAGCAAAATCCAGAGACAGTATATCTTCATGGAGGCACTGGCCTTGTGCCAATGTCAAACCTATAACAGAATTTCAGATGTTTTCAGGTACTATGAGGTTCTCCTTGAGCAGAAAACGCTGAAAGAAATATGGTGTTAATCCTATACTGGTTGGTTAATCCCTATTTTCCAACACAAGTATGCCTGCTAGCAGAGGCTGCCAGGAAGCAAACTACAGACCAAGGGTTAAAACCATTACAGGGAGAGAGAGCACTGCTATAGAAAACCCATCAAGATAGTAACTAGAGGAAAGAGTTTCCCAACTCATGATTTCTCCCTGCTCTTTTATATAGTTTATGTATCAGTTATTTTTTTTAACCCCTACTTAATTTCTTTTCTGGCAATCCAGCTGACAGTGCTGATTATGAGGTTTGGGTCCCCAGGGGTAGGTAGCAGTGTTGCACTGACAGCTGATAACCCAGCTTCAGCAACTGCTTAAGAATGGAGGTCAGTCTCAGGAGTCTTTGTATAATAGCTCTCCTTCCTCCTGCAGACTCCCTCCCTCATCTTTTACAAGGACTGTCCAAAATGCCTTATCTAGCCATCTGCAAGGGGAAGCAGCATGGGCTCTGTAGGCAGCCTCACCTATAGTGACTCAGAAGTTAGGAACTTTAACATGGCTGGGAGGAATAAAGCCCCAAACCCAAATAACTCCAAGCACACTTGACATCACAGGGGAGTAATTATGAAGGGAAAAGAATCAGAAATGAGCCAAAGGCAATATAAGGGCAGTGGTTATTTCCTCTTCACTTACTTCCTAAGTTTTTTTTCTTAATGTGTAAATTGACCCCATCTGGTTTCTTCATTCAACCTTTGAAGGGAGAATATGGGCCACAGTTTAATAACAATGTTCCCACAAGATTTGGCATTCCAGCATTATCTCAATACATTGTTCCAAAACTGAGAAGGAGGAACTGCTCAAAAGACGGTAGGAGTACCACACGACAAGCCATCACCATTTTGCAGGGACATGCAGGGTAAGAGTAAAGTGACAGAAGAATGGAGAAAAAACCAAATATAATCCAAGCTTAAACACTGATGAAAGAGTGTACTGCGAAAATCAGTTCTAGCATGGCTGCAAGCAGCAAGAGGACTATCCCACTGCAACTCATGACATGAACTTTCATGGTAACCATGGAGCTCTAGCAACATTATGACAAAGTCACAGACCAAGGATAATGTATTTCAGAAAACGTCTCTCTAGATACTTCTTTTGAAATCTCTTGAGATTAAACATTATGGAAAATGAAAAATATAACAATCTCTCAGCAACTCCGCAATATAATATTCTGAATGGTACCAGGTCTTGCCTACAGAGCGCTATTGAACCCACTTGAATCTCTGTCTGCCTGAGGTAGCCATATTCATTCTTCCAACAAAGACAAGCATTTCTTCACAGAAAGAATAAATGCTTGCCCTCTTAAACTCTACTTTTACACCAGACAGCTTTGGGTGCAAGCTTTCAGAGTTAAAGACTGACAATATCACATCTTAGTAGCTATGTGCATGGTGACTGAAACCTTCTTTGGGGACAAAATAATTGTTCTGTGTTATTTGCATTTTAGTACTTTTAATACAGATTTTGAAGGTTGTGGCCTTGCTTTAGATGCGAGTCTTATTCAGAACTTATTTATAATGGCTTTTTCCTTAAAATAAAAAAGTTGTCGTTCATAATTCTCCTACACATCTTGGGACTAAGCAGCCTTGCACATTACCTTGGTCCTCTAAATTTGGAGTTACAATCACAAAGCACAAAGTGATTTCTTGCCTAGGATATTCTATGAAAGGTACCCAGCTCTGAAAATGGGCTCAAAAAAAGGGAGCTTTCATCACCAGGTTCATAATAGAAACATTTGAAAGAAAAAGAGTAATAAAATAGAAAATACATGCACAACATAGATGTTGTAGGAAAAAAATCTGCTTGTTTCTAACACACTGGTGAAATTGGTCAAGACCATCACATCTGTTCTGAACCAGATTTCTCATAAGCATGGCCACAAGCAAAGGCAAGGATCAAGCAGAAAGGAGGAAAGGTATAAGGCCTTCATCCCTTTATCCATGCTGACCACCATCAAATATAACCTCATACTTTATAAGAGGCTGAGGTGCAAACACATATCCCCCTAGAGATCTGTGATCCTTCCTGTCTGAGCGTGAGACACGGGGATGTACTCAAAACAGCTCGGCACCAGCTCCTTGGAAAGCTGTTCCTATATTACTGCATCCATTTGCTTTACAACACAAGCACACATCCCATTGCAGATTTTTTTCTGAGAAAACAAGAGACCTCATAAAAATATAGAACAGGAAAAACCCCTACAAATCAGATGCCTTTTCAATAGATTCCAAAACCCCCCAGATATTAGAAAAACTTAAGTGAACATAGATGGAAACTATATTTTTGGAAACACAAAATTCAAGCATGTGTAGATTGAGAACAGCCAAGCACTGTTCACCCTACAGAAAAATGACTCCAGAGCATTCCCTCTCAGCCCTGCAGTTAGAAACAATTCATTTTGCTATAAAGGCAATCAAGTTCTAAGTAGAAATTCTTGCTTTTCAATTTTCATATCAAAGTCAATGGTGAGTTCTACAAAAAACCATAGTAGCTTGGTCCTGTGAGTCTTGTATGTAACCACAAAATTTATAGAGATGAAATTAAAATACTCTTAGGGTACTTTCTGTGAACAGTTGTAGGATGCAGCTAGTTACAAAATAAAGATAGAAAAATCAAGTCTGAGAAAGCTTTTGGTATGTTGTATGTGCCAAGGAAATCCATGTAATAACGTGGTACACTGAAATAGGAGAGTGGGAAAAATTTGCAGTTGCCAAGGAGGAAGCAGCACAAACAAATAACTCGTTTTTCTCTAAACTTCGCTTAGGAAAGAAGGTGCTCTAGGGATCCTCAGAGGTAAAAGCCACTACATAACAACTCAATAAAATAAAGGCTATGTTATATAGAGCAAATCTTTGTTAAGATTAATTACAAAACACTGTGGGACAATAAACTTTTCCTTTGCCGTGCTCAGTTACCATTTTGTTTTAAAACCTCATGACCTTCTCACTGTGTCCTTGAATTTATACCATTAGTTATACACAATATACCATGAACTAAAATGAACAATGATCATCCATGCCCAAACTTTATACATAGATTTAAAAAAACCATTGGCAAATGGGCTATTAGGAGTGGATGCACTGTATTGATTCCCCCTTAAAACAATTTACAGTTAGACAGCACTATTCACTCAGTAACTTTAAAACACAAATTGCTTGTATTTATCTTTTTTGGCAAGGAGAAAACACATAAATGCATTAGAGCTGATATTTATATCTTACTAAAACAGTGCTAAAAGACTGTCCATTGTGTCTAGCACAGACCTGCGCATGTGTTATTGTGACAATACTTTAAAAGACGATTATCAAAGGAAATAAATATTTTGCCATATGACTGCATTTCCAAGTGTTTCCTTATATTCTTCATTCCTCAGTGAGCCTTCAAGACAAGTAATTACAGAAAACACTTTCACTGCAAGATGTCTGGAGGTTTAATAGTGCATTTAATCAAGAAAAAATATCTTCATATATGAAACTTTAGCTGATGGTCCCAAGAGCAAAAAGCACATATTATAGGGAAAGACAACTACAGAGGTCAGGAGAGGAAGAAACAGGTATCTAGATGGACAAAACAGTGCATAAATCAAAAAAGTAAGTCAATGTGACTAGTTCCTTACAGTGCTGTGGTTCAGGATAACCTCCCTAACATACCTTCTTCCCTCACAGGCTTCCTCTTAGACATCTTTTTCCAGGGCCATTGTTTGAATTGTTAGAAAAAGGCAAGGGTATTGCATTTTGCTTAAGTCAGTGAGAAAACCACGCAGTCCACACTGCACTGGTCAGTATTTTATTACAGGTATACAGATGTTCTCATCAGCACATCTGAATCACACTTAATGGTTTCAAAATCTGCCCACCCTCACCTGACATGACTTTGGGTACACACCTTTCCACTTTTAAAAACAGTCTTTCTTAAAAACACTAAGATTAGCTTAGTTGGTTAGAGCATGGTGCTACTAACACCAAGGTTGTGGATTTGATCCCTGTATGGGCCATTCACTGAAGAGCTGAACTTGATGATCCTTATGGCTGCTTCCAACTCAGAATATTCTGTGAAAAACACGCTTCCCAGAAAGTCAAAGAGTGATCAAAGTAAGTCATCATGGACAAAAGAGAGACTGAGTGAAAGGCTTACTTTTGCTGCTTTGGAATAAGATTAAACATGATAATCACTATCCTGACTGACAGCAAACATCATTCAACTCAGCAAAGGAGTGAACCACAAGTTAAAAACAACTAGAATTGCCACTACTGACATCTTAACATCATATAAGATGACTTGAGACTGTTCCTTCTGTATCACCAACCATTGCTCCACTGCACCGTGCCCAAGCATCTATCATTAAGCGCTGAGCTACGTTTGTTCACAACATGATGTCACAACACGATGACACCCTGATCTCGACCTGCATTCCTCTGCTGCTCTGGTTTGGAAACCTATAATTTGTGAGTGAATGCCATCTGTCTTTCGTACTGTTACCATCAGGAGAGTACTTCCAACTCGGCTAAACAATTTTCTCATTCTGATAAATTCTGAGGTGGATCCATGAAATGGATTTACTGATTCAGGGATACAACTGTGAAAACCAAGCTCATGTCTGTCTGTAAGGAAGGAGAGCTTTGTGACTAGAGGATACCAATGCCTCACACATATTCCTGCAGTAATAAATTAATCCTTATTAACTTAACACTAATTATTTTGTTCTTGATGAACTTAGCAAATATCATCAGTATTGAAATGTCTAGAACAAGTTCAAGTGTTAGTGTCCTTGTAATTAACTGATCGGCCACAGCAGGAACTGAAAGCTGTTGATAACCACAGACCACTGTCCATTTTAGACAGTTTAAAGGAATGCATTCTAGAGTAACAAGAACTTATCTCCAAGCCTAGGGAGACAAGGGAAACCACGGAAATCGTACAGCCCCAAAACTCTGGCAAAAACAGTGAGGCCTTCTCCAAGGGTGTTTATCTGACATTTGCCATTTTGGAGGACACTAGAAGGCACATCAGGCCTGTGCCAAAGCAAAGGAATCATCTGTGACCTCCAAGAAGATCAATTTTTGTCACGTGGAGTTCATGTACATGGAGGAACACTTCCAGTGACAAAACATAACTGGCATGTACTGGAGATTGGAATCAGGACACAGAACATAACAAAAACCTTGCAGCTGTCTTGAGGTCATGTGTTTGGATTGCACAAGTCATGGATAGCATTCTTCTACTGTCATTCTACAAAAGGCCTTTTCAGTCATTGATGTCTGAATGTGATTGACTCCCACCTCTTATCAAGGGGCATCATGCCTTCAGACACACCCTGAGCCTGAATGATCCATGCACTCCTTGTTCTGGCTTTTGGTACATATGTTAACATGCAAAACATACTGCTGTGCTCCACACACCTTGTCCAGCAGATCAGATTTTACTACCACGTTCACCACACAAACATCTCATCAGTTACATATAAATGCCATAACTGTAAGGCAAGGCGTTTGTGTGCTTTGACTGCTTAAAGGAAAAAAAGGAAGCCTTTGGAACAGGCACGAAGCAGAGATGTACAAAGACTGTGCAACATTCATCTGAAAAACAAGAGAGCTTCAAGTTTCACTTTAGGCTTTTCATTGGCTTCTGGAGTTTAGCTAAATCTTTATCAAATGCTCTAAGAAAAAAGTTGCTACAGAGACAAAGAGTATGTCACAGATGTCTTTTCTCGTTAAAGTAAACAGTCACTAATATCCTGGAGATGGCCTATTTACAAAGGCCTGATCCCAAAAGTCACGCCCATGCACTGACTTGCTTTCTTCAAATAAGTGTGAGATGAAGTTATTCAAAGCCTCTCCAGAAAGGCCTTAAGAAACAGCTGTATTTTTCACTTTTAACTGCTCTTTAAGAATTTACAGGCAGGACACTTAGTAAATAACCAGATAATATTTCCATGACATGCTCCATTTCTATCTTACTGAAAGGGAAGCTAATTTTATGACTAAAGCTCAGTTTTCAGTGAATACAGCTTTAGCACAGATGCTTTGGTGCTGCTAAAATCCACAGTAACTGCATCCTCAGCTATTATTGCCATTAACTGAACGGATCTGTGGTTTGCCAAATCTGTACAGGAAAATGCAGGGTATCCTTCCAATTTAGGTAAGTTCCTAGATGTCAAACAGGACATTTTCTCTGAATCAGCACATCTGGTTCTTTGAGGCAAACTAGACATTCTGCAAACCAGACAGTGGCAATTTGCTCAGCTCCTCTGAGCGAGAAATGCTCATTCAAAAATTAGCAGAGACATGTGAAGTGAAAAAGCAGCACAAGAGCCCTCCTGGAGATATTTTTTTTAGTGGGCGGAAGGCGGAGATTTTAATCCAAGAGGCTTTAGCTTAAAGAGGCATCATGATCATCTTAAAAATTGTTTCCTGGGCCTCCAACCAGTCAATGGTAAAAGATAAAGAGCACTGAAACAACGGCAGTGTCTTCTGCCCATGTCTGAATATGACTGCCAAGAGGAAAACTGAAACCTGTTTCTGGGAATATCAATAACTTGAAGAAGCTGCTTTACAAAACCATTTATGGCAGCTATGAGAAGCTATGTACTAACCTGCACCAGCAAATCAGCAGGAATCACATTCAACCAGCTGAAGAACTGCAGATTAATAGCCTCTAGTCCACTCAGCACTGTCCTGGTTTATGGCAACACATCTTAAAAAGGAAAAATTGTTTCAAAGGCTCCACGGGTCAGCAGAATTAGAAAATCACAATTCTATTAACCATACGGATACCAGACTAGTGGTGGAACAAATGCACAAGAGAATTCACATGTTTGGACTCCTTTTTCAAAAAGAAAGCTTCCTTTTAAAAATCAAAAATCTTGTTTAAAATGTTAAGGGTTGTTACTGAACAGTGGTCTGGGATGGACAACTAGCCCAAGTTCTTTTCTTGGAAACTGCTGGAAAGTAAAAGGAAATTCTCTGGAAGTTCTACCATTCCTCAAAATCTTTACTTTGATAATCCATTTTCTGCTGTCAAGTCACCTTGTTGTATGCCACTTAAGAGAAGGAAACTGCCTGTGTTTGATTAAACTATTATGCTAAAACTGGGTTGGCAACTACTCAATGAGAAGAACAGGCCAGGCCAATTTTCTTCAGTACTGGCTTCATATCCAAAGATACATCTGTTTCTTTTCTCCTTCAGTGACTATACCATTTCAATCCCTTTTTTAACCTGTCCAGAATTCAAGAAAATCAAGCTCAGTGTGTCTCAGGACTGTAAAAGCCTTCTGGTCATTTGAAAACTTAAGTCTTTCCACACTGTCCCTGCTCTAGTAGTATCAGAAGCAAAGGAAAGCAGCCAGGACAGCAAGGAAGTACTAAAAATGCCTTTCATGATATTTTTTATTACTCCATCAACCTGCCACTAAAATAAATTCTGAAACAAGAGGATGCAATTCTATTCAAGGGTACTTGATAGATATTTCATCTACAGATTTTCCCTGCTTGCTCTCTGAACCTATGTAAACACTGTGGTAAGGAGTTCAAGGGTTTCAAAAAATTGTAAGTAAAACGACACGGCTGTCAAACGGGACATAGGATACAAAGTACTGTTGCAGTATGTGGTATTTATGAAAACCCAAATATAGGAAAGCTAAAGGCATTGGTGGATGGTTTGAAAAGGGAATGCATGGGCCTGGGTCTCAGCCCCTTTGGCAGGAAGAAAACTCATTAGTGACAGAGGGCCATGTTTGGAGTGGGTAAATGTCCTGCAAACATTTAGGTTCCAGCTCAGTTGCAGAGAGATTCCTTGCATGCTTAAGCAAAGGAAGTGTGTAAATGTTAGAAGAATGCCCCTTTGCTAACTCTAAGAGCGCCAGGTATTGTTATTGCCTTGGAACTCTCAAAGAGATGCTACATTCCTATTCACAGAGGTATTCAGCAGAATTTGGATCCCACAGCACAGTAGACAGTTTCAAAGAAAGAAGATCAAGGGAACAGACCTGTTAATGAACTGCTAGAATTCACATCTTTTGCTCTGCCACTTCAGAGCCTGTCACCCCAACCTGTTTAAGCCTCAAAAGCCTCTGACAATACATAGTTCTGTTTCAGAAACTCAGAATCCTGGAAATGTATACAGTTTCCAAATACTGTCTTAAAAATATTCTACAGTTTTTCTTCCTCTAGTAATAATGACAGAGCAAATAAAAGAAATTTAAAAGGGATTGTTTGGGGCTTTTCTAAGTATATTCCCTTATTTAGGATTAGAAGATAATGACTTCTGCTTTGCTGCAGAGCAATTATAGAAATACTTCTATTTACCTAGAATCTTTTATCCTGAGAGATCCAAGGGGTATTTATGATACATGGGCCAGAATTTTTAGCTCAGGAATGTGTACAACTGCAAACAAACACTTTCTGGGCTTGCTCAATTCAAATATTTGAACTTAAGAGCATCCAGCTACGTGTTCCATTTCATCTCCTTTTAAACGAACAAGAAAACATCCTATTTGCAAAACTGATTTGTAGAAATAAAATTTGTGTGTATTTGGAAAAATACTGAAAAAAATTACACTATGAAAAAATTCACTCTGATAAAATTACAAATTCAAGTGTTGTCCTGTTTCTGATTCCATAATAGCTACATTTAATTATACTTATGCATACCAATTTACCTTCACTTTCTCTGAAATAGTTTTATTGCCACAGTACAAGAGCATCTCCCAGGCAACTCACCTGGGGGAGTGGTGACAACTGCTGTTTAATCAGTACTGCAATTAAATTAAGTTCTGATTAATGGCTGAACATCCAACCGATGGCATGGACTGGAGTGATGTTTAACTCCAGGGATGGAGCAAAGGCAAAAGTTTCAATCACAATCTTGTTTCAGAAGAAGAAAATCTGATAAAGGTTAAATAAAAATGTAAACACTAAATAAAAAGCTCTCAGATAACAATAAAATTTCAGTAAAGCTCATTTGCAGGATTTGTTTTTCAATAAGTGTGGTCCTCTTGGCCAAACATGGTAACACAATTCCCAAAGTGAGCTTCCTAGGGGAGGGATGATAGTGCGAGGGAGAAGGAATCTTCCTCCCACTGCAAAACTGTTTTACATCCAATGGCTGAAAGCTTTCGGCAGCCACACTGCTCCAGAGAGCTTGGGGCACAACCAGGAAAAAACTTCCAAATACTTCCAGATGCACTACGAACAACTAAAGTGAAAAACTCACCAAGCCTTCCTACTGGATTCGTGAGCAACTGAGTCTCCCAGAGAGGTCAAGAACTGGCTATGGGCGGTGGACTGCAGTTCTCCAACCCTTCTGGGAAGTACTGGGACTTCTTTCCCAAGCTGTGAATCACAATGTAACTGTTGCTGATGACGTGGAGAAGGGCAATACTGCTCTGAAAGCCTTATGGCTCCTGTTAAACTCTGCAAAAAGAAAGGCAGAGAGCCAACCAGGCATTTAACATCCGACAGTGGACGTGGGTTTGACTGAAATTCTGATCTGGGGTTTGGAACCTTTGCCAGGGATGCAAATCAGGCATTTTGAGTGTGATGAGAATCCAAGCTGTACTGCCTCATTCTTACATTCACTTGAATAACGCTTGAATAATTGCTGTCCTACAATTAGAAGTGAAATCAGACCCTCTTTCTTAAGTTATTAATATTATCATTTGCATGAAAAATACCTAGATAAAGGATGCTATTCATTCTAACAAAAGCTAGGGAGCTCTTAGTAGTCACAATATATTTTTCGAGTTGAACTCTCAAGTGAACTGATTTTATCTATTCCGTGATATCTGTTGTTATCTAATCTTTTGTATATGAATCACTGCAACAAAGTAATTCTAAACCTCTGCTATTCAGATGACAGGGCAGAAAATACAATTCAATTTACTTTAAGTGGACATAATTCACTAATTTTTAGAAGCATATGAACAGCTCTCCATGTTATGTCTGCGCCATATATAAAGTTCATTAACTTTACCACCTTTATTTTGTACGATTTCTCAAGCCCTTCTCCTGAATGAAAAGTGAGGATCAAACCAATTTGTATCCTCTGAAAACAAATGCACTCCAGTACAAAACAGATGTTAAAGTGCCTGCTGCATGTAAAAGGCATGTAACACACAAGTATATTAGGGGGGTGAAAAAAAGTTGGCACATTAGTAAAGGGCCTATATTATCCTTCTCTTTTCGTTCCAGTCAAAAATACTTTGTGAATACACTGTGCTGCTAAAGAATTATTATGATTACATAATATAAGCTGTCTTAGGGCCACATTCAAATAACAGAAGAAGCCTTCCCAAGTGCCACAGAATAAATCCAAGAGTATATAAGTTTCAATAGTAGGGCTGCTTTAATGCAAACCTTCACACACAGACACATACACTGCTCTTCCACTACACCACCACCCACATATTGTGCTCTTGAGAAGTATACTCACCATTAGACAGTTTTCCACTTCCCTAATCTGCTTTGACTTTTCAGAGTGGATCTGGCCACACACGAAGTCACTCTGACCCATCAGTTTACATTCAGCCCTTTGCTTACACCTCTTCCATCAAGGACAGCACTTGGAGGATGCAACCACATGTAATATAAAAACAGGTGTAGGAGAGCCCAGGCACTCCTTCTGGAGAGACTTTTTTCCATGGAGGCTGTGAACATTGCCCTTTACTCTGAACACTTTGTCGTGCCACCAGATCATCCAAAGGGAAAGCTGAGTCCCACCTCTGCCATCCTACAGGTGGTCCCAGGGCTGAAACCTTGCTGGTGAAGGCTGCTGCTGCAGAAAACCATCTTGACATGAGAGATGGGAGGGTGCAGTTACACCAGTCAAGAAGTTCAAGGCAGAGGAGGGGGAAGATGTTACAGCTTTCAGTATAAACACAAGGAGCTCCACTCAGCCAAGCTGAAGTTTTTTTGTCTCCTTTGTAAAGCTCACAGAGGTGTTGCACATGGCGGAACAGAACAACAGGGTTGTTTAGCACCCCAGGCAAAGAGCAAATATTTATTAACTGAGAGAAAATATTCCTGCTCAGACATGGCCTGGCACGCACAGCTCTGATGAAGTCTCTCCAGCCATCTACATTAATCAGGCTAAGCTCATCCTTAAGACTAAAAGAAGCATCTGCTCCACAGTTTCATCATACCTTTTACTGTCTTTTTTTTTTTTTTTTTTTTTTTTAATAACATACAAGTTTTTCCATTTTAGCTTTAATTAATCTATCATTTCTACTGGTAGTAATTTTCTGGATTCATCATGGATTCAAAATAAAAAGGGTCTGTTCAAAAGTGTCCTCAAAATTTCATACATGAACTTCCATCCTTTCTTCCATCTCTTAAGAGACTTGAAAATACACTAACTTATTTTAAATGCTTCTAGAAAACATGCATGTTAAGCAAATCTGAGATGAGTTTAACATCCCAAAGCTTTAGCAATGTGCTAAAGCAGAATGGATGTTAGGTGTCTATGTGCAAAAGGAGGAGAGATTACAGGAGCAGAATCTGATGCAGAAACATTTCATTTTAAAACTGACTACAGAAACTATTAAACTTCTAAAAAGTTCTCCTGAAGTGAATGGTCAAGATTACATTTTCCATTGGTATCAGAGCCACAGCAAACACACAGTTTCACATTTAAAATAATCTAAATTTCTCTCCCAAGCAATATCCTTTATTTGTTCTTCCTGTCTAGAGATTGCAATGTCCCTCCCACATGGGCTAAGTGCAACCAATGAATTTGGATGATTTCAGCTGGGCTGAAATGTCTCCAGTAAAATGTTTCTCCCACCGCAAAGTATGAAACCTTTTTTGTTTGCTGGCTTTTAGTTCAGACTACAAAGCCTACAGATTCAAGAAAGTGCCCTATGTCTAAGCCAAAGGTTTGATCTACATAAAGTTCTTGCTTGTTTGGTAATGCAAACAGCACACTATCACCTGGAAGGGACTAAATCACAGAAAGAGGGTGACATGAATAAACAATACACCAAAAAAACCCCAAAAAAACAGCCCTCCAGCTGAAATACTAAAATGATTAATTACCTGTTCAAAAGAGGAATCAGCATTCCTCTCAGTAACACTCTAGGTCCTAACTAACTACATAATGATCTTGCCAGGTCATTGCACATGCTTCCACCACAACATGCAGGTTTTTCTGAGAAAAGTAGGAAAAGCCATTAACGACCCCAGGCAACTTAAAGTCTCTGTCCTGACTTCATTTCTCCCATTCAAAAACGATAGGTTACAGCAATTTTCTTCACAAGCAGTCTTAGAGGGAATCTGTGACCCCAGGGCAGACATTCTGAAAAACCTAAAGATAACTCCTGGATAGAGAAGCAGGTCTACTATGAGATATATCTATTCCACACCAACTACCCAATGGACAGCATTTTAAAATCCAGACACCAAAAAGATCCTTCTCTCCAAAACACGTTGCTCTCACAAATAATGAAGGATGAGACAACAAAAGCAGAACACGTATCTTTCCTCCCCCAGCCAGGGCCTAAGCAATGCACCTCTGAGCGTCCTCCATGGAATGGATTTCATGGACTTGGACTGTGGTGTTTGCCATGGGCATTTAACTGTATGCAGGCAAGCACCAATTTGAAATGTGGGAAGGAACTCAGAAATCTCTCCCCAAAGACAAATGCATGGAATTCAACCATGTTATCTATAAGAACTTGGAGACTTCCCAATAACAGGTTAGGACAACCTTGACATATCTGATGCTTCAGCAAGAGCCCTGTGGGAATGACTCACACCAGCCTGTGCAGCTGGCAACCATCCAGCCTTCACACACATCAGGAGAGTCCCAAGAACTCAGTGGGACAGTGAGGAATTATTAACAACTTCAAAATTAGAGCAATTTTCCCTTTTACAAGGGTGGGAGAGAAGACCTACAAAGGTCAAGCAGCCAAAATACATTTGAAATACATTTGCAACTGTCCTGTAGTTCTCAAGTTGTAACCTTCTGCCTCACTCCTGGAAGAAGTGAAGCACCTTAAATCCTATACTACTGGGAAGCATGGAATCTTACACACTTTCAAAACTGCCAGCAAATAGTTTCGTGCATCAGTGAGATTAGCAAATTATTTTTCTACCAAATGAAGGCTGCAAACATGAGTAATAAGATGACAGGACTGAGAAGTTCCTCCATGCTGCCACTCCCTAGATATTTATATAAAAGTGGGCTCTCTAAAACATTCCCTGCCCAATCTCAGTTCAGCTCTAAGTGTTCTACTACCTGTAGAATAATTTCTCATATTAAAGTGCTTCTGGGGGAGGGGGGGTGGTATTTTGTATCACTGCATGTTTGAAAGCTGATTAATTAACCTTCTCAAATTTGCCTTAGGGAAACAATTATTCTCTCTCATTATTTATTGAGTCTTCTTTTATTTTTTCTTTTTTTTACATTTCATTACAGCCAAGACCTAGATTTTGAACTCAGTCCCTAACCAAATCAACATACCTTCTCTTTTGGAAGGTGAAAAGTAAATATACCTTTCAGCTGAAAAGCAGTAAGATCTACCTTCAGATTAGTGACTCCTCCCTCAGTTCTCCACTGTTTTCACAGCAAGATCAAATCAGGCTAACAGGTTGCACTAGGGTCACTACCAACCTTATCTTCAGTTAGTAATCCCACATATCTTTAAGGAACAACTTTGGAGAGTGTAATTGTGAACAGCCCATGAGCTTAAGTGAGTGAGCTCTGGCATGGGCCTTTCAACTCACTGCACTTCCACCTGCAAGATACAGAAAAAACATTTCTTTTTCTCAACTCCATGGAGTTCTAAGTGAATTTCAACAGAGATGCAACTACACAGGAAGCATCTGCTTTCCCCTCAGCGAGCGGTAGGGCTGCAAATCAACATTTTATATGCTGCTCCTACTTATTTAATCTAGAAGTTCTCATTATATCCTCAATAAAAAATAATACAACTGGATTAAAAAAAAAGTAAATTATGTGATATTTTTTCCCTCACACAAATATGTACAAGGTCCTTGGATGTTCCCATAATTTTCTGGCCTTGTCTTTAAAGACATTAATATGCTTAAATACTTGGGAATTAGGTTTCAATTACCAGGATCCCACAGAGGTGTTTTATTTTTTCTTTTTCATTATGCAAAGAACATGAAGAAAGATCAAGTTTTTTATGAGCCCACCCACAAAGGCTTCAAATATGCTGACTCTTAACAACAAATTTAGAAAGGAGAAGCAAATCTTGGTGAATGTATTTTAATGTTTAAAAAAAAATTTAAAAGAAAATCATGAAAGAAGTCCTTTCATTCTGACAGAACAATCACAGGACAGGAATGAAAATAACATGATTTTCCAGTTTCCCCAAAATATCATTCCATTTAATTTCATCACCTACAAGGGTGCAGGACAGATTTCGCTATTGCTGCTGCCCTCTTTCTTAAAAAAAAAAAAAAAAAAAAAAAAAAAAAAAAAAAATTGTGGAAAAAAGAGATTTGGCACCTTCAATTTCATCCTGTTCTCCAGGCAGAAACACCAGCTATCACTCACTATACCTCTCTGGTGTTGAAAAGTCTGAGCTAGTTACCAGAACAATAATAATGCAAAAATCAACAGGTGTAGACCCATAAGAGGCAGTTAATGCAATTATTAATAAATACAGTCATCTAGTAAAACCATCCACTTACATTCTTTATGCTACGGAAATTTTAGGCTTCCTTGGGAATTATCTATCACCCTCTGGGAATGGAGCGTCACAGTTGGCTACAAAGATGCTGCTGGCACAAAGCGTAGACCTTTTGTTTAATTGCCCTCTTTTGAAACAGAATATTAAGTCAGGTTAGACTGAGTATGAAAGGGAGAAGCCATACTGATGGGAGTTGATGGGAATGAAAGACAGTAGTACAAACCATATTTGCCCCCTTCTCCTTAGCTCTAATGGTATTAAGGGAAGCATAGTTTCCCATCCAGACTCTACAAAATGCTCCAGGAAAAAAAAAATGGTTTGGATGGAAAAAGCACTGTACTTCCCTGAGTAAATTTTAGTTCATTTTATTTTTTAGCATACAATAATATCCACAGACTGTATATCTAAAGCTGTCAGTGTCAGAAGTACTGATGCTGGAATAGCTTCATTTGTCAGGAAATATCTGATACTAAGTTAGACTAAGGCTGCCTTTACGAAAACCCCATTGGTAATGTTTTTAAAGAATCAGGGTTTCTACACAGCAGATGTGTGAAAATAAGAATAGACATATATTTCCATGGCTACATGTAAGTAAATACATACAGAAATGCACCACCAATCACACCTCTGTGGACACTAGGGTTGGTTTGCCCCCAGGACTTAGACTTTTCCAGCATGTTACAATTTAGTATTTGCATTTGTCAAAGACAAACTTCAAAGTGAATAGGTTGAACTGTTTTCATTTGCTGATACAAATTGTTACACAAACAAAAGAGAACACTACTCAAAACCTATGGGCATGCAGTGAACTGCTTTACTCTTGACAAAGAAAACTTCACAGAGGGAAGAAAAATGGTCTCCTTTTCCTGTAACAGCAAAATTTTCTACTCTTTTTACTGACATGCAGCTTACTTAAAGCTTCCAGAATTTAAATGAAACCACTGCATTGGCTTTATCAAGTTTAGTAAGCAATCATAGATGCTACAAGGAATAAACTTCTAGAGCACAATGAGGTGCGTTGCTTAGTCATCTCTGTTGAGTGCCCTGAAACTACTCTTTAAAAACACTGGTGCTGGATTTTTATTTAGCATTTGAAGTAATTATTTTCCTTTTTCTTGTAAAATATTCATGTCAAGTTGGTTATAGCAGGCTGGGATCTGATGAGGTGAGGGGCAAACCCCTGTCCTTTACTTTTGGCCCTAGGAAGTGCATGTCATTCCCATGCAGGAGATAAACTGTGGTCCTAAAATGGATGTGCAGCCTGAATTAGGACAGTTGATAATGAGTCATTACATGTAACACACAACGAAACACAGAGACCATGTGGATCCAAACCACTGCATGCAGGTAAGACAAATGTTTTCTTGGGCAAATACAGAAATGCATGCTCTTCCCTGCCATGGCAGACAGGGAATTCTCCAGGCAGGCTTGGATCCATACTGTACTGTAAATTATGGCCTCCTATAAATGAAAAATGCTGATTTGGGGATTGTTCACTTTGTTATAATTTTCCAAGAGCAATATTGTGCAGGGAACAGCCAAGTTAATACAATGTTTCCACTCAAAAATTGGCAGTGTGAGCACAGCTGATGGGGTGTATTTAATGAGACTTTGCCTGCTGACAAAATGTTATTGCAGAACTTGCAGGCTAAGGAGAGCCTCATATTTTCCATCCCAGATGAAACATTAGCTTAGCAAAACCCAGTAACTAGCAATACTTCTCTGGACTTGCAATACAATGTATAGTCTTACTCTGTTTTAGAGATGTTCTGTCATTCATAAGATCTTTCAGCCATCAGAAGCGTACAGATGCCCTTTTGTCTGGTTTATTCTCAAAGGGAGAGGCTTGAGATCTGCCATGGATACAACTCATACCCGTTATTTTCACACTTGGCTCTGATGTGCCACACAAAGGTTCATCTGCTCCATCTGAACCTGAGTGCAACTTACTGAGCTAATCACCTCCAACATGAGCATTTTCTCATCTTTCCTGAACTTACTCTGTATTTTCTCCAAACTTCCTATTTTTGGCACAGGGGGTGAATAATTTACAATGAAATTTGAAACTGCAGTAATGTACAAAACAAAACCTGGGATTGAGCAACTGAACTGAAAAAAATCCGAAGTGTCAAAAGACCCCACTGCTCTGTTATGAGCATAGCACAAAGGTAACAGATGCGTGGCAGCCCTGAAACCATCCTCTCTGCTCCTCTCCCTGCCCTATGCCTGGAGCGCTCAGCAATCCTTTTGCAGCCATCAGCTTACATAAAGCTCACAAGCTGCTGAAGTCTGAAACTCATGGAAACATAACACAGGGAAAACTCCATTTCACGCTACATCTCTTTGATAAGCATCATGCACAGATGAAGTTTCAACTTCTGCATCCGTTGCCAGATGACAGATCAGTGTGTGAACCCTGAGGGCTTGAAGAAAGAAGCCGAGTGCCACAAGAGCCCCTTGGGCTGGGCGCAGGAGGTTGCACAAACACAAAGCAATAAATGTTACAGGTCTCCCCCAGGGAACTTGGGGAGCACTGAACATGATGCAAATTGCATGGAATAACAGTTTTGCCCTAAATTGTACAATATCATTTTGCAACCTAACTATTTTACATCCAGCATTGTGCAGAGGAGGAAAGAAACCCCCAAACACTGCCTTGAGATCACAGGCCAAGTGCTTGCTAGAGATACTAACAAACATGCGTGTGTGTCAGCATGTGCATGTAACTCCAGTTCTTTTCTCCACCCCCGTACACAGTGCAGGGAATCTGCCAGTGCTTAAATGGTGGGGAAGGTCAAAGATTTATTGTGGGAAAGCCAACAGTAATTTTCCTGCCTCTCTAGAATACTGCAAACAGCCAAATTGCACAACTTAAATAGAAAAATAAAAGTTACACTTCAATTTTAGACTTTGAAGAAAATGTAGGTTTACTGGTCAGAATCCACCACCCAAGGGTACAGACCCACTGTATATTTCCATAAATTGAGGGCAGCAAGTTATTCCCTCCTTAACAGAGCTCCTTCTGTGTAATGAGACAACAAAGTTTCTGAAGGTAGAACTTGAATGTCAGAAACCTCCTTGCTTACAGGCATGCTAAGAGCCAAGAGCCCAAAATCCCTGGCTTTCACAGGAATTTCTCCAACTTTCTTTGTGCCCCTCCACAAGAAGAGGTGTGCAAACACTTTGGCAAGAGGCAGAAAGATCTTGTGGAAATACTGTGGAATGCACTGTGCTCGATCTGGAAGCAGGATTTCCTCTAACACCATGAGGGATGAACTAGGAGAATTTGCTCTCTCCCCGAGTGCCCATTTGCTTCTGGTCACACACATGACTTTGGGGAACACCACATCCTGCAACTGTGAAGCATCCCAAAGAGCAGACATAACCAAAGGCTTATTCAATCTCTAAGCTGCAGGGTGGCATTCCGAAAGATATTATCTGACCCCCCCAGGCTGGTCCCAGGCAGAGTCTTCACTTTTGGGAACACATTTTTCCATGGAAGAAAGCTGCTAGCAGGAAAGACCCTCTGTGCTCAGGAGTGGCTGCATATTGCAACATCCTTGTTTGGCAGATGAGGCTACAGCATCGCTGCAGCTGTCCTGGGCAGCAGCCAGGGGCTCTCGCCGAAGGTGCTTCATCCCATGTCCAAGTCTTTTATGAGTCCCAGACTTGCACAAAAGGACTGATGCCAAGTTCAGTATGTTCTTGGTTTTACCAGCTGCCTGTTTAAATTAACTTATTCCAATTCATAATGGCATGAGAAACTATGAATAACAAGGTACAAAAGCTTCACTTGATTTTGTTCAGGTTCCTCGATGTTTAGCTGGGGACATTCACTCCACAGCCAAAGCTTCAGTCAGTGCCAGTGGCTGGTGCAGACTTTCCTGTTAGGAGGAGGCTAAAAGCATTCAAGTGGCAATCCTATGTAAAAAGCATGGAGCATCTAGCCTGTCCTATATTAAACTAATGCTAAGAGACATAAAAAGTGAGCATCTCTATGTACTTCATCTCAAAGCTTCCAGCAATATGTCCCATTACCAAACTTAATTTATTTTTTCAATTAGTTACATTTTAGACCTCTATGCACTACTTTTTCATTCATCACAGATACTCAAAACCAGGTCCTTTTTTCGCTCTCTCCACCCCTAAGCACACTATGGATAAACATGGGGCAACACTCAGCATGTCAAGGCCTCCCCAGCTTTACTTTTCAGACCTCACCATGAGCTGATCCCCTGGTGACTGCACTAACCAAAGAAAATTTTCATTGCTATGTAGGGCCCCAGGCCTGAGGCATCTTCTCTTGCATCATATCAATTTCGCATCCAACTGGCAATACCTTGCCATGATGATTGCAAAAGCAGATTAACCAAATTTGAGAAGAGATCCTGAGGATGCTACATGAACCAGCTGGGTTTGGATGGCACATGCCCTGTCCAAACAGTTCGATCTTCACCAGTGAGGGTAATGGAGTGAACAAACCAGGCCAGTAGACGAAAAGTTTCTAAAAATCACTGAAAAGAAATTAAAAAATTCAATTGCTGGCCTCACACAGTACCATCAATACATGACAGAAAGCAAGCATGTGGTTTCAAAGGGGTCATTAAGCCTTAAACTATCCACTTAACAGGAATGCCAGCAGCAATACTGGTCAAGTTAATGTTCGTGCATGATTACACTTCAAATTTAAATGTGAAGCTGTTGTACATAACAGCATCTGTGGAGACTTGTTTCTCTTTCTAATGGATTAAAATTGCCAATAAAATGAGTCCAGTACAAAGGTATAAAACAAGCTCGAAGAACAAACATGCTTTCTCAAAACACCATGAAGTTATCAAGAGCATTTTGCATTGCCTGTCCAATGAACATAATTTAAAAGAAAATATTCGATTAAAAATAAATAAAAATTGTGGGGAAGGAGTACCTTTTGAATCAGATCATAGAGTGCACAGCCATCATACAGTGCTCTTCTCCATTCTTCCCAGCTACAAGATGCTTTTCCTTCCTGTGCAGCTTTGTCCAGAGGCACAAATGAGCCCTGAGAATGCTCAGCCAATTGAAAACTTATGGTGAGGCAACAGGCAAGTGGTTGGGCAAAGAAATAGGCCTATCCCACCTTGGGAGAACATAAAGCAAACACAACATGACCAAGATGGGCATCGGGTTCTTTGCCCATGGAGAACTATCCAACCCTCTTTTTCACAGCTCAGTCTGGCCAGTTTGCAAGTATCCTTGTGATACAGTAGTTAGGTGCAGAAGTTGTGCAGCACCTTTTGCAGTCTCCCAGATATTACAGGGCTAGCTTTAGCTTATAAAGGCCTTTTGTCTTCAGAAATCATGTTAGATCTGCAAAGCAGCTATTGTCCTGAGATTTTGCCAATGGACAAACTCTCTTTCAACGGAAATAAGTTATGCACTCCTTAGGCCTCTACAGTATCAAATGCTAGTAAAAAAAAAAAAAAAAAAAAGTAAGAACGGAGATGTAAATATCCCACCTGTTATCCCAGCATGCGGCATAAAGTAGTGTCACTACAAAAAACCACCCAAAAAACAGTAACAAAAAGCAAACACCCAAACCAGAATTCACTACGTCATGTAGGCGCCTCATAAATATCCTCTTTAAGTCTTTACCTGTAGTTGAATTTGGATTGCAGCAAAAATCATCATTTGTATTCAGCCAAAGGACTGCTGCTAATGCTGCAGTAAAACACAATGCAGATCAATTCTCAATATTAATGAAAGCATAATATCCTAAAGTTGTGAACTAATAAACATGCAGTCATGGCCAATGACAGTTTGTAGATGATATATAATTCAAAGCTTTAAAAGTTGTTTGTGTTTTTTTCCAGTTTTGTTTTCTATTGACCCACAACTTAGAAAACCTGATAGACTTTGTGAGAAAATGCCATGGACAGATAAATTAATGGGACCTTAAGGAAACTGTTACACAGCACTCACTTGGAGAAGTTTTAACAGGGTGAATCATGCCTAACCCAAATGCTACCTTCCAGCCTATCGAGGAGGCTCCAACCCCTGCAGATGCCAAGCTGGGGCCAAAGAGCAAAGGCACAGAACTGGGCCAGCATGCCAAGGCGTCGAGCGGTGCCAGGAGCCATGAGGCAGGCAGAGCCTTTTCCCCTGGCACGCCCACAGGGGCATCACCAACCCAACAGCAATCCCAGCACAGTGCAGGGCACTCAAGGAAGCCCACACACTCCTTGGAAAGTCCAAAGCAATTAGCATTTCCCCAAACCAGTGGATTTTGTGTCAGTTTCCAAACACATTTTAAGACCCCAGCAGTTACACATTGCTCTGTGGCTTCACTCACCCTTTGTTTTACATCTAAGAAAATGAAGTCTCTTTAGTACACACACCTTGTATTGCAGCACATAATTCTTGATAACACACAATTACTTGTGGATGGGGTGGGGCTTAGACTATATCCAATCTATACAACAGTGCAGACAATTAAAATGCACAGATTCTGATTTTATAATCCTCTTTTGACTATCTCATGGGAAATGCATTATTCCGATCCCTGTACAGTCAAATCAAAGCCATCCAAACAAAATCAAAACCGAAATTTCTCCCCAAAATCCAGAGCTTGCTAAGGATTTGATACTTGAATTTGGGTAATTTTAGCTACTCCTTGGTGTATCTTTTTCTTGGGCATACTTCTTCCAGCACTTAGTCTGAGACACTAAGCCAAAATCCCCTGCTTTATCTGCAATAGATTATTATTTCCATGCAAAAATCCTTACTGCAGTTACAGTAGCCTGAAATATATACCCAAAACAACAAAAAGTAATTGGCAGACTGTGGCATAGGACCTATCTACAATGAATAATAAAGGACAAATTTTATTTTTTTTAACAAGTCCTTTATACCTGACAGCCCAGACTGGAAGCAAACCTGAAAGACTTGCATCCCTGCTTTTGAACATTGCTTTTCCTGACTGTAGACCAGGTCTGCTTTCAGACCTGAGTGCTGTACCTCAGCATTTCTGCAGGGCTGCAGTAGATTTACCTAAGGGTAGAATGTGACCTTATGTTTTCATATCACAGTGATCCAGACACTTACACTGTTCCCTTTTTATACCTGTGCATGTAAAAGTACTGTCAGCTTTAGATAACAGCTGCCCATGCAGCTGCCTGCAGCACAGGTAAATGTTTGCTATTCCTTCCTATAAATGAAAATATGCTAACAAACTTGCTTGGCTTTCAGAAGCCTCTGGTGTTTAACTTAGTCCATAGCTAAAGCATGCTCTCTCTCTTTAGCATACTATGTTGTATACAATCAGGAAACACAGCAAGTGAACACATGCATTTTAAACTGGGAGTACTAAGCATTTTAATTAATCTGGTGCAATGAAATATGGAGTCCATGAAATAACTTTCTGAACCTTGGGAAGCTTCCTCTTCCTGACATCAGTCACTCACTTTCATTTTGTGCACAGGCTGTGAGTTATGGACAATATGTTGTTTTCACGTATCAACCCTACCTACCTTTAGGCAAGACCCTGAACTTCATGTACTGAAATAATGCCATTGCCTTTAACTTTAAAATTCAAAACAGACCATCCCCTCAATGTCTCTGTGAGCAGACAAACAAGTAAATTTCCTACCTGGTTAAACTACTACCAATGGTGAACCCAGTTCCTCTGCCCCTGGGAGCTCCTTTCAGATAAAGAGTCAGCAGACTTCTAAGCTTTTCTGCCTCTATGTCTCCAAAAGCATTTTTAATATGCATCTCAAGCAGCTTGTTAAAAACCTGCTAGTGCTGGAAAGCATTCCCAACATAATAGCTATCAGGCAGATGGGCTGGATTTTTGAAGGATATATATTTCTAAGATAAATCACTACCTGCATTCGATTTTTGCAGTGGTACATTTAAAGTACTACATACAAATAACAAAATATATCATTAAAAATTCTGCTTTTGACCACAAACTGACTTCTTTTTGTTGTCTCAGGCAAATTATCATACATGTTATGTGTCTGAACATTTTCACTACACACCTATTAATTTAATGCAGTACTGGGAACATACAAGAAGTATCTTTTATGCAGTGGACTCCCCTGGCATATTTGTACCAGAACTAAAACGAGTTTCTGAATAAACTTCTTAAGGACCCTCTCAATCAGTTTTTTCTTATTGTTTGAGCATCACCACAAAGGTGCTGTTTCCAGTCCCAGGATACAGTCAGTATTGCTGCCTTTAACTCTGTGAACTTCCAAGTGCTTTTGGCATTTGCTCAAACAAAACATATTGAGGCTGTAAGATGGTTATCAGGTATAAACCTGCTTCACCATCCTAAAGTAAGAGTGACAGTAAAGATAGTTACCAAGAGAGAGAATCCATGAGAAAGATCAGAATGGGAATTACAGAGAAGGAATATCAGCTTAAGTGCTGTGGGTTATACTACAGTGAATGTGTAAAAGGTAGAGGTTCAGAAATCATTGAAAACTGATCTTTCAATGTTTGTGCCTACCTGAGCCAGGCTAGGAAGGGAGAGATGCCTTACAACCCAGCTTGGCTTTCATGCAAAACTTGTGAATTTTCAGAGGCAGTTTAATGACAACCAGTTTAATGACAAAGCTTCACCAGTGCTTGTGTTCATCCCTGAACATCCAGTTATAGGAGGGTCTTCTTACACCTCAGTGTCTTGGAACTCATACAGGTTAATACTACTAGGTCCATACTAGCTTAAAACCTTTCCCAGTCTTTCCTAGGTCTTTTACCTCCTCTAAAACAATTACATTTCATAATACAGAAACTTTTACAATGTACCTTTCTAACGTTTAATAGACAACAAAGCATATTTATATACACACCCCTCAACACAGATTCCTTACTATATCAAATACAGTTGAGGCACAAATGTAATAGAAAAAACCTTGTCCAAAATTCAAAACTACCCATGAATCAAAATTTCTGATACTTCCAGTTACACATGATTTCCCTTTCAATCATTTTCAGTGACTGATTGTAGAAAAATGCCAGGTATCTGTCTACCCCAGTCACACCCTACAAATGTGTCACCACTAGAACCTCTCAAAACTCACTCCCTTTCACAATGCAATTTTTGTCACCTGTAAAATGAGACTCTTGAACCTGTCCAAATTCTAGCCCTACACTGAACCCAGCTGATTTCAAAGGGATTGCACATAGACTTGAAATAATGCATCTGTCAAAGAGCTTGCTGAATTAGATCTATTGCTATTTAATTCCATTAAGAACTTTTCTCAACTTCTGAACAAATTCATGATCTCCTTCCACTGTAGCATTCACCAAGTGTTAAGTTCCTACTCTCACTTTAGCTACATGCACTTTAAAAATCTGTCTAATGTACTTTTATAAGCACTACATAGATGGGAGCTGCTTCAGTACTAGATGGCATAGCAGTTGCTGTGGTAACACCATTTTTTCTTAAATGATAAAGCAAGAGTGCCAGAGGCCTCTGTGTACTAAGAATTACATAGTAACATATCATCTCAGGCCTATAGTAAATAGTTCTCAGGAAAAGAGAGGGAGATGTATGCTACACACACACATGCTTTCTTTGCAAGAGGTCCCATGAAAAAATCTTGGCTCCAACACATCCAGGATGTGAGTGAAATGTCACTCAACTCCATCAAGTTCATTCCAGCAAGTTAGAGATATCCCATTTTTGCTAATCTATGAGACCACTGCTTTTGCTGGCAGAAATCAATGCCTGAAGCCACAGTGCTTGACAAGGCCTAAAGAATTCACCAATATTAATCACATCCAAAAACATATCTTGAAACAATCTTTTCAGAAAAGAAAGGGGAAGGACAATTACCAGAATATCTATTTACTAGACTTACTTGCCTTACCCAGGCAAAACACTCATTGGAAGTTATAATGCTGATGCCATAAAATCTTGGGATGTGATTATCACCTTACCTTCCGTTTTGGGAGAATTACTTTTTGGCATAGCGTTCATATAACACAGTGTAGTATTCCATATCGGCTTTTCCCTTTATACTAGATGAGAAGAATTTTCTTTTGCAAATAAAGTAATAAAAGAACCCTGAACCTGCAGCAGCAGGCAAAATATCCACAGACTTCAAAAGGATATGATGCCTACGGTTTGCCTGATTGAGCCTGAAGAGAAAATGCTGCAGTGATACTGTAACTGAGAAGTAAGAGTTCCAGATTTTTTTCTCTCTCCTCCAGCTCTCCATAATTTCACCTTTTCCATAAGCTTCCATGCATGTAGCTGCAATGCTTTTTTCTCAAGATGCACATTTTGAAGCTGGGAAGCCAAATCATTTTGAGCTTCCCCTTGAATTCCACTTTATCACTGACTGTCAAATACAACAGGAAGATGGAGATGGAGCAAGCAAGTTAACCAATGGGCCATTCAAGATCACTAACTCAAGAAATATACACTTGAAGCTGTATAGGTGTAGACTGGAGTATATATTCCCCCTAGATACTTTCCTACCTCTACCATCACCCCCTTGAAGAAAACAAAGCAAATAAATATGGCAAGCAGTAGCTCTAGGAGGACAGACCTTGTGTCTATTTAGTACATTTCTGTTCCCCTCCTTCCCAGAGTATAAAAATGAAACTCCACCTAGAGGCAGGTAAACCAGCCTTTCTCTCCCATTCTGCAGAGGTGGAAAGACAATGCTCAACTCTTCATTAAGCTTTGTATTAGCAATGCTTATGCACTGGATATGTTGAATATCACCAACAAAATATCAGAGCTGGAGCAATTCAATGCTTGACTAAACTAATGACATATTTTCCTGCTCTCCTCACTGCATTATCGGTGCAGTATTAACAGTGATGTTGCTTAATGCACTGTTAAATACCCTGTGCTATTTATTTTCTTGCAAAAGAACATCCTTCTCTTCCCACTTTGGATTAAAGCCCATTTTGCATCACACTGTGGCCAATAATTTATCTAACCAATCATGTAGAAGGGATGAGAGGAAAAAAAAGAGATAGGAAGGTAGTAGCTGTGAAAACAATCTGAAAGGGACCATACATTGACACAGCTCATAAGTTATGACAAAATTTAAGCACTTCAGCGCTTCTTTTTTTAAATGGAGTAATAATGCTTATGAAAGTAATTAAGCCTTTTTAATGTTCATGTTCCAGTAACTGTAATGGCAAAAAACCCACAGTGAAAGCTAACAACACTGTAGAAATATAGTAAACTGAAACTATTTTTAAATTTTCATACAAACCCTACACTGACATTGCCTATTTCTGCTGACCTAATGAGCAACTAGCAGAGTTAATTAAAAGTGCCTGTCCTCTACCCACAGAACCTCAGATGTAAACCCACCTCAGCCCAAGCCATGTAAAGGACTTCTGGGTAGCTACAGCAATTGTGGACCTGAGTCATCAATTTTTGGCTGATGGTATTTTTTATTATTTATTATTAGAGTTATTACATATTCAGAGTGAAAGCCTTATTTTATGAAATTACACAAATACAACTGATGATACCAATTTATTCCAGGATCTGAACATGTTCACTGGCAATCTAACAATAGATGGAATTATAGTTGAGATTTTTACAAAAGCTTTTATCAGAGTTTATGGGCCATTAAGCCAAACAGTGTGATTACCAGTACAATATCATCTCTCTCAGTAGTAAAGTGTTGGCCCACAACAATCAATTTTCTAATTCTCTCTATTTTAATCAGTCTGTTTAGTTAGAAGTCATATGTTTGCTACTTCTGAAATGATCTGAGTCCTTGAAATTGTATTTTAGTCCACAGAAAGGATCCAATAAGTACCACACGAAACAGGATAAAACAGCCCTTCTTTAAAATTCCAACAATCAATTCAGATTTTCTCTTCATAAGCTGAAATGCAAAACACTAATGTTAGCATACCTGTATTAAATTACATGATACACACAATACAATAAAAAAGGTAATATTTCTCTCCAGAACATCAAAGGATTCAGTTTTGATACGAGTTTGTTACTGACACCCTTCCATGCCCTATGCTATCAGGAATTAACTTGGCTCGTAGTAACTAATGAATGACCAGACAGAAAAGAAACAGCGAAGGTGTTAATTAGCTATTTTTACTCTTAATTCACTGAATAACATATGCTCATTGATGCAAACCAGACTGGTGCTGTTCAAATCAAGATGACCCTCATTTAGGAAAAGTCTCTATTCTTTCTTTTTTTTGTACATGCTAAGTCTTTCATGTGTCAGCAAGAATTATCTACACATACTGATGGGTGCATCTTACATGCTGCTGAACACAAGCTTCCTTAGTGCTGGATTAGTTCACCTACCATAGACAACTGTGATAAACTGATGCTGCCTAGGGGATCTGCCTCATTAATGAGGGAAAGAGAACAAGAGCAGATCTGAAAAAATAAAATCATTAAGAAGAGCATCTTGAAGAGCTTATTAGGTAGGAAACAGACTGACAATATCATTGTTCAACACCTAATTATCTTTTGAAGACCAGATGGAAATAAGAGAGTATTTCAGTGGTCATCCTTTCAAATTCAAAACAAAAGACAAATATCAAACTGATCCACTAACTGTGCAGGTATCCTAAAACAAATGTTTCAAGAAATAATGAGATCCTACCTCATAACTGAAGATGCTCAAGTTTTGACCTCTTACTGCAAAATTCCTCACTGCAAGAGGTCAAATTATGAACTACAAATTGCTTTTACACCAAATTAAAAAATGCTTCAACTCAATTGCCGTTACAGGCAGGTGGAAGCTGAACACTGAATATAAAATTGTCTTACGTGCTTTCTCTTCCAGATCTGCTAGGAAATACTTGTCCCTGCTCCTAATCTAGAAGACCGAACTTCTGCTGTTACTTTTGGGGTAGTGATAATGACATAAGTATTTACCCAGATGTTATAAAAATGCAAATAAAGGCAAAGTGTGGAGCTGACACCACCTTGCAAGCATTTTACTCAGTCTGCTGCACAGACACCAGCTCAATTCTCATGCTGACCTTCCTCTGCTACACAAATAAAACCTTGAATAGAAGCCTGTACTCTATCCCCAATGTGTTTGGGTACACAAGGACCAGCTAGAAGGCGCTTATTTCATTAGAAAGCCAAACACTAAATGGTTCATTTGTACAGGTCCTGCTGGCCACTGTGTCTCACTAAGGACAGTCTCAGCATTCTGATACCAGTCAATATTCAAATATGGACCTGAGGTGGAAAAAACTCTCTTGCTGGGCATAATTCATCTTCTGTTCACATTACCACAGGTCTCCAATAGGAAAGATGTGGATTAGTACCTGAGGGAGGGGAGATATGACTGTTACTACTGGTTTTCTGACAGCTTGTTTTTCAGGAGTGTTTTCAGAGCCAGGCTAAGGGAGAGAAGTCAAAGTCACACTTCCACAATTTCCCAAGCCTCCTCAAATGCCAAGGGCCCCACATCCTACACGCTGCTCTGTAGTGCAAAACCCATGTTCACGCAGAAACCTAACAGCTTCAATTATGGTCTAGCTGTGACAAATCAGCTTCCAGAGTAAGGATTTTGCCAACTAATACTTCTGCTTCCAAAAATAATTGGTTTGTTTTGTTCTGGTTTAATAGTTTTTTCACTTGTTTTTCTGTTTGTTTTTAATGGAAAGAAAAAAAATGCATGTACTTGGTGCTGAACTAGTCTGAAAAGCATTAAAACAAATTGAATCCTGTCCAAGAAGTGAGAAAGTCAAAATTCCATTCATGAGAAATAGATTGCAATAAAAATGGAGGAGAAACACCACTCCACTCCTGTACCTTAGATTTTCCCAGGCCCTTGCTATTCAGCAGTTTCCAAAACATCATGCCAACGAGTCACTCATACTCAAGTTCTCCTCCCCACATTTTTGTGGGGGAAGATTTCCTTGTCTCTGTATGCCCAGTAGATGATCTGTGAACCCTCAAATTTAACACATGAGAAACAAATTGGTCAAACATTAGTCATATCTGCTCATATCACAGCTGTCCCTTCCCAGTGACTAAAGGAAATGAAGGTTTGATTTTTCTCCCAGCTTCTAAAGTTTGTGTAAAATTCACCACCAATTTCTTCAGGTACAAGAAATGTAACTTTCACTCTCAGAAGAAACAAGTGATCACATATGCAAAATGATATTTTTTATCTGGCACTGAAGATCTGCTACCCCCATTATTTTGAAAGTCTCTTTTATTAAATAGGTATCCCTTTTGTTTAATGTACCTTTCATGCTATATTAACTAAAAAAAGTTGGAAAGAAACATGACAGCAAAATTTTATCCTGAGCAGAGCAGATGATCAGTAGGCCCCTATTCTCCATATCATATTGCCTTTGACAGTCCAGGGTATATTTTCTTAAATTAACATTGATTTGTATATGGCACAAACAGGTATGACACAGTAGTAAAAAGTGACCACACATTTTTTTTAAATACTATTTTCACAACACCATAACCACCTGGGATTTTTCAGTTTGATAATATAGCTACTTAAAATAAAAATAAATGCAAAATAACAACATCAGGAAATAAAGGACAAGAAGACCTTTTCTTCCTTGTCTTCCACATTGAATTGCAATGCTCTCATCCCAAGTCCAAACCCCAAAGCAGAAGTTGCCGTGACCCATGAAGCACATCCCCTTGAAACACGAGGGAGAGCATGTAGTCCATGAACACATCTGAGAAAAACAGTTTTCTGCACCTCTGGTTATGCGCATCCATGGGAGTTGATGGCCAAGTAAGACATGAAGGAAAGCTAAGACTGCAGCCACTATAAGTATTTGGGAAACACTTGCTTGAGAATTACAGAAAATGGAGGTGCCCTTGGACAGGTGACTTCTTCTTCCTATTAAGTATCTGTTTGTAGAAAATTCACAAGAAAATATAAGTGTAAAAGATACAGCACAATGCCACCTGTGCAAAACAAATGTGCACCTCATTTTAATGTGATCTCTGGTTAAGTGGCTTGTGTTGAAATGCTACCTAGCATTCCAATTGTAAACCAGCTTAATCGTATCTATTGAAAACCACATAATAAATAACATGAAATATGCAGCATGCTATGCTAATTGCAGAGGTTGTCCCACTTACTAGAAGTCATTTATTTATTCAAATTACTTGAGCTATGTGATTCAATCTGAATCATGGGAACTAGTTACTGATTTGTGCAAACAGCCTCTTCTTTGCTAAAGGCATTGTTGAAATAACTGACCCAACTGCCAAAACAAGCTTCTTCCTTGAACGCTGCCTCCTGCTTTAGTCCTGCCTCCAGAGTGAGCTTCAGAAAACATCACTGCTCTACAAAAACATTGTGAACTTAATTAAAAAAAAAATCCAATGTAATGCATTAATAATGCAAAGGAAAAATTAGTATTTTCAAGCTCAAATAATTGCTTAGTAATAGGGAACTGCATGCAGCCATAAGTTCACTTTGCAGAACTGAAGCACACAGCTCTCAAGAAGAAACATCCACTGCCTCAGATGTGAACCAAACTCAACTTTCAGAATCGCACATATGTATCAGATCTTAATGGGGATGGGGGAGTAAATACATAACTCCAGACAGAAGGAGCTACAAATTTTTAATTTTTTTTTTGTTCGGTTGGTTTTAGGGTTTGTGGGTTTTTTTTAAGTCAGGCCTTGCAAATGTGAAAATTACCATCATAACTATGCCGCAGCTACATAGAAAGCATAATTTAGGAAACAGTTCAGTCTTTACATCTGCTTACACCCAACCTTGATTTGCAGCTACTGTCTCACACTGCTGTTATTTCAGGAGGTGCTGGGGCTTCCCCGGGGCAGTGGAGCAAGGGGCCAGGCATGCTGAGCCCTGCCACAGGCAGGGAGTGAGCATACCTCAGCCACCAGGAGCCAAGCCAGATGCATGCCACCACAGGTCACCTCATCCCAGGCTCTGGCCAGCCTCCATCAAGGGACATGTCCTCGGGGAAGGGCACACAGAAGGGCCTTCAGGAAAGAGAAGGAATGATGGTCTGCATAAGATGTTTTTTAAAGCTTGTGAATAAGCCCCAAGTAGGATGTTGGTTGCCTTCAACTTCAGGCAGTGTTTATCATCAGCTTGGGCATGGGGTGAGCTGGCCAAAATACTATCAGGCAACTTCATCAGTGGCCAGATGTGATGCCTCAGGCAAGCATTCAAAGTCTCTGTGGCTTCCATCCCTTGACTCATGATAGGTAAAACAATACTTTTCCCTATCTAGGAAAAGTGCTGTGTGAGCTCGCAGTGCCCCAGTGCCAAGACTGGCCTATTTCCAGGGCTTTCCTAGTTATCTTTGTATTTACTGCATAATCTGGTGATGGGAAGGCAGGGATTATGCCACCATGTCCTGATTACCAAACACACAAACCCTGTTCCCACCAAGTTGTAATTTTCTTCTTCTAAAAGCCAGAGCTAAAATACTACTATCCTGCCATCAAGACATGTGGTCTATATCCTCTTCTTCCTTCCACCTCTTACCCAGAAAAAATCCTGTCTGGCACAGACCCTGACGACTCATCCAACCCTACCAGTCTCTGCACCCGGGAAGGAGCCGTCTACCCCAGCAGAGTGGTTCTGGCAAAACTGCCTTTACTAATCCTGAATATTTTTAGTTTTTCAGTTTGGGATGGAGGGGGCTGGCAAATTTTCCAAGGAGCTGGAGGATACTCCTGGGGTGGCTACCCGCCTTTCACAGAGCACCTTTGCAAGGTAAAGTAACCAGAGAGAGGTAACTGCTAGACAAGAATGATTTCAGTCCCCACAGGAGCGTTGCTGGGCTTTGGGGCTTTGCTATTGTTAGGCAGTGTCTCCCTCACTGACCAGAGCCCCAGTCTGCCTGCTCCTGGCACCTCCAACAAGGAGCCTACAAGGCTCGGGCTCCTCCTCTGGAGCTCAGCAATGTATGGTGAAGGGGCCAAATATGCAGAGGCCAGGGAAGTAATCTGTAACAAGTTTCTTTTAATTTAAACATACTTTTTTATCCCTATTTCATTGTTTTTACTATTTCATTATTTCAATTTATGAAAATAGAAAAAAGTGATCACAAGCATTTTGGACTTCTTTTTTCTCAGTGTTCACAGAGATCAGAGCAGAACTATTAATACGTATACAAATGACAGTTTATCCCACTCCCAAAGCCTTAATTTTTTGAGCCAAGCTCAGCAAACATGCCTTTGACAAAAAACTTAGTGCGAGGGAGGTATAGGAAAATTAAGTAGTATTCTGGTATTTTCAAAATAAACCTGCAAATCTTCATTTCAAACTACATTTCATTATCCTTCTTATCCAACTTGAAAAGAAATCATCTCAAGTCAAATTTGATCTTCCAGATTAAATTAAAACAAGTCTTTTTTCTCGGTGTCTTGTTGTTGGGTTTTCTCTTCACTTCACTAAAACCACCATACTAAACATACTTGTTACAGTACAACTGGAAATTATTCTTTTTCCTAGGTTTTTGTTTTCTTCTTCAAACACTGACACAAACAAAAGCCACCCGTGATCCAATGCACTCTGCTAGTAGAACATGCATGTGAACACGTAGATGTTTACATTCATGTATGCAGATATGCTGGGCAGATGAAGGAACGCTGGCAGAAGGAGAATCCCTGCATCTGCCTTGCACGGATCTGTCAACAGGCAAAATACACTTTGCATTGAAGCTTCCAAATGAAAGCTCACACATCCCTATGGGATATACAAATCCAGTGTGTCTCTCTCCTAACTATGCCTTCTGTTTGTTAAAAAGTAATTTTAAGAAGGTGTGGTAGCACTTGCACTTTTTAGCTCAATGGCCAACCCACATGGCTGCGTCTTTCCAGTTCGGACATCAGAAAGATTTCCTGTTTTAAACACAATCTCACAGGGAGGTTTCTCATGTTTCTTCCTTTGAGTAACCCTCAAAAACATTAAGCATAGAGAGCACAATACCCCTATAAGACAAACTACAAAGTTGTGTCACAGTTCCTAATGAATAATGATCTTGCTTCAGCAGAAGTAGACATTTATTTTGGTCCATCTTCTCTGTACAGAGGAGCACATCTGGTTTTTTTCCATATTTCCTTTAAGAATTACTTCTGCACATACTAATGCCAAGTGTTCTGTAACTATTTATGAAATAAAAAAAAATACACTATTACTCAATACTGTTAGGTCAGCAGAATTCAGCCCCAAAAAAAGGAAGCATTACAATTCCGTTTGCCATAGTTGGAAGTCAAGAAGTAACATAACCAGAATGGACTGAAACACCACTAGGTCTCATACTGTACCTACTAATAGTGTTCCTGGAAGTTCCTGGAAGAAGGGGCACAGGAGAAGGTCAAATCCTTATGTACTGTGTTAAGCTGAACAAGGACTGTCAAAGTCCACACAAAACATAAAGCAGGGGATTTCCACGCCATGTACCATTAATCCCTGGAAAAATACAATTCACCTGAACACTTTCTACCTACACAATGCTGACAAACCCATAGTGCGGGCCCTCCATGTCCTCATGCATTTCATGAGCTCTCTAAAGCCAAGAGGTATGAACAGCAGTGGTTCTCAGGAATGGAGGGCTTGTGATGGGTCACATACAGCACAGCTCTTAGAGCACCCTCACCACCACAGGCGTGTGGTATTGCAGAAGCATTGTTTGAACAGTGCATCCCAGCAGTGAGGGCCCCTCATTATTATTGCTGTTCTTCTGCCATAGAGCTCAGCATCACCCAGCTCCTGGCCACGGTCCCTATCACAGATGCTGGGTGAAGCATTGCTCAGGACCCAGAGAGGCAAGTTCTGCACCTAGAGCAAAATGCATTGCTCCAGCTAACCTTGAGGTGAGTGCGAGACAGGCAACTATCCCTGTCCCCACAGAAACTGCCACTCGAGTGTTCCTCGCAGGCTACACACCTCCTACAACTCTCACAAAGCACATGCAGGAATCAAACACTGAGAATGATCCTTCCGCTGAGAAGCAAGTAACAGCTCTTCTGCATTCCCTAATAACTTTCTCTTTCTGATAAAGCTACTGATTTTCCAGAGAAATTGAATGTGATTCTTGTGCCAGATGAGTCTGACTGACCAAAGTTCATTTTCCACTAGCAGATGTCCAAGAAGAGTAGTACAGCTGAACAGGGGTTTAAAAAATTATAAACACAATTAGAAGATGCCCATTGCAATTCACACAATTCCAAAATTACAATTATTCTGTCTAGCAAGTAATCTTCTTATAAAATTTGACTAGTCTAGATTTATACAGGTTTGTCCACCAGGTCACCCCAGGAAGTGTTCCTAATAGAGAACAACCAGAAGATGCTTCTGTCAGCACAACCAGTTCTGGCTCCCTCAAATAAAGTTCTATAACTCAAATTTGTGTTACACAAACCCTTTTGCAGTACAGATCCAAGTCTAACATGAGATCTAACACAAGTTCTCATACATGTAAATGCTGGTGCTTATAACATAAAATGCTGACACCAATTTAGAGTATCAGTTCTTTCTGAGATAATCCACTCACATACACAGTGTGACTGTACTCTCTGATGCACACATACTACTGAAACCTGGACTAGAGCAAGAGTTTGAAGCAACATCAACAATTTCTATGCAAAACCATTCCATGAAGGTACTGTCATCTTCCCAAAAATGAAGGAAACCTTCCACTAGGCTTGTTTCTGAAAAGCTGTTAAGCAAAGGCAGTTCGGGCTCAAGGAAGGTAAGGACACTTTCTGAAGGAACTGGTTTGGCTAGTCAGTTATCTTGCTGCTAAAGCTAGCATATCCTAGTGACTTCAGTGATATATGGATACCTAAATGCAAAAGTCAGCCCTGAGGACCATAATGGCATTGTGCAACACTCCCCAGAAGTCTCTCTTTATAAATTAACAAATAAATTACAACGGACTACTCTGATTGTGAAGTCTCCAGGGCATTGATCTTGATTTCCTATTTATCTGCAAATCTCTTAGTATACTCTTAATGCAAGAAATAACACATTTGTATTTAGTAGTACTTCAGCATCTAGTTTGTGCACCATACAAACACACCTTGCTGAGAGGCCAATCTCCCTTGTAAAATTTTGCACGTAGTGACTATATTTTACAGATTGTCTGAATTAAGGAGATTTTTACCTAGCATTTTGCCTTCCCTTTGCTGGTCTTAATGATGGGGCTTGGGTTTTGTTCTTAAGCATTCACACACTGGAGTAAAAGCAGTACTACACTCAACACTATTTTTTTTTTTTTATTATCCCACCAAATTGGACCTGATCCGTATCTAAGTTTCCATTTCTCTAACTGTATTTACCATCAAGACTGCACAGATTTATTTTAGTTTCCGAATCCAAAAATATTTGGTCATTTACCATGGGGAATAGAAAATAATAAATGGTTGCATAGACAAGACCTCACATAATAAATACCTACACAAACATACTAGTTCCTGTCCACATAGAAAATTCCACTTGTGTCAGTGGTAATACAAACGCAGGAGTGAAAGAATAGCACACCAGCTCTCCCAGACTGGAACAGGAGTATGAGATTCTTCACTTGGTACCAGGTAGACAGAAAACACTGAAGATTCCTCAGCCAAGCTGTGCATGTGTGGGCAGCCCCCTGCTCCTGGGAGGCACTCATAGCAGGCACAACTCACAGGCTTCTTCTGCCAGATCTCTGCTCCACAGAGCAGCAGCCAGGTTACACTGCAGTGCATCTAAAAAGGCACTGGATGCTTCCATGTAACTGGATCAAGCTCTGAACAATCCACAAAGACTCGTCTATTTGTACACATCTGTCACAAGTAAGCATGGAACACACAATGCAGAAACTACAAGACAATATAAAGGGCAGCAGTACTCAATATAACTACACACACACCTCATATGTAAACATTGCACGGGATATTAGACAAAGGTTTTTCACTTCGTGTGGACAAGAATACTTCAATACCCTTAAAGAACGTAGTCCTTTGTATAAGACTCCAGGTTCAGAAAGCTACCACAGTCCACTCCAGCAGCTCCTGCTTGCACACTCCTGACAAGAAGCAGCACACTCCCATCCCACAACAGCTGCAGCTACAGATCAAAACTAGAGATATGAAACCAATATATAGCAACAAAAACCAATTTACTGAACCGTAGCACTGTCGCCAAGGACTGGCACACAGAAAGGACATGGGTCAAATGCACCAGTACAAGTGGTATACCAGCTATTACAGGTATTTATCTCAGGTACCACCAGGCAGGCCTACCAGGGTACATTAGTGGAAATCAGGATTAGTTCCACTATACTTAATGTGGGTCAACATCAGAGCAGGTACATAGAGGTGGGTATTGATCCCTGTGATGAGAGTACTTCACTTTTGAGCAATGCTGTTTGGTTCTGGAATATGTTAAATTAGGCATTTGTTTGTATCTTAATGTCTATGGCGTTGTAACAAACCCACTTTTCTCTCATCCATCTTCAAGAAAATTAATTATACAATTTTGGGAGAAGTTACAAATGTATTTAAATTTCCATTCAAACATTATGTTGATTGGATTTTATAGGCTGATTTTGATGTTCTTCTAACAGTTGCCCAGGCACCTTTTCTTTTTTTTTTTTTTTTTTTTTTTTAGATATTTCCTTTTGGTGATAGAACAAATCAGGCTGAAATTTTAGGAAGTGTCATTTCATGAGATTTGGACTTGCAGAAGTGCTGCATATATTTATGACAGCAAGTTTCCTTCCAGCATTTCTCTGAATTCTGATGCTAGGTATTATCATTTGACCAAGGAGGCAGTCCCCAACATACTCTGATCCTCTACTACCTGATGGACCTGTTGCTTCAAATCAGTATCTCACAATTCTCAGATGCTGCTTCATTTTGTGCCTCTAAGTAATTTTCTTGCTTATCTTCAAGTGTGGGGAAAAACTAGTAAAGTCCAATCAACTTTCTGAAGAAATCCTTCTGCCTTTACCTCTGCCTCTGAGCCTCCAGTTCTTATCAGAGGAACAGTTACTTGCTGACACACCCTGAGAATAATCTCTATTGGATTTATCATGTAGTTGTTGATTATTAAGTAATCCTCAAAAAACTGGCAACCTCCTAAGCTTATGAGACACAGAATTAAACATAAACAAGGTATTTCTCCTCACTCTTTACACATGATACATGGCATGTGCACCTGAGACTGCATTTCAAAAGACAGGCAGAGCAGATGGGAGGCATTTTATTTCTCATCAGCTTCAAAGGGTGAGGAAAAATAAGTAAAAAGAAAACCGTGAAAGAAAAACTGCCCATGTAACATCAACAACAGGTACGAACTTGATTTCTGGAACAAGAGAATCTTTCCACTTTTTAAAGGTTGTGCAACTAGTTCTTTTGGATAGGGTGTTCCTCACTTCCAGGGCGTCTTTACAGTCCACAGTCACGAAAGACTCATCTGCTCTAAGCCATGCAAGCAGCCCTTCTAAAAAGTAATAGTTCTCCCGCTTTTTCTTTAAAAAGAATGAAAGGAAAAAGAAGAAAAACCAAACCACACAAATCTGCATTTTTTTCCCCTGACTGGCAGATTTCCAAGATAAAGAGGACTGCTCTCCGGCTGGAACAGCACCCGGGGGCCTGCTCTCCAAATTCACAAAAGAACACTACACACAGAGGAAAAGCAACGTGTCTGACCGGCCAGAAACGTCTTCTCACACTCGGAGACAGTTTCTCCAATAAAGAAGGAAAAGCCAAGCACCCGCGGAAGCCCCACGCCCCGGTCCCACAGCCAGCCTCGTCGTGCCGTTCCCACGCACCGCCGGGATGGGCGGGCAGCGCCGGCAGGCTCGGGACGGCGGCTCCTTCGCGCCGGGTCGGGCAGGGATAAATCGCCCCCCTCTCTGATAACTGGGGAACCATAAACCACACGAAGTTTCCCTTCTTTTCGTCACCCCTTCCCAGGTGCATGCTTCTTTCTATTATTACTATAACTATTTTTGAACAGGTCAAGGAGAGGTGTCCGGGTCAGAGTGGCAGCGAGTTATCGGAGCGGCGCTTACTCGGGAACCCAGCGGCTTTTCCCCGCCGCCACGGTGCAGGGGAGCCGGGAGCGGCTGTGCCACGCTGAGCAGGGACCGCTCTCCGGAGAGCGATGGGCAACGTGGGAAGGGCGGAAGAAGAAAAAAGAAACACTAAAGGAGAGAAGCACAACTGATGAGATGTGCCAAGGCTTATTCCCTTTTATTTCCTCCACCCCCACAAAAGAAAATAAGCCAAGAAGCAGGAAGTCAGGGCTGCGTAAACGCTGCTATAGGTTTGGTTTTCTCCCCGTTTCTCCTCTCTCTCTGTTTTTGGGGTGGCTTTTTTGTTTTGTTTTGTTTTTTTCTTAGGGAAATAAGTAGTTGGGACTTTCCCTTACCTCTCCCCACGGGGCGCCGCGGCACGAGCCACCCGCAGCCCCGGCTCCCTGGTCCCCCGGCACGCAGCCGGCAAAGGGCGGCGAGACCCCCCGCCCTGGCCCCCCATCCCGTACCTTTCTTTCCTTCCACGGCGAGGCAGAGAGCGAGGCGCCCCAGCAGCAGCACCAGGACAGCGGCGCCGCGCGGCCCGGCCGCAACGAGAGAACTGCGGCCGCCCATGCTGCGGGACCGCTGCTCCCTCGGCGGAGTGGGTGGGGGGTCGGACGGGACGGGCGCACGGATGATTCCGCGGAGCCGCTCCGGCTCGGCTCGCCTCTTCTGCTGCGGAAGCGATCAGCTCCGCTCCGGCGCTCTGCCCTGCGCGGCTCCAAGCAGCATGCTGGAGGGCGGCCGTCGAGGTCCGCGCGCACACGTGCGTACCCCGCTGCCGGCGGGCTGCTGCCTTCTTACTCCTCCTCCTCCAACCTCTGCTACTCCTGTTGCAGACGGCGGCGGGCGTACAAGGGCTTGCGGAGCGGCTGGAGCCGGCTGTGGGACGGGGTGCGCTCGGCTGCCCTCTCCACTCGGTCGCGGAGCGCAGGGGCTCCCTCTGGGGACGCCAAGAAGGAGGATGGGGAGGGAGCAAGGAGGAAAGGGGAGGAGAAACCGGCAGCGCCATCCCCGCCCAGGTGGAGAAGAGGCGGGCCTGCCCACCTGTCTCGGAATATAGGATGAGAGGAGGTGGAAGCGGGGACGAGATAGTTTAGTTCCTCCTTGCTCGGAAGGTGTGTATGGGTGGATTTTCGACTTCCTGGCAATTTCTGCCCGGTAGCTGCCAAAAGCATGAGCGTGTGTTTGCGCCACTGCTCGCAAAAAAAAGCGGCGTGGCCCTAACGCAGTTTCTGCCTTCCCATGTATTCTCGCCCGGAGTGACGGAGTGGGGACAGAGGTTTACAGCAGTGCGGGTGTCGGGGAGTCCGGGGGCGGGTAGCAGCAAAAACGCTGTCGCGTTCCGTTCCTCAGGGAGAGCTGTCTCGTCGCAGAGTCAGGCAGAGGAGTGCGGGCAAGAGAGAGCAGGCGTTTTACTGGGGAGCAGCGGAGCCGCTCCGGGGGTTCGATCCACTCTCCGGGGATCCGGCCTCGATTCTGTCCCCCGAAATCAGCGGAGCCCACTCGGCCTCTGCGGATGGTCCTGCTCTCGTTCTGGTCATTTTACTCCCAATACTTGCAAAGCCAAGTGTGTGCTTGGAATGAAACAGCGCAGTTTTAATGAGTATTTACTATACGGATAACAGGGTCCATGTATGCCCGTACCGCTTCTATTCCCCTGCCACGGGCACTTGAGAAAGTGCTCCTTGCTCCGCGTAGCAAGTTACTTAATAAACACAAAATAGCACAAGCGTTCCTGAGGCGCTCCAAGCACATCCGCCGACATTAAGCAAAAGAATGCCTGTATGATGCTACTTTCCTGCAAGAAATTCAGTATTCATTAAAATATTCGTATGTTATTTTACCAGGCTGTTTCTCTAGAAAGTGGAAGGAAGCAGTGTCTTGTCACTCGGGTATGTAAATAGGACATAGACGTGCTGCTTGTCTAGGTTTCTCCGAGTAAATTATGATTCAACATTCAAACTTGCTGAACGCTGGTGGTAATTTCTTCATAAATTTCATGTGAGGGCTTAGGTGATACAGTCAATAGGATATGAAGACTTAAAACTACTGTGATTAAGTGGGAACTCCACAACTAAAGCAAAAATTGACATGAGGTTTGGGAAATTCCGTGTTAAATGTCTGTCTGACAAAAGTGTATTGGAACACAATAGATTGCAAAATAGCCACTGAGTGTACCTTGGCTTTTCTCTGTTATGCATGTTTCTCTGAGAGATGCATCACCCTTCTCCTACTTCCTCATGGCTGTAACTGAGGGCAGAACCTGAGCTTACAATACAATATTTGATTCAAAGATTCTTACGCAGTGCAACTTCATAAACACTGTGTGTATATGGTTCATTTTCATTTACTCAGACAAATAGGAGGATCTTTAAAAGTGAGAGAGACCTAGGAAAAAGAGATCAGCTTCTAGGGAGGGAAGACTTGCAAAGCATCTTCAGCACACACTAATGATTACAGCTTGCATTATGATAAAGGAAATGCA
Organism: Sitta carolinensis; assembly: GCA_032173965.1. Taxonomy (NCBI): domain Eukaryota; kingdom Metazoa; phylum Chordata; class Aves; order Passeriformes; family Sittidae; genus Sitta; species Sitta carolinensis. The sequence continues at coordinate 52,122,583 of CM063284.1, read as the reverse complement.
ATTAAGACAACGAAGAAATGAACTTCAAGTCAGTTCTGTAGGTAAATAATAAAGTCTGCCCCTAGACAGGCACACTAGGTAAAGAGCTACCACTTTAAAAGACAATAGAGTTTTTAAAATCTAGAAGAAAGGATTCAAAGCGACAAATGAAAACCAATTTAAATGTAGGAAAAAAAAAAAAACATTATTGCATATGAATTCAGTGGAGAAACTTGTCCAAATCCTGTCCTAACATGCTGAAGAACAAATACTTGCTTTGCAGAATTTTTGTGATTCTACCTGCTATGCTGAGAAGGAACATTTCATACTTGCTTCACCTCCCCATCACGTACTGCTGTTACATAAATGTACATAAATTCAAGTATTCGATGCTAACTAAGCATCTCCTTCATTGCCGACATGGTGAGCAAGGGTGGACTTGGCAAATCCCCCTTTAAATTTTTTTCCATGCTGCAGATATCCACTACAAGAGACTCTCATCTGCTGTTGGCAATGCAGTACTGGTGAAGGGGCTGCACAGCAAGCTGCCATAAATGCTGTCCTCCCACCTTTGTGAGCACAAATGTGTTACTTTTCTGGCATTGTGCTCTGCTTGCCAAGCTCAAGAGACACATAAAGGAACTCTAAGACTGAAGTTTGAGAAGCTTACAACAGGCAGGAATTTCAGGCCTTTTTTACACAACAGAGCAATTTCTGAAATGTTCTGAATTCAAACATGACATTTTCCCTAAACAGCTGGCCATATATCCAGTGTTTGACTTCGGTATAACTCCTTTGAAGCAAATGTGAATTTTACCAAGGGCTCGCAATATTCATGTTGCAAAATTTTATTACTGGCTGCATGTGTGCATGGATCAAAGGTCTTGGAACAAAGGCCAACCTTTAGATCACCAATTTTTAAATTTATAGTTCATAGTGAAAATACTAAATGCAGCATCTATCTTCAGCTTTCTGTCGATTTGTTTGCTTTACAGTATATATATATATATATATATATATATATATATATATATATATTAAGCATCAACATGCTGAATGGAATAGAGTTTCAAAATCCTCTTAAGAGTAAAAAAATTCCCTGGTGCTGCATCCTTTCCTTACATGAAAAAAAAAAAGTGTTGCTTTTCATTATCCACCAAGACTGGATCAGCATTTGGCCCTCAAAAAAATTTATCAGCAACCATTCCTCAATGGTAATGCTGCTCTTCTCTGTGAGTTGCAAAAGTGATTTTAAAGAGTGGGCCTTTTACTGGAAGAGAAGAAATTAAATAGAGATGAATTAGCAGAGTTTTACAGTCTGGTTTGCTCAGTTTTTGCATGGTGTTTGAGATTATTGACACTGTATTTTGCATTGTAGTTTGTATTCTATGACTCCTCACTCAGGTTTTAAAGCAAGCGCTGAGATAAAAATTCATGGAGCTTTGGTACTTTGCATGTTGGAAATATTGCACACACATTAACTAATTTATCTTTACAAATCTCTTGTAAAGCAGGTCAGTAGCTATCATTTCCATTTTATAGATGTAAAATAATTTGCCTTGGGCAGAGTGTTAGTCGTAGAGCTAGGGTTATCACTGAAGAGCTCTATTTAAACCTTGGATCATGCTACTTCTAGAGAGTGTCCCTGATGGAAATGGATGCATTTTTACACAGATTATCTTTTTCTCTTTGCTTAACAGTGTTTACAGAATCACAGAATATGCTGAGTTGGAAGGAACTCATCAGGATCATTGAGTCTAACTCCTGGCCTTGCACAGGACACCCCAAGAGTCACACCGCATGCCTGAGAATATTGTCCAAACACTTCTTGAACTCTGTCAGGCTTGGTGCTGTGACCACTTCCCTGGGGAGCCTGTTCAGTGCCCAACCACCCTCTGGGCGAAGAACCTTTTCCCCATCTCCAACCCAAATATTCCCTCACACAACTCTGAGCCAGTCCCTCAGGTTCCGTCGCTGGTCACCACAGAGTAGAGATCAGTCTCTGCCTCTCCTCTTCTGTTCATGAGAAAGCTTTAGCTGCAATGAGGTCTCCCCTCAGTCTCCTCCAGGCTGAACAGACCAAGTGATCTCTGCTGCTCCTCATATGGCTTCCCCTCAAGGCCTTTTACCATTTTTGTTGTCCTCCTTTGGATGCTCTCTAATGGCTTTGTATCTTTCCTATTGTGGCTCCCAAAACTGCCCCCAGCACTCGAGGTGAGGCCTCCCCAGTACAGAGCAGAGCAGGACAAACCCCTCCCTTGCCCAGCTGGTGATGCTGTGCCTGATGTACCGAGGACAGGGTTGGCCCTCCTGGCTACCAGGGCACTGCTGACCCATATCCAACTTGCCATCTACCAGGACCCCCCAGCTCCCTTTCCATGGCACTGCCTTCCAGCATCTCTTTCACCAATCTGTCCATACATCCCAGGTTACCCCATCCCAGGTGCTGAATCCAGCAGTTTGTTTGTTTGTTTGTATAACAGCACTTAAACAGGGCAACACCAACAAACATATGAGAGTTGAAATTAAAACTTAATAAATTGCACAGTCAGTATTTCAACACGTGAACAACGTGTTATTTCAGGAGAATTCCTATTTGTTCTTTTTTTTTTTCCTATCCATTAATCTATCATCTCAGTCACCAAGTTCACTGTGGCATTTTTCAGCTAAATTCTCTTAAATCAGAAACAGACTTTTAAAATTATTTAAATTCTGTTAGGGATTCATAGCACCATCGTATACTCTAATGAAAGTAAACAACAAAAAAATCAGTTTAAAAATAAAACCTGTGTGGCTGTAGTGGGTTTTAGCACACAAACATTTATTGCACCATTGTATGGGAGAAAGTGTGAGACATCTATTTTATGAATTATGGCTTCTCTTTGGAAAAAAACCCTTATTTTTGTCCAGTATAAGGCAGGGGGAAAAAATTTGGTTTGTGCATTTTGATTAACGTCTGAAGTAACTACAAGAGAAAAAAAAGGTATGGCAAATTCTTTCAGTATTGAAGATAAACACAGCAATTGATAAGATAAACTGAACAAGGTTATCAGGGTTTCATAGGAATAATTGCACTGTATTGACAAAAGTATTCATATTTACTCATCATATAATTTCCCCTCTCACAAAATCTCTGCTGAACTCCTGGGGAATGTGGCATCTCCATTGCCATTTAGGTGATCAAATTTCAAAGGGTAGAATGCACTAAAAGCATCTGTCATTTTGTTGTTTGCAACTTCATAGAGACTACTGTGTTTTTTCACAGACTTTAACAAGTACCAAAACCAGACATTTCTTACCTCAGTAAGTTTTACAGTCCCTGAGGATAAGGACATAAGTACTGAGGCTATGACAGAATGAGGTACATTTTATAAAAAAATGTTTGTTTTGTATATAATGTACCTCATTGTATATAATAAACAGTATGAGCTTCTTATATAAAAACATGCTCCTGCCTTATTTCTGTACTTTGTTGAGGTGACTTACACCTGGATATTATTATGGTACATATATTCTTTCATTCAACCAGAAATCATACAACTCTGTATGATTGAAGCAAATACAGTTTGAGCATACTGTCAATTAATGAGATGTCAGTGGAAGCAGAATTAACACAGAATCACAGAATGGGTCAGACTGGAAGGGACCACAGTGGGTCACTTGGTCCAGCCTCTCTGCTCAAGCAGGGTTATCCTAGAGCACATGACAGTATTGCATCCAGCTTGTACTTGAATATTTCCAGTGAGGGAAACTCTACAACCTCTCTGGGCAATGGGTTGAGGGCAATCTGCTTGGTCATCTGCACAGTAAAGGAGTTCTTCCTCATATGCAGAAGGAGATTCCTGTGCATCAGTTTCTGCCCATTGCCTCTTGTCCTACTGCTTAACATCACTGAGAAGACCCTGGATCCATTCTCTTGACACCCTTCCTTCAGATATGTACATGCATTCATATGGTCCCCTCTCATGGACATGGTTCATGGGCAGCTTGTCCACCAGGATCCCCAGGGCCTTCTCCACAGAGCTCCTTTCCAGCAGGCCAGCCTCCAGCCTGTGCTGGTACATGGTGACACTATCAGAACACACTATATGCTTATTCAGGATGGGTGACTAGCAATGCTAGGTGTCTGATTATGAACATTAATACTGCTAATTGCATTACTCTCACTGTCTGTTCTGCACTTTATGCCCTTGCTCTCCTAATTCCTGATCCACTGCATAGACTGTCACAGCCCAGGTATGTCCACAGTGACAGAGATGGGGACAACAAGGGACAAACCCATGCCATGACCTTTGACTCAGGAAGAGTAAAAGTGTCATAAAGCCAAGTTCAGGTGTGATGGTTTGGGTTGGTTGCATTTGTCCCTTCCCTTCTTCCCTTCCCTTCCCTTCCCTTCCCTTCCCTTCCCTTCCTCCTTCCCTTCCCTTCCTCCTTCCTCCTTCCCTTCCCTTCCCTTCCCTTCCCTTCCCTTCCTTCCTTCCTCCTCCCTTCCCTTCCCTTCCCTTCCCTCTCCCTTCCCTTCCCTTCCCTTCCCTTCCCTTCCCTTCCCTTCCCTTCCCTTCCCTTCCCTTCCCTTCCCTTCCTTCCTTCCCTTCCCTTCCCTTCCTTCCCCCTTCCCAAACCTTCCAAACTCCTTCCCAAACCTTCCAACCAACTTCCCAAACCTTCCCAAACCTAACCTCCCAACCTTCCCAAACCTTCCCTTCCCAAACCTTCCCAAACCTTTCCAAAACTTCCCTTCCAACTTCCAAACCTTCCCAAACCTTCCCAAACCTTCCCAAACTTCCAACCTTCAAACTTCCCAAACCTTCCTTCCCAAACCTTCCAAACTTCCCAAACCTTCCAAACCTTCCCAAACCTCCAACTTCCCTTCAACCTTCCCCAAACCTTCCCAAACCTTCCCAAACCTCCAAACCTTCCAAAACTTCCCAAACCTTCCAACTCCTTCCCAAACCTTCCTTCCCAAACCTTCCCTTCCAAACTTCCAAACCTTCCCAAACCTTCCCAAACCTTCCCAAACCTTCCCAAACCTTCCCAAACCTTCCCTTCCCTCTTCCTAGCTCCCACACCACATTCAATACCACGTGCAGATACTGCAAGTGGTTGCTCAAAATACTGTCTCCTTAGGTGTTTGAAGTGCTGAGAAATCTGTGGCACAGAGAGAGTGAGGAAAGCTGGTAGCTCTGAGTAAATGCACAAAGAATGTGAGTTGCATCAAGGGTGTGGCTAACGGGGGTTTCTTCAGATTCAGCCATCTCCTGCCATTTGCATCAAAAGTGGACACAGATAGGAATGATAAGACATTGCAACACTGCTTCTTCTGAAGAACTACAACAATCCGTCCTTATGTAGGCTAGCAACTATAAAATAAGCCAGCCTTCCCTTATATCCACTCCTTGGTTTGCACTAAGGAGGTGTCTACCTTAAATGACTTTTCTACATTAATTCCTATGTGTTACTCAAGCTAAAACAAAGATACACAGAGGCTGACTATACATGTAAATGTACAGGGCCATTCTCCAGCATGAAATGTCAAGGAGAAGATTGTATCCATCAAAATGTTAAAGTCTTTCAGTCCACAGACTGATGTGGTTACATTCAGACTGCCTATTATAAGGAGCACTTCCTGCCCTCTGCTGCCTCTCAAACTGTCTGTGGAAGAGTACTAGCCAGTCTAGCCTGGGACTGTTTGTATAAATGAATAATGCAGATGATCTAGCACAACGGGCAGGGCACACTCCCTGCACAATTGACCAACATGAACATGGTCATAGCTATTTCCCAATACTTTGAAGTCAGCAGTTCTGTTCCTTACTCATTTCAGTGCACGCAGATTGAATAACTAAATTATCTGAGTAGGTAAATTTTCCTTTCTAGCCAAAAAAAGCAGAGATGGGTAAGGAACAGTTCTTTTCTCCCAGCCCTGTTAGTAAGTACCCTTTTGTTTAGACATTTTCTTGCTTCTTCCTTCTCTGTGATCCCAGAAATATGCCACTGAAATAATTACTTTGCATATTTTCCACAGGAAAGCTAAGCCAAATAGCAAAGCTGTCACTGAAGAGAAGGGGAAAAGGATTTTTCTATCATGTGCTTTGAGGTGTTGTCCCCCAAGGGTTTTAACCACAGAACAGATGATCATTTTTATTTAAAGTGAAACAAGTCATAATGCTTTATAAAAAAAATCTATCATGTTTTATTCAGCACTGCATAGTTAAATGATAAATACGTATGTGGAAAAGTCTGGTCAATTCAATCTGATTAATGTAACCTAAATCCCAGAGATTCTGCAACTGCACTGAAACAAATCCCATAGGACATGGACAGGTAACCAGCTGACTTTTTGCTTTGTCATACCTTAAACTTTCAAAATCTTTCTCAGGTAAAAGGTATCTGCAGCATGTTAGAGACCATCATCAAATGTGACCAAGCAGAAGAGCATGTTCTGGAAGTCAGAGATGTCACAAAGTGCCTGGCTTTCCACTCAGCATCTTTCTTTTCTAATGAGGAGGAGCCAATGTAAATGCCCCTGAGGAAGGCCTTAAGGTAGTTTGGCCAACATAGCAAGGTACAATATTGAAGTCTGAGATTTGGGTAAGTGACTTGGTGTTGGAGGATTGGATTTGTGAAGTAAAATAGCTACAACATAAGTCCTGTCATCGTCACTGCATGTGTTTCTAGGCATTTTAGTTCAGACTGACTCTTGTGAGCCTGTGGTCTGAATATCCACTGCTTGTTGGGGTGTGCTACATATGCCCCTGAAGCATATCTTTAAGCTTAGCTCTTTTTGGAAGAAACACAGGTTTTGCACCCAAAGTCCATAGCATGAGGAAGATCAGTCTCAGAAGCACATTCCCAATACATACCAAAATGGTTTTACAAATGCTTGCCCACAAGCTGCAGTTTCTAGTAAAAAGAGAAATGATAAAATATTTTAGTTCCTACAGAAGTAGGAATTTTAATCTTTAAAAGGCAAGACGTGACCTATTTGACTGAGCCCAAACCCAGAACGTAAACAGACCCAGTGTTTCACGGTTTACCTAGAAAACCACTTGATAGGAAAATGGCAATGGGATGAGAATGCCAACCACTTCCCATTACCCAGTGGTACTGCAAGGTAAACAATGTACATAGGACCTGTAATGAAAAGAATAGGCTAAAAGCAGCCAGGCAGATCTTTAGGGAGCCATTCCAGTGGTACACATCAGCAGGCAGGCAGAGTGGGAACCAGAGATGGCCACTGCATCCACAGAAATCAGGTGCTGCAACTCAGTTAGGACAAAGTTAGTTAGTCCACAAATCAGATAATCAAGAGCTGACATCACATTTTGGGGGCTGTCAAAACAGGGCTACAAAAAGGGATTGTGAGGGTCCACCTGAATGCTCTGAGCTTTTTCTTCCTTCTTATTTACAGCATGGTACCCAACACACCTCAGGATATCTATTTGATCTCAGCTCTCTAGTATTTACTTCTTGAGCTCCCAACAGTTTTGATGCACTACTCCCTTTCTGTTCAGACAGATCTTTGGGCATTTCAGTAAACCTTCTAGAGGTGATTAAGATATAGTTGTCTCTGTAGCTTCCTTTTCTCCAAATTCAGAGTCAGTTCTTAAAATCCTCTTGTGACTTGACAGCAAGAGGATGTGAACCTCTAATCAATTCCGTGTGCACACTCCCACCTCCATTAGACCCCCAACTACTAGTGTGTAATATCCTGCACTGCTGGCAAGAACACAATATCCTGGTGTAATAGAAAGCATACCATAAAAGAGCCCAGGGATATATGAGGATAAAGAGATCTGCCTCCTGCCAATTTTTTTTTTTTCTGAAATGGGTCAGATTGGATACGTTGTTTCACCTTCTCCATCATACTGTCTTCATAAGCAGCTCCCCAGACTTACAAGCTTCTCACCATTTGATTTCATGCATTACTTCCTTTCCCAGCTACTTCTGCAAAACTAAAGACTCAGGTCATTTAAAAAATGAGAACCCAGTGCGAGAGCATTAACTTTTCCAGACCTGCTTCCTTCCTGACCTCACTGCTTATTTGACTGTAAAACAACTGATGCTGCAGTTTTCAAAGAGGCGAGTGTGGACCACGACTTCTATTCCCAGTCTGTGGGAGTGGGAAAGCAACTTTGTCATAAATACATGCAATTTGATACTTTAAATATATTTTAAACCAGCTTCTTCTCCTTTAAACCTAATTTCCTCTGACGATAGAAATTTATCACCAATGACTCAAGCTTCCTCAAGGTTTTATCAATTTAAACTACGATCATGTTCCTCCTTCATGGGTTCATGCTACATTGCCTAACCCTTGCTTATCCAGCCAGCACTTGCTCATGCACACCAATACTTTGGCTTTTCTGGCTTATTTGCATGACTGCTTTTTCATTATGTGCCTTGCCCAATCTGTTAATATGAGATGAGGGTCTTGTGGGAATGAATAAGTCTGCAAAAAGATGAGCTGTTTAAAATCTTGCCTGTTTTCTATATGGTTGCAGAATATAGAAATGTTTCTATATTAGTTAACAGGGATGGGAGATCAATAGATGGAATGACTGTATGAACCTTTCTTCCAAACTGAAAAACTGGGGCCTGGAGAGAAGCTGTGACTGTGTGACTTGAGACACTTGAAATGAGTCCTTGATGTCCTTTCTAGTTCCTCAGGAATAATGACAGGTTTAGAGAGTGCAACTCTGTGACCTTATTTGAATTGGAGCACACTGCAGTGTGTCTGAACAGATCTCTCAATTTTTTTTTTTTTTTTGGTAAGTTTAAAGAGACTATATCAGGACATTATTGTGGTCTAAGGTTACCAGATCTGTTACGGCTTGTGGCAGAGGCATATGCGCTTCATGATTCAGATGTTTGTCATTCACAGATCTGCTCCTGACCTTTGTTTTTATCTCTGCATCTAACCCTGAAGCTAACATAAAGTGCAACAGAAGCCAGGTCTACTTGAGCAAGCCCACACACAAGTCAGAAGGCTTCCTTGGAGAATTGGCTGCTGGCTCACAAGGGCTTCCCTCGGGAAAGGAAAACAAGGACGTTATGATGGTTTTGCAGTTTCTCAAGAACCAGAAGGCTGACCATAAGTGAACAAAAGTATGAGAAGTATGGAGAGGGAAGTAACAGGAAATAAGAATTACAATGAAAAAGTCTCAAAAACACAAATGGGAGCCTGTCACTGCCTTTCATGGACACCTATGCAGCTTATTAGTGCAAAAATGAAAAAAAGTCTGTCCTAAAGGAGGAAAATTTCTATGTGTGGCCTGAAAAATTAGATGCTGGAGTAGGACCCAGAGCTTCAAAAGCTGTAATTCTGTGTAAGACCAAAATGGGGATAACAAGTAGCACAAATACCTAAACAATTTTAAAGAATAACAACTTAATAAGCTCACAGTGCTTCACATCCAGGGAGGGCTTCAGGAGTGCTAAATATTCTTAAAATTCTTGACATTCCACAGTGATTTTGGTTTGATATCTGCAAGGGAATGTTTTCTGTATCAGGGACCAGTTGTACTCTCACTTTTTAAATGAAGGTTCTTCCCTGAAATAGAAAGGTGTCCTAAACCCTAACCCTAACCCTAACCCTAACCCTAACCCTGCTGCTGAGTTCACTCTTAATTACTGGTGTGGTGACAAAAGCAATATAAATGAAACCAGTCCAACCCAGGAGATCTTACCACAAGCTGGTTAACCTCTACTTTAATATGAACATTTGGCACTTAATTTTCTAGAAGGGATTAAAACAAGGGTAAAATCTTGGGTGAGGCCACTTGTTGGTATGTATGGGTCAAGGTAGGGGGAACAGAGACCATGACCAGGAAACTCCATGGCTTGAACCAGTGTAAATTCTTCAACCCTCCCTTTTGCCCATGATGTGTAGCTCACTCAGACTTACTTGGAGACCAGTGTGAAAGAGAGCAATGAACTCGTGGGGTTTGCTGCATAGTGGTTGCATATGTGCCTCTAGGCGGGTCCAAAGCACACAAAAAATTCACTGCTCTTGGTAATTGGAGTGGAATGATGTATTTGCTTGCTTTACATTTTAAAACAAAAATCCATCCTGAGTATTTTAAATAGCAGCCTTTCTCTAGGAAAGGCATTTGTTTATTTTAGTGCCTGTAAAATTCATTGGAACAAGAGAATGGGAAATAGAAAGCCTGGTGTTATTCACAGAACAAGTCTAACAAGTTCTGCAAGTTCTTTTCCAATGTTTCACCAATTCTCTACTCAAAGCTGGCAGATTAGACTATGAGTCAACACAGTACAGATATTTTCTTTAGTTTATAAATTAAATACTGCAGTGCCTTTATAAATCTGGGCCTAACACATATAACTACCTTCCACCCAAATAGCAATGGCATTGCTAACAGGCACCAGTTTTGCTGGAGACAGGGCCAGGATATTGAGAAACTTGCCCTGCTGACACTCAGCCCAGAAGAGCAGAAGTCACTGGCCATCCCCTGCACACACTCTGCAAGAACCTTATTTTACTAAAGCCGTGTGTTTTCCCTCAGCGGCCAGTTTTGCTGGGAAGCTCATTGCCATAGGATGTGGCGATATATGTGAGCAGTTTATAAAAGAGCTTAAGTTCATTGAGGGTTGTTAAATACTGGGACACAAACAACAATAGTTGACTGAGGAAAGGTATAACACCACAGCAACCATTGGGATTGTTTGGGATGGAGAAAGAGAGGTGTCATGGAAACATTGATTTATTTTGACACAGTACAGCCTCTCTCCCCTTAATTAAGCAGCAGAAATGGAAGTCTTTAGGCACCATTCTCCAGCTTTTAAGGCATTTACATATACAGAACACCTCTTCTCCTTCCCCTGGGGAGTGAACAGCCTTCATCCTCCACCACTGGATCTATTTTTAAACAGCAGAGAAGACTTTTCCAGTGTCAAGTCATGAGCTACTCTCTCCCTGAGCTCATGGCATGGGACATACATTCTGTCCAGCTACAAAAAATACTTGTGGAATGTTGGGTGTATAAGGACTGACAGAACTCTGAGATATCCATAGAGATGGGTGATAATTTGGGCTGAGTTCCCCTGGTTTGGCTCTGATACCAGGCTGCTGCCCATGTGTTTCTGGCTGTTGACTTTAGTCCTGCATGACACAAATATACCCAGGATCTGTGTGGGATCACAATGACACAGAGGTACAGCAGGGAAGAGACCCTAATATTTGTCCTTAATGCTTCAAGGAAAGGCTCAAAGCTTAACCATGTGTTAAGTAATGCTTCATTTCACTAGGAGCTTCCCTGATCTCCCAAGGCATTACTCATGGAGGAGGAACCTGCTCACCATGAGTAAAGGCTTTGGAATCCTGCCTCTAGAGTGGAACACTATGGTAGCAACACTGAATATGGAAATCTCTGCTTTGTACCATATGTGCATAACATTAGGAAAACACTGCACAACAAAGAGCAAAATGAGGAAAGTATGTTCAATACCTCAGTTCACATTCAGACTGCTGATTTACAGAGCCAAGGGACTAGCTCTTGATCTTATGTTCAAACAAATTGCAGGAGCAAGATTCTGACAAGGTATCTAAGGAATGTGGTCCTTGAAGAACTTATCAAACCTGTCCCTAAGTCCATCCATGTGCAAAGGCATTGCAGTTTTGGACAGCACTAGGAAAAGTATAGATCAGCCTCTATAGGCACATATATTTCTTAAACAGATTCCACAGAAGCCTTACAAAAGATGAGGATACTCAGGACCATGAACATTTGTGGCTTGACCTTCCTTAATCTTAAGCATCAGATTCCTCAGAACAATTTACAATAATAGAGAAGGAAAGATGACAATGTTTGATCTTTTGCTTTGCTGTGGAAAATATGGCAATACAGAAAGCACATTTTCTGCTCTGCCTTGTCTTCTAGTACCACTATAAGAAGTCAAATTCAGCAAGTTATAGCCTTGTGAATCATGCATTTAACTGACTTTGCAGGAGAGGCAAAAAGGGAAGGCGAAGGAATGGAGTTTGTTTCAGGCTTGTCTGTCCTCATGACATAAACAAATAAAAAGAGGAAAAAACCCTCATTTAGTTATTTTTGCTGTAACAGAATGGTGTTCAATGACTACCCAGAAACAACACAGGTAAGTGTTAAAATGATCTCATGTCATGTATCACAAAAATGCATATATGTTCTTTGACTGTTTTAGTTTCATATATGACTTGCAATCCACAATCTACAATGAGATGTGAGAATGCAGTTAAGAGTTGAAAAATCAATAAAAAACCCCAAACGTGTTATTCTAATGAGCAAATTCTGCAGTCTACACCATATTATCTCACTAACTCCACTTGAAATTAAACGACATCCAGTCTGAATATCTGTTCAGTTCCTGTCCTACACAGAGGTGTCAACAAGAGCACAAGCTGATTTTTATGATGTGAGACAAGTTGGTGTAAACTATTACTTTTTAAGTTTCAGCAGTGGCTTGGCCTGATAGATGGTATAAAATAAAGACTATCTCTGCCCTAGGGGGTTGCAGTCTAAAAAAAGACCAAAGGAAAGTATTTGTCTCTTGCAAAGTGATTTATTCAATTGCTTCTCTGAGTTTATAGCCTACTTTGAAGGTGGGCACATTTGTCACGTAAATTCTGCTTTCTGTGAGAATCAGAGAATAGGCCATACTGATGTATGCTGATTCCAATAATTGTGTTTTGTTAAAAATAATAAAAAAAAAATATTTCCTGTCTGTTCAGACATTTTGAAGTTGAAACAATTTAATTTATTGGTTCATAATAAATTTTATTTCTAGACTTCTTTGAATAATGTGGCTAAATAAAACATCTTATGAACAAAATGTGTCACTTCCAGAAGTGATTCTTTCTACATTTTTGGTTTTGGGAAAAATGTTCTGAAGGAAAAATATCCCAATCCTGAAAGTGGCCAAACAGCCTGCTGTTCAGTAAACTCTGCCACAATAAACGAGACTAATAATTTCAAGAAAGAATGATCATTGTGAATGAACCCACAGCAAAGCAAAAGGCTGGACTAATTGTTGGATCAGGTTATCTGCAGGACTCTGATTTAGTGTTAGAGGTCATAATTGGGTCACTGACCATCTGCTTTGGTCACTGGAAATGAATGCAGTTGGACTTGGCTGGTCACTGTCAGACATTTGCTGAAGGAGGCACTGTGTGCTCTTGTTAGCAGTTGGTTGCTGTTCAGGCTTAAGTCAATGTAAATAATTGCTGAGCTTAAGTCTTGCTGTCAGCAACACCAGAAGTAGTTAAGTATCTTAGGTAAAGAAATAGAATCTCCTCTCTTTTGCCACAGAGCTTTCTGAAACACAACGGCATGAATGCATGTTAGATAAACTACAATTCAGAATTCATTCTACACAGAAGATGCAAAAAAAAAAAAGTAACATGGCTTAGTAGACTTCAGGCTTTGTGTCAGAAACAACCTGGTGCCCCAGTGCGTGTCTCTGCTCTGCATCCTTCAGCAAAGGGCATAACCTCTGACCCTGCACTTCACTTTCCTTTAGATAATGATATCTATCCTCTTTTTAAAAACGTTTTTAAATATATGTGTAAGATAGGTTGGATCATTATTGAGAAAGCACACAAACATACACACAAGCCATAATGATGCATAAAATGCAGACGCTCCCATGCAGAGAAATGTACTAATGACCTTAGGCTAATGACTGGAGTCTGGGTGGTACTGTCGGCATTTGCAGAGCACACACTCAAATAGCCGTGCAGGTCTGCGCAGGCAGCCTTTTGCATGAGGCTGGCTAGCAGTGGATGTTCCCAGGCATGCTGAGCCATTTGGGGCAGCTGGCAGCTGTTGGGATGCTTCTGGGCAGGCAGCTTTGCTAGCTCTTCTCTAGCCTTAGAGGGCAGAGCTTACACTCACAAGTAAGGAAAGGACAGAACTGTTCCCACTTTATAGAGGGTTGGAGGTTTTATTTACTTATTTATCAGAGCTGCTATTTCATTTAAAGCCCATATATATTTTTCAGGAGTCTTGCTAGACTAAATGTGGTGCAGCTGGTGGTGAAGTCTCAGAAGTGTCTCTCATTCAATGCTTCCCACAGTGGTGAAGGGCCTGGCCTCTCCCGTGTAGTTTAAAATTGCTGTGTTTGGAAGCGTGGAGAGGAAAAGCCTTGGGAGGAGCAAGAAAAGAAAAGGAAAATCAGTAGTGAAGAATTTCTAATTCCCCCATTTTAAGTGCAATTTTGAAGCAATCAGAAATAGTTCATTCTAGACAGGCCCACACTTTGTAATTTTCAAACTTCCAGAGGATATCTGGTAATTAATATTATTTTACTGGAAAAAAAAATTCACAAGTATATCATCTTTTCAGTACACAGCACTACACCTCACTGTGCTGGGAGGTTAAGCCAAGAAATAACTCCTTCACTGTCTGTCAGCTTCAAGTCTTACAGTAGCTCATGTGTGGTTCACAACTGAGTATTGTTTCATGTATTGTTTGCTAGATCACCTACAAACTTGTGAAGTGAAACTGTTGTTCCTTAAAAGAAAAGGTTCTAGTGATCATAGCCCTGCTCTCTATGAATAAAGCCTTTTCTCCAAACTGTGTGCAGGGTTCCTGTCCAGCCTGGAGCAGGGTGTTTCAAGTTGTCCTTGCCAAGCCCATTAGCACAGGCTGAACAGCAAAATTGCAAATTACTGCATCCACAGTGTTCTGTTTAGAATAAGCTGAAATTTACTCTATCCCAGGAGGAAGAGGCTTACCAGGCATTGCTCCCCTTAATCTAAGATCTTGCCCAGATACAAGTTCAGTCATATGTGAACAGCACTGCTAGAACTGAAAGAGTATGTAAAATTTTGGACCCATCTTACCTCATAAACAGAGTTCAAATTCAGAAGTTACTCAGAAGCTGTTTATAGCAGTTCCGTACAATCAGATCAAAACCAAAAGCTCGAAAACAATGAGGTGCTGAACTTAAGCACCTCAGCATGCATTTGGTTGTAACCAAACAAACGAGTCTAATGTCTCATTGTGTGTATTCAAACAGGGAACTCTGCAGGCTCCCAGGTTGCATTTGACCCTGAATAAAACAGCTTTATCAGGCAATGCAATCCTAGGAGTACTTACAGGAGATTTAGAGTGTTTCATATGCAGGCAAATAACCTTATCACCCTTGACTTGCTCTATTGCTTTGTCTTTCAACACATTAGACATTATGGGCTCTTACTAAGTTTCTGCCCCAGCAGCATCTCCTTCCCTGCTACTACTAATCCTTCAGGCACTGCTTCTACTTGGTGACTGCTAGTTCCCAAAAAAAAAAAAGATTCTTTTAACCTGGCTTCTGAGATGAAACAGTCTTGTTGCATACTAGACAGTCCCCTGAGAGAGAGAGAGAGAAATGTTTTGTAGTGAGAGATTTCTACTGAACGTCTCATCCTTTTCAAACCAAAGAAAAGAAAAATAAATAGATTTAAATAATATATTAGATTAATACAGGATTTCTACATATTTCTTTAATGAAACAGATTTATAGGAAATCAGGTTTCTTTAGTTCATCTGTTCTTGGAACCACTACTTTTCCTATTCTCAAGATAGTAATGTTTTTTATAGATTTGTCAGAATTGCTCAACAAATGTTTGTAATAGTTAAGACACATTCCACTTCCAAAAGCCCTTTGAGGCAAAGGCTGCCCTTCATTTTTTGATGCTTGATACTCTGTATTTGCCCAGCATGACTCAGCACAGGAACATGATTTCTATTCCCTGAATGAATGACTCAGTCTGTAAATACAGGAACAGTGCCTGAAGAGTACACAACTCATTGCATGTAGAAGAAGATAAGGAAAAGAGAATCCTCTAAAAGTCTGCTTTAGACATATTAAACATGCTCTATGGATATTATTGACTTTTTCTATATAGGAATATAAATGGTAATAATTTTAAGGGAAAAAGTAGTCAAATTCACCAACAGTTCTCATACTCAACTTGGCACAAAATAATTTCCTATTCTTTTGGTTTTTGGAGTTGGTTAGGGTTTGTTTGGGTTGTTGTTTTTTTTTTTTTTTGTTTGTTTTTTTTTTTTTTTTTTTTTTTTTCCTTTTGTAAATGCATTTAATGAATAGATTAACATTTGTGCCTGGAAAAATAAAACTCCCCTCAAATATTCCTGTGTACAAATGTGATGACTAGTCAAGTTTCTTGATCCACTCTTAGAAGAAATCAGATGGTGACCATTGTCAGAGAGGGATCAGCGGGAGACAAGCACACATCCGATGATGGTCAACAAGTCTCCACTTTATTCCGTTAGTCACGTCTTTTATACACACAGTAATGAAGCTCATACATAGTGCAAAAGGGAAGCTCACCATTGGTCACTCATATCACCACCAACTCCTCCTAAGTTTTCATTCTTGCAGTTAGAGCAAGCATTCTAGTCATTCTTTACTCATCACAATATTTTGTTGTTTTTCTAACGATCACTTACAAGGGCACAGTGCCCTTGTCAGCCTCAGGATTAGGCTGAGTCCTAAATTTAGTTAATTCCACATCTGAAGGCTGCCGTAAATCAACATATCCCTTGTTCTTCAACCATTCTTCCACAATATTCTCCACAGACCATGGTGCAAAGAGCATAAGGAGACAGTGCACACACACTATCTTGCAAGAAATCAAGTAAAATGGACTTAGCAAACATGCTTGCTAAAACCAAAAGCAAACGTTTCCAAATGTCATCAGACCCTGTGCTAAGACCACAAACTTCAAGAAATGGGATGACTGCAGCAGCCCTCAGTGCACAGAGGCTTTCCCCACTTAATATCTTGACAGAGGACTCGCTCTTAAATGGGCTTACTGCCTTTATGAAACACTCAAGAAAGCTTAATCATTCCCCAGTTTCTCACTCCAGAAACAATAGATGGTTATGGAAGCATAGCTTTAAGTCTGTAGAAATGCTTGACTGACATCTGCTGTATTTTAGTATTTTGGTTTTATAGATACTGGCAAATGAAGAGACACACAAAAAAAGGATGAAATCTGGTATTTTTTCAGTCCAATGTGACTGTTATTAGGAGTTCTTAATTTTACTCTGTTCACTGCCTAGATATAACCAGAGACCAGGGAAAAAGCCATCTGAGGAAGAAAACAAACAAAAGCCAGGCTGCCTTGGGACAGAGCCCATGTCTCACAAACTTGCAGTAGCCTGCAGAACTCCTTGACCACAGCATTCAGATGCTCCAGCTAAAGAGTCCAGTGGCTAAAGAATATGGCTAGCAGGCAAAACACTTGGGCGACTGAACACCAGTCACCCCACATTCCCACTGTGGGTAAATTACTGTAGCTCATGCTTGCCAAAGTTTATGGGTGCCATGAGGTTCTAGCTGTCCATATGGAATTGGCCTTTTGCCTTCCCTGAGCAAAATGTACCCATCTGTAGAGCCAGACATTATTGCTTACCTCACAAGACTTTAGGGAATTTTTAAGAATGCTACTTGAGACTTTTACCTGAGAAGTGAATCATTATAGTTCATTACCAGGCCTGAATTTTTAAATAACAAAACAGAAGTCTCAGTCAGTTGATTAAAAGGTGATTACATACCAGCACAGACCAATAATTTGCTTCCATGATTCCAAGGCATACATATGATTTAGGAATAAAGAATGTTTATGACGCTTGCACAGGCCTTGCCAATAACCCTGCCCACCTAATGGAGGAAATTTAGTCCTTAACTGGCTTCTTGCTGAAAGGATTGGGGTGAGGCAGGCTCATTTGTTGAGTGTTGGTGGTCTTGCTCTGAGCTGTACAGTTCTGGGACAAGAGAGATACTTGCCTATCATGGCTTCTTTAGGAAGTCCAGCTTGAGAAAGGACAGCAGGCAAATGAGGTGCTGAGGTGTTATGGGGGCTGAACCACAGCCTGTGAGACCCAAGAGAGTTTTTCTTCTCTATGTCAGGATTTGAGCCCTGCAGAACCACCTGTCAGTTGCATGGTTATTCAAAAATATCAATTCGAGTGGTACAAACCACTAGAACTTCCACATTCAATCCAAAACTACAGCTCAGCTGAAATGAGTGACTCTCTGAGGGTACAAATTATGTCCTGACTTCAGATAGTCTGTAGCATATGAAGACAGAATCTAGCTCCTAATCGATCTTTTTTTTAGGCTGGCTATGCCAAATTTTCTATAAGGACTTTTGATCCCTAGAGTATTATTTCCTTACCATTCCTGCAACCTTGAAATATTTCAGGGGGGTTCAGTACTCCAGGATCATGAAGCTCTTCTCTGAGGGCATCACCTGTTAAGGGAATTACTCGTTTTCTATCCTGCTGTCTGGCATTATTCTGTGAAGCCTGTCTGACTCTGACACATGCTGCTGAGGTTGTGCTTTTGATAATCATTGGACTGGTCATATTTTACTTACTACATATTTATAAATAACAGTTTGGACAACAGTCATTCTAGTGTGAACCTGTGGTATTTTATATTTTTCTCAAATTCTCTGCCTTCATTTAACAGAGAATTCCAATCTACATATTTTAAGGAAAATGTCATGCTCATTAGTGCTGCATGAAATCTTTAAAAATTGGTATTGGTATGACTGGAAAATAAATAAATGAGAGAGAAGTAAAAAAACCCATAAAAGGTGGTGATTTGTAGATGCAACACCTGAAGGCAAAGAAGCAAAATCATATTTATTAAGATGACCTGATTACTAAATCATGTTATTTCTGAGCGACAGTTTTGAATTTTATGTGTTTGTGTATTGAATTTTTGTGTGTTTGTGGCTTGCAATACCAGATACAAATGTATCTGAGCAGACACAGGGAGGAAGGGGAGGAGGGAAAGGTACTACTGTGCCTCGTCCCTGGGACCTGGGGATGTTCATCTTCAACACAGAGGTTTTTTCACGTCCTGCACAGAGTTAATTAAGTTGTCAGACAATTACCAGGAATGTTTTGTAGATGCCTCTACGCTGTTTCTTTCTCTGGTTCCTTGTGGAGGCCAGGTTCGGAGTGCAGGCCATGGCAAGAAAGGTTCCCTGAGGAATATCACTGGATCATGGCTCAGTTCAAGCAGTCCCAAGCATGGAGTCAGATTGCCATGTGTAGTTCAAAGCAGCTTTCCTGCGAGAAAAATTGCAATCTGTGGACATTTAGCCCTTGGCAATTTTCTACCACAGTACAGTAAAACTTTTTCTTTCAGCAGTTATTTGTACCAAAAGTATTTATTTTCTCTGTTAGGCATCTTTATACTTGCAGCATTAGGGAATGCCACCAGAATAAACACAGCTTTATAAGCATGTCGAGTTTATGATATGGTTGGGAGCTGGGAAAAATGCTTTGTCTGTGTCTTGCCAACTCTGTGGCAGCATAAAGCAGAAGCCACACATCAAAACATTGATAGAATGCAAAACAGACTTGACAATATTTCACACTTGCCAGAGGCTTACTCAAATTTGGAGTGGTAAATATATTTATAGCTGCTTTCTGAAGTATCTACACTGAAGTACTCAATACTCAAAACTTTAAAGGAAATAAATAGCTCCATAGGTATAATTCAGAACCAAATACTGTCATCTTTGCTGTTATGAGTAATTATTTCACTACCTACCAAGTACTGTACATGTCACAATTAATTTAAGTAGCTGATTCTTGGCATCTACAACCTAACCTCAGTTATTCACAGTTACATCAGAGAGGATTTCACCTGACACGTAATTCCTACATCACTGAAGCACATCGAACACTGGGGAGAAATTCTCCATGGAGGAGCAACTCACCCAAAAATAGCCTTATTGTGAAGCAAAACTTGAACATTGGGAGCAGCGTCTTACCTTAATCTACCATCCACACAGCATCTCGTTAGCAGTGGGGAATTCTGTGAACGTGTTTTGAACATTACGACTGTGTAGAGGTCAGAAGAGCAGCCACAGCATCTTGTTCCATGTGAAACAAGAAGCAGAGACAAATGTAGCTTATAATCACCTGAAAGAGGCTGTTTGGGACAAACCAAACAAAAAACCCTGACCATAGCTTGATGGTGTTTTGAATGGATTGCTTTTCTTTTGAAAGAAACGCTGCAAAACAACTTTTTGTCCTCTACAGGTGGTTTACTCTACTAGGTAGGTTTAAAAATGGAATTTTACTATCAGCCTTGAATACGTTGTGATATATTTCTGCAAGGAGAATAAAAACAATTCTATTTTTTTAAAAGAAATATACCTTGAATTATGCCCACATCTCTTTACGGCTGTGTGTGTACACTGTATTACAAGCACACTCACAGTTCAACAATATCTTAGTGACCTGTGTATAGTTTTGAGATAATTTTCTTTTGTCTCTTTTTGTTCTGATTATAATTTTCTCTCTCTGTGTACATCCACATTCAGATGTCATTGAACCACCAGGTATCCAAAATTTAGTGACTCCTTTGCTATTTGAGGAAAATACCATTTTTCATATAATCCTGTTACACCTCATACTACTTGCAGCTTGGTTTCCTAAGGCAATGAGGTTACTGTAATTGTGCACTGTGTGTGCATGTTTATGCATATGTGTAACTTGACTCAGTCTCCTCCCAGTGACCTTCGATCCTGCTGGACTGCCAGTCCAATGTAATAAACACATGGCAGCTTCAGATATTTTCAGTTCCTCCAGCAAGGAAAACAGGCCAGCAGATAGTGAGAAGAAAACCACCATCAACTCCCCCACTGAAAAGACCCTAGATGGGCGCAAAGAGTGAAATGTCCTGAACTAATCCTGGGAAAACAGTGAGATTTTCCATCTAATGAGATAGCAGGTAACACACACTGCAAGACAAAACTATATGAAACCAGACTCCATCACCTCCATAGCTCTTGGATGACTTGAGCACCAGCTAGATATGGGTTAAGGTTTAGGGTGCCTCTTGAGACATGGCCACTGCCATATTCCTCACTCAGGAGACCCCAGTTCAATTTTTACGTCACTGAAGTGTCTACTGAACATTAAAGAAAAGTTCCCTGTACCCCTGAAGATGTGGGGCCCTTCTGTAGGCACAAGGACCATCATGGTTTATAGATTAACCTCTGACGGAACACGCTGTTTTCTTTCCTCTTTTTTTAAGGTACTCAGTAATTTGCTACCTATGCAATGACTGACAGTTACAGCATGTTCCAAGCTATGGCTGTGAATTCAGAGGTAGAGGAGGAGAGAGGAGAGCTCCTTGACCCAGTCTGCCTTAGCTGATGATAGCTATTAATTGCTTAGATCTACAAATACCTCACCTGGGGGGCTCAACTCTTTTTGCAGTTGTCGTGGTTTCAATTTGAAACCCGGAAGAAACACCAATTTCTGTTTTGGTTTGATTTTGCCAATTTCAAAGTCTCCAATCAAGAGCAAAGCAGGCTTAAGCTTAAAAGTAATAAGACTTTATTAACTAACACTAAAAGAAAGAAAAACAACAAGAATGAGGATGGAACCTTCAAAACACTCTTCCTCCCTCCCCCCACCTTCTTTCCTCCAACCGACAATGTAAAGAAAAACAACACTCAGAAAACCTCAGTCAGTTTTCCACTTCTAAAACAGTCTTTCTTCAGTTCATTTAGGGAGGGAAGCGCCTCTCTTTCACTATGGTAAATTTCCCCACAAGAAAACAGTTCTCTTGTAGATCCATTCTTCATGAACAGCAACCGCCCGGATCTTTTGCATTCATCAAACTCCTCCCATGTTCACAGTTGTGTCTGTGGGCCACATCGCTGTATGGGGACTTAGTTTAAAGATAACTGTTCAAAACAAAGGTTCTCTTTGTCTTTGGGACCACCTTCACCTCCAAGGAACAGAGAGTCACTCCTTCTTAAAGGGCAAAGAGTCTTTATCACTTCATCTCTCTGTTCAACTTTTCATGAAATCAACAGTCCCCTCAACATTTCACTCCTTTCCTCAGGTCTATGATTTGAACTCTTTTACATAAGTTGCAACACTCCCCCATGCTTCTTTATGGTTTAAAGGAAAAACCTCAATATATTATAGCCAATCACCATAGCTCACAAGATATTTTTATGGCTCAAAAGCAACTTCCTACACTCCTTCCACCTGGACTTTCTCTCTTTTCTTGACTCTTTGATACTTCATGTGGTCTTTACACATCTGCATTCTAATTTTCTCTCACCAGAGAGAGGATAGAGGCTTTCCAAGTCCCATCTGCGCACTGGTGCACTGAAAGAGTTAAAAAGAGAC
Organism: Sitta carolinensis; assembly: GCA_032173965.1. Taxonomy (NCBI): domain Eukaryota; kingdom Metazoa; phylum Chordata; class Aves; order Passeriformes; family Sittidae; genus Sitta; species Sitta carolinensis. Next base: position 52,100,420 of record CM063284.1, on the reverse strand, counting down.
AGTGTCTGGCCGCGGCAGTCCTCGTGTCATATTTCAAAGCCGTGGCGGGGGGGGGGGTGGGAGGGGGACACAGCTGTCAGAGGGTCCAGGCCCTAAAGGCAGCTGCTCGCTGGTCGCCTGCAGCCAGGAGGGAGAAGTTGGACAGATTCCCAAAATTCCTTTTCCACCCCTTGGTCTCATCAGGTGTTCTGGCCTGCCTTACCGCGCCTCCCCCCCCTCTCACCGGACGAAGCCAAGGCAGGGTTCAGGTCAGGCCAGCAGCAGAGCAAACTCTGGGTCAGTAGATGTTTCCCAAATCAGCTGAGGCCTACCTGGCCCGAGTGGCTTTCCCCTACCTGGCAGTGTGGCCCAGGGCCGAGAGGGGAGAGGTGTGTTCTGTCCAACGGTCCCGAAGGAAAGAGAGCTTCCTGGGCTTCTTTCAAAGGCAATAAGAACTAGAAAATGCTTTCCCATTGGTCCAATAAAATGGCAATCTCAAAACCAGCCAGCTCACTTCCATGGGCTGGTCAAAACAGGGCAGCAGTCCCGGCAATTGACTACATTATTAAGGCTACAGAGGCCCTGTGTATGAATCAGTGAAACATCATTTTTCCAATTATCTAATCAGCTTGCACACTTTCTTTTGTGCTGTTGGGCTGCTCCACCCATGGTCAGAGGCCATGTTGTCTGTCCAGCAGCACAGCTGATCCATCATCAGGCAGACAAAGCTGGGAAAAGAGCATGCAAGTCCTGCCAACTCACGAGCAGCATTTCTTCCTCATACCCAACCAGATGCTAGTTGCTCTGTCTTTCTAAAATGATGATTAGAGTTGGATCAGCAAATGTAGCCTTCCATACTGTTCCTTTCCTCATGGGAATGTCTTGTTCCTATAATAGCAATGCCTACATAAAGTAGGAAGTTTTCTGGGCTTTGTAAATCATAAGGTATCTCAAGTGGGAAGGGACCCATAAGGATCATTCAGCCCAATTCCCTGCTCCTCATAGGACTACCTAACACTGAAATATATGACAGCATCATCCAGACACTATTTGAACTCTGTCAGGCTTGGTACCATAACAACTTCCCTGGGGACTCTGCTCCAGCACCCAGCCATCTTCCCAATGAAAAAGCTTTTCCTAATGTTAAATCTGAACTTCCCCTGATGCTGCTTCCTTCCATCTCCTCACGTCCTCTCGCTGATCACCAGAGGGAGAAGATCAGCACCTCCCCATTGTCCCCTTGAGAAAGGTATAGACTCCAACAAGGTTTCCACGCAGCCTTCTCTAAGCTGAGCAAGCCCAGTGACAGCTGCTCACTTAATCTTGGCAACACCTCCAACCCTGGTGAGCCATCATCTTCATCAGTGTTTGCTTCAACTTCCATAGGCTTGTACCTATTGTACAGGGGATGAGCAGAGGCTAAATATTGCTTTATGAAAAGCATAACTTGTGGTTGCTCTGAACAAGAGGCATGAAAATTAGATAACCAAACAGCACTCAAAATAATGTTTTACCCAAACTTGAAACCGTGCCAGAGATCAGCAAGAGAAAGGTTGCTTCACAATAGAGGATAAGCCAGAGCCCCAAGCACGATTCCAGTGCAAGAAACGGCATCACTGCCTAGAGTGCCACCCCACAGGGCAGGAATAATATGGTTAAGTAACAACCCCTTACAGGGCAAGCTAAAGGATCAGGTCCAGAGGACATTTCAGAGTCCATTCACAAGGAACAGGAAGCAGAGCTAGAGGTCCAATCAGGTAAATAGCCAGAGACAGCACGGAGTCTAAGCATACCCACAATATAGGTTAGACAAGAACCAAAGGCTCAGAACTGTGCCTGAATTGATCTTCTGGGTCCACCAGCAGAGGGTGTGGGAGAAGCCCAGGTGAATCTGATCTGAGCAATTAAGGTCTAATAGTGCCCTAAAAACACTGAGGAGGACTTAAAATTTTACTCATGGTCAGGAAAAACAAGTTTATCAGTTCATGCGTGTCTTCTCTGTGTCTGTCTAGCCATCCAGGACCTCAGAAGAAGCTTCCACAAAGCCTTCTCTGATCCAAGACTAACAGGATATGATGTTACATCGTATGTAATCACAGTGTGCACCTGCACCCAGGAAAAGCCACTACCAATGCAATGTGTGGAGTCACAGACTATGACACCAGCTGGGAAAGAATGATTCACAGGTGATGGATCACCACCCAGAACTGGGAACCACCTTCAGGACAAAGGCAAATATGTGGCTGATAAATGAAATGCTTTTTGGTTTCTAGGTCAGCAAAGCAGGTTTATTGCAAAGAGTACCTGCTAATTGATCAGCTCTTCAGCTTGAAGATGAGACCAGCCTGCACACCCAGGTTTTCTTACAGTAGAAAGGAGTGTGGATATGTGAGGCATGGGAGAACTGAGGGAAGAATGCATGGACATTTCAGTGTCAGGACCTGTCCAGAGCTCATGCCCACCCCAGGGAGACAGATAATAGTCCCAGGAACTGCAAAACACACAGAACCAATTAATTCCATGACTGATAACACAAACAGGGTGGAGTAACCAGCAAAGAAATAAACCAAATTTGATTGCAGTATTTCCTTCTAAACCATGGGTGCCTAACCACAACATACCCAGTAGTTGTGGTTATCCAATCTCTGAAGTCAAGAAAATGCTCATGAAAATGAGTTTACATATTGTATTTTGATACTGTATCAACACAGAGAGAGGAATACCTCCCACACCGTGAAGCATCACCACAGGATTCTTCTTAGTGTTTGAACATTAAAGCTGTCATAGGGTAAAGTGGTGTTGATGTGAGATTAAAAGCCAGAGCAGGAGTTAACCTTTTGGCAATGTCATGTTCACTTGATGATGAAGGGGTTTTCTAACTCAGAACTTTGAATGACAAAACCATACATTTAAATGAACTTAATTTTTCCCCTCCAAGAATTAGCCTCTGTGTTAGAGCATTGTTGCCACTATAGCTAATGGTACAAAATATTTGTGTGAATGCAAGCACTGGAAAGGCAGAGAAAAAACTTTCTCTTTTCATCTATTAGGAAATCTCTAAAATGTTGCCATATAGAAAAACTGCAGAAGAAATTTACCTTATTTTCTTTTTATGGCATGACACAGTGTCGGGTCATGCTGGCTTTGGCTGTAATCTTATAAATAGTATCTCATCTTTTAGGAATCTCTATCTCAATTACTGTTGGAGTACCTTTCTGGAAAAAGAGGACTCTTGAGAAAGAAAAGCAGTTGTACAAGATGACCTAATAGCTGAATAATCTTTTCCCTTGAGGCAAAGCATGAAAAAACATGAAAGCTACCAAACAGGGTGATCAGAAATAACTGGAAAAAACATGTCCTGAAGGGTAGTACATAATAGATCCCAAGAGTCACTCAAAACCTCACTACCAGTTCTTTGCCCCTTGTAAATCTGGGTGTCTTTAGAGACTGGCACTTTTTTCCCCCTTTATTATCTTTCACAAAAACACGCGTGCACACACACACACACACACACACACACACACACACACACACAGCACTTACAAACACGTAGCTGCCAGGATCTACATAGATACGTGCTGCTGATGGAAAATAAATGGCAGTATAGGAGCCCTAGAGATTCAAGAACTTTCCTATTCTTGTGTGAGGGCATGTTACTGAATGGACAGACTCTCCCTTCAGGTATCTGCCATACATATGTTGCGCAAAGGTGCATGCATTGTATCCTACTTTGTTGAACATGTATTTCCTCAAGTTTTCTCTGCAGAGCTAATTCAGCATAATGACAGTGGGCTGTAAAAACCATTACTTAGGACAATATTAATATGCATTTTGCTTAATTGGGCCTTGTTAGCTCACTGCTGAGTAATATGTAAGCAAATCATCATTCATTAGGGAAGCTTGAGTAACATTGTAAAGACCCAATTTGCTTAAAGAGTCTGAATTTATTGCTGGGCACATGTCCAGTGTTTCTTCAGATTTGCAGAAGCATAGAAAGAGTATTTTTCCCCTGAAGTTATTTTTGAATTCTTCTGCTTTTTAGATGTGTATTTAAATATAGAAATTCACATGAACATAATACTTGAGAAGTTACTTTCTTCATAAAGAGCAATCATAGGAGGTAGGTCAAATGCTGGTCCCATTTCCAAATGCAATGACTTCTGTAGGGGTTCAGTGACCTGCCAAAGATTAAAATTCAACTTTGTGTTCCCAGAAAGGGTTATGGTTGGGAAACCTGAAACCATGTAACCTTTGTGTATTCATTAAATGTGTAATTAATAGAACTTCTAGTATACAAAATACTTTTGGACTATGCCTGTGAGACTGGCTATCAACTTTTTTTCAGGAAACAACACTTCCTCTTTTCCCTTGAGCTTAAATGAAGAAAAAAAACCCACCCAAATCCCCCAGAGCAGGGTGACTAGAATATAGCATAAGGTTAGGGGAGTCCAATTCAGGGTTTTCTGAGGCAGATTAGCAGCAAGTGACCTTGGTACTTTGGGGTGTCAGATAGATGGCTTGTGCCAGTTATCACACACATTAAGGGAGGGAGTTGGACCCCTAGCTAAATCATGTTGCAGCAGCGAAGCTGGCTAGCCTAAATGGGAGCAGATGGGTACACCAACTGGAGATGTCTGTAGTGGGACACCTGTGTCAGGGGACCGCTGCATCACACCTGGGTCAAAGAGACTACAAGGGTGGCTCTGGAGAGTAGGACTTCAGTCTGGTTACTAGTGGCTGCTGGAACATCAGGGAGGGAAGGTATATGGAGCTTTTAGGGAAAAGAGAGGATTTGTGATTCTGGGGAAAATAGCAAGGGAAGACAAAGTATAATTGTCACCCCAGTTGCCAGAATCAGCAGTGAAGCTGACAGCTCTCCAGTTTGGAAGCAAACAACTGATGATGTGCATTTGTAGCTCAGAATATCAACCTTGTCCTGGTATGCGGCAACAGAAGTGTGGCCAGCAGATCAAAGGAGGTGATCCTTCCCTTCTACTCTGGTCTCTTGAGACCCTACCTGAAGTCCTGGTGGTCATCATCATGGGAAAGACATGGACCTGTTGGAATGAGTCCAGAGGAGGGCACAAAAATGATCAGAGGGCTGAAGTACCTCTCCAAAAAATTCAGGGTGAGAGAGTTAGGGCTGTTCAGCCTGGAGAGGTGAGGGCTCCATGAAGACCTTATTGCAGCCTTTCAATACTTAAGAGAAGGCTTAGAAGAAAGATAGGGACAGATTCTTTAGTAATAGGACCTGTTGTGATAAGACAAGATGAAATGTCTGTAGGCTAAAAGACTGTGTAGGTTCAGACTAGATACAAGAAAAAACAAATTGTGTTGAGTTTGGTGAAATACTTGTACAAGTTGACTGAGAGATTGTAGATATCCCTGGAAACATTCAAGAACAAGTTGGATTGGGCTTTGAATGACTTGCAGGGTAACAGTTTAGATTTGACAGGTCTTAGTAAGTGTACAAAGCTGAATAACTCAAGAGTCTCATAAAATAGGTTTTTAAATAATCTTGAAGTAACTTTAAAATTTGCCTGACGTGGTAAGACCAGAAGAGAATGTAGGAGAGGAGTTCTACTCCTGCTTTGGTCTACCATGAGATGCTTTAAAGGAGGTTATTTTTCCATGTGTAAAGAGAAAGCTCTCAAAATAAGTCTTAACTTGTCTCAAAGGTGTTCTAAAAAAACTGAGGACACCAGACCCAAGATTAGCCTGAACAAGGACACCCTGCACACAAGCACAGCACATCCTCATGGAGGGTCAGCAAAAGAACAGACAATGCTGTCTCTCAAAGGCTTTTATATCTGGCTGGCTGAAGGTTATCTCCAGTCTGAGGTGCAGACAGTGATATTACCCTGGCTTGTGAAATGTCTAAGACAAGAGAGGCTTAGACAAGGCCTGAAGTGAATGCTACAGATACTTTTCCTAAGATACAAGTGTAGGAAGTCCCATTTAGCAAACTCAAGCAGTAGATCCTTACATGGCTCTGTTTTGTTCTGCTGCAATCAGCTGTCCCCAAGGCAGGGGCATCCCCAACAAGCTGGTGTGTACTAGGCTGCACTAATTTTGATTCTGTTCACTCTGCTCTGATCTCCCAAACTATCCCATCTGGTCTTGTACCCTTAACTATTTTATTACAACCCCATGCCATTTAGCAGGGCATGAAATAAATCTCCTCAGATGGACTACATGTTCTGGAGGAGTACAATGCAGTCCTCACATTAGTTCATCCACTCTGAATCAAAAAATGACAGCTTGTAGTAAGGAAGGCATGGAATGCTCTGCTGACTGAGAGTGTGGAAGTCTCTACATCTGCACCTGCAGACTTGCCCTTAAACAGGCAGAGGTACAAGAGTTTGCCTTTGGAAAGAAGACCTGCAAAGTTGCAAGGAGGTGGTACAACTCCTCATGACTCTCTCCTCTCAGTGGGCAGAGGCACTTCCTGCACCTTCAGAGATTCCTCTCCTATGAAAAGACATAAAGGTTGTCAATTCAGTCCCATGTTTTCTAAAAATAATTTAAAGGAATTATTTCCCACCTTTCCCTTCTTTTCTACATTCCTCATGCCCTGCGTCGAGTGCAACACCTTCAAATGGCAGCAAGTCACAGGAGACACTGTCAATCTTCCAGCTGCAAATGGGGAGAACTGTTTCTTCAGTGATGACCAGACTGGGACCAAGACCACTTTTTCCTAATTTATTTATCACTGAGTGCAGCATTCAGAAAATATATGTTGTGATGCCTGGTGCTTTCCTGTGAGAGGTTTATCAACTCCCAGTCATGTGGCAATAGCTGTACTCAAATTACAGTGTATGTGTTCTGAATTGCATTATTATGCACATACTCACTCATGTAAATATGTTGCATTGTTTTTGTGATCATAATCAAGATATCTATGCAAAGTAGATGTTACTCTCACATTCAGGCACTGGGGCAGAACTTCCGTTGCAAAAACAGATCAATTGGTTGTTCCATTGGGTTGCCAGGATCCCAAAAGGCTGTAGCTCGAACAGTTGGCACCTCAGAAACATCCTTTCCCTGTGTTTGCTTCCCCCTTTTGTGCACTGCTGCCTGTATGCGTGTTTATGTGCACAGAACATGTCCTTTGTAAGCAAACACTGGGAAAGGGAATGATCCATTCCATGGTGTCCTGTTTTGACCAGCCCATGGAAGTGAGCTGGCTGGTTTTGAGATTGCCATTTTATTGGACCAATGGGAAAGCATTTTCTAGTTCTTATTGCCTTTGAAAGAAGCCCAGGAAGCTCTCTTTCTTTCAGGCCGTTGGATAGAACACACCTCTCCCCTCTCGGCCCTTCTTCCGGTGAGAGAGGGGGGAAATGCGATGAGGCAGGCCGGAACACCATAGATGTAAGTACAGAAGAAATCTTTTTTTTTTTTTTTTTTTTGTAAAAAAACCAAGTATCATTAGGGCCACTTGTTTCCTTTGGACTCTAACTGGTAAAGTAGCAAAAGTACTGAAGGAATTTCTGCTTGGTGGCATGGATAGTAACACATTTTAGATCGTTCTACTACTTATGCAAGAAACTCTGATGATGTGCTCCTAAATACATGAATTTGAAAAATGGTAAAGAATGTTTTATGAATCATTCTTTAATTTCTGTATTTTTAAAATAAAGATAACTTTTTTATTTTTTGAGGTTTTTTTCTCCTCAGATATACAGGTTTCTAAAATATTTTACTAAAACCTGTACATATTTCCTTGTAGCAGAAAAACTCACTGTCTTAAGAAAATTTGCTTGCAAGCCTTTAAGAGATGAAAAGTCAATAATTTTTTAAAATTATTAAGTCATGAGTGAAAAATATTCTCTTGAGACTTTCTTTTTTAATGGAACAACTAAGACCATGCAAACATACATGAACTTAATGATGTGTTTAACCCTTTGCAAAAGAAAAGCTTTAAAATTCTGCCTGCGAAAGCATGAGAATCTCTTACAGATCATTTTTCTATACATGCCTATATATCCACCAGAAGCTTTGGCTCATCCTCCTTACAAGAAATTAGTTATTTGAGCCTTTTGATGAAATGATCTGTGGAAGATCAGTGTTCCAGAAACCCAAATCTTTAATAGATATTTAATTGTATCTTTTGGATGAGTGACAAAGTGATGGATGAGTTATCACAAATAAATTCTCTTCAAGTGAAAACACCACCTTCTGGGTACAGTAAGCAGCACCAATTTGGCCAAGTAAGTGGTTAAGTGATTTTATAATAAAGAAGCTGATATGATCAAATTCCGAAAAAGTACTGAGCTTTCATTTGCCTTTTGGGAGGACAGTGCAGTGACAAAATGTTTGAGGAGCTAAGCATTAAAATACAATCAGGTCAGACATATTGTATTGGATAATTTTGGTGCAAATCAAAGGGAATTGTAAAGAGTTCAATTAATTCTTCTGTCCCAGCATGATGCCTGTTCTCATATAAAAAGAATCTGGTGGAGTGGTGTTTGTTACACTAAGGTGGTATCTTTTTAATGGCCAGTTCACAGCCACTGCTCAGGATGCACAGGAAGGCCCTTGAAACATGGATTATTTTGTATGAAATTGTAGTTAAACTCTTGCAGAAGGTCCATGCTACCCAGAGAACCTGTCCTCTCATCTTTGAGATTGTAGCTCCATGCTTGCTACCACTCCAGCTCTGCTAAGCTCTTGAGGCAGGCTGCCCAATGCTGTACTTCAGGATGGTTCATTCTGCCCTAAAAAGATGCAAATTTGTTAATCAGCATCATAAGTTGGACAGCTACCTATAAACTTCTTTGCATACTCTTTGACTGTCTTCCACTGTCCATATGAGACAGAGAGATCTATGATAAAAAAAGTAAGACCTGATCAAAGACATTACTGTTGAGTGAACTAAAGCTGGAGTGTCAGAAGGAGTCTGGGGTGGTTGGAAGGCTGCACGAGCTGTGTGCTCAGCTGCTGTCATGTAGCTGAACCTGAGAAGAAAGCCTAGTTCTCTTACAGCCCTTTCTATAGGCAAACTATAGCTGCCAGCTTTAAATCCCAAAGATTTATTTTAACTGTCTCTCCCTTATTTTAAGTTCTGCAAAGTAACACTCTGTAATGGAATCTCTGAAATCAACCCCAAAGGGAGATAAATTCCAGCATATTTTTGCTTGTATTCAGTGACACAGACAGAGACCAATCAGCCCGTATGGTCTAACTTTGACACCTCTCATCCATCAAACCAGTTAGTCCCTCTAGTACTTACACAGTACTAAATCAGAATAACCATAGGCTGGGCAGACATGAGCCTTCCTGCCCAGGAATGTTTGTGCTGCAGAGGAATAAATCCTGGCAGTGGGCAAGAAAAGTTAATACTCAAACAAAAGTTGGACATGTGGAGATGCACTTGTCTTTTTAAGAGTTTGGTGTCTTCAAGGCTTCTCTCATCCTCGCTGAAAGTTAAAGACCAGCAGAAAGGTCTGCCTGTTTCCAAATTAGATGGGCTTTCTGTGTTACTTGTCATCACACGGAGGACTAAATAACAGAATTGCTACTAATTTTTGCAATTATGATACTATCATTTTACCTGAAATTTCTTAGAGGCCTCAAGCACTCAACTTACTTTCTGGTGTAGGAGTTGCAGTCAGTTCACATATTTTGATGTAGTTCATCAAGATAAAACTGTTTTTCTTTTGCTGTGTTCTCAACCTAAGATTAAATAATGGGGTACCTGAGTTTTTCCATGAACTGAGAAATTAAAATGAAGTCAGAATTAAAACTGTACTACAAGATGTTACCTAGACTTTTTTTTTTTTTTTTTTTTTTTTTTTTTTTTTTTTTTAACTAGATAACCTCCAGAGGTCTGTTCCAATTTAAATCATCCTGTGGTAGTGATTTGTTCCATGAGGTGCATTTTGTGCTTCCATGCACATTCAAAACATAGATGAGCAATCTGTATTTTAGCTTTACTCATGTCCTTTAGTTCCTTACCCCAAAAGCTCTATCAAAACTAACAAGACTCTTGATGGTGTGAAATCCTGCCCAAGGCGAGTAAGAGTGCCATGGGATCTGAGATCTGCTGTTAAAATGCAGTTATGCATGTTTGTGCACCGTTCTTCACAAACACTATGTGTCTGGAGGTTGGCAAGATGAAAGAAGGTGCCTTACCTTTCAGTTACTCTGTGACTAAACACATTCTTTCCCCAAAGAATCCAGTCCAGTTTCCTATGAGTGTGTTTTGACTATGAGCCATGACATCAGCAGAGAGATGTCTTTTTGGTTCGATCTAGAGTGTGTGGAAATTGATGGAAAAATGTACTCACTTTCAAAGATATTCTGTTTTTTGCTCCTATGTAATATAACTAATATTCTATTCTGTTCTATTCAAGTATCACACTTGTGGCATACAATCATTAGGACATGCATTGCTTTTTTGGCTGTACAAGAACACAATACTTTGGCATTCATTTAATAGAACATAGCTGGGTTGGGGGAGATATGAAGGGAAGGACACAAGGAAATAGTACATGGAAAAAGTAGTCAAGCATGCAGAATTTCTCCAGAGGTGCTATTGGAGTTTCTTTTTGCATATCCAGATAAATGATCATACTGTTTTTGCCCTTATGCTTCTGAAGAATTCCCTTCAAAATACCACTTACTTCAGAAGGAAGACATGCTTCATAGAAAAAAGTCAGGACCAGCATGGACAGGAAATTAGGTGAGCATGAGCAGGACCAGTTGTTCAGACTTGCAGAGCAAAAAGATCCTGGACAAACCCTAAATCAGACACCAAATTAAGTATGTGAGAACTGGCTCAGGTCTTTAATGGGTTATTTGGAATAACCTCAAGAATACCCTCAAGAAAGAAAAAGACACCATTCGTGTTTGCAGTCCAAGTGCTCAAGCTTCCATAGCTCTGCACTGCTTTCACAGAAAGCATGTCTCCATAGCTGCTGCAGAAATGGCAAAGAGCTAAGTCTGAAGAATTCTGAGGGAGAGCTACTGAGATGAAAAGGTCTGAAAAACAGGAAATAGAGTTTGTGAAACATGCACATGTACGTGAAACCTGTCCTGCTGTTATAGCCTGCTTCCCCCAAATTTCCTCTGTCCAGCAGCAGATCAACTTTTTTTTTAAGTATTGAAAGGCTGCAATAAGGTCTTCATGGAGCCCTCACCTCTCCAGGCTGAACAGCCCTAACTCTCTCACCCTGAATTTTTTGGAGAGGTACTCCAGCCCTCTGATCATTTTTGTGCCCTCCTCTGGACTCACTCTAACAGGTCCATGTCTTTCCCATGATGACGACTAGCAGGACTTCAGGTAGGGTCAACTTCTGAGTCAATCAGCAGCAAAACAACACAGAAGAGCAAGTGGGAAATTGCCCATTTCAGCACCACTTTAAAAAGGGATGAGCTTTTAACCCTTCTGCTTCAGAGGCATCTCTCCCTTTCATGTAGTTTTGCCACCTGAGAAGGCCCTCAACAGGCAGTAGCTGTCCAGCACTTGGCCATTCAGGCTGTGAGAAAATCAAGAGATAAATGAACAGCTGGACCTGAGCTTGGATCAACTTTACCCCATGACTCCCCTTGTCTCTCTGGGGTACTTAAGACTGGCCAGGTGCTGCTGATCATTAACTAGTCATGTCCTTTTTCTACAGGTCCTAGAAAGCAAGTGAAATTGTAGATGATGTCTCTCTATCTGCTCTCTTCAATTGAAGAGCAGCAAGGGACTCTATTCGAAAGTTAAGGCTGTCTGAGGGAATGTGATTGTAATTCATTATTAAATCTATAATTCTTCAGGGTCTAGCCATGAATATCCCAACACATGGTATCAAAGACTGAAGCATAATTATTAGAATCTTCTAATTCTGCAGTCAGAAGTATGTTTTTTTTCTAGTAATAATAAGATGCTATGTTTTCTTCACTTCATGTACAGGAAACACATTCAGGTCTTCCACACCCTGCAAAATTCATATACTAAAGAAATTGTATGTAAGGCTCTCCCAGAATACATCATGTTTCTACCATTGCTTCACAGCTCACAGCTATGTTGCTGGGAGTCCAGCTCTACAACACCAGAGCTTTTCCAGCTACTAGCTACTAGTGGCAGTAGGAAATTTATTCCCAGAAATCCTCTGTGCCTTTTCTATGGCTGAGCATGTCCTTTTTTCCAAGCTCTCATCCAGTAAAAGTTAAAGTTTTTCACCCCTGATCAGAATTTCAGAGAATTTCTTCACAGCATATTTTCATCAGAGTGTTTTTTCCTTCCACAGAGTAGTTCATCCACATATTTCACTCAGATTTCTCTTTCTCTGGACTATTGTACCTTTCCTGAGATCAGAACCCAGTTGGAAATAATCACCAAGCTGTGTTAGCTCAACAGATAAAAAGATTTTGCTCCGATACAAACTGGCTTTGTGAAGGAAACTTCTCTGTATGCATGTTTACAATGCTTTCTGACAGTGCTTACAGAGTCACAGACTGATCTTCTTCTGCATCAGCAGTGTGCAGAAACAAGCTCTTTAGGGAGTGATTGTGTGCCTGCATTGAGGACAAGAGTATGATTAAATATATTCCTGGACCACTGTCAATTGAATTTTTTTTCCAGAAAAGCATCTAATGATCTTGAATATCCCATCTGAGACATCTGACTTCCAGAGGAGAATGTCAGGAATTTCTGAAGAATCAAACCCCCATACCCAGCATATATTTTGAAATGGGCACCCAAAAAAAATGTACTCTTGGAAGGAGGCACTCCTGTTTTCTGAACACTCCCAAATAACTCTGTTGAGGAAGTGACATGTCCACCAGAAAATTGCAAATTATTCAGAAATGCCAAGCACCTGAAAGGAACATTAAGAAAAAAACTATTTGGCATCCAATGGCAAATTAAAAAAAATAATTGTTTGTTAGGGAGTATTTTTTTTTAACCTCCACCAAAATAAAGCAAAATAAACCACGACATTATTAGCTCTTAAAATAAAAAAAAAAAAAAATCTGATTCACATTGTTCAGCAGCATGCCCCTGGCAGAAGTGGGGTTAAGAGTGGACCAGCCAGAGGTACAACACCAGCTCCCAGCAATCAGCCACTTCAGTATTTGCTGCCAAATATCTCCTCTGAGATCACTGTGCCTTTACATATGTTATTCTGGCTAATCCCCCAGGAAAGGACAGGGATAGTGCACTAGAGAGGGGAAGAAGAGGAAGAATTGAGTTGACTCTGGGACCAGGACACAATACCTGGGCTCCACCAACTGCTTACAGGCTCTGTGAAGTTTGACCTCTTACTTTGCCTCTCACTGACTCAGACTGCACGCTCACAGTTCGGCACTGGGTGAAAGTAGGCTCTGGACTGTGTGAAAGCTAAAACCGGAGCAGGGGAATTCTTGCCCTTGGCATGAATAGCAACCAGAGCAGCAGGCTGAAAATGTTATAATACATGGGAATGGCAGGTGGCTCATGGCTGCATAAGTTTTGTGGAAACATTCTGTATTGCCCCAGAAAGCAGGAGTCAAGAGATAATGCAATTTGCATGTACTGCAAAGTAATATATAAAAGATTTAAATAATGCAAAAGATACTGTCCATGTTTAATATTAAATATAAAGCCCACAGATTACTATGAAATCTTCCTGTGTCCTGAGAGCAAAGCATGCTACCTCTCAGGGAAGGGATACCATGTACATACCACAAGTTCTCTGATGGCATAGCAGTTGAACAGGCAATCATGCTGCTGCAAATGCTAGAGGAGGCACGTGGGTATCTGTAGGCTCTGGAGCCGTCTTAGCAAGTGCTGTGTGCTGTGCAGGAATCAAGGACAGAACTTCGGCACAGGCAGGGTTACCCCATGCCTTTGCAATGTGTACAACAGTGTTTGAAGCCTCACCTGACTTCTCAGGTAAATTATCTCTCCAGAAACATTTTGGCACTTGCAGATGTTGATCTAGTTATAGATAATATAATGAGGAGGATTAAAATTCCCTGAGCTGAAGACAAGGCTTGAGTACATCACAGAAGCAATTCATTGGGGTTTTTCCCATCCTGCTACATACTTCTTCCAGAGAATTGCGAATGCTTTTGGAAGAGAAGAGATAAAAATAATGATGAAAGATTTTTGATATCTGTATAAGTCATTAAGTTCTGAAGAATTCTCTCCAGAACAATTTCTCAGATATTCTGGGATATTTTGCTGGCTGTGAAGATGTGATGCTCATAATTTAATACAACAATACTAATGAAATCAGTGTGATGTCATAATGTTTTGTGCTGGTATAAGCCCCAAGAAAAGCCAGTATTTTACAAAACATTCTTTTGAACAGCACTTAAAGGATACATTAATTTAATACTGTGAGTTTGTCTGGGATCAACAATGGGAATAAAAATGTAGATAGAACAACAAATTTGAACTATGTTCTGGAGAAATGAATTCACTGAAGGGATGCATCCTTAAGTTTTTAATACCTTTTGTTTGGTTGGGTTTTTTTAAGTAATTTTGTTAGATTACAATTATTACCAAACCCAATTCAGTAGTAGTTCTGTGACCAATAAGTGTACATTTCCTATATATCAGTGTATATGCACTTTTACACATGGATTTCTGTAGCTGATCATAACTTCAGGGTTAGCTTTTCCATTGCCTAGATGATGCCTTCAAGGCTCGAGTCCCAATAAGTGCTTCTGTATGTACATTTATTGGTGTGTGAGGTTTAATGTTAAGCACCTTTAGTGAGACTTAAAGCTCTCTTTTATAACCACATTTCTTGTTTTTGAAAACTGTGAAGCAGGAGTAGAAGGAAGACCTAATCCCCACCCCAAAAGGGGTGGAAAGGAAGGCCAGTTTCCAGTGTAAAGGTATGTACCCATTCTCCTTGGTCATGATACTTGCTCACTCAGTCCTGCCACAAGCTCTGTTTTTAAATGGTATTTGGATGCCTCATGCTTCTGAGAGTGTGTGCCTATCATGAACACCTAAGGGGCTTTCACACATCAAGTAACACTTCACACATGTATGTGAAAAATTGGACATTATGTTCTAGTTTCATGTACAGTTCTGTGGTTCTTTTTTTCATTTTCCCCTCCTTTTTAATTTTCTATAAACATTCCTGTAAAACCAATGCCTTTAATATCACCATGTGTTTAGCCACGAAAATTGCCAGCTTCTGTTGGAAATGCTGCTCAGGATTTAACTGTTTGCCAATTATTTCCTTTAATGCTTTAATCCTATGTGGTTCCATAATATAGTTCTATGCAAGTTTGATTTTTTCAGACATTTGATCAGTCCAGCTTGCCTGCTAAAAATGATACTTGACTCATATCCTGGCAACAGTGTTTATTTGACGTGCACTGGTGAAACACTCTAGAAAACTGTACTCAGGCTATTTTAAATTTATCCTCCTACATCTGTGTGTGTTTTGGTGTTTGGGTGCCTCTGAGTTATTGGCTGTGTCTAGTGGGTGACACAAGCTGATCAGTGCACCTTTGTTGTTTAATTAGAAGTTCAGTGTTGTAAAAGCCTTGAGAAAGAAAATATCTGTGTTCCTTGCAGGCTTTTTTTAGATCTGTTTATCTT
The DNA here is from genome assembly GCA_032173965.1 of Sitta carolinensis. Lineage (NCBI taxonomy): Eukaryota > Metazoa > Chordata > Aves > Passeriformes > Sittidae > Sitta > Sitta carolinensis. The sequence goes on along the minus strand of CM063284.1, from coordinate 52,084,906 downwards.
GGGTAGCTTTGTGCTATAAGAAAATCCAAGTCACTTTAGACTGTGTCTATCTTCAGCCAAACTCCAAATACTTTTATATTTCTGTCCAAATAAAACTACTTGCCATAAATCCAAACCTACAAAAAATATGCAGCTGTGAAGTTACAGCCATTCCTATGCTCAGAAATGTTAACAATGTTAACCTGTTAACATTTTATAATTTTATAATTAAATGTTAACAACAGGGCCAAAGCTTTTTTCAGGGGGACACATACCTGAAGACTAGACAAGGGGAGAGGCTGGCCACATTCTGGTTTTCACGTGGGAATGCAGGACAGTAAAGAGGGAATGTATCATTAAAGGTAGTTGTGGTAAATTGGCTGAGTTGGTTTTCCTGTGCATGATGGGTGTCAAACAATGTGAACACTTTGTCAAGGAGCGTCCTCCATAATCACAACAGCTGTGGTGGGAGTGGAGGCCTCAGGCCAAGTTTCCAGCCAAGCCTCGGGGTAGGAGTGCATGCTGCTTTCTGAAAGTTTTTCGAAATTTCAGTTCAGGGACATATTTCTCACTCCTACTCCAAGAGGTGGAAAGATCTGGGGGCTGGCTGGCTTTTCCTTCAAAAATGGGTTTAAAGTCCTCTTATTCCTGTTTACAAGAAGTGAGCAAACACATAACAGCTCAAATAACCAGGCACTAAATGCATTTCATTGGCACCTCCTCAGCAACTGCACCATGAAACACTCAACTTCAGAGTCTGTGGTGCCGCATGCCAGTGCTTATGGGTTTGCTCATCGCTGTCTTCACCAGCAGCCTTTCACCACAGCACCTGCCTCAGACTATTCAGAGGGCTCCTGAGCACTGCATGACCTGCAGACACATCGGGGGTATAGGGTGCAGACATCTCCTTTCTAACCACATCTGTGGCAAACTAGGCTGTATTTTCACTGAGCAGAGGTAGTCCTGCCTGTGCTGTGAGGACAAGATAGCCCCCTGTCCCAAGGAGCCTGGTGGGATAATACCGCTTCTTTAGGAGACCTGGCCGTTCCTGTTTGTAATGTATGCAAAGCTGTGAAGGATTATGGGGCTGCTAAAATTCCCTTCTGCTGGTTCATTCCTACCTGAGACCACTTACCTTCAGGGCTCAACATCAGTCTAGTTCTGGAATGTCTCAGATTATGCCAAAAAAGAAATGATGGGGAAATGGCAGGGTAACAGCAAGAGATTTTAAACCAAGATACCTGCTGTCTGCCCTGCCTCTGCACATGCTCTCCATTTCATATGACACAAGCAGGGTGACACACGGAAGCCTTAATGCATTCAGAATATTTCTTTTCAGGATGACAGTATATTTCCAGCCAGCACAGCAAGCTTGGGTTAGCCTGCCAAGATCTGTTGCATTTTTCTTTAATTACAGCAGCAGCCAATAGGTTTAAATTTGAGAACCAATGAGCAGAGTCCCTGCCTCTCCTCCCTCTTCATTGATTCTTTGAATCCTTAAGAAACAGCTTCCTAATGTCTTCGGGACAGTAGGGAGAGCCTTTAAGCACACGCTTATCTTCAGTTAATGCACTGCACTCAGCCGGGTGGTACATGTTTGCCAAGTTTTGTGTGTACTGAAGTGCTTTCCAGGGTGGAGGCTGGAATACACTTGGTTCACAACTCTGAAGGCATGTGATTGCAGTGAAATTTGTCTTGCATCAGAGAGGATATTTTTGCGAAGGTCTCCTGTTTAAACAACAATCCCTTGGTGTTTCTCAGGCTTTAAAAACAAAATTGTTGTTAAAAAAACCCAAGTATTTCAATGTTGGACAGATGTAACACTATGTGTTGTATATAGTTTGCAAATTGTGGGAGACTTGGTTGCAAGTGTTCTGCAAATACATAATATAATCATCATCATTATAAATACATTGAAGGCAGAGACGCCTAAGCTGATCTATTACGGGCACCTGTCCCTGTATAATTTTCTAACACTGCCTGCCTGGCTGAACTGATGAGATCTCCTCTAAATTGGGGTAGCCTGTCATTTTATTCAGATTGAAATGGATTTTCCTGCCTTGAATTCCTGGCAGAGAGAAAACAATCAAAAAATAATGGCTCACAGATAATAAGGTTGTGTGTTGAGCTAGGCATAATGTATACACAACTCTCAACACTTTTCCTGCACAGGTTTACATCGTTTCATTTTGAGATGAGCAAACCCAGAATGAGAGGCAAAACAGGGCCAAGGTGTTTGCCATTTGACCCCCCTCAAAACACACTTTGGATTAGGAGTAATAAAGCTGGTTCTCATAATATGCAACAGCCAGAGAGACGGGCTCCCTGGCAGAAGGGTAGGCAAATAGTTTGTCTTCCTTCAGATAAGCAAAACAGATTATGTTCCATTGAAATGATATCTAATAAGGGCTTTTGTATATTTTGGTTCTCAGCATGGCACCACTTCTCCTGCTCCCATCTCTGGAGAGCTCTTCAAGTCCAAGTGATACATTTTGTAGAGATATCAAGAAAAATACAGGCATTCTGGACAGCTTTCCTTTTTCAAGGCTACATGGGAAGCCATAACTCAATACATAATGGCTAGCCTTGGTTGTTAACAGAGTCACACTGGCCCATGACAAAACCCTGCTTGAGCTCTATGACTCCATTATACTACCAAGGCCCAGGCACACCAGCTTCACAGCAAGCAGCAGACAGGAGAGGAATGCTGTCACATCAGGCTGACTCTCATTCCCCAGACTGGATTAAATAGTGATATTTTCCTGCAATGTTTTAGTTCTCTGGTTCCAGAGCCAACTACTTCAGCTGCTCTGTCATCCTGTCCCTGTCATGTCCTTTTTGCTTACCTGATTCAGCCTAATAAACTTTGGGGTATGAAAATATACCTAAAAGATATAATTGATTTGTCCTTTCCTTGCTGTGTCTGAGCACATACTGCAAAACTGGAAGCAATGGAGTTAGCAGCAGCTGCCTGCAACTCATCTGTTGGCAAGGCTGGAGCTGAAATCACATTCTCAAATTGCCAGAAAGATAGACCTTCTGAAAGGAAATGTTGGGTGAAATAGCAGGAAAGCAAGTTCGCTTCCAAACAATAAACACACAGACCGGAAATAATTGAGGCACTGGAACAAGGAGGAGGGAAAACAAAACAAATCATAACTACAGATCCTCAGATTGACTAATCTTACTTGTCGTAGGGAAGAAGGGCAAGAGGGAAAAGGAAGAAAGTAAAACCATCCAGCTTTAGGTAGCCCAGAACTAACCAGAATAAGATTTTTCACTTTGTGATAAATTGTGAGGACCTGTTACATTCAGTGTCACATTGATAAACTGGCATCCTGGTGGTTCTTGCAAAACAGACAAAGTCTTTCAGGACATGCCTGTCTGCTGGCTGACCTGATGATGAGCTAGGAAACTACTTGCTGTGCCTGGTCTTTAAAACACCCCGAAAACTGACCTGTTTCAAGAGAGCATGTCAGTTCTATCAACTCACTGTCTTTCTGGCAGACTCCTGTCTGATGGGAAGATTTCCAAACTGCTCCATGATGCCAGACAATTACAGCTTTAAATATTTTTATTATGGAATACCACAGTATCATTCTGTAGAAAGACATATGAAGACAAAGAACAGAATAAACCCCAATTTCCTTATTTCCTTTACTGCCAGACAGCACTTAAACTGTGTGCGAATGATATCTCCAGGCTCCAAAGCAGGTGGCCTGTGGATCACTTGGGGTCCAAGGGAAGAGGGACAAAGGATTCTGGAAAGATGGTGAGCACACACACAAAAATTTAGAGTCAAACAAGGTAAAGGGATTTTTTTCATAGCTTCATGGATACAGTACAGATGTAAATGTACATGACACTGTTTTCTGCAGAGAAGAGGGATTTCTAAAGCACTGAATTTAGGCACCTAGCCTAGCTGGTTTAGTTACCTGGCTTGCCTCCCTGAATTTCCTAATAGAGAAGCTCTCCTAGAGACAACTCAGAACAGAAGCCTGACACAGGCTTACTGAATTGCTCCTGGAAGTGAGTCTCTCTCCCCCTGTTTTTCCATTGACTCCAGGGGGAACCTGGAGAGCCCAGCTGGCTAGCTTAACCAGCCAAATTGGGTGGCTATATCTGGGTGGTCTGAACACCTCCACTTCTGCATTAGGCCCAGATTAGGATTGGAGATTTTTCCTTAACACCTGCATTGCTAAAAAAATATATTGTTGCTCTTCAACCTTATGTTGCTATGCTTTAGATGAACTGTATATTTATGTTAGACATTGCTTTTCACTTGTACATAGGATGTGAAAGTGAAAATCTAGTCGTGTGGTGTATTCAAGAATGGGAGGACTGGGAGAACTTGATAAACAACCAGAATAAACATCAGAAGTTCACATTCACTTTGGGGCATTGCCTCTATGGAAGACAGCATCTTCCTGCTCTCTGAGGAACAGGCGTGAATAATGAATATCAGTGAATATTAGCCCTGAGTGGCTGTATGAGTAAGGTGGTATTGTTCACTCCTTGTTCACCAGTTTTATAATGAAATCTGAGTACATCTGCTCTCTGTCTGTTTTTTGCAGCCTTCCAAATATGGACATGCCTCCCCAGCTTCAGCCTGCATTATTGCATTCCAGCACACTCGCTTTGTGTGACATACTAGTTACCTTCAAACAAACTCTGGGCTAAGTTTGCACTGACTAGTTCAAAAGGTGCCATTTGAAGAAGCTGAACTCTCACCACACATTTAGTCAGATGTTCCCTGAAGGCCAGCATTTCCAAAGCTTCAACAGTGCAGGCTCAGACCAGATTAGGAAGCTGAATCATAAATTATTCCTTAAAAAAAATAAGCCAAGTCACTTGTCTGTGGTCCCAGAAGCCAAATTCTTACCCCAATATGATGAGCTGCCTCTCCTGTGATAGAGTTTACAGCTCGAACATGGCAGTATCTGCAAACACTTGGCACACAGGAGGAAAAGCTCTGGATAGACCTGGGCCTGTCAATCCAAGAAGAAGCTCAGGAGAATGATGTAGTCCAGCTCTGGAATATTGGTCCTTTCCCAGGTGGTGTACAATTACCCAAAGGGTCACATTTTGTAGCCCAGACCTCTAGTCCCTTCCAGAATAGACAAGAGAGAAATAGACATTTATTATCAGAGAAGTCCAAGCATGAACCTAATAGGTCAGAGGGTGAATCTTGTTGACAAAGATACAACTAATACATTTTTCAAAGCAGAACCACAAAGATTCTGTGTTATACATCTAACTTTTCCATATGATGGGGAAGAGGAATGGTGTGGTGGGAAGAAAGACTGAAATGTTTTCCAGTCTTGATGTTACTGCTACTGTATACTGCTTCTTATAGTTCTTTCCAGCTGAAAAGGCATAAAAGAAATCATACATGTTTGGAATCATGCAGAGAAGCATCAGAGAAGAAAAAAAAATTCCCATGCTTCTGTTGCTTGATTTTCACTATGCAGAGCACAGACTTGGAATTGTGCTATTATATATTATATATACTATATATATTATATATATTATAAATCATATATTCCTCAAGTAGTGGTATGTCTGAAAACATCTGGCCTGGTCACATTGTGCTTGGCAAGGACGAAATTTAACATATAAAGTCTAATAACCAAGATCTACTGATAGGCAAAAAATGCTGAGATTTTGTTGTATATGCTTTGGGAGAAGTAATTACATTTCGTTATATAATCAGCTATATAATACAGAGTCTCCTCAAAGTAAATGGTAGCTCCATCCATGAAGACTTTTGATATGTGTTCCAAGAATTTTTAATAAATCAAACCATAAATAGACTTTTTTTTTTTTTGGTGGCACATGTTGGATGGTTTACAAGGAAACAAAAGTTTCCTTGAAAAAACCACTGCTTTTAATCAAACACTTTATTTTCACTGATTTTTTACCAAATCCAAATCTTTGGACCATACAAGGGTCTAGGGAGAGTTTGCTTGAGGCCAGTAGTCTTCAGGTCTTGGAATGCTTTGGCCTCGTAGCAGATCACACGTGCATCTGCTGTGGTCTGCAGCCACATCCCCATCCTGCTGCCAGAGCTGCTAGCACTGGAGTGCTAACACCTGGGTGCTCCTGACTCCTACCGAATTGCTTCTAGAGCTGCTAACACCTGAGTGCTCCTGGCTCCAAGGCTCGATCATCCAACAGCTCTGCCTTAGGAAAGGGGGGTGTCTGGAAGCTGCTTGCAACCACCCTGAGAGAGTAATGTTTTTGAATATTGTAAAGCCAGCAGAGCTTCCAGCTTGATTGCAGAAAATCAAAGAAAAGTTGGATTCTCATCAAAATCCAGACAAGTTGAATTAAAATTAGAAATTATCCTGCAAGCCTCTGCATGGTGTGTGGCACTCTCAATATTAAATATCTTGATTTTCTCCAGAACTGAAAGCAGTTTTGTCAGTACACCAGGACAAACTATCAGCTGGTTCTCTGTCAAGTCGGGGGGGGGGGCTATGCCTGAACAAATCAGTCAAGGAAAGCAGAAAGCAAGCAGAAAGTTAATTTTTGGGCCCATTAGTGCTATGTAGAAGAAACCTTCTCTTGTCCCCACTGAGAAGATTTGATGTATTTACTCAAGCACTCAAGATCTCACAATTCCGTGCTGCAATGCAGAAATTGGCAAAGTAAGAAAGACTCCAAATTTTACTGGTTCAATCCAAAATCTTCCTTAAAAGAAATCTCTAAATAACGAACAAAAAACCTGGGAGTATTTAAAAGAAAGTGTGAAGAAGGGAAAAAAAATGAGGGAACCTTTCTAAACTTTAGCGCAAGTAGCTTGTCCCATCTTGGTTTGCATATCTGTAGAAGCTGGCCAGCAATAATTTCAATATTTGGTCCTCGAGGCCAACAGTCAGGCAATTGCCAGAAACATTAGGCTGAGGGATTGGTGGGGAGATTTAGGCCACCTGACTTGATCCCTCAGATTCATGCATAAGATTTGAATTCATTTTGTTGTGGTTATCCTGACATTCTATTTCCTTTATTACTATGGCCTGAAGTCAGAAATACACTTGAAAGTACATGTATATCTTTACCATAATTTTGAACTTTTCATAAGACCCATTATCCTCAATGAACATATGTGAGTACTTTACTGGAGTCTAGGCATGACTTTACTCACTGGTTCAACAGGGGTGGCCAAAAGAAGAGCCTCAATTTTGTTTTTTTATTAAGTAGAGCATGACAATAAAAATTCTTTAAATTATGTCCCTCATTAAACCAATAGAGGCATTCATTCTGATGCAGTCAAAATTGCTCCAAGTTGAAGCAACAAAGGTTTAAAATCACTTTCAGTGTTTACACAGCTCCACATGGTGACCTAGTGTAGCTGGAGCTCTAACACAGAGATGTATTCAAGGTATTGCCTTGTTTTGGTTATTTAGCTATGTAACTGCGCATAACTTTTATCAGTTTTTCCACCAGGCTATGGTCCATGGAAGTCTGTCAGGACTTGGTAGGAATGAAAATTTTGGTTGCAGCAATCATATAAATTTCCCCCAGTACCTTTAATGCTTTTCTCAGAAGGCAGTGTTTTATGGGTTATCCTCTTCAGTCTGTCCATTTAAAAAAAAAAAATAGGAAAACACCATTGTCAGCTTCAAGTTTGAATACTTATGAATTAATGCAGCAAACTCAAACAGCGTGAAAATATCTAATTCAGTAGACACATTTGTAAACAGGACATTCCCTTTTCATACCAAAGTAATAACAAATGCATTTTCTTACTGAATGACCTCCACAAAATGGGTTACATCTATTTATGCAAAGTTAATTAGGTCATAACATTTACTTTTTCTGTTCACAGATTAACAACTTCTTATAAATCCAAATTGAAACTTTGCCTCATTTCCAGTATGCAATTTTAAAAATACTTCTGATGACTATAATAATTCTTTATTTTTAGATTTTGAGATGATATTTTTATTACAATACATGCAATGGGAAATCTAATCAATTAAATCAAATTGTAGCTTTTCAGATATCACACTTTTCCACATGGCAGATCTCAACTCTTTTTAATGCTGAAACATCATTTGAATTTTTAGTGAACCTATGTAAGAGATTTTTCTAAGGATTAAACCCACCAATTTATAAGCATACATCCTGTAGTTAAGGTCATACTATTGATTTTCATCTGTATGTAAATATATTCATTCACTAGATCCTAAGTCTACAGTAAAATGACAGTTATGAACAGGTTTTCTTATAAAAATTGGAAGCCTGTTCAAGAAAATGCCTTCAAATTCACCAGTTAAATGTATTCACAGATATGTACATATTTTTATATATATATAAATATATGCCCATGTATGTATCTATATGTATGTATCTATATGTATGTAGCACTGAATAATATTTATGAAAGTACCGATCTTTATGGGGCTGCTCTCAGTGCCAAGAAAATAATTAATGGACAGTTGCAATAATTCTGTAAATTATACTTACAATAATAATATATGGGCTTGAAAAGGGGCCACAGTAGCATATTTGGCACAGTGTGAAGCTATTAATTTCTATTTATGTCTCTGCAACAAAGGAATTAAACACATGCATAAATCTCCAATAACCTGAGTTGGACTTCAAAATATTTCTAAGAGTTTTGCTTAATGGGCCTGGGACATAAGAGGTCAGAAAGGGCACAATTCTACTTCCCAGAAAATACTGCTATTTTGACTCTTTTCCCTTTTGAAATGGGGCAATAGGATGAAAATATTTTGCAAAATGAACACTCCATAATTAATTTTTATAGCAAAAGTTAGAAAATTCAAAGAGATTTAACAGGTAAATCACTACAAAATAGTAATAGTAAATTAAAAGAAATCCCTGCATGATCAATAGAAATGGAAAAAACCAGAGCAAAATATGTTGATGCCCTCTAAATTAAAAAAAAAAAAATTCTCCACCTAGATGTTTTCTCTTCTCAACACTATAAAACCAAGATAATCCCCAGAAACTCTTCCAGTTTCAAAAAAACCCATATTCCAATTAATTTTGGTTTTAAGCTTCCAGTAAACCAACCAACTTGTACTATTTGTAGGTTTAGGCACACAAACCAAATCTTGATGTCTGTCCTGCCTTCAGCATTCCTTTTAGTTTCTACAACACTGCAGAAACTGATCTTTATGTTTCTTTATATGAAGAGCCTGGATTCCATGTTTCATGGTTCCAGGTTACGAAGCAGCAGCTGGGTATTTTCATAATGGAACTTGAATGAAACCATGCCTAAAAATAATGCACATCATTTTGGGAGTAACAGAATATGGGAAATACATCAACTCTTTACAGAGAAAAGCAATGAAATGATGCACAGTTTGTTCTCAGAATTATATAGATAAAAAAATATGGCCCACCCATAAAAAATCCTAATTTAAAACCAATCAGGCTTGCTCACAGCAAGATCCTGTTATAATTTATGCTGCAGTAGTTCCTAGAAGCCCCAAGTCCCCACCATACCACACACTGCACAGAGTGATCACACACTTATTTATTTATTAGGCATTAGATTTACCTACTCCTGAAAGCATTGATTACTGAGGATGCCACATACACCAAGGCAGCCAGCCACAGAAAGTAATTTCAGCCTCAGTCTTTGTTTTAAATAAACACCTGCATTTTCGTATGGAGAAAAGAATTTGTTTCACAATGAGCTGTCATAGCATGTTTGCCTGCTAATGAACCAAAAGCTCTTTGAATTCTCTCTCCTATTATTCCCACACTGCAATTTTGCCAGCCTCCACTATCCCTTTTAGTGCTTTTTTATTCTTTATCTTTTTTCTTTTTCTTTTTCTTTTTTTTTTTTCCTCTTGAACAAAATATTCCTGCTTATGGCTGCACTTACTTTGTAATTCCCATTTTGTTTGCTATAGTGGAAGGCCTTGTTTCCATTCATAGAAGAAAGAAACACATCATTGTCACTGCTGTGTGCAGACAAGTAGTCCCTATTTGATGGTACTTCAGTGGAAAAATATTTTTGGTGGTCCAGACAGGGAGCTAAAGACAAGGCTTCTCGTGGCATCTGGGATCGTGGCATGGGATACTGTGCCACATACAACCCAACCTAGTCCCACAGATGGCTGTACACTCCAGTGCATTAAATCCCCAAAGACTTCCAAGGATGAGGCCCTCCACAGTGTGAGAGTAACTGGTGTGTGTTAAAGCATGCCCTGCTCCCTCACGAGCCAACCCCTGCTTCTAGCATTGTAAAACCAGACTCATCTTCTGCTTTTCTGTATCATACAGAGCAGTGCTGCAGTGGAACTTTACACAAGTAAGTCTGTTGTCTTTGGGCTCTTGGATCAAGGTAAGTCCTTTGGCAATTATGGCATTTAACCTTTCTGCTCCCCCAGATGCTCACTGGGGAGAAGCACATATTGAAGAGTTGATGTTATGCAAGCACAAGACTTTTTTAACCTAGGAAATTTCTCATGGGGCCCATTATATCATATGAAGAAGAACAAGTGAGTTATTTTTAAGTATAGAAATTTAGCATAAAAATAGCCAAGAAATCCTTAGCTTGAGCATCTGTCTCAAATTCACGCCTCCTCCCTTTCCTTCTGCCTTCCTATCATGCATGGGGCTTTCCCCTGAGCTCATTCAGTGTTTTCCTTGCCTGCATTATACTACTGCATGTATCCCACCTAAACCTTATTTCATGGCAATATGAAAAGGCCTCCAAAGGCGCTCCCTTCTTCCCCCAGCTCAGCAGAGGAGAGCCTGCCTGGGTAGCCCACCAGAGTTCTGGGGGTGTGGGGTTAAAGAGAGTCTCTGGCAGCAAGGGCTGGGGCATGGAAGAGAACAGCCTGGGGAGAGGAGGGAAAGGAGCTGTGGAAGCTCTCTGCTGTCCAAATGTGTGGTGACTTGTGTGCACTGAGGTGCCAATATTACTGTGGGGACACCTTCACAGGGTGCTCCCGGTCATCCTCAGCTCTTCACTACTGGAAAATTCTCTTTTAAGCTCCTATTTCCTTACAAATCCTCCTTCCCTGAGCATCAGACTCCACAAACCACACTTTTTTTTTTTTTTATCTACACACAAATAATGTAGAAATAAAATGTTGAACAACACTGTAGCACATTTTGCAAGAAAAGTACTGAGAGTGGATAAAGGAAGAAGATGAGATGGCTCACCAAACCTCCCCCTCTTCCTGCTTTTTACAGGAATCAGCTGGGCTGTCCTTAGGGGACTGGCATGCATGTCCCAGGTGCCTGGGTTTTTTAGTACCAACAAAATTCTCCTGGAGAGAGGAGAGAATCCCAGCCCTGCCTTGCCTATCAGGGCTGGGCCAGGAAGGTGAAGGGCCTGCTGCCTGCAGTCCAAATCCTCAAACTGGCTTTGTGGTGCTTCCTGCAGCGTCCCGTCTTCCTCCAGTCTAGGACCATCAGCATCACCTTCCAAAGCAGCCCTCCCTGGGCCAGCACACAAAACCAAATATTTTTAAGCTGAGGCTGTAACAAGCATGGGTTTTACTCTTGTAGCAAATGCTTCCTCTCAACAAAGTCACCCTCTGCTTGTCAGCTGCGCCTTGAAATTAGAAGTACTTCATTAAAAAAATAATATAGGAAATATATTCAAATAAGAATTGTCTAAGTACTGCACATTATATTCCCTATGAGGCTGGACTGCTGTTCTACCATGCTGACTGAGGGATCAGAATAAACCTGTTCATGTTACAGAGATGAGGAGGGAGGTGTTTTCGGCTGGGAGACAGAGGATGAGGGGCTGGAACATGGTACTCCTGCTGCCCCTCTGCCAGCCCAGTCAGTGAGTTACCCCTGTCCCCTTCTCCCTGGGGTCCACTCTCTGCCTTCCCCTCCAGGTCCTGCAGGTGGACCTGACACACAGGGATGCCCAGTGCAGCAAACGTTTAAAAACTCCTCCTTCGCACAGGTAAGAAATAAAGGAGAATATTTTCTTTACTCCTTGCCATGAGCCAGATAGAACTAAGGCAGTTTACAACAGATGAATATTAATACATAAGAAAGAAAATAAGGTAAAACAGATATCTGATAAAAGTTCTCAGCTGGAGGTCTTTTAGACACATTGTCATATTGTCATATTTACTGTACTACATACCTTACACTTCCAGGGACATCAAGCAGCTAATACTAACAGAAAATATCCCCACAGCAGTTACACCAAGAAATTAAACAAGAATCTACCTTGGTTTGGATTGTGGCTGAATTTAACTGCAGGATGTCAAAGTCAGATTAAATTTAAAAAAACACAAAATAACCAATAATTCCTTATTTACAACTGCATATGCACACTTGGGCTCAGCGGGATTGAAAGGACCAGATGAACGATGAAGGGGAATCAACAGGCCAAAAGACCATTTTAAAGCTGTCTTGAAAGACAAACTTAAAAGAAATACTTTATAACCAGAGGGGAAGGTGGTAGGACGGGATAGCATTTTCTTCTCCTGTTTATTAAAAAAACACCTTGGGCATGATTCTAATCTGATTTAAAGCACCACGTGAGGCGCATTTATTACATGGGAAAATTGCCTCAGTATGTTCACTGACACAGTTTGGATCCAGCCTGTAGAAGGTCATCTGCATTCAGAGGACTGTCCAGGACACAGAGATGAAGTGCAGGGGAGGGAAGCCAAGAAATAAAAAGGGAATATCTGGGGGAAAGCCACCTGAAAAATAGCAGAAGGTTGCATGAGCAAGTATATCCTACTCCCAAAAGCTGCAGGGCAGTGACAACCAAGAAGGGTGGAACCACTGGAAGAGGGAAGTGAGAGTATGAGGAGAAACCAGTGGAGTCTGAATGGTTTTGGAGCCACACCATAAAACAGAACAAATTATAGTCATCAAAATAATGTGTGAAACAGCCAGCTGTTCCTGAAAATGCTGGAGTCCTGCTGCTGCGGGGTTTCAAGCCTTATAGCCTGGAGGCACAGAAACCCCAGAACAAGGAACAAGTAGTAACACTGGTCTTCCAGACAGACAAAAGATCATCTGTGGGTCTCTGGGACTGTGGGACGCTCCCTTCACAATACAGACAACTAGAAAACAACTTAGGGGTGTAGGCATGGATAAAAGTGTCTGGCAGTGACAGCAGTGGGGACTGATGAGCTGAAGCACCTCACCGAGGTTGCAGAGACCAGAGAAGAGCAGCTTTACTCCGCAGACTTAAGAGGCATTCATTTGGTGAGGGCTCCCTCCATACAGCCCAATCCTGTCTCCACCTCAATTGGAATTGTCGGACTTGACATCAACATGGCATGTGTGTGGGATAAGGGAGGCAGTGAGAGAGAAACAGCCAGGGTCTCATACAATCATGAATCTCTGCTCCAAAAGTACGATCTATTATTCAAAAATAGCCAATTTTCCAGGCAATAGCCCAGGGCAGTACTTTGCCAGAGGTCTGTAGAAACCAAATCCATCTTTTTCCCTTTGCTGCCAAAGGAATTGCAATAGGGTCCCCATATCACAGTCAATCCTCCCTCCTAGAAACACAGTTGAAGAAATCATCACAAAGGTCTCCAGGGTTAAATTACAACCTCTCAGAATAGATCAATTTGTTACCAAAAGACTTCAGCCGGCCCCGGGTAACATTGCAACTTGACCAGTAAGTCTGGAATTACTGTCTTGAAACTCAAGTGTACTCCAGATCCTTAAAAACAGACACACTTCCTTTGGAAAACTCTCCCTACAAACCTCTGGCTGCATGGAAAAGCACGTTTGGCCCAGTCTTGTCCTTACTCAGAGCTGGAAGGAGCCTTCTGAACTTTCAGAGTCCTGTCATATGGAAGCTAGAGGTGGAGAGGCTGAGGTTCTGCCTACAGCAGCTAAAGGAGGGGGATGATGCATGTGTGGGGAAAAATATCATAAAAGTGTTTTTAATTATTAATATCCACCAGAGTTTGTGAGGGCCCCAGGGGAATTAGGATCCCAGAGCGCTGAGCACCATGAAAGGCTTTTGACCCTGCAAGACAATAGGTCGCTACATATAAATCCCCGTGGCAACAGAAACCAAACATGCTCTCAAAGCAACAGCATCCTCTCAGACACTGAACAGCTCGTTACCTTGGGCAAGGCACATTGTTACGTGTCTCCTGAAGCCCTGTCTGACATATCAACAGCTGAAGCCTTTGCCGGGAGTGTCCAGCCTGGAATAAAGATGCCAGGAGTAATATCTCATGCTGCAGCATTTGGATTTTACTCCAGTCCCATCCCCTCTCCCCAAGTCCACAACCCTGCAGCAAAGCTGGTGCTGAGGAGCACAGCTGGTGCAGGTAGCCCGGTTTGCGAGCTGCGGTGAGAGCTGCAGATTGTGCTCTGCTGGAAGCCCAGAGACACAAGAGGCCGTGAACTGCCAACCCTCCGCATAACAAAGGGCACGAAGAGCGGTGCCACAGTCGAGACTGAGAGACTCCGGAGGAAGAGCGAGACTTGTGAGTGGGTAGATTGTGAGGGGAGGAAAGCCCGGGATTCCTATGCTAGGGATCCTCCTCGGAGGCAGCTCGGGCAGCTTCTGTGTTACTGTGCCCTGAACGAATGGCTTTAGGGAACAAGACGTCTAACACTGCCGTGGGAAACCCGGGGTCGAACTGGTCAGCTCTATCCAGTGACAGTATCAAGATCAGCCTAGGAATGATGAAGCCCCTTTCAACACGGCATCATTTTGAAGCTGGCCAAGTTGTTCTGGAACTTGGTTATAAAGTGCCGACTGTGTTAGATTTATTAACAGCGGGCTTTCTACAACATTATTGTCTGTTTTTCGGGATCAAAACTACATAATGTCAATACACTATGAGAAATGCTTCATCCCAGATCACAAAAGGCAATTTCAATAAATGAAACTATAATGGTAGCAGCATTTTATGTCAGTCACTGACATAAATAAACAACTCCTGTCTACTACTTCCTCAAAGAGACCCTCTGTTTTACCTAAATTAGGTGTGAAATGTAAAGTACATGCTACATTAGGATATGGGCTTCCTACTTCAGGGGTAGAAATGCGCAGTCAAGCCTGCAGATGACTAAAGCACCATAAAAACTTCAGCAAGCACAGGCATATGCTGAATATATGGGTGACAATATCTTGTGCCAAGTTTCAGTCCTGTACACAACTTCTAAATATGAATGCAGAACAATTACCTATGCAAAAACATCATTCTCACTTCAAGAGCCACATCCACAGAGGAAATCATGGCAAAGTCTGTTAGGAAGGGGCCTTCTGCTTTACCCCCTGTGCTGAGGAGAATCATAGCTTCCTAGTTGGTGTGATGGTTCACTCTGTGACTGAGACAAATGCATATTAGTATGGAAGAAACCACATATTGACTTTTTATGATGCCAGATTACTTATTAGAAAGCTGCATGGTCCGGGAGGGTAGACTGAGGTTGCAGCAATAGGATTTGTTATTAATTAGGTCTTTGGCTGCAGCTTAAAATCTGCATTGTATCTCTCAGGTCAGACTTGCCTGCTGCCAGTGCCATCAAAGAATTTGTAACTGACTCCATAATTCACTTAAATTTTTCTGTCACTATAATGAGTACTACCTAACACTCCTTACTACATAATTTTCTTACAATGTACAGGGTAATAATAACTCATTTAACCCTTGCATATATGTATTTTATTTCCTATGCACAAAACATCATTTGAAATCAAGATTATTATTTTTTTATCCATAGAAATCAATTATTTCATATTTTTCATGGTCTTCTTTGTAACTGCAAAAACATCCTGGAAGAAAGCAAGCAATTCAGGGACACTTGCAACTCAGCTTTCCTTTTCTTGTGCCCTAAAATATTAATGATTTATTAAGAAATTTATTCTGGCTCAGATAATCATATTGGCAAGGACAGAACAACACCCTCCAGTCTGCTTATCCCATCCCTAATTAGGTACTCCAAATAGTTGCATTTCATGGGGAAAGATCTACAGTTCCTGCAGCTACTGTAGAAAATTCATTCATGAGCTGCCTACTGCTCCACCAGGAATTGTGGTTGTATACACTGTGGTATAAATTCTATGGATTAATGTCTGAGCATTTAATGGCAGAACTGCATGGAAAATATAAAGAAATGTAATAAAAATTAAAGAGAAGAAATAATAATTAAAAAGACATCAATGTATGGTAGTTCAAATGCACATTACTACATGAGCTAAATGAGTCTTCTTCAGATTCTTCTTCTCAGACACAAATGATCAGGAACAAGTAGACTTAACATGGTAGCAGGGCATTATTTTGTTTCAAAAACAGCAACATTATGCGACTATAGAAACAAATTACAGCTCCACTATGGAAGTACTCATTCTCAAGGCTGCCATTGTCTCTTCGCAATGTTGTAGGAAAGTAGTTGTGCAATGGGAAGTGAAATTGCAAACATTAGATGTGGCTTTGACAAAACATTAATTCACTTCAGCTGATTTGGTTCACTATCTTAGCCTCAGCTACCATGTCAACTTCCAGAATGGCAACATGGATCATGAAGAGTTGTCAATCACTGTTAATATTCTACCAAGGAATGTTTAAGAGAGAGCTATGAGTTCCTCCCACGGTCCATGGGATAAACGTTTGATTAGTTTCCTGAGCTGGAGGATGTAAGAGTGTGCTTTGAGGTGACCCTGCTCCACGATATCTCCATATAACATTTCTGGTTTATATGGGAGAAATAAAAACAAAGGTGACTTGTCTGATATTACATGGTGCTAAAAACAAAATCTGGGTGTCCCAAGTCCTGATACAACAGCAACCCTTTCATTTCATACCAAGCTATTTCATCTCCAGCTCAGCAATTCCAGAAGCAAGATTCTGTCCTTGATATTTATGAGCTACTGGCTCCTTATGTTTATTTTAGATGAGAAAAAAATGCCATGGTATAGCCCTGAAAAATCTCAATCTTCCCCACCACTTGCTACTCTCCCTTATATCAGCACAGCATATATTGGGTTAACAATTTTCAACTAAATTGATTCTCAACCTTTTAATATTTTTTTTTAGCCCTTTGATGAGGGAAATTTCACTTTATTGACAACAACTTGCTTTCTTGTTTACCTGTCATCTCCTCAGACGCACCTCATGGTCTGTGAGGGCTCTGGCAAACAGACTGAAACCACTTCTCTGGAGAGCTGCTTGTCAAGTGATTTTATGCCCTGGTCTTTTACACTGCAACATAAATCTTACAGTAAACATAACACAAACTTTGTATACAAGTGGACCCACTTATTTCCAGAGTTTATTACTTCCTATCTGGTCACATCTTTGCCACCTCTGATTTACATAATACTGTCATCCATAAGAGCCTTAGATGCTTGCTCCAAAATGCTTGTGTCTGCTGTAGGCATTCCTGCTTTCCCAAGACACAAACCAGAGCCACCCCCTCTTCTCAAACTCCACAACACAGACAAAGGGAGTAGTGCTCTCCACTCAGGTCACTGGTTAAAAGCCATGCTTCAAAATGGCAAATACCACAGATGGATCATATCTGTTACAGGCTTATATGAACTACAAAGCAGTAACCAGCAAGCAAGACTTCTATGCTAATACCTTAAATGTCTTAAACAAATGCCTTTCTCTCCCCAACATGGGCTGCTGCAAAGGATGTCTCTGCAGTATTTTACTCAGGCAACAAATCTCTCCTTTCAGTGACGGCTGAAAAACAACAGACACTTCTGGGAGGAACTGAGCTCCTGGGCATGGTTTGCACCATCATCAATCTCAGCCCTGCACCAACTCCTTGAGCAACTCCAAGAAAAAAGTACCAAACAAACCAACAAAAAATGACCCTTCTTGTGCCGCTGTCTGCATTTCATCTGCAAAGTGGAGAAAAGAGTGACTTCTTATCAATATAAAATGTCTGTCAATCCACAAGGAAACATGCAACTCTACAGATGTTACCACAGAGTGCTGAACAGCCATCCCTGACTACTGCCAGTAAAGCAAAACTCCTCTGAGAAAAAAGCCAAAAGTAATTCTAACAACCAGAAAATATATGTCAATATAAATATATGCTGCATGACATTATTATTATTATTATTGTTGTTGTTGTTATTATTATTATTATATTATCATTATTATTATTATTATTATTAATTAACTAAAGCAGACTGTATTTATTTGATGTTTGGATTTTGATCAAGAAATGATGCAAACTTTGAGGAAAATATTTTTTGCTCAAGAGGAGAGGAAAAATTTTGCTGATCCTCCCCCTCTAAAGACATGCTCATTTTGGAAAAGAACAGATAAAACTGACAATCTACTGAATCCTCAGCAAGAGTCTCATCCCTTTGACATTTCATCTTCTTGGATAGTGGTATTTCCTCTTGTGATAAAATATCATTGTCTCTCCAGCTTTGAAATCCCAGGCATCAGGTCTGGCTGAGAAGCTTCCAATGAGCCAGACACCCCTAGTGTGCGGAGACCTCCAGTGCAGGTGTGGACCTGCCCATAATGGAGCAGCGTGTTCCTCTGAGCAAGGCTCCTCTTAGGAGGCACATGTTCATAATGGCAGCTCCAACCGGTGGCCCTCTCACCACAGCAGGAATTTGAAGGCTTCTCCCAGGGGCAGAGAAGGAGAGAGGCCTTCTCTCCCTATTAGAAGTCACTTGCAACACATGGCATAGAAGATGATAAAAGGAAACAAGTCTTGAAAACTTTAAGTCTGAAGTGCAGCCTTGCTTGAGATGAGTGCTTGGATGTCTGAGTCTATTCAACCTATGCAGCCCTTTTGGGCTTGTGGCAAATGGGCTGTGAAGTTTCCAAGGCAGTTGCCTGTTATGAGGTTATCACTGCTACAGGGAGTGTAGGAAGCAACTCAAACTTGTTTTTATTCACTCCCTATGTGCACAGAAGTCCAGGAGACAGCTATTATTTGGTACACTGATTGCCATTAAAAATGTCTGTCCTTTTTTCTCTTCTCCTTTCACTGTTTTTCCCCTTTTCAGTTTGGTGCCTTGTACTGACATTTGAACTGGTGCAGTGAAAGTGAATATGCCCCTGCAATCTGGTAGTGCTGTACATTCACTTTGCACAAGCATAAATTATTTAGCAGTGTTTCAGACAGCAGCAATTGGGTCAACACCATCCACACCCTCACAAAGACAGTGCTTTTTGCTCTTGTCTTGTTTGCTTAATTTGAAAGATCACTGCAACTGGAAGCATATGTTTATTCTTTTATATGGAAAATATAATGCTACATATTTCCTTCCTGAGAAGCCAGGATTGCTGGAATAACATTTCTTTCACAGTATTATTACTGTGCTCTGCTTCTTGTCTTGTCTGGAATCTAGAATTTCAAAAGGGCATAAAATAATGGAAAAGTTATGATGAACATTTCTGGAAAGTAAGAAAGGGAAATATTGATTTGAGTTGTCTCTAAAAGTAAAAATTATTATGTGTTTCAAATCAGTTCATCCACTTTGCCTGACTTTGTGTTCCCAGGGGCTGTCAGCCAGAGCAATCTCTAAGGCTTTCCAATCAGCTCTTTTGAAAGGATACATTTTGGTTTTTTATCATCAGTTTTGTCTTGTCTGCAAAATGATAAAGAAATAAATCTATATTAATGATGTGTACCCATAAAATTAACCCATTCTTTACTTTTAATTTAAGTTGTCAGAATTTTATGGCAGAGCTGTAAGCAGTCCTACAAATTTTGTATTTCTGTAGTTCTTCCCTGTGGATCCCCTTAGTAGCTTTACCAGAACTGAACTTAAGCTCAGCTGCTAAGGCAGAAACGGCACAGGTCTGTGGAACAAAATTTCCTGGTGTGTGTCAAGAAAATACTTTGATTCATTAACAAGGTGAAAAATCAGAAAAAATGGACTTTATTTATGTAGTAAATGACCTTTATTTATGTAGTTCTGTAAACTATACTTTGAATTTCTGAAATATTTTCTGCATAGTTTGATCTTTAACTTATTTTAGCTCTGAGTTTCCTATGGGGAATTTCTGGTTATATTGAGAATTTCTGATGGGTAAGAACCTTGGCATTTCCCTTATTTCCATATTAGTCAGTGACCAGGAGTCTCACTCTTTAAAAGCTCTTTGCTTTCTTGAAAATAGAAATGATATTCGATGCATGTGATACCTGGGGACCAAGGGTGAAACTCTGCACTTGAGAGCCTTTGCGGAACTTTGCTCTCAGTGTTATCCATGCAATCAATAACATTCCAACTCAGGAGTGATAGGTGAAAGGAATGAAAGGCATGAGGAAAAGTCTTTATAAAGAATAAAACATAGGCTAAGTTTTGCTCTTTCACATGACTTCTAGTATGCGAGAAAAAAACCCCAACCAACCTTCTCCAGTTCTTCAGACATACTCATTTTAGTGTAATGATGATAAATGAATATATGTTTTATTTTGCTTTTCATCTTTTTTTTTTTTTTTCAATTAAAAGCTTAAAAAGATAAATTCTTCCAGGCAAAGAAATAATTCTTCATTAAAGTGCAAAAGAACTCCTGCAGTAGTACTTCATGTATGCTTGCTGTAGTCTTACAGAACAGATTTATTTTTCTTGTACTGCATTTTACTCCATAAGTTATGTCCTGAAAGTGAGCATGAAATGAAGAGCTGGATGCTAGCTGGGTGAATGGCAACAGCAAAACTAAAACAAGAAGCTCAGGCACCTACAGTGCATTGTAAGCATGTTTTTTTTACCCTCTGGCAGGAGCTTGCAGAGCAAGTACCTGAGTTCAGTTTGAAGAGGAGTGGCAATGTACTCAGCCACCAAAAAAGCCCACTAGATAGATCAGTAACTTGTAAACACGTTGTCCATGTAACTAAGAATTTCTTTTTCCTTTTTTTTTTTTTTTCAATCTAGGGATGTCATTATGGGAGAAGGATTTTTCTCTCTCCTCTGGAATTATATGTAAAAAAAATAAAATCTGTCTTTATTAATTATTTTTACATTTCTCTTAATAAAGAAGTCATCTACAATTTCTTCTTTTATATTTTTCATCCAAAGAAAATCATTTAACAGCCACAAAGAGATGACCTTGGAGGTCCATAAATCAATGTGACAGGTGATTCCATTAGCCACATTCCTTCTCCGATTTAAGCAGCTGCTGACTCTCCTGGAGCATGCCAAGTGCAGGTCCCAGTGGCCCCGCCAGTGATGAAGAAAGCAGCAGGTTTGCACTTTTGAAACCACTGAAGCCTGGCTGAGGAAATCACTGACACAAGTGAAATAAGAAGGACTGAATATTTAATTTGCATGATCTGCTGGCACCACACACACCTCTGCACTGTGCTTTCTCATTCTGCATGTGCAGTCAGTGTTGCTGCAGAAACTGCAACTTCCATGGGAATTTTGTTTCTACAAAGTGATATTTCAAGGTCATGACCTTGAAATTTTTGTGTACTTCTCAGGCACGCACTTCATAAACTTCTAAAGAACTTTAGAAGGTAGGGAAAATGCTGTTCAAACTCAAAAGGGAGACACAGAACAGGACAGGCTTCTGAGTGCCAACAGGAGACCTTCACCTGGTTGGCCAAATCCTCCTTAAATTCAGAATGGCTCATTATATCAGAATGACTTACTGCTAAAATTTTATGGCACTGCTTTGGATTTTTTTCAGATAGATAAAATAAGAGGGCTCAACAGAGTTGCTAGGGTCTAAGCAAAGAGTTTATTCCTGCAACAAAAAATGTATACTTCATCTACTCTGATAGCCCATATTTTTTTTCTCACTTTGCCTTCGTTTGGAAAACAGGTATCTGCTAAGGACAAACAGGATCCTCTCCTGAAATGGAGAATGCAAAAACTCCTCTCTCCGAATTGTTATAATTTTAGAATTAAGGGGCTCTCAGGCAAAGATGTGAGGATATGGATAACAGTTCTTTACTTGTGTTTAGCAAGGCAAAACAGAACAACAATAACTATGGTATGAACAACAAACAGAACCAGGAAAACAGTCACAGTTTTCTCTGGCACTGGCACCCTTTTCCTGTGGGCAGCTGTGGTGAAGAGTCCCGGGATGCTGGAGATGGATCAGAAGCTCCCCGGCGGTGGCTGGAGCTGCAGCACGTGTCTTGGCAGGACAGGGGGTGCGGGCTGAGGCGTGGAGAACACTGGGAGCAGGAGCCAAGGAACAGCGGCGGGGGTGGGGGGGGGGGGGGGGGGGGGGGGGTGGGGGGTGGCGGCAGAAACTGCAGCAGCGTGGCTCCTGGTGAGGCAGACAGGGGCCAGGTTCAGGATTCCTGGGCCACAAATGAAGAGACTGTGGCAGGAAACCCTGAACTCTGCTCCAGTGGTGCCAGTTGAGAAAAATAAAAATCTCCCCCGAAGTCTGGAAACAACAGCCTGGTGTTTTTCTTCTCCTGACAAGCACCACGTCCCCAAAAATGAAGTCCACGTGCTCCTCTCTCTCCACCTCAGCCACTTCTTTTGTCTTTCTTAACTGTCCATAAGTTCCCAGTGATCAGTTCCCTGGCAACTTATGGGCAAAAAAAATTCTACAAGAGGACCCAACTCCCAACACACTTAAAATTTATTTGCATATTGCTATCTGTAAATTCAACAGTTCACAGTGCTTTCCAAGGAATGAAACCTGTCTTATCAACTTCACTCCTTCAGGACACCAAATGAAGCACAAAGAAAGATTCAGGAAGATTTTCTATGAATGCTAAGAAGTCTCATCTTTGAAAGCAAGTTGCCAGTATGTTCCTAAATTTGTAAAATATACTTTGAATTAGTATTTAACAAGCTTTTGGAGCTAGCAGGTTTCATATAGTTGCTTAGAATAAAGTCTCTGAGTCTCAGTACTATTTTGTTTTCTTTTTAGTAGAGGCTGTTGCACAAATTAATTGACTGAAAGAAAATGAAAACATGGAAGAAAAAACAGAAAACTGTCAACCTTAGTTTTATAAAACTTGCAAAATTCACCTGTTTCTTGGGGAAAAAGCAATGAAAAAGTTCTGAAATGTATGTGGAGGAATTCCTCTAGATCCTGGAACATAAGATCTCTAAGACTGCCTCTGATGAAATATCTGTCTAGCCCAGTGTCCTGATTTAAAAATATAGACAGTAGAAGTTCAAAATATAGACAGTGGAAGTTCAGGCTAAAAGACACATGAAAACCAACAGCTATTTATATAAAGCAAAACTATCCCTTACCTTACCACCTTCTGTCTCACTGCCTTGGCATGGGGCCACCATTCTGATCAAGTGTCAACAGCTTTGCCAGGGCTCTGAATTCCAACAAATTCAAGCAATAGGATGGGCCACATGCACATTTCACCTAGAAAGTATAGCTAATTTTTCATGTCATGGCTCCATTTTGTCCTGTCCTCTACACATGGTTTTGATCAAAGCTTAATTTGGGAAAGTTTTTTGGCTAATGTTACAAAGAAGGTCAGACTGATTTACTGCAATGGTTCATTTTGTCCTTGAAACAGAAAAAAAAAGTTGCACAGAACTTTTGAAGGATGTAGTCCCTCACTCTCATGAAGGAAAATGAGAAAGACAAGGAATGGTCTCTAATCCCTTTCTCTTTTAAATTACTTTCATTCTACTCACTGTGTTCTCCATCATCATTATTTTTTCAAGGATCTTCATTCTCCAATACCTTATTGTCATCTTTCCTCCCTCAAATAAGCCCATTAAGCATGTTCAACTTCAAAAGCTAATAGGGAGAGGTGCAAAAAATCACTGACACAGACATGATCATTAATAATGAGCAATGGTGAGCATGGTCTTATGCTTTTTCTCTTTAATTGCAGGGCACCAGCTTGTATTAATGTACGTTTCCTAAAGTCTATCTGACAAAATAATGCAGACATAGGGGAACAGCAGCCTGGATTGTTTTAGGCAGGCTTCTTGTCACCTTCAAAATGTAATTTTTAATCCTCAGACAGCAGTGGAGAACATGCAGGTATGAAAAGTGAAATACTGAAAGGAAGATCAGACCTTCCTTTGGCATAAAAGACTCTCAAGTGACGCACACAGTCTGTGCAAGAAATCCCTGAAACTAATTTATCCTCAGCAGGTTGCTGACTACATGACTACACTATTTCATGCTATTTTTACTTAGATGAGATGACCAAAAGACATAGAAAATATTTAGGAAGAGAATACAGATCATGCCTCTCAGATGGAAAGTTAACTTCTGTGAAGAAAAAGTGAATTTAAAGCTTGGAGAATAGAGACTGCTGGTTGGATTAAGGATACAAAAAGAGAGAGGAAAGATTTATGCTACATTCACACTTAAGTCATCTGAAACATAGGCAATAATTCTTGATTATAACATTTAGTAGTTGAAGAACAGATTAAAGGCTACTTCCTTAGTTGAAGAAATTAGTTTAGTTTTATGAATATGAATAGAAGTTTGCATAAGGCAAGAATAAGGCTTTATATTTTTCTAAGTGTGTAGTAAATTTGCTTATTTTCATTATAATGCTAACAATTAAATAATTTGGGGGGAAACCATGGAAAAATTAATGGAAAAAAACATAACATGGGAGCTTGTGCCAAGGCTCCAGCTGATCTGAAGTGACAAGTTCTGGAAGTTCTTGCTGAAGCTGAAAGTGAAACATCTCTGCCTATCATTTCATCTGCTTCAAGGATTTTCAAAGAAATATATCACTACATTCCAAAAACTCAGTCCTTTGTCCTGCATTGCTTCACTTCTTGGAATATTTTTGACAAGTCTCCCTCATGAAGTAAGTCTGAGAAAATGAGCAGATGACAAAGAAACATCTTTCTAAGGAGTTAAATCACCAAATTATTCTTAGAACCATGGAGATGACAAAGATTAGGAGCTTTTGGATAAAATCCATAAAATATTAGTTACAAAGAAATTGTAGTAACTTTATTGGTATAATGAACTGTCCATGCATGGTATTTTCTCCCCCTCTCTCTCTTTTTTCTCTTTTTTTTTCTTACCTAGTAAAATCCCCAGTAAGGGAGTGGGCTCCAGGGTACTGTTGTGTCACATTGTGGGATCATGGCTACTCATCCTCTGCTGGTCACTGTAGCTAATCTCCTGCTCCTTTGCTCGGCCTCTTCCCCAGGAATTGTGGAGTAAAATCTAAGGACAGGCATTTCAAAGAGGTAACACTTAACAATTTTTTTCTCATTTCAGACGTGACATATTACAAAAACTTTCTTTTCTCTCAGGATCCAATTTTTGCACTCCAAAGGTGCAAATTATTGCCCTGCATTAAGATGACCCCAGAACTGCTTAGAAGTAGTCACTTGATTGTCAGTTTTACACTCACTTGATTGTCAGTTTTACACTCATAAAATTGTTCTACTTAAAAATAGGCTTATGTTTATTACAGAAAGGCAGCAAATATAACAACACAAACAAATACAAATTAGACATTTAAGGCAAATCCAATATTTAGATTCATGCCCACTCCTCTCAACAAGACATCACTGGACTCTTTCCCCACTCTACACATGAGAAAACCAAACTCTGGACCACATATTTTGTCTGAAACATGTCTTTCACCAAGATAAAGGCAGAAGACTGAAGTGCAAGTGGAGCAACATATGACACTTCATTTGCAACTGTAAAAGACTTGTTCTTCTGAGTAAGTCAGATAGATTTTTTTCCCTAATAAAAAAATTAACTCTTCCATTATGTGAAAGAAAAATATCTTTGTCTCATTGTCAAAAGCAAATACTTCCAGACACTTGATCGTGACTCTTACAGCAAGGTACGTATGGAAAACAGGAATGTTTTCTATCAAAAATTTCTGAGGCACCTTGAGGATTATGTTTTCCGTTCTTGGTATTTGCTCAAAAGTACAAGCACAGCTCTGTCAGCTCATGAACAGTGTAATAAAAATGAAAAAGAGATAGTAGTCTTGCAAATTAATCCAACCATGCTGGAAGAAGAAACAACTGAGTTTTTAACTTGACTTGGACTTAATCCTCATTAATATCTTATTTGGTTTGGATGCAGTAAGAGGCGGGAGCATGGGAACAAGGAGAGTGTTGGGGAGATTCTGATCACTCTTCTCATTAGAGATGGGACAGTTCAATTTTAAAGGTGGTTATTTTGAGCATCAGTAGACAGCAGATAACAAAGCCTGCTTTTCATAGTTGGATGAAAAATGTTAACAGTAATTCCACTCTTTTGCATGACATATCACAATCCTTATATTTCTCTGAAATTTAAAAAACATTATGATAACTCATTTTAAGGAAACTTATATTTCTCTGTTTAAAAACTCATGTGGGATACATTTCTTCTTTTCTTTCATTCCTTTAACAAATTATGAAACGGGAAAATAATGACAGTAAAGGCCATCTCTGAAAGCTCTAATGACCAGGAAATGCAATGGTTTTCTCAATCATGTTGAGGCTTGTGGAAGTGAGCATATCTATTTCAATACAATCACTGTTAAACATGCCACACTTCTAATATTCAGAGCATTATTTGGGAAATCTTTAGGTTCTCAGTTCAATTTTATCAGCACAGTATCAATTTGAGAAACCCTGGCCTGTAGCAGTATTAGCTTTTTAATCCTCCAAACATCTCTGAGAGATGGATATGCAAAGTCTTCTGGTTTTAGGGAGAAGCAGAGTAGGGACAAAACACAAAACAATCTGCTCACAGGCAGGTGTCAGTAGCCCACAGCCTTTGTCTCCTGGATTTGTTGCCAGCTAAGGGAGTTCCTGGTCTTGCTCCATAACATCAGCTTCTAAACTCAAGTATGCATGGGCTGGGATCAGGAACTACATCAATGAACCATACTGTAAAAGATTTAAAAGAGTTTATTCGAGCCCCCCTCTGAGCTGCAACTGGTGTTAAAAAATAAATGTGTGCACATAAGGTGAGGAAGGATAATGTAGGAAGAACCAGTTGGGAACAGCTATGACATAAGGGAACACTTTACACCAACATAACTTTTAAACAAAAGGTCTGAGCTGGCAGAGACAGGAGAACATGTATCTTCCTCACATTTATTTCCAGAGGCTTGGGTGATACATGTCATATCTTGTTTCTCCCAGTTTACCACCTGAGTTTCCTACTCAGTTCTTAAGATAACTCTCAAATATTAAATTTTCTCTTCTAGTTTTCTGCACAGTATTTTCCTCATTTTCATCAAAAGCATCCAAAGGAGGTCTAAAAAAGGTGACACAGAGCTCAAGAAAGCAGGGAGGAGAAAAATATGCCTCTTCATGTGACAATATACATGTAAATAATAGTATGCAGTGTTTATCAGCTGCAATTTGAACCAGGTCTCTGGAGTTTTTGAACCAACCTAATAGACTGGGGCCAGGTCCTGACCAACTCTGGGCTGAATTTCAAGTGATGTCACTCCCTCTTCCATGGGCTTCACACAAAGTTTATACATTATTTCAGTATGGTTTGGATAGATACCATGAAAGTGTGAGCAGATGGATTTTATTTTGTTTTTAAGTTAGAAAATATCTTGATGCATTTAAGTTATGAATTGTCCAAAGTGAATGCCAGCCCACAAGCCTCAAACTCAGGTTTTGTGCAAGAAATGGTGCAACACTTATTGCTATGATATTTGGGTGTCTGTTTTTTTATGATACAAAACACAAATAGTACTTAGAATAGTCTTTCACAATACAGTGACAATCACTGAAAGGTCTCTGTTTAGTAATTGTTATAAGAGTTATCATGAGTCTTTTGAGGTTAGTAAATGTGAGGAGACAAAACATGAGATGTGCACACCAAAGCCCTGTGTGCAGGCTGAACATTCTAGTGCTGCTTGGGCAATGACATGGCTAGATGATATAGCAGACAGAGAGGTATAATAATGTTTTCACTTTTCTGAGAGTTTCAAAAGCAGAAACTGAAATAATCCATAAAATGTATTCCAAGGGGGGACACAGCAGAGCTATCTTTGGATGGGACATGTCTCCTACAACCAAAACTTCACACAGACTAACTACTGATAATTAATTAAGGATTACTATCCTCATTCAGACAATTTTTCATCTGCTGAACTTCACTCAGGGTCTTAGTCCCATGACTGAATATGACTGAATGCAAAGAGGATGGTGACTATTTCCATATTGTATTGAATCCATCTGCTTTCAAACTTTAGCTTAAAAAACTACTAAATCCTAACATACTGTTTTGCAGTCATCTGACTTTGGATGTTTAACAAATTAAAAGTTCTACTGCAGAGCAACATCACTGTATCCTTCTTTCTGTTTTTCTCAATTTCATGCGGTCCAAGAAATGTTCAACACTCTTTCAGGGCAAGAGCAAATGCAGGGGTTAAGAGAAATGAAGGGAGGGTGCAACAGCATCGGGGTGTAGCGCCTGGGATTTGTTGAGGCTGAACCATTCAGACACTGCAGAAACAGAGCCACTGACCTGAGCAAGACAAGCTGCAAATCATACACATGCAAAAAAAGATTCATGGCATGCTCTTGATTCCCCACCTAACCAAATGACTCTGCTTCCCAGGACACCTGGTCAGAGATGCCAAGCTTGCTCTTTCTACAGGAGCAGCCATGTATGGCTCATGAGCCTCAGAGCCCGTATGCTTTGGCAAATCCCCCAGTTTTCTCAGAGGTTTTTGTGAGCTCAACAAGGGAGGCAGAAAAGGTACTCCAAACCTCAAAACGGCCTTCAAGTAACAGCTGGGAAATTAGAACAGGGACCAAAATCAAACACACTCAGAGATTTGGGGAAGAGAGTCACTCCTTCGACAGCTGGCAGGGAGAAAGCGAGGGGACTTCTGCACTGAGAAGATGACCTGCAAATTTCCCATTCAAAAAATCCTCCAGAATGCACTTAACCCCTTTGAACTGCACTCCATTGAGTGTTTGCCTTGAGTGAAGCAGTTCTTACTGCATTTTCAGGGTTCGATTCTTCTGGTTTTGAAAGCTTAATAACTATGGTAACAAGCGTTACTTGTTTTGTTTTTATATAAAAAAGATGGCACCTTTAAGCAAGAAAGCAGTATTTAGTGTCCTAAATATTAACCTCTGAACTATACAAAGTTTAGTCTAGCTACTCAGTTTAACTCCCTCATAGTCCCTGTGAGGGGCACTATTTATCAGCAGTATTTTCATTTAGGACTCTGAATGTATATTGAAACTATCCCTGTCAGCTTGACTGGAAGAAGAGGCCTTTTAAAAACTGCACTAACATATATGTTTTGACAATTGTAGAGCTGTATGATTTAACTTCAAAACTAGCCATCCTTCAAGAACTTGAAGGAGCCCATTTTTACCCCCCTCAAAAGTACAAGGATGTTGGGCAGCAATTATTAAAATCACAGAGCCTCAAGGCACAGTAAAATACCTCCGTTCTTTAAATCCATTCTAGAACAAACCCCATCCTCATCATCAGTATGGATAGGTTCAGAAGCAAGGTTCAGAAGCAAGAGAGAGGAAGAACACCTCTCAGCAGTACTTAAACCTCACACTAAACACCTGAAAGCCCCACCATGCTAAAAGCCACCCGTGCTAAAAGCCCCACCAGTGCTAAAAGCCCCTTTGAGAACAAAACAAGACAGGCAGCAGAACAGAGGACACTTTGCAAATGCCCAAAACAGGCAGCTCCACTACAGTGGAAGGCTGAGTACAGACAGTTTCTGAGATGAATCCCAGCTCACAGACAGCCTGGAAGTCCTGAAAACAACGCCTGTAGAGATAAGCAGTGTGAGAAGGACAAATATATTTGCCTCCATGAAAAATACAGAATGTTTCTTGGCTCAGATTCCCCTTAGAAAGAGATGCGGCGTTCCTTGGCTGCCCAGGTAAAAGAGAGAGAAACCGTAGGACATGGAAATTAGGAGCCAGCCTGGAAAACCATAAAGACCATATTCTAAATCACCAGAGTATGAACACATTGTGTGCAGAAGAATAAATTAATTTGTGTGACAACCCTTCTGCTGCACTCTTCTCTCCTCACATGTGAAGGGCAGGGTGCTGGGGCAGGAATGGTAGAAGAGATGTAAAATTCACAAACCTGGAAGCATTTTCAGATGGTGCAAATAGAGGGAGAAACTTGTGTGTGTGGAGGGTATTCCTTGATCCTCAAACACCACTGACTTACTATTTGCAATTTATCCTCAGTGAGGCCTTCTCTGGAAACCAACAATGCAACAGCAAGATGAGATACAGAAGAAAATGCTGTCTTTTAGGGAATGTTTTTGAAAAGTGATTGAGAAAGAAATTGTAGTTCACAGAAAATTGCTCATATTTTGGTGAGAATGTAACATGGAGTGGTTTAGCTGAATTAGGGCTGAATCAATGCTGCTCTGAAAAATTCTTATCAAGAACTGAGCCTTACCATTTGTATTGGCCCAGCTCCTCCTGCTTTTCAGAAAGCAGTAAGTGCACACAGCTTTCTTTACTTTGCTTCAGCTCTTCCCTGGGGAACCAATGCTTCGCATTTCAGTGAACTGAGCTGAAGCTGAGAAAATGAAGCCTATTGTTACTTGAGCTTAAGAGGCAAAAAATGTTTGGAAGTATTATAAATTTGGCTTAGAAGACAAGAGTCTTTCCTACCCTCACCATCCATTGGGACTAGCTGAGCTACAGGCCAATGTTTTGATAATATGGAAAAATACTCTCCCACAACTGCAAGGGCACACCCTTCTTCAAACACCTTTGTCCATTGAGCAGACCTCTTTGGCAGCTCCCTCAGTACAATTACAGTCCATCTCAAGCACTGTATCATGTCAAGCGCATATACCATGTATCCTGATTTCCCCTAGGTGTTCAATTCAGATTGACCATAAATGAGGTGTAACTACATCTCAGATGGGAAATAAGGCTTCTAACAAGCTGAACAGAGAGGATCTGAAACTGTCACGTAACTGGAGGAGTGAACACAAAAGGCTTATTTATTTTTAATACAGAACTTGACCTATCATTCCCTAGCATTATAGTGAATAGTTCCCCACACAACCATGAGGTTACTGGTGTAACCTCATGGCATCTCTTCTAGGCCCACAGTGTACCAAAGAATTTGCATGAAGCTAGTATGCCTCTGGGCTAATGCTCTGAGCTAACTAGCACTCACTGCAGCTGTATCTCCATTCCTAACAACTAACTTTGCACATACTAGAGAGCTGGAATACACAGATCTTAATCCAGCGGAAAGGTGTGCATCTCAGAGACTACAGAATTCTACAAGATATGCTGGCAAGCCTGTCTTCTATTTGCCAGAGAGGCATCATATAACTTATGCTGCAAACCTCCTTTGTATAAGCTAAGCCGTCTTGAAGCTGCAGGACATTCTCCTCTTCCCTTCCTCTTAAAAAGACATCAGCTGAGCCTTCTCTCTTTACAGTCCCTGCCACCCACACGTCTCATTTGTGTACAGCAGGTTATGATCCTGTGAGACTTACGGCAGGTGAAGGCCAACCACCTTCAGAGACCAGGCCTTGCTGTACTCCGTCTTAGTGCAGGTTTGGGATGGCCTGATGCCTCCTAAGTCCAGTCCCTCTCTTCCATAACCCTTTCCTACTTGGGAAGCTTCAATAAGGAGTTTCCCCAGGAAAAAGCACCATGGGACCAAAGGTGTTCCACATTACTGTCATAGATCCTGTGAAAGAAATCCCCTAATCAAAAGTTGATTTAAGATACAGGACTGGTTCTAAAGTATTCCAAATATCTGATACTTACCTTCCTGACTTGGTATGAACCTTGCAGACAAATAAATGATATTAGCAAAACCTAAAGGTGTCTTGAGTGCATTTGGACATAGAGTCTTATAACTGTTTCTTGCATTACTGTAGGTCATTCATTACTCACATTATCTTCCTACACAGAGTACCAAACATCTGGGATTCACCTCTTTAGCAACTGATCCACTGAAGTTTTCAGATGCTGTATTCTACCTCATAAATACTCAATAAGTTTGACACACAAAAATGTTTTGGAACTTCCTGTATCACAGCTGAACAAAAGGGATCTACACCTTTACTGGCACTAGAAATGGCAAGGAAGTGACCATACCAGCACAGGCAAAATTTTGAAAATAGGCCCTATCATGACATTTCTACTTCTGCTGCAGAAAGGCACCGTTTTGAAAGATTTTTGCAATTGTAAGGCATTAAATTTTTCAAAAAGCTGCTCAGGAAATACATACTGCCAAAAAAGTTCTAACTTAGGGATTTTATAAAACATTTATCTGCACATGGTGAAGTTTGGATTTCTGACAGCTCATACATCAGGCAATTCTAAGCCTAGAGGTCCATCTTGTAAGAATTGTTTTTGTTCCCTTTTTTGGTCTTATTATTTGGCTTCTTATTCTAGATCTGTGATTTTAAGCAAGCCTTTCTTTCAAAACAAGACATATTTCCTGCTGGAACTTAAACAACAGTCCTACAGTGCTACATGAATTATCCTCTTAGACAAACGTCAAAATATATAGCAACTCAAAACAAAATAGTGCCTACTGTCTTCAGTTCAGGCTTACTAGCAATAAATTCCAAGAAGCTTATGCAAAAGATCTTGTTATTGTGTATTTTATATGAAATAACAGAAATACTTTGGCACCAGAGTGTAAAAGTACACTTCTCTTGTTCTTTATAGAGATCAGGGAAATGGGCACATAGATGAAAGCAAAAAAGTTCATTTTCTGTGGAGAATTCTGAAAGGCTGGAATAATTCACTTTTAGATGTTTTAAACTTAAGTGACTTTAAAACTAATATATAGGGGGTGTTTTGTCAAAAATTAAAATATTTAGGCTTTTGAAATGTTTAGGTCCTTCCCAAAGAAATAAGACATAAATCTTTAGCAAAACAATTACTCACTAAAATTTTGCTTTCATTTCTTTTCATTTTCTACACTTACTTTGTGAGAATGGTACCAATGAGAAAAGTCAAACTTCAGTATGTGGTGATTTGTGTTATTCCATGTTTCCTATAGCTCAAAGAGGGTATAAGATATAGGATTAAAATTATGCTACCGAGCAAGCACATTCCCCCTGAAAACACTGAGATTTAGGTTGAAATTCAAGAAAATGTCTTTCAGTATGTTAATCAGAGCTGCGTATGTGAGGAAGTAAAAGCTCACCCACTGACTTCTGTGAATGGCTTAATATTTTTTTTTAAGTCTGGCTTATCTTTTGTGATCCTGAATCTTGACATGGAGTTTTAAATATCTGGGGTTTAATTTCTGTTGCTATAGTAACAGCTTGTACATTTCAATTTCATTATGAAGATTTTTACATACACATATAGAAAATGATATCTTCAACATTACCAGAGAATATTGTAGAAATTGAAGTTATATTTACCTTTTTCAATCAGCATAACCTCTGAATATCATCACATAAAGATAAAGCTCTTCACAGTGAATTTCAGTGCAGCTACAAGCACAGCTTGGTCCACTGTCTTCAGGGGGTTGCAAAACACCCCTATGCTACATCTTCCCTGTAACACATTTGTCATTACTTTCTGGCCCTGATTTGGTCCTTTGAAACTAAGCAGATGGTTCTGCCACCCCACTGTCCCCTTCTCCATGAAAGACTGGTGTTTGCAAGTGAATCCTTTGTAGATGGAACCCAGGAGAGGCACTCACAGTGACAGCTGTGGGCCCAGCTAAACCTTGACTAACGGGGCACTTGTGATGGCTGTGATTTCTGAAGACATTGACAGGCTTGGAACCACATTGACAGCCCTAGAGGGAGGTCTGGTATTTCACACACACTGTCCAGTACATAATTTTTACATTTGGGGGTTATGCATGGATGCACATGAGCTAGGCTCTCCACAACCATTTTGAACCTTCCTAGTGCCTGGCAGTGCAGGTGCGTTTTCTCTCTATTCCTTATAAAGAACCAAAAACAAAACACCAGGCTTGGGAGACCAAAAGCAACAAAGCCACAGTTTTGAAAAGTGACTATTAAATTGATGTTCTAGGATACTGTAATTTTGAGATAACAACGTTTGTGATCATCACTCTTCTTGCTCCCAGGTCTCTGAACTGATGACCAAGAGCCAGGTCCTTCTGTCTGGCCACCTGTCATGAGGTGCTGCAGACTGAGTGGTGGTCTCAGAAGGACTTGTTCATTGTCACTGATTTTGCAGATTTGCCACATGGAGCTGGATAGAGTTTGGGAGTCAGTGGTTTGCAGAAGAGCTGCTGGCAGTCAGCAGAAGCAAAGTGCACCTCTCAGCAGCAGACTCAGCAGGTAGGACAGACGGCAGCTCTAACAGATTAGAAAATATTGTTTTAAATAAGGCAATACCTTAGAGAAGGACCCATTTTTTAGGCTTTGTGTAAGGGCATTTTGACATATGTGATAGAAAGAAAACCTGGAGGTCTCTCATCTATAAGCAACTTATTCCAGCTGTTGCTGAGCCTCATTTCCTGACCTTAGGAGCCTAACATTTGACACCTACTAGACCATTTCTAGCCTTGTACCAGAAACTGAGATAATGGCCTTGTTCTAATGGGAAGCATAACCTCTGAAATCCTGCCCATGTGTAAACACCCATCCTGACCCAGTTTGTACAACTGACACAGCACGGCTGTGCACAGCAGCCAAATGAAACTTCATACACTTAAAATACTGTTTCTCTATTAGAGTTAATCAGTAGTTGAAGGCAGGCATGTCTCATCTCTCACCTTCCAGCCACTTGGCTTGGGATGCTAGTCAAGTGAGCTCTCCTAATTCATCAGATGCCAAATCACAAAAACAATCTCTTTCTTAACAAGAGCTAAGCTTTAAGTAAATATATTTTGCAAGTTATTCTTTAATGTGTTATATCTGTTAATTATCAAATGCTGTTCTGTTGGCTTACTTTATCTTCATGCTTTTCTGCTGCCCACCCATAACTCTCGACAATTTGAAATTGCCATCTTCTGCACTTCTTTAAAATAATGTGTTTTCAGAACAAGTGTTCAGATACTCATCTTTCCAGTGCTATTCTTTCAGTTTCTATCCTTCCGCTCAGACCAGTAGGCAGCCTACCCAATTACAATTTAACATTTAAGGGAACAAGGGTAAGGAATTTAAGGGTTTTACTCCGACTTACTGGAAAATAAGAGAGGCCATTTTTTGTGCTTATATGATGCATTTTTCTGCATTTTTTGTGCTATTCAGGGGTCCTTCTCTAAAAGCTCTGAACACTACAGTTGTCCAGACTGTTCTAAAATCTTCTAGGGTTAGAGGACAGGGATGAGCGATGCATGCTGAGTGATTTGTTTTTGTGGTCTTTGAGCCACATATACATATAGCTACCCTAAACCCAAACTAAAAAAGAGCTTTCTTCAAGGTTAGGTTTGAACAGAACTTCCTGAAATTTCAGCTCTGAACTTGTTTAGACAGTCCTAATGGCTTGGCACCTCTTCCCAAGCTTGTCATGTGCTCTACTTTTGGTGAAGAAGAGTTGATCGGTGAAATTAAGTGCTTATAACAAAGAATTCAGAGCATAAACAGGCATCTTCTCACTGGTCGCAAAAAAGATGGGTTACCTGACATACACACAAACTGCACTGCTAACATTTATCCTGCCAGTTTTTCCCCATCCTGAAGGGGACCAGCAGATGCTCTTGAACAGAACCGACACCTAATCTGTGTCACTCCAGATCTCACTCTTGGCAGGAAGCAGAACAACCAAATTTAAAAGACACAGTACTGCTGTCTGCTAGACTTTATTTGGAAAAATATGACATCAGGTTGATTAAAAGGCGGAAAGTTCCTCAGCCTATTGTTAAAAACCAAATAAAGTAGGTTATATGGGTGTTTGCTGGAAGGGACAAGGAGATCCATCTACATGGGTATCATGAAAGGTTTTGGGAGAGTGGATGAGGGAAGAGAAGCACTGAATGGGTGAGGTGATCAAGTAAGGAGTACAAATTATGAACACTGAGGTATTTGCTGGATATTCACATCCTGAGTAGCAAGACGACTGAGGCCCTGGATGGACAAAACCCATGGCTCAGGAGGTCAGAGCACAGCAGGAACCAAATGCTGAAGGCCTGGAAAACTGCTTTTTGATTTACCTTAAAAGGAGATGCGTCATCACTTGGATTTGCAGTAGAAGACACCAAGATATCAACAGCAATTCACTTGTGAATACTTCAGATGAATAAACTGGCTTAAGGGGAGGGAAAGTGGAAATGGTAGCTGATGGGGGAAGAAATACACATCTCCCTTGTTTTCTGGTTTCTGTGACTTTGGAATAAAATGGCTAAGACTTTGGGATACAGCCCAGGACTGTGATTCCTCTTGGTTGGTCAGTTACAGGTGACACAGAAGGAGTACTTCAATTATCTCCATTTAAAGTCAAAGGGTAAGGGATGGAGAGGAAGTAGCAGATAAAGCAATTCAGTTTCTAACCACAGTAGTGTCTTCGGCAGATGAAGTCATTTAACCATTTGGCTGTGCATATTTTCCCATGGCAAGAAGTTTGCTGAGGGCTATAACTGTTGTCACCTTTGAAAGGAGGCATCCTGGAGCTCCTTCACGGGCACCCAGGGCTCTTTGCTCATATGTGGCCAGGTGAGACAGCAGAGCTCTCCTGTCTGGCACAGAGACATGGCCCAGCCACATTTTTCTTATCAGATCTAAACTGTGCTTCCTTATAAGCACAGCTCTCTTCTGACTAATACAATAGGTATGAGCCACCTAGTCAATGAAGCCAGAAAGTTGTCACTGGCTACTGCTGGCTGCAGGGAAAGGGCAGCTGTGGGCTTCAGAATGTTAGGGGTGTGCTACAGTTATGTTATCTATGGGTTTTCAGAGAATTGGTCCTGAAACATGTAATTTATCCACCACTCCAAAGGTGAGAAGTGTGCTGAAGAGTCTATTTCAGAAGGCAGTGAAACACCATGGAATATCTTTCACTACTAATGAAGTTGGCCGCTAAGGAGCAAAGCTCTGAGGCAGCAAGACTGAGTTGCAATGGCAGCTGTACTCATTGAACCCTCAGGGAAGATACTGTCTCTGCCAGCTTTTCCTTGGCTCCTACCACTCCAGAGGCCTCAATTTATTAGCAGGAATTGTGATAATTCCTTCCATCGTTTTGTTTACAGCTGTTTCTGCATTTTGCGTAACAGGCTGTGTTAGCAACTACTGCTAGGGATTCTCAACATGTGTCTGATTTAAGAAGACAGATACCAATGCAAAAGAAGCCAGAAGTGGCAGCAGATACTGTTGGCACTACTTACACATAACAAGAGTGAGAACCACTGCTGCTTCTTCTGCTTCACAGAAGAAAATTCACATAGGTAAATCCGAAGGACTAATCAAAGAACAAGGAGAGACTGGATTTCCTCCTGGGCTGATGAGGAACTACAGGACAAAACTAAAGCTTTTCACTCCCTATATCTCTCTCTGTTTCTTGAGAATACTTAGAGCTTGGCCATATTCAAGTGCTACATGAAGCCTTAGACCTACTTAAAATTTGCCCTCATTACTCTTTATTAGGGGGCCTGCACTGAAATAATTGTGATTTCTGGCTTCTCATTTATACTCCACTTCAAAGCTTCTTAATTACAAAATTCTTCTCTCTGAAGACTTGAATTTTTCTGCATTTGAAAAAAATGGAAAAAAAATTATGTATCAAGTAATGAAGGATTAGTCCTTAGACTCTTGGCCCCTGAAGAAGTACATGGTATTCATTCTGTCATTGAGATAAAGTAGTTTATATTGTTTTGAGTTTGGTGTAAGCAGTTATCAGAAATCCTACTGGGAAGAAATAATAAGGGAGGCAGTCAGCAAGAGATGCTGTTGATGAAACCAGCATTAAGAGGCATTTGTGAAGCTGAAGAGGAAAACTGTACACTACCAGCTTGGTTCCACTGACTCCCAAACCCATAGGAAATACAAATGTTTGCAGAGGTGAAGAGGCTTCTGGACCTTTTCTCAGTTCCTGCTACAGCCATCCGTCAGAGCCATTGTCACCAGATGTGGCTCCCATCCATTGACACTACACAGAAAGAAGCCCCTCCCAAGTGGGTAACATGAAGATGGGAATTACAATTTTTTTCCTACACATCTGCAGAATTCTGGTGACAAATCATGATCAGAAGAGGGAGGCTATCATTAATGCTCAGTATGAAAACAGACTATCCTTATTGTTCCTACTCTAGCTGATGCTTTAGAAAAATTGGGCCCATCACATAATTATTTATTCCAGAGTGGAAAGCTAAGAAATCTCTTGGGTGACCCTTCCTTCCCTCTCAAATAAAAGTCAGAATTTAAAACCTAGAGCCATGATTTGCTTACATTTACTGTGAAGACCTTTCTGGGATTTTCAGGGAACTCTGTCTTGCAATTCTTTCCTTTGCAGTGAGAAATTTAACAATTCCTAGGATTATGAAAACAGAAGGAATTTGTTGAGTTATACCATAACCAAATGATAATGGAATCATTTCAATTCAAGGGAGTAAAGTTTTCCATTTTAGTGTTCTCTTTAGGACACCCCACCCTTTTCTGCAGAATTGCTAAAATCTCATTCCTTCCATCTGAGCTGCTCCAAGACAAAAAAATGGAAGTAACTATTTTCCTCAGCAAAGCTGACTCGGGAGAAAACATTATTGTTTTGACCATAGCACACAGCATGCTATCTTATCAGAAGCTGGATGAAAATATTTTTTTTCTTTGTTCAGTACAGTTACAGGGATCTTTAAAACTATTCAATGACTGACAGGCTGTTTCTTTCAGAGGGATTTTACTATCTGCTTTCCATTTGATCCCACACTACTTAATATGTGGCTGTTTCTGCACGTCCAACCAACATATTTAGACACAGATGGCTCTGTCTCTACGAACTGTGATGGTGGTAAGATGAAAAAAGACTGGTCATGAATTTTATTATGCACCTCTGTGTGCAACTCAATGTAGAAAGCAGGGCCTATTCTGAATGTTCTCCTAAAACTGCCATTAGCTCTGTCATCTTCTTTTGAAACGCATCTGGCTATTAAGCCTCAGACCTCTTCTTGTCAGGCAAGCTGAGGCAGCCACTACAAAGATTAATACATATATTTGGAGGAAGCCATTGCCAGGTCAATCTGTATAACCAGATCTCTGTAAACAGATTTTGGTTGTGGGGCTTTTCCCTCTCCTTCTCCCTTCTGCAAGCCCTATAGAAGGAATATGGGCAGTGCCTGTCTATGAACACTTGAACTGCTTGAGGCACAGTGCCTCCATTCTCATATTTTTCTCCAAGATGGATATCAAAACGTGGAGCGTGACTGTGAACAGAGTTATATAATTTTTCCACATATTTCTGTAGGAGTCTTTACTGCCTTTCCAAGGACAAAGTTGATAGTGGCCAGATAGTGAGCTCATCAGCTATCTTGGATGTCTAATACATGTTAAACAAATTAACTTGTCTGATATCTGTCACTGTAGAAATCGTTGTCCAAATAACTAACCTGCTTCACAGATATACAAAGCAGTACACTCATGCTTTGAGTATCAGCTGGAGCCTCAAGACGCAGGGACCTCAGAAAATTAGGGCATTTATGGTGACTTAGAGAGCCATAAAAATATTTGCAAATAGCAGACAAGACTCTTAACACTTACTCAGTATGGGCAATGTTGAGGCTTGTTCATCTTCCTATAAACATTAACAGTGCTAAAAAAATATCTAGGAGGGCTTTTTGTTTGGTTTGTTTTCACAAAGAAGGAGAAAGAGAGGAGTGGAGAGCATGAATACTTCTTGGTGCTCATTTTCAGCATACCAACTAAACCAATTTCAGTGAAATTCCTCGTTATCTCAACAAGTAAGACTAGAGATAATGTTAACTCATAGAATTTGTCAGGACCCACCCTAAAAATGGCAAGCATTTGGCTAAGCCTCTTATTAAATCTGCCTTAAATGTATATTCTGCTGTTTGTGAATGCTCGGTAAGCTAAAAATATATGCCATTCTGAAATGGACACTCACTTATGCAAATTCTGTGGCCAGTAAAGAGAGATTAATGTTTCAGTGCAAGAGATTTGTACTCAGATATGGAAATATGTCTGCTTTGGATTGCTACTTTTTCTGTGCATTGCACACACTGTGGTGTACAATCCCTGCATGAGCCATTTCTTGAGCCCTTACCCACATAAACACACAAACACTTTATAATGCTACAACCAAGCAACAACCTATGTAAGAAGAACAGGCACATGGGTTAGTTGCAATATTGGCACGTTTGATCTTGCTCATTTCTCTGAACCCCTGTAAAACAGATTAAGGCCTTCACTTTGCCAAGCTGACCCAGATCCACTCCTGCCTGCACACACCCCCCTCCCCCCCTCTGCTGTAGTTTGGCTGGCATCTCTGTCCCCTGGACCAAATCAGTCACTCACATTCCTTTTGGGAGTGACAGTCATCTGTTCTTCTCCTCCCAGCTACTGAAATCTCCTCCTGGTTCCAAAGCTATGACAAATTGAGGCTGCCCTACATGGTCTGTGATTTTGTGATTTACATATCATATGACTGCTCTTCACGCATGAATGACTTACATTTTACATTCACCAAGATTCATAGGTTGAACCTTGCCCTTTTTGTCCATGAAGGGGAAAACAGATATGGGTACTCATCAATGGAGTGGAGGGGGAGAAAAGTTTGAGGGAGGGGGAAAGAGGAAAGGCTTTACCATTCTTCTCTCATGCTGAGGTATCTGCCTGATGTAAGGAAGTTCCAGCCTAGACAAAAATTAGGAGAAGGCGTTAATGAATTTTATTCTATTGTTGCAAATTTTGTGTCCAATTTAACTAATGCATAAAGCAAGACCCTCTACTGAAAATACTCTTAAAACTGCCATTAGGTCTAGCTTCTTCACAAGAAATGTGTCTGCCTACAAAGTCTCAGACCTCTTCCATTCAGGAAAGCTGAGGTAGCTACTACAAGGAAAAAAAACCCATATTTTTGGAAGAGACATTTTCTTGGTCATAGGCTGATGACCCTGGTTATCTGGTCTTGTTAGTCCACTGGAATCAAGATATATTTAGAATGGACATTGAAAAACATTTTTTTTTCCTTTTTCAGTAAAATAGGTGACTATCTTACAGTCATCAGCACAGCCTAAAGGCATTAAAGGCTGTTTAACAGCCTGGTAGCTTTCCTCAGTCAGCAGGGGCTGAAGTGGGGTGTCCTTTTAGGATTTGCCTAGCTGATGATGCGCACAGTTTGACAAGCCCTGCTCTGCCTGCTCACCCCCAGCCACCTCTAGCTACCTTGCTTACAGGCATTCCCAAGCCAGAAGTGCCAATATGAACAAGATGAGCACTTGCCTTTTTTCTGCTGGCGTTTCAAAGAGGAATGAAACATCATGATGTGAATCAGCCACAAGCCAGAATTCATTGTTTTTTCACCTTTTTAAATTTTTTTTAATAAAAACCTGTGCTTCATTTCAGGAAAGCATCTGGAAACCTTGCTTCCAAATAAACTGCTTTTAGGCTAAACTTTGAATGACAAACTTCTGAATGAAGTGAACTCTTCTAGCAATTTATAAGAGAACTGCCAGCAAATAGCAAAATATATTGTTCAGCTATAATTAGAGCAGCAGACTTAAACAATAAAGTTAGTAGTGTTTGGGCTATACCTGACAATTTAGAGGGACATTCTATCAGAAAAAACTGTTTCAGTGTGGGGATGAGTGAGGGAGTACTGATAAACCCATGCTACATTCAAACTAACAGTATCTACATAATCTTACTAAATAGAAAATTCAACCCCAAATAGAAAGGATCTTGTAGTCACTAGGGCCTGTGTTAATGCCAGTGAAGTTAAATCAGACAGGCAGATACTACACATGTGAGCAGCAGTATCTAACACTCCGAGCTTCATCTGGACAACAGCCACTAGCCAATCTGACCTGCAGAGCTATTCCTAAAATGCTATTAACTCAGTAATAGGATACAAATGCCATTGCAATGTTAGAGGGTGATCAATTCAGCCTTTGGTTATCAACAGAGAGTGCCATTATGCCAAATTCATAGACCAACACAAAATCTATAATGCATAACAGGAACATAGTTACCTGTGTCACCATGGAGGTTCATTTAAGTCTTGTGTGTGGGAAGGCCCTACATCCTTTCAAATTAAGGCATTACTCATGACTGTTTTCCTTCCAAGTAGTTCATCTGGAACACCTCTGATAAGTGTTCATGCTTGCTCATTCATGTGCTGTCTTCCCCACAAAGGCTTTAACCAACTGATTTTAAGAGGAAATGCTTTTCAGGGCTGCACAGCACAGCGTTTTGGGGCTGCCTTATCTTATGGGCTTGGTTCCCCCTTAGCATTTGCCTGGCTGGAGGGAGATGGTGGTGGGGGTCTCTGGCAGCCAGTGGGTAGATGACAGGCTCTAGGTGCACTGTCTGCTCCAGCATGCTGCAAGGCAGCCAAACTGAGCTCCTCAGGGTCAGTCCTCCTGTGGCATTCTGAGGATTGCTCTAAATTTGGGAAGGAGACAATCAGACTGTAGCTGTCTGTGATGTGTCTGCAGCCTAAGAAAGCTGATTAATATTTCTTCAGGAGTAAGACCTTGTCTTCGTTTGGAAGACAGGTATCTGCTAAGGACAAACAGGATCCTCTCCTGAAATGGAGAATGCAAAAAACTCCTCTCTCCGAATTGTTATAATTTTAGAATTAAGGGGCTCTCAGGCAAAGATGTGAGGATATGGATAACAGTTCTTTACTTGTGTTTAGCAAGGCAAAACAGAACAACAATAACTATGGTATGAACAACAAACAGAACCAGGAAAACAGTCACAGTTTTCTCTGGCACTGGCACCCTTTTTCTGTGGGCAGCTGTGGTGAAGAGTCCCGGGATGCTGGAGATGGATCAGAAGCTCCACGGCAGTGGCTGGAGCTGCAGCACGTGTCTTGGCAGGACAGGGGGTGCGGGCTGAGGCGTGGAGAAACACTGGAAGCAGGAGCGAAGGAACAGCGCGGGGGGGGGGGGGTGGGGGGGTGGGGGGTTGGCGGCAGAAACTGCAGCAGCGTGGCTCCTGGTGAGGCAGACAGGGGCCAGGTTCAGGATTCCTGGGGCACAAACGAAGAGACTGTGGCAAGAAACCCCGAACTCTGCTCCAGTGGTGACAGTGAAAGAAAAAAATCTCCACCCCGAGAAGTCTGAAAACCACAGAAGTCTGAAAGCTGACAAGCACACCCTCCAAAAGAGAAGTCCACGTGCTCCTCCTCTTCTTCCACCTCAGCCACTTCTTTTGTCTTTCTTAACTATCCATAACTGCCCAGTGATCATTTCCTTTGGCAACTTATGGGAAAAAATTCTATAAGAGGACCCAACCCCCAACAGACCTCAATGTAGTCACTCCCAGCAACATAGTCAATTATTTTTTAAAGGCTTCAGCATCAGATATCTGCAGCATACAGTCTTACATTAACCAAATTTTATTTTTAATTTTTACAGAAGCAGTGAATCTAAAAGATTACCATAGGCACATCAAACTGTAGGAGGTAGCAAGCCATGAACTGTATTTTGTGCTGGTTTATATCTCAAATTGTGTCAAATCACAAGACCTTTAGATATGTAAGAGCAGGAATGACCCCACTCTGGTGAGGCATGGGAGTTGGTTGCCACAGAGGGATTTTAAATCTAAGTTTCCAGAAGTCTGGGGATTGTGAAGATTAAATGTTGCTTTGGAATCTTCTTTCTGTTGTCTGAGGCGTTCAGTCTGGTGTCTTGACCAGACACTACATGCTGCTTATTCCCTGTGGCAAACCTTTCACACTTGGCAGCTTGGAGAAAAAACAGAATACATTTTCTAGAACTTACACATACATTAATTCTTGGCCAGAGATAAAGGAAAATCAAAACAATAATTTCATGGATAAAATGTTAAACCATTGAAAAGGGGGACTTCTAATAAAACTGATGATTTCATCCATATCAGCAAATTTGCCATAGCTGGACCATAAAATTGTCA
Source organism: Sitta carolinensis (assembly GCA_032173965.1). Classification (NCBI taxonomy): domain Eukaryota; kingdom Metazoa; phylum Chordata; class Aves; order Passeriformes; family Sittidae; genus Sitta; species Sitta carolinensis. Next base: position 52,041,145 of record CM063284.1, on the reverse strand, counting down.
TGGTAAATAGTCCAGTGAAGATTTTAGTCTCTGGGTCAAAAGCACTGGTGTTTCTCATCATCCTCAGAAGCCCAATGCAAAGCTCAGAGTCTGTGGTAATAGAAGGATCAATCATTTTCAGGTGAGGACATAAAGCACCTCCACAGGGGAAAGGGAGACAGAACCCACTCAAAAACAACTACTAGTGAAGAATGCAGTCTAAGATCCCCTGCTGTGAAAGTGGTTTGTTTGCACAATAGTCTTATGAAAGATGGCCTACTATACAGCTGTTGGGATTCCATTGTTAGTCTTCTATAGCCAGTGGGGATTTAACATTTAGGTCCTCAGATGTTCCCTAGTGCAGCGATCTTTGTCCTCAGTAACCTTACCAACCATCACACTTCTCGTCCAATAAACATTTGGAAATTCCAGCCTGATTTCTCAAGAACTCCTAAAAAGGGACTGAAGCAATATCCCCAAGTCAGAGATAATCACAAATGCCTTCCTGCTTGCAGTAAGGAGCTTTAAAACTTAGTCACACAATAGTTCATGTAACTTGGCTACTAATGGAAGAAATGGGAAGGGATAGTCAACCTAAGTAGTGGTTTATTGTGGAAAGGAGGAGAACTGCTGTAATCCATCCCAGAAAATTTGTGTTGCCTGAGTGGGGTGCTATGCACGAACAGATTCCCACTGTTAAACTCTGGAGTGAAAAGCACTTTAACCTCAGGCAGACAAGGGAAAAATGCTAGACTGGACCTTTCTGCCTATTGGTCTGTGAGGTTCCCTTGTATCCCCTGGGTTCATTGAGCAGAGATGAATGCACACTGTAAATCTGAATTCATCCCAGACAAGATGATTTAACTACTTTAGAGCTTGCTGATAGTTCTGCTTTTTATCTACCAGAGAGCAACATCCTTTCAAATTCCAGGCAGAAGTTTCCCAGAATCCCAGCAATATTTCTTCCTTTTAGCTTGTAAATTCAAACAAAATTATCTTCCCACGTCTTGGTGCAAGGAGAATAAAGTATTAAGTTGCTCGGCCTTTCAGCTCTGCTCTTACACAGCTGAACATGTGCTGTTATTGCAGATCCAAACACCACTTCAACACCTATGTTCTTTCCAGATTCAAAAGCCATTTATAGCGGGGCTTAGAACAAGCCTGTGGCAGTTTGCCAATGCTCAGGTAAACTTTAAATGAATTGAATGATGTTTCTGTGGGGTGCTTTGAAAGGTTTTGATTAGAACTGCTCAAGCTAAAAGGATCTTTCCTTTTACTCTTGTGCATTGCTACTTCCTCAGGAGAGATTTTGAATAAATTTTCCAGATATAGATGGCTATGTTTGTATTGGAGTGTTACACATCTTCTGCATGGCTAAGAAGTGCAGATGTAGCTGGCATTATTTTCATTCTCCAAGCTGTTAAATACATCAAGCTCTAGACAAAAAAAAAGGTTTTCACTTTTCAGCCCCTATATAATAATAATCAGATGTCATAACCATGAAAGAGAAGTCAAGGCCACATCCAAGTCTGAATTTATATTGCAAATTATACTTGAAACTTCATGGTGTTGGGATCCTTGTGAGGGGTTAATTCCTGCTAGGCAGAGGGCTGGCTGCAAGGGTCATTTGTGCCAGGAGTTGTCGGAGGTCCCAGGTGTCCTGCTGGCCAGCTTGGAGAAACCAAATTGCACCAGGGGTAAGTCAGGAAGATGAGGAAAGATGGTGTTTGTGCCATGGCTGCTAAGAAAGAAACCTCAAAACTGTCAAATCCAGACAGCAAAAGTGACAGAATCTGTTCAAAATTACATTGATTTAGGAAGGGAGATGAAAGTACTATAACATTTCCTTCTACCATACATGTAAGGCCTATTTCTGGAAAAGATTTCTGTTCACCCAGTCTAGAATTTAGCCCTTGTTTTGAAATGTAAAAAGAGGTGTTTTCTTACTGTCCAGAAATATTTTGTTCAGTCCAGAATTCAGGAAATCCTGTTATACAACACTTTGGAGATGGGTGTCTGTCTGACCTTTAGGAAGCAGAATTAACAGAAGTCATATCAGTCAGAGGTATTTAAAAGCAAAATTAGAGCATGGAATCCTGTGGAGTGACCTAACAGGGAAGCATGTGTTTTCTTTACAGCTTGACCTTCCAGCACCAGAAGTTTAAACAAATTCAGAGATTTTCACTGGCTTTGCTACTCAGTTTCTCTTATGCTATGTCACTTCTCACTAGTTGTGCAAAATACCTACATATGCAATGGAAAATTGCAATTTTTCTTCCCTGTGTTTTTTTCCCACAATGTGAATCTACTATTTGCCTAAAAACCAGCAGGGAGCAAAAGTTATTTAAAGTCAGATTGAATTTTTCTTCTGTTAAGGGCAAATTAATTATCAATAAGAAAAAACAAGAGCGTATTAAGTGAGTTACTCCTGAACTCGTTTTTGCCATCATCACACATAGCACTGTAGGGAATTGCCAAAACTAGACAGGTTAATAAATGCACAAAGCTTTCAGAAAACAGTGCAAAGCTGTCATGGTTTGGTGCTGGCACAAGGCCAGTGCCCCCATGAAGATATACTGTCCCTGGTGTTTGCTGTGAGATGTGACCAAAAACAGAGCAAAACAGTTTCCAATTTAGAAAGCAAAAGAAAAGAACTTTATTACTTATAATATGTAAAGAAGACACATACAGAAGAAAATGAAAACTTTAAAAAAACACTCTTCCTCCTCCCCCCACCCTAGTTCTCAACACAATAAAACAAACTAAAAATTTCCAATCAAGTTACCACCTTTCAGATAATTAATCTTCAGTCCATTACCACCTTTTTGATAATCAGTACTCAGTTCATTAAGGGGAGATAGGAGTCCTTCTTGCACCATCTTGTGACTTCTTCTTCCATGTCCAGTGCTCTCACCACTGTGCATGGACCAGAACTGTTTCTAGGGTTTCTCTTTTTAAGGATGCTTTGCCCAGTTCCAAAACAGCAACAGTCTCTCAGCTTCGGGACACCAGTCCCCCCCAATTTCACCCCCTGGGGCCGAGGGGCCTCGTGAAACAGAGATCTTCCTCTCCACTGAAGACAGAAGGCACCACCACACCCTCGCCAGCCGTCTCTGCTTACACCATTGCTTTACTGCACTTTTTTGGCTTCAGGACATTGCCTCCCCCTAAATACAGTCTCTATGTCACAAAAAAATAAGTCCGTCCATGGCTTTACAAGAAAAGTCCAGCCAAAGGCCACTCCATCATCTCCTCACACCTAGGATTGTTTTCAGCATTCTCTGACAATCTTCCACTTGCATGAACTTTTATCATCTCTGCTTAGTTCTCTCTATCTTCCTTCTTCAGATTCAGGAGGATTAGCATTTATAAAGTTTCCATCATCTACAAGAAAGGTTAAAACCTTGGACTGTGCCTGCCCAGCTGCCAATATCAAATTTCAAGGTGGCACAGACACAGTCTCTCTCTCTCTCTCTCTCTCCAGAGGGGGGAAGGAGGCTGCCTGATACCTCTCAAGGTTCTTGTATTCTCTCCACCCTTCCATTTTGCAGGATCTTCCTCTCCCCCTCTCTGCCCAAGGCTCCAGCCTACCTCGCCAAGGCCGCATGGCTTCCCCTCCCCCGTCCAGCTGGGCAGGGGAGATCTGACTGTCCTCAGGGACCAGAAACAAGAGAGCATTTTCCTGGGAGCCCTCTGCTTTAACCCCCTGTGTTCTCAGAGGCGGATCCTTGTCCTCAGTGGCCACACCAGGTGCCAATATTCAAACCTGAGCACTCATTGGTTTGACTACTGAATTTCAAAAAACTCATTTGTTTTTCAAACCACCACAAAAGCAAAGACATAAAAACCAAAGAGATTGGGGACACAGTACCAGCTCTCCTGACAAACTTATTAATGAATGTGATAGGATTAAAGAGAAGAGGACAGAGAATCTTAATTCTTATTTTTCACTCTCCCTCTCCCCCAGACTTCTCCAGAGAAGGGTTTTGAATGTTTGAGCATGCTCAAACCTAAGGGGACAGAATTAGGAATCTGTTTCAGGGACTCTCTATGATCTATGGAGCTGACATGACTGCTCTCAAACATTACATCTTACAGTAATATTATTGCAATTGTGAAGAAATCTCAGTGTCTGTATTTCTAGATGATTACAGATGGACATCATGCCCTGGATATAACCTTTTGGTATGGCATGTAGTAAACTGTAAATCTACCATGACAATTAGGAACAGAACTTCAAATCAAGAAGTGTTGGTTTTAATTGCTCAACACACAATGACACTGATAGGAATGTGGCAGTCAAAGCGGAATATAAAGCTCTGAAAACTTGCCAGTCCTCAAGTCCTCACTATGTCAAAATCATCCCATTATACTGAATTCAGCATTGGCATGCATGACCAAAACTATTTAGGCACACACACTTAATTCCAATTTAATGTGAATGATGACTGCAGTACAGCCCACAGGATTTCCATTAAAATGTATTCAAAAGATAGCTCTTATCTCTTCCTCTGTTTAGCAGCAAAGCTAGACATGACAGTTAAAAAATGTATTTGTCTCACTAAAATATTTTAAGATACAGTTATAACCTAATTTCCTAGGCTATGAAATCAGCTGGAAGAAAATGATCTTTAATTTTCACCATTATCTTTGGACCTTCTCTGGGCACCACATTTATCACAAACACTATTCTGAATGAGGCAGAGACACAGTTAGAGTACTTCTGGTGAATGGTTAACAACAATACCAAGAACTAGCATTAGCAGGGATTTTTTTCCCCCCCACTGTTAGCTCACAGATCAATTTTCTTCTTCTGCCTTGACTTTCTTCCTTTAATAAATATTAACAATTTTGAGCTACTGGGAAAGTTGATTGGAAAAAAAAATCAGTATCCCCTAATGATGTCTTTATTAGAATTGATAACCTCTCAAAGTGCAAGTAGGCAAGCTTCAGACAATTAATGAATAACTGGGGAAGCTGAGAAGACCTTTTTTCTCTCCACCAATAATTCATGCACCCACAAACACACAGAGTAAAACGTTTATTGCTTATTTCTGTTGCTTTCTCATAAATGTAATTAAATGTTTTCCTCATTTGTCCCTGAGAAAGATTACCTTCTCAGGCAGAAACAGAAAAGAAAGAAAGCATGGTTGTATTCTTAAATGCCTGTTATGTGAGCAGCTTAAAAAACACTATCTAGAAAGGTTTTGAGTTTTGTTTTTTCCCACCATTCTTCTGGCCCCATCACTCTGGTGCATCATTTCCATTCATCTGCTAAAACAGATACACAATGTGCTGCACGCATTGTACGTCTGAAACCAAGGGCTCCCCTGGGCAGTCAGAATGCAGACTACCCAGCACATCTATCCTGTGCTTGCAGGAGAGGACAAGTGATTCAACTGAGATTTTCAATTCAGAGATCTAATTTCATCACTTATTATTACTGTACAGAGCTGTTCCCTATTGTGTAATTCATCAATTACAATAATAGTTCATTGAATTACAATAATATTTCCTGATCCTACTTTTCAGGCCCCCCCTTTTATTTTACAACTAGAGAGTATGCCTATCAGCAATTTCAGGGGTTCATTATTATTCAAAATGAAGTTTAACGCCTAAGATAGAAAGCTGGTTTTCTTTTTGAATTAAATCTGGCTGACATTTACTTAGTAGTTTCTCAGATCTACAAGTAAAACAAGAGAAGTAGCTTTGTCATTTCAGTCTGCTTTTATAATTTTTCTAGGCCAGCTTGAATTAAAAAACAAACAGGAAGCCCATATACTGGGCTTTGCAAATGAAAAGCCCTTTGAACAGCTAGAATGGTAGACTACATTCAGGAGTTATATGTCAAGTAGTTCAAGATTTTCATCAGAGATAAATACAAAAGTCTGAAGCTAAAATCACAGCTCTGCTTAAATGAAAACCAAAGACTCATGGTCACTTTAGCCCAAGATCACGTAAACCAGTCAAGAGGAGGGAGGAGTTCATCTGCAAGTTAAGTTGGAAGGAGTGTAAATTAAACATCCTTGTGTGATACTTTGTTGTGAAAGATGTCCCCAGAAGGTGACAACCCCAAACAAAGCTAGGGCTTTAGTGAGAGCAAAGTTCTATGGAATATGGCAGATAATAATACTTATATAATACTTATATAAAATATTACAGTCAATTCTAGAGCACAACAAAAATTTCAGCCTGTTACAATAATCTACAGATGGATTTAAAATTAATGGAATTAATTCAAGAGTTTTCTATTACATGCTGTAATTTTTCCACAACACTGTTTCTATTATCTAAGACTTGGCTGGATGACTCACAAATACTGGAAGTGACTCATGCTTTCCACTGAGATCACTATTAGGACAGGTAAACCCTGAAGAAAGGTGCTTCTGGCAGGTATGCAGAGACAGTGATTCATGCATGAAGGAAGGAGAAAGATGTTTCCCCAGCTGAATGCTGCTGGTCATCCCGGCCACATCAGAACAAGGCAATTGCAGCGATTGCAGTGTGGAGTCCAGCCAGGCAAGTCTCCAGTCTATTTGAGGAGGCAAGGGTTCCTCATTTTTGCTGTTCTACCATAGCATCCAATAACACTTTGACCGTTTTGACTTCACAGAATCACTGGCCAGTAATGATCTTGCTATAGGTACGAAAAGTTTTACTAGAGAAAAGTAGTTGGCATTATCTCCAGCTATGAAGACACTGTAAATGCAACAGAGAAAAGAGACTAGTGCTCACCTAGGCATCATACTGGAAACTCACCAAGCCTAGCACTCTGTGCTAGCATGGAAAGATGTCCTCCTTTCTTATTCTCCCAGTAATTAATGTAGAAGGAGGAAAATCAGGACATGGATCATGATGAATCCCTAAGAGTTAAAATATGAACTCTACGGAAATTGGTACAGCATAGAGGATCTATAACTTTAGAGGCCCTTTGTTCTGACCAGGAGAAATCCTCCTGTCTATGCAAGATGGCAGAAAAAAGATTTGATGTCTGTTGCTAGAACGTGTAGTAGAAGATAGGTACTTTCCTGTGATATAAATGGGTACTACCAGCACTTGGATTCCCAAATGGTAGCAGCTCGAGTGAGTTGCACCAGTGGTACACCACATATATATTTTGCCATATAGTTTTATTTTTCTTCTGGTAGTAAAATAGAGGTAAAATATGTTAAAAACACGGTAAAAATATTCTCACATAGCAATTGAGAAAGGGAGAAAGAGCAAGGCACATAGAAGACATATTTTCTGCATGAAGTAACTGTTCCTCCTGCTTAAAAGAAGTCTGTGGAGTTCAATGAGGAATTTCAATAGGAAACCCAAATGTTTGATTTCCCTTGAGCATGTTCATTACACATGTACAGGCAGACTTTCAAACATACTCACTTCTCATCAACTTCTATTAAGAATAATGAGACTTGCCGTATGCTAAACAAATGAAAGATGGTAGCAGGAACAGGGTAAGGAAGCAAAGCCTTCACAAGCACAGTAGTGCCAAGGATCTGCCACTGAGCTCAGCAGTGCCTCTTCTTGGCTGTTCTCTTATGCTGGTGCTACTGGAAACAGTTGTCAGATGAGGCAAACATTGTGAGCTGGTTTCTCATTGCAGTCATGCAGCAGCTAACCCTGAGAAACTATGGAAAACTATGTCATTGTTTGGCTTCATCATACTTACATTGATCTGACATGTACACAGAGGAATGGGAACCAGGCCCTGAAACTTCACATGCCATGTGGGGAAGGAAAGGCACTTGTTGAAAAACAACAGCATGTTCAGTGAGTGCCAAGAATCACAATATATTAATAATATTTTCTCTATGGCGTGAAGAAGCTTGGAATTAGATCCAAAAGAGCAGAGAAGTTGCTTGGAAAAAATGTTGTGCACTTTCACTGCTGTCCTATGTCACCCTGCCAGCATGATTGATTGTACAGAAGATGAGCCAAAATAAAGAGTGGATGATTTCCTTTGAAATGAGAACAATAAAATATATTTGCTATTAGACATAAACCATAAAGATGAAAAGAAATGTGGAATGAAAAAAAGGAGATTACAAAATATTTGTATTTCTTGCAATTACTCGAAAATATAATGAAATAATTAATCTTTGATTAAAATTATCTCCATAAATAGTGGGTACGGTAATCTGCTGACAACAACTATTTTCCCAAACTGACAGAGTCAAATTGATAGGTGCCCCATTTAAGTCAAAACAATGCCCACCAAGAGTTTTGCATTATCTTAATTGAGCTTGGTACAAGGGGCGGAAAGGAAGACCAGAAGAAAAAGAAGATAATTTCACTTTAATTAAATTGACACAACTATGCTCTTAGAAACCCCACCCTGAGGTCCTAGATTTAGCAATCCTGCTTGTTGTACCTAAATTTAGAAGAATACCTTCATTTATGCTATCTAATACACAGGCAGAGTTGCTGCTGAAAGCCCTTTAATGGGCAATCTCTTAGAATGTTACTCAGAACATGCTCCAAAGAACCAAGTTCAAACAGGGTAATAAACCCTGCAAACGGGTAAAAGAGAAAGACAGTAAACAATACTTTAAATGATTTAAGGGAACAACCAAAATATTTCATATCAAATAAAGACTTAAACAACAGAGGAGCCAATAGTGACAATGAAGGGCAATGATAAGATGATCTCTGTGATCCTATTAAGTGTATCTTTGGGGAGATGGGAATATAATTAAGTCTTCATGTCACAAGGTGGCTCTGAAGATAAGAATATTGCAATTTGCAAGGCATTCAGGTACAGGGGTGATGAAGGCCATAGTAACTTACAAAGGCAAAAGTGTGGTAACCTAGAAAATAACCCAAACCAACAAAAAACAGATCTGTGGTTTGTTGCCCCATACATCTGGCAGCTGGTATGGGGCCTCCTCTGTAAAAGCTACAACTTTCCTACGAATGAGTCCCATACTGCTACAGCTAATGTTTGCAAACATCCACTCTGTCCTTTACATTATATATTATGAGAGAGCAAGTTGCAGCAGCAGTACCAGCTAGTTCTTAGCTAGGCTCTACAGCCAACATAAAGCATGTTAATGCAGAGCTGCTTCAGCAGATCACGAAATGTGTGGTAGAAATTCTTTTGTGTTCCAGGTACTGGTACCTTCCTGATAGTTTAAACTCCTGGATTCCACCCCACAGTGCAAAACTGGAACCAGTTTAGTAAAAGCACTGACTCAGTCTCATTGACTGAGCTATTGAATGTGCATTTTAGTGCTGTAGCTACCTACATACTGATGCACAAACCTTCTGTAAGGTTTTCCTGGAGCCCTGTAGGCTTATAAAGACTGGTGTATATGCCACATACGTGCAAATATGGATAAATACACAGGTGAATCCATTTATAGAATTTGAATTTAACCTGCAGATCTGGGATCTGGGAGACGTTCTTTGGTTTTGTCATTTTACATTTTTTACTGATTTTTTGGGAGGGACACTATAGAGTTATGTACTAATTTAAGCCTTCCTCTATCAATTCATATATTTTATCTTAGTCCTTGTCCCTGCTGCATATAAAAACAAAGGACTAACATGTTAATAGCATCAAGAGATTACCGAATGGATATTTAAGGTGATTAACAGGCACACCTGCTCTCTCACATTAACATATATCAACGTGTTCCATAAGGTTTCATTATACAATATGCCATAAAACAAGGTTACCAGGCCAGAAACCAGATTGTTTCATGTAAATTAAACATTTAGATCTGATACCCAGCTGTAACTCATACCAAGTCAAAATTCACTGCAGAAAGATGAAATAGGGGGAAAGAAAAGGAAAAACAAAGCAATTCAGAAGAGACACTAATTATCTTTTGCAGTTCAAACAGGAAAGATGCAGGGAATTATCTAAGTTACATTCAGGGAGAGTTTAGATCACAACCTTTCAATAAAAGGTCCCATAGTAAGTTACTATGTAAGAAAATCAAGTAAAGAAAAGATCCATAATGAAGCTGAAGTTATATTCTGCTTTGACTTGGGTGTGGAATCGGAGAGAAAATGCTCATGGGAATTTTTGGCATCTGTCACAGGAATGTATTTAAAACAAAGATGAGTTTCAGCTGCAAAGCATGAACCTGGATTTCCCCAAAGCTCACAGATGTTTGACTCCAAGGCTTGGTTCAAGTGCATCTATATGTAAAGGTTGAAATAACTATTAAGATTTACTCTAGCTATTATTTTAAACCTGTTTTGAAAAATAAAATAGAAAAGGGAATTTGAGCATCTATGGTTTAAGACAAATGATTGATGTCTAAATCAAATTGAGGTGCCTCCAACCAGATCTAAATACTCTCAAAAAATTGCACCCCTACTTATAGTATGCAGTCACTGATTATTTTAATTTGCACATTAAGATTTCCACAGTTGCTTTGTGGAGTGACAGTTCCTTTGGCATTTGATTTGCCTTCCACAGAACAGTGTTCTCGCTTTTGTTCCCTATATCCATTCTTTGGAGTGTGTTTAGCCTGCTATCTGATTATTTTTATTTGTACCTTTCTTTGATGCAAAACAAGAGCAAAAAGTGACTAGCATAAACATATTTGATGTTCCGAGGAAGAGAAGGTTGAACCTAGAAACAGCTGGGGAGGAGTGACGAGAAGATGTAGCAGTATTTCTTTTCAACCAAGACATTGTCAGAGGGACTCAAAAGCCCAGGGGTGTGCAGCAGCTGATGAGGGTCAAAGCTATTGCCATTCAGAATCTCAAGCCCACCCCAGTGCTACAGAGGTGATTGGGATTGCTTGCTGCTGCCCTCTGCAAAAACATTGTGTGCTATGTTCAGAGACGAGAAATCAAGACTATCACTACCAGGAATATTTTGAATAAAGCAACTGTTGCTTATTCAGCCCTATAGAATTAAAATCTCTCTCTAGGTAACCATGTAAGCAGTTTTATTTTGACCTTAGATGGCCTCAAGGCCTTCACATGTGGTAAAGCGTGTGGCCTAATCTTCCTCCTGCTGCCTACACGCTGTGAAAGTCACATGACGGCATTTCACTTCTGCACCTGGTGCCACATGTTCCTATGAATCACTCCACTGAACACCTGTGGTCCATCTGCTGGTGGCCATTTACCCTGCAGATTTCTAAACCCAGAAAATATCACCTAAATATCTTGCTGCTTGAGAGATTTTACGAGAACAACATTGTCTCTGTGGCTACAGTTACTGTAAGTAAATAAAGATCATTTGATCATTGGATAAATTTAAGCGTGGCAGCCTATCACTCAGTTTTCAGTGGATCAATTCTGTCTCAGCATCAGGATACTTGATATCTCTTACCAGGAAGTGACAGAGAGAATTCAGGTAGCACGCTAGGTCCTGCATGCCGCTTCGGCAGATACAGCTTTGCTCTTGCAGCCAGGCTCTGGAAAACGCTTTGTATATTATCCCTCACATTCTGCTGTGTGACAGCAAGGATAGGCCTCAATCCCAGGACTGAGATCCCAAGGCCAAGAAGTCCCGGACACTGACACGGCCCTGCTTACAGGGTGAAAGCCATACTGTCACTCAACTCATTGCCAAAGAGGAAGGACTGAAGCTGTCAGATCATACTTCTCTGGCCCACCACTCTCAGAGGAGTAGCCTTGACTTGTCACAAGTAAGTAAGCCTTGAAGAATTAGGGAATGGCCAGATATGAAGCTTCCCTACATATTACAGACTCCATTTGGCTTATAATCTCAACAAAATGTCCATGGCAATTGTTCTGCACAGCACTGTTCTACTTCAGGACTATTTCCTGTTTTCTCATCCCAGTCCTCATGGTCTGCATGAGTAACTTCCATTAGCAAGGGACACTATCTTACTTTGACACCTGACTGATTTTTTTTTTCAATTTCTTCATTCAACATTAGACAGAAATATTTAGGAATAGTACTCAATTAATAGAACTGTGCCAAGCTAAATTTTTTCATGACAGTAATGATAAGTCACCTCTTGGTAATACTGAGTGTGACATACTGTCTCAAGTACCCTGAATAAAGCAGCTATGTGGATCATCTCCCAGAGAAAGAAAAGATGTTTGTTACTTTTAACTTGAATTCTTTGAGGAATGCTATCTACATGTTTGTTCTTTTTCTGCATCTGTCACTGCACTCTTGACTATTTCTGCTCACCTCACACTTTCAGAAGAGCTGAAGGAAAGGACATTCTCTCCAAGCCCATATGAACATATAAGAGGGGAACAGAAACCAAATCCACTGTTGCTAAGGAAAAAGAACAGCTCAAATGCTGTGACCACTTGACTCACTATCATGAACACACACAACAGACACAGCATCTTAAGCAACTTTGAGTACAGGAAAGTGGCACCACTTGGGCTTGAGAGCATGTGGTTTACTACACATGGGGTTGCTTAGATATCCTCAAATTTAATTAAATATTTTGATTCCTATCCTACAAGAAGGAGAAACAATGCAAGGTTGCGTTATTACCACAATTTTTCCAACTTTGTCCAGTGTTGCTGTAAATACCAAATGTGTTGCATATTTGGTAAGATAGCTAAATTCCACCAGATATTCCTGGTTTATATAGCTATGTAAGCATAGATTTTGAAGAAAGTATATTACATTTGGAGTCACTTCAAGTCTTCTTTTGCAGTGGAATGATTATTTCTGGGTGAGGGAGCTAAAATAGAAAATAGGGTACAAAGCTGGCAGCATTGCTGACCTGTCATAAATATGCTTGTGATTCTTACATATTTACATTACAAATATTTTTAAGTGCTACTGTTGAAACCTTGTGTTTCGGAAACACCAGCAAATCTTTACATTTTGAGTGAAAATTAAATCCCACTTTGATGACTGAATAAGTAATGGAATTACAGGAAAACATTCCTCTATGTCTCCTTTAGCTTAATAGACCATTTTAGTCTGTCATTCACCAGACTTTGAATTTCTAACTTTTTCTATTGGCATGGATTACACACTGAGAAATATAATTAGAAATATGCTCCTGTGGAATAATTTTGGGTACAGCAGCCTACTGAAAAACATCTCAAGTTTCTAAAACAGTAAGAACAAAGTGGCATTTTTGAACATTGTTACATCTCAACATGTAAGAACAATGTGGTGAGATAAGCCCATGTCTTAGGTATTGTCCTCCTTACTTTTTTTTACCTTGTCTTAGTTACATACCTTTCCTTAGGTATTATCTAACCATGCTTTCCCCCTTTCCAACTGCTTTTGGCAGGAAAACATATTTAATCCAGGACTACACCAAATCTTGAGAGGCTCAGACATTTTCCCAGAGGAATGACACTCTAATCTGGCTGAGGCGCATGAAAGTTTGGGTATTTCTAGGGTCTCTGCATTCCAAAATAAATAAAGCAGCACAAACTCTTGCACACATCTGCTCCACTCAAGTGCTGGCAAATCATCAAGCCTCTCTTCCTGTAGGGAGAGTTGGATAAGCAGCAGTCTTCCTTGGACTCCAGTTGTTCTGCAGGTAGAGGGTAAAGACCCAACCACCCTACCTTGCTGCCAGTCCCAGTGCTGTGACCCCCAGTTCCGTCCTGGAAGTCTGCATAGAAGGTTTTGATGCCTCGCTACAGGTTTAGTCAACATCTTATTTATACTGTTGATGAGTAAATGAATTTTGTTTATATCAGCACCATCTTCATTGCCAAGAGCAGTAACAATACACATCTATTGGAAAATAAGGGCACACATTTCCATGGAAAGAAAAAAATAGCTTGCTGCTAACACCTCCTTGCAATTTTGGTTACTTCATGGTAACTTCACACCAATAATACGTACAATAGATTTTGCCAGTTGCTGATCTTCAGGTTCTTGTAGCTTATAACCTCCACTCAGAAGGAAACCCCAACTAAAGCTATGCAAATACATGGAATCTTCATTTTAATGCCTACTTTCAGTGCCGTGATCTTTGTTAAAAAAGAATAAAAATTAATTAGTATGTGAGTTAGAAGGAAATATTTTCCTGTTTTTCTGGATAATTTTCCTGAGAAATTTTGAAAGAAATTGTTCAACATTTTAATTTTGAATAAACGTAAAACAGATTTTGACTTTTGAGACTTTTATCTTCTGTTTTTTGTTATCAAGTCCTATTTAATGAATAGTGAGAATCCTATTTGAAACAGTACATTTGTTTCAAAACACAATTCATTGGGGATCACTTGCCTGTGTATAAAATTGCTCAGTGCGGACTTTTGTGCAAGAGCAGCCTCCCAGTGGGCCATGCTGATTGATTCTCCACAGTTCATATAGATACCACAGCAGAAGCTCACCACTAATTCAGGAGCCTTTTAGTCTCTTTGTTCGGAAAGATTGTTTTATTTCCTTGGCAATCATGTGGTTAGTTTAGATGCATTCAGCAGCATGGTAACATTTTCTTCCTCTCAATTTTCTAGACCAGACATAACCAAATAAATCACTGCTGAGTAATGTTTGATATTCTCTGTAACATTCAGACAAGTCTTGCTGGAAAGGTTAAATTCTGTATTCTCCCCTTTCAATAAGTATATCCACCTCTTGTAAACTACAACTTTTAATTCTTTTCACCCTCATGGGCTTGTACACAAAGAGGGACATACACTTTAGAGTATCCAACCAAGAGGGGCCAACCTTCTAATCTGAAGTCATCTCATTGCTGGTAAAATCAAACACACTCAATGAAGTGAACTGACCAGCATCAAATGTTAATTACATCAAAAAATTCAATTTCTGTTAGCCATAAAAGCATTTGTCACCTAGGTAGTGTAGACACTTTACCAAATTTCCTTCTTATGAAGAAATATATACCAAAAAATCTTCTGCATGTTTTGCAGGGCAACTTCCCTGGCAGAATAGGTATCAAACATAAGTTATGAGATTAAATAGAGACTAGCACCATCATATACTATCCTTTGCTGCACAGTCAAATTCAATTTTGTGCTGTTGACCCTTGCAGCTAAAATAAATGTACAGCTGAGAAGAAGATGGCTGGTGACTCCTGTTTGCTTAGCTTTGCCAGGGTTAAGGATACTTGGAGTACTGCAGAGACATTGCCTGCAAGTCTCCGGGGCAAATGCCTTTTGCAGAGGCATACTTGAGTGACAAAGTACACTGAGCACCAAAGTAAACAATGCAAAATATCTATAAAACAGACACCTGGGAAATGGGGTACAGATCTGTCCTGGGTTAATGCTGAATTGTATCCCATTCGTCTGTTTAAATCAAAAATGAGTTCTGCACCTTTAAGACTGGATCTAAGAGTGAAGAAGAAGCAGTGGAATGTCTGAGGCGGGTGTTTTCAAAACATCAAGAGTTTGCAGTTTTGGAGGACACACAGGGAGTGTTGGTCTGCAGTGGGACGGCGGGAGAGAGCTCTCCTTTGCTTTCTGTTAGTTCGTGGCTAGCTGAAGCAGAGAAGTTCTCCGGACTGTGAGTTTCTTTTCCTTTTTTTCCTTGGAACTGTTCAAACCTGCTCTGGACTAACCCCCAGCAGAGCACCAAGAGCTCATCCCTGTGGCCCACTGGGCCTGGCTTGGGCCTGGCATTTCCCAGTGCCAGGGACTGACACAGACTGAGCGAGCCGAGCTGCACCCACAGCACAGACTGGCTGGATTTGTCATCTCTGCGGAGAAGCAGGAGGTTTTGTTCCTTAGTGTTCATTTGTTGTGCTTGGCCTGTTAAATAAACACATTTTTTCCACTTTTTCCCTATTTTCCTTTCCTGAACCAGTTGGGGGGGGAGGGGCCATTGGATTGGTTTTCTGGAGGGACCTATTCAGGGGTTCCTTCCCAAATTTGCCTTAAACCAAGACAAGATCTGGACTTGAAAAGAGATGCTCTTTTCTCCTGTATCCTTCCAGCATCTATGATGTTCTCTCCCTCCAGTGGCACAAAGCTGGGTGTAGTAAAGCTGAAACTATAGATAATACAATGATTGTTAAAGTTCCTGATGAACTTTTGTTTTCCTTATACTTTTTACATTTTACTTGAGAAAATCTCATGCTCACCTGTCGCTTTGGGACACAGAGGGAACATACAGCACACACACACACCACAGGTGTCAGAGCACAAAAGAAGAAGAAGCATTTACTGTTGTCCTCATATTTATATTTTCCAGGACAAATACCAGGGATTGGACAATGACACCTCTCCAATTCCACGGGTCAAACCAGAAGTCCTTCATGTGACATCCTTCACAGAAGAATGCAAACAACAATCCTTGTTTATCTTACAATTCATGGGAAAGTACATTACAATTATGAAAACAAATCAGAAGGCTTATTTTCAGGGGCAACACTCACCTATAGTCTTATTTCAAAGTTATGACAGAGCTCATGTCCCCACAGCACTAGATCTTAATTCTTGAGAATATATGCCTTACTTTGGTCCATGCAGCTTTCATGAATTGGATTACATCCCTTTTATGTGCCTCTTCTCTGAAGACAAACCGGCATGGCCCCAAAACAAACTCAGTTTTCAAGCAAGGCATTTAAATTCACGAGAAGCAGCTTGCTTAATTGTACTGCCTCATGCATATTCCAACCATATTTTGATGTTCTGGGGAAGCAACAGAAAGCTGGAGCCACCTGTGGTTTAGGTGGCCAAGTAATAAAGACTGTCTAGTACTTTTCAGCTTGAAGAGCGTACCAAAAAGAAAATCAGACAAAGACCAAGCAGATCTCATGACATTATATCCCTCTGTGGTCTGGGTTAATTCCTCACTTCCACTCTAGCCCAAAGCTAACCTGTCCACTTAGGCTATAACACTGCCAGTCTGACACTGCAATCACAGATACAGATGCTTCCTCCTTCTCCCGGGCAATTTTATAATAGCAATTTCCCTTCAGCTGTGGTATGGCGAGCATATGAAGAATACTTGACACTACAGGTTCTTTAGGGTAGATGATTAGAAACACAAGTGATGCTGTGGGGATGCCCTGAGATTCACTGCCTCAGCTTCTTTGAAAAGACAGCACTTTCTTTAGATTGCAATTACAAGGTACTCAAAACAGATAATGGGCAACAGCCCTGCATACAGCTGTAACTCGTTTAGAGAGCACTCTTCCTTTCCCTGGAGTTAATGCCGCAGAGAAGCTCTTCCATCCTTCTTTTGGATTGGTTTATTGTAATGCTTTTTCCTATTTTGATCAAGTTTTCTGCAACAGAGGTAAGTTATTGTGTGAGTTATTTCACATACCTAGTTTATACAGCACATATTGAACTATGTCTTTGTTAGTGCTCCAGCATGTAGAAGCTTAGTTACAGCCTGAAGTGTTGCATCAGTTGTCACCATGGATTCTTTTGATCCAAAAGCACTCACACCTTGTCTTAGGCATGTGTACTTATCTGAAATAGCAATGTCATTGCAAATAGATAAATAACTACATTTTGTGTTGCTCTTCCTGCCTCTCTTCTGTGCTTGGTGAACAGGTACAGTTATTCTTTTATATGGTGCTGAGGCTGAAATGTGTCACCATTCCACCTGTCCCTCCTGATGACAGAAGTCAAACTCCATAGGCCAAACAAGCCTAGCAGAGAAACAGAGTTCTCAAATATCTGTTTTTGTTAGAAAGCATGGGGTACTGTGGTGCAGATTTGGCTTCAGACAGGTCAGTAACAATGGAAACTAGTCTAGTGGCTGTCTCTGTTGCTCTTCTTATGCTGTCTATCCTTTCCATGATGGCCAGCTACCTTTCTTTGACCTTGAGGGGCTCCCTGAGCACCATTAGCTTGGCCTCACTACCATCAGCATGCCTAAACTTTCTTCTAATTCTGAGCACAAGCTATGAGCAACCAACACAGGTTGGTTGCTCATAACTTGGAGCTGAAGGATGTTTATCTCTATAAAAGATGCAACATAGCAAACATTTTCATAATGTCTATGTACCATTGATGGATAGTCACACCAGGTTATAGGCTGAAGACAGTGATCTCACATGCAGGAGCAAGAGCTCACAGAGAAGCACATGTATTTCCTGGATAATTGTATTCCTATTATTACTCCAAGTATTACTGAGTTATTAGAATCACTAAGTTTAATAATCATTTGCAAAGAGAGACAAGCTATTAGAGACAAGGCCATCACTATTAAATACCTTACAGCAATCCTTTGAAGATTGTCATTGGAGAAGCAGACCCTGGCTAAAGGTCCTGCTGAACTGGCTTCAAGGAGCACGGCAAAAATCCAGGAAAGTACAAAACCAAAGGACTCTTGCTTCAGTGAGGACATCAGGCTCTTGGCCAAGTGCAGAAATTTTGTTAATGTTTTGTATTACACCAACATAAATCTAAGTCCTTTCCCCTCTTTCTCTTGACCAGAAATGCTACAGCAAGAAGACAAAAGTTCTGACAGATGATGGGGAAAGGAATGTCCTGATTTCAAATGCAATGATTTTTTATCAGATGATGGACAGCAAGTTTGATACAGGCATTTTTCAGCATAGGATTCCAGCTTAAAGGACTTGCATTCAATTTGTTGGTCCTCTCTTCAGTCCCTCTGTGATCTTGGACTAGTCAGACTCTGTGCTTTCCCTTTGGAAAAACCAGCAGTCAGTGCTTCCCTGACTCCCTGTGTTTGTGAGGATGTGCTCAGGCACCATGCTACAGGCTGTCAGTATGTGGGGAAGAGACACCAGTCAGGCAAGAGACCTGAGTGTTCCATAGAACCACCAAGCTGTGGTTCAAATGCTCCCTTGCCATCTTTCACTTTCCAAGCCATTTACTAAACTGGAGATACAAATAACCCCTCTCTTGTAGATCAGATGTACTGATTACTTCAAGAGTTTTCATCCAGCAGATCCTTAGAACATAAAACTCTGTTATCTGTCATTCACTAAAAATCAAAACCCAAAATTTTAAGACCCATTTTTTAATTTTCTAGAAAAGCGAAGTAATTTATTGGCAATCTCAATACAACTTATGGTAAACAAATGCATTTTAACAACCAATGTAACTTTGCATTTTCTTTTGCAACTTGGTATATTGGTGAGACGATAAATTCTGCAAATAGAACAGGGTAATTGCAAAAGGCACTGTGACATACCAGATTTAAGTGAATACCAGTAGTTGTACCTTACTCCAAGGTTACATGTGTGCTCACTGAGTTCAGTAGCAAAAGCGTCACCAAGTGACACTGACAACAATTCACTGGTTAGTTGCAAGCCAGTGCCTTGAGTTCCACAGCTACAGAAAGCCCAGCTTTCTGGAGAGTCCTTGCTCTTCATCCTGAAAGCACACAGCAGGCGTAGTTAGACAGTCATACTGTGCTGCCAGAGATCACTGGTGGAGACCAAGGGCACTGCACTCATCAACCTACAAAAGCAACTTGACACACCAATCGAGTATGTTTGTCTAAGCACGATTTTCTCTGCTAATTAAAATGGACACATGCCACTCAGATCTGAAATGAAAAAGCAACACAGAAATCAAGTCTATCTTTATATTGCTTTGTTACCTCTAAGAATGTATTCCCATTCATAAAAGTCTTTGACATGCACAAATATCATGTAACACTCTCAAGAGGAAGATCCTATCTCTTCAGAAACTGGTTGAAGTACTTATGAAAGCAGAAAAGGAAATAACTTCACCCAAAAAATAGCCCACCTTCTGCAATTGTCTATGTATTAGTCCGCAGTAAAGAAGCAGGCATTGGATATTTGGAGCAATTCATTCTGGTGGGACAGAATTAAGCTATGCGATATATGTGGTCTCATGTCAGTCACCTTCAGATGTAGGTAACCTCAGCAAGGTTTCTTTACAGTGAGGAGGGCATCAGGAGTGCAAATGTTAGGTATGCAGACCAAACAGAATGCCCATAGTAATATATAGTAACTGAGGAAGTCCTGAAAACAAGCATTTTCTAAGATATAATTATTTTTCTTAAATATTGTGGTTCAACCATAGTTGGTCACTGGCTGGTGCACTTTACCTGTGTGTTATCCAGGCCCTCAAATTAAAGGTTGTGTTTTGTAGCAACACAATTGGGTGAGAAATCAATTCACCAAAGGGGTGAATCTTATCTTTAGTGTCTTAGAAACACATAAATTGTAATCCTGTGTGACACTGTGATGTCACGGAGAGACACAACAGAGATGACGAAGTCAGATTGAGAGGAGAAAGAGAGAGTTTATTTTTTGACTTAACCTTATATACCTTTCACAGAAAGGGACCACATTGGAAGATAGATGTTCAACCTCTTCAGTTCCACTGGTCTTAGAAAATGTCTATCAATTGTCCCTCCTACTGGAGGGAATGTCAACAATAATATTGTTTATAGAAAATCATGAGAAACTGACTCCCAAATATGTAAACAATCAGAAGGCTATAATGAACAGCAAAAGAACAAGGCGACACCTGGGGATGTTAGGACTGTAGGCTATAGGCACAGACAGAATGGTGTCAAGTACCTCAGCTCAGAAGCAATGGCCAGCTCTATAAAACGAAACAGGTAGGACATTTACAGACAAGGGGTATGTTTTTTGAGGTTACAGAAGCTCTCTGCTTCCAAGCATGGCTCTTTTCTGCTCTCCTCTCTCAGAGTTTGCTTGCACACATCTGAAGCTTATACACCCCAACCACACAGTGAGGCCAAGGTGTGGCAGGGAGCTAGCTCTCCCTTCTCTCCTCTTACACCTTCATCCCAGAGATGCCAGTGCAGAAATTCCTAAATGGCTTAGGCTGCACAAAGACCTCAAACACTGCTTTTATATGCAAAGCTGCTCATTGGGAACTGGTTAGCCAGCTTGAACTGAATGAATTAGCTTTATGCTGCTGTGTTTCCTCCAGAGCCTTCACCTTTGGCACAAGAATGCCATTTGTGTATTTCGGCTTTCAATCCATGCTTTTGACAAGAGATGGTGTACGAAAGCAGGCTTCCCTTGTGATAATATCACCTTTTCCCCCTTCCACAAGGCAGCTAAGCTCACAATAAGCTAATGCTCCTCCTGCAAGTATATCAGTGTGTTAACAAAGAAAGAGAAAGTAATGAATTTAATTTTTTCATTTTGAAAACTTAGTTTCCTCATTTCTTGTCTGCACATGTCAATGGAAGACAAGTATAATTTTCTCACAGCTGGGACCACACAGGACTTTTTGTCTGTTGACACATATAATGACCCAAGCAATTATCAATTGTAGCTAATTTCCAGAACTGCAGGTGCAGAACGAGCCAGTCAGTACAACTAAATCAGGACTGTAGAAGCCAGTAAATTTTATATATTTGGAGTTTTTTACATCTTCCAAAAATAAATGTTTTTTTAAAGTAACTTCTATCTAATCCCTCGGCTGCTACCTCCCATAAAATATTAAACAAATTCTTTATTAAAGAAGAAAAATATCTCTTTCTGTAAATTGTCTTTTTTTTTATTTTGTGCAAGGTGCTTCAATTCACTGTATTTGACTTCTGTATCTACTCCACAAATCCTTGCGTTTTAACTTTCATACTGTGACCTTTCTTATTGTCAGTTGCTTCCATGTTAGCACCGACTGCACAACTCAAAACCTCTTAGGAAAAATAGGTGTCTAATTGAACTTTGATGTACTTACAGAAAAGAAATGCTCTGGCTTACATTGTATGGATCTCTGTTGTACCCTCAAAAGATGCTATGCATCGGTTCCCTCACTTCTCCTCCATATTCCTATACCAAAATCCATAGGTAGAAACCATTTATCATTGGCTACATCAGTTCTATTGTTTC
This sequence comes from Sitta carolinensis, assembly GCA_032173965.1. Classification (NCBI taxonomy): domain Eukaryota; kingdom Metazoa; phylum Chordata; class Aves; order Passeriformes; family Sittidae; genus Sitta; species Sitta carolinensis. The sequence continues at coordinate 52,019,501 of CM063284.1, read as the reverse complement.
CCATGTCAAAGCAGGCCTTGTATGAAATCAACTTGATGTGTCCTGTCATTAAATAATCTGACATTTATCCCATGCAAGAGAGGAGGAAAAATGGGAAAGGTGACTATTGATCATCAGGGTTCATGGCCGTGATTCCCTGCCTGGGCGAGAACAATTGGGTTTTATTATTTTTTTTATTTATCTATATATCTATCTGTCTATTTATTTAGATGCAGAATGCATTCCTATTATTCTATATAATCTGTGACTACACAAAAGTCTTACATTGATATTATAGTACAAAATGAACAAACTATTTGATGAGTAAAAATTGCATGTGAACAGATGCAAGAAGGCACCAATCAAGGGGCAGCCTTTAGATCCTTCCTAACAATTCCTAAGCAAAATTATTTTCACATGCCTTTGATGTTCAAACACTATCTGTACTATATACTATGCAGCTCTAAGGCCTGGGGGATAATTTTGATTTATGCAGTCTGCTAAAATTTTTCAGTGGGTGTCACCCCTAAATTTAAGCTACATAAACACTCAAATGATGTTACCTTTTAAGCAAGAGCTGTATCTGCTGGGTTTGTTCTTCTGATGCCTGTCCCCTGCCTGTAACAAGAAGCAAATTGTTGGTGACCATTATATAGACACAGAGGGCTTGTTTCGGGTTTTGAGAGCAACAGCTGGGAAAAGACAGTATCTGTTACCAAAGCAAATACAGGTATTTCAATATAATGCATTCAGAATACATACAATTATTTACAGTATCGTGGGAACTTTGGAATTCATCATGTGGAAAGAAGAATGAAGGTGCTTTCTGGTTAGGAGGAGTATTTGCACCACGTGAAGTTCTGACACCTTTGTAGGTACAACTGAATTTTTTAGTGTAACTAATTACATGCAAGACTCTTCAAATTAACGCTGCTAGAAACTTTTCCTAAAATGTTGCATTAGCCCACTGAAAACTATCTGAGAGCAAAGAGATGAGGAAGAAATAATTTTCAAAAAAGTTAGGGTGTAAGTAATATGAAATATTGATCTGAAATCATAAGCCCATGAGAATCTTATTTTAAAAAACTGCCTGAACTAGACAACACATCCTTCCACATAAAGCAGTGCAATTTTCACTATGATACCTGGTCTCATCAGCTCCAGTCTGGTTTATTATTAATTACTTCTTAAAGATGTAGCTGTAGCTGGGAAAACTAAATGTGGTGGTGTCTGGTAGAGATTTTTCCTTCATATTAATTTCTTTTATGTCTGAATTAAAGCCAGAGGCTATGGAAGTTAATTTTATGCTGGCCGTACTAGAACTATAATAACCTGTGAAAACTGCAACCTTGACAAAGAGTATTAATCGCTGCTTACATGTATGGGCTTGTGAAACTGAGCAAAGGTTTACATCAGTAGGAAATGCATTCTTCTTTTGCTGATTGAAGGACGTGAGTCTATGTGCTCATTCAATATCTTGGCACCATGAAACAGGGATTTAAAAAATAAACCTTTTTTAACACTTTTACAGAAGAAATTGGATTTGCCAAGACATTTAAAAATAAAAAATTGTAAGATTTATTTGTGCAGGATTAAATGAGACAGCTGAGAAAGTGAAGGCTGGGAGCAGGGCTGGCAGTGTAGTTACCCCCAATATGCAGCTATATTCCTGCCTCCATCAGTGCTACTAAATTTAACACGGAGACAGTACAGAGCCAGAGAAGATTGTTGGTGGTCCAGAAAGCTCACAATATGTCCTGGTAGCTGGTTACTTAGAACTTCTGAAGCTAGGTCAGGATTGTAATCTCTCTGGCATTCAGGTTCCTCCATACAATCCCTGATCCAGAGCATGAAGCCTGACTTGGAAAGCATCCATCTGAGCAACAGACTAGTCACTCAGTGTTAGTTGTAAGATCATAGTGGCTAGAGTACCTAACAGGGGATCCAGATTGAGATCCTTCTGTGCTACAGATTCAAAATACTCTTCCACTTCCTAAGCATGTTCTTTCATCCACATTCAGAACCATCCCTATTTAGGTTGTGGGGTGAAATCGGGTTGTTGTGCAGCTGGCAGAAGCTGTGGGGAAGAGGAGGCTAAACAAAAAGGGAAACCTGATATGATAACCTGGAAGTGGCAGCACTAGAAGTCCTAGGGGTTCTTTCTACACTGTCTTCCTCATATAGGTATATGGCTTAACTTGCTTAATACTAGATAGTCAAACATTGAAGGAGAACAGTTCCAGGCAGCAAGCACCACCCTGCTTTGTACGGTCTTTGCTTTTTCCCATCTCCTTCCAGCTCCCTGCTTACATCCCTTGCTGTACATTAACCAAATGCATCTCTTTCAGGATGCGTAGGACGTGCAGGAGTAAATCTCTTTGCCCTGAGATAGGAAGTGATGCAGATAGTGCCATTCTTAGGTAAATGCTTGAACTATTAGACAATTATACAAATCAAAGGAAATATAGCTCCTGCCTTGTTTTTTAGGCAAGAAGCTGGTTGCTGAGCTTTTTTTTCCCAATTACTTTCTGCCTCTAAATATATTAAGTCTGTTCAGAGATTTCAGCATTATTAGCTCAGACTCCTCTCTGTCTCATTTCTGAACTGCTATAGTGCTACATAAGGTGCTAAGCAGTCGGACCCTAGTTCTTTGGAGAGAGGCTTGCCTGTTGCTCTGTATTTGGGCTGCATCCAGATAGAGATACTTAAATCCCCTTGAGGATCTGATGAATCTAAGTGCCTGTTCAATATCTCAGAAGAATTCTCCAGTGAAAGAAAGAATCAAGTGGAGAAATTTTCAGTCTTTAATCAATTATTAATCTGTAAGAGCATCTACTCCTAGGACTACCAGTCTTGTACTATGCCCAGGTTCTTATCTTTAGTAATTCACTTTGGACTGAAGAACACTAAATTATTAAGATGAGACCCACATTTAATTCTGTGTATAGCTATTTGGAGTTACTTATCTTTGTTATGGCTAATAATTATTTTCTCTTGTTTTCCTTTAGTTATGCACTAAGTTAAATAGTTTATGTAACCTTGATCTTTGCCCCTACATTTCCATTTAAATTTTGCTAAATATTCCCCATACTCAATAAGCAAGCAAGGGCATGCACTTTTTTTTCCAATTAGGAAAACAAGAAGATACAGTCCTGACAAGAAATTATATTTCTATGGCAGCACTTTCTAGTTGCTACAGTGTAAAAACTGTGTTGGTTAACCCTGTAGCCACACAGCATTTTCATGTATTTAGAACAGACGTAGAAAATGTGATTGCTCAAATTCTCAGTGGCAGGTCAGGAAACTGCCACAATGTATGCCATATTGAATGAATTGAGACCCTACTCATTTTAAAGAAAGATGCCTTGCCTGAGCAACTCTTAAGTGATAAGACTCCTCAGAACACTTTCATGAAACCTCTCTCTGCCGCTGGATTTTAGTGACAGCAGTACTTCCCTGCTCTCTCTCACTGCATTAGGCTGCACAGGGATCACAAGGAATGAGAACCTGTGTTATTCTGCAACACTACAATCACTGCAGTCAGGTCTCAGTGCTATTGGAGCACACAAAGAAGGACTGGAAATCATCTCAGGTTAAAACGGCAGATTTCTGTGGGCTCAGACTCAAGTTACATAAAACAACACAGACCTCAGCAGCTATGATTCATAGGCACTTGCACGAGCTGTTTTTTGTTACTAGAGTGACTTCCCTGAAACCAGACCTTAAGTACACATTGCACTAGTCACAAGGGAGAAAGTTCCGTGGAGGGGGTTTACTCATCCTCCCAGGGCTGTCTGCCTTTTCCACAGTCCCTGGGATAGCTTCATTTCTGGACAAGTCACAGGTGAAGCACTGCCAGCTTGTGAATGTCCACTGAATGTTTAGGATGAATGTTTTAACAGTGCGGACAATGAGATGAAAGGAAAGACAGAGAGAGGCTGAAGGGACCTGCCTCCCAGACTGAGCAACTATATGAGGATATGACAATCCCCAAGATCTTTACCAGACTTTTCAATAAATGGGCATGTAACTTCCTTTGCCAGTCAGAGTTAGTAACAGATATCAGAAGAAAACTGCAAAGCTGGAGAGTGCTTTCCTTTTAATATAGGCCCCGGCAAAATGTGGGCAACGCCACTTGGGAAGAAGACAACCCAAAATCTATTTTTATATTCTTACAAGAACACACACATTTCAAAAGAACACAAACCCAGTTCCTTTTTGATCTCCAAGTGTGGGCAGTTGCCTCATGCCATGAGAATGAGAGATTATGCCCTTTCTATAAATAAAGAATAACACTATGTTATGTTCTGTCATTACCTGTATAAACAGCAAATCCTCTTTTGACCCCCCGCTAAAGTATTTGCTTTGCTTCAGGCTCAGGTTTCCACAGTGTAGTTGAGCTCCGTGTTGCACTCACCTGTAACAAAGTCATGCTCTGTCAGGGAGATATTATATGTGACAGGTATGTTGTGACCATGTTAAGTCAATGTTAAGCCACTATACACACTGAATGATACTACCTGCGTTCAGGTACAGCAGCAGGGGCCACATCTGCCAAAACACAGACAATGCTGCATGACTCTCTCTCTTTCCTTAACTGAAAGTTTGACTTTGTTGAGTTGTTGAAAAGTTTCATTGTATTCTCCAGGGTTCATTTACATGATATCTGTAACTTAAGAACCAGAATCAGAATATGCCCCATAGAAGCAAGACCCTTGATGTGAATCAAGGTCAATCACAGAACAGTAATCTGAAAGAGGAGCTCTTATGGCACTTGTCAAAAACTCAGCATTTATTTGGAGAGGGTGACTTTCTGGAACTACACTTTTTTTACCCTTCCACAATGGAGATACTGCTTTTCTAATTTAATAATTTCTACATTTTGAACTCTTTCTTAATATTTATTCTTTGTAGGCTGATCTAGCTGTAGAAGATGAGTCAGTGGTTACAATTCTGCCTGAGACTCAAGACTCACAGGGTGACCACTTTGTGATGGGCTCACCCTGGATTTTAAGCAAGTCGTGAATCTTATTTTCCTATTTTCCTTAAATGCATTGTGATGATAAAGTATCTAGTAGATATGGGTGGTACAAAGACATATTCTTTGTATCAATGTGGCAGCTGTAGTGATGTAAACCTGTAATAAGAAGGTAGAGAATCTGTAATAACATTATAGGGAAACCCTTCAGCTCTTCACACAGCAGTGAAGTGCACTGCTTACTGGATATTGAGAAAAAGCCACAAGGAAATGAGTCCTGATCCACTTGAAATTCATAATGTGATTGAGCTCACTGAAATAAGGATTGGGTTTTATGCATTTAGAACAGGAGTAGTACAGTCTGAAGCAGATTTTGAAATACTGTCTTGGGGACAGAACTGTCAATCGGCAGGTGCACAATAAATCTGTACAGCCCCGAATTATCTTATGCTATTATGTGATATCATAAAACATATTTACCTTTCCACACCAGGGCATGTGCAAGAGCCCCTCCCCCACTGCCAAGGCATTGCACAGCCTTGTTAAGACTTGGGAGCATGTTTCTGTTACGTGTCCAGGCTTTTCTTCTCTGATGTAGACTGTTTTGATTCCCACAATGAGCCTGTAATCAAGTGATTACACTCTTTGCATTTTGTGCAGCGGTATGGAAACCAGCCCATTCCATCATAAGTCTGGATGCTGCCGGGGGAGTGTGTGGGAACTGGGCAAAGGGGAATTTTCTCGTCCTTTACAAAAGTTTTGTGTTGGGTATGGTATTAAGCTTCTGGAGGAAATACACCAGTAAAACCCACACATGTTTGAGCTTGATTAGAATCTGGGATTTTTAGCATCACAACAGTCTTTTTATCCAAATAAAATGGATCAATTTACTTTGTTATTTATATTAAGTAAAGATTTATGGCTGGCACTTGCAAAAAACTTATCTAGAGCTTGAGCAATGACCACAGAGAATTAACTTCCAATAAAGTCAGAGCACGGTGAGGAAGTACACACCAGGACTCTATCTCTGACCAGGTCTGCTGGCTAATTGAGATTCTATTTAGGGAGTATGGCATCTAGGCTTCTCAGATTTCTGTTTCTTTTAACCGTTTATATGCTTGGATCATCTTTATCCTTGCATTACTTGGTTACATGCACTCTACCTACCCTGAATGTCCCACCTGCATAGCCTTGTGATAACCTCTCAGACACTTCACAGCCCCAAGGCCTGCCTTGGTTAAGTGAATTTGATCACCATCAAAATGAGAAGCTGAGCAATGCTTTGCTAGATGTAGCAACACTAACTGCTTAGTGCTAATTCCTTTCCCAGATTGTGTTATTAAAACATAAAGCGAAAAGTGTGGGGCAAGTCGAGTAATTTCCTTCCTACAGAAAGGTCAAAGCTGAGAAAACATCAGCTACAGCGATGTGTGGAGGTTATTGTCACAAACACGGTTTGCTAATTGGAGATGTGGGGCTTCTCATTACATCCACTGGAACAACTCCACTGATGGTGGAAGGTGTCAGGGTCATAAGACAGTCTCTCTCTTAAGTTGAAAAGTTAAAGAAACCCAGAAAGGGAAGCCTTTTTTGCATAGACGATGAAAATATCGTGGAAAGCATTTATGTCTTAAGCCCTAAAGGTGGAAGTGGGACACTTCTTGCTTACCTCAAGACAGGACTAATGTCAGTGCTAATCTTCTTGAAAAAAAGCCACAAGGGATTCAGTCTTTTACATATGAGAATATTGTCATTTTCTTGCAGGTATTTTTGTTGTTGTTTTTTAAGAGTGCACAGACTTATGATGTTTTTCTTAAAGCCTCAGCTCCAGGAAGCAAGTGATTATATGAGAAATTCAGCTGTAAATGTAAATTATAAGAAACAGTTTCTAGCCTAATAGCTATACAGACAAGAAAAATGGGAGGGAGAGAACAGAATCTCTAAGGTCCAAAATCCCTAGGGCAAAAGATCCAATCACAAAAATAAGCCTGACTCTTCAATTTTTTCCTATCTGTGAGAGATAAACAGATAACAAAAATTACAATAATGCCAGCTACAATGAAGAACTGTACAATATCTTTGTCAAGACAAAGGTATAAACGCAGCTGTCCTGGCACATTTACCAGCTTTTGTCCTCCCAGTCCTCAGCATTTAAATACTTTCCATTAGAAAAAGCTTTTGTCTTCCTTCTACAAACAGAGACTTGGCAGAACACAGCACCCCACCATGCTCTCTCTCCCTTTTGGCTAGAGGTGAAGAGACCTCTTTACATACAGAGCCAACTCCTCCATTCACTTGATTTTCCACGGGTTTAAGTTACCCTGCATTCTCCCTGGTGAAAGAGCAGATACTGGCACAGGGCTGTGAAATGCTTTGCAACTCCTCGACGTGAGAAATACAGTTAAAGAAGAGGTGTAATTATTAATGTGTGAGCTAGAGGAGACTGTCTGAGAACTTGGAAGCAAATGTAAATTTGCAAGCAAGATCAAACTAGTCACCTGAGGGAGGGTGGAGGGGGAAAATAAAAATTTATTTCTCAGGGCAGAAAGGCAACAGCAGTCTTGTTGGTGCATGCTAGCAAATGTACCCACTTCTCTCATTTTCTATCTGAAAATTAAGGTTATTATACGGCGCACATATCCTTTGTCATACTTCACAAAACCATCTGGAGCCAGACTACTAAATGATGCTCTGCACAGCTTGTGCCTCTAGGTATTGGTCCCACATTTATTGGTTTATGCCTGTTGAGGTGTGAATGGCATGTTCCTGCATATCTGACTAACAACTGATAAACAGTGTGAACAGAGTGAGCCTCTGTGGATGAAGACAATTTGTTATTTATCAGGTACATTTATCTCCCGTGTTTCTTGGAGCTCAGTAGCTCTCCCCCAGGGCTCAGAAACAGCGGTTGGGTGCCTCAGGGCTGGACCAGTCCTACTCTGAAGCCTCTGTCTTGCACATGAGCTTCTTCCTTACATGTTTCAGCAACATCTCAAAGACACAAAGAGGATCAGCTCAGTTTACACCTAATACAAATTAAAAGGCACTCCCTAACTTGTATAACCAAGAAATGTAAACACCCATCTTCCAATGTCATTTGCCAGCCTTCCAGCTCTGTGCCCACCCTTGAGCTCAGGAGAGCAGAGCAATGTATGGGCTTTCCAATGTCTACCTTTCCTGGCTGAATTCATAGGCTCCTTCCCTTGCATTCCTGCTCCTCTTCTGCTCATAACTCTTACTGTTTCTCTGCCGATGAAAAACTACCACGCAGGCTCTACATGGCTGAAAAACAGCCTCCTTGCCATGAATCACAGAGCAGGAGGAACATTTCCAGCAGGAGTGCAAGGGACAGTAACACAGATTTGTTAACAGCCCTTCTGTTTTGTTTTTTTTTTTTTTTTTTTTTTTTTTTTTTTTTTTTTTATTTTTTTTGTTTTGTTTTGTTTTGTTTTCTTCTTCTTTCTTGTATTTTAACTTAATCTTTAGCAAATCTAGAATTTCTTTTCCCTCAAGAGCAATGCCTCTGCCTGACATGGTGCCCCGTGAGACCTGCAGCAGGAATGCCACATCACTTAATGTGGTATAATCAGCATATGGAACACAGCTGGCCATGGCTATCCAGGTAGATGCAGACTGAATATGAGCAAAAACATTTCAAAAAACAGATGAAAGGAGTATACGCTTTGATATAGAATGTAAAGAAATGTAACAGGAGAATTTCCTGCTAATTAACCTATCATAGTAATTTTTGCTATACCTCTTAAAGTAGCCACATGGATGAGTAAGTAGAAAAACAATGAAAGGAAAAAAGAGATAAGGTAAATCACAAATCATATTGTTTAAATTTTACCTTACACAAAACTTTATGGAAATCTGACCTGTTTCACCCCAAATATTTATCCTGTGCTTCCTAACAAATGGGAACCAAGTCTAATTCTTTTGCAACGGGACTCTGATTTAGGATGAGTTATAATTTTAGCTCTGTTACCAGCCTAATCTACTACACTGAGCAAATTATTCAGCCATACTTCAAATGTGCTTCAATTCCTTGGTCTGTCCAACAATGATACTTTTCCCAGCCTTCTTTGAACAAGTTCCTCACAATTCTTTCTGAGAAGGCTCATTTCAGCTTGAAGCAGAGCCTTCTGCCCCAGTTGAAAGTGGCACATGAAGGTTACATATGTGGGTTTGGTGGCATTATTATAACAGGGCACTGCAGAATTCTGTGATTAACCTATTTTAGACCTGCTAGTAGAGGGAAAATGGGCAGTTGAGATTCATACTACGAGTGTAGTTGAACTGATGTAGAGTTCTCCTTTTACAGCAGCAGAGATCTGCCCTTTCTTCTGTAATTGAGAGCAGTAATGTCTCCAATGGTTACACTGAAATGGACCAAATGAAACAGTAACCCTCACTGTTCTTCATAATTAATATTCTTTCCTCACACTGCCTCTGCCTCCTTTGATGACTTAAACACCAGCTGTAATGAGCCATCCTCTATGCTTAAATTTCTTAATCATAGCTTCAAAAAACCCAAACCATTTAGTTTGTTCCATAACTTCCAACCATATTCTCCCCTTTCTACAAAGAACATAGAAATCAGTCAGCAACCATTATTCTGCTCCCTTTAGGACAGAAATCCTGTGTCTTGACACAATTACAACAGACTTGAATGGCTCTTTTTACTCAGTCCTTGGACTCAAGTAAAACTTAAACTTGGCACATTGGGAAGCAGATCACTAGAGGTGATGTTTTTTGTTACCATCTACCACAATGAAAGAAGTCAACAACATAATGACAAGAGAGAGAAAAGACATTAACCTTTTATCCCCACCAGAAATGCTTCCTCCAGCAGAATGTTTGGAATGAGACCACTGTTGTGTCCCTATCACCAATGCAATATTTCTTAAAATAAAAATCCCACCCATTGGATGAACTCCCCTAATGGGAAACTCTGTCCATCTGGATGGAGCTGCCTCCCAGTACAAGTAGCTTATGTTTTACTGAGGCTGCCAAGGATTGCAAAACTGAAATTCCTGTTTGGACTTATTTGGATCACAAGTCCCAGGACAGCAGAGAAAAGGAAAAGAAGTAGCAAAAATAAATACTCCAAGGATGAAGTATCAGCTGCCTCATCATTACAGCATAAACATGCACTTATTTTATTACTGTTTATTAATAAACAAATCATAATAATAGCTTTTCCAATTGTTTTTCTTCTGAGAAAATGAAAGTTATTCCATTACTTAAGGCAAGAAACTATGACTCTAAGTCTTCTTCTATCATAAAATACCATTAACTTTCCATACTCATCTCCCTCATTTTTCTTACACCTTTCGAAAACTGTGTCATGAATATTGATTGAAAAACCTTATAATAGTTATAAAGCTAAAGACAAAACCAAGCAGGAAATACACACACAAGAGTGTTTTGATAAGAAGTGGAGATTTGCTGAAGAGTAAATGAGGGTAGTAACAGCAGCGTGTTAATCTGATGCTCAGTCAAAAAGGGTGCAAATATTTTGGCACAGAAAAAGGTACACTTCCTTGGAGAGGTACAGGAAAGGAGAAAAGTACAAAAAGCATAAAAAGAAATTCCAGGCAACAAATAAATTAATCTCACTTGCTTTTCCAGGTTCATTTCTGGCTCACCAGAAGCCTTCTCCTTTTTATATCCCTATTTTAATTTATTTTATCTGCCCTCTTACTGTCTGACACCTATGTTGCCCTTCACAATTTCATGCCTGTTGAATCTCTCTCTAATTCTGTGGATTAACTGGTAAAAAGGAATGAGAGATTCAGGACATTTTCCTCTTCTATGGAACATGATTACTTTTTAAAAAAAGTTTTATCCGAGGACATAATTTATTGTTTTCAAGTAAACAAGGGCTAGCTGCCTCTCAGGTGTTTCAGGGAGAGTGTCCTGGTTTAAGGCAAATTTGGGAAGAAACCTCCGAATGGGTCCCTCCAGAAAGCAAATCCAAACAGCCCCTCCACCAACTGGTTCAGGAAAAATTTTCCTTAGGAAAGTGGAAAAAAAATGTTTTATTTAACAGGCAAAGCACAACAAATGAATACTAAAGAACAAAACCTTCTGCCGCTCCGCAGAGATGATGAATTCAGACAGTCTCTTTCGTGGGGTGAAGCTCAGCTCACTCAGTCTGTCAGTCCCTGCACTGGAAAATGCCAGGCCCAGGCCAGCCCTGGTGGGCCACAGGGATGAGCTCCTGGTGCTCTTCTGGGTGTTTGTCCAGAGCAGGTTCAAACAGTTCCAAGAAAAAGGGAAAAAACCCCATCACAGTCCAGAGAACATCTGCACTTCAGCTAGCCAAAAACTAAAAAAAAAGCAAAGGAGAGCTCTCTCTCGCCATCCGCACTGCAGACAACACAGGCTCTGTGTAAAGGAAAGCTGAAAGCTCTTATCTTGATGTTTTGAAAACAACCACCTCAGACATTCCTCTGCTTCTCCTTCACTCACAGATCCAGTTTTAAAGGTGTAGAACTTATTTCTGAGTTAAACAGATGAATGGGGATACAATTCAGCATCAAATCAGGACAGAGAGATATCTATTTCTGAGTGTTACAGAAACAAGAAAAACACTATCAGCCATGAGTACACCCAGACACGAAGAAGGTTATGTGGGCTTGCTCTGCAGATTCATACTGAGGAGGAAAACTGTTCTGTTTACATGGACACCTCATCTGGTTTTTCCAGGCAAAGAAATGCTTAACTCATGAATGCCTAAAATATTCCTCTCCCTTTTCCTACAAGCCATATTACATCAAATATACATAGCTGTCATGAATAGATGAGTCCCCTACCTTTCCTAAAACTGAACAAAGAGATATTTTCAGGAGTCTGCATCCAACAACACCTAATCTAGTAGTGGTACCTCTTTCCTTGAATTACTGGTATGAGGTGCAAGGTGTTTGGAAAAAAAAAAACCAAAACATTTTTAAGGAGGTCGAGTGTACTTTTCATTAAAAAACTGATACAAAAAAAATGTTAAATAAACTTTTTTTTTTTTTTTTTTTTTAAACATACATGTTACTCAAGTCTGATGGCTTAATCACATATCTTGTCATATGTCATTTAGCAACTACAGGTTAGGTACTCATACATGTCCAAATATTTTGACAGATGATGTCTATACTTCTATCACATATATTATCACATCCTAATAAAGCTACCTTTAATTTTCCAAATTTTTAAGATGCTGTTAAAAATTAAGAAAGCTCTCAACAACATTTAGAAGAAACAAATAGATCAGCTAGGGTGTTATCTAACATTACTCAGAGCTTGAATTTCTTCTCCCTATATTATTCCCAGATAAACAATGCCGGGAAACTGGTAGCAACAGATGAGGAGAAGGCTGAGGTACTCAACAATTTTTTTGCTTCAGTCTTCAATAGCAGCCTCTCTTCCCACATATCTCGAGCAGATGGATAGAAGAATGGGACCGGGGGACAAAGTTCTTCGCACTGTAAAGACCAGGTTCATGACCACCTGAGGAACCTGAATGTACATAAGTCTATGGGACCTGAAGAGATACATCCCAGAGTCCTGAGGGAATTGGCTGATGTAGTTGCCAAACTGCTCTCCATGGTATTTGAAAAGTCCTGGAAGTCAAGTGAAGTCCCAGGTGACTGGAAAAGAGGAAAGATTGTACCCATGAGAAGAAAAGGGTACCCATCTTTAAAAAGTGTAGAAAGGAGACCTCTGGGAACCACTGACCTGTAAGACACCTCTGTGCCTGGGAAGGTCATGGAACAGAGCCACCTAGAAGCTATATTAAAGCACATGGAGAAGGGCAACATGATTCAAGACAGCCATCACGGCTTCACTAAGAGCAAATCCTGCATGACCAACCCATCGATGACGGAGTACCTACATCAGTGGACAAAGGAAGAGCTACAGATGTCATTTATCTGGATTTCTGTAATGCCTTTGACCCCTCAGCATTCTTGTCTCCAAAGAGGAGTGGATTCTTAGAGGAGAAGAAAGTGGCTGAACAGTCGCATCCAGAGGGCCATGGTCAGTGACTCAGAGTTCAACAGCCTGGTCCAGTGAAAGGTGTCTCTGCCCATGGCGCACTGGTTGGAACCAGGTGATCTCTAAGGTCCCTCCCAACCCAGGCCTTTCTATGATTCCCTGCTCGTACATCAAGAAAAGGTTTATCCTGAATCAGTATAGATGTATATTGCTCAGGGCCTTTCAAAACTCCCTCAGAGCTGCTTGTACAACTCAAGTGGTGAATCAGCTTTCAAATTCCTACAAAACCAGGCTGTTCCCATATAGAATTTTAGAATGTTTTTCCAAAGGTATTATTTTAACAAAAGATGTGTTTCTCAAAACAAAATAACACTCTGGAAGATTTTAGTGGAGACTAACCACAGTCCTTTTCTACCTCAGCTAAGGTAGACACCTTGAGCTGTAGATCTTCTGCAAAGATGTTGTACAGCAAAATGGGCTGGGATTTATCTCTGCTGAGACTGTCTATCAAGGAGGTAACCTTCAGCTTGTAATTCTGTTATCAAAGTGATCTGTGGCACCACATGGCCGAGAAAGCCCCTCAGATGCTCTCAACATAGTGCTTCTCGCATGTGATAACCAGAATAAAGCTCAGGCTGTGCCTGTATCCTTCACTTTGATGATAAATAGAAAATGATATGCAGCCAACCATGCAACTGCTGTCCTTCCAGAGAAACCCACACAACAGTGAGCTGGTCTTGAGGAAAGTCTGTGCTTCTAGATGGACACAAAACTCAGGAACAGTGGGGCAGGCTGGGAGAGATGTTACCCATAAATTTAACACCATTAGAAGGAGGAGATACAACATATGCCAGTTGCCCTGGTAGGGCTGGGCCATTGGATATAAAAAAATCATTGTTCTGTACATATAAAAAGAGCTCATCCTGGGATTGTTAAGACCTTCAAATATGCATTGCTGATGACTTTTTCTTTCTTCAGCATTCAGGTAATAGTCTCATCCTGGCAGTTCTCTACAGTTTAACAAGTCTAAATTAATTTTTATTTGTTTGGTAAATGACCCTTAATAAAAATGCTATAAACAAGATGAATGAATATGGCTGAGGAAACTGCAAATCAAGTACAATGTGCTGTCAAACAAATCCACTCTAAAAGACCTCTCAAAGGAAGGCAAGCCTAGAACAGCATGTACACTCGGAGCAGGACTACACTTAGTATGGAGTGTCTTCTAGTACCCCAAAAGAAGACACTAAAACATTTTAATTGAACTGCTTCCTTGCCCAATGTGAGCATAGTAAAAAGTCCCTGTTACCAAATAGAGGAGAGAGACACACAGGTTGGCCTTTATCTGAGTTTCAAAGGGAAAGAGAATCTGCAGACTTTGGATGCTTGAAGTCCTTGTAGGCTAACACAGGATTTGTAGTCACAGAAATTACTACAGGACTGTTTGACACTGTCGCCAGAGACATCCTCTGTTAGCAAGACCCAGAAAGATGTAGACACAGCTGGTGGTACTGAACCAGAGTCCCTTATCCAGCATCATTAATCATGCTTAGATAAATCCTTTTCATCCCATTAGGTCATTAGCAGAGGTAAATTGCTCAATGGGAGCACAAATCAAAGTGAACATCTACAATACAATAGTAAAAGAGTTAGAAAACCTTTCCAGCCTCTGCACAAAGTAAGGATTCGTTTTCCCAACACCATCCACAAGCAGCTAATGAGGAGCTGAGCTGTGTTAACTGTGTCTGGGTTTGTCTCTGCTCGAATGCTCTCATTTGAGCCGCTGTTTTGAATATTGCACTTCCTCTTCAACCTCCTGCTCGCTTTTTAGGGTATGTTAAAACATGGGAAGTGTTTTTCTGCTCATGTACTTACAGGCACTGGGAGAAGGGCATCAATCCTCTCAAGAGGGTGAGCACTCAAGACTGCTTGAAGATCGTTGCTGTGGGGTATAAACAGCGGTGACTGCTGAATTGGTTCAAATGATATTGCCCTGCAGATAGAGGTGACTGTGTCAACTTTTCCTTGGCACCTGTGACCTCACACACGAGAAGAAGCAATCATGTCTGTTCCAGCAGCAAGGAAAGCAGGGGTATGGTCTGCCAACAGGATAAACTTAAAACCTGATGTTTCAATCTATGTTATTTTTTGTGTTATCTGCTGAGACAGATGAAAAGGTATCTGTTGCGTTAATCAGGAAGTCTTGGATGATTTTTTAATTTTGTCATTAAAATTCGATTAGCTTCTTTATCAGACTACAGTCTCTTGATTTTTTTTTATATTGAGAATTAATATCTCACTCTCTTACTACAGGGGTGAAAACACAGAAACTTAGTTTGACTGAAGACTTCATTAAATGTTTTTTAACTGTATCAAGCAGTATGAATCAGCAGTGCTCACCCACCCTCTGCAGTGAAAAAACAAAAAAATCCCAAACCCCACATTGACAGCTCCCCTTGTTCCCAATCCCCAGTGCATTAACCTTTGACAGAAACTTAGCCTAGACACTGAAACAGCTCTCAGTTGTGGAAGAAAATTTGCTATATATAAAACCTTTGTTATATATAAAACGACACACAATATAATATAGTATAAATATTGATGTAGTAATAAAGTGACAAAACTGATAATGTAATCAGTATATTAATACATTCAATTTTATATGAAAATTATATATATATATATATATATATATATATATATATATAGTATTCACACTGCAGCAGTGCTGTGTGCCATATGCATGCATGTATGTATACATAATAAGAAACATGTCAATGTGTATACATAGATACAAAAATATAGACCTTTGCCTGGGGAATTTCACAAAATTGTCTATAGGTCTCACACTAGACTGAGCTTTTCTGCATGCCTGGCAACATGGAATCATGTGTACAGTCCAGGGATCCACTCCAGGAAATCCCAAAGGCAAACACACATGTCACAGGAAACCTACAGACAGAGGGAGTTCCTGGTTTGCCTAAAGCAAGTTATTGAATGCTGGAAAAGACATATTTAGAAAAGGCCTCTATGATAGTGGCCTATTATTATAGTCAGTAAAATACTTAATTTTATTCAAAACTATGTGAAACAAGCAATCTATATTTTCCAGCTTAAGATGCAAGGATAGGAGCAACACTTGTGGTGAACTCAGGGTCCATTTGTAATTTCAGCTTGCATTTCTTTTTAGTTTGTTTTCTGAAAGTTAGGGGTACAACCTGATTGTTGGCAGGTGCTGCTAGCAAACTTCAGTACCAGTGAGGGAAATAAACCCCAAAAGATTGGAGAAGCTTTCCTGGGTCTATTCAAAATCATTTCAGAACAGATGCTTTGAAAAAGAAAAGAAACCTTAAAATAAAATTTGAAACTCTGGTAAGTGCTTTAAAAATTTAAATGGAATTTGCTGAATATTAGTTATTTTTTTCATTACATGAGTTTCCATTTGCAGATTTTATTTTCATAATTTTCATAGGGTCAATGAAAGAAGAAAGAGTTATGTAAAACCCCCAACTCTTTTCTTGTCAGACTGGGGTTATGACATTTTTAAATTTAAGTATCAGGAGGAAAGGGTTGTGTCCTCATGCTAAAGAAGCTAATGAGGCCCGTGGGAACACAGCTCTGCTGACTCTCAGTGCTATTTACATTGGAGTCAATTTATTGATCTTAGCAAGACTTGAAAAGAAAGACACTGCTGATCAACAGAGTTTTATCTTCACTCAAAGATAATATACACATCAATACATATTAAAATTTGACACAGGACATAGCAAAACCACACACATTCATATACATTTATAAAGATACAGCATTTGATAAATAACTTAGTTGTTTCAGAGAATGCCAAACAGCTAAGTGAAACACAGGCTTTTGCTGTATCTCCATCAATATCTTTATGTATTTTTGTAGTTAAACACTGGTTACATAAAACTGACATTAATGAAAATAGTTTTCTGAGGGTTTGACTTTTCCTCTTTAGAGAGACAACTGAGGAAGACTTCTGATTTTGGAATACTGGGAATAGGGTAGGTATGGATAAACTTTTGACTGTGATAAAAGGAGACTGAAGCCCATTGTCCAGAGGGAAGTGAAAACAACCAACAAAAGGGATGAAACACAATAAATTATGATCGATCAGAACAATCCTGTTTGGGAAGAAAGAGCTGGGGGGAGGGGAGGTGTGGTGGAGTTTGGACCTGAAAAGTGACAAAATGTGAGCTATAACAAGTTTGAGGGGAACTCCTGACTGTACAGGCAAGAAGGGACAGCACAGCAAGGACTGCTTTTAAACATCTTTTATAAAGAGCACCTCTTCTAGGAAAGTACAACAGAGCAATAAAACACTTGCTGTAGCCAAGGACAACCTTATATATGCGCCTCACAGCAAACATACAGGATCTCTGAACCTGCTCTACCTGATCTTTGCAAATCTGAACAGCCACCTGTGTTATCATAACTTTTTCTCAGCCAGACATACATCTTCATTTGACCTTTTTTTGAAATTTCTAAGCCTCATGCTAAGGCTAGGCACTGCAAAAATGGGATTTCATGGTTGGTGTGAAGATCTGCTTGTCTTGTCTTATCACCTGAAGACACAGAGTAGATAGGTGTGGAACAATAACAGCCAGACAACAAAGACTGGATGTCTTTGGCTTTAGGTGACATATGGAACCAAAAATAAAGTGAACACACACATCCTAAAAGCATAAGTGGGCATATCCTGGGCTCAAAACCCAAAGGCAGATCTACATGTCTGAATCTAGGTACACATCAAGCTTGAAGAGGTTTAGAATAGCATAGGACATTGCTGAAATACTTCAAAGGGCTCTGCAGTGCTTGAGAAGAATAGCAATGGCATGGCACAGCTGTGACCACAGGGGCTTTTCCAGATGCTAATATGAGACTTGCTCTTTAAAAACTTAAACCAGAAGGCAGACAATACTTGGAAGATATGCTCTCAGAATAAGGAATACTTATCACTGGTTCACAGACCTTAGGGGGAAGTAAAAATTAAACAGAAATATTTAGGGATTGCTATTTTCAAAATGGCCTATTAAAATATTAGCATGAAAATATTATATATATATACATTTAAAAATGAATGCAGCACTGTGAGTCTACTCTGGTGCAATTTAATATCACATCATTGTGGTTTACACGAGGAGACAAACAGTCAGAGAAATTGTTAAGCAAAACAAACCAATGCCTTTTATGAGGCCTGGGAATTTAATAAGCCACAGAATAAATATTGACAAGGTGCAGGCAGGTGGAACAGGTTTGTAAAGACAAAATTAATGTTCTAAGGTTCAAGAAACCTTGAAGATTACTAACGGGTTGTACAAGATAAGTTCTTGGCGTGTTCTCCTTCTGCTAAGTAAGGTAAATCAGGCTCAGCCCATGCAGAATTGGGATGACTTTTAACGTTCTCCTGAAGTCACACTGCCATCTAGATGTAACCTCCTTACCTAGGCCTGCTGCTGCAGATCACTTCTAATTGAAGAGATGCTGCCAATCTGATTAGAGCATAACAAAAGTAAAGCATCTATGTGCATATATCAGCAACTGTAAGTCTGGGTTCAGCCGCAGGCATGTACTACCTCAGAAGGAAACGAGATTGACTTAAATTCTTCAGTCTGGTGGGGCGGGGGAAGGACAGGGTACTACACTGCTATGGATGTCAGAGGAAAGGTCTAAGGCAATCACAGTGGTGGACTGTATCCCATTTCATACTAACTATCCATGAGGCTCTCCTCACACTACTACTATTAGTCACTACTGGGCAGCTACCACTAGCAATTATAGACCCACACTTTGGCCTATATGCATAGAGACTGAGAGGTGCTTAGAGTATCAGTATAAGCAACCTCTTGTGAGCAAGTACTTCTGATCCTGTGGTCTAACAAGGTAGTTGAGGGTATGGCAATCTATGGTTCACCTCATGAAAAAACAAGTTCAGATAAAGAACCTCCAGTATAACTGCATGAAAATTAAACCAACACAGTTCTAAAGATTTGGGTCCTGTTTGACTCACAAGGTCTGTACAAGCGTAGAGATTATATATATATCCACTTGAGAACTGCAACACCTGCCAATGAGACTTTTCGTATCTACATAAGCTGTAGCATTTCACTGTCAAGCTGCGAGGCTCATGGATCCTGAGAAACTGCAGATTTGATTCAAGCCTGAGTTTAAGATTTCTTGGAGTGTCTCTAGCACCATAGTTTTAACATGCCCTTCCAGAAGTAAGTTGTTTCCATTCCAGATATATGCACACTCCCTAAATAGGCACAAATCTAGATGGGAAAAGGTCACATTAATTTTTAGCCTTTATCCTTTATCTAAAGGGCATGTAAAATTGCAAAGAACCAAGAACTTCTATTATGAAGCCCTGACACTAAATCTTTCAATGTATGTTTGCATTTTCTCACTTGTAATATGGAAATTGCATCTAATCTTTTCAAGCCTACAGAAGCAGCTCAGATTTACATTGCCTAGAAGAGGGAACAGGGTGCTGGCCCATCCACGGAGTCCCATGCTGCTTGCACGCAGGAGACAGACTGGAAATGTGGCACCCTTTTAAAAGAATACCTCTGTTCCGTATACACAAGTAAACAATGTATCTGGCCATTCTACTGTGTTTATTTTTGCGGCTCATTCAAGCAGTGCTGGATTAGTACATCTATGAAAATGTCCTCTAGAGTTCAGAAAATCAGCAGATCAATCTCCAAGTGTATGACTCGCATTGGCCTAAGACAGAAAGTGTATTGATGAGAAAATCCCAGGCTTAGCTCGAATGGGTAACAGGAAAACGACAACAGTGCAGAAATTAATTTAAAAGCATAACTGGATAAGCAGCCTCTCCCAGACAGCAAGGTCATTCTCACAGAAAGCAAGGTCAAAGTCTATATAAAGGCATGTCCCTTTGGATGCACAGCAGAGTTCAAAGTTGGAAAAAAGGTAGGAAACACAAGAGCACAGTTTCAGAGTTGAATAGGAAAAAACACACAAAAAAGGGGATGATGGTCTTTCACAGAGCCTGGTTCTTCAGTACCTCACAGCACTGTTGCAAAGATGAGTGCAAAAATATTAGAGCCACCATGAGTGAATTCAGGGTTAGTAGCATCCTTGCAAATAACGGTGGAGCTGCTAGATGAGGCAGAATAAACACACAGGACAGCAGGAAATCGAAGAAGTTGTGTATTTGTTACTGGCTGCAGCACTGTGTAGTTCTGCAACTAAAAATCCCCTGCTCCCCTGAAAATGCCAGTCAGTGCTGCTAACACTTTTTTTTTTTTTTTTTTTTTTTTTTTTTTTTTTTTTTTTTTTTTTAATATTCACTAGAAAGAACCCATAAAAGGGCATCCCTTTACAGACAATGTATGAAGTGTGTCCCTCTGCTGTGAACAGGTCTCTGCCTCTCTCCTTCTTCAGGCACTGGATTTATTTCCCAGCCACTGCTGGAGTCGCAGATTTCCTGCCAGCATGGTCGCACTCAATGTGGGAACACTGGATGCAAACAATGACCGTTTAATAAAAACTTACAAGGGTTAGGTGTTTTTCCTTTTTTTTTTTAACTTGAGCTTGTTTCTTTGCTAATGCAATAATTGACTGCAGTTAAGTCAAGCGCAGTCAAAATTCAAATAAACCTGTAAAAGCCCCTTCTGGGAAGTTGCAAGGCATCAGAGTGACCAAAAAAAAATTAAAGAATAATCCCTAATGTTTCTCAAGACAAACAAATGACTAGCCTAAAGACTGCTAAAGAATTCAGGGCAAGGCAGAGCAGAGCAGAGGCAGCTCAGAATTGCGGTGAAACAAGCTCTTTGTCTACTCCTGAGCAATACTCTGCCCCCAGCCAGCTCTCTGCTGCTATCTCCCACCTGCTGTGACTACCTCCTGGAAGGGAACATCTAGAGGACAGCCCACTTGTCAGCTATCTGTTTCCCTGAGTGAGAAAATATGCTGGCTGGAGGTCAGAGAGAGAACTAAGGTATCACAAGAAAAGCATCCATCTCAGCATTCACCAAGGCAATGGACACATAGTATCCCAAGCAGTGCACTACTCTGTGTGTTGTGAAGATGGTATCACTGTAAACTACAGGGACAAAAGCAGATTTCATGCTTCACAGGGATTTCTTTCTCCAATTCTCTGGCTGGCTTCAGTGAAACATTAGGGATTTTTCTCCTTATTTAGGGTTCATGGCAGTTTCTTCCCTCTGTTTTAATTGCCTCCAGCAAAGTTATTTAATCCTATACCTTCCTTCCCACACACAGAAATATGAAATTATGCTGAACACAGAAAATTTGCATATTTTTCACAGGTTTTAAGATTAACAAGTTTCCCATAAGAGCAAAGAAGCATCTATAGAAATCTTGCAACACCTTTTCTTGAGGTTACTTGAATGTTTTCAGATATTTTAAGAACATGTCTTCAGAGAAAGCATGTTTCTCAGGTTTTCCTGACCACCTCTTGTTTCAGAAGTTTATATTTTTCATGCAAATAATTTCAGTGACCACTGTTAAATTAATTTAGGACTGCAATTCCTTTGGGCAAACATCCATATCACTAAAGTCACTGCTGTGACTAGTATTGACCCATCAGATGGAAACACTGCACATAAGACAAAGAGTAATGCATTACAGAAATTAAAACATGGTCTGGCCAGAAAATTATAAAAAAACCCCAACAATGGTAGGGCAGTGTAGAGAAGTCTGTATTTTTACCATCAAGATGCATTTCTTCTTTGGGTAAATAAAAGGACAAACTCTCTAGGTCCAGAAGCCCCAAGGAAAGACTTAAATTAGCAAAAACACAACACAAGCATGGAAAAATGTTGTGTGAAATGGTATGTGTGTGGCAAGAGGTTGTTTTTCTTTCCATCAGTTTATTTGGTAGAAATATTCTTTACCTTAATATCAAGGTAACTCCACTCAAGTTGGCAAGTTCCTACTAGCTGGAGATGCAAACCTTTAGAGCCCCAGCAAAGACGTGCTCCTGTCTGTGGCACTGTGGTTATTTTCTCAACAGCCTACCTGCAGGATGAGCTTTTTTCTTAATTTCCACCTCTCTTTTGTTTCCTGCCAGTTCCTGCAGTGAAGTAGAAATCCTGTGACTTGTGACCAGTTGCTGAGGCTGGATTTGCTGACAGTGATCCCATTAAACCTGACATGCTGTCAAAGTCCAGGTTCATGCATCCAGTAAAGATTTAGTTTACATATACCAAAGATTCAAATATTAGGTAAAGGTAGAGCAGGACAGAATAAAAACTGAAACCAGAAAATTTCTTTGTGTAGAACCAGAACTGAAGTCAGTAATTTTATGTTCCTTTGATTATTTTCTCTTCTCAAAGACTGTGTGGAAATACTTTCCTGGCATTCACCTACACATTCCACACCACTGAAATTACCTGCTGCTACCTCTCCTCCCGGCAAGATTGTCTCATCTCCCACCCTTCCAGATGTTTTTTTTGTGCTGTGACACACTTTCATCAGGATTTTGTCATTGCACATTTCCAGCAAAACATTTTGCATTTCCAGCAAAATAAAACTCAACATAGAAAACTTAGTAGATATCCAGGATCTACCTTAATATTTATTTATCTCCAGTTAAAAGAGAATCTCAAATGCTGCCTGCAGACTGTACCCAGCTGATCCATCCCTTCAGCTCTCCAAGGTGAAGGACAATGTGGTATCTGTCACATTTTTGGGCAACTGGTATAAACACTATGAAGGTTGAAAAGATTTTCTGTGGCAAGATCCACAAAACACAATGCACACATATTTTATAGAATACATTTTTCTTGCCTGTGACATTTTTCTATATACAAACCCAAAGAACCAAATAACAGGTAGTAATGATACAACCTTGCACAAAATTAAGAAATCAGTTGATGTGGCAAAAGTGCTGGTCCAAAATAGGACCTGGGTAATAGGACCGTGAAGAGAGAGTGGGCTTGGGTCACCTTCCAGATTACATCATACTCAGTGTATGATTACACCTGACATTTCATCTAACATGTTTATCTTCTCTACTATAGTAGGCTGTCCCCATGGCTTGGGATCAATTTTTCTTTTTATTAGGCATTTTTTCCCCTTACTGTTTAATCCAAAGTCTGTCTTACTCTTGTCACTACAATTATTAAATCCCCCACTGCTATTGTAGTAGGAATGCATATTCCTTTGTCCTAATGCAATTCTAGTTTAGAGATTAGGATGTCCTACCAATCCAATGTCCCCTTCTGCTTTCAAGGCAGTACAGTGTTTTTGTCCCAGAGCATGATGTAGAGCTGTATTACATTTCTTGATGTAGAGATGCTGCCTTATAAAGTCAGAAGGCTATATAAATAATTCATCATGAAAAGAACAGCGTGCCCTGAAATCTGCCATACATTAAAGTTACTGCTGTCTGGGGAAAGAAACAAACAAAAAAGAAAAAAAAAACTGAAAAAAGTTATGCGCAGAATATTTATCTGGGAAACACCTGCCATGACTTTCCTATCTTAAGACAGAAATTTCCTAAGAATTACTAGGTCTGAATTAAAAATCCATCAAGCTTTCTTAGAGTGAAATTATTTTGAATTTAACAAAACTTTCATCTTTCATTATCTAGAGGAGCCCACAAGTTAGATGAGGAGTCTGTTTAATTATCCTTAAATGTGGCACTCCAGTTCTTCATCCTCTCTGGCACAAATGGATGTGGAACAGGCTGAAAGCTCAGGAAACGAGGAAGTGGAAAACAAGGTTCTCCAAGGGGTGGCACCAAACTCCTGTCTGAGGATCCTGCGAAGGGGCATTAAAGGTCTCTCCTTATACTCGGACCTTCATAGGTTCCTCACTTAAAATCATCTTCTTATTTACAGCATACAGAACAAGTAATAGGAGGGAATGGTCAGTGTTTAGCATGCAGAGAGTTTCTGTGTAAAATCCAAGATACTTTATGGGAGAGCAGGTTTTTTGGCATGCTCTCACTCTTAGGATCTCACCCTCGCGTGAGTGAGTAATTTGCATGCCTGTGGCTGGATAGGCTGGCTCAAAAATTCATTCCTGTCCAAGTCAAAAATGCAGAAGTATTCTAGATAGATCTAAACTGAGTAGAATTAAAATACAGTATGATTAATATTTTAATCTATCCAAGTTTTGATGTCTTGGTACAGAAAGGAGACAGAAGATACCAAATCACACAGCTGAGAACATCAGAAGAAAGGATACTAAAGAATCTAATAGTTATTTTCTCCCTTTTGTGGTGGAGAAATATTATCTAAATTTGGTATATCAACTCTTGACAGAGTCACTAATTCATATCTACTTCAACAGTGTATAGAAGTCATGACTTCTAGGTGATGTCCTTCTTCTTAGATCAAGAATATTAGTTTACATTTTCCAGTGGTAAGCCAACCAGCTGCTGGTTTCTGATATAACTTTCTCACTCACAACATGAGCTATTATTCAGCAAGGCAGCCAAAATCGAATTGTATACATGATAAATCCTGCCCACATCTGAGATTACACATCACAGTTGGAACTGTGATTTTATAACCACTAAAAATCAGAATCAGCCAATGCGGTCAGAAACTCAGCAGTGTGGTGTTGTCCCTGAAAATAAGCCTTCTGATTTGTTTTAGTACAGTGGAGTCAGTTCTCATGAATTGTAAGATAAACAAGAATCATGTTTACATTCCTTTGTAAAAGATATCACCTGATGGACTTCTCAAGTGACCAGTGAAGATGGAGAGGTGGTAACTTCTCTGTCCAATCTCTGATCACTGTCCAGAAACTTATATATACGAAGTCAACAATAAACTAGAATCTCCTCTTTTCTTCTTCTCTACCTGAACACCTGTTGTGTGTGTTACTGTGTGTTTCTATCTATGTCACAGTAACAGTGTGGTCTTTGTTCTCAGTATCTGTACCCAGCCCCAGGCACTGCTGTGCCATGGGAAAGATGCTGGGCAGGCATCCTGCAGATCCTCCAGAAAGTCAGCTCTGCCAAGGAGCCCAGCTGGTTTAACAGAGCCCCTCCACTGCCTTAGCAGGATTATGGGATAATCTTTTTCCTCAGGGGTCACAGTTCATTTTTCCACCACAGACACATTACTGTCAGTCTAAGATGCTGGATTACTGCTGCTTGTATCACACAGCCTGTGAGACCTGACAAAGCACAGAATAGGAATTATAAGAATCTCCCATAAAAAGGCATAATCTAAAAGGCCCGTTTATAAACAGCCAGACCACTGTCCTGGAAGTTCAGTTTTACTGCTCCCAAGGTTTGCAAAACCTCTGCTCCATTGGTAGGATTCACTATGGCTCTTCATTTGACCCTGAAAGCCTGAAGAAATAAATCCCATTTGGTTCACTGGAAATTCAGACTTGTGAAGAGCTGTAGTTTTATCAACAACAAGCTTGGTTTTTCCCCAAGACAAGCTGTTAACCACAGCAAGATTAGAGCTCCTGGGTGGAAGCAGAAAGGGGTGTAGGGGGGAAAAAAGGAGAGACTTTCTTAGTAAGCCATGAGTGTAAGTTGTGCAACATTACCAGGTCAGTGAAAGTCTCTAAAATGTGCCATGGCTGATTTGGTCCTCAAATTTTGCCCTCAGTTAGTCAAGAGAATTCTGATTCACTGATTGCTCAGGGTATGGTGGTTACTTACAGGCTGCTTGAGAAAAATGACACCCTACAGCCTCTCAAGGTGTGCATCTACTAGAGATTGGCTTCTTTCTATCCCACAGGCAGGAAGAGGTAGATACTATCATCTTCCTCCCTCATTCTGGTGTAACAGAAATCCAGATTGAAGAAAAAGGACTTCATATAACCTGACAAGTTCCTGTGAATATCATAACTACTCTATTCTTATTCTTCCAAGTAATTCTAATAATATTCTTAGTAGGTCTAAATTACTCTAAATTACTGCCCTCTGTATAACAGATAATACTGTATACAGTATTACTCCTATACTTATCTTGCTTTTTTCCTTTCCTTCCATATGAAGTGTTTAACTTGACACTGCTTCAGCCCTCTACATTCCCTCTCTCAAGAGAGGCACAGTACCAGAACTACCAAAAACAATATCAGAAGTGGTGCTGTACTATGTTAATAAGGATGATTTGGTGGTGAATATTACACACTTTTCCCTCTCCTTTTTAAAAAGGACCTGTCAGACCACAGGTTTCATCAGAGGATGTCAGTAATGCAAATTTCTACCAACCCTAAAAAACAATTTCTGTTTTTCTCTCTGAAGGTGGTCTTTCATTTGGGCTAACTCCATCTGCATGTCCCACAAAGCCACATCACAGTCTGGCATCCAGACTACAGTGAGTAACATCTAGGCAGTCGTGGTTTTTTTGTAGGAACTCTACAATATATTTTCCTTATAGCTACTTGGGGCCAACCACAGCCACAGCCCATGGCTGTGCTGCAGTGAAACCCCACAGCATTGCTCCTGATGGGCACATCGCCTGCTCTGCCCTGGACCCTGTTGACACTCACAGGCACTGGTCCCTGCCCTGGCCAGGTGCAAATCTTCAATGCTCTCTCTCATCCCATCCTAAGCTTTGGTAAATAAAATGATAACACCCATATAGGCAGTAGGTGTCAAGGAAGATACCTCTCCTTCACAAACATAAGAACAAGGAGAATCTTTGTCCTTGTCCAGGTATCTGCTTTCTCCTATCCTTTTAAAATGGCAAGATAAAAGTCAGATTGCATCTATTACTAAATGCAAGATGAAAATAAAAGTCTTCTGCTACATACCAGACTGATTATAGATCACCGATTGCTAGTGAGGGTGGTTCATTGCCTTGCAATGATTGTCTAGGAAAAAAACTAAGAGGGATTACTTGCTGGCCCTGAGTGTCAAACTAGGCTGTCTACAGTGAAGTGCCCAGGCTCATATGAATACAGGATTTCTCAGGTACAATGGTCACACTCCAAAACCCAGTACCCTCAGCTAAGAGATATTTTGGTAATTTATGGCTCAGCAGCTTCCCCTCAAGACCTTTCACCGTCCTTGTAGGCCTGCCCTGGGACGTCTCCAATAACTTTATTTCTTCCTTCTGTTTAAGCCACAAAAATGCACACAATATCCAAGGTGAGGTCACTAGAGTGAAGGGCAGAGAGAGACAATCCCTTCCCCAGTTGCCAGGTCAGTGTTTCAAGGCCTGATACCGATACCCCTCAGGACATGGGTGGCACTCCTGTCTGCCAGGGCATGGCTGACATTTCCAGGTCTGAGTGAGCTCGGACTTTCTAGACTGAGTGCAGACTTCTAATTCCTTCTGTTTCACTTCTGTACTGTATGTATTTGTGTCAAATCATTTCAAATAAGACAATGGGCATGGGAGTGGGAAAGAAAAGGTTCAAGTCCTCCTTGTCCTGCTGTCCTTGTGGGAATTCTTTTCCTGTTTCCAGTACATGACATTTCTTCGAAGAGTCTCCAGGAAGCTCCTGCCAATTTACTCCTCTTCCTTCAAAGTACTCCAAAACCTGCTCTCCACGTTGCACAAGTCAGTGCACTAATGCCTGAGGGCCTCGAATACAAGATGTGTCCCACAGCTGAGGAGGCACCCATCAGTGAAAAGAGCAGGCATAGAGAGCATGGACAACATGAAGCCTCAGCAGACTTGAGAAGTTCCATGCATACTTGCAGCACTCTGTGTGCTGCTCCAGCTCCACCAGCTGCTGGCACCAAGTGCCAGGGCACATCCCTGCCATTGCGGGGCTGCCTCAAGCAGGGCCAGCCCTTGACCAAGCTCCATTCCTAGAGCTTGGCCTGCACAGAGCACACTCCAGCTCACCAAATATCTGGGAGACGGACCTATTCTTTTGCTGCACTCCTCTAATAAGAATTCCTCTAGAAGGGCTACAGAGGCTTTGGCCCATGCTCCAAGTTTACACTGCTCTCCTTGCCATGCTTCCTCAGACCTGTCTCAGCTGACTGCTGTTGTCCCTGAAAATAAGCCTTCTGATTTGTTTTAGTATAGTGGAGTCAGTTCTCATGAATTGTAAGATAAACAAGAATCATGTTTACATTCCTTTGTAAAAGATATCACCTGATGGACTTCTCAAGTGACCAGTGGAGATGGAGAGGTGGTAACTTCTCTGTCCAATCTCTGGTCACTGTCCAGAAACTTATATATATGAGGTCAACAATAAACTAGAATCTTCTTCCTTTCTTCCTCTCTGCCTGAACACCTGTTGTGTGTGTTGCTGTGTGTTTCAATCTGCATCACAGTAACAGACTGCCTGTGCCTGTTCTCTCCCTGCTCTTGTTGCCTGGGCACGGATCCAGTCCTAGCCTTTGGGGACAAATTCTGTCCCTTATGAGTCCCATACTCCTCAGCTTGGAGTATGAAGTACAGTACTTGCAGATGTTTTGAGATTGCCCTGCTGCCGCAGCAGCTGCATGGCACAACTGCTTTTCATGTGTGGCTCCAGCTCCCATCTTAAGATTCGAGGTGCTGCTGACTGAAAAGCTCTTCCAGAACCTTATACTTCAGACAGCTACCAGTCCGCTTCAATTTTCCAGCCTTAGTCTTTTTCCTGGTCTACTTATGGAGACTTATGCTTGTACCAAGTGCCTGTTACACAGAGTAGTTCTTTCCTGAAAGGATGCTTTCTTCTTCAATGCAAATATACAAAGAATAAGGAAAGCAGCCCCTTGCAATGGGCAAAAAGTTAAGCAGCATTCCTTGGCACAGCCTCTGCTCCGGCCTACAGGCAACTTACAGACAAGGCAGTGCCAGCCTTCTCTGAGGTAGGCAAGGACAAGAGAGAGCAGAGGCCAAGAAGAGGTTGAACAAGTGCCAAGAGACATTTGAGTTGGACATTAGGAAGAACTTTTTCCCTGAAAACGGGGATTCCATATTGGAATGAGCTGCCCAGTGCTGGGGTGGAATCCCCTCAACAGGAGGTGCCCTGGGAAGGGAAGAGAAGGTTTGGGAAGGGAAGGTTTGGGAAGGTTTGAGAAGGTGTGGGAAGATTTGGGAAGGTTTGAGAAGGTTTGGGAAGGTTTGGGAAGGGAAGGGAAGGTTTGGAAAGGGAAGGTTTGGGAAGGGAAGGGAAGGTTTGGAAAGGGAAGGTTTGGGAAGGTTTGGGAAGGTTTGGGAAGGGAAGGTTTGGGAAGGTTTGGGAAGGTTTGGGAAAGTTTGGGAAGGTTTGGGAAGGTTTGGGAAGGTTTGGGTAGGTTTGGGAAGGTTTGGGAAGGGAAGGTTTGGGAAGGGAAGGTTTGGGAAGGGAAGGTTTGGGAAGGGAAGGTTTGGGAAGGTTTGGGAAGTTTTGGGAAGGTTTTGGAAGGTTTGGGAAGGTTTGGGAAGGTTTGGGAAGGGAAGGGTTGGGAAGGGAAGGTTTGGGAAGGTTTGGGAAGGTAAGGTCTGGGAAGGTTTGGGAAGGTTTGGGAAGGTTTGGGAAGGGAAGGTTTGGGAAGGTTTGGGAAGGTTTGGGAAGGTTTGGGAAGGTTTGGGAAGGTTTGGGAAGGTTTGGGAAGGGAAGTTTTGGAAAGGTTTGGGAAGGTTTGGGAAGGGAAGGTTTGGGAAGGTTTGGGAAGGTTAGGTTTGGGAAGGTTTGGGAAGGTTTGAGAAGGTTTGGGAAGGGAAGGGAAGTTTTGGGAAGGGAAGGTTTGAGAAGGTTTGGGAAAGTTTGGGAAGGTTTGGGAAGGTTTGGGAAGGTTTGGGAAGGTTTGGGAAGGTTTGGGGAAGTTTTGGGAATGGGAAGGTTTGGAAGGTTTGGAAGTTGGAAGGTTTGGGAAGGTTTGGGGAAGGTTGGGAAGGTTTGAGGGAAGGTTTGGGAATTTGGAGAAGGTTGGAGTTTGGGAAGGTTGGGAAGGGAAGGTTTGGGAAGGTTTGGGAAGGGAAGGTTGGAAGGTTGGGAAGGTTGGGAAGGTTTGGGAAGGTTTGGGAAGGTTGGAAGGGGGGAAGGTTTGGGAAGGGAATGAGTTTGGGAAGGGATAGGTTTGGGAAGGAATAGGTGGAAGTTTGGGAAGGAGTTTGGGAATTTGGGAAGTTTGGGTTGGAAGTTTGGAAGGTTTGGGAAGGTTTGGGAAGGTTTGGGAAGGTTTGGGAAGTTGGAAGGTTTGGAGAGGGAAGGTTTGGGAAGGGTTTGGGATTAAGTTAGGTTTGGGAAGGGAAGGTTTGGGAAGGTTTGGGAAGGTTTGGGAAGGTTTGGGAAGGTTTGGGAAGGTTTGGGAAGGTTTGGGAAGGAAGGTTTGGGAAGGTTTGGGAAGGTTTGGGAAGGTTTGTGGGAAGGTTGGGAAGGTTTGGGAAGGGAAGGTTTGGGAAGGTTTGGAAGGGAAGGTTTGGGAAGGTTTGGGAAGTTTGGGAAGGTTGGGAAGGGAAGGTTTGGGAAAAGGTTTGGGAAGGGAAGGTTTGGGAAGGTTGGGAAGGTTTGGGAGGAGGTTTGGAAGGTTTGGGAATGGGAAGTTTGGAAGGTTGGGAAGGTTTGGGAAGTGGGAAGGTTGGGAAGGTTTGGAAGGAAGGTTTGGGAAGGGATTTGGGAAGGTTGAAGGTTGAAGTTTGAAGGTGGGAAGGTTTGGAAGGAAGGTTTGGGAAGGAATGGAAGGAAGGTTGAAGGTGAAGGTTTGGTGGAAGGTTTGAAGGAAGGAAGGTTGGGAAGGGAAGTTTGGATGGAAGGTTGGAGGAGGGAAGGTGGAAGGGAAGGGAAGGGGAAGGGATGGGAAGAGGTAAGGGAAGGGAAGGGAAGGAAGGGAAGGGAAGGGAAGGGAGGGAAGGGAAGGGAAGGAAGGGAAGGAGGAGGGAGGAGAGGGAAGGAAGGAAGGGAGCCTGGTGTGGCAGTCAGTGCCACACTCCTGTTGCCATGGTGGGGATGGCTCACAGTCTGGATGCCATGGTCTCACAGGGCTCTTGCACGGCCATGGATGCCTAGCTTTCGTGCCATCACACTGAAGAGGCTGTTAGCTGCTGCCAGCCCATGCCCACAGCCCAGGCTGAACTTTGCAAGCAGAGCAAGGCCAAAGCCTGTGCAGAGCTAGCATGCAACAGCACCAAGGCCGGTCAGGGCTTCCCCTGGCTCCTGCTAGTTGTGCTGCTTTTGATCTTGGACTGTCCCCAGGACACTTCCAGCCATCCTGCCGGGGATACGGGCCCCTCCGCTGTGCTTGCCAAGGTCCTGGAGCAGCGGGATGTGGGCCCAGGGATGACCCCCTTGGGGCATGTGGCGCTGCTCTTTTGGAATTGTGCAGCCCTGGACCTGCTGATGAAAGGTGTCTCACTCAGCTGGTGGCTGTGCAGAAGGCTCCTGAGAAGCTGGGGAGAGGTCAGGGAGAGAGGAAAGTCGGGCAGATGGGATGCTGCCAGGGCATGATATCAGGAGCTGTCCAAGGCCTTGGGCCAAGCCGGTGTCCGTCGAGACCTGAGGGCCCCTGCAGAGGAGAAACTTTGGGAAGGTCCCCAGGGTTCCAGGCCCCTTGGGCCTTTGCCCAAGGCCTGGGGGCAGCGGGAGGGGCTCAGCCCCTGGGCGGGAATCGGGCCCAGGCTGAGCCCCTGGGACACCAGGCACATCCTCTGCCCAGGGCAGTCCAGCCAGATGCGAGCATCTGCTGCAGAGGCCAAAGCCAGCCCGAGAAGGTTCAGCACCCTGAGGCCCCTCTGCCACCTTGCATCAGGCTCCCTGTGTTGTGCCCTCCAGGAGAAGCACGAGAGCCGCTCGGACTCTGCAGGGACAGGCTGCCAGTGATACAGCTGCTGCAAGGAACTGCTTGAGCTGCTGAGGGACAACCATGCCCTGATGCGGCTGTGCCTGCACTATGGCCCTCTGCAGAAGCCGAGAGTGAAGAGACCAAGGAAATTTGGCATTTGGAAAAGGAGGAGACTCTACTTCTCCTCTTGATGGTGCCTCTCCAGCCTGGTTCTCTGTTTGCGGGGGATGCATGAGAAGTGTTCAGCCTGGGCACAACCCCCACCATAGGTGTTAGTTGAAGCCCCCCACTCTTAGGCTTAGCTATAGAGTTCCCAGCAGTCTCTCCTCTCAGAAGTTGCAGTTTTTCCCAGAGTTCAAGTTCACAAAAGTTGATGTACTCTTAGGCATAAGGTTCTCTCCCCTTTAGTCTTCGCACCCTCTAGCTGTAGCTCTTAGGAGTAGTCCAGATCAATACATTTCACCTTTTCTCTATGTTGCTGTGGTTTTTTATTGTTGTTGCATCTGAGAGGGAGCAGAGCCATTACATGGTTTTTCACTGAGCTGCAGAGCAGCCGTAATGAAGAGGCTGAGTGTAAGAGCAGTGCTTGAGAGAGAGAGTTTGGAAGGCAGCTGGGAAGAAGACTGTGGGCAGTATTCCCTTGCCTCCATCTTCCCAGGAGGCTGTGATTCAATTGGTGTCTGCACTGTGCCAGGGGGCCCCCAATGGTGTCATCTGGGTGCCCCCTGAAGGTGCTTGCAGGACCCTGGGGCACCAGGGAAGCATGCTGGACTGGCCTCATAACTGGCTCCTGGCCAGATCCAGGCTGTGCTGGGCCATGGTGCTACACTCCCGTCTCCACTTGAAAACAGCCTTGCCACTCCTTTTTCTTCAAGTCCCCCTCCTGCTAATAAGCATCACTTTAAGGAGCATCCTCCCACAACAAACCAGTAGCTGCAGCCACAGCACCAGAGATTCTGCTCCCCATGTGTATTTCGGAATCTGATTATTCTCTTGTTTTTCTTGCATTTATAATGCACCTGATAATACTTTCAGTCAGCTTTTAGAATACTTGGAGTTTATCGTATCCTTCTAATCCCTTGAATCCTTAAAATAAATTGTGTTAGACGCTCCCAGCACTCACAGATCAGAAATTTGAAAATAAAAGCCATTTTGACTAAAATCTCAGAATTTAAATAAATAAAGACAGCCAAAAACCAGCTCACAACACATTAAATTTTTTTAATTTACAACTATCACATTATTTGATTAAAGTTTACTGTAGAGGTTCAAATCCTGTTGTTTAGCTTTTCAGTGGCTGCAGGCTCCAGCAACAGACTGTGCAGTAGGCATTAAAAAAACCCAAAAACCCAGAGTTTGAGAGTTTAGCCACTAACACAATGTGTGTACCACAGGTGGCTGAAAGACAGCACTTGTAAAGGGAATTGCTGGCATCAGAATGTTCTCCCCCTGCAGAGAGCAGTTTGGAAAAGCAGGAATCCTTTTGAGAGCTCAAGCAATTCAGACAGTGATGCTCTCAAACTATCCTATCTCAGAAGCAATGCACAGTTTCATTTTTTTCTTCACTCCATGAATTCGCTTTGCCATTTTTAACTCCCCATTGAATGCCTATTCTTTCAGCAATGATTCTTGATTTTTATTTAACCCTCAAGCCCCTCATTCTCCTAATAAGGAGCCAAATACATACACAGATAGAAGACAATTGAACCAGGAATTAACATGGAATCAACAGGAATCTGCTTGACCTGCCACATCTGCAGGACCCGAACAAAGCACAGCTAATCCGCATAAACCGAACGAGCTCTTCAGAGATTTTCACCCAAAAACGCGGGCCGTGGAGGACCCCGTTCCGACGGCAGCGGTGCCATCTAGCGAGAGGAAGGACTCGCTGCACCATTTACATCCCGCAACTACAGCACAGAACACCCGGATCTCCCTGGAAAGGATGAAATGTTGAAAAGGTACACGACAGGAAATAAAATGCTTTCTCCTGAAGCCGCTTCTTTGATAAAGGAAAGATATAAACAGATTTTATTAGCAACACCTTAATATTAATTTTCATGGGAATATTTCTTAATCTCTTTTTGGCTTCCCCATCACACATATATATTCAAAATTACTGGAAATATGTTTAATTATGGAATGTTTTTTAATATAAGCAGTAAATTTTCTAGAACTTATATGACAAGTTATTGCAGTGACAACTGATCAGATTAAAACAGGTTCCAAAGTTGATTTTGATCCTATTGCTTTGTTGACTCCAAGGCAGTCTGAACTTCTGCCTCTTTAGTACTTTTAAGAATTCTTATGTACGATTATGCACTGATAAATGTATGAAAATATGAAAAATACATTTCTATATACAGGCAAACATCCCAAAAAATGTTAGACCAAAGCTGAAAGAGCATGACTTCCACAGAGAAAAAGTCAAAGCAAAAGAATAGAATATGTCTGAAAGAAGACAAGATAATATGCCTTAATTATCTGTGGAGGACAGACCTCAGACAAGTCAGATGCTTTTTACTTCTGTGTCTCATAGCCCAAGACATAGGAGTGTACATTACTGTGAATATGTGTTTATGTATGTATTTAGCATGAGCTACAGAAAAGAAACATAAACACCTTTGTGGCTGTTTATTAATGTCTTGCGTCTGGTATTGCAGTTCACCAGTTGAATATTGATGCCGAAAATTTAGTTTTCAGATTGCCACTTCCCTGTCATTAATAAATCCATAGGCCCCTTTGTCGAGGAGCACACCTGCAGGCAGCCCGGTTTGCGAGCTGCAGTGTGAGATGCAGATTGAGCTCTGCCTGGAGCCCAGAGACACAAGAGGCCGTGAACTGCCAACCCTCCGCATAACAAAGGGCACGAAGAGCGGTGGCACAGCCAAGACTCGGGAGGAAGAGCGAGACTTGTGAGTGGGTAGATTGTGAGGGGAGGAAAGCCCAGGGTTCCTTTGCTAGGGATCCTCCTCGGAGGCACCAGCTCATGCGGTTTCTGTGTTACTGTGCCCTGAACGAATGGCTTTATGGAACGAGACGTCTGACACTGTGCCGTGGGAAACCTGGGGTCGAACTGGTGAGGAAATCTGGTGTGACCGTGTGAGTGGGGGGATATGGGGAGTCAAGCCGGGGTCCCACTGGAGCCGCCCGCTGTGAAGGGGCTTCGGTCCCAGCAGTGAAAATCTCTGGCTTTGGGAGTGTGATCAGCAGAGAGGCTCGAGACCGGGAAGTTCCCTTAAAATTCTTTTGAGTCTTTTTTAAACCATGTGAGATGACCAGTTTTTCCCTGAGACAGCAATACGCTGTCTCCCAAGCAAGGTCCTCTGCATCTTCTCAGATGTACAAATTTTGCATATTAGGACACCTTCAAGTTTGTTGTTGCAGCCTCTATAGGTCACGGTATTTGGCTCCACGAAAACAGTGGGTACTCAGCAATGCCTGAAACGAATTTCTGGCAAATACATACATAATTGTCACTCAAAATTTGCACTTTTATTTTGACAAGCTGTAAGAAAGATCCCCTGACAGAATTATGACTTCACAGCTCACAGCTGTTATTTAAGCTCTATAAAATGTCACCAACATCTGCTATCATAGTGAAATGCAGAACTGCAAAGCAATCTGAAGTTCAGATGTAAACAAATAAAACCATTTTCCAAACAATGGTTTAAAAGGCAATAACGCTGAAATAGTCTAAGTATTTTAAAACCTAAAAGGGTATCAATCTGCTGAATTTTTATGGATGAGATGCATATGCAAATAGAAAACTTCAGTTTCCCAAATGTAAATCGTATGTGACTCTCCGGATAAAGTCAAGGTTTTCAAAGGTTGTTTATATGTTTTATCTGCTGTGTTGGCACTCCTGGTCCTCACATTTAATATTCACAAAAAGACAGGTGCCCCTCTACATAGTTCCTTAGGATGTATCACTTCTGGGCAATTCAGAAGTGCCACAGGCACACGGACAGTCACATCCAGAAAGGGATGTCCTGGGACTCTGAGCCAGACCTGGAGGCACCTCCTCTGAGGCCTCATGTCAAACAGCAGCCACCCTGACCTGACTGGGAAAAGAAACATGCATATTTGCCTTAGGACAGCGAAATGACTCCCAACTCCTCTTTCAAGCATCTGGAAATGGCCCTGATCAGTGAAAAAGTAAGTTCTTGCAATCCAAACACCTGAAACTTTAGAAATATCTTGTGAAATACTTTGTGAAAATGTAATCCCTGCCACCAGGGATGCAAACCTAAATGTATATTTCCAAATACACACAATCTAATTTTTACAGCATGCAGTGGATCTCCACACCCCATCTTTAGTATCCTTTGGTACAAAGAACTTGCTGACCCAGAGCAAAAGAACCTGTCCTGATCGCCTAAATGAAGTACAATCTTCACTTCTTGGCTTTTCTATAAGGAGTCCCTGCAAAAACAATCAGCATGAAACACTGGAGAAAGCATTGGAAAGTCAAAGGCTGGACCTCCAAACAACTCTTGTCAGTTTCTTGGGATACACTGAGAGCCAGTGCCCTAGAAATAAGCTAGATGATGAGACAATGAAGAGAATAAGACAATAATGAGATCTTTCTCCAAATGTGCAGCTCTATGCACACCCCCAAAGCCATAGGCTGGTGTCAGAAAATCCAGAATCCAATAGACCTACTCTTCCTGGAGTCATGTGAACACCAGGTACAGGATGGGGCTGGTGCCAAATGTCATCAAGATCTTGATAGCATTAAAGATCAGTGAGTGAGGAGGTTTTCTCCACCTGTGGCATGTGGAAGGACTCCAGGGATGGGAGCGAGTAGTGGTGGTGGTGGTGGGGTGAGTGTGTGTTGTAGCCAGGGAGCCTTGCACAGAACAGAGTAAAGAGTAGACTTTCTACTGTGAAACACACACTCCTCCACCAATGCTTTGAGATAACAAAAGCTGCACCTACAAAATTTCTTCCCAAGATCACAGTTTTAGCTTGGCATAGGCAACCAATCAGCAGGAT
This sequence comes from Sitta carolinensis, assembly GCA_032173965.1. Lineage (NCBI taxonomy): Eukaryota > Metazoa > Chordata > Aves > Passeriformes > Sittidae > Sitta > Sitta carolinensis. The sequence goes on along the minus strand of CM063284.1, from coordinate 51,982,917 downwards.
CAAGGAAGTCACCATTTTTAGATGACCTTTATAAAGTAATATCTTGTGAACTTCAAATTTTCAGAGAAAAGTCCTGAGAGGAAACAAAGCTGCAGATGGCTAACTACCCTGAGGATCCAGGTGAAGAAACAGAATTTGAATGTGCATAGGGGCTGATAAATTATCCTCTAGTCTGCCTGTGTGTTCACAGAGCTTGGAGCTGTCAGATGCTCTAAGATAGTCTGTTACCTTCCAAGGCTCTGATTTCCAGGTCTGGCTAGGACAACACTGGAACTGGAGATAGCCAGAAGTTGGATTTTGAAAAAAGTACTATCTGTGGACAGCAGGATAGAATTTCCACCTAAGGTTTGGGATTAAGGAATGGAATAAAACATTCTCCACTCCATGGACAGTTTCAAGGACTTTAGTGAGATATTTAACAAAAGTGCTAGGATTACAAGCAGCCTCAAGAAAGCTCAGGAGTCTAAGCACAGACAAGGAAAGATTATCCTGCTAAACAATTTGTAGAGGAAATTAAGAGCCAGACAGCACTGAAGAACCTCTGCATTCTATATGACATTCAAGGTGTGGCAGAGAATGTGACACCACCACAGACAGTAAACAAAGGGTGTAAAACAAGAAAAATATGCAGATACACTCTGCTTGACAATTAGTAGTGAATTATTAAAATTTTTAAAATTATTAAAATATGAATATCGATCTAATATTGGTATTTAATTATGACGGACAAAAAACTCTCTAACAGTTTAAAGTTAGAAAGCGTACATTTATTGTGATGTTGGGCAGTGCGTGGGATAACTCCTTAATGCACACTCTGAAGAACACAGGTAATTACAAAGCTTTTTATTTACAAAAGTGTAGAATATACAAAATACAAATGCATATTCATACTCCTGTCACTTCCTCTTTCCTGCCTCGTATGCTAATTGGAAAGGAAGCTATTAAGCATGCACAGGAAAATGAGCCAGGGATCTATTCTAGGGAGGGTCACTGGAAATGAGGAAGTAAAAATAAGTCTTCCTCCTTCTGACGTTTCTACCTTTTCAATGCATACATGACAAATTAATCTGGCAGAAAACATAGGATATCTGCAGATATCTGGTGTCCTTGAGATCTATTTGCCACATTTTGTTTTTCATTACAAACACAACTACATAAACATAAGGTTGACAAGAAATGAGTTACTAGATCTGGCGTAGCTTATCTAAGATCTGGCTTCTGTTAACTACAAACAAAGCTTATCTATCTACTTTAGCTAATTCAGCAACTTAAAAAAATTCTTGACTCTTCAAAATTAATGTCTCAGTAGTAAGGTAGGCCAAAGCCACGTGACTACTTACTTGCAGACAAGAGGCTGAGCCAGTACCTAACACCCAGGATTAACATGGGGTCGTAGGAGCTCTCAGAAAAGAAACCAAAAATGCTCCAAGAAAATAAGAGGAACTGAGGCAGAAGCACATGCCCCTCTGTTTCAGCTGCATGCTGGGTGGGTGCAATTTCTGACTGCAAGGACTGACCTCCTTTATATGTGAAATATATATGCAGCCACCAAAGTCTACCTGGCTCAGTGCTCAATATGCAGGTAGCCCTATAGTGCAAAGGTGTTGCAGAATTGTGGATGTTTTAAAAGGACGTAAGTAAGAGTCACTCCACAGGAAAGGCAGGAGTTTTATATAAAACCTTTAATCTTATACTTTTTCAGTCTAAAAGTAAGGCCAGCCAAACTCATATTACAATTTGTCAGTGTCTTAACAATTGCAAGACTGGAACAAGCTGGTATTTGCCATTAATTTCCAGAGTACATTGCTAGTCATAGGAAATCTGCAAGTGACTCCAGTTGTGATTCTTTATCCTCTCCTCTAAGAGAGGACACTGAGCCTAAGGCATCTACAGGAGAGCCCATATTGCTCAAGTCTTCTCAAGTTTTCTATTCAAATCTTGTCCATCTTGAACAGCTTCACTGGATTATTTATGCTGTAATTCATATCTGCTGACTCTCTCTCATATTGCAACACCTGAGAAGTGAGGCATTCACTGCTCCAGGGCAAAAGAACAGAAAAAGTCATCTTGGGCATTTTCTGTGAAATATATTTTGCAAATATTTTAAAGATCAGAAGTTTTATTAGCATTGCCTCTCCCAACCCATGACAAACTACACACTGCCAGTAAGATTAGCACTGAAAAGCTGCTGATGCAAGAAAAGACTAACTTATGTAATGGAAGCTGTGTATTTTAAAAGTCAAAGGCATCAATAATGCTGAACTGACAATAACAAAATTTTGTCAGCCTTTAAAAGCCTTAAATCTGTGCTGTAGACAAGCAATAGATTTTTTTTTCTCAGCATTTAATATAATTTTAACAGCTTAATGATTAACTGACAATTAATTACAGCATGCTCAGTGACCAGTATGTTCCACAGGGTCATGCCTATAAACTATTTGTAGGAGTCTAAATAGCAGTTTATTTGGACTGTGGCCCCAGTGGAATAACAAGAACCTCTGCAATGTACAGGTCAGACCCTGTAGATACCACAGTCAAAGCTGGAATACTACACACCAGGCACTCTTATCCTGCATCCAAGGTAAAATAGGATTCACCACTTCCTCCAGCTGAGCTACCTAAATAAGCAGAGGAGATAGGTTGATACAGATAAATCACACTTGTCCCTTGGCTCAAAGGATATTTAGTTTTGCAATTTAATTGCCAAAGGGGCTTAATGCAAAAGTGCAGCAAGAAGCAGCAGAAAAAAAACCCAAACAAACCAAAACCACAAAAGGTCCTATATTTTGACAATGTAACCAGTCCTTCACTGCTTTCCTTTGCATTTTCTTTGACTCACCAGCTCATTATTCCCTTCAGTTCAAATCCCTCACACCACCATGCCACGTTTTCTCCCCACCACTTACGTTATTACCACACCTGAATATTCCCTGGCTTCATCACTGCAGGAAAACGCAGAGTGACACCTCCTTATCCCACTCCTACAGGTAGGATGTACCAAAGTTTTTTTCCTAAGCACATGAATTCTCAGAAGCTAACGAAGGGTAGTTAAGGGCAGGCTATTCTTTGATAGTGAAAATCAGGCTTAAGATTGAGTGAGGACAGAGTCCTAAAGGAATGTCCATCAATTGAAAGATAGACCAAGCAGTGTGATGCTGCAAGGACGTTTACTGACAAAAGGCACAGATATTTGTACTGCTTTGTGGTAAAGGATGTTAAAGCTGTTTTTTCATAAATGGTTTGTCCCTGTTTAACCACCCCCCACCCTCTTGCAATGGGTTTGGTCTGTCCCTGGGTAACCACATCCCCGGGACGGATGAAGGCGAAAAGCTTGGAAATCGGGTGCACGCTATCTTGGATGCACCCCCTGAGAGAGGAATAAAGATCCCTGATAATGTATCCTTTCGGACTATTTATTCAGGCCTCCTCTCGGAGAAGCCGGGGATCTAGGACTGATAGCAGCTTGAAAGCAGCTGCGCTGAGGCATGCAGCTGGAGACAGGGCTGGCATACCTCCCCCCGGACCAGACACAACACTGCTTTAGCTTCTGCCTAACAATTTCCAATTGTTCTGTCTACGTGCAATTTAGTACATAGCAGGCCATAATGAACAATTCTTCTTTTGCACAATTACTTGTCACAGCAGACTGTTCTGTTTTGTTCTTTGGGAGGGGGACAGTTTCTGCAGTTTCTTCTTTATGTATCTTCCTCAGTTTCTGCAGTTCTTTCTCACAGGTCTTGCTGTACAGTCTTCAGCAACTAAAGTGTACCGTTCATGTTGTTTAACTCATTCTGCTCTGCAACAGAGGATCATAAGTGAGTTGGGGTTGAACAGTTATGAGCCTGCTCTTCTTGTGTCTGGCATGGGTAAAAGTATAAAGAAACAACTTCTAGCCTCCTATAGTTTTTTCTTAGCCAAGGAAAACCTCTCAGGTGATGTTTTTCAGCAACACTGTTACATAACATACAATTACTATTTTACAATGTTAGGTTCCTACAGTGTTAGGTTTATGAAAATATATGGTTGGTTTTTTTTTCTCTGTTTTTGTTGTTTCTTTGTTTTTCTTGTCTGGGCCTTTCTGGTGTTTCTGAGAGCTCTGTGAGCTTGGCTTTCACCTAACTTAACTTGTCTCTGTCTCTGTGAAGGCTTTCTGTTTTCCCCCAGCCCTGCGTCTGAAGAAGAGGTCGAGTCGTCTGTTTTCTCGTGTTCAGGAATTTGTTTATTCTTTGCTTATCTCATATTCGTTCCCTGGCCTGCCACAGCTTCTCCGCAGGCCAGTGCTTTCCTCTTTGGTCTTGGTCTGTCCTTCGTCTGTCCTTCCTTAGTCTGCCCTTGGGAGGGCACTATCTTTTATACTGAAAATTACGTGTACTTTATTTATAACAATTCTCCAATATCTATCCACTATATTGTACAGTGTATTTTGTTCCAAACCAATCCAAATGTGCCACACCACTACAGAAGATGGAGAACAAGAGGATGAAGAAGCAGCTCAGGGACACCCCCCATTTCCTCCATCTTTGCCCCCGATCTCACATCTAAAATCCACAAATTCTACTTTTTCACTGTGTGACATACTAATTATTGTTCTATCTAAATTCTTGTGACTTATAAATCTTCCCAGGACAGTCAGAAGGATTTCCTGGTTCCCACACTACAGGTTTATTTTTATGCAAGAAGAGTGAAATATTAAATCGAAAATAACCCCAAAGATGAGGACAAGAATGCCTTGTGTTATCAATTTCATGGCTTGACTCACCATTAGGTGCTAATCAGGATTACAGCTCTTACAGGCCCAGAGCAGGCATTTTTACTCCAGCTGCATAAATTCAGGATAATGAAAATAAATTATTTATACTTATGAAATACATATGAGATCAAGCTCTCTATCATGAAAAGTGCTGTGACTACTGCTGTTGACTTGAAAACTGTAATATTACAAATGCCAGTACCAAACAGCTGGCAGGTGCCTTACAAATGAATTTATAAAGGTAACCCAGATATTTAGATTATGTACCATGAATTTGCTAGAAAATAAACAATTCAGTAAATAGCCTTACCAGGATAGCAGTGTGTCCACACATTAAGACAGGAGCAAGGTTCAAATTTGCAGATACGCTTTGGGGAAGACTATTTAATACTTGACTAATTTAGCTAATAATTTGAAAAAGGTGCTAATTAAATTTGCCTGGGGCTGCAACCTGCTGCCAAAATTGCAGAGATGCTGCCATTGAAACGTTTCCACTCCATTATTAAAAAAAGCATTTGGAGTGGTTCAGGAGAACAGACACAAACTTACCATGATGTTAGCAGAACTCACTTTTGAAACTTCCTATATCTGATTACTGCAACATTTCTGACAGTTCTGCAACACTAAGTCCATGATTAAGTGGAAGTGACATGTTGGTAATAAAGCTAGCAGAAAGTGCTAGATCTCCAGGTATTTATTTTTTAAACCAACACCACCTTGCAGGATTCTATCTTTCCAGCAATACTGGAAGTAATTGATTTTTATCTTACTAGGAAAGGGAATGAGAGAAATTAGATTTACAAATATTTTGTTGCCTGCTCCAGTTGCAGCAGTTACTGACAGGACTCAGGAACACTGGCAATTTTGTGTTGAAAAACTGCTGGATACATTTGTACCACTTGAATAGATGATTCCCCAGATCATTTTCACCAATACAGAGTTGGAGCATTACTTGTGAGATAAAGAAGTAGAATAATCGACAGAATCTTAATATTCCTTTCGTGGGAACAGAACAAATCTTACTGAGAATGTTGCAGATTTCGACAACAGCAAGGAAGGCCTTCTTCATGCTGTGAAAAGCAGCTTTGTCCTGTTCCCACTCGCATATGAGGAAGATCGTGCACTCAACCAATGACTGAGGAAAACTGCTTCTCAAGTGACCATCTCTTTCAGGCTGTTCTCAAATCACTGTTAAAGCTGAACTGTCTTCAGAGACATCATCTCTGACTCACTGAACAGCAGGTCCTATCAAGGCTCTTCAACAAGACTGGAATTTAAGTTTCCATTGAAGTTTCTAACACAGAGAGTAAGATTTGTGAGGGCAGAAAGGAGGAAAGGGGAAGCATTTAAAAATATCTTCAAAGGAGTAGTGGAAAGTACATTAAAAATAAATAAAAGAAACTTTGCATTTCTAAAGTTTTTGAAGTTCAAGAATTATTCCCATCCCTGTAAAACCTTCCAAAGCTGATTTTCAATTCTGAGCTACCAAAACTCCCCTGGATTCTTGTGCACTCAAGTTATTACACATTTAAAGTATGCTTCCAAGGCACCCTTTGAGAAAGGCACATGCCGCCAGCAAGCCTGAAGCACATGGCTCCTGTACAAATCAGTGACATGCCTGCTTTAGCACAGACACTTGGCAAAATTCAGGAGACCTCAGTAGTATCACAATATCTTAACCTGAGCCAAAGGGAAATGTCCTATTTAATCTGAAGGTAGGAACAAAAAACACGCAGGGAACCAACTCTATGTAGATCAGCTGGAGAAAAAAAAAAAAGTTAAAAAAATAGGGCCAAGAAGTTGTTCTGCTTTTCAGTGTTAGGAAGGTTTTTTTCTGTCTGTTCAGCTTCATCCTTTTAGCTTCTCAATTTTCCCTATGCTTCAAATGGTTCTCACCCTTATAAAGTGGTGTCTATATCAACTTCTCTAAAATTTTTTGAGTTTTACAGCAGGAAAAAGCTGAAGAAACACCTTTTACCTCTCAAGAAAAAAATAGCATTTGGCCCACACTCCTAGCCAGCTGGGATCCTAGACCTCAGTGGGCACAACATGTGATAAGACAGCTTTTGTACCAAAATGCATATAATTGCAGTGGAACTGGGGTCCAGCTCAGCCAACCCCAATCATGGGGTCATGATCCCGTTACATGGGATGGAACAGATGTCCTGAGTCACTAACGGAGTAGAGGTGTGTTGGAACATCACAGAAGGGAAAGGTTTAGTTTACTCCATGTCCCAAAAAGGAGCGTGGCCATGTTTCACAAACTAAGCGCAGATTTGCCAAAACAAAGTAAAACAAGACTTTACCATGAAAAGTCATCTTAATGTTAAGAGTATTCCAAATTTTAATTACCTTCTTCTTTTTTAATCTGAAGGGTTAATTAGTATTTCCACAGACACTACTAGCACTTTTTTAAAAGAAGGATTCAGAGATTTATTTGTTAATATACACTAAAATCTTGGTATGGAAATTACAAAGTAAAGGACAAAGGCGGTATCATCAGCTACTATTTATTACAGCAAGACAAAACAAACCATAACAAGCACGCACTGCATCAGAGAAAGTAATAAGCATTTGATTTTTCTTTATCTCTCTGACCTGAACAGTTGATGGAAGAATTCCTCTGTTAACTTTCTCATATTTCTTTTGCTATATAGAAACCTTCAGACTTTTTTTCAGTCTGAAGTATCATTAAGCAATGTAATTTTAGTATACTACCCTTGTTTCTCTCCTATTTTGTCTATCATTTTACAGACACAAATCTCCCAAGTGTTCTCCTTCAAATAAAATGAAACGCAGGCTTTTTTGTAAAAGGTCATCTTTAAAATTATGTACAATAAATCCAACACGGGTAAAAACCTATTTTAACAGCACTTCTTCCTCATCCCCACATTTCATCTCTATTGAATATTGAGCAGCACAAATAGAAAGATGGGGCATGTTGGCTGCTTCAGACTAGAGACATTCTCTTTCCCAACCACAGTATTAAAGTCTGATCTACTGGCATTTTCTATAATTATTGAGGCTAACCCCCAAGACATGGACCACAAGCACTCCATCATTTCCTCCTGACCCGCAAATGTGAGCTACCATTTTTCTCTTAACATTAATTCCCCATTTAAGTTCCTCCCCTGCATCTGCGCAGATACTCAAGAGAGAAATAATCTTTCTTCCTATCATAAATCATGCAGATGAGCTTATCAAGTCCAAACAGCCTCTGGATTGTTTAGGAGAATGAAAAGCTAAAATTAATCTTTAAATGTCAGAAGTGCATAGATATTCCAATGATTTTTCAAGATAAAAATTAATCAAGCACATTTATGATAATGTAGAATTAAAATATACAAGGTCCCATATATCTTAGCATTTCTGAAGACTGAGTTTTATAGTTATTTAGTCATTCAATGACACTGACGGTCAAGCAATAGAGAATTAGTGTGACTTCAGTCAATGGGGCTACTATGCTGCTGCCTCTGAAAATCTGAGAAAGCAGTTCCCCGCAGTACTGTTCAGCAAGGATGTCCCTTAACCTTTTCCACACCACCACCTTGCTTTCTCCTCTCTCTTTTCCTTCTCTACTTTATTCCCTTTACAGTTTGGGCTGTAAATCTCTGCTGCTGTGTGGTCTTTGTTCTCTGCTGTTTTCTGACCCAGAGCATAATCAGATGCCCACTGGCTGCAGTGACCCACATTCCTTGCATACATAAGTCCACAAGTGGCCACCTTTCCAGTTTTCTTAGTCTTTTTCTTCACTTTTGCTGTCATTCTGGATAACCATTTGCGGTTTAAATTCACAAAGGAAAGTTAGATTGCTCCCAAATGCTGCTCTTGCTCAAACAGTCCATCCCTCCCCAAAAAAAACCCTTGGGGAAGAAGCCAATGTTTTGCCTTGCCTCCTCCAGTTCAAATGCCTTATTATGGCCTGCCACAAGGCAGGCTTAAGAGATCCTGGGCACAGCATTGGCTATGCCTCCTGCCCACCCACTCATTCCTCTGGCTCTTCCTACAGGGGAGCAGCTCATTTCCTGATGTCCATCATGGGATGGGTTGGGATGGGAAGGAGATAGCTCAGCAAGACTTCATATCCTAAAGTATCACTTTTTGTGCAGCCACAGAAAAGCTGCCAAGACCACTACAAGTAATTTCTTCTGGCACATGGGGAGAAAACCTTCAAACAAGAGAACCAGGCTGGCAGGTCTCTCCACTCTGAGGTGAAGAGAGTGGAATGATGTCCCTGCCATTGAGGTGGTGCTGACACCAGGCAGCACCAGCCTCATGGAAACCTGAGCAGGACCTCCCTGGGGCTGAAGCAGATTCAGGGTAAAGAAATGGACTTATATCCCACAGGCGAACAGAGAAGCTTGGAGACCTGTTCCGACAGAACTACTGCTCTGTCCTTCCCACAATCACTTGGGGATTACACGTGCCAACCCACCATACAGAGGCTGACCTGCCTCTCATACTGAAGTCTGTGTCTTTTTTCCTCTCAGATGATCCCAAAATTATGTTTGCTGCAGCTGCTGGCAGCTCTCTGGCTCCTGCCATCCCACCATGTTCATGTCTTCAAAAGGACAAGAACAAATGAGCAAATATGCAATGTAAAACTGTCATCAAAAGAAGTTTCTCATCCTTGGAACACACAGAGGATGAAAACCCTCTTCCCTCCCTCCCCCCTCCCCACCAATGTGGCTCCAGTTTATGCAATATTCAGAAGCAAATCAGCACCAGCAGATGCTGCATAGGATAACAATGGTCTTTTTTACTGTTGAAGGAATGGTTATGCACTGCTTAGATGTTGCCATAAAAGCAAAGCAGACTTGAAAAACTGCCATGAAAATTCACCAGTGCAAGCACACCATTTTCACCCCAACCTTGCAAGAACCATAAAGAAATAGAAACAAAATACCCTAGAAGCAGCCTGTCTTTCAAGGAAGAAAAAATACACATGCCAAGGAAATGTAAACCTATTCCTATCTTCTGTAAGTGCAGATGGCTCTTTGTAAATATATTTAGAACAGTATCATAGTTATCATGAAGACTGAGTCTAAGTAACCACGTATTAATACAATGACACTAAAAACCCCATGGATTCTCATTCAAAGTTTCAGCAATCTACTCTGCCGCATCAAACAGTGTGCACTATGACTATTAGACCCTTTGCTGCTTTCCTTAGGGATCTTCCTCTCCTCTTCCTTCCATCCTGGCAGACTGCAGACTGGACTCAAAACCAAAAGCCAAATTATACACATATCTGCTGTGGGGGGCCTGACTGACAGTCTAATCTTTCTATGCTGGTGTGCCAATGGAAGAGGTCCAACAGAATTTGGCCACCAGAATTATGGCCCCATCTGAGAAACTGTGCTGCAGGAATTTCCATTCAAAGCAAAATCCAATCCAAAGGCAGGCTTTTGGAGAAAACCTGTAGAGGACCTCTGTCCTGGGTTGAAGTATATTCTATCACCATCTTCATGAACTGTTGAAACCAGGTGAGGCAGTGCTCCCTGCCTCCCCCACTCTGGATTATCTTCTGTTAATAGGCCCATCAGCACCTTGCCACATGACTCACAGATAACTCCCTCCTGGACTATCTCCTGTTAATGGGCCCATCAGGCCTTATCACATGACTCACTATCCCATTGTGAGATGCTCCGACTAGAGGGAGGAACCAAGCATTCCAGCCTGGATATAAGTTGAAACTCTGAACACCAGGGCAGTGCTTACTTACTGGATTCCCAGAGGACAAAAGTTACTGCTTGATCTTTAGATCCATTATTTCTACAGGATCACTGCCTCATCAGAACTACTCTGCTAGGACTGCTACCACCATAGAGTGTCAGGTTGTATTCTGTCTTGGTCAGTGTTCTTGTACTACTGCATTTATTTATTTATTTATTTATTTATTTTCTTATAAAATTATAATTCTGATATATGACCTCCCACTGGTATGATTTCAAACTAGCACAACCTCAAACTAATAACCCTCCAATGGCAAGTAGAGAGCTCATGAAGGAGGTCAGTAATACTGAGGAACCTACCCTGTGCCAAGAGACAAAGAAGATGGCTGCCAACATCTCCATGGAATGACCAACAATTCCCTACTGTGATGTGATAGTACTTTACTGTAATAAAGGCAGTCAGCAAAAATTTAAGCCCAGAAAATATTTCGTGCACACTTAGATGTAACAGGGAATTGAGATCAGCAAAGCATTTGCTAAACTGGCTACAGAGGCCCCAGTCTGATGGATAATTAATTAGCATTGGATACTTAATATAAACTCAAAGGTGGAGTCAACTAGGAACAGAGGTCTAGAGCAAAATCAATAACATCAAAAGCAAAGTATGGATTAAAAAAAAGTAAATCCATTTTGTCTTTGTTCTTCCTTTACTTGTTACCATATGAAGCAGCAGGGAAGTGCTCCCTGAGGCAATGACAGCCTCTTTTCCTCCTCATGCAAGGAAGTGTCCTACGCTGCATCTGTGGTGCTGAAATGTATGGAACTTTCCCACCTTTGAGCAGTACACACTTCTCTAGACAAGAAAAGTCCTGTGTTTTCCAAGGTGACGAACTCCCTTAGTTCACAATGGCTCCAGCATCCCTGAAAACTAACAGGTCTCCAGCTAATGGGGGGGTCAAAGCCTGAACAAGTTTTACACCACGGGTTTTTTTTTTGTTTGATTTTTATTTTTTTTTTTTTTGTTGTTGTTTTCTTTCCTTTTTTTGTGGTTTTTTGTTTGTTTTCTGGGTTTTGTTTGTTTTGTTTTTGTGCTTTTTTGCCATCCCTTCAGCGAACACCTTTTGTTACAGGCATATTCAGAGAACCAATTAGGTTGGAAAGGGCGTCTGAGAGCATCGAGTCCAACCTATTCCCTTGACCACCTTGACAACTATTCCATAGCACTAAGTGCCATGTCCAGTCTCTCCTTAAGCACCTCCAGGGACAGTGACTCCACCAGCTCCCTGGGCAGCCCATTCCAATATCTAATTACTCTTTCTATTAGGAAATTCCTCCTCATATCCAACCTAACCTCCCCTGGCATAGCTTGAGATATGTCCTCTCATCCTTGACCCTGTTTGCCTGGAGAATAGTGGCACCTTCCTTCCTTTATTTCCCTGTAGGACGCTCTCAGATCCCAGGGCTCCACGGATACGGAAAGCAAACGCACTGCCATAGGCCGCATACACGGGGCTACGGGGCATTGGCCTTCACAGCTGTGCCCAGACCCCGCCTGCGAGGCGGGAGGAGCGACAGGCCGCGGAAACCGGAAAGGAAAAAAATCCCGAGTAAAACCCCGCCCCCCGAAAGCTTCCTCTTGCGCCCAATCCCCCACCCTCGCCCGACGCGGTGACGTCACGCGCTCGGCAGCTCTGTGCGACGTGTCCCTCGGCCGGCGGTGAGAGCGGCTCGGGGGGCCCGGCTGTGCCCCGACCCCGGGAGACGGGGATCAGGGATAAGGGCAGGGGGGCCGGTGTGTCCCCTGGCCCCGGGAGATGTGGACTGGGGGCAAGGGATGGGATCTGGGCAGCGGGGACTAGGATGGGGCCGGGGTTGGGGATTGCAGACATTGCTCATGCAGGAGATCCTCGGCCGGCGCGAGGGGGAAGGAAGTCGCTGGCGACGCGAGAGGGGCCGGAATCGCACCGGGAGGCTCCTACCAGGGTGTCCGTATTGGGAGCAGATCCCTCCGTTAGGTGTCCTGCCTGCGGTGGCAGTGCCGGCACACGCCTCCTGTGAGAATAAGGCTCGGCCACAGCATTGTCTCCGTGCTCACCAACCCCCCGGCAGCTTTTGGCGTGGGGGTCTCCCCAAACCGGCGACTTTTGTCTATTTAGACGCCTGTGGTGGTGTTCTGTGGTGGTATAGGACATAAGCTGGAAATCAAACTGTGATGGAGCTGTTGTTTTCCTCTTCTGGGCTGAAAGGCATAATTTTCCATATTTTTTTTTTTTGCAGTCAGAAATAGGCCCTCATGTTTATTTCCAGAAACAAAGTGTCTTCATTTCCTGCAAAGTGGAAGTATTTTATGTTGGAATATGACACTTAAGGTTATCTTAAGCCTTTAGCAAATTTTGTAGGTAACTGCTACTTCTGTAACTAAAAAAAAAAAACAAACTGGCTTTTAGTATATATGGAGGAACCATCAATGCTAAATATGTCTGTCTTTACAGGTAGTCATGGATCAGGTAATGCAATTTGTGGAACCCAGCCGCCAGTTTGTAAAAGATTCCATACGACTTGTTAAGAGATGCACCAAGCCTGACAGGAAAGGTAAAGCACACAATAAACCAGAGCACAATCCTTATTTCATCTGTTTTCTTAACATGTGTCTTTCCATACATCACTTCCATTGATTTGTTTGCTGTGGGTGTTTCTCAGCTGCCAAGATGAGATTTAAACTTGGGCTTTGGTTGTCTAAATGTCATGTGTTTAAGGTTCTGGCTATAATAAACTTGAGTGTGTTCTTTTCTGGTACATACCTAGGTGTGTGATTGGTACTAAAATTCACCTTAGGAGAGAGGTTGAGTAGCTGAAATTCAGTGCTCCAGAGTTGTCAGTCATTGATTGACTGGGACAGGAACAATTTCATTGCTGGGAGTATGGAAGAGGAGGTTTTGGACTAGAGAGGCCCTGGAGAGAAGCTATAACTAAAACCAGAATGCTACTGGTCCTCCTTATTGAAAGTTACATTGCCCTATTCACGTGCTCAGGGTGAACAGGTCTGTGACTTAAGTTTGCTATTGAGATCCATAAGGAACTTCATTCCTTGTCAGACTGGCAGGTTTCTGAGGGCTATTGACCTTCTTAGTCAATTTCATGGCTGCTGTCCTAAAGTAAGTGAAAATATTCCAAGTACTCAGTTTTTCTGGGGTCTTACAGTGCTGTCCTCCTGTGACAGACATAAATAAAGATTTTCCATTTTTGATGTTGTGTTAGAGGTTACTTTCAGGGCTTGTAGGGATCTAAAGGAAACATAATGGGATAAATGTTCCATAAATTGTCATTGGAGTATTTTTGATTCTGCTTATTTAAAAAAGATTCTGATCAGCCATTCCTTCTGGAAATCTGCATCTTCTTTCTGAAAATCTCATCTGTCTTCTGAAAAAGTGGATTTGTTTCTCAGCATATGTGCAGATTTTGAAGTGTTTCCAGTGTTAACATGGTTCTATAAAGAAAGATCTCTCCTTTGGTCACTGCGGTGCATGTCTGTACGCCATACATGAGACTTCCTGACAAATTATTTTGTTTTGTTTTTTGCAGAGTTCCAGAAGATTGCTATGGCAACAGCAATAGGCTTTGCGATAATGGGATTTATTGGTTTCTTTGTCAAATTGATCCATATCCCAATCAACAATATAATTGTGTAAGTGAATATGGCCTTCACTTTCACAAAAGTTTTACCTTTTCAGTTTTAAACAGAGGACATTAGTCAGCCCTGCAGGACCCTGTTGTTTTAGTGTCTGTGCATTTCATATGTTAGTGTAAAATGGCAAGTATTTCTTGATTCAAAGGACTTTATGAACAGCATTAATGAACTTCATGTTAATTCAGCATGCTGTGAAGTATTAGATCTATAGTTCTTAAGGTTTTTTCTGAGTATTCTGCTTCAAAACTGAAATGTCAGATATTTTGATTTCCAGTTCCTCAGTGTATGTTTGACCCTAGAACGTTGACTTTATTTGGATCTTATATACTCTTACTGTTTCCAGTTTATAATTTGGGTATCCAAAGTAAATGGATGAATGGTAAGGTAAAGAAAACTGATTGGGTGTGCTGTAGGATGACAGGGCACAGAACAAAGTTGGTCTTGTTTCATTTACTAAATGCTAGAATACACACTGTTTTATGTGTAACTGCATCCTGTAAAAAAACCTTTTGGAATGAATGTTACATCATGAAAAATTTGAATTTCAGGCTGACTGGCACCATGGTACTGACATTCACAGTACCAGTTAGAACTCCTCATATTCTCCAGAGCTGATGTGATCCCCTCTCCAGCACTGGAAGAGGTTAAAGACCATTCTGTGTCCTTGATGTGTGACCTCCTTATACCTGTAAAAGTGGTCATCTAGACAAAGAGTGTTTGAAAATGAGAGATAAGCTGTAATGGTTGTTCTAACAAGGCAGTGGTGGGAGGGATAAGTAAGGCATCAGGTGGGATCACTTGATCACACTTCCATAGTTGAAACTGATTACTTTGTTCTCTCAACAGAGGTGGCTGAATATTCATCATGAAGACAGTTGTGACACCTGCTGCAATGATTTCACAGCTTTAATCTGTTTGATATTAAACAAGCTCAGTTTGGGTTTTCAAACATTCTTGTCGTCTTATTTCTTTTTTAAAGTGTATGTGCTCATACCTGTCTACAGACTTTTTTTTTTTTTTTTTTTTTTTTATATAGTTGTGTTTTACTTGGTTTTTTTAACAAGAATTAACAAAATTTTAAGAATTAACAAATTTCTTAACCGTAGTAGAATCATTCAGGTGGGAAGGCAACTTGGAAGATCTCGAGTCCAATATCCTGCTTGAAGCTGGGTCAGTGTTGCATTCTAATGAAGTTGCCTAAGGTTTTCTCCAGTCAAATACTGAAAGCTTCCAAGGGGGACCACTGTATGACCTGTCTTCAGGAGCGGTTTACAAAGCAGTAAATTAAGCTTTGGAACAGCATTGTTCCAGCAAAAGCAGACTCTGTATCCTTTCAAGTGGTGTTGTGAAAGTGTATGGGAATTCCTGTCGCTATCTTCTGGAATCATCATAATTATCACTAATTCCTTTCTGCATTTGGAAGTCATGCTAGGTTATAGTACGTACTTGACAGGAAATAAACCTCTTGTCAAACAAAGAAATTGCATTGCCAGTCCTCATTCTGATGGCATAATTAAAAAACCCAAACATAACTGATTACTGAGATGTACCATTTGAGGATAATTTAGTTGTCAGAGACACTAAGCAGTCCTTCAGCAAATCCACAACTTGCTCACACTGTTGGATGGAATATGCACCCATTTTGGATCCTGTTCTGTACATAGAATTGTAAAGGGCCCTGCATGTTGACCTGGAAATTTCCATTATTTTAAATTATTTCATATTTTGATTTTAAGAAGTAAGCCTGCAAAAACTCTGGTAGATGCAAAGTTCTTCCTCCTCTGATTAAGATTAAGGCATTTAACTCACTTCAAGATTCTTACTGTAAGCATTTGGTATTTGCAGAAAATACAAAGATTTATTATATTATTATTATTAGTCTATTACAGACTCTAAATGCACTTTAATACTGGGAAATCTGATACTGGTATTACAGCAAAACTGAAGCTTCTTCAGTACACTAAATTGCTTCCTAAGTAGAAAAGTTCAATTATTATTCTTGAGAAATCTTCATCAGCACCTACATATGTTACAAACTAGGACAGAAAAATAAGATTAGTTAATCTTAGTGCTATCACCATTTAATAGTTATACTGTGTGCAACTGGGTGCTGTATCTCCTTTTGGCAGGAGGGGAAAACTAGATTAGTATTGGAATAAAATACTTTGTAAATGTAGCCTGAACTAACCAGATAAGCAGCAGCAGTTTCTTGACATTCATTTTGGTTTGTGGTTGTACTGAATGGCTGCTCATGTATGTTCTGATTAAGTAGTATGATTTACCATAATGAAGTACTCCATTACTGCAAGTAATTTTGATTCAATCTCAAGTGACTTTTATTTCAGACTTGTTTTTCATTCAATACAGAAAATCGGTGCCTGCTTATATCTTGCAACAGCTTTACTGTCTTAATTCAGTGAAATTTTGTAGTAATTTGAGTTGTGTCAGATCAGAAAAGGCAGCTGTAGCTGATCTTATCTCTTGATAGCCATTGTCCACAACAAAGGTTTGTCTGTCTCGATGGTCACAATCCCAGAGTTGTCATAGGTGTTGGAAGTACTGACAAGTGTTCCAAATTTCAGCACCTGGTTAGCTGTGAAAAAAGTAAGGAAGAGGATGAGTGGTTCTCTACAACAATAAAAGGACAGCAGTCATTTGTTTTGAAAGCTTCCACAAAGAGCAAAAAAGTAGCTGAATAAATCTAACCCAGATAAACATTATCTAGTTAGAAGGCTTGTATGAGACTTTTCAATGACCTGAAGAGGCAATAAATTAATCCCCAAATTTACAGTTTGAGTTTACAGCAGATTATTACAAAAGCAGTTTGGCAGATAATCCTCAGTTTCACATCTGGGAATTTGTATTTCATTAGGATCAGTTCAAGTACTAGTGCTAGAAAAAGTATTTAAAGTGAAACAAAGAGGATCTTACTGTAGTTCCAAACTTGGGATTTGCTTTAGCTCAGCAACAAGCCTATAATCTTATAAAACATGAACAGTTCTAGAGGAAAGGCCAGCAGTTAAAAGTGATATTATTTAACAACTTTGAATGAAGGGACTTGCATCTTTTCTTCTACTGCATGCATGGGTGTTTGTGTACATTAGAAACCCAAGTGGCATTACTCTAACAAATAGCAAATCATGCAGTTTAAGTTCTACCTTTCATTTCTTCCTTTTTTGAAATAGCATTGTTTCCATGTTGCAAACATATCAACTTCCTCAAAGGCACTGTAGAACTACTCAATTCTGTGGTAGTCTTTGCTCATTGAAAGGTTCAGAGTAAGAACTCTAATACTATCTTAAGCTTCTAAAACAAGCCAAATGACAGCTCTTACCCACTGGCCCCTCAAAAAACATTTCCATGGAGGATATGAGAAGTATGTAGCTTCTCATATGTATACATACATATACATATGTAGTATGTATATGTAGCTGGGAAGGAATGTTCTGGAAGATCAGCAAGTCTGCGTGACCTATCAGAATTGCGTTGATACCAAAGTAAAAAAATCCTCCGGATTTGCTATTAAGTCACCCACTGCAAATGAAGATCTCTCCCTGTGGTCAAAAGGAGTACAAAACAACTTAGTAAGCTCTATTTTTTGATTTGCACAGGAGATGCATCTCCGAGTGTCAGATATGAATGCTGGCTATAGTAAACTTGGATGTAGTACATTATCACAATGCATGTTACACTGTCTACCCCTTGCTGGAAGCTGCACAGGAGGAACTGATCTTGCCAAGCTCTATGGCTTTAAAGGGAAGGACATTCAGACAAAAGCCAGGACATGTAGCTCAGTGTCTCTTCTGCCAAATCTGTGCTTGCTGCTACTTATTCCTTCTCCTACGCTTGTTATTAGCTTGAAATGAACTGAAGAGGAGGTTTCAGCTGCTAGCTGAATTTGTTGGAATGAGAGGGTAACACGCAAGTTTCACTACTGCAAATGGAAGAGTACTGCAATTTGAAGTTTAACTGCCACGACAGTGCAGAAACCCAGCAAACAAACCCCCCAACAACCCAGTACTACTGTACTAGATCAATTGCGTACCTAAAATAAAGGTGCTAGATTCTGTCAGGATGCTCTTGGACACAGCAGTACCAGGCAGGCTCCTAGACAAATGCCAGAATGAATGAATTTTGGTGTTTGCCTTTTGAAGACACAGCTGAGGCCACAGGGGCCGTGTCTTGCCAGAAAACACAGATTTCACCATTTGCAGGTGAACAAGTCATTTAATGCTGAGGTAACACATAGGTAGAATTCCCTGAGTAAAAATACTCCTAAAATAATGTGTTGAGTGCTATGGTCAAACCATGAATGTTTCCAGTCAGTTTTAAGTAGGAAAGAAGCATAAATACTTTAAAACATTTGCTGACACCCAAATTACCTTCTTTTGGTTGAAGGGAGTGGGAGGAAGGACTTTGTTGATAAACTGCTGCATAAACCCACTCATTTAGTATCATTTATTACTTCTTGCTCAAGACTCAGAATAATACTTAATGTTTCACAGCTTTGCATATAAAATAATGGCTCTGCAGAAGGCAAGAATTAACAACAACATGGCAGCTTAATGAAACAAAATTTAAAGCCATATTTCTTAGTGCATAAAATCAAGTGAAAATGAGAGTCTTTTTTCCCCCTTTCAATAGAAAATTCTTGCCCACTAGATGGAGCCTTTAATCTTTCTTTATCAGGTTTTCTGCTGGGCAGTGTGAAATGCAGAAATGAAAAAATGCAAAAACTATGGAACAATACTGCTGATTCACATGCCTCAAATGGACCAATTCCAAGCACTTGATTTCACAACCAGCCAACGTTTCAACTAATATAATTAAAAATGCATGTTTTCCATTCAATAAATGAACAGTAATTAATGTGAAAACCTAGGCTTGAGCTGGTAAAGGAAATAAGAGGATGTGCAAACCTACTCTGCTAGGCAAACTTCCTGCTGTGTCATGCATTCTGAAGGCAGTTTCCAAGGTCAAAGAAGTGGAAAGTTTTATCAGTTCACACCTGATCCATTCCTTTTTTTTTTTTTTTTTTTTTTTTTTTTTTTTAAATGAATTTCAGTCTTATTTGTTAAGTCATAGCAAAACCCTAAGTCTTGGAGAAGAAAACCTATTACACACCTTTTACAACACCCATTTTCACTACTGAGATTATTTCTTTACGATGCACATTCCAAAGAAAACTATCTTTTTATTTTCTACTATTTAGTATTTATAGTTTTGCTATAATTGGATATCAAGTCCAATTTTAATAAAGGATTCCACACTGTTATTAAAAAACAAAAAATGCATATCTCAAAAAACCTGGAAAATCTCTAATTTTCTAATGAAAAGAAATCTTATTTTGGATCATTGAAAGCTTTCTTTTTGAGCAATAGTGGGCTCTTGTTTTTTGTGAGAACTTTAAAGGAGTTGGTTTGGAGAAACCCGTAAGTGATTAACTGAGATAGCCACTAGCATTAGAAGTTTTGTTTAGTGCTTCCAATCAAACTGTGTTTACTGATAATGGATTGTTGATGAGAAAAATACCCAGCTCCACCATTGTATCTATACTATTTTTTTCATTACTCACCATCTATCAACTCATCAAGGACTTCAATACTAAAAGCAAATGGATGTTCCTGCCTTTTTTTTTGAAGGGGGAGGAAAAAACCCTCCAATATCACTCCCACCCCCCAAAAAACTCCCCACCTAACAAAATCTATCATGAGACACCTTTTTATGGTGTGCCTTATGTTCTCAGTAACAAATTTCTGTCTGATGGATTGCAGCAACCACTTATTGAGGCCTAAACATGGGCATGGAGAAGACTGACTTTGATGAGGTAGTGGAGGAATTTTTCTATAGTAATTTTTGTTTTGCTTAGATGGTGTTTCAATCTGCCAGGGTTTGAGAATGGACATAATTTAAGAGAAGAAAACTGAGGGCATGTAGGTGAGCTTCCCAAAGGAGCATAACCACAAAAATAATTACTTCTTAGATATATGTTTTGCTGAACAAATTACATGACAGAAGAGATCTCAGTAACCACAAGCTAGCCATTTCCACTATTTTATTGCTCTTACACTGATAATTAAAAAACCCCACCAAAACAAATCCTAGGATGCCATATGAAAAATGTTAATCTCTGAGGTAAAATTTTGAAAATTCATGAATTTTATGGATGCAAGAAAATATTTGGAAATGTTAACAGAATGCACCCTATAGGTAATTAAGTTACATCAATAATAAAAAAATGCCAAATCTAAACATTTATTTTAAAATCTCATCCTATTTATACTTCTACCACAGTAGGGAGTTGTTTTTGAGTGGCTGGTATATAAGCCTTGTGTTGCCTTGTTTGCAATCCTTGTGCTGCTGGCTTTCTGCTTGGAAGCTGAGAATTAGTGTGGCCTAGTTATAACTAGATTGGAGGTCATCATGTCAAGTGCTGCAAAAACACTCTCAACATGAGGTAATTCCTCTTAATGATTGTATTCATGATCTAGTAGACTTATAATTTCTATGTTCTATTGTACTATATAAGGCACTTAAAGTTCAGTCCAGAAAAGAGAGCTTATCTATCTAAAAAAATATATAAATCAACTTTTCACGTACATCTTACAAGCTGCACTTAAGCAGTGCTTGAGGGAGGTATGTACAGAGAAAAACTTCATCCTAAACTTGTCATATATGGCAAAACCAATTGTGTCATTGTTACCACAAATGACTAAGGACAAAATACTATCATGTAGAGTATGTCCCACGTAGACACTGTGATATTTATGCTATGCTTCCTTTTCTCAACTGTCTCAATTACTTCCTGAAACATGTAAAGTCCCACCTTGCTGGTTTCCACCACTGAAAATGGAAACAAGGAAAGGAATACAAGCAGATTGCCACTGCTGGCATGGATGTGGGGAATATTAAAATAATTATTAATTAATTGTCATTTTATAGTGAATGTAATCCTTTTCCACTCAGGCAAATGCTGCATCAGAATGATAGAAATTAAGATCAATGAGCTGAAACACAAGCTGAAGTGAAATATTGAATCACCATTTGGTATCCTATTACAGTTTATCTGGAGAGGATTTCCCTGAAATTCTGTGTTAGGAGAAAAAATCTGCATTTAAATGGAGGTAGATTAGTAATGCATGAGCTTGTACTTTGAAGGTCACCCTCTCTCTGCAGAACAAGTGCATTAATTTGCTATTTAAAGATAAAAAATACCAAGTAGTTTGTAGACTGATTTTCCTTTCATTCCTCCTAGGCTTACACTTGTTGTTAGGCTGACATCACTGGAGTTAATCTTGATTTACACTGATGGATACAAAGGAAAAATTGTGTGCTTGATCTCTGTGCAGTGGGAACTGCAAAAGTGGAAGTTACAGTAACAATAATTTACAATAAAGCATGAATGATTTTCAATACTGATACAACAGAAATACCATAAAGGCTTGCTGAATCTGATGGGAGGGGCTCACTAGTTTGGTAGTCAGATTCCCTCAGGGCCAAGGGGAGTTTTGAATAAACAGAAATTGCATTGGGCATTTTTTATACTTATATCTTTATATTGTAACTTTGGGTGCCTGGTTTTGTGGCACAGAACAATGGTTTTATAATCTCAATGCATTCATACAAGCAGACTTACAAAAGCATTGAGAGAATATGGGAGGCAGGGGAGCCAGCAGGCAGAGCCCAGGTGGCTTTTCCACCAGTTCAGGTGCTGGCAAAGACTCTTGACTGGGGGTCTGCAGCACAGGCTGCCTGGCCTCACACTGCGGGGAATTTAGGAGGTTACAACAAAATTTAAAGGCTGTCAAAGCTTCACAGTTCAATTTAAAAAGAGAAAAAATATGTTAACAGAACAGTGTGTTCTACCCTGGATAGAAATCACCCATGTTGAGAGAGCCTTCAGAAATGCAAATGAATGTCACAAGTTTTCAAATTTATTTCCAACACACATTTTTTTCCACATGTTTTCCAGCTTTTTAATAATGGTGGTACCGTAAGGATAGCTTGACATCTTCCTGTCATACCACCTGCTTGGTGGCAATTTAAAATGATTAGCTGAAGAAAATGATGCTAAGAAAGACTGCTTTCTACAAACAGGTCTCTGCTGCTACTACTGCTTCACCAAGATCAACGAGAATCATTAACTGTACAGAGTTTCTACAGCTATTAGCAGCATTTTAGCACTACCAACAAGATATGCTTCTGTGTTTGTTCAAAATCACTTTAGCATCTTTATTAAAGGGGCGTGGAAAGTTAGACAAGCAAACTCTACATACTGTTTTCAGTAGTGCCTTTCTGGTCTAAATGTGATAAAGTTGTAACGGGAGGGATCTAGCAAAAACATAAAGTAAGTCAGGGACATAACTCTGGAAGACTTTCTCTAACCTAAAGGCAAAGCCAAGCTATGAAGTAATTTTAAGAATTGAGTTTAGCCAGTAAGAAGTAGGGTATTTACTTAATTTTTGATGCTTTCCGCTAAGTTTTTATGTTTCTCAAACTGTTTATAACTCTGAGGTGCTATACAGGTGACAGGTACTATTAATAATATTGTTAGAGCACTGAAGAAACATCTGCGGAAAAAAAATGTAGCTTCAGTTTGACAGTCACTGCTGTAGAGATTTTGCATATAAACTAGACAAAACAACTTGCTGCTGTTTTGGTCTGTCTCTACTTCATGTTGCGAGATAAAGAACACTATTCTCATGAGAAAAAGGGCAAGAGTAATACTGAGATGCATCAGCTTACTTGTCTTACTTCTAACTTGTCCATAAGACACCTCATAGCACACATCATCCTATTACACTGTCATCTTTAGAGGCATTACTTAGTCACACAAAGCTGAGGAAGGCAATCTGGTGCAACAATGAAACCTGAGATTAGCTAAAAACAATGGTGTTCTGTCACAGCATTTATGTCTGAAGCTCTGGTTTGACTTGACAGCAAAGAACCTAAAAATTCTTGCTATTTTGAAAGCTGATACACTGTCAAGTTGATATGATGCATGTAGCAGTGAAATCTACTGAATTTGTTAGAGAAAGGTATCCAAATGATCCTACCAACCGACCACAGACAGTGCTCCAGAAAGGAGTGAAATTCCCCCTACACTCCTCATGACAGGGCTGTTGGAGACAGGGAAGGGAGATGGGAAGAGGAAGGATAGGGAATCTTTTCCTCACCCAAATCTCAGGGCTAGGAACATCGTACCAGAAAGTGTTTCAACACAATCAGATCCAGGACTGACCAAGATCAACGATTCACCTCTAGCTACAGTAATTTTCCAGCACTTCATATAAAAATAAAAAAAACCCTCTCTCACAACCCCCTTTATATCTCCTTCAACAGATTTTAAAGTGTGATATTAGTTAACCAGAGCACAATGTTAATTATTTTTCTCTTCTATCCTTTGGACTCCTGATAAATCTTGTCAGATTTAGATTACTATATTTGCAAGAAGAAGCAATAAAAAAGGATTTTAAAACACATTCGTAATACAAGTTTTTCAGCTTCTGTATGCATATCATTGTTCTCATCATTTGCAAAAATGTGCAGACCCAATGATTACTTCTGTATCAATCAAACTGAGCCTGTAGGTGAAATATTGGTATACTGGTATTTGCTCAGTAAATACCTACACATATTGGGTGAAATGGGGATCTCATTCAATAGCTCCATGGAGGAGAAGAGCAGCAATGCCATAAATATTTCACAATAGTCTTGGCCAACTGCTTATATTGCCCACCACGCCCACTACTGTGTAGGACAAGTCCCCAGCAGCAAGTCTCCTAAGAATTTAGCATGTCTCTGTTTTCTGTGATAGGCATATGATTTTCCTAAGGGAGTTGATCTAAAGCTAGCTCCTAGCCAGCCCTGAAAAACAAATTTAAGCAGGCTGTGTTCTTATTGCTGCTGCTAGCACTAGCTCAGCACCATATCCAGAGTCCTGTTCTGCTACACGCATTGCTCCATCACTGGCTTCAGTGCCAAAATTAAATTAAGTATGATTTGACAAAGGTCTGTAAAGTCTCAGTCCTTAACTGCAATGTGTAATGTTACAATGGCAAAGATCAAAGTACACCTTCTGAACTCTGGGAGGGTGTATTGGGTTTGCATGGCCAGGTTTTGGTAGGGGTGCTACAGGGGTGACTTCTCTGTGAGAAGCTGCTGGAAGCTTCCTTCATGTCTGACAGGGCCAGAACAGATCCACCGCCGGCCAAGGCTGAGCCAACCAGAAATTATGGTAACACCTCTGTAACAACAGATTTAAGACAAGTGTTACTTTGATGTAATAGAAACACACAGTAACACACACAACAGGTGTTCAGGCAGAGAAGAAGAAAGGAAGTCTCTGTTTATTGTTGACTTCGTATATATAAGTTTCTGGACAGTGATCAGAGATTGGACAGAGAAGTTATTACTTCTCTATCTTCACTGGTCACTTGAGAAGTCCATCAGGTGATATCTTTTACAAAGGAATGTAAACATGATTCTTGTTAAGCTTACAATTCATGAGAACTGACTACTATACTAAAATAAATCAGAAGGCTTATTTTCAGGGACAATAGACAAGTAAAAAAAGAGTTATTGCATGGATATAATTGCAGTCAGAGAGGAATGAGAATGTGTGAGAGGAACAACTTCAAAGACACTGGTGTCAGTGAAGGAGAGGGAGGAGGTACTTCAGGCGCCACAGCAGAGATTCCCCTGCAGTCATTGGTGCAGATCATGGTGAGGCAGCTGTGTCCCTGCAGCCCATGGATATACAGAGATCCATCTTCAGTCTGTGGATGAGTCACATGCTGGAGCAGGTAGATGATCAAAACCTGGGGTTTGATCATCTGGGGTAAGCCCATGCTGGAACAGGCTCCTGGCAGGGATCTGTGGACGCATGGAGAGGGGAGTCCATGCTGGAGTAGGTTTCCTGGTAGGGCTTGTGAGCCTGTTGGGGACCCATGCTGGAGCAGTGTGTCCTTGAAGGACTGCACCCTGTGGACAGGGACCCACACTAGGGCAGTTTGTGAAGAACTGTAGCCTGTGGGATGGACTCTCAGAGAAGTTCATAGAGGATTGTCTCTGTGGGAAGGACCCCATGGTGGAGCAGGGAGAAGGACTCCTCTACCTTAGCAGTGGACGAAACAACTTGTGATGAACCAAACATAGCCACCATTCCCTGTCTCACTGTGCTGCTTGTGGTGATGACGTAGAGCCCGAGAAGAAGGGGCTGGCAGGGAACAGTGTTTTTGAGATTTAGTTCTCAATATCCTGCTCTGATTTTTTTAGTAATAAACTAAATTAATATCCCTAACTTCAGTCTGTTTTGCCCATGACAATAGTCAGTGAGCATTATTGCCTGGTCCTTATGTCATCTGATGAACCTTTCACTATATTTTCCTTCCCCTGTCCAGTTTTGGATGGGAGTAATAGAGATGGATGCTTTAGTGGGTACCTAGCATCCAGCCAGGGTCAAGTCACCACAGAGGTGTGCAACACATGCATATTTGAACCCTTCCCCTGCCAAGTCCAACTCCCACCAGAATGGACCTAGTTCACAGCTGCTAAATTCAGACTCCTGGGTGGCCTCCAGGAGCCCCATGCTCTCTTGACCATCAAGAGTTACTTGCTCCAAGACCTCAAGCAAGCTGCCAGACCAGAGTGACTATTGAACTGTGCCATTGTTGGGGGTTGGGTTCTCTTGTAGAATTTTTTTCCCATAAGTTGCCAGGGAACGAATCTCTGGGTACTTAAGGATAGTTAAGAAAGACAAAAGAAGTGGCTGAGGTGGAGGGAGGGGAGGAGCACGTGGACTTCACTTTTTGCTGGGGGGTGGGCTTGTGGGGGGAAGACACAGGAGTCTGTGGCTTTCAGACTGAGTGGGAGGGAGATCTCGTTTTCACCGGCACCACTGGAGGGGAGTTTGGTGTTTTCCTGCCACAGTCTCTTCATGTGTGTCCCGGGAATCCTGAACCTGTCTGCCTCACCGGGAGCCGTGCCGCTGCAGTTCCTGCCCCCCTCGCTGTCCCTTCGCTCCTGCTCCAAGTGTTCTCCACGCCTCAGCCCGCACCCCCTGTCCTGCCGGGACTCATGCTGCAGCTCCAGCCACCGCCGGGGAGCTTCTGATCCATCTCCAGCATCCCAGGACTCTGCACCACAGCTGCCTGTGTCGGAAACTGCACCAACGGGGAAAGGGTGCCAGTGCCAGAGAAAACTGTGACTGTTTCCCTGGTTCTGTCTGTTGTTCATACCATAGTTATTGTTGTTCTGTTTTGCCTAGCTAAACACAAGTAAAGAACTGTTATCCATATCCTCACATCTTTGCCTGAGAGCCCCTTAATTCTAAAATTATAACAATTGGATAGAGGAGTTTTGATTTTGTTTTGGGGTTTTTTTTTTTTTGGTTTTTTTTTTTTTTTTTTCATTCTCCATTTCAGGAGAGTGTCTCGTTTGTCCTTAGCGATACCTGTCTTCCAAGCTACGAGAGCCAGAATGGTGGATCTGGTGCTCAAAGAGCTCCTCTGACCACAAGGAAGCAAACAGCTGCATTCACCTCTGAGCCATGGTCAAGGAGCAAAAAAAGATACATGCCCTGCCTCACTGAATCCCAGGACAGCTGTTTGCATTATGGCTTGCTCAGGGCAAGGGCATTGCCAGGCTTGAAAGCAAGCTGCAGTCCCTCTGAGCAGCTAGCACAAATAACAAACTTCAATCAAATTAAATCCCTGACAAACAATTTTATTATGCAAGCTTTAAGAGCAAATGGCACCATTTTCTAACAGAGTGTAATGTAAATATGGTATTAAATTTACACAAAAAAATGAAGAGAACAAACTGGAATATTCACCCTTATGCACAAAAGGCACCATTAATAAAGCAGTTGTGCTTTTGTCTAAAATATTTCTCTGGAAGGGATAATTATTATTTAAAAAACCCCACACTGATCTGCTCCTGACAGCTCACAAGGTATATGTTCATCTACTTGCTCTCCCTGACAGCTGATCTATTCTTGGCACACATAACTTGCTAATAAAGACTATTAGACTTCTGATAGAAAAGTAATTCCATTTATCTTTATCTTTCCTTTCATTGTTGGGGTGGAATGCTGTATGAGGTTTCTAAAATGTGGTTATTTTCACCCCTACTATTGCTGTGCATTACTTAGAATTTTAAATTGCTCTGCTTTCTTGAGAAAAAACAATTAGACACAGAGAGCATCACCCCAAGAATGAAGTGAAAGCAATTATTTCTGTTACAAAATGTCCCCCTAGATCTCCATGTGAACAACTAAGCTTTTTGATTTTTAATTTTATTACTTGTCTTCTGTTAATAAATAATTAATACGACTACTAACACCCTATGTACCTCAAATGTCTATACAATTTCAATTACAAAGCCATTACTGCTGCTTATTAATTCTATTCCATTTATCTTCAAACTTGAATTTTAAACTTACATTTGTTGACATTCATGGAACTGCGGCTCCTCCAAACTTTCTCACCGAAGTCCAACACCTTTTATGTGTTGCAACCCTTGAGACAGAACATGGGATTCCACAGGAGACTGCAAGCTAGCTGCACTGTTTATAGTTCAGAGGTACTCAATTGGATTAGATGGCTCTCCATGTCCTCTAAAAATAAGGATTTCTTTTGAAACAGTGCTTCCCATTGCTTCTTTCAATCTCTCTTCTTTCTAAGCTTTACAGTCAGCTTTTCAGAAAAAGAAATCCAACCAAAATGTAACTTATGACACAGTACAGTCTATTTTAGCTAGTACTACCAGCTCCTTCCACTTCAAACATTAGAGCCCTTTGCTTCAGGAAGGCCATGGGAGGGGTATCTGCCATGTATATGAATAAGTCATTTCATATGACTCATTTAATGTTCCTGGCTGTTTGCTTTTATAGTGTTTTTTGGGGGGATGCAAGGTT
This sequence comes from Sitta carolinensis, assembly GCA_032173965.1. Lineage (NCBI taxonomy): Eukaryota > Metazoa > Chordata > Aves > Passeriformes > Sittidae > Sitta > Sitta carolinensis. Next base: position 51,954,886 of record CM063284.1, on the reverse strand, counting down.
AAGATTAGTTATCGATACTGCTGAATACAAACAGCTCCTATATAACGTTTGTCCCAAAATGAAAAAAGAGATTTGTCATTAGAGGCAAGTCCTAAGTCTCACTGACTGTCAAAAATGACATTCAAGTGGAAAATTTGCTACTGAGAATCTGTTACCTGGCTGTATGCTCTTGAAAAAATCTGACTGATTTCCAGTAATGATTTCCAATATGAACAGTGCTCTTCATATTGGTATTCTTCCTCCTCCTGACCTGAAAAGCCTTTTTAGCCCTGCCCCCCACCATCTTCTCCCCTCTGCAAACTGGCTCAGCTAAACATCCCTTATATTCAGAAACATGCCATGCACTTCCAGGCCCCCTGCAAGGATTCAGTGGCTTGGGGATCTTTTCTTTGGCTTCTTCCCTAGGGAAGAGTGCCTCAGCAGGGCTGTAGCAAGCTTTCTGCCTGGGCTGAGAGGAAGGAAAGGCTTCTGCATTAATCACACAGCGCTGTGCCAGGCACTGCCCAGACCAGGTGGTGTAAGCCCTTGGACGTAAAATGCAGAGGTTGAATGCACTACTAAATTAATGTACTGCTACATGGTACAGTCAAAGACATTAAAGTTTTAAGAGTGTAATTACTTATATGTAGCTCAATTTTCAAACACACTGGTCAAAATGGATTGCAACAGCCATGCCATGGCACAGTGATGCATGTCAGCAGGCTCTCAGTTTTACTGTACAGAGGACTTGACATTGGCTTTTAGCTTACCAATAAACTACCCCAACACACTGCAAGGAGTGGGAAGGAAAAGGAACTACAAATCCAACAGTCACATGTAAAATAAAAGACTACACCAAGTACACTACAACTTGTCTGCTGCCAACAGCACTTGATGTTAAAAGAACATGATGGTTGTAATTGCCAAGAAAGGAAATATGTCCTCAAACAGCCTATATTTTTAGGCTCATTAAGGTTCCATAAGGTAAATCTGTCTTTATCCTAGAATGTTCCTTATCTTACCTGAAATTACTGTCATCTTCAAACATTTGTAATTCCTCATTAATTATCAGTGTCTCGGGGGTAGTGTAGGAGAAACATTCCTATCAATAGCTAAGAAAGCGACCTTTCTGAATTATATTTTGAACTCTAAATTGAAGTGGTGAGACACTAGAACAGGTTGCCTAGAGAAGCTGTGGATTCCCTATACCTGGAAATGTTCAAGGCCAGGTTGGATGGGGTTTTGAGCAATCTGGTCTAGTGGGAGGTGTCCCTGCCCACAGCAATGGGGTTGAAACTAGATGATCTTTAAGGTCTCTTCCAAATCAACGTGTTCTATGATTCTATGAAATATGATTTTATCTTATTTGACATTGCTTTTCCCATCCTTGCCATTTGTTGTACTCAATATTTTCCCCTCTTTTTTTTTATGTTTTTTTTGTTTGTTTGTTTGTTTTTGTTTGGGTTTTTTTTTGTTTTGTTTTGCAGTCACTTCACAAAAAATATGATACGTATCAGAATTTCATTGACATAAACTATTTCACTGATTGTTTAAAATGACTAGATGTTAAACACTTTTTTATTTTGCAGACATGAAAAATTTTGCTGAAAGCAAAATTATCTCCAAGGAAAAGCAAACTTTAAATTACTATTGCAAATTTCTGTTAGTTCTAGAAACAATGCTAGCAGCTTAAATTCCTCTTAAACTGACATCTTCCTTAAAAGTATTGAAAAGGATAGAAAAAACAGCACTTCTTTACTGTACTATTCTAAACAACCTACAAGACCCAGAATACACCCCATCTCTGATGTCTACATGATAACAAAGATTACAAATTCTTAGGTATTAGGCAGAAATACCTAAGAACATAGTGACATATCTGAAGATTAATCCTCAGATATTTCAACCAGACTAGACACCTTATAACTAGCCATATGCAGAAGTCTCAGAGCAAGTAAGCCCTACAGCTCTATTCCACTACTTGAAAGATGTGAATATAGGCACATATTCTTCTTAATATCACAATTTTAGAAGGATATTGTTATGTGTGACTACAAGACATGTGACAAGGAAGAAGTTGGTGAAATCCTGAGATAAGCTTCAGAACCTAGATGTCTCATGCAAGCTTTGAATCCAAAATCAGTGATCTCTGAACAGATTACTTTGTAATTTAAGGCATGTCTACCTATAGGAAAGGTGTGTCTGTTCCAGAATAGGCAGCACTTGCTCTTCTAGAAACAGGCAGGCTTGTTTCAAGACCATCAAAATAATATCTCAAGCATGCTCACTGCAAGGTAGTCTTCATTAGACCAAGGGAAGCATTTCACTGTGAAGCCCAAAATCAGGAAGAAAGTCTGATAAGAGCTTAGAGGTTACTGGAGGGTGGCTTTAGAAAACACCAAGTAGAACACCAACATTTCCAGGAAGAACTGGAGAACCTTGCAAGTTGTGCACACAATGGATATTGATGAACCTTGCAGCACTGAGGTCAGGACACAGCAGGAGGTTTATAATGTCATGTGCAAGAGTGGAACCTGGATGATACAGCTTTTGAAGGGCTCATTTATAGATACTTAAGCATAAAATAAACAAATAAAGTATCATGTTTAAAAGCTGTGAGCAAAAATGTAGTTATACAACTTCTAATATCATTGGCAGCCAGGGAGATAAATCTCTGCTGCTGTGAAACATACATATTTATGTATCCATAAATAGCCATGGCATTCTCCAGCAAAGCACAGGACCTTTAAGGAAGGCCGGAATACTGCAGGAAGCTCTTACTCAATTATACCTGAAGGCAGTCAACCATGAAGGATACCTTACAAAAGTCTCACACAAAAACTATACTGGAAATGGAGGAAGAGGTTTGCAAAAAATGCCTCAGAACAGTCAAGTCCCTCAAATCTATCATTTTAGGAGATGGAAAGAAAACTAACAAAGATTTAACAGTAGGAAAAACATGCTTTGGAAATCTTGCCTTGCTGTAGCTGTCTAAAGTCACTAAGTGCAGCTTGCTGCCAAACCTCTGTTGCTCACAGGTAAACACTCCTGTTAAGAAATGTTGCTCCCTTGTTGTCCCTGAAAATAAGCCTTCTGATTTGTTTTAGTATAGTGGAGTCAGTTCTCATGAATTGTAAGATAAACAAAAATCATGTTTGCATTCCTTTGTAAGAGATATCACCTGATGGACTTCTCAAGTGACCAGTGGAGATGGAGAGGTGGTAACCTCTCTGTCCAATCTCTGATCACTGTCCAGAAACTTATATATACGAAGTCAAAAATAAACTAGAATCCTCTTCCTTTCTTCTTCTCTGCCTGAACACCTGTTGTGTGTGTTACTGTGTGTTTCTATCTGCGTCACAGTAACACTCCCTCTCTTGAATCATGGACTTTAGAAGTCAGGCAGGGAATGCTGAATGCAACACTGTTAATTTGTAGAACACAGAATGGACAGTATCATTAATGCAGTGTAATAAGCCATTTCTCCCCTTCCTGCTGCGATTAATGGTGTGGACAGGAGGTCTGCTGGCCCTGGAGACATGGCCTATATAGAGCACCCTGAGAATGCCTGCATGAGAGATTGGCAGGCAGAGACAGCTCTGGGAGCCTTTCTTATTGTCCAGTTTACTCTTTCCTGAGCTCCTCCAGCTTGCACAATCTGTGTAGCCTCTGGGAAGGCAGCTTACTTGATGGAAAAAGCTGTTCTTCTTGATGCAATGCTGCAAAGTAATGTAACAATGATTGACAGCTAGGGGAGAAGAGGAGAGGAATGTTAAGCTGGGTATTATGTGAAGAAGCAGAAGGAAAAAGGGAAAAAGGTGAATTCCCCATTACCAGAGGACATATACAGTGGGAGTATATGGAGGAGATGGGAGTTGCTGGGTTTTATAATAATAATCTTTATTAAAGTCAGTTAAGTTGACATAGGTTTATCATGATATAAACAGTACCCCAGTGATTACTGGAAGTTTCTCTTAAAAACTTAATCTTCCCCAAACAGAAAATAATTAATAAGTGTAGGAGGCTGACAGTGTACTCCCCCTTCTCATTTGTGAACAGTCCATGTAATGTGAATATAAACCCTGGGCCTAGTCCTATCTGCACTTCTACTGATACACTGGGCTCCTCATGTATACATTTAAGGTGAGTCAACTTGGCTGCCTGCTTCTCATTTTCTTCTCCCTTACACTGTGGAGTCAGTTGTAATTTTTAGCGACTCATGCAATTACATTGCAATGTTCCAGGCAAAAGTGCACTGATGCTTTAGTGCTTTTTGAGTTTGAGTCTGAAAACAGAAGAAAGGCTGTAATTGATTCCATCAGCTTTTTTTTTTTTAATTGAAACAGAAGTTAAAACCAAGAGAAACTTCCTTCCATTAGGAAAATGAACTCAAAATGTGGAGTCTCTCACTTTTTTGCGTTAGGAGATGGTACATGCCCAAGAGACATCCCATCTTAGTTTATATCTTACTTCATCTTCAGCAGACTGTTAGGTTCTGGACTACTGTCACGGAAAGCTGAAATCTTGGGGGAAAAAAAGGGATGGGCAGAAATTATAACAACTTGAAGTCACTTGTGGCAAAACTAGAGATAACAATATATATCAAAGAGGAAAGGGCTTATTTGAACAAATCCCAACTGGCTCTTAGTTATGAGTAGAAAGACCCTTTTCTAGAGCTCCAGAAGGCATGCTAGAAATCACTACTCATTGCTGCTATTTGGAAAGCTTTACAAGTGTCTCATAAGAGTATGCTATGTTTGCACTCAGCCTAAGAGAACTCCCATCATTTGTAAACAGGTTATGCTGTAGTTTTCCTCCTGCTGCATATATGGAAGCAGCTCAGTACTTCAAAGTCATAGGAGATAAGGTTAGGAATTTCACAGTAGTTGTCTGTCTGTTAATACAGAAATCTTTTCTTCCAGAACAAAAATAAAAAAAAAAAAAAAAAATAAAAAATTTGTTTTGTTTAAATCCCAATCTTCTACAGTTACAAATATCAGACCACATGCCACAGCACACTTACTTTGATGCAGCATTAATTATTTTGTGCATGCAATCATAATGCACTAAAGCAGCAAAATATCTCCTCAAAACTTTTTAATTGCTAAGAGGACTAATTTCTGCATCTATCCCTCTGAAAATCTTAGAATTCAAACCTCTGTAATCCAGGGTCATCTCTGCAAAAGATCTGCTAGTCAAGATGGGTCATGACAGGTTGAACTTTGAATATATTTCCTGTATTGAAAACAACTGGTAGGTCTCTCTATCATTCCTTAGGGATATGGAATTCAAATAGTACAAATCTTCAGGCCAGTTGAGTACATTCACTACTATGTTCAGGGAAAACTGCAACTGCAAGACACATGCACACATCTTTACGGTAAATTCATATCTAATTTGGACCTTATCTACTCAGTCTACTTCACTGTTCATTTCTGCAGGCTACAATTCAGAGAGGAACTAAATCATGTGCTTAACCAAAACACCTTTGCTAAGAAAGACCTAGCATTCAAAACCTACTCAGTCTTAACACCTTCAGTATGGACTTCTTCATTTCTGTTGCAACTTCGTTATGAAGGAGGAAAATTTCTTGTCACATTAAACCAAAATTGTGTTGATCTGACCCTAGTGACAATGAATTGATTCTAGGAACACATGAAAGTCCCTTGCTACTTTTCAAGAAATAGTACAAGCAAGAGTTATCTTTTCCCCAATTTCTCAAACAAATACCCCTTTTCTACCCATGCACTGCTAAAATGAGATGTATGCTTAGAAATTAATTCTATGAAGTGTTCAAGACATTCTGATGGCTGCAATTTATCAACATAAATTACTGTACTTCACAGCAATGCTCCTGTCATAAGAAAACACTATGTGCCCTAAATTGTCTGCTGCCCTGTTACTGTGATGTAGGAAGGGAACACACGGTAACACACACAACAGGTGTTCAGGTAGAGAAGAACAACTCTCTCGTTTATTGTTGACTTTGTATATATAAGTTTCTGGACAGTGACCAGAGATTGGACAGAGAAGTTACCACCTCTCCATCTCTACTGGTCACTTGAGAAGTCCATCAGGTGATATCTCTTACAAAGGAATGCAAACATGATTTTTGTTTATCTTACAATTCATGAGAACTGACTCCACTATACTAAAACAAATCAGAAGGCTTATTTTCAGGGACAACATCGCCCTCTCCAATAATCAGCCTACTTTCTAAGATCTAGATAAAGGTCACCTCAGTGCATACAGCAACAAAAAAAAAAAAAAAAAAAAAAAAAAAAAAAAAAAAAAAAAAGAGTTTCATTCACACACTAGAAACATCCACACACTGCTCTACTAATCTTTAGATTGGGGTCATTTATCACTTCAGATGTGGTAATAGATTACTTCAAGAGAAAATGGGGAAGAGCACCCAGACAGGGGCATACTGAATACTAAGCAAATTTGCCTCCTTCCATCTTTAGCTAATCCTAAACTATATCTAATGGCCAAAGCCACTGTTTACTCTGTACCAACCAACATTGATGCAGAAGGGGCACATGATGTCTAGTGTCATCAGTCTGCCCCTGCATCTCCTCAAGCACCCTGTGCCTTAAGATCCAACACTGCTTCTCTTCTCACTCTGATCACAACACATTTTGCTGGTTCCAGCATCATCACTCACCTGCCCAAGAGCTCCTGAAATCCCATATCCAACCTGCTTTGCAGTTCTTTTTTTATTTTCTCTGGGAATCAAAACCTACTGTCTTCTGGAAAAGCACTCTGAGCCTCTGTCTTTTCTCCTGTGGAGATTCAGTCTCTAAATTACAGCATATAGAAAAAGACTTTCTCTACCTCATTCCTCAATCCCTCTGGATGAGTCTCTGCATGGTATCAAACCTTGAGCCCCATATTTAATGTTCTTTTGTTTCAGGACATTTAAAACTGCATGAGGAAAAACATTCATGTAAGTGCCTGGGAGTAAATTATGAAGGGAAATGTCCTCGTGTTGTTCCATGCCATTGCCAGTCATGATTTTTATAGTACTCTTCCCACGTGTGAAAATTGTGATTACCAGCAGCATAGGAAATACCCACCACTGTGTTTAGAGGCACACTTCTCCATCCACAAAACAGAAATCAGTGGAGTGCCCTTTGTGCAAATCATAGAATCACAGAACAGTGTGAGTTGGAAGGGCCCAGATGGATCAATCAAGTCCAACTCTTAACTGAATGGCCCATATGGGGATTGAGTCCATGACCTTGGCATCATGCTTGCACCAAATGACCAAGAGCAAGAGTGTTGTGCTTTTGCTCCTGAGGGTACAGGCCCATATCCTTGAAGGATCCCTGCTGGATTCCCTCTCTCGCTGTTTCATTCTGCAGCCAAGGAGATGGTCCACCAGAGCGGAAGAAAAGCACATTGGGCTTTACCACTCCTACTCAGCTGAACTGCCTGTGGAGCTGTGGCTAAAGGCATAAGCGTTTATGGTCCTCCTGAGAGGGCTCAGGAAATCCTGCACAGGGAAGGACAATTCATTGGTTTAATGACACCACTGCTTGACATATCTGCAGTTTCTCTGGTATGTCTGCACCTCCAGGGAACCTCAAAATGAAGCTCTTCTGATGAACTTCTGTCTGCTCATAGTAACTTCAAAACACAGAATGCACTGGCCATACAGAGGTTAAAGGGTTCTGTTTGGATTTTCACTACATCTTCCTCCTTCAAAGATATCAATTAAGATTTTCTGTTATTGCCCATACAATTTTCACAGGACAAACACAGATTTTAAATGATGACTTAATGTCTTTAAAGTTTTAGGGTCTGCATTATCAGCTAGGAAAATCTATGAAAAGGGTGGACACATTGAAGTTTTTGGGACAATGTTGACTGGACTTTATTGAGACTTTATTTTTATGAGGAGCCAATTAAAGTATTACCAGGTAGGCACATATATGGGACTATATAACACCAACCATTTCTAATATATTTTCTAATGGTCCTGCTCTATTTCAGTCTTGAACTCCTAAATGTCACTTGTCCTGTGAGAGACTGTTACAGACCCTCATTGATATTAATGACATCTGCTTCACACAGCCAGCAAGCCCCCAAGACAGAGCTTTAGAAGGGGAGATGATGTCACTATACTTTATCACAGACAATGCCAACTTCTACCTCTCCACACTCTAGGAACATCACCCCAATTTTACAGCAAGGATGACTTGTTCACTCTTGAAGCTTTTTGCTGTTTAGATGGCTATGCACCATATTTTGCATAACCTTCCCCTTCCTTTTCATGGCTTGTGCCGGTCTCATAATTTCATGGAGGGAAAAGAACTTTGCTTCTTGGGAGAAGCTGCACAAATGAATAATAGAAGTCCATACTGTAAGCACCTTGCAAAAATAGACACTGAGAAAAAGTCAGCACATATTGATCCTACCTGGATGCTAAACCATAGGCAAAGCAGGTTTTGGCTGGTGGCAGTGATGTTGAGTGTATGCACACAACCATTTGAGCATCAATTTGAAAGTTTTTCTTACACTAAGTAGGTCATGATTTTTGTTCCCAAGTCACTTTGCAGAGAGAAAGAAAAAAACACTAAGGCATCCAGCAACATAATGGGGGATAGAATAAATGTAAAATGACTGTGCTTATTTCTTCATTAAAGCAAAGCATCTGCCACTTTGTTAATATTCCAGTATGCCCTGCTCCCAGAGAACTGTGAAGGCAGCAATGATTAAAGGCACCTCCAACTGGGGAAAATGCATGTTACATTGACCTCAAAAGTGTAATTCAAAATTTATGCTGCTGAATGGTCTACACTGTAATCCAAGGAACCATCTGTGTAGTCACAGGTACAGTACATGGACATTCTCAGGAGAGGCACCCTGGATCGTCTGTGTGACAGGGAACAAAAGATGATGGTACACTGTCAACCCCTCCTGCCTAAAAAAATAATTTCAAGTGAAGCTTATGACCCAGGAGGTAAAAAGTTACTGAACCTGGTCCTCAGTGAGGCCACTGCCCTGACCCATCAGCTGTAATCACTCAAAGAAGCCACCACAGGCTACTCAGGGCAGTTTTGCTATAAAAAGGCAGCTGTGAACATAGGAGACTACAGTGGCTTCCTGACAAAAATCTGCATTTTAATAACTTTGTAATTGCATATTTTTGCAATCTGTTGACTCTGACTTATTTTAAGACATCCAAAGAGTAAAATGGTACCACCACCAGATTTTCTGGTACTTTAAATTTCACAATGAAGTTTGCATCAACCCAGTAATTACTGTAAATAATTAATAATAAAGGTTATAATGATGTGACACATTCTAGTGAATCCCTGAAATTTAGGATGTTGAAGTGATGAAAACAAAATAAAAATTAAATGAAATAGTATATATTAGAAGAAAAATAATTAAATGCCATAATTAAAAAAAACCAGACTGCAAATCCAGCCTGGGTGATGGTGTTGCTATCACATTCATACAACTTCATTAGAAGTGATTTGCTTTAAAGATGAAGAATAATTTTAGCAAAATGGCTGTGATCCTGCAAATGCCAGCATCCAGAGGCAAAACCATGTGAATAGTCTACTGCACAATGGGACCACTTGTGTGAAAGTCTTTGCAAGACTTTGGCTCCAGTCACAGTTTGCACAACAAAACTCATGATAAAATTATCCATCTTAATAAAAATAATGTGGAATTAAATCCACTTTTACTTGGTTGTGTTTTTCAGATTAGTGCCATGAACAATATATTGAGTATGGCATATGGAAAAAGTTTCAAATTACTCAAGTCCCTTTGCTTAAAGAAACAGAGTCAAATATGTTTTGGCTCACCTTTGCTCACTCTACGCTTTCCATCCAATATTCTGAAACCATGATCGCTACAGCAGACTTCCAGGGAAGGCCATAAGATACATAGATGCAATATTTCTTTCATGTACTTACAAGGTTTGAGAGATCTTGAAAATCTTGTTTCACTTGAAATTGAACTTTTTACATCTTCCCTCTGTACAGATACACAGACTGACCATTCCAAGCCAACCAACTGAACTCTACTACTCACATGGACTAACAACATAAGTTCAGTTTTGTGTCTTGCTAGCAAAACCTCTCTTGCTAGCAAAGCGTTGGATGAAAGATCCTGGCGATAGATTTGCCACATAGAATGATATACAGATGTGATTTTCGTTATGATTTGCAAAAGGAAATGCAGTCTTTTTACCCAATTCTGAAGAAAGTAAAAAATGCAAGGATTTTTTTAACCCGGAATATTTAGCAATACTTTTCTTGAAAGCTTATTGCAATTATTTTCCTGTTTTCTCATTCTCTTCCATAGTCACTACATGTACCTCAGCCTTCCAGTTTGAAACAGTATCACACAGTCCTAATAAATATAACAGTTTTTACCAACAATGAATGAAGTTTTCAGAGAGAATAAACTAGAGTTGCATGTATTTAACACCAGTCACTAAATACAGCAGAATGAACATAAGATCCTAGAAGGATGGCAGCCATTGTAGATGAGACAGTTTTATGATATATGTGGAGTGCCAACTCTCCCCACCTTCCTAATACCACAATTTTTCTAGTGGCAAGGGAAACACAGCAGTTGTTTCATCCCCTTGTCAGCTCCAAGAAGCAACATGAAGAGCTTTATTCACTTAGAAATGTAAAATAATACACAGTCAAAACCCATGCTTGAAATGTTCTCCATCACTCATCCGCTATGAAACCTTCATTGCCAGGCAGCAACCGCAACACTTTCTAGCAGGGGCTTCCAGCGGCTGCTTCAAGGCTCCGCAATGGCATAGGAGGAAAGTAACACTTAATTTTACTTCTTTATTGGTGGGTGAGAAGGATGGGAATGTAACAAATGACCCCTGACATAAGGCATTTCATGGAGAATTGACCAGTTGGGATTAATGGCCCTTGGCTGAATCTGGGCTATAAAATTTTTCAGCCAGCCATTAATTTCAGGAAATGTTCTATTCTTCAGCCATTATTACTTAAATAAAAACATATATTGTATATATGGTCAAATCAAATTACAACTAGAATTTTGTCAAGCACAGATAAGGGTGTAAATTTACTGTGTTATTAAGGCTTTTCCTTTTATGCTCAGATAACTATAGTTTGGTAGTGGGAATGACTGTTATACACACTCAGGGAAAACACCCTTGCTTTGTCCTTGTGTAAAGTGAACACAGGATTAGAAGCGGGGATAACTAATTTTAAAAAATCATCATCAATTACCTCAATTTTTCTGTTATGATCATGAAGAAAAGAAGTGTACATATACTGACAGATGTTCACTATGATTACACTCAATGATATGTATATTTATCACACAAAAATATATACAGTACATCAAACACATGGAAGGTGGAGTGGCATTTTTCAGTGAATTTGGCCTGAATATATTAATTGTGCACATGAAAGCTGTAATTGCATAGTGCAGATCATCCTAAAGAAAGGCTAATAAAACTTTCCTATCATACATATACTCCCTGGTTTTTGCTGCACACTGCAGGAGCAACAATTTATGAAATGGAATTTAGCAAAATTTCATGGAAGCTATCGCTTGCAAGACTGAGTCTGTACTTCAGCTGCCATTGGTGAGGCCATATGGTGATTTGAGAAGGAAAAAGACTATCACCAATAAAATTTTAGAAGCCTTTATGAATGACTGAAAATAGATTTTCTTTACAAGTGCCTTGATTTGAAATTGTCATGATAAGGTCTAGACCCATGACAGGTATACCGTCCAGTATAGTTAGTATTAATATATGATTTTACTGATAGAGAGAAGGAATTTATAAGTTTACAAAGCATCTACGTAGGCCCAAGGATTATCCACAGATACCTGACTTTAAAATCTTGAATGCTTTTTATGTATACAGAAGTGATGCTCTCATCTGGAGATGTTTTCCCTTTATGAGATGCTCTGTTTTCCTCCCAGAGAGCCTGGCACAGCGCACCTCAGGCTGTATCCTTAGGGCTGGCCTCTCTGAGGACATGACAGAGGGTTGACTGATTTTGAGGGGACAAAGCTAAGAAAGGAATGGCAAAGCTTCAGTCACCCAGCAGCAATGGGAGACTAAAGCCTTTCCCTGTCTTTGAGGAGGAGCAGGGCGGGACATCAAACCTCATGGTGTCCCTCAGCACCTGAGGCTGACAGGACCTCTGCAGAGCATGCCAGTCACCCCAGTACTGTGATGGGAAGTACTGGGTTCTGCACTGTTTTTACAATGCCACTCACAGAAAATGAAGGCCATTCTAAATCCACACCATGGAAGGACTAATACCAATCTTATTTATGCTGAAATGTGCATTACTTCATGTCAGTTTGTGGACATGCAGACCCTGGCCTCCCTGCCCCTCACCTACCTACATCAGTGCTGAGCTCCCTGGCACCCTCAATATGGTGCCCTTAAGGTGCTCTGACCATTCCTCTTCCCCCTCACACCCAGCCTTTGGTCTTCCCCTTGTCTCCTGTGAGGACTGGGAAGCTCTTGCTTCATCCAGTTACCCCATTCAGCCACCTCACACTCCCTTCCCCACACCAGGAAGTTATTTGTCTTTTAGCAAAATAACAACATGAATCTTCCAAGCTACTCAGCTTGTAATGGTTTGTCAAGTGAGAAGGAAGCCCGCCCAAAGCATGTGCGGACAGGGCTGTTCTAGAAAGAGTTTCAGTTTCCTAAATAATTTGCTATTCGTAACATCTTCCACAGTGGTTGGCCTCACACCTTGTTAGTTCTGTGGATCACAGTAAGTCTTCCAAGCAGCATGATATTAAATGCTCTAAAAGATGGCAAAACCAGGACAGGGCTTAGTGTGATATGAGCTTTATACTAATACACAATCAGTGAAATAATCACTGCCTCTGCACTTCATGGGCACATTTGAAAAAAAAGGAAAATTACATGCTCTGATTCACCTTGGCCTTCTTCAGTCTTATACTTAATGTAGTCATGCAAACCAATTTTATGAAGTCTCATGAGATTATTCTGGCTGGTACTAATGACTGAGCTAAAAAGTTTGATCAGGCTCTGATGCTGAAGAGCTGCATATTCAGCTCTACATTTGTATTTCCTGGCACTGACTGCCCATTTTCTGTGAACACATACAGCTGACAAAAAAAAATTGCTTTGTAAAGACACAGCTCTGGAAAAAATTTACTCTCAAATCCTGCCTATGTGCATTCTGGGAATCCATTGCCCCATGCTGTCCCTGAAAATAAGCCGCCTGATTTGTTTTAGTATAGTGGAGTCAGTTCTCATGAATTGTAAGATAAACAAGAATCATGTTTACATTCCTTTGTAAAAGATATCACCTGACGGGACTTCTCAAGTGACCAGTGGAGATGGAGAGGTGGTAACCTCTCTGTCCAATCTCTGATCACTGTCCAGAAACTTATATATACGAGGTCAACAATAAACTAGAGACTTCCTTTCTTCTTCTCTGCCTGAACACTTGTTGTGTGTGCTACTGTGTGTTTCTATCTGCGTCACAGAAACAGCCCCACAATCCAGAAGGCAGCTAAAATCTTTCCTTTTTCACTCTTTGTACTGAAATGAAACTGTTTCACCATACTGTGTTAAACCATAAGAGAATCAGAAAGCAAATATTAATTTCTGCCATAAAAGCAATGAGCAAATGTAGCAAATATTTTATCTGGTATTTTCTGTAATCAATACTATAAAAGTTGGCAAAAAATGCACCACCACCTTAAAATGCATTGAAACCTGTAATGAAATTTAATAGTAATAATAATGTTTAATTCACCAAATGGATGGATTATAATAAAAATACAATGCAAACATTCTTAGAGCCCTAGAATAATAAAAAACCCAATAGAGAATAAAAGTATATTTATATGCCCCAGATTGAGGTTCTTTTCCGAGTAAAGAAAAGGCAGGAAGACAACATGAGCTGATATTGCCATGTTCCCTAGGTGTACAAACTACTTAAAACCCAGTTAGGTAAGAAGATTCAAACTTTGCTTTTTTTTCCACAAACCAGTATGTCTTATCAGCCTTACAAAGAAAGGTATCACCTAGGAGACAGAGCAAACAGCAATGTTGTTTAAATTAATACGCCTTTCAAATTTTTAAAAGGAAACTTTTCCTTAGCTTGTCACCCTTGGCTAATGCAAACCCACTTGCTTCTATTGCTTCATTCTCCTTGCTTTATTTTCCTTTGTTATTCAATATATTCAATTCTTTTTGTAAGACTGAGAGCCTACAGAGGCAGGTATTGTGCATATGTTGTATGTTCATAGAATGCTTCTTAAATCCTTGTTTATAGCTTCTAAACAAGCTTCAAAGCCTTGTTTATAGTTACAGCAATGACTGAAAAATGAAGTTTCATCAGCTCAGAAATACAACCCATAAGATGCAATACAGATAGGTATCAAGTACATAGTTTGATTTTAGAAGTAAGAATTCAATAATTCAAAAAAAAAAAAAGTAGATTTTTTATTAATTTGTGCTATACCTAAAGAAGCTAAGGATAGATTTAGGGGTGATATTTCCATGACTTTTTGGATATTTTTACCTGTAATCGTTATTAAACATGATTAGCAGAGGGAATTAGTTAAGTATTTCTGAAAAATCAGGACACTTAGTACAAGGCCTAATTTTGGCTTGTAAACATTTTGGTCACAGTGGCATAGAAAATGAATAGTTAGGGGAAAAATACATAATACCTTTTTCAATTTAAAACCACAGTATTATTCTCCATATCAACCAAAACTACTCCATCTTCCTTATGTACATGAAAAATAACTACCAGACACTGAGAAGTAATTACCAACTCCAGTGTGATGAGTTCCTTATGCTTGTAATTAATGTGCTTTAGCTTAAAACAAAACAAATCTGAAATTAATAAGTATTTTGTTACACTTTCTTTGTTGTAGAAAGAAAACTCACCAGGCAGCCAAAGAAGAGCTATATCTTTTCATAGTTTTCAAAGCTTTCTGGTCTAGGTTATAAAATAAAGATGGTGAAGAAAAGAATTGCTCATAATGCTTTGAAAGGTACAATGCTGTTGCCAGCTTGAAATGATTAGCTGCTCATTAATACAATGCTGAAGTGATTTTTCCCATGACAGTCCTCACATACATGGATTTTGTATACATACATACAAGGTATGAAAGAATGTCACAAAATAAACCGAAAGCACCATTAACAGTGTCATCTAATCATATTCAGCTGATGCTGATGAGAATTATTTGCCTCCTTTTTTGCTTGTACACTAATATATGATTTAAAACACTTGCACAGAGCTATTTTTTCCTCTCATTTCCTGCCTCTTTGATACTGAGGTGCTTTATTCATTGGATTATGATTCTGTGACTGGTTTTGTCTGTGGAATATTCTGGACCGGGCTTCGTACTGTGTTTATTTCAGCAGTAATGAGAGGTTTTAGTCCAACATAGCTCAAGTTGTGGTGATACTTCTGGTGATTCAGCCCTGGTGTCTGAAATGCTTTGAAATCTCACAAGGTAAGAAACAGCACAAGCTTGCTTGATCTTGGCATTTAGGCCTTTTGTTCACCCTGGCTGAACAGGCACTGTGGGTGAGGATTTTGATTTGGAAAGAAAAATTTTGAGCCAAAACCCCACAGTGAGATATGGTCTCCAGAAAGATTAACAAGATCTTCAAAACACCAAAGATAAATTGCTGCTTGCCAGTAGCACTATGATCCACTTAGCTGAGGTGTACAAAAAAAAAAAAAAAATTGCTCCTTCTGCTTTCTGATGCCTTTCATCACTCTTTATGTAGGAAAGTAAATAGCTGATGCTAGCCCAGCACCTGGCCAGTCATTGCCTTGTTCATAAATCAGGTTAAAGCAAACATCACTTTCTCCACAGTATAATCAGGACACAAGTTCTCAGTGTATGGTACTTTCAGCTGTCAGCTTTCCATATTTATCTTGTCTTTTGAAAATCAATCCTATGCACTGTGAACATGGAGAGGTGGAAATGAAAAAGAGAAATTTGCACAGTATAACTCCTCAAGTTTACTCAACTTGTAAATCCATAAGGCACCTTTATGCTCATGTAATGAGTATGTTATAAATAAAAAAGAGAAAGAAATCACCTCTTCAAATTAAAATCAACAACAAATCTAACACTTTCCCCCTAGTAAATGCTAGAAAAATGCAAGGAAAAGAGATCCCTCCCTCTTAAATATTTTAAGGCAATATACTTATGAGAGTATAACTCATTGAGTATGCTTCCAGTATTAAAGACAAAAAATATTTTCCTTAGAACTCAAGGTATACTGGAAAACAAACAACAAAAAAGTTATTTATGGTAGACCAAAAGGCTTCTCACATGGAATCAGACCTGCATAAATACAGCCATTTTATTAGGCCACTGTATTACTAAGTATTAACTCAGTTGCAACTTTGGCTATAACTGACATATAACTGTTAAGGCAATCTATTTTCAAAGGTGGTTTGCATCAGTCATGACAGACTATTTACTTCCAAATGCTGAAACTTATGGTTCAGCTTCCTTTAATGGGCCCAAAGCTTTGGAAATAAGCAAAAGAAGGACCTCAGGACTTCAACCGGTGTCAACAGAGAAAAATGTGTATATATTTTATAAAACTTTGATAAACTCCTTAATACTGTTTTAGCTTTTACTTGCATCACGTCCTAGTACCCCACAAACAAGCACAATGCAAATACATTCACATAATGAAACTTCTGCTAACAGTCCCAAGAGTAAATATTCACAAAATTTTCTTTAGACATCTGATGTCTAAATAAGACTAATTCCAGAATTGCATAGAATAATTCTAGCACTGCCTTGCACCATGGAGGAACTGAGATGCCTAACTTTAAGCCTCTAAATCATACCTAAACTGGAAGCATAAAGTGGTTCAAAACAGGTAGTGGAGATGACCTGAAGGAGATTTCTGGAGGACACTTCTAAGCCACTGATGATTCACTGCTCATGATCTTCTTGCAGATCATAAGCATATGGAAATGGAAGACCAAATAACAGTGACAAAGAGAGGTGTAAATAGTTGCAGTGTCCATCTTGAAGAAATTATCTTCATAACTTTTAAACAGACCTGAAACCTGTATTCCCAAGAAGGACAGGCCAGCAGTGAAGAGGGGAACTTTTTCTTCTCTATTGCAGCTCATATTACTCAGCTTAAGAGAATTCAGCTTGGTGTTATCCAGAGGGGCAAATTTCTAGGGGAGGCGGACCACTAAATATCTTGTGGTAAGAAATACCAGCTGATATTTGCTCTTGCCCCCTCACCTGCAGATGCTGTGGAGCGGAAAAACAAAGAGAGAGCCAAAACACAAGTGAAGTTTAAATGAGACTGGTGTGAATCATTACTGCAATAACCAACTCACCTGGGGCACGTCTCCTATGTGTAGGCAGGAGCTCAATCAAAGCAGTCTGGTATAAATGATGTGATTTTAGAGAGAATGACTTAAGCTAACTCAACCTGGTATGTGAACATTTTGTGTTGATCAAAACCTGAAAAAAAAAAATCAACACAAAATGAAAATTCAACTGGTCAGGCTTTGAGTAGTAGGCAGACTGCTCTGACATTTAGACCTGAGCACTGCAGGCAGACTTTTCAGGTACAGGCCTGTCTCCAAATCAGATGCTCATTTCACCTGCTTGGCACAGCAGGCCTTTAAATTGACTGTCCCTTACTTCCTCTGGTCACAAAAATAAATCAGGTTAGCTCAGCCCAACAACTGAAACCGCTAAAGCTTGCCTGGCCTGTGGCAGATCAGGAACTGTTCAGGTGCCCTGCTCTGGAAACAGACTGATTGGAGTATCAAGTCCTGTAGAGGAGGATGAGGGAGTAGCGAAGGATCACTCCCATTAGGTTGCATCAGGTCCACAGGGGCCACAGCAAGTATCTGCATTAAGGGCCTGCTGTGCTAATCCATCATGATGGGACAACCTCTAGATTTCTCCTTCCTTGCTTGCATTTGGAGCCTGGGTGAAATGGACCAGCCTTAATTCCCATGCACACAGTCCAGGAAAATGCTTAAAGCCCACAGACAACCTTTGGTGCAAAACTCTTTTCCATCAAAACACAGACGTACATAAGCAAGAAGCTCCAATTCAAATCAGCAGGCTGCTCCATATCCTTATGATAGGTAAGTAATAGAGAGACCCTCAACTACATATGTGAACCACTTAACCAATCCTAGTATGCAGGGTACTAATTATGCACAGGAGGTTTTAAAAAAAGTCCTTGTTGACAAAATGAGTATCATATTTCCTGCAACAAAGGGTCTTTCAATACTCTTCACGTTCACATCAGACTGCCTGAGCTGCTCTTACACTTCCCATCTTCTTTTCTCTCCTACCCTCAACCTATAGCTCATGGAGCTTTGGCTCTGCTTAGGTCAATGGACTCCATTTTCAGCCATCTTCTCATTTGTTAGGCAGAACTGAGCTAAATCTTGGGGAGAGCTGTGAAACAAACAAAGTGAACAAAAATTAAACAGCTTTCCTTTGTTTGTAAAGGCTTACACAGGATGCTACAACAGGTATTATATTAAAACCTAAAATAAATAAATGTAAGCTGTTCCTAGCATAGTAAATATGACATTATTTTCCATGTAACCCAACGATAGAAAAGAGAAGGAAAAAAACCCCAAACAAAAAAGGTGATAGAACAAAACAATCACTACACCTTGGTAAAAGTGAAGTTACACTAAAACCTAAAGCAATATTTGTACCCTTTGTACTGGATGATCAACAGCAATTATTTGTTCATTAGCTGCTCAGATCACCATAAGCTGTGATGTACTCAGAAATGGCTGGGGAGTAGACAAAGAAATTTTTCTCCCAAGAAATCAATTTGGCTTCTTCGAGAAAACATGATTAATGTTTTCTTGGGATGCTGCCTGCACCAGAAGGGCAGCTATGTCTTTAGACATTATTAATATAGAGTGCACTCCTGCTATAGAACTCTCTCAGGTAAAGCCAGCTATGACAGAATTACCGACCTGTCAAACCTCACCAATTTGCTTTCTAACACTGAGACCATCCAAACCATGTGAGTGCTTACCAAAGCTGCTATTTCTCACTACTCCTGCCTGGCAAGGCCCACTGATAGGCATGGGGAGGTGGGCAGGGTTTTTCTTCCTTCTGAATACGTGCACGAAGGTGTGAAAACTTGGGCAATATGTAACAAACCACAGTCAATTAGGTGGTGAACACACTCTTACATGAGACAGTAAAACTGCTCCAGGATGAGGGAAATATTTTGGTTTTCCACTTCAAGGTGAGAAATAAGAATCATTGCATTTATCATACAAATTTACTGCTTTGGAAATTGGTATTTGAATATCCTTCTATTTTTTTTTTATACTTTCTTAGTCACCAAGACATGTACCTTCACTACACCTAGAAACATTAGTACCTGAATGTGCATTTTTATGTATAAAAATATCCACGTATATATAATGTAAGTGATCATAGAACAATTGCATCAAGTTTTTTTTGTTTTGTTTTGTTTTAAATCAGTAAGCCCCCAAAAATACAGACCTTACAGCTTTTCCATATGAGAAAAGATCTTGTAGATGCCTATGGAAAAGTTTCCTACTGCTGCAAAATAAGACAATTTATTCCCAAGATGTCAACTGAGCAATAAAGCACAAGTAACTATAAAGTATCCAGAAACTTTCCTGCAGTTTGCTGCACTTCTTTATCCAAGGTATGTGTCTGCAAATGAGAACATACATTATCTGGCTTGTCAGTAGCTTATCTAAATCGTGACATGAATTGTTAATGATGTACAACTGAGAAATGTCAAAAGTATATAGCAGGGCCAAAAGTCAGCACAAAAAGGTAAAAAGGAAAACTTTCCATGGCATTTTCTTTCCTGCTATAAAAATGTACAGTAATACCAGTTAAGCAATTTTCACACAGCACTAAACAGGTGAAAAGAGTAGAAAAATCCTTCTTTCACAACAATACTTAGGGGAAAAAATAAAAGTCCTAGAATGAATCCTGGAATAGTCAGTCCTACTTCTCCTTTCATGACAGAAACCTTCAGATTCCCATGTCTTTAGCGCTACTGTTTGCAACTGATTACTAAGCCGAATAATTGCATTCTAGTGCCATCCTTGATTTTACACTACATTTGGATACCCTGCTTTATTTAGACAAGCTGTTCTTGCTTTTGTTATTTATTTATCTTTTTAGTTAACTGCATGAGGAAGGGTCTAATTCATAAGCCTTGTTCCATATTTATACACCTAGATTTGAAGATTGCCAGTTGCTATAGGCCTGGAGTTTGACAGGGATTACACATATGATGAAAGAGTAAGAAAACTGTTCTCTGTAATACCAAGGTACATCCCAGGGAAGATGGAGGGGGAGTGGGAGGGATACTGCCTAGCTTCTTGCTTGTGACCCATTCAGATGTTAAAAGCTCTCAGATAAACAGGCAGATGTTGGTTTCCATTTTGTGTAGATGATGTATAAGCAGAGGAGTGTTGTTTCCCTCTAGAGAAGGGAAGGATCATCACACATTTCCCTGCGTCAGGCATGCATGGATATAGAGTCAGCACAGATGCTCTTGAGGTGTTGTAGTTTAAACACTACCTCTTCCTCAAGGGTGCATAAAATCAATGTCAAGCTCATCCTGGCTTCTAGTGGTTACAACAGAAACCCAAAAGTACCCTGCTGAGGTGAAGTGAGTAATTCATGATTTATATCAGCTAAAGCAAAGCAAAGCAAAATACAGTAACCTCGGTAACCCACAGGTCATGTGCTCCTTATAAATATGTGTGACTCTGAAAGCTTATCCAACCTCTTTGAGGATATATTTCCTCTGTGAACTGCATGCCTCAAAAGTCACATTTCACATCCAGCACATGTTCATACTGAAATCTGTACATTAGGAACTCTACTGGCCTCCAGGCTCCTACCTGCAGCATTGACTCTCCATCTAGCAAAGCTGCCCTGCTTCCTTTTAGGCTTTGCATCAATTTTATAGCTCAGTGCTCTCTGACTGAGGTTTAACATACTGTAGAAGCTCATGCAGAACATCAGCTACTTTTTAACAGAGGAAGACATATTTCCCATGAGCAGTTTTCATTCAGTTTGCAGGAATGCTGGTTTGTAGAGTGCATAGATTCCCATGATATTATGTGTTGTGTCCTCAGCTATGGGCCATTGTTATTGCTACTTAAAAAGTTGTTCAGTAATACTTCATGAAAAAATGCCTTTTTGATTTGTCCAAGGTTTCCTAGAGTACTCTGGTACTCATTGGAGAAATATGAAAGCAACAGCACAAAGAATGAGGGTGAACCACCAAACTAAGTGGCATCAAGCCATCATAAGAATATGTGGAATATGAAAACAGTAGCAGAAATAGAGAATTTAAACTGCCAAAAATTGATGTCTTGGAGGCTAAATTAAATCAGAACCAAATTTCTGCATTAAGGGAAAACAACAAGAAATTTGTCCACAATGTTGTATTTGGAAAACCTGTGGATTCAGCAAGTTAGGGTCTGTCTAATGATTGCTACACATAACATCAGTAATTAACCTCCAGATATTAAACGGTTTTTTTTGTATTTACTGCCATTCAAATGCAGCCATGCAGAGTTAATTTTTTCTAATTTGTCCAAGGAAGTGCACATGCTCAAGAAATTAGATTTCAACAAAGGACATGTTTAGGGCACAGCATTTCATTTTAATTTAAAACTAGAATCTTAAACTTTTAAGGACAGATTTGTCAAACAGGCATGTAAGAACAGAAATTTTCCAAGGGATCATGTAATTAAAAGAGACAAAAAATTACGTGCTAAAGAATACAGTGACATCTGCTAATCCTGACCAGAAACCAGGATCATCATTTTACCTAAGTACAGTAAAGATTCTTTTTGGTCCAAGAAACCTCAGAAAATTGAAAATGTAACTAAGGAAAATGACTAACTGTAAAATTTCCAAGGCTCCCAAGGACCTTGAGAATGTGCCAAAGCATGGAATACAATAAGAATCAAGTATATTCCTGCCATCCCTTTAAAAATATCTCCAAAATACTACAGTTGATAGCAGTGGTCTTTCCAAAACATGATTGAGAAGAGATTAATCTCAGGAGGGAGAAGAGCTGACAGTATTAGTAGAATTGGTTGTTCAGACATAGAAAAAACTTGATATTATTCAGGAGATGATGCCTAATAACAGCTTTTGTTCTTTAAATAATAAAGTTGCTAGAGAGACTGAGTTTCAGGGAAGTGGAACAAATTACTCCCTTTATTTTAATCTAACTTTGAGGACTATTCCTCACCTCCCTAAGGAGGTGGAGCAGGGCACCAAATAGTGTTCATTATTTTCCAGCAAAGCTTAAAATGAGGAGGGCACTAACAGTCAGATTGCTAAATTAATTCTTAATTCCCTGTTCTAGTGTTCACTCTCATTATGTCCCAGATTAAAACAAACAAATTAAAAGAAACTACCAAAAACAGAAGAAAAATTAAAATGCTATTTTCTTCCAACTATTCATAGTAAGGAAGAAAAGGAGTTTTAAAAAAGGTGGGGAAAACTAGGGTCAGTCCCCATCACTATTTCAATGCAAATTATATAATTATATTTTCAAACTTTATCACAGATTTCAATGTACAAATCTTCTGAATTCAGAAGTGGATTTTACAAAAATTGACAGCTTTAGTAACTATTCAAAATAACAAAAAGCAGTGAGATCAGAACAGAGAGAAGTTTAAGCAGAGCTGCTATTAAGCTTGTGCAATTAACTGACCTTCTGTTCTACAAAAAATATAAAAGAACCAGAGGAATAACGTTCACATTATCTTGTTGGATTTTTTTGTCTTTTGCAAAAGTGATCTTTAAAATTTATTAAAAAGGCTCTTGATTAAATGGTATGATTTACAGGCAGTAAAAAAACAGAAAAGCAAGTGCTGTATCTTGGCTAGCATGAAAATGCTGCACATGCACTCATTTTTCAGTTTTTTGAGTTGCACCAATTATTAATACAATGCTTTAGAAAATAAGAAATTTGCATTAAGAAAACATTAAGAACGTTCTTTTCAGCACAGTAATGGTCATCTTTAGAGTTCATCAGATATGTGAGATGGCAGCAGCCAATTTCAAATTCTGCTGAGAACAGGAGAAGGAAACAGTTTGACCTTGGAAAAATCTCTAAATAAAGTATGGACTTACAAACATGCATATGTGCATTTGCAGTGAAAATGCTCTGACCATACAAAGAAATAAGATGATGGCAATTCATAAAATACTTCTTCTGAGAAAAACACTTCACCCAGGAGAGGAAATGGGGGATTCATCTGAGTAAATGAAAACACTTACAATGCCCTAAGGCTGTAACTGTATAGGGGGTGTAACTCATCTTAAACTAAACCTGTGAAGTAACTTAAAAAATTATACTTTCAAACTGTGCATTCATGAGCATAAAAGGAGCAACTGTGACTTGCTAGCTGCAGAAGTACAATGTTTGGCAAGATGAATCATAGCATGGGTATCTACATTTTCCTAACAGCACCACTACTGAGGACAGACGATTTGTCCCTTAATCCTCTGTCCCTTCTCCCCTTACAAATGTTATATTTCCTACATATTTTCCCAGTGTCCTGGGTTAATGCTGAATTGTATCCTCATTCGTCTGTTTAAATCAAAAATAAGTTCTGCACCTTTAAAACTGGATCTAAGAGTGAAGAAGCAGCAGTGGAATGTCTGAGGTGGGTGTTTTCAAAACATCAAGATAAGAGTTTACATCTTTGGAGGACACACAGGGAGTGTTGGCTGCAGTGCGGACGGCGGGACAGAGCTCTCCTTTGCTTTCTCTTAGTTCGTGGCTAGCTGAAGCAGAGAAGTTCTCCGGACTGTGAGTTTCTTTTCTTTTTTTTCCTTGGAACTGTTCAAACCTACTCTGGACTAACCCCCAGCAGAGCACCAAGAGCTCATCCCTGTGGCCCACTGGGCCTGGCTTGGGCCTGGCATTTCCCAGTGCCAGGGACTGACACAGACTGAGCGAGCCGAGCTGCACCCACGGCACAGACTGGCTGGATTTGTCATCTCTGCGGAGAAGCAGCAGGTTTTGTTCCTTGGTGTTCATTTGTTGTGCTTGGCCTGTTAAATAAACACATTTTTTCCACTTTCCTCTAAGGAATTTTTTTTTGTTTTGTTTTGTTTTTCCTCTTTTCCTTTCCTGAACCAGTTGGGGGGAGGGCCCATTGGATTGGTTTTCTGGAGGGACCTATTCAGAGGTTCCTTCCCAAATTTGCCTTAAACCAGGACATATACAGTTAATTGGCACCCAACGCGAGGCTGGAGAAAGTGGAAAAATTGTACTGATTGTATTTTAGTTGTACTTTGTATTGGGATAAAGCAGTTAGTAGCTATGTTGCTGCTTGAACTCATAATGTCTCTCTCGGTGGAGGCCTTTCTGGGTTTCTGTTCCCTAGGCTTTTTTGAGGTTTTAATACCTTTCTGGTCTTTAGGTTTATTCTCTTATTCGGAAATAGCTCCAGTGTTGTTCCTAACACGTAGTTTTTACTGTAGAGGAGCATGTATTAGAATAGCTATTGTACTGGGCTCAGTGATAATGATTTATAGGAAGTTCATAAAGGTACTGGAGTTGGTGGCAGGTATGTTTGGTTTATGGATCTTTTGTCCTACCTTGTGTCCCAGTTCCAGTAGCATGTTTTGGGGGTTTATTAGTAATTACACTCAATTGGTTAGAGAAGGAGGAGGGGATGAGGCTTTTCAGCCTCTCCTTTCCCTCTTCTCCTTTGAAACTGTTACATCACTTTTTGAGAATGTTCAGTTTCCTTTGAATGCCAAGGATACCACCTTTCTGGTATTTCAGCTGGTAGGTTTCCTCTATATGGTCTGCAACTTCTCTAGAATGAGGGCTGAGATCTCCAGAGTAGCTGCTGAGACCCCTGACCCAGAAGTAGAGCCAGGTGTGCAGAATCCTGAGTGGTGTGGAGAATGGGAGGATATGGGCCAAACCCTGAAGGAATTTTCTGACCCTATATCCTGGGATTTTCCACGTGAACAAATTCAGAACCCAGCCAAGGTAGGAAAGTACTTGAAAGAGAAGAACCATGATGATATTAAGGAGAGAAAGCTCATTGCAATAAGCTGGGCCTTGGCATATGCTTATTGCACACTGCTAGATACTGTAGGGCAGCAGACAGAGGCAGCGGGGCAGGGAGATAAATCAACAGCTAAACCAGACAGTGAGCTTAAGCCAGCAGCTAAACCAGACAGTGAGCCTAAACCACTGGCAGTTGCTGCAGGAAGGAAGCACACAACTAAAACTGATAGGCGGGTGGAGGATGAGGACCCAGGTGAAGGAACCTCAAAACCAGCAACTGACAGAAAGGCAGAAGTCAGAACAACTGGCACAGGATCAGAAGCTAATACTGAGCCCTTCTCCCTGAAGGACCTTCGTGGCCTAAGAAGGAATTACACTCGATGACCTGATGAATCCATAATTAGTTGGTTAGTCCGTCTTTGGGATGCTGCAGGTGAGGCTACAGTTCTGGATGACACTGAAGCAAGGCATTTGGGATCTCTGTCACATGATCCAGTTATTGACCAAGGAATGATGAGGGGGGCCAACCCTCATAGCCTCTGGGAACGAGTCCTGGGAAGTGTGGCACAAAGATATCTGTGTGCAGACGATCTCTATATGCAGCAAACACAGTGGAAGACCATGGAACAAGGGATCCAGCGCCTGAGAGAGATGGCAGTGGCAGAGACTGTCTTCTCAGATGACCTAAACACTAGAAACCCAGATTTGGTATCATGTACATCCGTGATGTGGCAAAAACTTGTATGACTTGGGCCACAAGAATATGCTTCTACTTTAGCCACAATGAAGCGAGATGACAGGGAGGAGACCGTGCTGGATATGGCAAAGAAGCTGAGAGCATATGCAGATGCTGTGCATGGCCCAATGCATGCAAGAATTGCAGCTGTGGAAACCCATTTACAGAAATAAGATGATAAAATAGAGGAGAACCATAAGAGACTCAGAGAGGAGATGAGAGAGATGAAAGAGGGCTTTCTCCAAATCTCGGCAGTACAGGTCAAAGGTTCCGGTACCAAACGCAAATATTCCCCAGATGGGGAGAGGAAGTATACCCCCCGAACTGAGCTGTGGTCTGTCCTGCGTGGTTTTGGGGAAGACATGAGGAGATGGGATGGAAAACCTACTGCTGCTCTGGCCCAATGGGTGCTTGAATTGTGTGAAGGCAAGACTCAGGGAGGAAGTTTCACCAAAAAGGAAGTAGCCCCAGTTGCCCAAGAAAAGAAGGATGACCAGGCTTAGAGGGGCCCTGCCTCTAGCCAGGTAGAGGCTAGGGAAAATCGTGTCTTTTGGATTGTGTGGATTCGTTGGCCTGGCACATCAGAACCATAAAAATATGAGGCCTTAGTTGACACCAGTGCACAGTGCACATTAATCCCATCAAGACATGTGGGGACAGAATCTGTTTCTATTTCTGGTGTGACAGGGGGATCACAGGATTTTACTTTGGTGGAAGCTGATGTGAGCCTGACTGGAAATGAGTGGAAGAAACACCCTATTGTGACTGACCCAGAAGCCCCATGCATTTTGGGCATAGACTTCCTTCGAAATGGGTATTTTAAAGACCCAAAGGGATTCAGGTGGGCATTTGGGATAGCAGCTGTAGTGACAGAGGGCATCCAGCAATTGAACTCCTTGCCTGGACTATCAGAGAACCCATCAGCAGTAGGACTCCTGAAGGTGGAAGAGCAACAGGTACCGATTGCCACCTCGATAGTGCACCGCCGGCAGTACCGGACGAATCGAGATGCCGTGATCCCCATCCATAAGATGATCCGAGAGCTGGAGAGCCAAGGGGTGGTTAGCAAAACCCACTCACCCTTCAACAGCCCCATATGGCCTGTGCGCAAATCTGAAGGAGAATGGAGATTGACTGTGGACTATCGTGGCTTGAATGAAGTGACTCCACCACTGAGCGCTGCTGTGCCAGACATGCTGGAGCTCCAGTACGAGCTAGAGTCCAAGGCAGCAAAGTGGTATGCTACTATTGACATTGCAAATGCCTTTTTCTCCATTCCTTTGGCAGTAGAATGTAGGCCTCAGTTTGCTTTCACCTGGAGGGGTGTGCAGTACACCTGGAACCGACTGCCCCAGGGGTGGAAACACAGCCCCACCATCTGTCATGGACTGATTCACACTGCACTGGAAAAGGGTGAGGCTCCAGAACATCTGCAGTACATTGATGATATCATTGTGTGGGGGAACATGGCAGCAGAAGTGTTTGAGAAAGGAGCGAAAATCATCCAAATCCTCCTGAAAGCCGGATTTGCTATCAAGAAGAGTAAAGTCAAGGGACCTGCCCGAGAGATCCAGTTCCTGGGAATAAAGTGGCAAGATGGACGGCGTCAGATTCCCACTGAGGTCATCAACAAGATCACAGCAATGTCTCCACCAACTAGCAAGAAGGAAACACAAGCTTTCCTAGGCGCCATAGGCTTTTGGAGGATGCACATTCCATAGTACAGCCAGATTGTGAGCCCTCTCTACTTTGTCACCCGGAAGAAGAACCATTTCCACTGGGGCCCAGAACAGCAGCAAGCTTTCACCCAGATCAAGCAGGAAATCGCTCATGCAGTAGCCCTTGGCCCAGTCAGGACGGGACCAGAGGTGACAAACGTGCTCTACTCTGCAGCCGGGAGCCATGGTCTGTCCTGGAGTCTGTGGCAGAAGGTGCCTGGGGAGACCCGAGGCCGACCACTGGGATTCTGGAACCGAAGTTATAGAGGGTCAGAAGCCAATTATACCCCAACAGAGAAGGAAATTTTAGCAGCCTATGAAGGAGTCCAAGCTGCCTCAGAGGTGATAGGCAATGAAACACAACTCCTCCTGGCACCCCGACTATCAGTGTTGGGGTGGATGTTCAAAGGAAAGGTTCCTTCCACCCACCATGCCACTGACGCCACATGGAGCAAGTGGATTGCCCTCATCACACAGCGCGCCCGTATTGGAAACCCAAATCACTCTGGAATTTCAGAGATAATTACGAATTGGCTGGAAGGTGAAACTTTGGTCTCATGGATGAAGAGGAACAGGAACAAGTGACACGGGCTGAAGAAGCTCCACCATACAACCAACTGCCCCCAGAAGAAACAGGCTACGCCCTTTTCACTGACGGTTCCTGTCGTATCGTAGGGATGAACTGGAAGTGGAAAGCAGCTGTATGGAGCCCCACACGACAGGTTGCACAAGCTACTGAAGGAGAAGGTGGGTCAAGCCAATTTGCGGAACTCAAAGCTGTTCAACTGGCTCTGGACATTGCTGAGAGAGAGAAGTGGCCAAAGCTCTACCTATACACTGATTCATGGATGGTAGCAAATGCTCTGTGGGGATGGCTGGAGAAGTGGAGAAAGGCTAATTGGCAGCATAGAGGAAAACCAATCTGGGCTGCTGAAGAGTGGAAAGACATTGCTAGTCGGGTAGAGAAGCTGCCTGTGAAAGTCCGCCATGTAGATGCCCATGTTCCCAAGAGTAGAGCTAATGAGGAGCACCACAACAATGACCAGGTAGACCAGGCTGCAAAGATAGAAGTGTCAAAGATAGACTTAGATTGGCAACACAAGGGAGAGTTGTTTGTAGCTCGATGGGCCCATGATGCCCCAGGCCATCAGGGTAGAGATGCCACCTATAAGTGGGCACGAGACCAAGGTGTGGATCTAACCATGGATAGTATTTCCCAGGTTATCCACAACTGTGAGACGTGTGCTGCTATCAAGCAGGCCAAAAGGGTGAAGCCCCTCTGGTATGGGGGGCGGTTGTCTAAGTACAAGTATGGGGAGGCCTGGCAGGTTGACTACATCACACTGCCCCAGACATGCCAAGGCAAGCGCTACGTGCTCACAATGGTAGAAGCCAGCACAGGATGGTTGGAGACCTACCCTGTGCCTCACGCCACTGCCCGGAACACCATCCTGGGCCTTGAAAAGCAGGTCCTTTGGAGGCATGGTACTCCTGAGAGGATTGAGTCAGACAATGGGACTCATTTTAAAAACAACCTTATCAACACCTGGGCTAGGGAACATGGCATTGAGTGGGTGTACCATATCCCTTAACATGCACCAGCTGCAGGCAAAGTGGAGAGGTACAATGGACTGTTAAAAATCACCTTGAAAGCATTGGGTGGGGGATCATTCAAAAATTGGGAGCAGCATTTAGCAAAGGCCACTTGGTTAGTTAACACTCGAGGCTCTACCAACCGAGCAGGCCCTGCCCAGTCTGAGCCCCTGCATACAGTAGACGGAGATAAAGTCCCAGTGGTGCATGTCAGAGGTTTGTTAGGGAAGACAGTTTGGATTAATTCTGTCCCCAGTATAGGCAAACCCATCCGTGGGGTTGTCTTTGCTCAGGGACCAGGTTGTACATGGTGGATAATGGAGAAAGATGGCACAATACAATGTGTACCTCAGGGAGATCTGACTGTTGGGTGAGAACTATGTGTAAATATCATTACCTGTTGAATGTCACTGCCATTGTTTGTATCTAATGATAAATTGTATATATGTGTGTGTAGAACTAAAAGATGTATTAATGTTGGTAATAAGTTGACGATATGGGGATAAGGGGTGGAATGTCCTGGGTTAATGCTGAATTGTATCCTCATTCGTCTGTTTAAATCAAAAATAAGTTCTGCACCTTTAAAACTGGATCTAAGAGTGAAGAAGAAGCAGTGGAATGTCTGAGGTGGGTGTTTTCAAAACATCAAGATAAGAGTTTGCAGCTTTGGAGGACACACAGCGAGTGTTGTCTGTATGCAGACGGCGGGAGAGAGCTCTCCTTTGCTTTCTCTTAGTTCGTGGCTAGCTGAAGCAGAGAAGTTCTCCAGACTGTGAGTTTCTTTTCTTTTTTTCCTTGGAACTGTTCAAACCTGCTCTGGACTAACCCCCAGCAGAGCACCAAGAGCTCATCCCTGTGGCCCACTGGGCCTGGCTTGGGCCTGGCATTTCCCAGTGCCAGGGACTGACACAGACTGAGCGAGCCGAGCTGCACCCACGGCACAGACTGGCTGGATTTGTCATCTCTGCGGAGAAGCAGGAGGTTTTGTTCCTTGGTGTTCATTTGTTGTGCTTGGCCTGTTAAATAAACACATTTTTTCCACTTTCCTCTAAGGAATTTTTTTTTTTTCCCCTCTTTTCCTTTCCTGAACCAGTTGGGGGGAGGGCCCATTGGATTGGTTTTCTGGAGGGACCTATTCAGAGGTTCCTTCCCAAATTTGCCTTAAACCAGGACACCCAGTTATATTTTGAGAGAAATGCAATAACTGTTACAAGTCTGAATTGCCTATATCAAAATTGTTTGTAATGGATTATGTACGGGATGGATAGATGGATCTCTGGACTCTCTGCTGTGAAGTCAAGGATGCAATAGTATTCCACCTGATTACACATATCATAAAAATGTCTAAAATATTGTTAAAAGCAGAATGAAGTATTTTGAGTAACATAAACTACAGCTGCTGATTTACATCCATCCAAATAGCTACTGATGCTTTATGAGCTGTGTATTGACAGGCTTTTTATTAAGTGACCTCAGTTCCCAGAGAGCCCGTTTGTGTCTCTTGCACTAGGAATTACAGGCTTCTCCATTGCAAATGTCATTTGCACTTGTTCACCCCATTGCCTATCTAGAACAAGTCCACAGGAAGTATTGTGGGATCAGTGCCACACCAAGGAAGAACTATATCAATCCCCAACTCTGCTGCCATTCTGGGAGCTCATCTGAAATGCAAGGAGGAGTTATAAGTCAGATTAATATCATATGAATGAAAGGAGAGTGATTACAGTAAAGGTGACATTTGAGAAATTGTATGCCAAACAAATAGAGAAGGAAACAGAAGGCAGCCCAAGCTGTTTTGCTGACCCTCATGTGCACATATATTTAACTTTCAACAAAACATTTTTATCATAATTCTGCAGCAAGGCTGTCAGCTAATTCTCAACCAGTCTCCCTACCATCTTTTTTCCTAGCCTTCTCTGGTTGCACAAGCGCTTCTGCAGCTGGCCAGCTGTTCACTGCTTCATGTTGTCAAAGGGAAAGAATTATAATAAAATGCACAGACCAACAAAAAATGGTGTCAGTGTTGCTGAACATGTTGGAAAAGGGCAAGTTCCCCTGCTTCTGATGTAGCAGAATTTTACATAGAGTTAACCAACGGCCCAGAAGGGCAATAATTACTTGGGAAAATTATAATAGTATGGGTAGAAATAGGAGAGTGCAATGAACACTGAATTGTCAAACTGCTGGCTGATGTTACTCATGGTGACTTGAAGTCCTGTATCTCATTAAGCTGTGCATTGGCTTCACAGAACACCACAGCACTACACAGGTCAATGATAATTCTGTCAAAACCTATGTCAAGAACCTCTGGAAGGCCCTTCTGCAATTGTCAGGATACACTCACAGCTGCACAACCCTCTCCTTTTCCTTGCTTTCCTCTCTAGTCATCACAGTTATGAAGACAGCTTAGAAGAAGTGCACAGAATGAGACAAATTAAATGCTACCCAATGCAATAGACACCTCATCAGTCACAGTGACTTGTTAAACTATTGAACATAAAAGGTGACAATTAAATATCAGCACAATCATTTAGCTGCTGGTTGTTTAGCAGAAATATCAAGTCTGTCCTACAATCCAAACTGCCTCCCACACAGTGCCAGATAGAAAATCGAGTATTGCAACAACACCAGGGGAAGAACGTCTTTTTCTAGTCTGTACTCTCATCTTCCTCCTGCTAAAAGATTAAATTAAAAACTTCCTTTTTTTTACAACTTGCTAATATGACAAAAATTATTCAGATTTAAATAGAATATGAATTTAAACTAATTCAGTTATTCTTATGTAATTCCCCATATTAGCTGAGAGCGCCTTCTCAAGTTCAAGTCTGCCTGGGCTGGAACATATGATTAGATTTAAAAGCTACAGTTTTAAGGACTAAAAGCGCCTAAAGCAGCATTACATGAGCAGTTTGGCTGTAGTGCTATAACGAGGGAACACAGATGTTGAACAGATATTAAGTAAGAAGCCACGAAAAAGTTCTTAGGATAGAGATATATGACTGGTATTTATATAAGAAGATTAGGTACGATAGTTGAGATTCAGAATTAGAGGCCAGTTAGATCTAGTGCTTAGGGATATGGTTTAGTGGTGGAATTCTGAGTGTGAGGGTTATGGCTGGACTCCCTGATCTTAAAAGCCTTTTCCAACCTAAATGATTCAATGATTCTATGAAAGTGGTTAACGACACAAGTAAGAGAGAAGATGTATCTCCTCCCTATAAAATGGAGACACAAAAGAACAGGATGCTCCTTCAAAACATGTCACATCAGGCTTTCTCTCCAGCAGTGAGCTTAATAAAAGCAGCAGTCAGGGGCCTTCCAGGACTGCTCAACTGGCAGTCCAACGGCAGGAACTCCCCAGTGCTTCCTGCCTCCCACCTCCAATTATCCCTGTCTCCAATACAGTTCCTTGCCAACTCTGCTGTGATCTTCATCTTTCCTTCAGCTTTCTGTCAAAAAACTGTACTCATTACTCTCTGCATACTGGCAGCTTATCACTGCTTCTTTTGCTGACTGCATTTTTTTCTTGAGAGAAGCTGGGACTTGTGACAGGAGATGCACTAGGACCACTTCTTTTGGGGGAAAAAATGACAGGGATGGGAGGGACAAAGCATGCAAGGAAAAGATTACTATGGCTTTTTAGGATGAAGACTAAAACACAAGATTTTTTTTTCAATACAATTTAACAGTTATCAAATATTTCAGGTTCTTTGATACTAAAACCAAATTTCATGCTGGCAAAACTGATAATGGCTGGGCACAACAGATGCCCAGTACAGAAATTTAGGGCTGTGCTCTCAGCAAATATGTTGATTATTAATGCTACTTTTTCTATTGTGCTCACTAAGAATCAAGTATCTTTGATGCTTGTAAGGCAAGACTTAAGTAAGTACCACATAACTTATTAAATAACAAATGATAGAGAAGTCTTAAGAAATATCTGACAGAAGGAAAAACAGCTGTATTATTTGTATAAGCAGCTGCAAATGGAGATCCACCTGTGATCTGAGACAGCTGAGAGAGTAAACAACTGTGAATAATTAGGTTTTTAACCTTGCAGCCTACATAGCTCTCTTAAAGCCCTTTACGGTTTTTTTTTAAATTACATTTTTCCAACATATTTTTTGATTTTCAAATGAAACAATATCCTCCCCACCACATTCAGTGTTGTCACTGAAAGACTGTGTTACAGCTGTTGCGTCTCACTGAGCCTAGGTAGAAGCAGCGAGAAAGAATTTCGTTCTTTAATGCTCTGATACAACACCACTGATTGTGCCATCTGTCCAACACATGATGAAGAACCTCTAAACAGAAAATAGCTGTATGGGACATAGATACAGTATTTCCAGATCTGTGCTTGGTAAGAGATGAGCCTGTATTTAAAAAGCAAATGTGGCTTTTTTGAACACAATATATTAGATATGCAGTATGTTTCTGGCATGAATTGAGGAAAAAATAAACCAGCAGATCTGTCCAGATGGAGGGGGGAAGTACTGCCAAAGACAGGACAAGGAAAAGGTGCTTGATCCTGTGTGAAGAGCATGTCAATGCAATCTGCCTATCATGAGTTCAAAAGAAGATGATGGGAATTCTACAGATGTCT
Source organism: Sitta carolinensis (assembly GCA_032173965.1). Lineage (NCBI taxonomy): Eukaryota > Metazoa > Chordata > Aves > Passeriformes > Sittidae > Sitta > Sitta carolinensis. The sequence goes on along the minus strand of CM063284.1, from coordinate 51,921,176 downwards.
TTCTGCAATGCAGGAGGTCACATAAAGAATAAAAAATACAAAGCTTAGGTTACCACAGCATGAGTGTGCAAAAATACACTAATAAAAGTGACAGCCCTAAGTGCTTCAGTTAAGTATTTAATAGGATTTTAACAGCCACATCCATAAATCTGCCCATACCGAATATCAATTATGTGGCATCTATCTCACTGCAATAATTTCTCTGAATTGGCTCCTCATTGGCACGTCTCCAATTATTCTTAGTGGATAGTATGTCTTTATCCTTTTGACTGGCATAGGACAACATATCTTCAGAGAGTCTGATGTATTTATAGGTCGTTTCACCTCAGAAAATCAATGTGTGTCACAGGAATTTCAAAGACACCAGGAACAGCAGCAGAGACCAGAGAAAGACAAATCTACCCATTCATCAGCTCTGCTTGGAGGCCTCTTTGAAATGTCTCAGGCTGTGCTCAGGGCTGAGTACTGCCACAGAGGGCCTGGGCAGTGACAAGCACTGTGACTCTCTGGAATTGCAGGGCTGGGTTAGGAGTGTCCAGCCCCTGTAGGTGCAGAGCTGGCTGAGGGCTAGAGGAGTATCTTCTAAACTGTGGAGATTGATGGTCTGTTCAGTTTTACTGCCTGCAGAGAACCTTGGGTTTAATATTCTCCCTTCTAAAAATGCATACCCAAAGTCCCAATCCCTAGAGCTTGCAAGAGCCTTTCAGGAACACTACTCCTAAATCGGATGAGAACTGAGGCATTTTAAAGTCATTATATAAATACTTGTGCAAACAGAGAGAACAGAAGCACTCTTTCCTGTATGCCCACAGCCCAAACTACAACTTAAAATATTCAGTGGCAGTATTTTTTTCCCCACAAAATTTAAATTGTATATTGGAATTGGAAGCACAGGCCATGCAAACATTGCAGTTTATTAAAGAACAAGTTAGCTGTGGTTTGATTGTGAGGTCTTGAAGAGTTTCACTTCAAAAGGCAAAAAAGCTTGTAAATTTGGCAAGACAAATAGAGAAAAAATACCTAAGACCAGTTTTGTGAAACCAGTGGGGTCAGTATACTTCAAAAACTGACCCACAACTACTTTGTTTTCTCTCCAAGTATTCCACCTTGCCTGAAAATCAGCAATTTCCTTTTCACATAATAAGAAAACCTGCAAGATCAAAATGTCCTAAGTACAAAACCCCAACAAGTTAAGAGTGATCCAGTTGTGTGCAGGAAGGATTTACAGGCTATTAACATAATAACCACCCTGTTACAAGCTGTTAACCTAACCATCTCATCAACTTACCAAATTCAGTTTTAATTACCAGTGCAATAGCAGTCATTGCCTTTAGACTTCATTATGCTGGGCACTGTGCAAATTAAAACTACTCGACTGTCCCAGTCCTGAAACAAACTACCAATCTGTGGAACAGAGACAGTGATATTTTTGGAAAAGAAACAAACCAACAAAGAGTGCAGCCTTCTGCCACAGTAACACAGAACATCCAGTGACCCAGGCAGGAAAATCAGCTTTTTTAAAGTAACATTTACCAACAGATCTCACAGCACGTAAAAGATGGTAAATGGCATCACTCCTGTTTCTGAACTGGAGAAAATGAAGCACAGAAGTATGCTTGGAGTTGCCCTGAATAACCCAGCAATACCTGAGAAAATGTCCATCTAGTGATTCCTAGCTCAGTTACCCATCCGCTGAACTAAGATGTTTCTAATCTAAAAATAATAGAAAACTTTATTGGAGTATTGTAGAAAGGTCTTTTGCTTATGAGGCCTAGTCCAAATAGAGTATTGGAAATATCCAGAAAAAAGGCAGTAGACACTCATGACAACAGATACTCATGTTGACATTAGATGATAAAAATTGCAGAATTTTATGACTGTTTATGCCTCTAAACAATTTGTACATAATGAAGTCTGTCTACACCACTTCATAACTCTGTAAGAAGTACAGGTAAAACCCAGTGTTGAAGACAGTACTACTTTAAACTGAAGGATCCTCCATAAGTCATAATTATCAGAGCATTCCCTCAGGTGACAAAAACACCCAGCAATTCCCAAGTTTTCAGCCGGTTAATTCTGGTAGTAATTCCTTCCTCCTGCCTCAGACTGTAGGCCTGTGACACAAATTAATTGTCAGTACCATTAACTAAGGAAGTTATACCATTGAATATGTGCACATGAAACTCTATGCAGTGGCAAATTACAAGAAAACCAGATTAAAAGGTAAAGATGTCAGTTTAAAACCAAAGTGGAACAAAAACATCAGGCTGACTTTATTTATGAAAAATAACTTTCAACACAACCTAACACAGATACTGCCTTCTTTTACATAGCTATTAACAAGGAAAAAAGTATATAGATTTAGATAATTAAAATGGATTTCCTGGGTTTAAAAATACTTTGTCATGTGTGAACCCAGGTTAAAATTAACATCTACACAACACAAACAAAAATAAACTTGCCTACTACTCAGCCATCCTGTCTGACATCTCTGCCCCTCTCCCTTACACACAGTGATAAAGGTTTTAGATTCTCCAGTTAATTGAGTATGTAGTCTAATTTCAGTCTCGGTTAACAGTTCATTGTTAAAACAGCTAATGAACCAGCTGTGATGCCAACCTTTCATGGGGATCTCTCTTGCTCCCCAATCTCTATTCCTACTGAATACTGAGGCTGTGCAATGGTTTGTTTATTTCTCCTGCAATACCTCCTCTTGAAAAACAACATTCTGTAATGAGGAAATATAAACTACTGAGACCTATCACAAGACTTTTAACAATCTTCCACTAGTTAGGCTGCCCTGAATACCAGGTTACTGCATAGTGTGAATTTATGTTAATACTGTCACTGAGGTTGGCTGTGTGTTTCTTAAGCACTTCTGATTTATGCCTCCTGCTTCTGAAGGAAAGTAAAACAAACAAGGTTAAGGAAAGACATGGTATTTACTTGACATTAAAACTTATTTTAAATACATGTTTTTTGTTTTAGGCCAATAACAACCTTAAGTGTTGATTCTAGGAGGTGAAAAATCTTATGAAAACAAGAAGAAACTAATTTTATGTGAATGTAAAATTTAGACAGAATGCTAACACACATTCTGTATCTCTGAATTACTAGGTTTTTCTCAAAACTGCATGAAACAGCAGCAGTGATACAATGTACTTGGAGTTTATTCTCATTGTTTTCAGTGCGCTTTTCCAAATGCTAATTAATTAAACTTCAAAAAACTCCTGTGAGATACAGTAGGTAAATATTATTGTACCTATTAAGCACATATAAACCAGAGTTATGATGTTTAATTATATTCAGTTGTTTATTTTAAAATTGATTTTCCTCTATAAAAGAAGATACTTACAGTCTATTACTTTTAGGACAGGTCTTTGTGAGTTCAGTTTTTAATAGGCAACATTTCACTGTACCTATGTTTGCACATGCATGTATTCACTTAGAGTTGAAAAACACATAGCCAACCAAGAGGTGGTAACATTCTATAAAACTGGTTTGAGAGATAAGGTTTAAACCAGAACTAGGAGTGGTTGTGGGAAAAGGCACACTGACCTCACCAGAAGCCTCTTTTTCCATTGCTTGTAATTTTGGTAACTTCCCAACCAAATTCAAAGGTAACAACACTTCCCCTCCACATAATGTAGGCAGTTCTGACATAGCTAGTTCTACCCTCTAAAGATTGTCTACAATCATGGAAACACAAAACTTCTAAAAAGTGTTTGTGTTTATTTTATTTTAACGGTTCTGTTACTCAAATAAATCATCCACTGTTTCTTCCAGCATTCTCACATCAGAAGCATTTGTGGTTTCTATCTGTTGTGGATGTTGCATGTTGCATGTTATTATGTTACATGCAGCCAAGGACAAGGCAATCAGGCAGGATTACCTGCTGCTGCCCAGGCACTCATTTTGAAGGAACACACAACCAGTGCTGAACAAAACCTGACACCACCTCAGCCCAGTGTGCTCCAAAGTGAAATTATGCACTGCAGAAAGTAGTACCTTCTCATCAATTTTTAATTTAGCACAGTTCATTTTTGTTGAGTATTCCCTGCTGGCTCCCAAGTCTGCATTCCATTTAAGTTCCAGAAGAACAGAATATATTTAATAACTATCTAATTGTAATAACCAATTGCTAAGTCTTTCAGGAACAGATGGAATAATAAATATGTATGTGTTCCAAAGCTAAAACATGCAAGGCAACACAATTCTACTAATAATTAAGTTTGCTTTGATACAATATGTCCTCCAATAGTATCAGACAACCTGCATAAGTAAGATTTGATTTCTTGCATTTGGTTGTTCAAGAAGCAAATTCCCTGTGGAGCAGAATCTGTTTTGTTTTGCCTCTGAGTCTCTGGAGTGCCCATGTAAGTATCACCATGACTGTCATTCCCAGCCATATTAGTGATGGTGAAGACTAAAAGGTCATCTGCAGGCTATGGCAAAAGCTTATATATTGAATCACCCTCTACTAGCTCTAGTGAATCTTGCAACAAGGCAGAAGGTCTAAAATACTAAATACCATCATTTAATGCATTTTTCTTTCAAGACAAAACACTGCATTTTCAATAAATGTGATGATTTTTCTGAAGCAATACAATCAGCAGCTTGGAAATTTCCTACTAGTACAGTACATTAGCTGAACCATTGATTAGGAGGCAGGAACTTCCGCATCACCTCTTCCCATCAATTCCTTTTCAATTCATCACATGGGAAAAATCACTTTTTTCAGGTCACTCATCACATATCAATTTTCTAACGCGGGCAACTTGATTCCTGAAATCCAAGGCTTCACTATCCTGCTGAGCAGAGCACTGCCTTTATTTCCCACAAAGGATCTCTTAACTTTCTATAGGGGTTCATGAGACTGAACCATTCATGTTTGTTTCGTAACTTTCAAGTCACTGGCCATTTCTCTTCCAAGATAAGATTGTAACTAAATGGTAGCTAGACAGAGTAATTAAGGCTACAGAAGCATAAAGAACAGGAATATATGTGAAGAGAATGGTGTTATTCATGCAACTCGAAATAACACTGCAAAAAGGCAGTTACATCAGAAGCACCACTTTTGGACTAGAGACTCGATCTGCTCAATGATGATCTTGGGTCTCTTTTCCAGCCTTAATGATTCTATGATTCTTTGACAAGATATTTACCCTCAGAGGCTTAGTTTTGGCAAATAAGTTTTCTGGCAGAATTAGGGATTGAAAATAGAAAATAAAAAGGTATAATCTACTTCAAAACAAAATTTAACAGTAATTACTTGAAAGTATATTACTCTGACTATTATATAAAGAAATCACCCTGATAATCTGAATCCACTACTCCATAACTCCCATGTTTTTTTTTAATATATATATATATGTATGTATGTATTATGTATGTATGTATGTATGTATGTATCCACAAGAGACTTGGTTTCTTTTCCTTTTTCTTGTCTTCTTTTCTTGTGGAGAATAATCTGCACACATTCCAGACTGAAGGAAAAAAAAGAGGCAAAACTAGTATCTGTAATACTTATCTTCTGCATGAGAAAAATCCACAACCCTTTGCTGGATATTACTTCAATTAATTTCTACATTAGTTCAGTAATGCTTTAGTCAAAGCATCTGAATGAAGAATCAGTCTGAAGAGAGGAGGTTCTCTTTTGCATGGTGATGGCTATATTTATTGATATGAAGGCTATCACCCACATGATGTTCCTTGGAGACAAAGTGCTAAAAAACCAGACTCTTTTAGAAAGATGTGAAAATTACACACTTTGCTTCGTACAGCATAATTCAATTACCTTTCTAAATTTGAAGTTGAAATATTTTACAGATTTAGATGTAAACTCATGATAAGGAAGTTCAAGTCAAACAGGATCTTGAAATTTTGGTTATAATACATGAGGCTAACAATCACAATGAGCAATCAAGCTGAAAATTAGGACATCAGATGACCCCACAAATGTGACATTTTCTTCAGAATTAAATATAACTTGTCAATGCTGGATATTGTTAGTAAAATGTGCAAATATGTTTCACTCACCTTGCTTTCCCATTACCCTGTATATAAATGTTATGTAATAACATAAAAGCTACAAATTATAACGGCAGCTGGAAGAATTCTGGAACCTTATGCTCCTGCTAGCTGCTACTGTATCTGCAGCTAAAGAAAGAGACATTACAGTCTTTAGAAAGCACCATCAAGTGGCTATTATACTGTAGTTTTACCTTTCAAGTCAGTGATGCAACATGCCAAAAAGGTATTGATGGAACATCCAAACTTCAGTTTCAGTCCTAAAACTGATTCACATAAAAACTAGAACTCTAAAAGCATTATGGGCTAGTCAAAAGCCTAGTTTATGGCTATATTCTGTCCAAAAGCATTCCCTTTGAGCCAGCAGAGATTATCTATATCAGAGAAGATACAAATGGGATGAATTTGAAGAGAATTGAAAGTAATTTAATTCTTTCTCAAAGAGGGCTTAAGGAAAGCAGTGAGGAGTTCCATCTGTCAGGTGAGATGCTATGAATGCACTTATGGTCAGCAATCACAGCTTAAGAAGATCATTTAATGAAAAAGCAAGAGATAACTGCTTTCAGTTACATAAACTGCTACTCTTACAGCTTAACACCTTAAGCACCCTTGTAGCTTCATACTCTGTAACATGTGTATTTACTTCCAAGCCTCTGGCAGGGAAGCAACCACTGCACCCATTTAAAAAAAAAAAAAAAACAAACAACCAAACCAAACAACCAACCAAAGGAACCCAAAAACTTTTCCTTGTTAAAAAGTCTGAAAATTCAGGAGAGAGTATGAAGAGAAATCATCATGTTCTCTGCTTGAGACTCCACACTTCAGGTCCATAAACCCACTTCCACTGGTGCCTGCAGATCTACAAGAGCTACAATACCACCTTTAGAAACCCCAACTAGAAAGCAGATTTTCAAGTAAAGGAGAAAAGTCCTACTCTGAAACCTTAGCAGACAAAGTCCATTAAAATGCCGAGGCAGACTCTCAATTGCCAGTTGAGTTTGACAATTTAGCAAGCAATTGAAGGCTGTATTTTATAGCTGCAATAGCAGAAATTGCCTAGAGATGGTAAAAAACATGTAGCAGGTTAGATGTTTTCAGCAGAGATAAACATGTATTATTGCCACAGTACAGGTTGCACATTGTACAAAGGAATGCTCTCTGAAGAAGGGCATATAATTCTAGTCCTCTGTCTAAGAAATGATAATTTCAATTTAAAAGCTAAATCCCTAATCTGGATAGAGGACAAAACAGCTTGGAAAGAAGCCCAAAGGGAAGAACATATTTATGTTCTCAGGTGGACTCTACAGGTCAAAAAGGCACAAAACCAGCCACTATTGTAATCCCAAGGATTTATCTTGGTAGGACACTGACACAGGACCCTCAGGCAATGGTCCATAAGAGGTATTTAGGAAAGAACTTGAAAGATTGGGCCATATGGAGCAGTATTTTCCTCAGCACTCCCTCCCTCAAAAAACCTGTTGCTTAGGGATTTCTTGGACTGGAGAGTGTTGGAAATCAAGAAGCTAGACCCCTTCTGATTTCTTCAGAGGGAGAAACCCTTTGGAGAAACTAAGATATATTAAACCACAGTAAGTTAGAAATACATCTTTAGGCTTTCTAAGTGCTTTTAATAAGAAGAAGCATGTCAGCTGCCTGAGTAGCTGTAGAGGGCCAGGGCCTTAAAAATCCAGATGGAAGTTTAGTATTTCACAGACATAGCTAAAAACATAGTACAAAAAACAGTACAATATTGTTTTACACTTTTAGATAGAATAATTCACTAAAAACAGATAGTGTTAAGGATGAAAACACAATATAGAACATATAGATAATATTAAAGACAAAAAACAAGATAAAACCTGCATGTACATGGAAAAAACAACTTACGTAAAATTATGCTGAGGTGTGTAATGCTTTTCAATAATTTTAATAGGTGCAAAGAAATTGTTTTAGATTCGTGTATTTAGATGATTGGTCAATTTAGGTGTAAAATCTGGCCACAGAGGCCTGCAAAAATTCAGTAATCCCTCCCTATCTACCAACCTAGCTGCTGCTTGCTTTGCTTGCACAAAATGAAAGAAGAAAAGAAGAAAGAAGACAGAAGCTAGAAGGTAGCATGGTTCCAGCCAGCCGCCCAGATCTCCCCACTTAAAAACCACTAGACCTCTGTCTGCTGCTTGGGGCTCCAGGCTTCCAAGGCCCTGGGGAACTTCCATTGTTTCTTAAGGCCTCACCCTAAAACTATTCCTGCTCGCTGCCTGAGGCTTGTTGCATTGGGAACCCCTGGGGAATTCCAACATCCCTCTGAGACTTCATCCTGAGAGGAACCCTTCAGCAAAATGCATTGCACCTTCAGATCAATGCTTTAATAGACTGATGCTTTCTCTTTGTAGCACCAACTCTGGTCTCTGGCAGCCTGGCTTCCCCCACCAAACATTAACAGGAGACTGTATCACTGTGTTTGCTGTGGCCCACAGTATTCCATGGCAGTGATTTCCACAGCCCAGCTGAGCCTTGTGAAGCGTAGTATGGCTGGGCATTGCACAGCATGCCTCCTTGAAGGAGCAAAGACTTGAATCAAATGGGTCATGGACCTAAATTTCCCTCTAGAAATTCCCAACCCAAGATAATTTCTGTGATTGGGTAATGAGTTATCTCAAAGGCTACCTGAGAATATGCTGGTGCTCTCACCCTGACAACATAGTTAAAGTACTGTGGAGACCAAATACTATGCTTACCTTTTCAGAAAATCAATTTTAGCTCAATTCTTACACCTAGACACCCTCTTTATGTTCAGGGTTGGACCAACAGCTGACCATATATTCTAAGAGAAAGGCAGAGTTTCTAAATATAATTTTCCTAGATACACTTTGAAAATATTGACTATGTGCAATAATATTACACATATATACCCCCCCCAAAAAAAAAAAAAGTTAATTCCTTTGTCATAATTTATTTCTATTATTATAAGAAAATAATCTCAAAGCCCAGGATACTCATATTCCTACCTTCTGATTAGCTTCACTAACAATTTTGGATAAGGAAAATGCTCTGCACCTCAGTTTCCTCAATCAAGAGATTGGGAATGAAGCAGTTACTCACAAAGAAGTGCTTTCCACACAAGGCAGTGCACTCGCTATTGGTAAAGTGCCTGTAGAGGTGGCTGGTGGCTGGTGCTACATAAGTGCAATGAATTACTTCCTTCTGTTTCTCCACTCCCTCCTCTACAAAGGAAGAAACTTGTCATTACTTCTTTTATGAGCAAATGCAGCTGGGAGCTAAATACTCTGGTGACTCCACCTGACTGATCTGGTAGTGTTTATGCAAGTAAACAGCAGGAGGCACTAAATCAGAGTATAAATAAATCTTAGGCTAAATGTGCAGATGAAAACCTAATACACTAAAAGCAGTATGTTCCTGAAATTAGTATTCAGTTGGTAAAGATCCAAATTCTATTTTCATGTTTAATTTTCAAATAATTTCAGTACTAAATTGTAACTGCAGACTGCATGGGGAAAAAATACTGTAATGGCTATTTTCCCAAAATTTAGAAACCATCTGTTTTGAAGTTCTGTTTGACTAAGCGAATTACAGGACTCACAGACCAGCTAAGTAGTTAAACACATACAGAATACCTTTTCTTCAGTGCCGGAGTAAAATGTCTTTAGCTGAGCTGTTTTGCATGGCACTTCCAATTTACCCCTCCTCAATTCTCTGACATCTGTATCCTGGCGCTAGGGTAATGATCACATCAGGGTGCTCCACAAAGGTTAACACAGACAACAGCCTGGAAGCATTTGATGTGTAAGGAAACAGGAATACCATTTCCCTTGCATCTAAAAGGTCAACAAAACACAACCCAATTCCCTTCTTTTGTACAAGCCCAATGGAAGGCACATGACAGAAAAGATGGTAAGTTCATTGTTAGTTCTACAACACCACAGGAAAAGTAACACACAAATTTCAGCACTGCCAGTGAAGTGAACAAAGCAGGAAATAGAGGATGCTAATGATCTGGGCCTTATATTTGGTAATACCCTGTTTATTCTTCTCCACAGTGAAAAAAGTAATTTATGTAGAATGAAGACTTAACCTGTAATTTAATTACCACAGGTTACTTTTTGCATTGTATGATACAAAAAGAGCTGATACTAAATTATAGCTGCTGCAATAAAATTCCATTTCAATTAATGTAATGAACAAATGTTGTTACTGTGTTTAATAATTAGCAAATGGCAGGTGACAAACCAAATAGAATTATAGCACCATTAACACTGCACAAACCTCTTATCCCACCCTGTTTTTCTAGAGATGTGCATATTTGTCTCCTTGCTCCCATCAACGTCCAGTGATCCAAACACACTTTTCTGTCCCAAATGGCTCCTACACAATGCATTACACATGTCTTATAGATCCACAGGAGACAGGATGCTGGAAAGTTCTGAAAGAAGGCAGAAGCCATGAGAAGCAATAGAAAAATTAAGAGATGGCATCTCCTCTCCTTTTGAGCAGTGGATCAGGGGGCCTTCCACACCAAAAGCCATTACTCAACAGTGCTCAGCCTCCCCATCTCTACTTTTAGGCTCTCTCCTGTAAACTCACCTTCCCTCCCAGCTGCACTTGTGTGCAAGGCTCTGGATGTCAGCTGGCAGATGTTTGGTGCTCAGCCTGGTGATACCAACAGCAAAGTTCACCAGTTCGACAGGTAACAACTCTGTATTGGCCCTATATTGACATAATATTGGCCCTCTATACTCTTAAAAGCACTACAGTTTGAATCCATATTTCATACATCATCAATTTTCCTCCAGACTCCATCCCATCCTCACTGAGTAAAACGTGTACAGGACAGTGTATAATGATAAACATATAAAGCCATCATCAATCATTTATCAGTTACAATTACTATTTGCATCTGTTTATCTAATCACACTCTGCAGTAACTGCTGCATTTAAGCAGTTCAAAACCACTTTAAGGATGGAAATGTTGAGGATAACTACTACATAATTAACTTCACATTTTTTAGCACTCTGCTAACTCATATTTCTGTCCCTTTTCATTTTTAATGTATATTAAATAAAGAGGAATTATTATTTACATACACACCCACTCACCTACATAGTCACATGTGCTGACCGAGACAGTGCAGGTGACAAATGGCAGACTAGTCTCATAAACTCTATTTAATGTGCAACTTTATCTGTCTCAGACACTCAGACTCCCAGTACATCTCTGCTGCTACTTTAAATTCACTGAATTTCACATGTAACTATATAAGAAAACAAAGACCCTTCCCTTTTTCTCTCTCCCTCTTCACCTGTGCAAGATGATCTGCCAAAAAATTATTTTGTCTCTGCCCTGGATGTCAGAATTTATTCTCAGCCCTCCCTTCCCATTTCTGTTTTTCAAACCTAGTAATTTGTGGATGGCAAACAGTGGGTCCTGAGCTAGTAATAGGTTAAAGATCAGATAACTTGCCATGTTCAGAAGCCAAAAGAGGACAGACAACAGTTTGTTCTGCAGTGACCACAATAATTTATTTGCTATGTCTCATAAATAATGGATTCCTGAGAGTGGAAGGTATAATACTTCAGTGTTCATTCACTTCTTCTGTCTTCAAAAATAAACCCAATATTCAAAATGCATCAAAATTAACATTTATCTGAGGATCATTTTAAAGACTTTGGGGATTTAATCCAACTGTCATTTGACCCAATGAACCATGCAAACACACCACTGCTTAACAGTTTTCTCTACAGCATGTGCTTAGGTAACAATATGGGAAGACCCACTGCCCTTGATCCCCACATTTAAACTGACTCTAAACAGAGAGGACAGTTGACAACGTGCCTTAATGTACTTCATGTTCACACAACATGATCACAGATGGGCTTTTTCCTCTCTGGTCCCTTTCTTCCTTTTCCACCTCTGCCTGCCTGTCAGACTGCTGTGGTAGGTTATGAGATTGCTAGGCAGGTTGGCTTCAGATGCAGCATTTCTAGAAATAGTTGCATTTTAAAAAAGGGAAAAAAACCCCCAAAACTCAACAATATAAACTTCTAAGAGAAAGTTAAGAGTTGCTATGTTGCCAAAGCCTGGCCCATGGATATTGCTGATTATGGCCAAAAGAGAGGAGAGCACAAACTGCTCTCATCGTCATCCTCCAATGCTGTCAGCATCTGACAAAAACTTCTCATACACTCTTTAGCCATTAATGCTAACTGGACTGTGACAAAAAAAAAAAAGAAAAAAACCCCAACCCTAAACCAACCCAAACACCCCCCCCCCCCCACCCCCCCATATAATGTAAGAAGTTCAGTTTGCATAGCCTCTGCTCTGTAGATGGCACTGTATGTTGAACAATGATTTTCTTCTTTTTCCACTACCATTTCTGAAGATAATAATCCAGATGCAGTCTCTTACACTCACAGAATATGCATTTATTTAAAATCAGGAATCATTCCATGGTAATAGCTTTCAAGTGTAACTCTAGAAGTCACCTGCCATTTGCAATTAATTATGTTTATCACTGTAGTACAAGAGTACCAGGAAGGATAGAGGACACTGTGTAGTCCCTGCCTCAAAGAGTTAACAAGATAAGCAGTAGGACAAGTGAGGCAGTATTCTACTGAGAGATAATGATATATTCCAGCCACACTGCTGGATCCCCAGCCTGGTGGGCTACCCACCGAGTCAGCAAGTGGTGCTGTGCTATGACAACAATGTAAGTTTTTTGGGTAGATTTTTTTTGTTTGCTTGTTTGAGGGTTTGTTGATTTTTTAAAAAGACTGTCTTCGTTATTTGTAACTTTTAAAGAATTTTTTGAAACTGACATGAGAGCAGAGAGAATACAAAATTAGCAGAGAAACTCAGGAAGCACAGATACAAAACACAGACTGACAAACATCTAGGGAATCATTACTCTGGGAATTTAGAGAATGGCATAAACTGGAAAGAGTGAATCTCACAGCAGTCAGTAAAATTCTTTTGAGATAATGTCAGTTGGGACACTAAAGTAATTATGGTAGTAAAAGGAAAACAAGCTAATTTACAAATTCACTGAAAACAATGTTTTCTTGAGATATTTGGGATTTAAAATTAATTGCCAGCAGCAGAGCTCTCAAAAATCCAAGACAAGTCTTAAATGGTCCAGAACTATGCTAATATAAACACACAGGCTAACAAAAGGCAGCAGCAAAAACAAAGTGGCATGCACAAGCTCAGAATAACCAACCAACATTCCTACTGTACACTGCAAATTAACAGTATAAATCTCTACAGAAGCTCAGAACAGAAAGCTGTCTTTCAGGGTGTTGCCAGCATTTGTTAGTTTGCACTTGCCAAAGGAAGAGTTTGCAGGCTTTTGGAACATTAAAAGATAAACGTAACTACACTTCATATTTCAAAATGAAAAAAATAAAAGGAAACAATGCTAAGTTATTCTAGTACAAAAAGATTAATGTCATAGTTTTTCACACACTCTAGCCCACCCATAATACGTGGAAAGCATTCCCTGTTCCCTAGCTAGTGTCTTGTATTGGCTGTGTATATGTTTTAATGTGGATTGAAAATCTTGCTTCACATATGGCAGAGAGAGACACAAAAGCATAGAAAATTTGTATCACGGTAAAAAAAAAAAAAAAAAATAAAATAAATTCTCATATCCTCTGTGGTTTATTTACTCCATCCAGAGTGGTGGTTTGTTCTCTTACAACTATGCAGACATGTACCATATTCTAGTGTTTGTGGCTATTTATGAAAAGTTTATGATTGTTTAAAGATTCTGGTAGGTATCCAGAAACCCTTTTCTCCAAAATTCTCCTATGAAAAATTTACTTGATACATGGATCTGACAGCTGAACTGATAGGAAACCACAACTGCTGAATTACAGGTAAAAAAACCAGATGTGAGAAATATTTCAAAGTCATTTGTCTTACTATGTCTTCATGCTTTGCCTGGGCATTCAACAGTAAAATCAGGAGGAAGTCATGTACATTACTACAGTCAACAAGCAATACATAAGAAATGTGCAAAACTAAATAAGGGAGCTTTATAGCATTGGTGAGTGAAAAAATAGATTAGAATAGCCAGGCAGCTAACCCTGGAAACAGATTAAAGTCACTACCACCTTATTTTACATTATATATTTACAGAAAAGCCATTTCAGACATTTTTGAACTTTCACTTTAGTCTGACTTGTAGTAAGTACTTCTGCACATTTAACTCTATCCACTGAATAATCCCTTTATATACAATGGAACCAGTAACTTGTATAAAAATGCATGAATGCCTTAATATTCAGGGCTTAAGTAACTCTAGTAAGGAAGGGCCAAGGCATCTCCAGATTGAAATATTAATATTAAAGTCAGTGTGCAATTTTCCCATTAACTCCACAAGCTTGGTATTAAGTTCTAATATTTTCATAAAACATGAATTCTTCAACATATACTGGATATACAGCCTACAGAACTATGTTTCCATGGTGTGTTTACAAAGGTTTTCTGATGATTACTTGGGGATAAATTTGGAAAATATACTTAATTTGTGCTGGTCAAAACTATTTATAAATTTGTCAGGTCAAATGAAGCACATCTTATTAAAACCTCTTAAATCATATAATGAATTACTTTCATGCCAGCAACACTTCACCCAGCTTACAAGTAATTTAGAACACATTTTTAAAATAAAAGTTATTCTATTACGGAACAAAGAATGAAATACATAGGAAGAAAGCATGGAATAATTAATTATTCTTTGAGTGGAAAAGAAATGAAAACTAAGTGAAATAAATGGAAAACTAACAGTGCCTCAGTTTCAACTGACTAGACCCAACAGAATATCTAATATATCACATAATTATTATTAAACAATGACTGGAAATGTAACACGTTGTTGGGGGTTGGGTTCTCTTGTAGAATTTTTTTTTTTTTCCCATAAGTTGCCAGGGAACAAATCTCTGGGTACTTAAGGATAGTTAAGAAAGACAAAAGAAGTGGCTGAGGTGGAGGGAGGGGAGGAGCACGTGGACTTCACTTTTTGCTGGGGGGTGTGCCTGGAGGGAGAGGACACAGGAGGCTGTGGCTTTCAGACTTCGCAGGAGGGAGATCTCCACCCGCCACACCACCGACACCACATGGAGCAAGTGGATTGCCCTCATCACACAGCATGCCAGTGTTAGAAACCCAAATTGCCCTAGGATTTTAGAGATAATTACGATTTGGCCTAAAGGTGAAAACTTTAGTCCCACTGATGAAGATGAGCCGGCACAAGTGACACGGGCTGAAGAAGCTCCACCATACAACCAACTGCCCCCAGAAGAAACAGGCTACACCCTTTTCACTGATGGTTCCTGTTGCATCATAGGGATGAACCGGAAGTGGAAAGCAGCTGTATGGAGCCCCACACGACAGGTTGCACAAGCTACTGAAGGAGAAGGTGGGTCAAGCCAACTTGCGGAACTCAAAGCTGTTCAACTTGCTCTGGACATTGCTGAGAGAGAGAAGTGGCCAAAGCTCTACCTCTACACTGACTCATGGATGGTAGCCAATGCTGTGTGGGGTTGGCTAGAACGGTGGAAAAAGGCTAACTGGCAGCATAGAGGAAAACCAATCTGGGCTGCTGACGAGTGGAAAGACATTGCTAGTCGGGTAGAAAAGCTGCCTGTGAAAGTCCGCCATGTAGATGCCCATGTCCCCAAGAGTAGAGCTAATGAGGAGCACAACAACAACAATCAAGTAGATCAGGCTGCAAAAATAGAAGTGTCAAAAATAGACTTAGATTGGCAACACAAAGGAGAGCTGTTTGTAGCTCGATGGGTCCATGATGCCTCGGGCCATCAGGGTAGAGATGCCACCTATAAGTGGGCACGAGACCAAGGTGTGGATCTAACCATGGACAGTATTTCCCAGATTATCCACGACTGTGAGACGTGTGCTGCCATCAAGCAGGCCAAAAGGGTGAAGCCCCTCTGGTATGGGGGGCGGTTGTCTAAGTACAAGTATGGGGAGGCCTGGCAGGTTGACTACATCACACTGCCCCAGACATGCCAAGGCAAGCGCTACGTGCTCACAATGGTAGAAGCCAGCACAGGATGGTTGGAGACCTACCCTGTGTCTCACGCCACTGCCCGGAACACCATCCTGGGCCTTGAAAAGCAAGTCCTGTGGAGGCATGGTACTCCTGAGAGGATTGAGTCAGACAATGGGACACATTTCAAGAACAGCCTCATCAGCACCTGGGCTAGGGAACATGGCATTGAGTGGGTGTACCATATTCCCTACCATGCAGCAGCAGCTGGGAAAGTCGAACGGTGTAATGGACTGCTTAAAACCACTTTAAAGGCACTGGGTTCGGGGACTTTCAAGAACTGAGAAATTAATTTAGCTAAGGCCACCTGGCTAGTGAATACCCAAGGTTCCACTAATCGAGCCGGCCCTGCCCAATATGAGGCTTTGGAAACAACAGATGGAGATAAGGTTCTGGTCATACACATGAGAGGTATGCTAGAAAAAAATGTTTGGGTTAATTCTGCCTCCAGCAAAGACAACCCCATCCGTGGAGTTGTCTTTGCTCAGGGACCAGGCTGCACCTGGTGGGTGATGCAAAGGGATGGAAAGACCCAATGCATACCTCAGGGGGACCTTGTGTTAGGGTGAACTGCTCATGATACTGTGCCTGTATCTGCATGTATATAATTTAAAAGTTAAAATTTGATATAATATGTTGGTATGGTAAAAAAAATTCAGGGTAGATAATGTTGGGGGTTGGGTTCTCTTGTAGAATTATTTTTCCCCATAAGTTGCCAAGGAACAAATCTCTGGGTATTTAAGAATAGTTAAGAAAGACAAAAGAAGTAGCTGAGGTAGAGGGAGGGGAGGAGCACGTGGACTTCACTTTTTGCTGCGGGGTGTGCTTGGGGGGAATAGACACAGGAGGCTGTGGCTTTCAGACTGAGTGGGAGGGAGATCTCGTTTTTCACCGGCACCGCTGGAGCGGAGTTCAGTGTTTTCCTGCCACAGTCTCTTCGTGTGTGTCCCAGGAATCCTGACCTGGCCCCTGTCTGCCTCACCGGGAGCCGCTGCAGTTCCTGCCCCCCTCGCTGTTCCTTCGCTCCTGCTCTCAGTGTTCTCCACGCCTCAGCCCGCACCCCCTGTTCTGCCGGGACTCATGCTGCAGCTCCAGCCACCACCGGGGAGCTTCTGATCCATCTCCAGCATCCCGGGACTCTGCACCACAGCTGCCTGTGTCGGAAACTGCACCAACAGGGAAAGGGTGCCAGCGGCAGAGAAAACTGTGACTGTTTCTCTGGTTCTGTCTGTTGTTCATACCATAGTTATTGTTGTTCTGTTTTGCCTTGCTAAACACAAGTAAAGAACTGTTATCCATATCCTCACATCTTTGCCTGAGAGCCCCTTAATTCTAAAATTACAACAATTCGGATAGAGGAGGGGTTTTTTTTGTTTTGTTTTTTTTTGCTTTTTTGGGGTTTTTTTCATTCTCCATTTCAAGAGAGGGTCCTGTTTGTCCTTAGTGATACCTGTCTTCCAAACTAAGACACATATGTTAAAAAATAAGAATGTTAATATTTAAGCTATCATCATCCAATTTCAAAATGCACAAAATAAATAGCCTTCACTCATGCCACAGCTTTTAATTCTATATTGAACTTTTCAAAGAATAAACCAGATTCATGAAACCAAAGCTTTCTATATTTGTGTTATTTCTCTTTATAATTTGCTTTTTTCCCCTCGTTTGTTTTGATAAGCAAAACAAATGCTATCTTTCCAATTCTGCTTTAAATCAAGAAGCAAGCTCCTGATGAGTGTTTTCATGCAACTGATTAGAAAATGCCTAATAAAGAGCATCATTAAGTGGCCTGCCAATCAGCAGTGATACAGTGGTATTGCTGGTGCCTGGCTGAACAGTAGTTGTGCCCTGTGCTTGGGAAACTTAAACGTACAATTCTGAGATTTCTTATTGGCACTTAGATTATAAATGTTGTGTTATAATTCTTAACAGCACAAGAATATATTTACCACATACCATATCTGTAGAATAAAGAAAGAAAAAAAAAATTGGAACAGAGTTTCCTAAGATGCTGTTATAAAGGAACCCCCAAAGTTGAACTGAAAGCTCATAAAAGAGGAGCCTTTTTTCACGTTTTTCAAGCGTGATGTCATAGGAAAGCCATACAGATTGTAGGATCGCTTGACATTCATTCCATCTCTATTTATTTGGATTTACTGTTTGGTTTATTACCAAACATGTATTACCACTTAAAATATACTAAAAATATTTGGAATTTTTGAAAGATTTATTCTTTTTAATATTAAATACAAGGAAAAGCTTCAAAATATATATAACAAGAAACTCTGCTGCCACATGCTGACGCAAACTTCTATTGATACAATATGACATGCTACATTTGCCTTACCTGTCGATTGTATATGAACCCACATTCACCTGGAAATAATACACATGGGAAGACAACTCTTAAGAAATGCTAAGGCTGCAAAGTCATGGACTTAAGAGTAAGGGGATGACAGAATTAATGTTTTCCTGTGCAATTTTAACACAGGTTCTTTAGCTTCTATCCTTTAATTACACAGTCCCATTAACCAAGCAGGCTAGATTCATTTTGGCAAATAGTATTCTCTTAACTGACCCCCTCTGAGTCCTAATTAATCATAGTGCTCTTATGCCTTACTTAATGTATCAAATGCATTGAATGCATGCATGTTGAATTCCTCAAGGGTTTGTGTTGCTCATTATGATAGAATTGAAAATACCACTGGCACATGTGAAACTGTTCAAGAGCAATGACACAGTATCTTATGCAGCATCTTAAAGATGATACTACAGCTTTCATTTTGGAGTAACCTGTGCTTTATAGAACGAAGAGCTCTCAGGTATGTTAGGGTGCTGAAAACTCAGCTTGAGTGCTAAGAGAAATGAATAGTTAACTTGCAAGTAGATAAGGTACCTGCAGAGAGTAAATGCTCCAGATAATCAACTGCCTGAACCACAAGAAAATCAGTAGTGCTTCACCTTACTCCTCCCAGGTATCTCTGTTCCTGGAGTGGGAAAGGCTGAGGTTGTACATATCTGCAACTGTCAACTGTGACTGCAGGTCCATTCCTAAAGAATACACCTGGGACACTGAGTGATGCTGGTGTCTCAAATCTCTATGTCCATTACATCCACACACTAATTAATTTTATTTCTCTGTTTCTGGTTTTCCTTAATTTCAGTCTTGAATTTATATCCATAGGAGTGCAAGTTGTTTTCAAATCAAATGTCTAATGCCATCTTTTGCTGTTGGATCAATACCTAGGCAGATCCTAGAGACAGGCCTGCATCACTTGAGCTTACCTCAAGTTTGCTGATAGTAGATGCAGGCTATATTGCCTGGACAGCAGTGGAAAATGAGAGAGATCACAAAGAGCAGAGAAATTACAAGACAGAAATTTTGGTCTCAATTCAGTGCTTCAAAAAGGAAGAGGTTGACAGTCTACCTAAAACACCTCCATTCTCATTTCATCTCAAATTCTCATTTTCTCAATCTCTGTATTCATATCTTTGTCTATTTTGATGTTATCTGCCTTTTCTCCAAAACATGTTTCTAATCCTGAATGCAATCTCACATTGCCATTCTGCCACTTTCTATTTTTTCTTCCTTTTGACTTGGCTTGACTGTCCCCTGCCATATGAATTTACAGCCCCAAAGAAATCACAGCCGCTTCTATGGCAAGACATAGAATCATCTATCAAAAAATTTGAAAATAACTGCTTTGCTTAGTGATGTGTAATTGGCATGCATGTCTAAAATTAATAGTTCCAGAGCACACTCACTACAGTCAGTTGTTAATGGCTTATTAATTACACATCAGGATGCCATAAACAACTTACAGCCAAGCTATAAGTTTTTAAAACACACAATAAAAGTCAGTCATGACATCCACCAGACTTTCATCCTCTATGGATGGAAAGTTCTTCCATGGAACTTGATAAAACAGCAAGAAAAAAAATGCCCTTTCCACAAATATTTAGAGCCAAAAACTTGGAGATGGCAGATGTCCCCTCAGATACAACATACAAAACGTTTACAAAGTGAACAGTGAATGAAGAATTGAGACACTGTACAGGATATACCCATGACTGTTTGCCATTAGGGTACAGGAATAGACTACGGCAGAGAAAATATTTTCCTTCAGTGTCATATTTTTGAGAAGAAGAGATCAATCACATACACTAGTATGTACTAAAAACGTAAACAGATCTAAAAGGTCTGCAAACAAATTGCAAAGGAGGAGTCAATGCTTAGTGGGAACGCTTATCTACTTGAGCAACCTCCCAAAAATCAAATAGCACACATTCATTAACTGAATCATCACAGACAAACACATTTCATTTTTTAATTCTGGAATACTCTAGCCAGATGTGATTGATTTGTCCTCCTACTGGTCCTTGCCCTTTTGTGGTTCTGCAGAGACATCAGAAACTGGCAATAACTCACTACATGCCTCAGAGAGCTTTCTTGTTTTTGGAATTCTCCAGGCAGCATGACATTAACATTTATTATGACTGGTTTTAGGCATTTAAGGATGAAAAAAATTAAAGTATATTTACAAGGGATATGATAAATGGGCATTTGTACTCTGGCCAATTTTTCACTGACTTTCATTGAAGTACACCATTATGTTCCAGCTTTGACTCTGCTGTTATCTAAAAAAGATGATTTCCCAGTATCCATGTAGACAGGTTGACTGATGAGAATGCCTTTAGGGTTAAAAGTCATCAGTATAAACTATGTGGTTTCTTTCTTGGACACATTCAGCCCCTGCAGTCACCGATGAAAAATCAGAGTCAGTGCTGAAATCCACAGAGTTAATTTGGACCCTCACCAATCTGAATGGTAGCTTTCTGGCTCTCTGCAGATCTCCCTCTTGCTCAGAAAGGTGTTTTGACTTTACAACGAACAACCTTCAGTAGCAGCAGGTTGCTTTTGTATTCATGTGACTTTTTGTACTCTCACCAATCTACAGCCACCAGAGTGATGAGGATTATCTGCACCAATGCTGGGCTGAAGACCTATTTTTTCTTAACTCTGGGTTATATTTCCATTAGCAGAAGCAGGGACTGAAGTAACATAGGGGATGCAATGGAAAGAACAGCATTTTGCTCTCTTGACAACCCTCTCCCCTCTAAATTAATAATGCAATTAGTTTCCACAGTTGCAATGTGCCACAACAATGTAGCTGCACATACATAAATGTTCTGGTTGGGGGAGGTGAAGTGAGTTAACTGGGGACATCAAGATTGGAGACAGCCTGGGCTGCAATGACCACACACAGGTGGACTTTGCAGTCCTGAGATGTACAGGTCAGATAAGAGTAAAGTTAGGCTCTGAACTCTAGGAAAGCAAAAACTCAGCTCTTCAGAGAGATAGTTATTGGAATCCCTTGTGAAACTGCCCTCATGGACAGGGGAGAAGAGTAGAGCTGGCAGATCTTTCAGGAAGTCTTCCAGAGAGCACAAGAGCTGGCAATCCCCAGGAGCAAGAAATCAGGTAGGGAAAACAAGAGATGGGAATGGCTGCGTAGCGAACTGCTGGTCAAATTTAAAGGGAAAGAAGCAAATACACAGGCAATGAAAACAAGGACAGGAAACCTGGGAAGAGTAGAGAGATGAAATACAGCTGAGGAAAGCCAAGGTGAAACTGAACCTGGCAAGGGATGTAAAGAATAACAGGAAGGGCTTCCACAGGTATTTTAACCAGAAAAAGGAAGGTCAAAGAAGGTGCAGTCACCTCCAATAAACAGTGGTGGAAAATTGGTAACAAAGGATGAGTAGAAGGCTGAGGTACTCAACACATCTTTTGCCTCAGTCTTTGTGTCAACCTCTTTTCCCACACCTCTTGAGAGGATGGATAGCAGGATGGGGACTGGGGGAGCAAAGTGCTTCTCACTGTAAGTAAAGACCAGGTTCATGACGATCTAAGGAACCTGAATGAAGATAAATCTGTAGGACCTGAAGAGATGCATCCCAGAATCCTAAGAGAATTGGCTGATGTAGTTGCTAAGCCACTCTCCATGATATTTGAAAAGTCCTGGCAGTAGAGTGAAGTCTCAGGTGACCGAAAAAATACCTCTCTTTAAAAATGTAGAAAGTATGACCCTGGGAACTACTGACCTGTCAGCTCACCTCTGTGCCTGGGAAGATCATGGAACAGATCCTACTAGAGGCTGTGTTGAGGCATGTGGAGGACAGGGAGGCATTTTGATACAGCCAGCATGGCTACACCAGGGGCAAGTCCTGCCCAAACAACCCAGTGGCCTTCTATGACAGGCTGACAATATCAGTGGAGAAGGCTCCCCAGGGAAGTGGTCAAGGCTACAGATGTCATTTATCTGGACTTCTGTAAAAAGTCTTGGACATAATTCTCCACAACATCCTTCTCTCCAAACTGTAGAGGGATGGATTTGATGGTGTTGGGTCCTCTTGTAGAATTTTTTTTCCCATAACTTGCCAGGGAACTGATCTCTGGGTACTGATGGATAGTTAAGAAAGACAAAAGAAGTGGCTGAGGTGGAAGGAGAGGAGGAGCACGTGGACAATTTCTCTTTTGGAGGGTGTGCTTGTTGGGAGAAGAAAACAGTAGGCTGTTGTTTCCAGACTTCGGGGGAGATTTTTTCTTTCACTGTCACCACTGGAGCAGAGTTCAGGGTTTCCTGCCACGGTCTCTTCGTGTGTGCCCTGGGAATCCTGAACCTGGCCCCTGTCTGCCTCACCGGGAGCTGTGCTGCTGCAGTTTTTCTGTCCCCCCCCCCCCCCTCACTGTTCCTTCACTCCTGCTCCCAGTGTTCTCCACGCCTCAGCCCACATCCCCTGCCCTGCCAGGACATGTGCTGCAGCTCCAGCCACCGCCGGGGAGCTTCTGATCCATCTCCAGCATCCTGGGACTCTGCACCACAGCTGCCTGTGACGGTAACTGCCCACAGGGAAAGGATGCCAGTGCCAGAGAAAACTGTGACTGTTCCCTCGTTCTGTCTGTTGTTCATATCATAGTTATTGTTGTTCTGTTTTGCCTTGCTAAACACAAGTAAAGAACTGTTATCCATATCCTCACATCTTTGCCTAAGAGCCCCTTAATTCTAAAATTATAACAATTCAGAGAGTTTTTGCATTCTCCATTTCAGGAGAGGATCCTGTTTTGTCCTTAGCAGATACCTGTCTTCCAAATGAAGACAGATGGGCAGATTATTAGGTGGATAAGGAAATGATTGTATTGTCACATTCAGAGGGTGGTGGTCAATGACTCAGAGTCCCAATGGACATCTGTGACAAGACGTGTCACTCAGGGATCCATATTGGAACCTATGCTATTTAATGTTTTTGTCAACGATGTAGATGAAGGGACTAAGTGCATCCTCAGCAAATTTACAGATGATACCAAGCTCAGTGGTGCAGTCACAGCTGAATGATGGGATGCCATCCAGAGGGACCTAATTACAGCCTTCCAGTAGAAGCCTACAAGAAAGATAGAGACTTTTTCCAGGGTCATGCAGTTCAAAAATTACTTGGACGACACTCACAGGCATACAGTGTGATTCTTCAGGTTGTCCTGTGCAGAGCCAGGAGTTGGGTTTAATGATCCTGATGGGTCCATTCCAACACAGGACATTCTATTATTATTCTAAATGTCTTCAGTTTACTTCAGGATGGTATTACTCAGGTTTTGGAGAGTCATCTATTCTGTGTACAGCTGTGCTGGAGTCTCTGAGATTTTTTTATTTTACTCCTTCTTGGCAATTATTGCCTATTACTGCTGCATGGAAGGATCATATATACATTCTCTATATCCCATTAAAGATGGCTTTCCAGCTGAGCTAAACTTACCACTGGAAGTGGTTTGAGCTAGTTCAGAACTAAGGTACTCACACAAATCTTTCCATAAGTGGTATGGAGTCCCACAGTAGTAATGTTGCCCCAACAGTGTGATCTGGAAAAGCGTATCTGTTTATCACCTTAAAGCAGTCTTTCCAAACTGAATGCCAGGGACCCTGCTACCTTGTTGAAGAGGAGCGGGATCTGAATCTCTGTCCCATTAATTCCAAACATTTATTGAAATACGTGGAAATAAACTGAATGTGTGATCTAAAATCCCCATTTCAAGCCTTTTCACAAAGTCTGACTGAGTTTTCAGGCTGCTGTTTAGCAAAAAATGCAAATATATGTTTAGAGGCCCAGCACAACTGTGCTCTGTGTTCATCAGTCATTTAATGTACCAAATGGTCTTTGTGGTTCAAAATCATTTTATGCAATGCTAAGCAAGGCCCTCATTGTTTTTGCTGACTTGCAGTAAGTCAGTGGGATGCCAGGCTGCCACCATCAGAACATCTGCTTCATTGGAATAGTATTTCAGAAGGCCATGCCTTGCAATAAGTGATATGACCCTGGAAGGCCGACAGCAGCACTCCTGTGGGCAAACAGCTTGCCAAAGGTTAAAGCCACTCAACAATTTGGGATCAGCAACATCATTTCTGTCCACTCCACCCCTACCCTGTCTTAGAGCTGCAATGGATTAGGGAAAAATACGTTACTGATAATAAATCTGCCAGTAAAGAACAAGAGAAGGGAGGGAAAGAAAGGAAGGCAGAGGAGAATGGGAATCCAGCTGTGAAGCTATTTACTCTGGCACTGAAAAAAGCTATTCCCAGAAGCACCACTTAGTTTGCCTCTGTCATAACTGGGGTAGTAAAATGTGTGATATAAACTATTTCCATTATGAAACAGGTTAGAGTGTTTATACAAACAGCCTCACTAGCACCTGTCCATTTTAATTTACAACCTTTTGCAGAACAGTCCCTGACCTTCTTTTTTTCTTTTTTAAAGAAGTTACTAACTTTCTTTCATCTTTTAGACTACAAATTCTCCTAAAACACAAACCACAACTGCTTTTGTAAGCTTTTTGTTCCATTCACAATGCAACATCAATAAAACCCCAGTGAAGTAACACAGTGCCAACATTTCAATTTTACTAACAATGTAAATAGCATCAAAAACAGCAGCATAAAAAAGACTTGGGATCCTGTTCATCTATCTGTGACCTTAGTAGTCAGTGGATGCTCTGTTGCTACAGTTAGAGAAAGGTCATGCCCCCATTGTTATTGCTATTGCCTTTTGAAGTGAAATGACAGTGGCACTTCTTCAAATGGCAGCACTTTAAAGCAATTTAACTTCCTGCCTAAAGAAGGCAAATCGGCATGAAAATTATCTAGAAAGCAAAATCCCATACTCACAGAGTTTATATACATACATACATACATAATATATATATATAAGAGAGAGAGAGGGAGATAGATACACACACACACAGACACACGTTAGCATTTTCAGTACAGGCATGACATACAGCTTATCAAAGGTCATAGGCATGAAGAATAATTACTTGGCAAGATTATTTTCTAAAGTAATTTAATGGAAAAGGAACCTTTTCCTAAAAAAGTCTACCACCACTCTCCGACCTCTTCTTTGATGAGCAGTGCAGCTGATTTTTACCTTCATTCTTACCTTCCATAAAAGCACCACTGATGACCTAATGAAGAATGCTGGGTAATTCTGGCATTATTGGATTTTTTGTTATTTAGTTATTAGACATGAGAGCTGTTATCAGCAAGTAGCCAGGTGAGTCAAATCAGATAAAGCATTATCTGATTCCTGTGCTGTAAATCAGATTTTAATAGAGAAAAGATCTGTATCCCTTTGGGAATGGAAAGAATACGTTTATAATATGTTCTGAGTATTTCCACTTTCTTCTCCAAGTTCTTTCACCGATAAGATGAGAACTAAAATAAATGAAAATTCTGTTTGTGCTAAGTGCTAGCAAATAACGAAGATAAGCATGCAAAAAAGCATGCATACATGCCGTATTCTCAAACAGACATACAAAAACATACTGAATTCTGTCATATTAAAATCCATAATTATTTCTCTGCTAGCAGAGTAACTTACAAATTTCAGGTTTATCTAATTCAGCCATTGAAATGAGACCTTTGGTTGCTTACTCTTAATCTCAATATAGTTTCTGTCCTTATCTTTTTCTATTCAGAACCTATGAAGTATCATGACAGCACCTGTATACTGGACACAGATAACATTGACTACCTCTTGAAGGTTTTATAAATTTTAATTGGCACAGTAATCTAGGTATGCTCAGGCAGAAATTGCTGTTAAACATCAAAAACCTTGATGCAAAGCCAGCTCTTTCTTGTACTGTAGTGTTATTTGAATTTTGATTTGCTGGAAATTACAGTTTGCAAAAATGAGGGCTCCCCTACCACCTAATGCGTCACTGTTTGAACTAAAATTCTGAAATTAGTTTACTGCCCAGATACCAAAATATTCTGAGGGCTCAAAAATTACTTTTTAAAACCCAACTTGTTAGGTCGCATCCAATTAATTCAATAACAAACTGGAGGAATAAGCCTTTCATGTAATATTTGGCTTAAAAATTCCATTCCTTTTATGATTTACATATGAAAATTAATTTATAGCCACAAAAATTATTCACTGAGGTTTACAATATATTTACACTGAGGTTTACAAAGATGTGTGCTCAGATTGCTGTTAGTAAATTAACAGGTAAAGCTCTGCCATTGCCAGCCATTAGCAGCAAGGCTGACATCCATATCACACTTCAGTATCTATTATTATTATTCTATTTCTTCCCAGTTAATTCTTTGCTTCTCCATCCCAATTTACAGGAGGATTAATATTTTTTTAGATAAGTGTAAAACTATAGGCAGCATGAAAGTGCATTAACACAATAGAAGCTAGCATCAAACTATTACAATGTAGGTCCTATTTATTAGGGAAAAATTCCAACCAAGTCACAACTAACCACAGGCTGTATTGGAGTTATTGGTTTCCTTTTTGGGAAATGGAACTGTACTTTAATTTTTTCATCACTGTCTGAACAATAACCTTATTCAAAGGTTATTCTGCATTTGGATGAGTGAAAAGGTTAGCTCTAGTTACTTGGGCAATAGAGAAGTTTCAGTTTGTAATGACCTTGATGTCTCAGATAGTTTGAGCCTCTTCAAGGAAGGCCAGATCATTTTTTGGTTTTACAGATATATCTGTGATTAATATGGAGAAATAAATGAAAGAACTACAACCTGGGAGAAATATGAATATTGAAACTGAAAACTGCCTGTAACGGGACACAATATCCACATCACTTTACACACACTGTAAAAGTCTGCTCTCTTTTCTTCTGGAAAATAACAGCAACAAGGGTGGGGAGAAGCAGAAATAATGGTGTTGTGCTAAGATGAAACAAGCAGGAAACAGTCACATAAATACCTTTTTGTACCCCAGAAAAAGAAAAAAAATAAGATAAAACTAAGCATATGAAAAATCCTCATAGGTTCATATCTAGTTATGACCAACATTTAAGAAACAGATATCTCAGCCTAGAGATATTTCCTAGAGAGGAAAAATATTTACTGCCATTTCATCTACCTTCTGCATCCTCCTCCAGCTGACATGGCTGATTTGCAATCCCTTTCTCTTCAGCTTTAGCAGATCAGGCAATCATAATTTAGTTGTAGCAAAGAAACTAAGCAGACAATCTTTAGAATTACCAACTTTCTAATGAGCACTTTGCAAATCTGATGAAATTTATGGAATGAAACTGAAAAAAAATCTGTTTATCTGAAAAACGGCTTTTTCAACTAAAAAATTGGAAGAAAAGCTGCAACCTCATTGCATCTACCATAATTTGATCCACACAGTAGTCTTTTGCAATACAACACAGGATTCAAAGATGCTTCCTTCATTAACATAAGGCTGGTTTGAGCTTCTTGCACCTCATTCTGAAGGATGGAACATTTTCTGACAACTTAATACCTCAATGCAATGGGTCACAGAAGTTGCTGGACAACAGGAGATAAGCAGATGAAAATTCAGTATCCTATATGTCAACTGTATTTATACATACAAATGAAAATACCTGACTCTTTTTCAAATTAAGGGAATGTCTTATGCAAGACATTCAGTTCTTTTGATCCAGTTTAAAAGAAGAGAAACATTGCTAGCCAGACAGCTCTTCATCTGTCAATTCTCCCACAGTCCAAAACTAATGCCATATTTATATCTTTTACCATTAATGAGCTACTAATGCCTACTACTGCCTTGATTGCATATGCTCAAGCTCTCAGTGGAACCAGCAGACGTTCTGCTGCCTGGCACAGTGGGTCACTCACAGTAATTCTTAGCCAGTGAAGGCACTGCACTGCAAACTGTGAGAACAGCATGCCCTTCCTTCATGGAATGGCTCTAAAGCCTTGACATGTCAATCAGACTGAGACTGGAGCCTCTCAATTACTGCTGTGTTCCCACTTAAGTTTTAATGAATCTTCATTGAAAATATCCCATTACTTTCTTGTGTTAATATATCCCAAGTGGCTCCACATGGGAGGAAGAGGCAGGAGGATGAAGATTGTTTCAATTTTTTGGGGGTGGGTCATAAAGCTCCTCTCTCTACAGATAAACTTTCCTGGTCCTAGATCAAATGGACTTTTTTCAATTTAAAGTAAGAAAAAGGATCCATTCATTCAGGGTTGAGAAACAGACAATGTACATGAAGCAGTTTAGGCGAAGTGAGGTAGCTTTAATAATCTGTATCACATTATTATTTGTCTGTTATAACTTTATGGCTTATAAGCAGGAGTTTAGACACTTGCAGCTTCTTCTCCCTGGAGGGCAATGTATCAAGATGGAAATGTATCATGACCTCAACAAATATTCTGTTTGAAGAGCACAATGACTCTCAAATGGAAAATGTTCTTCTGCCTGTGATATCACAGGTTTAAACATATTTTTCTTGCTTTGTTTTTGTAAAACCCCTTCCTTTCTAGGAAAAAAATGGCCTGGCAGGGATTCAATGTCATACTTCACCTTCAGACTTGTAAAGCCCTTCCTCACTGGTGAAGGTGCTCTAAATGTAGGGTCAGGACCACACCAAAACCACTGTTCCAGAGACATCTCACTTACTGAGGTTCCACCTAAGGCCTGTCGTGGTCACACTCTCACAGGGGTTACCGATGGGGATTAGGCCACACCAGGAGCCCTCCAGTCCCGTGTCCACATGCAGCTTGTGCTTGCCCTGCAAGACAGAAGAGTTTCTGGAGTCAGTGCTCACCAGGTGCCCAGATGGCATTTCATCACAGACCTTGCAAACGAAAGAGGAGGTACATGGAGATGGGTCCAGAATTTTCCTTAAGGGCTCAGGAATATTTGGTTGCAGCAGGAAGTCAGGCCATTGATATTTACAGAGGGAAGAGAGATGTGTGCTTAGGTTCCAGACCTTAGGGCTCTCAGAAGTTTGTTTCTAGGCTTTTCTAAGCAGATTCTAACATTGCCTATTCTTCTTTGGCATTATTTGAATAGGCCCTTCTGTCAAAGTTAAGCTCTTTATTCCTGTGAAATAAAGGCATCCTGATCCATTCACTCATTTTTAACTCATCTAAACAGCTGTGTTTCACTTCCTAAACAGTGCTAGTCAAAGCACTACTGAAACGCCTCAATTATTTTGACAGTATCTGTAAAATTTCATGTATTTCTCCAGGCCTGTACTCTTCCCAGAAGGAGGAATACATGCTGAAACAACTAGGTGCTAGAGAAATTTACCTAAATATTTCAAGTAAGATGCTTACACTAAGTAATGACAAAAACTGAAATAAAAATGTTTTTTACATCCAAGATAAATTTATCTAGTAACTAAAATGTTCACAGGATGCAGGAGAAGCAACAGCTATTAATGATGATGTATTTGTGATAAATCTCTTAATTAGCACTTACAGATCTTCTGTGAATAACCTATGAACAGTTACAAGGAAGAGTAGATAGTGGGAATCTTTAATTGAATTAAAAGAAAAGTGCTTAGTGCTACATTCTGGCACAATCTACATTCTAAGGAACTAAGAAAGTGTTTATGGAAACAAGCTACAAGAAAGCAGCAAATGAAAAGTAGTGACAAGATCAGTGGAAAAATCATCCTCTGGTCTCTTCTACACAGATAATTTATTCCTTCAAATAAGCCTGGGCTTCATATGGGAGAAGTTTAAGATTCTCTGAAATAGAGGATTTTTTTGCATTTTATTTTATTCTCTTGTGGATGCAGGCAAGCAAAACTCTCAAGCACGTATTTTCATCACTATAAATAAAATCAGATATGCCTATTTATAAATATACCAAAACAAAAGGACTCTGTAGCCCTATAACTATTCAGTGAACACTTTGTTAAGAAAGAAACCAAGGGTTTTATACCAAAAGAAATGAAGAACAGTTGAACCATAAACCTCAACTAAATGTCCCAAGCGGCAAAAACAGTCTCAAATTTCCTTAGGAGTAAGCATTTAAGCTTTTTTCTCCTGCCCTATTCTGTCCTATGCTCATTTCATGTGCTCTTGCAAATAGAAAGTCAAAACTGTAGGTGAAATATCTTATTGCTGTGGCATTGATGTCTGAGGCGTTCAAGACCTTCTCCTATTAATGCCAAATGCATTATGAAGAAACTTCAATACATGTCATGCTCTCAGTTAACAAATGAACCTTGGAAAAGCTGTCAATTAGGGAATATCATATTGCATAGCTTAAGCCTATTTGATTGTTTGCAGAGCAATAAGAAAACCAATCCAATATTATCTGTCTTCTCAGGGTGTCCAGCTTCACATGGTGAATATGTGTAGTGGCTGTGAATGCTTGCCTGCCAAATTCAGAGGTGTAACAAATTCAGGCTTGACAAGTTTTTAGCTGCGCAATATGCCATGCCACTTCTCTCTCACAGCCTGGAGGGAGGAGGGAAAGAAGATAGCTATCTTGTACAAGTACAAGCTCTCTCATTATGGATTACAGATATTGTCGATAATGAAGCTGATGATGAATGAGAGATGAAGGGGTTGGGACTGTCTGATCCCAATGAATGTACATATTGCTGCTCAGAGTTACTGGAGGAGAGAAGCAAACTCACCATATTAATCAATTAGTATAGGAATATGAAAAGCAGATGAGAAAGTAGCTGGGCCCACAAAGAACCAGATTAAGTTCCATATTCTTAAAGTCTGTGTCTAACTACTATCAGGTTTGCATTTCCTGTTTTATGACATTCTGGCCCAGCTTACAGATAGGGAATCAATTCAGTAGACATTTATGCAGAAAGCTGTCTTTCTGTGCTCATGAAATAAATCTTTAAAACAAAAGATGCCAATACCAGAGGCTCACCAATATCTAGGATCTTATCAGGAGTCTTTCAATGTATGGTACTTCCTGAAAATCCCAGTTCACACATTCCAGTGATTATGTGAGCACAATGATTTTCTTCCCTAAAAGGACATTTTCCAGCACTCAGTTGTTAAGAGAAATTTCAAGCAGGGAGCCCAAAGGGCTAAACCTAAAGCAGCAGGTGAATAGGAACATTAAAATGCAAATAATTTTTAAAAAATCCTCTCAACTGTCAGGCCAAACTTATGTTTTAGGGATTGGTTCAATAATATAACAGAAGTCAGTTTCTAAGGCTTTTATTTAAAGCAATAAGGGATCTTAATATTACTGGGGACAGTAGGATCAGAAAAGGGAAATGAATGTTCATCAAACAAACAAACAAATTACAAATAACCCACTGATTTTTGCCAAAAGAGGCTAATCAGCCAATGCATTTGTACAGTAAAGCTCCAAATTCAAGGCACTGTGAACCTGAGGGAAATTCAGTTCCCAAGCTTATCTCCAATTTTTTGAGTACAGACCTCTCTCTCTTAACCAAGCAAGATTGTACTGATATTTGCAGGAGGAAGGGAGGATCAGAGCTTGTAATTTGCAAATACAGGTAATAATTTGCTCTATTTAAGTCTGTGTGATTAAAGGAATAATTACATACTGTCACTTAAAAGATCAAACTGTTTTCAGTTTCTGCAGAACTAAAATTTCCAAAAGGCTTAAAAACAAAACTGAATTTTGACTAAATAAATTCCTCCTTATATTTTTTTTTGCCTCTGAAGGAGGCAACTGAAATATTTTCACGTTTAACTTAAGAATCAAATATTACCATGTTTAAATATTCCTGGTGATGAAAGAATGGTAAATAATACAGCTGCATTGATTTTTATCTTATTAAGTCAGTTTTGAAAAACATTGATCAATCTTCAGCATCGATTTTTTTTCCCTTAATTTTGTTTTGATGCCTGAAAAGAAGATAAATTTTTGAGTTCAGCAATAAGAAGAAAATGTCAGAAGATATTTTTAAGAATGTTTTGTCCACAAAGGTTAAACTTTTCCTTTTGATTCTAATGCCTTGTGCTATAAGAAAGCGTTTAAGAAGTAGTGGTTAAATACATAACCATTCCAACACTCTTATTGCTGAGGAAAGACGTAAAGACAAAGTTGCTATTTCCCACATTGTCCTAGTTTGACCAGCCCAGGGAAGTGAGCTGCCTTGGTAGGAGATTGGCATTTTATTGGACCAATGGGAAAGCATTTTCTAGTTCTTATTACCTTTGAAAGAAGCCCGGGAAGCTCTCTTTCCTTCCGGTGTTGGAGCGAGCACACCTCTCCCCTCTCTCGGCCCTGGCCGAGTGGGGGGGAGGGGAAAGGCCACTCGGGCCAGGCAGGCCCAGCTGATTTGGGAACATCTGGGAAACGGAATTTGCTCTGCCGCTGGCCCGAGCTGAACTTTACCTTTGCTACGTCTGGTGAGAGGGTGGGGAGGGAAGGGGAGGCACGATGAGGCAGGCCAGAGCACCAGATGAGACCGAGGGGTGGAAAAGAATTTCGGAAATCTGTCCAACTTTCCCGTTGCTGCATTCTGGGCCTGAACTCTCTGAGTCACCCCCCAGCACGGCTTTGAAACATGACACCATGGACTACCGTGGCCAGATGCTGTTTCTTGTTAACTCCTTCAGTGCATCAGTGTACACATAGAACTAGAAAGCCTCCATCCTCCCTCCAGTGAGAGAAATTAGAATGTAGATGTGTAAAGACCACATGAAATATCAAAGTCAGTCAAGAAAGAGTGCAACTCCACGTGGAAGGAGTGTGGGAAGTTGCTTTTGAGCTATAAAGGACTCTTGCAAGCTATGGTGATTGGTGATAATATATTGAAATGTTTTCTTTAAACCATAAAGAAGTATGGGGGAGATAAAAGAGTTCAAGTTGTAGATCTGAGCAAAGGAGTGAAATGTTGAGGGGACTGTTGATTTCATGAGAAGTTGAACAGAGAGATGAAGTGATAAAGACTCTTTGCCCTCGAAGAAGAAGTGAATCTCTGTTCCTTGGAGGTGAAGGTGATCCCAAAGACAAAGAGAACCTTTGTTTTGAATATGTTTATCTTTAAACTAGACCCCATACATCGATGTGGCCCAGAGACACAATTGTGAACATGGGAGGAATTTCATGAACGCAAAAAGATCCTGGTGGTTGCTGTTCATGAAGAATGAATTTACAAGAGAACTGTTTTTCTTGTGGGGAAATTTACCATAGTGAACAAGAGGTGCTTCCCTCCCTGAACGAACTGAAAAAGATTGTTTTAGAGGTGGAAAACTGACTGAGATTTCTGAGTCTTGTTTTCTTTACATTGTTGCCTGGGAGGAAGGAAGGTGTGGGGAGGGAGGAAGAGTGTTTTGAAGGTTCCATCCTCATTCTTGTTTTTCTTTCTTTTAGTATTAGTTAATAAATTCTTATTATTTTTAAGCTTAAGCCTGCTTTGCTCTTGATTAAAAACTTTGAAATTGGCAAAAAAATCAAACCAGAACAGACATCTAACTGAAATTAAATAGAAGTCTAATTGCCAGGAATTCATATACCTAACCCCATTCAAGGTAGTGAGATGCTAAAATCCTCAGTCAAAAATCTTCAAGTTGAAAGCACGTGAACAGCATCAAGACAAAAGTGCATGGATACTCCAGTAAAGAGAAAATTACTTCTCCGAGTACTATTCAGATCATCTTGAGTAGATGTGTTGCAATAAATGTACACTCTAAAATTGATATCAAGGAACAAAATGTTATGAAAAAGAGACAGAATGAGGACTAATCTTCACTAATGCAGTCTGAAGGGATCTGAAGGAGGGAAACCTGGAACTTGTCAGGCTGAAACTGAACAATAAGGAGAGGCATAAAGTCAGTTAACAAGATGCTGGGGAAGGATAAGAAATTAAAATTAAACTTTGAAAAACAAATTAGGAAAGATACAGTAAACAGATCTTGGAAACTGCTGAATAACTAGAACATGTGAAAGGTAATGGGGAAGGAAAAGAAAAAGGAATAAGTTACCAGATTGAAGGACAAAGCAAACTTACTCTCATTTAAAGCAATCAACTGAATAATTTCATTACTAGAAATCACTGATTTTCTAAAAGGTGGATTTTCACCCATGCTTGCTGTGACATCTGAGACTACAGAGAAACAGGATTTCTTGAGATCTGGCCAACTGCTTGATGATACCTCCTCCACTATCTAGATCTTGTTTTCCATGATCTTCTGATAAAACATCTTTTTTATACCAGCTTTATTTCTATGATTACACCGTAGATGGCAGCACACACTTGAAAGCAACAGCAGCAGCAAAAAATTAAGTACAGATGTCATAGTGTTACCCAGGGAAAAAGCAAAACCCACAATCTGTTTTAATACATAAACATCTGGATGCAGAAAACGGTATATAGAAAAAATGGGTGGAAATCAACACAATCACCAAAGAGAGCAGCAGAGGAGAGGAAGAGAAAAGGAACAAGGATGAAACAAAGGTGACAACATTTATGTTTAAAATCAAATATGACTGGCAATAAAGTAAAAACAAAGTTCCAGAAATATTTCTACTAATCATTAGTTGTGTAAGAGCTTGACTTGACAATAATAAAAGCTTTTAGGCTGAGATTTTGAGCAAGAAAAATACAGCAAATTTTTCTAAAATGATGTACTTAAAAAGAGCCATTTTGTTACAACTCTAAAATATCATCAATTGTCTTTTCACACAAATACACACAGTGCCAAGTTGCTATTATGTGAATGCTATTCAGGGAACATTTTCTGAGCCAACCAGGCTTTTGGGTGCTGTTTAAAAGAAAAGTATCCACAGTTCCAGCAAAAACTCATATATCTAAAATCTCTCATATGTCATATCAATGACTGGCTTAAACACATAGAGAAAAACCAACAAATTTATTATACTTCAAAGTAATACTGAAAAAATGTTGGACCCACTCCTGCCAATCCCTACTATTAAAGTTTGTATTGTTCCTGTGCTGAAATGGATAGACTTCAGTGCATCAGTTATTTGCAAGACAGAGCCCTACCAAGGCTACCCTTCAAGAGGAGCATTTAATAAAGAAATGACTTTACAGTGAATAAAATCCCAGGCAGGAAAGACTGTATGTATTTATAATCATTATTAGACCCAATTAATGACCACATCTGTTTCAAACCAATTTATGATAAGGGTACAGAAGGAAGTCCCTGTGTAGGTGAGTGTCAGTAAACTGAAAAGAATTGCTATACCCTGAGGTTATACATTCAAATGGTTGCTATGTATATCTAATGTACAAATTATCCACGGAGAGCAAATGATTCCAGAATTTCCCACATTCGCACATGAACATCTACAGTCCTAGGAAAAACCAGTCTGAGAGAACACTTCTCATGTCTCTGAGCACAGGGAGTAAATCCCTTGTTTGCCTGTCACTTGTTGCAGCATTAGCCTGTGAAACAACTATCTTCTGCAGTCCAGTCTATATGTGTGGTAAAACCCCAACAATCACAGGTGCAAAAAATGTGAATGAATACTTCCCTCAGAATACTGCAAGCAGTTAAAAGTGCCAGCAGCATGTGTGCTAACATTCACGCAAATAAAGAGATGAAAATATTTTTTCAACCTAAAAAGATATCTGGGAATACAAAAGTTACTTTAAAAGGGAGTTTCATCAGTTTAATTCCTTTTCACAGACACATCTTAAAGACTGACCAATGCCATAAATACCAATTCTTGTTCTACTCTGAATACCACCAAAAAGAGAAAGTCATTCTGTTTCAACTTCCCACTTGCAAATGAGACTCTACAACACTTTCTCCAGTTTTCCATAAATCAGTGCAAAATACACCACAAATACAGAGTGAAACTACAATAATCAAGAAGTCCCTGGTCCTTTTCTAAATTCAAGCAAGCCTTAGATTTCTTTTTCCTTGAGCCTGTGCATTTAATGCCCTATCCTCAGCAGGCTCATCATTATAGGTTTAATTAGCATTTTTAGTGATGCCTTTAAAAATCAGAACCATTTCTTTATATCCATTTATGAGACTACAGAGTATAATAGATTGCAGATATGAGTGAAAAGTAGACAAGCTGCTGAAGATTTCATATTGCCTGTACAATTATTATGCACTGTTGCAGTTAAATTGTCAGCCTAGAGGGGCCTTTACTAAGGGCACTAATACTCTGCAATTCCTAAGTGATAAAAATACAGCATAATCTTTCTCATTATGAATCAATTCATAATAAATTCAGTGTCACTGCCCTTCCTTTTTTGTGTATTTCTACAGGGGAAGAGACTATAGGATCCCTTCTAGACTATATTATCTTATTTTTCTGGGTATTAGAGAAGTGTGGGAGTTAATTTAAAAGACAGGGTAACATTCACCTAATTTGTGTTAAGAAACAATTTCTTCTTCTAGCACTGAATTACTGAGTGTTACTGGAAGGCACCTTTATGTTATTCAAGAATTCGCAAAATTAAAATCTGTTTATCTGTTCCCTGGAGTCTTCCCAGACAAACTGGCAAATCTCTGTAGCTGTCCTACTTCAAACTCTCACTTGGAAATCTTCTGTACTGCATAAATAAGAATGATCAACAGGCTGCTGGTCAACACCTTTTTGATTCTTGTACTTCTCAAACTTGTACTTCTCAATCCCTATGATGCCATTTTTTAAAATGTTTTATACAATGGCAGCAAATCATGAGCTCACAAATCCTCTCATATACCATCATCCTTTTCATAGAACTGGCTTCATATTTGGAGGTTTCATGTTAGTATTAGGGGCTTCATAAAAGCCTGGCCTCTATAATTTCTTCAGTGCAAACAAACTGATGAACATAATTCCTTTCATTGAGTGGGGGAATCTCACAGATGCTCTTTTCTCCCTTTCATTTCTGACTGTAACTTTCATATATATCCAGGCAAGAAAGATAGAGGCTGGAAGTAGCAAAGAATGAACTTAGGATAAAATTTTGCATTCCTTCTTGTTCTCTGCTGCAGGAAGAAATAATTTGCTGTTATGATAAAGATATTCATTGACTTAGGATAAGAAACCATATCTACTTTCAGTAGACAGGAAAATGCCTTCTGCTTTTATAACAGCAGGCTTTGAAGACATGTTATGCCCCAGATCTGGTGCTAGCAATGACTGACTGCTCCTTTCTACAATGACTGATTGATGGACTTCTTTCTACACCTGTGAAATTCAGAGACATGTTGCTCAGGTCAAGATGAATAAATATAATTATAGAAAATTCAAGCTGGACATTCAAATATATAATTTTTTCTCCTCTTTTTTTTCCCCACATTTTTTCTTTTCTCTTGTATAGCTCAGTAATCAGTTAGAGATTACAGTCCTCATAAAAATCCATTATTTTGGTGAAGGAATGTTGTGGGAGAATGGAATATTTTACTGCTCAGAACTTCTGGCTGGTGACCAGTGATGTCCCCCGGGCTTAATTCTAGGGTCAGTTCTGTTCAATACTTGTATTGATGACTTGGATACAGGAGCTGAATGCACAGCTAGTAAGTCTGCAGATGAAACTGGGAGGTGCTGTTGGCTGTCTCAGGGGACAAGAGGCCTTGCAGAGGTATCTGAATAGAGTGGAGCATTGAGAAATCATCAATGGCATGAAACTGAACAAGTCCAAATGCGGGATTCTGCACCTGGGATGGAGTAATGCCAGACCTGAGACTAAACTGGGAGAGGAGTGGCTGGAGAGCAGCCCTACAGAAAGGGATCTGAGGGTGTTGGCCGGCAGGAGGCTTGACAGGAGTCAGTAGTGCATGCCCGGGCAGCCAGAAGGGCAAATCTCATCCTGGAGTGCACCAAACACAGCATCACCAGCTGGTCAAAAGAGGTGATTGGATGATCACCACTGTATTTAGTGCTGGTGCAGCCCCATCTTGAGTAGCATGTGCAGTTCAATTTAAGAAGGATGTAAAAATACTTGCATGTGTCCCAAGGAGGGCAACAAGATGGCAAAAGGCAGAGCAGACAGGTCCTTAAGGACTTTATGTTTGACTGGTTTGGAGAGAAGGAGGCCAAGGGGTGACCTCACTGCTCCCTACAGCTTCCTGAAGAGGGTAAGTTGAGAGGGAGGTGCTGAGCTCTTCTCCTTGGCACCCAGTGCTAGGACATGTGGGAACACCTAAAAGCTGTATCCATCAGATTGACATAAGCAAACATTTTCCTTACCCAAAGGGTGGGGAAACCCTGGAACAGACTTCCTGGAGAAGTGGTCAGTGCCCTGTGCTTGTCAGTGTTGAAGAGGCATTTGGACAATGACCTTAAAGCCATGTTTTAACTTTTGGTCAGTCCTGAAGTGGTCAGGTAGTTGGACTAGGTGCTTGTTGTGGGTCCCTTCCAGTTGACCTATTGTATTCTACAAAATTCTTTTGACTTACTGTCTAGGAATAAAATAGAACTTGAGCCCATGAAACAGGGGAGCATAGCAGAACAAGTCTATACCAAATGCAGAGTAATATCATGCAAGATGAAGAATGCTGACATAAAAAACCATAAAATTAGGGTCAACAGAATTGCTGTTAAAACTCAGGGCTCACCCTCACAAAAGCAGAAAGGCTGGACCCTGCTTATTTTGACCCTTTGACTCATACATAGTGAATTTTCTGTATACAAAAATTTTCAGTCTCTTTCACACAATAGAAAATCAGGATGTGTCTTCTGAAAAAGAACCGAACCCTCCCATAAACAGAAACTTGCTAGGTCAACCTTGCTTGTAGGCTTTATTAATGAAATAGAAGAAAAAAAAAATCTTCAAAAAAAGTATCAAAAAGAAACAAAAAACATCAAGAAAGAAAACATATAGCCACATACTTAAAAAATCTAGAAGCTAAACCATCAATTTTAAGCTATTTAAAGTAGCAATAAACTTAATACATAATCAAGGACTGCTTAAGGAATTAGGTGCATTACTCTTGCTTACTGGATTTCTTGCCTTCCTATACTTCTCTAGCTACATTTCCCTCTTGGAAAGCATGTCATTTCATGGTACTCCTGCTCCATGAAATGAGATGCTGTTGGGTTAGTACTAGGAGACAATTGCAATTAAGAAATCAAAGACTTCAGAATAAAAACCCTATTGCTTGCCTGTAATGGTTTATCATGGCCTGGTTTTGGCAGGGCCAAGGCTACAGGGGTGGCTTCTGTGAGAAGCTTCTGGAAGCCCATGGCAGTATTTGATGAGTGATCTGTCTGGGTCCTTATCTCATGCCATGAACCCTTCATTATATTTTTCCCTCCCCTGTCCAGCTGCAGAGGGGAGTGGGAGAGAGGCTTTGGTGGGTACCTGGCATCCTGCCAGCACCAACCCACTACACTTCCCTCAAACCATTACCAGCCACAAAAGTGGAGTTTTGCAGACCAGGAGAACTTCTCGTAGAAAAGGTCAGGTTAGAAAGGGCCACAGTGGGACATCTGGTTCCACCTCCCTGCTCAAACAAGGTCATCCTAGAGCTCATGGCACAGGACTGCCAGCAGACAGTTCTTAAACACCTCCAGTGAGGGAGACTCCACAAGCTCTCTGGGCAATCTGTTCCAGTATTTGATCACTCATACAGCAAAAAAGTCCATCTCTGTATTCTGGTGGAATTTTCTTTGCATCAGTTTCTGCTGGTTGTTACTGAACAAGTCATACTTCTCTAAGAAGTCTATGCGGCAACAGGGGAAGATGCTGGAAAACCCTTTAAACTTTAGCACAATAGTGTATAATCTCCATATTCACCATTAATGCTTAGTGCTTAGTACAAATACCAGAGATTAATGTGGCCTCGTGCTAACTCTCCACATCTCTGACTAATAAGTCTTGTGCCAGCCAATGCTTCCTTATTTACTTATTTTAGTGATCAATATGTGCTAACAGATATCTTAGTTTTTAGAAAAAGGATTGTGTGTCACAACAAAGATTGACAAAGGAAATACATTACAACCTGATCCCATATTTGCAAGTCTCAAAGAGAAAAGATTCATCAGAAGATCCAGAACCATAGTCAAACAAATCCATGGAAATAATTAGTATATATGCATAGATTGAGGAAATGTGATGAATATGTATTAATTTCTGGAATATAACCTGGTCTGTTTAGTTACTAGGCATGCACACCTTGAGAATTCTCCACGCATCCAGCGCTGCTAATAGTAATGTGTCTTTCTAACCTAGTAAATTTGTTGGAGAGTTTCTTTCCTGGTTTCTGGTGACACTGTTGTCTCTTGTCTTAGTGCTTGGTACCACCAAGAAGAGCCTGGCTCCATCCTTTTCACATGCTCCCTTCAAGTACTTATAGGCATTGATAAGAGCACAGCTACCTCATTGACAGCTTGTTGTCCACCAGGACCCACAGGTCCTCCTCCACAGAGCCGCCTTCCAGCAGTTTGGCCCCCAGACTGTAATGATGCAGGAGGTTAATCTTCCCCAGGTGCAGGACCCTGCAATTGCCTTTGTTGAACTTCAGACGGTTCTTCTCTGCTCATCTCTCCAGCCTGTTAAGATCCTTCTGAACAACTGCACACTCTACCCCTCTGGGGTAGTGACCACTTCTCCCAGCTTTGGGACATCACTGGACTTGCTGAGGAGGCATCTGCCCCTTCATGCCAGTCATTCATTGATGGCTAAGTTAAACAGCTCTGTGCCAGTACTGAACCTTGGGGACACCACTAGTGACAGGCCTCCAAAGAGACCCTGTGCCACTAATTACAACTCTCTGGAATCTGCTGGTCAGTTCTCAATCAATCTCACTGTCCACTTATCCAATCCACACTTCCTGAGTTTGTGTATGAGGATGTTGTGAGAGACAAGAGTCAAAAGCCTTGCTGACATCAAGGTAGACAATATCCACTGCTCATCCCTCCAGGTACTTGTCTCATCATAGAAGGCCATCAGGTTGGTCAAACAGAATTTCCCTATAGTGAATACATGCATCCAGGTGTTCTAACTTCCAGTCTTCAGACATCCCTTCTGATCTCCAGGGCCTTTCGAAGATAATTGTTATGGTGTCTTCCAGCTCTCTCAGCACTTGTGGAAGCATCCTGTCAGGTTCCATGAAGTTGTGGATGTCAAGCTGGCCTAAGTATTCTTTAACCCAATCGTCCTTGAGCAAGGGAAATTTTCTGCTAATAAAAAACCCACTGTCTACAACAAATCTCTGAGGACTACATATGGTACAAAAAGGAATTCAAAGGTACATTTTTCCTGGTTTTAGAAGAACTAGCTAATTATTTGGAACAGGAAGGGGAAAAGGTGGCTGTCAAATCTTCAATAGTAGAGACTTAATATCCTCTCAAAAATAGGTATCTAGTTCCTAATGTTGATTTTGGATGCTCAAATATTACCCACTTAATTCCTCAATTTAAATTGCACATTATGATGAATGAAACGCAATACATACAGATATATTCACTTCTTCATTTTTGTGTATGCTTATGAACATTTCAGCCAAATTTCATGCATCGAGAATTCTTTATGATAACAGCCATCTTCATTATACAAAAACAACTAAGCTTGGGCAGCTGTCAATGTACCTATCCATCTGTCCATGTCTCCTTCTAATTTACAGAAAAAATCTAAATCTTCCTTCTTCCTGTTTAGGCCATCATCCCTTGTCCTGTCACAAAAAACTTTGGTAAAATGTCTCTCTCTGTCTTTCTTGTAAGACCCCTTATATATGGAAAACACCACAATAAAGTCTCCCCAGAGCCTTCTCCAGGGAGAGCTCATTTATCAGCCTTTTTCATGGAAGACATATGCAGAAAGCAATTTAGTTCAATAGGATCTAACAATGCCTAACGAAGAAGAAAGTTTTGAACTAGAACTACTCTAAATCACTTGACGCCTATTTTAAAAAAAAAATAATAGACGACTAAATCACAACTGATTTTGCCAGGACTCTGTAAAATGACAGCAATGAGAAAGCAAAAAAAAGTTAATTTCTCTCAAATTTTTTCCGATTTTTCAGAAGATCATATTTAAAACTATCTAGAGTATATTGCAACCTTGACTTGATTGACTGAGTTTCAACAAAAGCATCTCTAAAAAAAATCCAACCTAAATATTTTAAATGTGTTATCTTAGATTTTGAAACAGGCAGAAATAAATATTCCTGGCTCTAAATAAGCAGCCCTTGTGCAGACACTCATGTTCACATACAGGATTTTCAGAGGGACCCTTTCCAAAATGAGGGTAAGCAAAGATTATTGTTTCTTACAAATGAGAAGCTCAGGACATGAAGCTCTTCTGAAAGACTTTTATGATGTGTGTCTTAGTCCCTTCCGATCCTCAGCTGCTCTTCCTACTCAGTAAAGCCTTAAGAATATGCTTCTTAACAACCATGACTTGAGACCAACTGTAGAGAAGCCTACAATGGTTTGCTGGAAGGACAGTCACATAACCCTCCAGATAAAAAACAAGCACTTTCATGGCTGTTTTCTTCAGGAGGTTTTGGGAAAAAAGTCAGACTCCTTCCTGACAGGCTACTAGAGTAGGAAACATTCCCGTATGCATTTATATGCCACTGCTGGCTGCATTACACCACTTAGAGAGATGGGGACACGGAGCCACCATCAGGAAGCCTTTGCACTGATGTGACCAAGATGAGCTCCAGCAGCTCCTCCCACAGGCAAAACTCTGCAGAAACACAAAGCAACAAGACACTTTCCCATTTAAAACAGAATTTAAAGCCCTACAGTGGAGATACAGGACAGGAACTGACATGTAACAGGCAGCTGTCAATCACCACAGCACTACAAAACCTTTCAATGGATGTCTCTCCAAAAAGTTAATAGTTAACAATTCCTGTAGGGCACTTCAGGAGGACTGAATATAGATAATTAGCCACACATGTTCTGACTACAGGGCCAAGCATAGTGGCAGGAGAAACCAAACAGAAATCATCTCAAGAGAAATCCATTTCTTCTGGGGTGTTTTGGACTTTATTAGCAAGAAACTAAATGGAACCAAATGGAGAGTTTCAGACTTTGTTTAAGACTGTAGTGGTTAATCACTATGACCAAGAAATATTAAGCACATCAGATTTTTAAAATGCCCTCAAGAAAAGGAGAGAAACATATGATGTTTTAAAATGAAATTCACCTTGATGGGGAAAATAGTATATTTTTGTTAACAGACAATAAAACAGGCACTCCAGATTTCTTTTGGAAGTGAATGGAAGACAACCCTTCTCTAACTTGGTATTACTCTAATGAAACACTCGTCCACAAAATAAAATCTATACATTGAATCAATGTAATAATTTTAAGTAGTAACAATACCCTTGGTTAGTTACTTGAGAACCCTTTGCTTAGGTAACTACTAAATATCTAGAGTAGATGAAATGCACCAGGTGCTTTTATATGGAGACTTTGTGAAAGAATATTTAAATATAATTAATAAATGACGTATGTTCATTTGGCTTTGCTTTAGCACGGTTAATGCCAAAATAGTTAGCTAATATGTTCTCTCATTCACTTGTGGCTGCATGCTTCTGTATATTTACAATATGTTACTAATGTAAATTACTTTTGAAATTTTAGCTTAATTTAGAAAATATATCTTGTTAAGTCCCCAAAACTGTGTCATTGCAACTAATTAATATGAGACATTAATGGAGATTAATCTATCAGTAGTTTTTTTTTTTAATGAAGCTCATCAGAAGTCAAATTTGAGATTACAGATAACAGGAAATATTAGCGTCTGAACAATAAATTTGTATGTGCTTGTCTTAGTTTGCAGATACAATGAGTTTTGGAAAATAATTATTTATGACTATGTTCAAATGTGAACAACTTGTACATAACATAATGAATATTCTTGGCCTTCATCTCCACTTTACACCAAAAAACTGTAACTTGACTTTTTGGGCTACAACGAAGGAAAAAA
Source organism: Sitta carolinensis (assembly GCA_032173965.1). Taxonomy (NCBI): domain Eukaryota; kingdom Metazoa; phylum Chordata; class Aves; order Passeriformes; family Sittidae; genus Sitta; species Sitta carolinensis. The sequence goes on along the minus strand of CM063284.1, from coordinate 51,876,947 downwards.
AATGTGTCTGTTTTCTAAATTTGTTCAGCCTGTTTTTCTCAATTTCTCCTTCTCTCCTTTTCCTTTCTTAGGATAGTTTCAGGAAAACTTACAAGCCTCAAGGACTAATAAATTCTATTTTAACATGAGTGTTTTCCATCAACTTCAAGAAAACATTATTTCTGATGAAGGTGAGTCATTGCAGTCTTATCAGCAGTAGTTGGTGAGGAAACCATTTTACCTGTTTGCTCTCAGCCACTAACCTATTTGGTTTGCTCCAGAAGTCCTGAAAGTGCCAAGAGGCATCAAAACCCAGTGAATTTTCATTTTCTTCATTCAAATACTTCCCTTGTCTGTTGGTAAAAACACTGTAAAAGCCCTTGAATATAAATATCTTTTTAACTTCATCATTCCTGTTTTCACATCTGGTCCTTAAGTGCCATGCTAAATTTTATCCAAAATCCACAAATCTTCAATTTTAGCTAAGTTATCTTTGGTAGTGAAACTGGAGATACAGTTGTTTGTTTCCCCCACCTACTTTATGGCACTCTAACTGGAAGCTTGCACTTGGATTTCATGCAGAAAAAAAATGAAAACAATGAAGAATTCAGATGTCTGAAGTGCTTCCCATTGAAAAACAAACAGCAGAAATTTCAGACTTGACTGTGTTAGGTAAGACTAGAGAATTTAAAGCAGAGTTTTATTGGGGCATCAGAAGTTTTGGGGCAGCAGAACTTTTATCAAACTGGAGTGAAACTGCTGGCAAACAAAAATGATAAAGCTTATAGACATTTAAATAAGAGTGAGAAAGAAGGCTGACGTACTAAGGAGCATTCAGGTCAGACAAAGACATCTGTCAGAGACTTCAACAACATAAAAGTAACTTTGAATCCAGCAGTGGAGGACAAGACAAAAAATTAGACTTGAAATGAAGGCAGTGCAAGCTGAAATCACAGAAGTAATTTCCATAGAGAAAAAACATCCATCAGGATTTTAAAAAAATCCATTAGCATTATAATGACTTTAAATAAATGTACACCTACATGTGATTCCATTTTGGCATGTATAAAATAAGAGAAAACTTAAAGGGGTTAAAGATGTAAAAAAGTTGTAAAATAGAAACATACATACTAGTAGGGTTTTACTATTGACAATTCTCTCTATGTTTATTGTAATATTTATTTATAACTTTTTTTTAAAAAAACTGTGGACTTTTCTCCAAACTGGGCTCCACAATGACTTGAGCACACAGAGAAAATTACTTCTGGACAAAATTAAACTGCAAGATCTCTTCAGAAGAACACTTAAAGCACTCTACCCACAGATGGGCATTCACAGAATCACAGACCCAGACTAGGATGAGTCTGAAATAAAACCCTGAAAAGTGTGCAATGTGGACATCAGACACCATAAAGTGTTTCAGTACTAACAGCCTCTGTCTACTGGTCTGCACTGCTATTTGTGAGACACAGAGTCTGGAAAGGTCTAAAACAAGAGTGATAATAGAGGGCAACACAATATGTCTCATAGAAAGATTATTATATTCAGCAAGATTTTGGAAAGCAAATTCTTGAAACACCTTGCTGTCCTTGGCAACAGTTTTTAAATGCTGTACAGTCACATGATACATTCTACGAATACTGGCATTTTATCTTACTATTTTTTTACAAAAAACAGGCATGCAATGAAATTTCACCTCAGGACAAATTCTTCTTGAGTAGTTATTTATGATGATACAATCAAGAGATGAACAACTGCAAAGGTTTTACTTTTTAACTCTAGACAAAATATAATTGGTTTAGCAGATACCAGATAAAATTCTGTATCACAATTTGGTGCTGGCTGTGTGGAAAGACCTGTCACTCCCTGGCAACGAAGAGGTGCACTTTGGAGAAGCTGTTGGTTAAGGAACCTGCTGAGGTATTTCCAAATATAGGTCTGTCACCACCAGAGAAGATTTAGTCTGTTTAACAGCATTAGAAACAGCAAACACTTCACCCTCCCCCAGCCCCAAACTGAAATTTGACCTTCTCAACACAAAATTTAAAAAAATTTCATTTCATTACTTCCTTACAAATTAATAAACCCAATTCACACATTGTATTTCTGCTCCATTTGATCTGCTCTCATCTTCTCCATATAGACAACTTTCTTCCCAAAAACCAAAGCGAAACTCAAAAATATACTGACACACAGAAAAATCTCCAGTAATACATCATTAAATATGCAATCTCTCAGCTGTATAAGGTGGTTCTTCTCAAATTTATTACTAAAGCTGTGCATGGCTACTAAGACATTGCAAAAAGTAACCATTATAGTTTTACCTACAAGTGTATATATATATTTAAATAATACAATTACTATTATTCTACATTCCAAGTTTAACTAAGGAACCAAAAAATAATCAGATTTAAGAATAAATAAAGAGCTTCTTGTTTACTAAACTTCTACCCTCTCCTTTTCTCCTGAATTATAACTATATGCACTTTTTAATTTCAAACATAGCATACATAGTACTGACTTTTTTCTAGAAACAAACACATTTTCTCTTATGATATGGCTATACCTATGTGCAGGGGAAGACAAAGTCAAATATGGTACAATCAAAAAGTTCAAATCCAACCTCAAACCCAGGCTGTCCCCAAACTTTCAATCATAAAATACAGTTTTGGTTTTCTGTTACTCCAAAATGTGACTCATGACAGAAACCTGCTCTCAGACCATCACAAGATAAATATCTATGGAAGATGTTTACATCTATTTTAGTTCTAGAGTAAATTAATGAAACAGAAAAAAAGTGGGAAATTGTCAATGCTCCAGATTTCCATGCACAAAATTAAAATACACATTTCTCTCTTACAGCTTCTATACAGCCTCTTTGCTAATCTGCAGGGTGTATGAGTATTCCTTTCATTTCTTTAAACAGCTCCTGAAACAACACCTGTATTAGAGACTGCCTTGCAATTTCATGGGATGATGGACTGTCCTCAGTCTAGACATCACTCACAAGAGTGAAGAGCTCTGACTCTGAGGGCCCATCGGCATCTTGGAATTCCAGCTATAAACCTAGTGGTGCTTCTGTTTTACAAAGGGGTTAATTTTCCATACATCAGAATTACTAGCTGCTTCGTTGCTTATGCTCTTTTCCACTTGCTGTCTTTGCAGTTATCAACCATGTAATCAGTAACTTTTCCTCCACAATATATAAGTGATAGACAGTTTTCATCAGAGCAGCTACTCTTGCAATGAATAAAAAATGCAGAGATTTTTTTAACTTTTTTTTTTTTTTTTTTTTTTTTTTTTTTTTATTATCCTGGAAAACAAAGAAAGAGCAAGATCTAATAAAAACTAAAATTTCAGTCATTATCCCTAAACTAGAGCTACTGCAATTACATCCAAAAGAAATGTGGCAGTAAAGTTTCACCCTCAAAGCAGCAAGCTTGCTTTCAGGATATTGTATCTTATACTCCTAATGGGTGAAGTTAAAAATGCCACGGTGTTTTCTGATTTCTGCAGCTCAAGTAGCCTTAAATCCACTCAGTTTGGAGAGTTTGTTTTAAATACCAATCTTCGGGGCACAAATTCGATATCTAATATTTTTCTTTTCTGTGTTTGTGTATTTTGTGTCAATACATGTATACATGTTACAATACATGTATACAATACATAGATAAGATTTAAATGTTTTCAGACTCCATATATCTCATTTGCATGTTCATGAAATGTCTATGTACCCAAAACTTAAATGTTTGTTTTTAGATTCAGAAGAATCAGAAAGAGCTGCAAGTAAATATTTGCCTGTCATATATTCCCATGAACTGTTTCAACTATCACTGAAAGTAACGTCAGTCTGCAAGTTTATATACGAGACCTCTGGACACCTACTCCTGTGTTTTCTACTGGGAAGTTCATGTACATAAGCAACTTCCCCAAAGCAGACAGGTTTTGTGAATAATTACCCTCTTTCCCTACATTCCAAGATTGGAGGTAAATGCATCTAGTAGAATGTATTCCCTGAAATTATATTGTACATTTTCTGAATCACTTATCTCTCCACAGTGTATGCAGGTATGACATACAGAACTGTATGAGACCATATGAGATGTTTACTACCATAAATCTCTATAGTCCATTGAATAAGTTTATTTTTTAAAATGGCTTGTCCAGCTCTGAACATTCAACAGCCCATTATATAAATTGAGTGCAGTTAAATCTGGGAAGGGCAATCTCTCTAAAACCAAAGGTCAACTTTTTTAGTGCAACTTTTCTGCACCATGGAGCCAGAGACTACATTTTTGTCTATATTCCTAAAAGGATGTGTGATAAATGGTACACTCCCAAAATATGCTTTTTAAAAACTGCAAATATCATTAATCTGCAATTTTAAATAGTTAAAGATATCTGGATTATAATTTGAGATTCTTATGAAGTCTAAAGCCCTTAAGCCTCTGTTTTATGACACAGATATATATCTATAATCCGATTCACATCACACACATTTTTAAATACTACTCCCATGATGAAAAAAAACCAAAACATAAACCCTTGCTTAGAAAGATAAATTCTAATGTTTTCTAAGTTAAAGATAAGCTGCTATGCTGTGTAAGAAGAGCAAATTCTGGTTACATCTTGAACTGGTTCACTGTACACTGAAGCTTAATATGAACACAGATGTGGGCTGAAAAATAACTATTGGGGATCTGTAATGTGAAGCACAGTCCACCAGCTGGTCACATCTACAGAGCTGAGAGATGAATAACTATTTGCTGTAGGCACCTATTTATTTGGCAAGGGAGAAATAAGGGTAATTTCTTTTGCTTCCATAATAAAGACTTTTGACTTTGGTTAAAAAAATTGTGTGACTGTAAGACTGAGAGGCTGGAGAGCAGCCAAAGGTAGAGTTCACCATAGCGATTTATTAAGATAAGCTTGCCCAAAATTTTGAAGTACTTTCTGCTTCATAGGTAAACAATACATTCCTATTGTGCTTCAAGAATTTCTTCTTCATTGCTGCCTTCATATCATCATGCAAAAATATTTCAAGGCATTTCCAAAAATGCATAATCTCTTAACGCTGCCATCTGCAGAGCCAGAACAAAATGAACAAATATGCTCTGACTTTGTGAATGAAAGATTCTATGTTTCAGTGTCTAGACTATGCAGTAAATGCCCATTAACCATCCATCTGATCATGTTTAATTTTCATAATTTCCGCAAAAACCTTGTTAATGACTTCTGCAAATTACTGCCATGCAGTTGGTCTCAGTTTACGTAACTAGTACTGCATGTAGTTATGTAGCACAACTAACACCCAGCAGACTACAGGCCAAATCTTCATTTCATTGCAGGGCAACATTTTACCCTAAATTTAGATGGCTGAAAGATAAGGAGTTTCTTCTGTTACTTCCACAGATTCGTCCAACAATCATGGATTTGAATCACTTCTGAAATATGCTGCAGAGGCTTCAGCCAGCTTGAAGAGAATGAGGAAATCAATGCATCCTAAACTCTTACAGGGCATTTACATTTCTACTTTTGGCAGCTGCTGCCTAGCCCGAAGAAGAGTTGTTCATTGTTTTTAATTTAAACCCAAAATATCCCTCCCTTGGAAAAGTCTCACTGGGATCCCTGTATAAACAAGAAAGTCAGTTGATATGTGCAAGAGCATTTGATCCCTTCCCACTTTCAGATTAGCTATTACTAATGAGAGGATGAAAACAGGCACTCCAGGATGCTTTTTCTGCAGCTGTCTAAAGATCAGCTCCACAATCTTTATGTGATGGGGAGAGCTCCCTTAGACATTGGAAAATGAGAAATACAAAACCCCAAACCTACTCTGAGAAACATGAATGACTATTCATTTTCATACTCAAATAAGATTATTGGTAATTGCCTCTGCATGTCATGAAACATGCTACTGCTGCTGCACCTTATACTGCCATGCAGAGCATGGGCCTGCTCAGTTTGAACCCCTTGCATAAGTAACTCATTTGACCCAGGGCTCACATTCCTGACAAAATCTCTTTCCATTTTCTGAAAAACGGCAGGTTTCATGAAACTAAAAGCAAAAGAAGTAAGTAAAATGTCAATCAGTAGCCTGAAAATGTACCTGTTGTCAAGACAATACAACATCTCTCACCAGCAGTCATGCAGCTTTTGCACATTCTGTCCACCTCCTGTACCACTTTGTCTGTCTTCCAGCACCCAGAAAGGCTAAGTAAAGGAACCAAGCTTGTTTTTTTCAGTAAACAGCAGCCACAGGTAGACCCTAGGCTGGGGGCCTTTATGGAAAAGCTGTATATGCAGAGGGGAGTACCTGATTCACACAGGAAGTAAAAGCACCTGGAACTCCCTCTCAGCCCAGCCCCTTGGGGCTCCTCCACTCTGCTTGTTGCCCACAACCTGGGGCCATCACCTCACCCCAGTCCCCATGGCCCTGTCCTCCTGGCCTCACACCCTGTCCTGTCCCCATCCCCATGGAGGTGCCCAGTGCTTGGGGCAGGCATTGTGGAAGAGCTTGGGCTGCCAGGCCCCCAGTCACCTCCTGGTATCCAGGGAGCCTGAGCCACTGCACCTTGGGTGTCTGCTTTCATCTTACTCTTAAGTGAAAAAGGCTCATGAAACTGGGACATACAAGGGGGGAAATTGCAATTCAAACTTTTACATCTCGCATAGAGTGAGATCTAATACTTCTAAAGCAAAAGATAAATACAATTTAAAAACTGAGATTCTAAGTTGAACAGAAATAAAGGTAACAAAAAATTATTTGCTTTCTCCACTAGACCAGTTATTAGTGACTAATGGATCATCTAATAGAATATTGGTATTTTATTGAAAAAGGACACCTTCCAAACCATCTTTTATTCATTCTTTTGCAGAAGCTGTTTCATTTTTCCTAATTTTTCAATATTAAAATGAAGGTCAAAAAGGATATCTCTTGTCAGTTACAAAGTTATTCAAACAAGTCCATTGTTTTAATTACAGACTCTATACTGCTTGAAATAAAAATGAAAGAGGAAAGCCAAATTAACATGCAAAATGCTCATCTGAAACTTAGATTTCTCTTGAAATTAAGATGCTACTCTAAGAAAATCAATTTACAAAATGCAATTGTTTCTTCCTGCAGTGAAAAGTAACCACCCAGCAGTATATTGGTTATTTTATTGATGGGTACAATAAAAGAACATATAAAAACATTTCTGTAGACTCATTTACAGGTTTTTCATCCATGTTTCTTCATCTGCTATTTCTTCAGTGGATCTTAGTGCCACTTATACTTTCTAAAAATACTCTTTGTCTTGAAAGGTCTGCCTTGATTAAGACATCCTTACTTTTACTCTGCAAAACTTAGGAAACCACCATGCCACAACTTTTTTTTTTTTCTCCCAAACCCCAGAATCAACTAAATTAAAAAGACATGCTTTCCCCAAGCTTAAGTCCTTGGAAGTACATCTGCAGGTGCCCCAGTTCAGTTTTACTAATCATTGCAGATGCACTGAAATATAAAAACTAGCTTTCAGGTTACCTTCTCTCTTATGCACCACTCTTAAAATCCTGACAACAGTTTTATTTTAGGATGGTTAATCATCCATGAGCATTTACTTATAAAAGCCTGATTTCAAGGGAACCTATCCAGATTATAAAAATTTGCTTTAGGCAGAGACAAGCACAAAACAAAAGTTAATGCTTTTAGTTTGTTTCCAGAATATTAAAAACTCATTTGAGCACTCCTAAGTCATTGACATCAGTGAATCCAGTAAAAATTGCTTTTACTTTTAAATCAAGTTTTGCTAACCAGAGTTTAAAGATGCCCAGCTGTTCTGGTATTTGAGATCTAAGGTACTTCAGAGAAAGGCAAAGTCTGTCAGACAAGACTTTTCTTGAGAAAAGAGGGGATGTTATGACAGAAGGTTCCTTTTTACAGATCTCACAGAGCAGTGTTGTCACTGGGAAGAAAGTCTGTTGTAGGTCATCTATTACAATATTTTTCTTGTATGTCAGTAAAAAGTCAAAAGAGTGTTTTCAAGTGCATCCAGTGGCCACCTGCTTCTCCTCTCACTATTATCACCATCACTACCATTCCTTGGGGTCCAGTGGGAGCTCAGGTGAGTCTCACTGAATATTTTCTGAAAACATGTTAATAATGACATTAGAACTTTGTTTAAAAATAGGAGTGTTCATTTTTCTAATGCCACATCATTGTCTGTCCTTTATGTATTTTTCTTTCTTATTTCAGATGTATTGACCAGATGTCTAAAACACTGGTTCCTATTTCGTCCAATCTGTAGACAGCTATAACAGTAATTGCTAGACTCAAGCAGAATTTTTGTATTGTAATGTTATACATACAGTGTATTTACATAAAAGTATGTTGTACTATATATACTGCAAAACATTTTCCCCATCCATTTCTACCCCAGACTATCAAAATTCCTTTAAGAGCTTCTTTATATTCTTTAAAAGCTAAGAAACTGCCACAACCAAAGTTGATTTGCTAGAAGGAGGTGCTTACTTACAATGTATCATATTTATAAAGCATCCCTACACACTGCTGGCAAATCTTATGGGGCATATAGTCTTGCACAAGCACACAGGGAATACCCTTTCCACACCTTTATTCTCTATTTTTTGCCTTCGTTCCTTCTTTCTTTGTTTTTCCACTATGCTCATTCCTCACTTTTTTTTTCTCACTGTCTTTATTCTCAGCATATTTTTCTATTTGTCCCAAGAGCAACGTGAGTCAAACCATGCTAAGACTCAAGCCTACACAAATCCCTCTTATCCATAAAAAAAAGAAACAGTATGTAGGGCGTTGGACTAAGCCCTTAATCTGACCTCCCTAGAACTTGGAGAAAGTTCAGATCTAACGTGACCTTCCCTAAACAACACCATGTATATACATGTACAAGTAAATCCCATCATATTTTAGATGAGAGTTACATAAAAAAGTATAGAGTTCTGAAAACTATATAAAGAATGAGGCACGTTGGAGACAAACATACAAACGACTTTCAAAACGTAGGAATTTTTCTTGTCTACTGAGAGTGCCAGAAGTGCAAATAAGACTTGCTATGCTACAGCACATCAAGGCAATGTTTTCCAGCTTGGCATAACAATTTGACAAGTCATTTAAGGACTTAAACTTTAATAAATATGGAAGCAATAATAAAAATGCATGACCTATACAGTGTGTTTCTGCCTACGAGAATGTTTTTCTACCAAAATGTGTTCTGTCTGTACCCTCTCAAAATGTGGCTGGTTATCTGCTGATGAACTCACAAATGCTCTTAAACTCAATGCTTTATTATAAAAGTCTGTATGGTCTTATTACCTGCGTACACAAACACACCCACATTTCCTACCCATCATAAATATCAGTCAGGAGAGAAATAAGGAATCAAACTTCCTCCTTAACCATTCTCAACAACTGCAGTAATCTCATTTTCTGTATGTGCTCACACATACAGAAATGCAGGTGCTTATTTCTAGTATTGTTAAGATGGTAAGCTAAATCAGTTGAAGGCTCAGGAAAAATGTTTGGTAATATAATGTTTGATAAAGGGTTCAGGTAGCCTTTTGAAAAATGAACTCCTGCAAATGAGGTCTTGTTCCCCTGCAAAGAGCTGCATTCTTCCAGGCAGTAAAATTATGCAAGAGCCTTAGAAAAGTGTGAGATTTCTCATCTGCATGGGTACTAAAGTTCAGATAGTGCTAAACAGACTCCTTCCACTTTCCAATTAGCTTTCTCATAAACACATGCATTTTCCTGCTGATGCATAAAACATGTCTGTTAGTCTGAGCAGTGCCTTAGATCCGAAGAGTGTCAAACATGGAAAACTAAATCTTTTAAACATTCTAATGAAGTACATGGCAGAGTACATAACTCTGAAGTTGTGCATATATTTCTAGGATATATATCTTTGGGATATTTCTTTCTAAAGCAAAAATTATATTTATTTTTTTCTCTTAAAAAAACACAGAGAGACAGACATTTGGAGAAGACTCTGAGAGTTTTTAGTTCTGTTACTTTACAGACTACAAGAACAGACTCATCTTTGCACTTCCATCAAGATGAAAGCTAGGTTTTAAAACACTTACTCAGATTTTACCTTATCTGTCTTAATATCATAAAATGAAGATACTCTTTTTAACCAGCAGAAACATCAATCAATTCAGAGGAGCTTTCAAATAATTTCCAATAAATATAATTATATTGCTTTTTCTCTCCCATAACAATGAAAAAAATGGCACATTTGGGCACACCATCCCCAAATGACTTATAATAATATATTGTCCATCCATCCATCCTGGAGTATAACAGTTATAACATTAAGGTTAATAATACCCTCTTCAAAAATCATGTTCCCTTTTTGGGAACATATTATGGGTCTATAATGAAACTATGCTACATGTTCTTTATTTGATAGCTTTCAATTTTTAGAACTATGTCATTTTCTCCAGGTAGGTAAGAGCCCACCCACACAGCAGAAAAAAAATATCAGAAGATTTGGAAAGGGAAAATATATGTCTAACTGTGATATATTTATACAAACACATAGACGTACAATCTTTAAACAAATTCTCCTCATTATGAATTACATGATGTATCATGTTTATGTGATGATTAGTCACAGAAATCACATCAGTTACTCAGAGAAAAAAAATAACTTTGAGAAGATCTGCCTTTTAGTCTGCATTTGTTTAACCCTCACTTATGACCAGGACCATTCAATTGCAAGGAACAGACTGGAAGCAATTCTGTTTATTTCCTTGGATTTTTTCTTAGGATGAAGAAAAGAAATCATACTTTTTATTTGCCCCTCAATTACAGGTAATGAATATTAAGGCTCTAGCTAGTGACAATTGCAGCCCATTTTGAAAAGACTGGCATGCTTTGCATGAACTTCTTAGAAATGGAAGAGTTTGTTTATAGCTGATTTGGGAAACTCATTGCTATGTGATGCAGAAACTGAACCCAGGTTAGAAAAATGCTCATCGTTCCAGTGTATCTCCCTCTGCTTTCCAACTCCTTTCCAATCTTTTTGTGGCTGTCTCCTAGCTGGCTGTGTCTCCACCTGCCACACCACTCTTCACAGTGCCTGGCTCATTAGTAGTGTACTATAAGTGTACTGGTGAATATTTGCACCAGTTTAACCTAAAATCACAACCAAATCCCAAAGCAATGAATCTCAAAGAATCATTCCCTTTGTCTCAAATAAATCAAACAGAGAAGAATTTTGTCCCTGACATGAATAAATTTGGCCCGGGGAAGCAGTCAACCCAACAAGAAGAGTGAGTGGTGTTTGTGTGTGTGTAGACTTGCAACAGATAATCATCTATGAACTTAGAGATCATTTCAATATCCTTTTCAACCTACCATGGATCCAGATAATGCTTATGAGTGCCTGTTGAAGTTTTTCCTAAATGATACAATAGGACAACAAATGCTTCACATTTTAATCCCAGTAAATAATCACCACATCCTTACTCTGATAGTTTTTAGTGTAATTAATTTCATGCTCTCCTTTTATAGCATGCCTAAAGTCTATAGCACTCTCCAGTCCATATATAATTTGCAATATCTGCATTGCCTCTCTTCCTGTTGTGTTTTTTCACCAATTTCACTCCTGAAGAACATTAAGTACAAATGTTTTTGCTCTATTTCCAAAGTTATTGTCTAACTTGGCCTAGATTATAGACCTAACCCAACACTTAAAAACCTTCTCTACTTTCTCTCTATAAAAGAACAGGAATGATTCTGATTTTCTCATTTTCCCTGTGCTGAACACTACACTTCAAATACTTTGACACATAATTTTTGAAGTGTCTTAATTTCAGGAAAAAGAAAGAAATGTATGCTAGTTCTACACAACTGGTGAATAAGCATTCAACTATGTATTTTAAAACTAATTACAGGAAACTTGCTCTCCCTAAAAATATAGGAGGTCTTCCAAGAAATAAAAGAATCAGCTACTTGCTTAGGGATTTATACCTCTACATTTAAAGATTAGTTTGGATAAGAGAGGGGCAAAATGTGCCTGTCCATCCAGCCACTAAAGTTTGTCTGGCTACATACTAACGGAACTACAGCTTCCTGCTATGGTTGGTTAAGCTGTGGTCATGACAGCTCATTGTACTGGGACATAATATATGTATTTTGTAGACACCTCAGAGAATGAGAACAAATCTTGCAGTAAGATCTATTATGTGATACCCCAGGATTTTCTTTTGCTCACTTGCCTATGAAAGACTGTGATAGCTATAGTCATTTTCCCTTCTGCATCTCTAACCTACACATCTCTAACACATTAAAAAAGGCAGGAGGGAACAAATATTCATCCTCTGATGTCTCTTGTGAACTGCTTTTTCTTATGACAATTGAAATAGAATTTCAGTGTTTCATTGGATGGCACAGCAGTCATGCACAGGGGCAGAAAGCTGAAAGATGTTAAAATGTAGAAGTTATTATTTCTAATAATTGTCTGCCACACTTTGACTAACTCTTTGTTTCTTTTCTTCCTGGACATATTGCTCATTAGAAATAATCAGCTGTTATAATTGGCATATATATTTGGCCACTCTAAGCCATGGCATTCTTAGATTCAAGCATAAGATTTTATTTTCCTCAGGCTTTTTAAGAAATGACATTATTTATACAAATCCATCTCTTCACAATATCTCCTAAGGAAGTTTAGGATGAGTTTTATTACAGAAAAGTGAGCTTCTCTGATTTTTTCTGAAAGGATTAAGTACTTTCAGTAAAAATCTCCATCATCTCTAAATGTCACTCTTAATAAAGTCACAAGCACCAAGGAGGAAACAGGTCCCAGTTCACAGGTCACAGGAGATAGAAACCTGGAAAACTGGATTCAATTTTCAGTATGGTATTGACTCCTGAGCAAATAATTTCACTTCCTCATGCCTTTGTCTCACTCTCTCTCCCTCTGTAATATAGGTGTAATATACCTTGAGATCCAGCTAAAGTGTGACATGACATGTAGTCCAAGGTTCACTAATGGAAGATCAGAGTCTGAATGAAAAGCTAGGCAAGTTATTTGTCATCTTATGGATTCTTCTAAAAATAACGATTTTCACCGAAGACCTTGTACATCAGTTATCCTGCACAATAAAAAATGTTGAGAATACACATAGCTACAGTAACCTGATTTCAGGTGTACAGACTGAAGGAGAGGAATCATGGTATGACAGTTCAGTACAGCATAACATCAGAGAGGCCACTATCAAACTCATCTAAAAACTATGCTGATTTTCAGATTAACTTCACTTCCCCCCCCCAAGATGACTACAAAGGAGGAGTTATCAAAACAATCAGCTTCAGGTAAGGTCTTGCTGACTCAACATTGGATTTTTACCCCTCAGATGGGAAAAAACCCCATCCAATTATAAAACAGTGGTGTTAAAATCATGTTGCGTTTCGAGTCCCATGAAGAAATACTGCCAGACTTCAAGGAGAGACAATCTTGTTCTCACTCCCCCAGCTGAAAGTGAAGTTTCCATGGGAGCAACCAGATGCAGGCATTTGGCAGGCATGGACTTCCAGGAGGAGACACCAGCAGGGTGTCAGCTTCACTGAACTGCAGGGGTTGACTCAGGCTGTCTCAGAAACAGGAGCTCCTACTTTCTTTCAAGATGAGAGATTTGAACATCATCATCCATGGGTTTCCAAGGGTTACAGAAATAAGCAATTGCATTCACTTCATTATCTGAAAGCTGCACCTTGGGACACCTTTCACTAGACCAGGCTGCTCAAAGCCCCATCAGACCTGGCCTTGAACACTTCCAGGGAAAGGGCACCACAGCTTCTCTGCCTTTTAACAGACTGCACTAAATAATTAAAACTGCTCCACTTACTCGGATGACTTGGAATAAAAAAGAATAATTTAGTATTTTATCTCAAGAGTTTTTGAGGAATATGTTTGACAGTGCAGTGGGCTTCCATACTAGAAATACTTAAAAAATTCCTACACTATTGCTAGAAACCTAAACTTCTTCATAAATGGCTTAATAATACCTCTCCCCTAAGGAGACACAGAATGCATTTAATATAGTAATCCAGTACTAGGTTTAAGTACAAATTAAAAAATAAAGAGAGATATTCATGAAGGGCATTACTATTGATAAACTGGAAATTACATGTTGCCCTGATACTTCTGCAGTTTCACTGCATGCTTGTGAACAGGAAAGGAAATCCAGAAGTCAGACAGATGAAAGACCAAGAAATGCCACAGGCATTATTAATTCAGTTATATCATTAGGCTTACAGAAAATGGACAAAATATGTGTAATAGGGATGATGAGCTACTCCCTTTATCACACAGGTTCCAAAGTGCACCTCCTTTGTGGCATACACCATCTGACACACCAGAAGAGCTAGATTTGTTTATGATAACTTAGGCTCAAGAGTTCTGCCTCTGGCCATCCATCTCATTCAACAGGAATACACCAGTCTCTCCATATTCCTCAAGGATTTCAAAAACCATTAAGCATGTGTGGGTTAAGGCTGCACGTAGTAGCTTACACACCTACAACATGTGGAAATAACTCCCACAAAATCCTCAACTGGACAGGAAGGTCTAGGACTTTATGCAGAGACATACTGGCCTCTCCGGACCTACTGAGTCTTCTCTGGGTGGTCTTCTAATTGCTTTAAAGCTTCAGTCAATACCCTGGGTAGAATGAATATCTTATCAGTTTTATTCTCAGTTCCCAGGTTCCTCTAACACAACAGAGTCAGGCAGCTCCTCCTTAAAAAAATCTCCAAGTTTGCAGCTAATGAGACTATCTGCCTGTGACATCATTGCCACAGAAGACTAATTCCAGATCTTCATCTGCTCTTGCTTCACTCTGAAGTGCATCCCCCAGTTGAGGAAAAACTGCTGGTGGTTAACATCAGAAGAAAAATATACCTTTTTTCTTTATCTTTTTTTTCTTTTTTTTTTTTTTTTTTTTTTTTTACCAGAGAGTCTTCCTCTTTTCCCTGCCCTAAAAGAAAGGCAATATCTGAGAAAGAACTGAACAATGTGCCCCTATTATTGAGAGAGATATACATATGGCAATTCAGCTTTTAAATGCTTGCATCTAAAAACCTTCCAGGTATGAGGTAGGAAGAACACAGACTCATAACACAAGGGTACACTTCACTGCCAACACTGTGGTTAGTAGAAGAGAATTCTGCAAGCTAATTATTCTTCAATCTGATCATCTGTTCTTTCACCAGAATAAAAAGATTCCCCTCTGGGTGCAGTCCCTTCTTTTCCCTCAGGTACCTGACATTGCTGAATTTGAAGGCCATAATTCAATTAACAAAGGGTGGGAAATCTTAATAAAAATTAACCACTCAGAAGCAGATGCTGATGCTACAGAAATGTCAATACTCCTCATGAAGCACCACCGGCTGTCATGTGGATGGGAAAATGCAGAGACATCTGAATTTGGAATTACATACCAGATGAAGTAACTATATTTACATCTGCAGACCACTGTTCAATGAAGTGCTTAAGCACAGGCTTAGATTTCATTAATCTGTTTTGCCATATGCTTACATTTATTTATTTATTGACCGGTAACATCACTAGCCAAAAGGTATACAATTTCACAGTAGTGTATTCCCCCTGATTGATAAACCACCTTTGGATATCTGTTTTTTTTTATGGCATACACAGAAGCAATGCCTAGATTTCAGAATTTCAGAATCTCAGAATAGTTAGGGTTGGAAGTGACCTGGGATCATCTAGTCCAATGCCCCTGCAAAGGCAACAGAGTCACATAGAGCAGGTTACACAGGAATGCACCCAGGAGGGTTTTGAATGCCCCCACAGAGGGAGACTCCACAACCTCCTTGAGCAGCCTGTCCAGTGTTCTGCCACCTTCAATGTTAAAGAAGTTCTTCCTCATGTTGAGGTGCAATTTCTTGTCTTTTAGTTTATGGCCATTGTTCCTCATCCTGTCACTGAGCACCACTGAAAAGTCTGGCACCATCCTATAGGCATCTGCCTTTGGGATGTTTATAGGTACTAACAAGATCATCTCTCACTCTTTCCTTTAAACAAACCCAGCTCCCACAGCATAAGAGAGATGCTCCAGACCCCAGATCATCTTTGTGGCCTCCACTGGACATTCAGTAGCAACTTGTCTGGACACAGCACTCCAGATGTGGCCTCACCAGGGCTGAATAAAAGGGCAGGATCACCTACCTTGACCTGCTGGCCGCATGCTTTCCAATGAACTCCAGGATACCACTGTCCCTCTTGGCCACAAGGCACTGCTGGCCAACACACAGTTTGTTACCTACCAGGACTCCCAGACCCTTCTCTGCAGAGCTGCTCTCTAGGAGGTCAGCCCCAACCTGTGCTGATATTTGGGGTTATTCCTCCCCAGGTTTGGGATCCTACACTCATCCTTGTTGACACTCATTAGTTTTCTCTCCACCCAATTCTTCAGACTATGAGGATCCCACTGAATGTCAGCCCAGACTTCAGGCGTATCAGTCTCTGTCCCCCAGTCTCATATCACCAGCAAACTTGTTGAAGGTACATTCTATCCATCATCCAGGTCATGGATAAACAAATTCAATACGACTTACTCAGCAGATTTCTGACTACAGGCCTCCAGCTGATCACAACCCTCTGAGCTCTGACACTCAGCCAGTTCTTGATCCACCCCACTGTCCATCCATCTAACCCACACTTCCTACAATTACCTGTGAGGATGGTAAGGGAGACAGTGTATTTCCAGGTATAGTAAATAAAATGCAAAAGGAAGCTACATCTGTTGAAAAGATTCCATGGCTGGGGCTGGAACTCATGCTCACCATTTGCAAACCTGCGCTGCTGAAAAGCTGATCACAGAAAAGTACAGCTCATGTGACTCAAGGTTCAAATGGATTAATGCTGCTGTCAGGCTTCATGTTTAAGAAGCAGCAAATTAAGGACAGTTGGAAACCCAATGCCTACATATTAACAACTTCTGAGAGTTTTGTGTTTGTTTGCTTTTGGTGGGAATAGAGTTGAGAGTGTAAAGTCAGCACAGAAGCGAGCTCTGATTCTGGTCCCCTCTTCCACATTTTTCCCTTTTGTAAACCTGTTGTGGAATCTCACCAGAAAAATGATTAGGGGCTTTTCCTTCTAATTTCATAAAGTCATAGAATCCCATGGGCAGGTATGCCATTCACTTCACCAGGTTGCTCAGGGCCTTGTCCAACCTGGCCTGGAACACTTCCAGGGATGGGGCATACACAACTTCTCTGGACAACCTGTTCAAGTATTTTACCTTGTGACAAAAAATTTCCTTCTAATAGGAAAAAGAGAAATTTCCTTTCCTCTCTTTCAGCTTAAAACCACTATACCTTGTCCTGTCATTATCTACCCATGTAAAAAGTCCCTCTCACTTTTATAAGCCCTTCTAATATATTGGAAGGGTGCTCCATGGTTTTCCTGAAGCCTTTTGCTCTCCAGGCTGAATGACCACACTCTCTCAGAGCCTGTCTTCACAGAAGAGGTGCTCTAGCCCTCTGAGCAGTGTTGTGGCCTCCTCTGGACTCCCTCCAGCAGGTTCATGGGCTGGGACCCCAGAGCTGGATGCAGCACTGCAGGTGGGGTCTCACCAGTGCAGAGCAGAGCAGAGTGGGCAGAGTACCCTCCCTTGCCCTGCTGCCCACTCTGCTTTGGAGGCAGCCCAGGACATGTTTGGCTCATGGCTGGCTCATGTCCAGTCTCTCTTTCACCAGCACCTTCAAGTACCTCTCAGCAAGGCTGCTCTCAATAATTTCTTCTTCCAGTCTCTACTTACAACTGGGATAGGTGCACATGGACTTGTTGAACATCATGAGGAATACTGTGGGCCCTTAGATTCTCAAGTTTGTCCAGCTCCCTCTGAATGGCATAATTTCAGATGGAAATTTATCCATCACTGGTTTAAAGCAATTTACTCTTGTTCTAACATTGGCTTTGAGCTTACCCAGACCTGGTTTATCTCCCTGGCATTTACTCTACATTTAGAGACAGCAATCATTTATTTCAACATTTTCTTCTGTGAGGTTACATGAGAGATGACAACACTTCCCTTTGTAACGTAACAAAAACATGAAAAGACATCAGAGTCAGAACCACTATTTCTTGATGTGGCCACAGTCTTCTGTGTCAGGAGATTCCAATTTCTACTCAACAGATACTGATACAATGGTTCTAACACACTTACTCACTTTATCCATGTCTCTGCAAGTGTCCCAAAATCACTTGGGTGGAGGGAGTCTTGGGAGTGCAGCCTTCCCATCAGTTTTGAACACTGTCAGGGACAGAGATTCTCTGGGCAACCTATTCCTGTATGTAATTTGTAATTATATTCAGAGTAGAAATTTTTCCTTATAGTTAGTCTGAATCTTCCATCTCAGTTTAAAACTACTGTCTCTCGTTCCTCTGTTGTGCACCTCAGGAAAAGGTCTAGCTTCATCTTCTTGGAACTCCCTCAGAGATCTTGGAAGATTGTTTCCAGACTCATTTTCTTCCTTTTAACAGAAATGTATTCACTCCAAATCCCTTGATTTTAGGATTAAGAGTAGGAAGCCCATGTACTGGGCCAATTGCAGTGCTGACAAGTATTTTTGACTGTAGTTGTTGTGAGTGACAGACACATTACAGCCGTAAAAGACAATGAAGAATTCAATCCCTGATCCCCATCTGCTCTTGGGATGTTCTCTTAGAGCAGAAAGAGTCCTTAAGTAATGTAGTTAGTTGTTATCAACATGAAGAAAATTCAGATTGCCAAGTCAATCACTTCCCATGGCAAAGCTGAATAGTTCTACCTAAATCTTGTTTATCAGTGTTGTAGAGCATTTTCCCTAGAACCTCTGATATTACCAAATGTTATTATTCTTCTGCCCTGACCCTTTTTTAATAATAAGAGTAAATGTTGAAAATCCATACAGTTAACACCACTGCCCTGGCAGATGCAGAATTAACAGCGATATTGTAAGTGACTGCAAAAACCTAAGCCATTTCACAAAGGGATCGAATTCAAGAGATAAAACATTTTCAAATATAACTTTATAAATATAATATATAAATAGGCCAGAATACAGATGCTTGCCTGCTACAACTTCAACTATTACCAATACTCAGATGTGAACAGAAAAGACCATTATTAAATTTACCTCTTAAGGATTCTATAAACCTTTCTCAGGTCAACAATTAAGTGTTCAGCTTTTTTTTTTTTTTTTTTTTAATTTTGTAGTTGAAAATAATTTATCACCTCCTATCACTTCAGTTTTTACTGTTATTTACATTCAGGATAGGAACAATAATATTGATTTTCCCTGCTATATTTTTTATTGTATGAAATAAAATATTTTCCATTAATTTTCTTTCCAGATAAGGTTCTGTCACAGATTACAGACTTCTGATACTTGTTAGTTTCCCTACAGAACTTTCTGTAACTCAGGCAGGGAGTGAAAAAAATTGCATGCCCCTAAACTATCATTGAAATCCACTTAATACTCAAAGAGAAGAGTTGCTACTGCAAAACACTCATGAAATTCACCTCAAGCAAAGCAGTAAGGTGCCTTCAGAAAGACAGTGCCACTTGGTGGGTAGAACAGAATTCCAGAACTTGAGAAATTTGGGCTAACACAATAAAACTGAACAAAGAGTTACAGCACAGCAATGATTTCAGAGTGATGCCAAGGCACACTGTAGCAGACATCACCCCCGTAGTCTCCATTACTACATATGGGGACACTTTGGTCATTGGTACAATGAAATAAAGACAAATTATGAGACCTAAGAGGAATATGATTCTATGATTCTGTGAATAGATGAAGCCAGAATGACTGGGCATTGATGAATTAATGCTTCATAGCATGCAGTTGTGACTGCTAGGAGACGACAAATCCTGGGAAAAATCTTCAGGGTAGCAGTGGCTGCTTAAGTTAAAGCTAGAACAGTTTTGACAAAACTGAACAAAAAAATTAAGGCAAGATGATGTGCTGAGAAAAGATAGTTGACAGGATCCAAGAAAATCCAGAGGGAAAAGAAAGGGAAAGTGAAAGAAACAAGATTAGATAAAGTGAGATCTTGCAGTATGATGACTACTTAGTAAGGAGAATGGTATCTGATAAGGCAAGGCAGAGAAAGTGTTAATAATTATTCCTCTGAGTCCTCTTACTTCTTCATGTCTAATGGTTGACCTTGAAATTCAAAATATTGTATTACTCCTCCCAGGTGTTAGATGATAGACAAATACTTTAAATCATAATCATAAAAAATACTATGAAATCAATCTGCAAAGTACCAGTTTATGACACCTTCATCCATACAAGCATTTGCATAATGTTCCTTTTTTAAAGTATAAAAATATGGCACCTTGTAGAAATAGAAAGCTTACTGAATTATGAACAAAATATTTAAATCTTTTGGTTAAATTTGGAATCTGTATTAACATTCTTTTAAAGTGCTTCTGCCTTTTTTCCCCTTTTTGGCCAAAAATCCATTCTCAAAAAGCTTAGAAGTTCTTTAGCTTACTACAAAATCCCCATATAGGAGTAAAGTCCTACCTGGACAAACAAAATTGAAAAGAACACTCACATACATTCTCCAGCTTTGTTCCATTCAGTCATAGAATAAAGATAAGTGAACACACAGCAAGTGACAATACTGCTGTGGTCTTCCTCAGCTTACCAATATTGTCAAAACAGGGTAAAGTTTTACCAGCTTCCTATTAACCCCAGATTATATATGCTTACCAATAAGCAAATGTCAAAGACAAACTTTTTGTATTTTGCTGCTGACCATTTAATGTAAAGCAGAGGATTGTTTTATAGTACTCAAAATCATTAATACTACATTGCACAAAAAAGCCCAAAGTATCAAACCACTGCAAAAAGAAATCTGTTAAGGGAGGGGATGAAAAGATGGATTAAAATTTTGAAGGAAAGAAAAGTAATTGACAAGTTTTGGGGGAAAAAACCTCCAACAAACCAGCTCGAAGATAATCAGTTTTGAAGCAAAAAATTTCTTGTGGTTTTAAAATAGATACTATCATATTGACAAGATCATATCACAACAGCTAGGGGCAACAACAGAGAGTAGGAATCTCATTGGAAGAAATTTATTTAGGGCCAAGGTTGTCCTCAATGATCATCCATCATCAGCTGCAGTAACCAACTACAAATCTGGACAAATATCAAAAAAATTTGCGAGCAGAACTGTTGACACCAAGTGCAAGGTATTGATTGAGAATCACACTCTTACAATAGGATTAAATGTTTCTGAAAATCATGGGAAAGGAATGCTGTGCTTTGTTTTTAGTGGACCATGCAAAACTGTGCCTGCGAAGATTATAGTAAAGCATATTGATAAGAAACACAAACAATGTAATTATTATTTGGGAGTGATATATTTGTTGCTTTGGGAATCATGAGAATCAGTGTTTAGTTTCTAGGGTACCTATAGATAAGATCATGTTCGTACAATGGGACAATATAAGTACAGTTATTATAGGAATTGTGTTGCTTAAACAAATATGTATTTATATAATCATAACTAAAATGGTATAAATATGTGCATTCTGAACAAATGGATGGAGCTAGATTTGGGTAGCTATACCTCTAGTTCCTGAGTGCTCTTAATAAAGCACCTGTGTGTAATCCACCTGTGATTATGTGTTTCTGAACGCTAACAACACTGCATGACTTCAGAATTTAGAAATACCTAAGTAATCCAATTAAACTCTTTATATCATCTTCTCTTGCAGACACCATTAAGTTGTGAATTTAAAAACAGCTGTGTGATTATCATATCCTGCTACAGAGTATGACTTGTTTCTTAACAATTATGAACAAATGAAAATTTCATTTATAAGACTATTCTTTTTCACTTGGCAATGATGGTTTGGTATTTTCCTTTCCTCTCTGAAAGACAGGTACTTTATTAAACGTGTTACCTGCAAGCTAACAAATTGATTTATGAATTTTTTGTTGTCAGTTTGTCTTTCTTATAAAGAAGAAATCCATAATTCTTAGATGTCATCCATAAAGTTGATGCAGACTGCACTTTTAACTAATGCTAAATAAACTGTTTAAAAGGATTTGACTATTTCAAAAGCTAATTATTATTTCTAAGGTTCCACATAATCTTTTATATTTCATACTACACATCTGCTAGTGTTGGAACAGAAAAAAGTTACAGAGAATGTAGCTGTTAAGAGAAAATCCACCCAGAAGTTTCCTTTTGTAATAGTTATAAGAAAGATAGCAAGTAGATCTTTTCCAGGTCGGAATGTTTTTGACAAATATGAATTCATTTTGGATCACTGATATTCACTAGAACAAAGAAATCCTGTGCAAAAACATGAGGTGACACCACTTCGTAGCCATGAATTACCATGAAAAAAACCTAAGTAATTTAGACCTGTAGCCTTTTGTAGGTTACATTTACACAGGCATATTACATGACCACGGGATAAGAATGAATTAGTCCAGCTGGATTTTTCCAGGAAAGAATAAGAATACAGACTAAGTTTTATTTTAAGAACAGAAGTTGAGCTGTAACTAAATCCTCAAAGATTCTTACCAAAGAAGGAAACCAAGGCAGCTAAACTACCAACATAGCAACTTTCTTTTTCTCTTTTTTTTTTTTCATTTTTTTATTCTCCTGAGAAGTCACTTTGATGTAATACTAAACCTCTAGAAGCACAAAACCCATTTCTGCAAGGTTTTCTGTAAAAGATTCAGACTCCCAGAGAAATGTTGGATTAAGACTTTTCCTCAGCTAATATTTTTGACAAAATCTATTCAGCTGAACGGCATGCTTTCTCATTGAAAAAGCCACAAAAAGAGGTATTTATCAAAGAACAAGAAGTTGTATATTTGTGAATTCTGCAAGGAGCTTGAGGCATAGACATTGACTGCTTTGTCAAGCAGATTGAGTTACAATAGCACTCTTTGAAAAAAGATACCAAACAGGAGAGAAAGCCTTTCAGGACAATAAACACCGTAAGTAGTAAATGTATGTTTATACATTAGACATATGTTTAAATGCCTTCCTTACAGCTGCAATCTTTTTTGAAACTGAATTTACCAATCAAAAATTTGTGTCTAGGAAAAGGAGACATTAAATTTCCAGATCCCGAAAATATTCCCCATAGGAGGCACATTCATTAAGGATTTTCTCCTTTGAGTGCAAGCCAGATCTGCTTCTTACATACCTGAGGTGGTACAGAATTGATCAGATAACTCATTCTTGAGATTCCTGCAAATTTCAGGAACTGGATGCCAGAGAAAAACTCAAAAGTTAAACTTCCCATTGAACTTTACAAGCATGGACATAAACCAGATCAAATAACTTTGGCACAGAGAATTTCAACCACAACCCCCAGCAAAGTTTCTGGTCTTTTTACCTTCTCTCACATCCGCTGCAGCGTCTCCATCTAGGAGCAGATCTTCATGCCAAGTCACTCTGTCTGCACCTGTAAATCAGTTCAGGTGATAGTTCTGGAACTCAAGCCAACCAGCACAGCAGTGCTCATGGGCATGTGGCTGTTCTCTCTTGGCCCCATGATAAGGTGGTCCCTTCCAAACACTTCGGAAGCAGCTCCTGGCCTGTGCTAGACATGAAGCGTGCCCAGCTGCCATCTGTGAGAAAGACGGCTGGCTCCCACTGAAACCGTGCTTGGGACCATGCTAACTAATAATGCACAGCTTCCTGTATGGCAATATTTATGATAATTAGGGGCCTTGCTAATACTGTTGTTACTATTACCATGACACTATGTTCCACCCCAGTGCAGAGGATGTAATGGCATTTTGTAAATAACCAAATGAGCCTCAAAGTACTCACTCTGAGAAGGACATGGGTTTTACCCAATTTACAGTCTAGAAGGCTGTGGGATCAAAAGACTACCCAGTATACTTCTCTTCATTGAATGGTGGTAAAGAGCCAAGAATAAGGGACGGGATTCCTGATTCTTATTGTCCACATGTAGCTGCTGGGCCACTACCTATGATGTTAAATTATTCATCATTTCTCACAGGGAAGGCAGGCATGCACTCACAAGAAAAGCTGGGTGCAAGAAAAAGGGTTATCAAAGTATTCACACAAGCTTTCAAAAGAGTTAGTTAACTGACAAAAATATCCTGCTGTAAAGCATTTTCATGTGTAGGCAGCAATTCTTCTCTACATCCTAGGGCTGGAATCCTGTGTGGGGAAAACTGAACTACTCAGTATATGTAAAAGACAGGACTCATTAACTCTTTGACATCTTCTCATTTCTTGGTCATAAATCCCATTACCTTGTATTACAAACTGCCATAAAACTCACAGATAGATAATTTATGCTCAGTGTACAGAAGCTAATATTTCTGTACTCCTGAGAAGCACACAACCAGAAAATGAGAAAGTATGTATGTGAAACCTTAAGCCATTCATATTGAGCATGGCTAGCATGACAAACATGATTCTAAGGGCCTTATGCTCTTCAGCCAGGGTATAGTCTAATGGTAATTGATATTACTAAATTTCAAACATAAAATGTATGAACTCTTGCATAAAATATCCTGCTTATAAAGACTGATTACTTCTTATTAAAAATTCAAGCTTTCCTCCCTCCCTGACTACAGAATGAAATATGACATCTATTCAGTCCACAGGTATCTTTTTTCTATTTTTTTCGTACTCCAATCATCGCAACCTAGAATTTTTACAAAGTCTCTCTGTTTCTGACTCCAATCAGTTTTGCATGGCACACAAAAAGTAACAGCCTTTGGAGTTGGCAGAATCAAAGGCTGTTCAATTTTTATTTGCTTTTTCTCTGAAGTAATTTAAATTCTTCATACTTTGGCACCCATTTTAACTGTGTTGGTTATCTGCTCAAAGGAATATTTTGCTTTAGTGAAGACTAAGCAAACATGCTCCTTTAGTCTGCTTATCATTAGTTTTCCTTTCCCACTAAGACAAGAGAAAATCTTTCATTGTCAATTTATAAATTCTGTAGCTACAAACTATATTCTCATTATTTGGACCCTTCCATAGATGCAACTAGTTTCATGCCTGCTTTCTTTTCTTAA
The DNA here is from genome assembly GCA_032173965.1 of Sitta carolinensis. Lineage (NCBI taxonomy): Eukaryota > Metazoa > Chordata > Aves > Passeriformes > Sittidae > Sitta > Sitta carolinensis. The sequence continues at coordinate 51,851,893 of CM063284.1, read as the reverse complement.
ATATATTTTTAGTGGTTTGACATATATTGGAATTAATCTATCTAAATTTACATACTTATAGTCCACATACCTACATTTCAGCCTTCCTCCCAGTTTCTCCATAGAGATCATGGAGACAGGTATTTATGGGATGTAATTATTCCAATCTTTTCTCTCTTCTACTTACAGAAGCTCATTCTTAAAAGTCAGAAATGAACATAAGAGACATTACTTCTTTGTAGTTTTCTCTGCTTTCCATTCCAAAACATTTTAATCTATATATTTCAAGAACTTGCACCATCTATCTATTTATTTCCCAAGAAATGTCTCAATACTCAAGTTCTTATTACTCTTATATTCAGTACTTGGATAATGTAATTGGCTGATGAAAAAAGGCTTGGTTTACCTGGTCCACCTGGCCTGCACTCCATCCCAAATCAGGCATTGTCCTTGCTGTCTTCCTCTTACAACCCTGAGGACTTTTAGCAAGTCCATAATGTTTCCTGCAATGCTGTGGACTCTTCATAAGTGTGTTAAATATTGACGTATTTCTTCTACCATAAGCTTCTATAGCAACATTGTAATAATGTGAAATCTCTCTCTTTCAAACAATTAATAGATTTTTGGTGGCCTTAGATATCTACTCACACCATCCTCTTAGTTTCTGCACTGGTAACTATAAATTCATAAGCTTGGCTTGTTACTCCCGTTGTTATCCTTCCTAGGAGTCTTAAGGAATTACCAGTTTATGTGCTGTATCCAAATACTTTAGATTCTGCCTAGGAACACATGACAGAAAACCACTCTCCTGATACACTGAACCAAAGGATAATGTTATTTGGAAGCAAAACCATAATTTTGTTTTGCTCATGTATTTTATCCAAAAAAATCCAATAAAGATCAGATTATTCTTCCCAAGACAGAAAGCTTTTCTTCTACATTTATAGAAATGTTTCCGTTCTACATTTATAGAAAAAGCAACATGCTCTCAACTTATCATTTGCATCAGCATTTGAATCTCAAAACCTCGCTTCATTTATTGCAGTTTCCAGACTTGCATTTCAGTCAGTGGGTCTCTCACTGTGTTAAACACCCTCCTACCTTGATTTTAAATTACAAGAGAAGAAGGGAAGAGGGGAAAAGCAAGAATGTCATGATTGTAACTGTTTGCCTTGTTCCAGCTCTTCAGCATGTTCTTAAAAATACTCCAAAGGAAATTTACAGTGGTCAGTGAAGTACTGCACTCAGGAATCAATTACAAGTAAGTTACTCCTCACTTTTAGATTTTAACCAGTTATTTCTCCTTCCCCCTCACTCTGCTGCCTCCATCTATTTAGCTGTGCAACTAATGATCAGAGTAATTTCTCACCATATGGACAAAAGAGCTTCTGTGCCTACTACCTTTCCTGCAGACACAGTGCTTCAAATTGTTAATAGAGCACCTGCCCCCCTGTGGCTTTAAATCTATGATCTCATAGAACTTCATTAATGCTTTTCTCAAATTACAGTGAAGCACATCTGGTGCAAGGTTGTGTCAAATATACCTGTGAATGTTATTTATTTTAATACAATAAGCTTTCCAAGAGAAATTGGAAAAGTTAGGTAAGCTTTTAGAAACCTTGCCATGGGGAAAACATATTTTCGAAAAAATAAATGAATCACTGCTAGAGAACAGTGTTTGATTTAGATTTGCCTTTAATTTAAATCTCAGAAGCAGAATATCAGCAAGATATTTTGTGTGTGTTGTTTTATGTCGCTGTGGAGCACAAGGTGGAACACACAGTAACACACACAACAGGTGTTCAGTAGAGAAGAAGAAAAGATCTCTCTAGTTTATTGTTGACCTCGTATATTTAAGTTTCTGGACAGTGACCAGAGATTGGACAGAGAAATTAACACCTCTCCATCTCCACTGGTCACTTGAAAAGTCCATCAGGTGATATCTTTTCACAAAGGAATGCAAACATGATTCTTGTTTATCTTACAATTCATGAGAACTGGCTCCAGTATACTAAAACAAATCAGAAGGCTTATTTTCAGGGACAACAGTTTTATGAATCAATAAATGCAACAACAGATCTGAAAAACCACAGAAATAACACATCTTAAATAAATTCCCTCACTGATGCTAGATGGATTCCCATCATAATGAACTGCACCATTTGGACCGTGTAAGAGCTCTGGCCAATGTGTATGTCAGGAACTCCCTCATAACATCCTCTGACATCTTTTTTTTGTTCCTCTCATTGAAGACATCCGTATTGCTATTCAACATGCAAAAGCAGTGTGTGCTAAATTTAGACTTACTGGAATATAATTTAAAAGGTTAATTTTACTTTTTTTTCCATTATTAATCAATATTCAGTATTTATCCAATTCAGTTTTCATACTTCCTGGTTTTCTTGTTTCTCCCCTTTTAAACAAATTTATCATGAACAAATTAAACATAATCTTTTCGAAAGGAGGAATTCAGAGCCCATCATTTGCTGTCCACTTGCCTGCAATGTATTTTATATTTCAGCTCTGACCCTACAGAACACAACTGATGAAGTGAGCATTTAATGGAGCAAGACCTACGGTGTCAGGGTGGGTGGAAAGTCAGTTTTATTACAAAGTAACTTTTCACAACACTTACAGGTTGAAGCAGGTAAATCAATGAGCACTCCTGGATAACTATCACTGGACAAGGAGTGATATTTGTCGCATGAAAAAGTGTTTCCACTGATGCCATTGTTTGGTCAAAGCGTCCTCCAAGCCCGCCCAAAGCCACAATCACATCAACCTAAAAGAGAGAACAAAAAGACTCACCAAGAAAACTCTCAGGAATGACCTTTGGACCTTGAAAATCCATAATAAAATCAGTTTGAGGAAAAAAAGAAAAGAAAATAAACTACTGACTATAGAAAAGAAGATTTCAAATACAGTTATTTACTCCCATTACTGATAAATACCATTATGTGATTTTTAAGCAGAGTATTAAAGCATCATAAATCCATGGCCAACATGTGGCACTTTTCAAAAAGACGTAACCATTCTCCCTAAAATACAGGCCAGTCTTTGAAGATACTTACCTGTCTGTCCCAAATATACAGAGTCTAGGACATAGCACTCTGCACATAAGACCCTTGGGTAAGGGTGGTATATCTAAGGCATAGAATCCCCAGTTCTTTACATAATTTCATTATTATACTCACAGTTTACAGAGCAAATAAAAGAAATATCAGGTTAGACCATTATGTGTCATTCTCATTCCTGCCACACAGCATTTCAATGTACAAGCAATATCACTCAAAGGCTGGCCCTGCTCAAGATTGAAAGTACTACTGTGTAGGAAGTACTGCCTGCCCCAAGTGACTAGGACATCACCTCTCAACTGTCAGGGACAGACAGCCACAGGAGCACTCTCCAGTCCCAGTCACACAGAAACACCAACTCACTGCTTTGCCCTCAACTCAGAAACACAGAAACACCAACTCACTCACTTTGCCCTCGCTTACAGGTAAATGGAATGTCTGAGAGCATATAACATAATCTAGCATTACCTTTGTGGAACATAAACTTCATAACCATTGACTTAATTCTTTATTGTTAAAGAAACCTAATCGACAAAATCCTTGTGAACTGCTGGATCCCAAGCAATCTGAGTTTGACTTCCTGATTTTGTGCTGAATATTTGTGTATGATCTTGGTCAAAAAAGGCTCGCAGTGCCTGAGGTAGAGAGGGGACACCAACAACTCCTGCTCTGCTACCACTGGTCAGCTGGAGCAAAGCACTGTAATTCTTTCTGTGTGTGAGATCAGGGTCACTGGAATTCCTTATCACCAAAGATTTTCTGGGTGAAAGGTTTGTATGTACTCCTGATTGTTACCATGCTGTTCTGAACAGGTAACAGTACTAGAACTCTTCAAGCAATCTGTTTACTGAGGCTTTGGTGGAAAATGCATGCTGGTTTTGATACAGACACATTTATTTTGTGAATAAACAAGGATTCCAGAACTATCAATTACTTGTCTTCTGAAAAATCATAAAATCTTCTCATCTTTTAAGACAGTATGAAAAAACATTCATAAGCTAACCTTTCTCTTCCTGTTAGCATTCAAAACCACATAATTACAGGTGGATTATATGCAGGTGCTTTATTAAGAGTGCTTGGGAACTAGGGGCATAGCTACCCAAATCTAGCTCCATCCATTTGTTCAGAATGCACATATTTACACCATTTTAGTTATGATTATATAAATACATATTTGTTTAAACAACACAATTCCTATAATAACTGTACTTATATTGTCCCGTTGTATGAACATGTTCTCATCTACAGGTATCCTGGAAACTCTAAACATTGATTCTCGTGATTCATTCCTAAATAATAATTACATCGTTTGTGATTCTTATCAATATGCTTTACTATAATCTTCACAGGCGCAGTTTTGCATGGTCCACTAAAAACAAAGCACAGCATTCCTTTCCCATGATTTTAAAAAACATTTTAACCCTACACTAACATTCCCATAACTGAACTACTGTAATCCACAGTGTGCACTGTGGCATCACCATCATGGAAGTGTGAAATCAATAACTAAACTGTCATATCCCTAAGAAAGGGATTCCTGGATTTGTATTAGAAGCAATGCAAAAGGCCATTGAAAGAATATATTAAAATGGTCTAGCAAATATCTTCAGTGACCTAATAGCCACTTGCATCCAGTGCCAAAAACTGTGTTTGGCACATGCTGTGGTTTAATCATTCTGAATACTGCCTCCGGGATTTAAAATAAGAAAACACGAACCAACTACAAATTCTCATCAATGAACAGTTCACATAAGGAAAAAAATCTTTTTAAAGAGAATCTGTTCATTGTGAGCTTTGTATCCTACATTACTCTTAACTCTGGCTGTCAGTCTTTACCACAGTAGCCTTCCTCCCCCTCCCTCCAATACATTTCCCTGTTGTCACAAGATCAGCAGGGCAACACAAGTACAGCCCACTGCTCCTCAGCCAGCAGGGCTCCCACCCCCCTGCACTGATGCCTCATCCCATGTGGATCCCACATCTCTCAACAAGAGCCAGCCTGCAGCCTGGGCTGGAGGTTAACCCAGCCCTGCAGCACCAGCAGGTTGGAAGCATTATAAATACATATTTTGGTGTTGGCTTTTCGCAAATGTTGGAATTAATGTTTTAAGTATGATGGGTTTTTTCTGTAGTTTTTAGTGTGTTTTAACTGCCTGAATAGATGTATAATGAGTTTTGCTGTAGTTTGGAATTTAGGTGTAGTGTGTTTCAGCTGCCTGAATAGATAACTTCCAAAAGAGGCCCAAGTGACTATCAGCATTCACTGCTTGTGAAAAAGAGACCAAAGCCCAAATCAAAAGATGATAAGAACTGAATAAAAGTGGAATTGTGCTTGACGGACCCAAGGAGTGGCCATGCAGAACAGTTTTTGAAAAAGTTTTAATATGCATAAGTCCATGCATAAAGAACAGTATAAAAAGGGATGGTTCCAAGACACCAGCGTGCTCCCCGCCAGCTGTTTAACCTTTGCTTTATTTTCCATGTCTCTTATTGTCACTATTAAACATTTTTAAATTTTACTAGGAAAGTGAACCTAGCTTTTCACAGAAGAACACTGCACAGGGCAGAGGCTCTTTGCTGCAGTCTCTCTTCAAAGCCTCTATTCTTCTCCCAGTGAATACAGATCATTATCCAAACCAGGGAGCCTTGCCCTGGACTGTGGCTCCTGCTGCAGACTGCTTGGCAGAGTCTGGTACAGGAAAGTCCCTGGCTACTCAGGACCTGATGGATCAGACTCTGAGTTCTGCCTGCCAGCCCACAAATACAGTATATATCCTGTATCACTGAGAGCATGGGTACCTCCATGAGCCCTGACAACTTCCCTTTGATTTCCCGTACAGTTCTGGGGTGGGTTAATCTTGGCTGGCTGCCAGGCATTCACCCAACCTCACTCACTCCCTCTCCTCAACAGGACAGGGGGAGAACACAAGACAAGAAAGTTCATGGGTCAGGACAAGGACAGGGAGATTGTTAATTATCAATTACCATCACAGGCAAAACAGACTTGACCTGGAAAAAACTCATTTAATTTGCTGACAATTAAAAATCAAGTTAGAGAGGAAAAAGAACTACAAAATTAAATACCTTTCAATCACCCATCTTTTTTTACAGGCCCAGCTTCAATCCTTCACTCCTCTCTCTCACAACTCCCCTGAGTGGCATAGGGAAACAGGGAATGATGGTCACTTCATACCAGCTGCTCTCTGCTACTCCTTCCTTATTATGTTCTGCTACAGTTTGGGATTCTCTCCACAGAATCCATCCCTTCAGGAACAAACTCCTCTGCTGTGGGTCCCCCACAGGCCGTGGCTCCTGCCAGGACTCTGCTCCTGTGTGGGCTTGTCTTCACAGCCTGCAGCTTCCTTCAGGGCACATCCACCTGCTCTGGCACAGGGCCCTCTGCTGCCTGCAGTATGGATATTTGCTCTGCCACAGTTCCCGCACCTCTAGGGTCCCTGCCGGGCTAGCACCAGTCCCTCGGAGGGGGAACTGTGGTGAGGACGAGGATAAAAGACTAAAAGGCGCTCTTCCTATTCAGGCACGGTCCTGCTGCTTTATTACAGAACTTGCTCCATGAAAAACCTGGTGGGAAAGAAAGAGCTAGGCACATGGCCAGGTGGTTTTGTGCCCCCTTGGGAAAGGGGAGGGGGAAGGGAGGGTCTGCTGACCAATAGGAGCAGACTCCAGGACAGGTGGGAGGCGTGGTGTCAGGTAAAGGGGCACAGAGGTTCATGGGAAAGTTACATCTTTTGTGTGGATATACAAAACCTCCAATACAATTTAACAAAACTACTTTGTGTAATACAACATCGCTCCACCATCGTGTTCCATGGGTGGATACCTGCTTCAGCATGTGCTCCTCTGCACAGGCTGCAGCTCCCTTGGGAGGGATGCACCTGCCCTGCCCAGGGTTCTCCAGGGGAATTCTGAAGGCTAGATCCACTCCTACTCTCCCCTTGGGGCTGACACATCCGTTTTGTCTCCCTTTCCCCTCACCCCTCCCTGCCTGGGCTGAGAGGCTCAGCTGTACCTTTCCTCATGGACACCTGTGCACTCCACCAGCACCTGGGCACACAAACCCAGTAGCTCACTACTATGCCTGTTTCTCTAGAAGGATGAGATGAAGAGAAGTGTTGTACTTCCTTTCCCACCATTAACTTCATGTGGTTCTGTTTCAGCTGTTTCTGATGCTGGTCCAGGATCCTCGGAAAGGCCACAAAAGAAGCTAAACAAACCCATGATATTGTGATGCAATGGAGTAGAACTTCTGTAGACAAGGGTGTCCATATGAAACACTCTGCCTGCTGCCTACAGGCACTCACATTCCCAGGAACAGGGAATGCCAACTTCAACACTACTGAGAGTTGAGATCTTTTCCTGTGACTTCCTAGACCAGCTGTGTCTTTTCTTTAAAACAAACTTTCTACCTCGTTTCATTTTCAATTTTCTCATATTAAGTTTAGGTGTCAAGTTTGAAGGAAAAAATCATAGATTTTTAAAGGGAAATATTCCATACAAAATACAGAAACTTAAAGAATCTCAATTTCCATTACATATATATATATATATAATATATATATAAACACACACAAACATACCTTTTTTTTTTTTTTTTTTTGTTTCATCTGAGTTATTAGCAACAAATAAGGCGCTTTCCCATTGGAACATTTAGCACTGAAGTCTGTATAAAAGATGTTACAGGAAGGCAGAGCTGTGGAGGACCATTGCTCTCCCACAGCAGAATCCCAGAAGACAAGACAGCCTGAGGCACTTACATCCACAGCTAGAGTGAGGCATTAGCTCTGCTATTTAAAATGTTTAAACTCGGGTTCACACAGGTCTGAAGATCTCCCAATAGGTCCCAACAGAACAGTAATATTTTCAGCTGATCTGAACATTCATCTTCATGATGAACAAGGGGATAATAACCTGTCTTATTATACTCCAGGGACAGATATAAGACCTGAAACTAAAGATGGAAAATTTTTCCTGTGTCTCTCAGACCCTATTCTGTGAATGGTTCCTCTTTTGAGTGAGTTCACTGAATACCTGGGCAGTACACAATGACTTTTTTTTCTAGGGGAGTGCAGACTTGCAGAAAGAAGCCATGAATTTTTACATTTGTTTCAAAGAAGCTGGACATATTTTTACACTGAAGGAAGTACATTACGATCTGGATGTCAATTTTCCTTTTCAGTGTAGGTTCAGTATTTATAGAAGGTACGTTAAACATAGCCTGAGTAATTACAGAATGTATTTTATTTTTCTACACTGTTCTCTAGAGTGTATAAATTTAGCCACACACTTAAAAATAAATGAAGCATGATTTCTTAAGCTGGAGCTGCTTGTGAAGCTGTAAACATTTTATGTTCATGTTTAATTTGCAGAAAATATTGAGCTTTAATTGTTCAGTACTTAGATGTTCCATTGTTTAAAAGGTAAACTCCATGGGTTCTTTCAGCAAGTTGAAGAGATCATCCCCTGTCAGTGGCAAAGCAAAGGGTAAGTGATTTAATAAGGAATAGCATGAGCATCAGAACTAGCAAAACCTGGTTGCCAGGGCAGCTCTGCTGTGAGGACCGTTCAGTCCCTACTTTTGTTGAGCTTGTACTTCTGCCTTTTTTACTGTGGGAATACTGTAGGGGCCTTTCATATATTACCTGACTGCCTCATTTTCTCAATATTTGTTAAGAGTTAAATTACTGTACACCACTCAGCCCCTTCTTGAACAGCACTGGTATCAGCAAAGAGGTGCAGAGCTAAATGTCAGGAAATGCCAAAGGATTGCAGAAAACAATGAGGCCTCAGGACTACAGGCTAAAACATTTCTGTATAGCACCAGCCACGCACTTTTACATTCCTATGGTCTCAACACCCTCCTCTCCCCTCTGGCCCAATACTCCTTTCTAGGTAAGGAAAAGTAAAAAGAGGAAGAGCCACCACCGCTTCAAAAGCTTTAACCAATATTACAATTTCCCTGTTTCTCTTGGCTATTCAAAAGCCATACAATATTACAAAAAGAGGGACTATGTCATGGCAAAAACCTCTAAAGAATCCAAACCCAGTAAGGAAGCATTCTTATATACACTACTTAGGTGTCTTCATTTGGAAGACAGGTATCTGCTAAGGACAAAGAGGATCCTCTCCTGAAATGGAGAATGCAAAAACTCCTCTCTCAGAATTGTTATAATTTTAGAATCAAGGGGCTCTCAGACGAAGACGTGAGGATATGGATAACAGTTCTTTACTTGTGTTTAGCAAGGCAAAATAGAACAACAATAACTATGATATGAACCACAAACATAATGAGGGAAACAGTCACAGTTTTCTCTGGCACTGGCATCCTTTCCCTGTGGGCAGTAACCGTCACAGGCAGCTGTGGTGCAGAGTCCTGGGATGCTGGAGATGGATCAGAAGCTCCCCGGCGGTGGCTGGAGCTGCAGCATGAGTCCCAGCAGGACAGGGGGTGCGGGCTGAGGCGTGGAGAACACTGGGAGCAGGAGTGAAGGAACAGTGAGGGAGGCAGAAACTGCAGCAGCTCCCGGTGAGGCAGACAGGGGCCAGGTTGAGGATTCCCAGGGCACACACGAAGTGACCGTGACAGGAAACCCTGAACTCCGCTCCAGTGGTGCCAGTGAAAGAAAAATCTCCCCCGAAGTCTGGAAACCACAGCCTGCTGCTTCCTTCTCCCGACAAGCACACCCCCCCAAAAGAGAAATTAAGTCCACGTGCTCCTCCTCTCCTTCCACCTCAGCCACTTCTTCTGTCTTTCTTAACTATCCATCAGTACCCAGAGATCGGTTCCCTGGCAAGTTATGGGAAAAAAATTCTACAAGAGGACCCAACTCCCAACATTAGGTTAAATTAGTTTCTTTGGAATAGGATAAAAAACTAAGCCACAGAAGTTAATATGTTGTCTGATTCACCCTCTGCTTTAAGGACCAGATTACTGCAGCTCACGAAATTATGAAAGTGTGCTCTCTAAAGCCAGTGTTTCTTGCATTCAGGAATGTAGAAAACTGTTAGGAGTTTTTATGAAACTATCTCTACAACAGCCAAAACCCCTGTCATTCTTGACAGGCATCTCAATTTAGTAAGAAGAAACTGTATTTGAGATGTAAAAAATGCTCATTATAATCTGTAGTTAAAATTTATCATACTAGCTCAAATTTCTTAATATGCTTAACAATAAACTTACATCCCATTAACTAAAAAGAATCTAATAAAAACAGTTGATACCAATGGGAGATTTCATAACACTACAGTATTCATGTGTCAAGCAAAAAAACCCCAAACCTAAGTTATTTATGAAAATCTCAGGCAACAAACTGAGCTCTCAGTCCTTGAACTGCAAAAAAATACCTGGTGTCAAAAGATATGGCTGTTCAAGATCTCCCATGACAATATCCACATCCAAGACCGTGTCAATGCAAGTATGACAGTCTTTTGAGGATAATGATATGTCCTTGTAGCCTGACCATTTTTCCAGCATCGGGGCAGTTACATCAGCAATAGATGCTCTGAGGAAAGCTGTGCTCCTGCAAAGCAGAAGAGGCTGAAAGGGGGAGGAGAATCACATTTCCTATGAGATAGTTAAAAGACAGAGTAAAATTGGTGGTTGCAAAGTGAACAGTACATCGCCTGTAGTAACCTTACACTTTCTGTTTCAAATATATTTAGCCTTTGACTAAGTTTAGAGAACAGTTGCTGACTTCCTTATTAGCTTCTTCAGCCCTATTAATGAGCATATCCTTGATCTCTTGAATCCCTTGAACCGCCTAAATAAATAGTATTTTTCCCCTTGTTCTTCCTCTCCCCAAAGCTTATTATGGGATTTAACTTTTTTAAACAAACAAACTGAAATCAATGTGTTCTACAGAACCCCTGCCCTGTTTGTGTCTTAAAAAAATTGTCATAGGCCCAATACAAGCCCCAGCAGAGCATACAGGGATTACATAAGAAAATTTCTTGGTACATGATGCATGTGTTCTTGCAGACATCCATATTGCATAACATTATTTGAGGCAAAGATACTCAGTGTGTCTTGATACTCACAGCTATAGGGAACAGGAAGACATCTTACATGATATTAAGGTTTCTTTTTGTGAACTGGCAAGTTTTGATATCCTGTATTATAAGAAATCCATTTTGCCATACCTTTACAATGGGAAGCATTAAAATAATTTAGCAGAAGATGGATTAGGTACTGCATTCCTTGAAGGTAGACTTGGATCTTAAGAATTAAATAGTCTTCAAGGATATGTCTGAACACCTTACAGGAGAGATTTACTCCTGTTGAAAAGTATTATGAAATTCCACATTTTAGAAGTGGGAATTAACAGGAAAACAATTCAGATCCATTTGTTTCTTTTGGACAGGAAAGGTTTCTGAAGATTACTGTTAAAAACTCATGAAAATCTTTTGATGCAGCACTTGACAGAATAAGAACCTTTTCATTACACATATTTAACTTCCCCTAAAATATATCTAATTTGCATATTTATTCTCCTTCTGTGAAGCATTAGCAAGAAAAACTCAGCAGTGCCACCAAAACTGAACAGGTTTATTCTCAGCTCTCCTTCTATACAGGATTTGACAAAAAATCCACAAACTTCAATGTCTTTATGGTCCTTCAGGGCCAGTGGTGAGGTACTGGAACTAGTTCTTGAGAGAGGATATGGAGGCCCCATCCTTGGAAGTGTTCCAGGACAGGCTGGATGGGGCCCTGAGCAGTCCGGTCTAGCTGAAGGTGTCACTGTCTGTGGCTGTGGGTTGGAACTAAATGATCCTTAAGGTCCCTTCTATCCCAAACCATTCTGTGATTCTCACAAAAGCTTCACATTTCAGCTCCATGTCAGCTTTTGGATTTTCCAGTCTGCATCTCACCCCTGTTTTGGTATTTAGTAACTTCTCTGTTCTCAAATCCTGGTAACAGACTATCATCATTCCTAGGCATTGCTTTAAGAGCCATTCCCACTACTGTTCTGGATACCCAAAAGTCTTCAGAAATGAAAACAAGTAGTGCTTCATCTTGAAATTACCAACTGCCAACATGGGCAGCAAAATTATGATTTAGTCAGGAAATGAAACCAATCCACTTAATGCTAAAAAAAGTCACATCATCAGGAATAACATCGACTGATAGACAAAACCAAAACTAAGCCAAATAGAGCTCAGTATTTGCAATAATTATACCCTTTCTTTGTGGGACTCGTCCTTATCTAAAAAATTACTATTTTTTAAAGTATCTTCTGATTTTTCTTTTAGGGTACTTTGGGTTTTCCTTCAGGGCCTTTTTTTCTCATATAAAGACAAACCTGAGAGGGCTTAGTAAGCTGTTTGCACATTGCACAGGTGAAGGTGATATATGAACATTACTGTCTTCTCTTTGGCACTTTATAAACACAGGACTTCACTATCTTGTTTAGCCTTGCTCAACATAAAAGAAAGTGGACTGATTTGACACTTTCTAAAAAGTATAAAGGGTTGTTAAGTGAATGTTTGCATTCTCTTAAAAGAATTAATACCCTAGACTGCTGACTAATTGAACCGCTGAAGCATAATTTTAAAATGGAAATGTTAGTAGAGTATCCCTTTATTGCCAAGGAGTTCTAGGAAGAGTTGATTTGGATATTTTCCCTTTTTCATATTGACACTGGTGCTTTTATCATTTTAAACACACTAACATTAAACCACTAAAAGGCATGTAGCTTTCAAAAAAGCTCATTTTTTTATATCTTCAGCCCATATAACCAAATGAGTTGCTTTAACTTTTTTTAAGCAGAAAAGATAATAAAGCTAAATGAAAAGTCCCAGAGCTTAGTTTTAAGACTAAATGGTACTTTAGATGAAACAGTTAAGGAAAGCACAGTTTGTAACCCTGCGATGAAGGTAATGGCTTAAATCTATCTTTATATTATGAGTATTCTTCTTGGAGCTGCAAAATTGATAAACACACTTTCAGCTCTCACTAGCATGAGCTGCTACAATCTGAGTGAGACCAGAGATGATGTTATTGAAAGAGCATTTGACAAATATTAAGAATTGGAGGATCATTCCCAACTATACCACAAGCATGCTGGTAGACTGTGGACAAATTGTTTCTGTACTTCTGCTTCACAATCTGCAAATCAAAGATAATAGCATGCACTTCTAATGCAAGATCTGTTGACCTCTAAATAAGAGCTATTGTAAGTTTGTCTATCATTTTGCCAGTTCAGTTGGTTTCTTGAAATAGCTTATGTTAAGATGAGAGAAAATTAAGAACAGAAAGTAGTACCAGACAGAAATAAGTTTATTTGAAGGTCTTGTAATGAAGGAAGTACTCACATAACTACAGAATGAATAAAACAGTGATTAAAGCAGTAAAGCAAAATGTGCACACCTAATAGACCATAAACAACGTGAAAGACACACACAGCAGCAATAAAGACAGAGTTATTAAGACACTTAAAAAGCACCAGTTAGGGCCAGGATGGAACACTACCAGAAAAGATGTGCATTTATATACACATACTTGCACATTCATGTCTGTACATGCATACTCACAGTCAAGCAGAAAGACAAAGAGAAATATCTAACAGCCTTTAGGTTGGAAAGAAACTTCAGGATTCAGATTCTCTTGGTAGTACTTCACTGCTTCACCCATCCAATAGAAAGCAATTCACAAATTAATTAGGGCTGTGGAGAGGGAAGATTAAGACTGATTCTAGCTGGCACACATAAAGGGTATTACTTTTTTTAAAATTCGCTGCAGTAGGTAATTATAAATACATATCATTAGGTGACTTAGATCTCAAAATGACCACAGTGCTGCTTTCTGCATAACTTGGCTATGCAACCAAAATATGCAATGTAAATCAGAAATTAATTACCGATGATTCAGAAACTATTCTATAAGTGTTTATTTGAGAAACAAGGAAAAAGCAGCCATGAATTTGGCTAATTATTCCAGAAGACAGAATTACTGCTCTTTATATTGAACAAGGAGTTCAAGAACTAATGAGGTGTTTTTTTCTCCCAGATTTGTATCTCAGCTTGACCATCAACTCCAGTTGTATGTTTCCTTGTGTTAAAGACTTTTCTAAGGCTTTTCTCAAACTAACTACCAGTATAAAAATCTAAGCTAACTTTTTTTGCATCCTTCTTTACAAGTAGGGGCACTGAGTGTCTACCTCACCTGCCTTCTCATCTGACCTCCAAGAAAGCTACTTGACATGGTTATCTTTCAATATGCTATTCGTCTATTCAAAAGTTATTTGTTCAAAAGCTATTTGAATGAGCAGGAAGAAAGAAAAGGAGGACGATAAAGGTGCAGAGACATGGAAAGTATATTACACAAATTTAATCCCTGTGGAACAAAATATTGCCTGCATATGTTCAAGTGAGCTCAAAAACCTCCATGACATAGAACTTCCATAGAGGAGACTGATAAATCAGAACAGAAATTTTATCCATTAAGTATAGCAGATAAATGCTAACTTATTCTCTGACCAGTGGAGGGATGCCTGTTTTAAATACCTCAGCTACTCACACTTGAATTTCATCCAGACAAACTACCTCGCGGGACTGTGGATCCATGGTATACATTGAATGCAATTAACTTCCCAGTTTAACATATAGCTATCCAGAAATAGCAGCAAACACAGCATATTTTAAAGATACTAAAGAGGTCCTTTCCTTGTTTCATAACTTAGCTATAAATCATGGGAAAACAAATCTGTAGTGTCTCTTTGTCTTATTCCTCTTTGACAAGTGCTTTAGATAGAGTGGGGAAACTAGAAACTAGAGACAAACATATTTTTCTGGCACCAGGAAGATGTATTCCACCTAGTTAGTGTTGGGAATAAATCCCCAAAATAACTTGGTTCAAATGTTATAAAGTTAATATGTCAGACAAAATAATCTAAAAGTTGTAATTACATTAAGTTAAAGTTTTAAGTACCTGTTAATGATTCTATTGTTCTTCACCAAGTGTCCTGCTCCATCCTCGGGAACGGTGCCTGGGGGCATGAGAAGGAAGGTGGCACCATGGGAGCTTGTATGCAAATAAGAGAAAATGGCACAAACTAATCAAGAAAACCCCTAGAACTATGAGCCACCATGAAATAAAAAGGTTTAAATCACATCTATGGGTCAGGAGTGAGGTACAGTTGTTCTCCTAGACTTTTGGCTCCTCACCCTAAAAACTAGAGATGCCAGCTAGAGAGAGGACCCCCAACCTCAGATCTAGAAGCGTCTTCTTAGGAACTCCTGCAAGGCCAGAACCCCCGGCTCTGCCCGTATACCTTCGGTGGACAAAACTTTCTTCTCCTCTGAGTCACCCCTCGGAACATCAGCGGCATGAGCGCGACCCGTCGACCCCCACCCTGAGCTGATCCTTAAATAAAGGCATAAAAAAAGGAGCAAAATCTCCTGCCCTGTTTATTTCAGTTAATACTCTCAGTTTAAATGAAAGCTTTTATGATATTTTACAGAAGGAAAAGAACACTTTGTGGCATGCAAGTTTTCCTCGAGGACAAAAAACACAAATGCAGATGAAGAACCCCTTCTTTATCCACTTCTAATTTTCAGACCCTGGACCTCCTTTTCTTCTCAGCTGTGTGCTTCTCAGGTGACTACAGAATTCAATGGCATCTTTCTTCACTGATAAAATGTACATTTCTCCTCAAAGATATTAGGTCTATGGCTGGAATAGTATGTTGTCTTACCACTTGAAATTTTTAATGGCAGAATATAAGGAAACCTAAATTCAAATTCAGTGCAAAATTAGGTATTTTAAGAGGCTAGAGTTTCAGAAGAGCCAAGAAGTTGCATCCACAAACTGAGGCCAGTGTATTTTGCAAGCACTTAGAATCTGTGTCATTTGAGGACCAGACATTAAGCTGCTCTCTGCATTATCAGGACATTATGAAGAACCACTGTTGGGGGGTTGGGTCTTGTAGAATTTTTTCCCATAAGTTGCTAGGGAACTAATTATTTGGCACTTATGGATATTTAAGAAAGACAAAAGAAGTGGCTGAAGTCGGGGGAGAGGGTGAGCACCTGGACTTCACTTCCCTCTGGGGAGTTCTTGGCTCGGGAAGGGAACAGCCAGGCTGTGGTTTCCAGACTTCAGGGAGATTTTCACTAGCACCACTGGAGCTCAGTTCGGGGTTGCCTGCCACCATCTCTTCATGTGTACCCCGGGAATTCTGAATCTCGCCCCTCTCTGCCACATGGGGAGCCGCACTGCTGCAGTTTCTGCTCCATGCTGTTCCTTTGCTCCTGCTCTGGGAGTTCTCCATACCATAGCCCGGACCCCCTGCCCTGCTGGGACACGTGCTGCAGCTCCAGCCATTGCCGTGGAGCTTCTGATCCATCTCCAGCATCCCAGGACTCTTCACTCCGTCTGCCTGTGTCGGTTACTGCCCATAGGAAAAGGATGCCAGCGGCAGAGAAAACTGTGACTGTTTCCCTGGTTCTGTTTGTAATAAATGTTTAAAAATTCGTGTTTTTATAGAGATAATAAAAGCACAGTAGAATATTACAAAAATTCACCTAGGCTAGTGTAATCCTTGCACAGAGATTGGGGAATTGGTTAATTCATTTACTTGCTGCTTATACAAAGGATCCGTTCTAAATTAACATCTCAAGAGGGCGTCTCCCTGAAAACTCTCAAGCTATCAATGGCCAATAATGGCCACTGATAAGCTAGAGTAACTCAATTCCGGGAAAACCACTTTACATATCTCTTATTCCCGTAAGGCGTTTTTCACATGTATTAGCTCCTGGGCAAGGCATTGTTTGTCTCAGGCAGAATTCCTCCGTAAAACTTGGTTTTCACATGTATTAAGGTATTGTTTGTCGCAAACGAAATTGCTACAGTATCTGTATCCCGTAACGTGTTTTCCACCTGTATTAGCTTTTTGGTAAGGTATTGTCTGTCTCAAGATGATCTTATCCGAGCTGGAGACAGCATTCCTCCAATGCTAAGACAGAAAACACTAAACTACAAAGTCATCCCGGACAGGTTTGATTCTACCAACATAGAATACATGAATATTCGGAAAGAAGACAAAGAGACAAAGAACATCTAGCCCCGAGCAGAAAAAAACTGTACAAAAACCACTCCTGTGAAGACGAACTTTGTGAACAAGGGGAGATTCTATGTGGACAGAGCTAGAATCTTAGTTCACCCGGCTCCGACCCCAGGCTCAGAGCCGTATCTTTGATTGTGACTACCAAGCGACCGAATTTCGGTCTTGAAATAAAAATCCATTTTTATTTTCATTAATTCGGCTTTATCGTTTTATTATCTATAATATGTTTGTTATTCATATCATAGTTATTGTTGTTCTGTTCGCCTTGCTAAACACAAGTAAAGAACTGTTATCCATATACTCTTATATTTGCCTGAGAGACCCTTAAGTCTAAAATTATAACAATTCAGAGAGAGGAGTTTTGCATTCTCCATTCCAGGACAGGATCCTGTTTGTCCTTAGCAGATACCTGTCTTCTCAACTAAGATGACCACAAAACCTCCTACTAAAGAATTATATCCAATGCTTCTGAACAAAGGGCAAATTAGAAACTGAACTAATAATTTACAGAATTGTGATACAGTTTTGTCTTACATTTGCTTAAGTTTCACATTTTATCTCCCTAAGTGGAGTCAATGACTTCAAATTCGTTAGTCAGAGAATGCACAAGAGCAAAAGTAGAAATGCATTATACTTTATCTAGTGTGCATGAATAAGATAGCATCTTATTATGTTTTATGGAACAGGCACAGCAAACAAGAAGTAGCTAGCATTTAATGAACATGGTTCTCAGTTTTAGAAAATTTATCTGTGTTACCTCTTGCACCTCTGAAAAACGCAGATTGTATTTAAAGGACATCTCTTACATGTAACAGCATACAATTATAACTGAACTGAAATCTTAGGTTTAGTGCATTGGCATGAGCACTACACAATTACTGCAATTATACTCAAGCTTGTACTTAACAAAATATCCTCAAAGATTATAATGTGGTATTCTTTAGCCAATTTAACACAGCTTTACTGTGAGAGTGATCACAGAACTCAAACTTTTACAAATAGACTACTTACTGTTTAAACACACCTGCTGTAGCAGTCATGTTCCCACTGCTCTTATTTTAATCACACATTGATTATTCATCATAAACCCTCTTGTAATAGCTTAAAAAAATTCCCTCTCTAGCAATAGTTGTGATTGGATAATGAACTGAACCCAGGGAACATTTAAGCTGTTCTTCATTGTAAAGGCATTTCTATCAAGAGGAAAGCAACTTACTTGCCAAATTCAAAACAAATCCTAGGCATAGGTGACTCATCTGTTCCAATGGCATTCATTACCATTCCTGTCCTAGATGGAAGGATACCCCTCTGAGCTCTTGTTGTGATAAATTATCGGGGTGTTATATATGTTATGGAATAATTTGTGCTTATGTAAAATATACGTGAAATAAAGTTGTGCCTGTGAGAGAAATTCTTAAGGTTTTAAAAAAATCATCAGCCAGAAACAGGGAGAAGATTGCTTCACGAATTGTGAAACAGATGCCAGCTGAGAGAAAGACCTAATTAACAAAGGAAAATACATGGCTCCTGCGGAGATGGGTCCTTCCCGGGACAGTCTAGGAAACACCCAATCGATGAATAGCTGGTAAGTATTGACAATCAAGATAGCCAGAGTAGTCAGGAACGTGCATTCCAATACAAAGTTCCTGTAACTTGATGAACAGCATTCGTGGCTTCCCAGAAATGCTTTGTCCAGCCCAGCACAGAGAAAAGGAGACTACATGAATATGTGAAATCACAAAAGAATAGGAGAAACTCTGCCCCCATTCATTTTCAAATGAAAAAAAAATGTATAAAAACTACCCCAGCAGAGACGACATGACATCCATGAACAAAGGGGATTCGAAGCAATAGAGTTCGGATCAGAGTTCACCCAGCGCCAACTCCGGGCTCGATGCTGTCCCTTTGATTGTGGCTATCGACGACTGAATCTCGGTCTCGAAATAAAAAATTATTTTCTTTATTATTAATTCGGCTTTATTGTTTTATTACCTATAACAGGGGGAAAGAAAATAAACTGTTTTATGAAGTTTCCTGGCTCACAGCTAGACAGTAAGAGAAGTATATGGTGAAACCATCACATCTCTGTCTACCCGGACCAGGGGAAAAAACCTGAAGAACAGTGTCATGAACAACAGTGTTGTATTGAGATGCAATTGCAGATGGGCATTGTGTGACAGCACTCCAAAGTATCCAATGGACACTTATTGTCTTTAGAAGAACAAGAAGTTTTAAAACAGCTTAAGCAAAAACTGGTGAGTTTTTTTATCAGCCTGGAGTGAGGAGGGAAAATGAAGGGAAGGATATTGGCATTTTAATCTCTTGCTGCTTTGTTGGAGTATAGTGATCTTAGGAAATAAGACAACTTTCTCATCATGCCACAATGAATATAGGGAAAGAGGTTTACATGTCTCTTTGCACATTCCGCTGTTGCTTTAATTTTATTATATGCCTCTTGTTCTAACTGGGTAAAGGATGCAGCAGCTACTCCCTCTCTTCATTCATATATGAAGAGCAGAAGAGAGGTTAGCTCCTATGAATGACTGTTCCATGGGGAGGAAAGGGCAGCATTCCCAAGAGCTCATCTGCCACTGACTCATTGCATTTGAAATTCCCAAGGAATTTTAACTGTGCATCTCAGAGGCAAAACGAGTGGGCCACTGAAATCAAACTGTGGAAGGGGTGTTACTGTGACGTAGATAGAAACACACAGTAACACACACAACAGGTGTTCAGGTAGAGAAGAAGAAAGGAAGAGGATTCTAGTTAATTGTTGACTTCGTATATATAAGTTTCTGGACAGTGATCAGAGATTGGACAGAGAGGTTACCACCTCTCCATCTCCACTGGTCACTTGAGAAGTCCATCAGGTGATATCTTTTACAAAGGAATGCAAACATGATTCTTGTTTATCTTACAATTCATGAGAACTGACTCCACTATACTAAAACAAATCAGAAGGCTTATTTTCAAGAACAACAGAGGGGAAATGTTGCCTCCCTTGCCTTTCCAATGAAAATAGCTGGACAACTCCATATGGCTTCTTTTAACTTTAGTTTACTGGTTGCTCTGCAAAGTCCACCTTTGATTCCAGGGGAACATTTTGCAGAACGAGGTATTGCTTACCATTTGTAATGTTGGTAGGATAAGATTTTCCCCCTCCATTTCACCTTTGAAAGGGGAGAGAACGGGGATTAACATCAAGGTTTAGTCTGCCAAGACTTATAAAAATATATTTACATGCCAGAGTGGGACTCTTTGATTTGAACACCAGCCACAACAGCCTTCTGCACTTTGGGTAGTTCATTAACAGAAATCAATACAAGCTGCCTTTTAAGAAAGCCAACACTTGTTCATCGACACACTTTGTAATTCCTTTTAGCAGAAGCATCAATGCTTACAAAGTGTGCAGTAAATTACAGTAAAACTGAAGAATGTCAGGGCTACTGAAAATAGTTTTATTTCAGAGCAAACTTGAAAGATAAACCTAAATACAATGAGAAAAAGAGTAATTACTAAGATACAGAGAAAAAAGATGTGTTGTCTTTACCTGGAGGCCCTTCTTCTCTATCTTTTTCTGGAGTATTTGAAGGCACTTGGTGAAATCTGTGAGGTCCTGATCCATGGTCTCAATTAACTCACATCCCTAGTGAAGAAGCAACAAAAAAGAGAGAGAGGAAAAAAATAAAAGTCAGTCATTTTTCTATTTTGAGAACTAATGACATCCTTGATGAAATTAATTGCAGACAACTACTCAGAGTCTCTGTACGGAGATGCAGAATTAAGTAAAAGACCCTTACAGAGTCCAGACTGTAGGTCCCAGCTAAACTAGTTACTATGAACCAGCAGTTTGATAGGTCCAGGAGTATATATTCAAAACCCACTAAGTACATCCGTGAGTTTGGATAAGCATGTTTCACAATGCTCTGCTGGATGGACAAGTTCTGGTGGGTGATCAGTAATTTTCAGGAAAATGACTGTCATCTTTGGTGCTGCACTTCCTGTTTCTCTGCTACATACATTCAAACCTATATAAATGTGAGCACATTTATACATTACAAAAGTGTTGAAGCATTCCCAAAACAGTGCAGTTGTCCTGCAACTAATTTGCAGTGATTCAACAACAATTTCCTAGCACTGGGGTATTATGGCGGAGAATATGTTACAGGAGAGCGGGAATTCAGATTTTTTAACTGAGAGCTAAAGCAATTTTTAAGCCTTTGATAAAAAGATGAGTAAGGAAAAGTGGAGTGTATCTACTACATAAAGTCACTATTCAAAGAGTTTTAAAGAATAAAAAATACCCAATACAGCATTGTGAATTAAAATAAGAATCATACACATTGGACTTAGAAGCTCCCTCTCCTACCACTTCAAGGTCCCCTTAAATGCCTACTAGCTTTGTCTTGTTTGACAGATTTTATGTTTCTGCTATACACAATAACAACTGATAAAACAAAAGCATTCAGAATACAGAATCTTTGTATGTGTGCCGCCTTTGTGTATAAAGTACATTACTCTGCTACATCAGAAAAAACCTAAACAACAAAGCCAACATAAAAATGTTAAAGTTGCCTTTACCTTGGTGGTAAAAATAAAGGTACAGAAGACAAAATTTCCCGTATTATTGAAGGCATGGAGTTTAGTGAATTGTGTGCAACAAAGTAACAAGCCTCCAATAGGAAGATATACACTACCACTGAAATGCCTCCCCACACAGACAGAATGCATATAAAACCAAATAAAGTAATCAGGCAGTAGGGAATTTGGATAAAGCAGAAGAAAAAAGTGAGATGATAATAACAGGTTTTCTATCACACTTCCCTCCTGAAAAACTTCTATAAGAAAACTGGTCAAAAGTAGCAGACTTTCTGAGACTTAACATTGCTCTAAATATTTTTTCAAGTGGTAATAATAGGCTTGCCAAGATGAAGCATTGTGTAGCTTCGACAATACCTGTAACCAGAGACCTCCACTGCAGAAGAGATGCTGCTTCCCCTGCAACACAGTTGGATTCCACACTAAGAGCTAAGCAAAAAACTGTTTAATAGCTGCCATATCTTCACTCTTCTCTAGAAAAGGACAAAACATAAAACTGGCAGGAGAAGAAGTGATACAGGCCATCTGAAGCCTGTAATGAACATGTGAGTTTGGCAACACCAGCCAGAGACACCCAGGGAGCCCAGGAAAGGTATAGGGTTGTTCAGTCCCACTCAGGAAAGCTCACAGTCAGAGCTGAAAACTGCTGAAAGGAACTCGTTTATCAGAGCCACTCTAAATGAAAAGGTGTCTCAGTCACTAAGGATGAGGTGCTCCCAGACAGTCTTGATATCAGCACTGATAGTGGGAAGAGAGACCAAGCTGTGAGAAAGCATGAACGGACAGGACCTCAGTATTTCTCAGCTTGAGAAACAGCCTCTGAGCAGCTTGAGAACATGACAGATGAAGCCTAAATCAGTGGCAGGGACAGCTACTGCTGAGTATGGGAGAAGACACAACCTCAGCTGCCATATCTTAAAACAGCAGTAGAAAAGTCAAGC
The DNA here is from genome assembly GCA_032173965.1 of Sitta carolinensis. Taxonomy (NCBI): domain Eukaryota; kingdom Metazoa; phylum Chordata; class Aves; order Passeriformes; family Sittidae; genus Sitta; species Sitta carolinensis. The sequence continues at coordinate 51,829,219 of CM063284.1, read as the reverse complement.
CTTTTATCTTTTCCCAGGGCCATTCCTTGGATTCACAGCATTGGCAGAAGTAAGCGGTTTAAAGATACCAATTTATGAATGAAAAATTTAACGCCCACTCTCCCTTAGCACTTCAAAATACTCCTTCCTGCAGGCTTTAACAAGCCTCATCTTGAACAGGCAGGTTTGTCAGCAGAAGGTAGGCTGCAATTCTACTTTCCACACAAGGAATATTAAGGTGTCAGCTTGTTTATTTGTTTGTTTGTTTGTTTTTGTTTGTCTTGTTCTGTTTTGTTTAAATGATGGTCTACAACAGCTTAAATTAAAATTTATTATTTTATGCTACTACTAGAAACATTTCTCTTGAGTTTAATTCTTGCCTAGCTCCTCGGGATGTTTTTGGACAAAAAATTATTCTAGAGGAACTGCAAGGTACTACCAAGGCAAGATAACATTAGCATGGTGATTGGAGGGCACTGAAGTTCATTCAGCTCCAGCAAAGCTGTGATGCACCCTGCATAGACACAGCATGTTCAGCCCTGCTGCTGTCTTCTGTGCATATTCACAATAAAAGGCCTCAAACACATATTACTGGAATGCAATGTAAATAGGTGAATGGGATATCAAATGCACAGTTCTTTAAAGGCAGGTTACTGTACTGTGAGTACAGTAAGAGGGGACTGGGGTTTATAAGTGCCTGGAACTGTTTACTCACTGCCCATACCTTCAACACTTTACACAAGTACTGCTTTAGATCATCATATGAAAAAATGTTGATAGAGTGCTACCATTAAAGCCATCAATTTCTTCAAATTAAACTGTGATTTGTCATTTGCTTTCTACATCAAACAGATAAGCAGTTGTAGAACTCACAGAGATTTTAGTACTGCTCCTTTTGCCACATTTCAAAGAGACTGGCATGGTCAGACTGAACTGGAATCTTCCTGCGTCCTCTTTAAAGTCTTGCTGAAATTAATGTCTGTGCAGTTCGTGTTTGCTGATGGTATAAGAGCCTCAGATAAATCTGTTGCTCCTGACGTCCAATATGTTATGCCACAGAATTGGAAGACAATTGTAATGCAGTTCCTTTCAACCTTCACTGCATTATTCTGGAATGACAGAAATCTTCAAGATAGAGCTATCCAATGCAGTCAGAATTTAATGAAAGGACAGTATAACAATGGCAAGATAGGCAATAACACCTGTAGCTTTATAGATACCTGCTCAACTTAATAACATTAACCTTTGTTAAGAAAGTTAAAAAGCCAAACAAATTTAACATTAGGAAAGGTTAGAAAAATCAATAGCACACAGCAGGAAAGAAAACAATAGACTGCATCTGATGATGATATAGCTTTGGTGAATGATAGGATGAGGCACTGAGTATGAGGCTTTTGCTGTTCTGTCTTATTATAGCAGCTATGGGAGGCACTTTGCTAAAGAAGGAGTGTGTCAGATACACATAATAGGATTATTGAACCCTGTATTTCAGACAGACACTGAATTCAGACAGGCACTGAAATGTCAATCTCAATATCTTAGCATTTCTCTATTTTTAGAAATGTTACACATCACAGGACATTGTGTGTTTGCAGAAAGCAGCATGTAGCTTCTCATTCTCCTATGTTCTTCTTAATCTTATATTAAGAGAAAGTAATGTTTTTTTCTTTCCGTAATCTTTCTGAGTGTGAGAACATAATTAGAACAGAATACATAAAATATTCTAATGTGTACTCTATCTCCCAGGTCTTCCTATTGGCAAACCATTTCAGATTATCTTTTGAAGTCTGTATCTGGCTGTGCTCAGTGTGCACCAGTGACATTCAGTTCAGTCCTTTAATAATTCCTGAGCACAGAGGCTCAATTTTGAGCTATCAAACTCAAACAGATGTGCTTATGTATAGTGTTAATGGCACACATCCTCAAGCAAAAAGAGGAGAAAGACAGCCTGTAGAGCCTCTCAAAATCACAGTACTGACAAATTTTAAGAAACATATATAAATTATCTCCAAACACTCTCCTTCCCCTAAACTTCACTTGCACAAACAGTAATGTACCCACTTTATCCTAATATTTTGCTGACCAACTGAGTAAGAGCTATAGACTCTCAGAACTATTTCATTTGGAAGGGACTTTTCAAAGTCATCTGCTCCAATCTTTTGCTAAGGATACATTAGATTTGCTCAGGTTTCTCAAGGTTCTTTTTAGCCCAAGTTTAGCTAGAAAGGCAGTTGCATCTCCTAGGATAGAGATGCCACTTCCCCGGGCAACCTCTTCCAGTGCTTGACCACTCTTGTGAAATTTTCTTTCCCAGCATCAAACAGGAATCTCTTGTATTGCACATTGTGGTTGCTGCTTCTTTTCCTGTCTCAACTTAAGGAAGAATTTCTTTCTGTTTTCTCTCTGCCCTCCCATTAGGAAGTTTAAGACAGCAATATGATCTGCTGCTCACCTTTTTTTCTGAAGGTTTGAACAAGACAGTTCACATCAGCCTTTTCTCATATCATACATTTTAGACTTCCCTAAAATACATTTCCCTCACTTGTACTCTATTGGCATGTAGCATTTCCACCTTGGACAGACTGAAGAGGTCATTTAAGAGCAAGGAGGCAGAGGGTTCCCAGATCTCTCTTCCTTTTAATGTAAATTTCTGGCCACAGGGAATTTCATTTTGCCCCTCTGGTATCCTCTTCCTCTTTAGCCCACACAGAGAATAACTCCAGCCTTCACATTCCTCATACACTAGCTGCAGCCACCTCAAAATTTTGGCCTCCCCAACATTTTTATACACAAATGTGAAGCAGACAAGCATTTACATTGTGAATTGGACTCAATGCAATTGATAGAGAAAAGCAACTCTAGGAAAAAGCATACATGGATTGAAGAAAAGTACTGCTCTATATACAGAAAGATGAACAGAAATGGACTGCAAGATCTGACTGATGGGTCTTGGACCAGGCCTAGCAAAGATGATATAACATGTGGATGAATAACCCTACAAGTTTAACAGATGACAGACATCATGTTCTACCACATCTGTAATAGGAGGGTGGGTTTTGAGGCCAGAGCATTCAATCAGTATCAGAAAAAAAGAAATAGTTGGGGAAAATTTGTTTGTAGAGATGACAGAAACCCAGACAGTGGTTGCTGGTCCAGTATTCCACAGCTGATCCAAAACACTTCAACGAGAATTGAACCCAAGTCTAGCATGGGATGAAGATGAAGCAGGCTAGAATGTCACAGGAAGCTTCTGAAAATGTTCAAAGATACAGGATCCTGCAGAGTCAGGCAGATGAAGAACCTCTAATATGAGCTACTTACAGCCATAAAAGTTGCATAGATTTCCTATAGGTGGCAGGTTGATGAGTTAGCATGATGGCACCAAACTAACATGCCTAGTTTATCTCTATGAATTACAACCAGCAGGAAATTCAGGAAATTAGTGAATTGAAGCCTTTTGCATTTGGGGAGTAGGATGCAAGTAAGGATGGTAATGAAGTTAAGTTCACTGACTTATTTTGGGAATTTCAATACTGTTGAACAAAAGTGTTGAACAGCTTCTCTTCAACTCAGTTTAATTGTATGAATTGTCTTTTCATTTTTGAAATTGAGAACAAATCAAGTATATGCAATTGGTGAAAATTATTTTTTATATTTAAATTGCCAAAATAATTAAGTGACATTAATTTTCTTCTAGATTTTGGACTCAAATTTGACTGACTGCTTGGCATCAGTACAAACCTAATACTGTATGGATTGCTTGGCCCTCAGTCTTAGGGTTCATCATGTTTTCACTCATCCAATTGCACAATAAGTGATGCTGCCATTCAGATTGACTAAAACAATTTATTAATCATGTTGAAGCCTATGCTCTGAAAGCCAAATTGAAATTTACACTCAGGTGAAAGCCCCATTAGTGAAAAGCAAACCAAAAATGTTCAGGTTTGACCATCTCTTCTAACATCACTTGATTTATTAAACAAGTACTATCTGGTGGCAGGAACAAAATCAGTAAATACATGTAAACATATGCACAGTTCCACAATGCAGAAGCTACATGAACTTGTCAAATTTGACAAGCATTTAAAGCAACAACAATAAAGTGCTCTGTAGCTGAAACTGACTGCAACAGCTGCAACCTCTCCTCCCTTTCCCTATTTCTATTTTGATGTTATGTTTCCCGTTTTTGTTTTTAATGAGGCAGCATGTGGCTTCTGGTGGAGGATTTTTTTTTATACCATACATTTTATGTTGAGATAATACCAATGAAAGAGTTCATCTGCATTAATTAGGTTGACCCCTTTCAAAAGAGAGGTCTATTGATCATGAAATAGCAATTTCTTAAAATGAACAAAATATGAGTCTGTTTAGTTGGTATCTGACCAATACCAAAGAGAGCCACTGCAACCTCTTTGCTACCTATTAGATACCTAAAAGCAGAATCCCAAATGTTTCTAAATCTAAAAAACTAAATGAAAGCAATCTGCCCCCCCCCCCCCCCCCCGACTCCCCAAATTAAAAAAGTAAACCAACAAATGCCACAAGCAGACAAACCTACCCCCCAGCACAGTTCCATTTCCTGGAAAAATTCCCAGTATTTATCAGTACTGGAGCAAATTCCTCTCATGTATTAAGTTTGTTGAATGAAAGTAAACAAATGATCACAGGTCAGAAAGTACAGTAATATACACATAACTGGAACACCTTTATCAGAAGGCCATTAACATCTTTAAATAATTGAGCAGAGAAGTAAGAGAGTTGTGTGAGAAAGGTCTGTTAGGACTTGCAATCTCATATTAAAACCATATCTCTCTCTACCCATTTCTGGCATTTAAACAGTAGACCTACTTTTGCACATCACTGTGCAACCCAAACATGTTATTTTTCCAATCTGATGATTAAAACTGAGCACAGTACAGCAGTGACAGCCACCTGCTATTTTTGGATCTTTGAAATCTCCCTTATGTGTCCTTCCTTGTCTGAAAAACAAAGGTTCAGAGAGAGGAGTTTTAATTAATGGTCAGTCTCTTTCTGTAGTCAGCACAGTGAAAAGCTTTGGCCTACCAAGATGGTTAGGCCCTTTGGATCCTAACCTAGTGATGGGTCTGATTACAGTACCTTGTTTTTCTTGGAAAATAAGTTGAAAACAGTAATTGCCCCTCTGTGTGCATTTACCAACTAAGATATAAGGTAGCCCTCGGAAGGAAATCAGGGTGCTGGAATTGCACCAGTGTCTGACAAAAGGGAAGCAAGTGCCACTGACTGTTGACAGCAAGAGCCATTACCCAGTTGTGCTGATGACAGTCTTTTTTGTTGATTTGTATGCACTTTGAACCAAGAAAAAGAACTGTATAATTTTAAAAAAATGAGGTAAATACACTTAAATACATACTAAAACTATCTTTAGCACTCACATCAATGCAAGTAAGAATCAAGCACTCTTCTGAAATACAGCAAGAAAGAGAAAAGCTGCCTTAACAACAAATCCTATCTGTGCCCCACAAGCTGAAGAAATAGGGCATGTAGTATTCCTTGCAATTCAGCTGTTTGAGCCAGGAGGGAGTGAGAGAGGCTATCTACATTGCAAATACCCCACACCAATTTAATTGCAGTAACCAAAAAGGTTTTCGTTTCGGCTTTTGTGCTGTTGTGGTTTTGTTTTTTGTTTTTTGCTTTTTTTTTTTTTTTGGGGGGGGTTGTGTTGGTTTATTTTCTTTTTCTTTTTTTCAATTTAAAGGGTTTCAGGTTAATACCTCTTGTTTTTATCACATAGGATGACAGACATATTGAAGAACTAAAGGTAACAGCAGACACTGTATTTGAATCGATTTCAGTTTCCAGACTAATTGCCAATTCTCAAGAACATCTCGAGGTAAGAAAAACAAGGAAGAAACAGCCAGACTTGTACTGAGGTGTTTTCAAAGATCTAGGCTGACAAATTTTAGACATCCTAAACACTATCTTAACATGTTCCTTCACCAGCAGCCAAGAAACCCAAGAGCACCGTGACTGTGAAAAATGCATAGAAAATAGCCAAAGAGATGTTAACTTGGATGGCATAAAATTCCCTGCAAGGCATTTCTAATCACTAATCTTATTTAAATATATGTGACTAGTAACCTAGTCCCTCTCTCTCTTGCATTGGACAACAACAATTTATGCAATAGAATTTTTGTTCCTTAGCAAGTATTTCCCAATATGTCCTTAGTTTCAGAGATATGTAATTGCTCTGAAAAGAATTTGGATTGTGATAGTAGGGCTGCATTTTAAATATTGATTATTAGACAGATTTTATTGAGACCAGGCTCCAAATGTGTGTTAAGGGGAAAAAAAAAGGGTTCTCTTACACAGCTCTCTCTATGAGTACAAGACGAGTATGAAGTGATTTGAAGATTTTGATTACCTGAAGACAGCAAATTGAGAGGAGAGCTATCCTCCTGTTGCGGATAAAACTAAAAAAAAATGTGTTATCTGTACAATTCAGTAGCTCCATTTTTCTTTTTGGTATTGGGTCATTAATAAAAACAGCAAAATTAGTCTCAAGACTGATCGTCCAGAAAAGACACTGATTACTTCCCACTGCTTATTAGTTTTCTTATGAATTGCTGCCTGCCTTTAATTTGTGTCTTAAGTTCTAACTTGGCTAGATATATGACTAGATAATACTCTTTTATTTTCTTCTTATTGTTCTGACAGTTTCTAAAACCTCTCAGCCTAAGTGTAAGAGCTGTATATCTCAAGGAGCATAAGAAACTTTCTGGGGGGGAATTTATTCATTACCTATAATACCCATTGTTTCAGGATCATTTAATATAAATCAAAAGGAGAATGCCAAACTATACAAATCCTCAGCACAATGAAGGTCAGCTTTTGTGTTCCAAATTTTAAATTATATGCCTGTCTTGTCTTCCTCCAGTTTTTATTTCCAGTCATATTTCTCCTTCTCAATGAAGGGAATGGCTAATTTAAACTTATGGAAATCTCTCTTGTTTCTCTAGGCAGATTATCTACAACAGACAGATTATACAACATTTCCAATATGTGCTTGTGCCTGAGAGAGGCAGGAGTTTTACATTGCTGAAAATTGGATGTCTCCCCACACTGCCACACCCGGTCTACATCTTTCTTACATATTTATAGGATACCAGAAACAGTAAGGCAGAATGAAGCAAATACTTGTTGTTATCCATACATACTCCATGTTAACTGCAGATAGAAAATTAACACATAAAAGAGATGTTGCTTTTGGGAACTAACTGGAGGAAAGTTCCTAGCCATACCTCAAAAGCTTCATGTCAGAAGTAGCAATGTTGTAAAGAGTGCCAAACTCAAAGGCACATTGCTATTAATTTAGTTGTATCTCTGTATTGAAGAGAACTTTGTGGCTCCAAGAACAAGAAAGGCTGCATAGGTTTTGCAAATTCCCAATCTTAATGTAGTGAAAACAGGTTTCACAAACTCACAGTAAAATTAAACTGCTCAGCATTTTAACAACTGATATTGCAAAGCTAACAGCAATGAAAATAAATAACAATAATAATTATAATAACAACAGTAGCAGCAAAAACCATCACTCAGCTTTACAATCCTTTCCCATCAAAGATCATCAAATTATCTAGGAGCAATGAAAAGAAATAATTGACATGCTGACATTTTGACAGACATAAGGGAAAGCTTGGGAAATTAAAGCACTGCCCAGCAGAGCAGTTCTGACTTCATCACTAGCAAGTGTTCCACTGAATATGAACATATTTCCAAGTGAAATGTAGGCTATTTGCTATATTTACACATAACTGAGGTCAATTCTTGAATAATAATAGGTCATACATCATATTCACACAATTGCTGCATATTCTTTTTGTGGAGGATTTTCAAATCTCAAGCGAAATTATTGAACAAACATTCAGTCCTTAGATCTGAGAGCACTTGATTACTTGCTAAATTAGACAGAAGATTTATCCTCAAGGCCTGCTTTTTGATAAGCAGAGGTTGTGGGCTAAAAAAGAGAGAACACCTTGAAATTGGGCTGCATATCCTTCTCCGCGTCTCTCTTTTCCACATGAAATGTAAACAACTACTCAGTGGACTGTTCAATTAGAAATCAAAAAATCCAAGCTTACCGTACTGAAAATACTTCCATTACAAGTGACATGCTTCAAGCTTTGAACAGGTGACAAATATGACATAAAATAAAAAACTTATATCCAACTAACTGCCATTACTCTGCTTTGCAAGACAAGGTTTTGCATTGGTATACCCTAGATCTCTCCTAGTGGGATATGCCTTTGCTCTACATAGCATAGTGATTCCTGAGGGGCCACTTCTAACTCTTCTTATAGATAGCTATGATCCCTGGCAAAACAAGCTAACACAACATAATGGGTACAAGCATTACAAAGGCACTATATAGTCAACTTGTTCTAACAGGTGTCAGTTCAGAACCCACTCCACTGTGAGCACTGATCCTAGTCTCCTAGATGGGCTATATATTATAGGGATAAATCACAGAAGAAGAGAATGTTCACCTCCAGAAAGCAGGAGTCCCACTCTGATGTTTATAAATGCTGCAGGGTATGCCTAAAGTGAATTACACTGAAACGAAATCTGTATGAAAAATCAGATCCCATAATCTTCCCCTACATGACTGAGAACAGGATTTGGCCTCCTGCATCTTCTGTTGACAAAGGGCAATGGAACTGTCAGGGCATAATCATAATACAAAATGCAAGCCCCTGCTGTTTGTGCAAAGTGCAACCAGCAAAAAACAAACAAACAAAAAAAACAACCAAAAATGGGTTTGCAGGAACTGAATGCAGCAAAAAAAGCTGAAGTGTCGTACTGTGCTAAAACAGAAATGCAAGTGTCAAAAGGAGCTAGGTGCACACACAGGGGCAGACTGGTCTAACAGACTACCTGGAAGATGCAAGGATGCCAAAACATTTCCTTGACTACTGCCTAGACAAAGCATAAGGCTCCAGAGCATCCAGGTGTGCTTTGATCTTCTCATCAGCTACCCAGGCTGGCACGAGTGCTGAGTAAAACCTGACCTAACACTCATTGATACCAGTACTCAAGACAGTAAGGCACAATATAAAATTTCAATAACACACTACTCTAGCACATAATCAGATCTCTAGGGATCTGGGATTTTCTCCTTTTTCTCCTGCTTTCCTACATTATACCCATACTCTATTTTAAACTACTGCTGTTAGAAAGAAAAAAAATATCAAGACCTGCTTGTGCATTTTGATCAGAGACCTAAAAAAATCTTGTAGCTTTAAAAAGCTGTGAGAAGATGCATCAGAAGCTCAGCAAGGCTCTATGTGCACACTTTGAAGGGCAATTTCACATTTTTATTTTAGCTCAATCAAGTCTTCCAAACATATAATTTTCACTAAGTTTTGCCTGAATTGTAAGTTTGAAGCAGATCCACATGGAGATAACAAGACATGAAGATAACAAGACATGAAGATACGCAGTCCCCCAAATTCTGAAGTTTTCAGACTATGTGGCACTTTACTAACTGGGGTTTGTAGAAAGTGGTTATGTCACTGCCATAGCCAGTGCTGGGACGGGAAACTGTAGTGGACCTAACCAAGCTTTAGTGGGCAACAGAGCTCATACTAGGCAATACCTGAAAGCCTCTTATCTTCCCTGGTGAGTCTCACAGTCTAAACCGGTCCAAGTACTGCCACTGCTCCAAGAAAGTTAGTTGGGAAGCCAAATAGCTGGGTCAGAGCTAGGAAGGTTGACCTAGTTCACTGCAAGGCAGGTTATGTCTGCACTGATGAGGCACAGAAGAGCCCTATGAGCACATCAATGCCACTCACGCTTTATTTTACCACTCAAAAAGCTCTCAATGCACAGCAGTTTTAAACAAAGATGAACATTTGTGACTGCCCTTTAACCCATTCATTTAAAGAACTGACAGACACTTTGAAGGTATGAGGACAGTTGCAAGGAAAACTCTTCCTAACATTCTCCAGAGCTGTATTTGCTGTGAGAAGGCAATATATATACACTAATCAGAGGATATAATATGGAGATTAAACTAACCTTTAAGTTATCCTATCCATACTTTTAAAGTTTTTCTCTGTTCTTTCTCAAGTGTTGTCTTCAGTTTAATTAAAAGATTTTTCAAAGCCTCAGAAGTTTTACTTCTTTACAAAAAAAAAACCAAACCCAAAACTACCACACCACAACTGATCTCTCTAGGTATTTTTCCTGATATTTACTACAAAGTCTTTTATTCAGCCATATACCTCTTTGCACACAGGCATTACGTAAGTCCCTAGTCCATGTGATGCTCAGTTACATTCTCTTTCCTAATCTTCCTTCAAACTCATGCTTTAAAGTCCCTAGCATCCACACAAAATATAAAGGTAAAGCAAATACACAAGCAACACCTGCTATATAGAAAGCAGCCTTTCTCTACTGACAAAAGGCATTAGAGCTGTTTTCCTTTTTGCAGGAACCCATTGTACTTTTCCTTACATAATGGAATGGCAATCCTGTGTCTGAATTGGACCATGAAAATTATTTTTAAAGAGGCTTTGCTTTTCAAGCTGCAGATCATATTCTAAATTGCCAACAGATTACAGTACATTCAGACACTTAATAACTTTCCTTTATACATGCAAAAACTCACCCAATAACCTTCATTCTATATTGAATTAGCAGACATCCACACATAGATTGTATAGACAATGCCCTACTTTTACTACACTTTGCAGCCTGCAGTTTTATAATTCACATCTGAAACATTCATAAGGAAACTGTCTTGAGATCAAAGCACAGACAAAACATTCATCAAGTAAGGGACCAGCCACTTAGGCTGCCATGAGAATCTGGTGTGACCTGGGCAAGTAGTCAGTGACATTTGGGCACTAAATGATTCCTAACTTCTGTGAGTCTTAAGCTTGATTTTGGCCTCTCTTCACCTCAGTTTTGCAAGATCTGGTCTCTCTCCATCTCAGTCTTGCAGGTTTTGGTCTATCTCAGTCCTGCAAGTGTGCAATAAATTAATACTTTTGGCATGCACTGTGAAAAATAAGGGAATAAACACTCAAGAGGTAATGTATGGCACATGTATGTAAAGTGGTCCTTTTCTGATCAGACAACTACTTAAGTGTCGTAGTTTGGAAAAAATGAGTTTTTCTGAACTTCAGTGGTCAAACCAATGAGTGCTCAGGTTTAAAGACTGGCACCTGGTGTGGCCACTGAGGACAAGGATCCGCCTCTGAGAACACAAGGGGTTAAAAGCAGAGGGCTCCCCGGAAAGCTCTCTCTTGGTTCCGGTCCCTGAGGACGGAGGGATCTCCCCTGCCCAGCGGCTGGCTGGGCGGGGGAGGGGAAGCCATGCGGCCTGGGTGAGGTAGGCCTGGAACCTCGGGCACAGAGGGGGAGAGGAAAATCCTGCAAGATGGAAGGGTGGAGAGAATACAAGAACCTTGAGAGGCATCAGACAGCCTTCTTTTCCCTTCCCCGGAGAGAGAAACTGAAAAACCGTGTCTGTGATCTCCGTCACCTTGAAATTTGATATCAACAACTAGACAGCACGGCCGAAGGAGTATGGGGGGGGTGGCGCGAGAAGAGTGCTCAACAGCAAAGATACTGTGAGAGTTCTGGGGAAACAAAGCCCAAGATTTTAACCCTTTTCGTAAATGATGGAAACTTCATAAATGCTAATCCTCCTGAATTTGAAGAAGAAAGATAGAAAGAATTAAGCAAAGATGATGAAAGTTTGTGCAAGTAGAAGATTGTCAGAGAATGTTGAAAAGAATCCTAGGTGAGAGGAGATGATGGAGTGGCTTTGGCTGGACTCTTTTCTATAGCCATGGACGGACTCATTTTTTTCCTGTAACATAGAAGCTGTATCTGGGGAGAGGCATTGGCTTGGAGCCAAGAGTGGACAGTAGTGTGAACAGAGATGAGAGGAAGAGCTCTGTTCTCAAGGCCCCTCGGCCCCAGGGGGTAATATTGGGGGGGACTGGTGTCCCAAAATTGAGAAGCTGTCGTTTCTTGGAACTGACCAAAGCATCTTTAAAAAGAGAAACCCTAGAAACAGCTCTAGTCCATGCACAGTGGTGAGAGCACTGGACATGGAGGAAGAGGCCACGATGTGGTGCAAGAAGGACTCCTATCTCTCCTCAACGAACTGAGTACTGATTATCTGAAGGGTGGTAATAGACTAAAGATTAATTATCTAAAAGGTGGTAACGTGATGGGGAATTTTCAGTTTGTTTTGTTAGGTTGAGAACTGGTGGGGGGGGAGGAAGAGTGTTTTTTTTTAAAGTTTCCATGTTCTTCTGTATGTGTCTTCTTTACCTATTATAAGTAATAAAGTTTTTTTCTTTTGCTTTCTAAATTAGAAACTGTTTTGCTCTGTTTTTGGTCACATCTCACAGCAGATACCAGGGACAGTATATCGTTATAGAGGCACTGGCCTTGTACCAACGTCAAACCTTTGACATTAAGGAAAACATCTACCTCTTCTCCACAATTTTTGAGGACATAGCCATGCATATACATCTTCTATACTAATTGCCTTCTCTATACTAAAGTTCTTTAAATATTTAGTTTCTTTACCTTGACTTTTACAAAAAGAAGTTTGCCTAAAAAGGTAGCAATCATCATCTGTTCTGCCTCCGTCTAGTTTTAGCTATCATAGAAACTTTTCCTTTCTTTGGAAATTCAAAGAGTAAGCATTCTAGAATTACATGCTGCATCAAGTAAAAATAAAAATACCACAACAGAGGAAGTATGCAACACACTTATTTCTTCATCTGTATGAATCACTTTGAAGAAATTCAGTGGAAATTATTTTGCAGCAGATTTAAAGCAAAAGCTGAGCTTTCTTGTTCAAAATACATTATTACTAAGTAAAAGAAGACAGTTACTTAATTCCTTCTTGATGTAAACTTTGCAAACTACTGTTACATTTCCAGACATTGTATGTAGTCAGTGTTTCTATTTCCTAGATACTTTAACTCTTTTCAACTCTTGTGCATGTAATACAATTGAAATTCAAATCAGCAGCTTTAAATCAGATATTTTTTGAATGTGTCAGTCTAACACTAACATTGGTATCTGAATGAAGTCTAGCAGAACATAAAATACATTGTTTTTAATGGATTCACCGGAAAAGAACTAAAACCACTGTGATCACTTCATTCAAATTATGATTAAGCAAGTAAAATATGGATATATAGTTAGAATGGAAGTAGAAGAGAACAAACACAGATTTAGGTAAGACTATAGCACTGAGAAAAAACATTGTATTCAGTATGTTTCGCAAAAGACTGCACACATCTCTTCTCACAGTTGAGAATTTTCCTCTACTCTCAGCAAGCTCAGCCAAGATTTAGCTAATATTAAGCATCAGGCAGTGTTATAGTTCCAGACATTTTCATTAATGACTTATTTGTTCCTAATAACTTGGCTGAGAGTGAACAGAACTCATTTTTAAAGGACACATGATTATCATGTGTAAGAAGAAATAGAGTTCCTCATTCAAGAAGAAATAGTAGGTTACCATAAATAACATCTGCACACTTACTGTAAATCATTTCGGTGACAGAAGGTACTGCCATGCAATCTGACTAACATTACCAATGAAGCACAACCAATTTTGATATGTTTGTATGACAGATTGCTGTTATTAGTCAACACTAGGATGTTTGATGCAGTTGCATAGGCTTCTCAGACCCTAAAAATCTTGTTTTGTATTCTCAGAAAAGCATCTCTGTGAAAAAATTAAATTGACATAAGAATTGGAGATGAGGATTTTATTTCACTTGCATACTGTAAAGATCAACTTCAACCCACATCTTTTGTAACTCATCTTGAAAATCAAATTCTTGTGCCGTACTCTGAGTGCCTGCCATCATCACTGGGTCTGCAATCAGAACTCAGCCAACACCTATGCTTTGCATGATGCAAGATTTAACTGAGCCCTTCTCCTGCTGAGCTGGAATAACTACGAGCAAGATCTCCCTTTGCTGCAGGAATATATTCCATTTTCTCAAAGTTTCTTAGCTAACAAAGCAGTTTCTTTATGCACAGATCATTGCAAGGAGGGCACAGTAATTGTGGTTCCATTCTGTTACTGGTCTTATGCCAACATAAGGAGCAGGTTCTAGTCTGGGAGGCAGGAGGCATTCATATTCTTTGAAAAATCTGCTTAGACTTGAGGGCCAAAGAGCTATATTTCAAGGAATTCAGCTTCTTCTTTCAGAAGACATGAAAGATTAGATACGGTGTTTATAATTAAAGTATTTGGGAGTCAATAAGCACATAATAGCTACATGCACTGGAAGGCACTGCTGTACAGACTTTTCTAGGGCTGGCAAAGCAGGGGACATAACCAAGCAAGTCTAAATGCAGTATAAGTCCTGAACACTACAGCTGTATTTGCTACCAAGATTTGCCTCATTCCACATTCATCTTTCACTTCATTTTTCATGTATCTCACTTGCTTTGAACAAATAATGAATTATTGTCTGAGATAATTATTTTTACATATCACATTCCTCTCAATAAGAGTCTTGCAAGTGCTCCCAATCACTGGGAGCCCATCTCTGAGAAGGCTGATACAGTGCCTACTTCTCTTACACAAATTCCTTTTCTTTAAAAGCCATGATCCTAATAGCTATTTAATACTGAACCCCCTATTGCCCTGGAAATCTCCAGTGACTCAGACAGAAGTAATTTATCTGGGTGGATATTCCTGCCACACCACCCAGCTCTTGCTGTTTCCTCTTCTGTTCTAAATAGTCTGTTATTTGATTTCCCATGTTTTAAGTCACTAACCACTTTCCCAGATTTCTAGCTCAGAAGAGGCAAAAAGACAGCATAAATCACAAACTGTTAGAAAAGTAGCAATCTATGTAATTCTTCCCAATGATGACATTTCCCTATTCACTAGCAGCTCATTTCTGTTCTTCATAATTTAATTTCTCTGCCTAAACCTTTTGGTCAAGGGCTGCTGCAGACAGGATCCAATGGCAGTACCTCAGCCCTCAATCCAGGCTGTGGAAAAGACCAGCCCTTTTGTCAACAACTACATTTCAAAGTTAAACAAAACACCATTGCAATCCATTCTCTGCCCCTGACTTCCAGCTGAAAGGTGTCCTTCCAGCCACCTCTCTGAGTTTCCTATGTTGGCACCACTTGGCCTAACAAGCAACTGGGATAACCTGGGTTCCCACTGACAGCTTGCTCTGTCCCCGACAGCAAGAGTCACCCATCCTCACAATATAGTTATGAAACAAGACCATGCTTTTTAACACTTGGAAGATGCCTCCAATCTCTGACTTGGCTTAAGAAGAGACAACTGGATAGAGTAGACTGAGCCAGATGCTGATTAGTCCGGTACTTAACCTGTACATCACAGAACAAGGACGGGGAAAGAGAAGAACACATACAGACACATACAACTCCACCTAAGTCCTTAGGATCTCCTTTAGTTTGTCCAGTGACTGTGAAAGAAGTGAATGTGAACGTGTGAACTGAATCTTAAGAAGCACTCAATGAGGCAAACAAATGGTAATGATACAAGGAAGGCAGAGTGCTTAACCAGTCTTTGCAGACCTCTTCACGAGCTGCCTTGTGCTCAAAGCCAGAGCCTTCACCTGTATGAGTGAGGAAGAGGGGAGAGGCAGGAAATAAAACCTAAACATATGGGGCTTACAGGTACTGACACATGACAAATGATTACAAAAACATCATACATTTGACTTCTAAAGTGAAGGATACACAGTGAAATCAATAAAGCAAAAGGGACGAAGGAAATAAAGTATTCAGAAACACATGGACGTGGATCAATGAGTTAATAAACTGGCCTTGGAATGTTGGGTAAAGGTTTTTTGCAAGGCACCTCGGATGTACTGAAATGCTAGTGAAAATCTGCACTATTCCATTTCCTTTAACTGTGCCTTTTCCCTAAACAAACACCATCCCTTCCTCTGTTACTGATTTTTGTTGGGCCATCCTTCTTCTGCACAGAGATGCAAAATAGCACTGACAAGATTAAATCAAGCACCTGCATTTAAGTAAGTTATTAGTAACACTCAAGGGAGGCAGAGGGAAGGGAGCATAAACACTGATTGTAGTACAACAGTAGCTTTACTTCTCAGTAGTACACTTACAGAGATGGCTTTTCTGGATGAAAAATTAGACACAGCACATTTTATTACTTCCCGTACTACAGAGTGATAAAGACGACTTTTGGATTAATTACATTATGCTATAATCACATACAGTAACCAGCTGTCAAGGGCATGGCAATGCTCTGGAAATACTTTGCATACTAAACACTCTGTATTTCTCAGGCAGCTGTTAAGGATTTTCCTTTATTGATAATTCTAAGCTTATGATTTATCAGCATATGACAAGTGAAACCCAAGCACACAAGCAGTAATCCCTCCATGACAGCTCTGTGGAGAATTGTTTCAGAGACCTCTGCATAATTCTCAGGGTCAGGAGCACCCCAGGTCATGCTGCAGAGGCATTCAGGTAAATCAGGATAAAGACATCCTCGGGGACACCTCATCAGGGTGGCCTCAAAGTTGGAAAGGAAGCCTGTGCTGGCAGCAGAAGACGAGTCAGGAGGAAAGACAAAACATTGCAGTGTTTTTGAGGGAATTTAGCCAGGAAAACTGCAATCTACAATTCAACCAGAAATCAGACACATCAGACAAGCTTGGTTCTGGAACCAGCATAGCAAGGAAACTTTATATTTGATTGGGTAGAAATAAAAAGAAACAAAAGGTAAAAATCATTATTTCTGTTACCATCTTTCTTATCCTCCTTATGACTAAGCAAGTTCTGTCTTAGTTAAGGAAAACCAATTCCCTCTTTTGCACTGTGTTTCTACAGCAGAAAAGTTAACATCAATTATAAATATCATTAAAATATCAGTCACAATTACAGGCTTGTAACCCACTCAATAACCACAAACTGTACATTTGATTTGGAAACTGCTTGATACAGAAGGATGCTAGAGAGCAGATAAAAATCTGCATTTGTTTACACCAAAGATGCATCTCCACTTAACTTTGAGTACAATCCACTCAGGATACTTATCCAGGCTAATCAGATTAGCCTATCTGTGGACTGTCCTGTATGATGGATGATCTGAATTTCTTACCTAACATTTGCATGAAATGTAGTGGCTGGTTTTTCTTCAAGTCAAACAGGAGATTTGATCTGAAATTTTGTTTGCACTTTTTGCAGTTCAAAGGCACAATTGTTTGAAGTTCCTCTGAAAAGAATAAATTCACTATAGTAGTTGTTCACCTGGATTGGGACATATAGCTAAGTGAAAAGCATGCTTCAGATCTCTAAGTATGAAGATTCTTATTTTCCTTGAAAAATATATTGTTATGTCTTGCAATGCACATATTAGTTAGGAAAATGCAGGGTAAATAATTAAAAAGAAAAAACAGTTTAATGAATATATAGAAAACAATGCCTAAGATCTGAATCTACGAATCAGATATATGTTGATGTAAAATATTAGGACATCTTGCTTTTTCCCTATTATTTTTAGCTTTTGCTGTGTTCTTTAGAAATCACCAAGAGAATCATAATATGGATGGGTTAGAAAGGACCTTAATGACCATCAAGTTCCAACCCCTCTGCCACAGGCAGAGATACCTTCCATTACAGCAGGTTGCTCAAACTCTTGTCTAACCTGGCCTTTAACACTTTCACGGATGGGGCATCCACAGCTTCTTTGGACAAGCTATTCCAGTGCTTCACCACCATCACAGAAAAGAATTTCGTCCCAATATCTAATCTAAACCTTCCCTCTTCAAAGGCATTTCTCTTGCCCTTGTGAAACTCTCCCTCTGGAGAAGATCGTTTTTTTTGGACTCTCAAGAAGCTTATCTAATTTGGGGGAAAAAGTCCTGCAACAGTATTTGTGGCAACAATCAACTCAATATGCCAGTACTGCAGAAAGAATGTCAAGATTCAAATTAGGCTCATTCTTATACCATATTTTTAAATAAGATTTAGTCTATCATCAAATTTACCAATAAAGTAATTAAAATTAAATATAAGCTCTTTCCTGAACAGATGCAAATCACATTAGGTCACAGTAAACTGGCCATTAAAAACATGCAGAAGAAAAATAACCCAATGATTGTAAAATCCAGTTTTGTTTCTAGACTATATATTATTGCAGATTAAACAGGTTTGTTTGTTTAAACAGGCCGTGCTTTGGCCCTAAGTGGCCGATTTCTGATATTGACACAGGATTAAACCAATGAAAAGGGTGGAGATATGCCTTTGAAAATTTAAGCACAGGGAGGCCCGGGAGCAGCTCTCTTGTATTCCGGTTTTTGAAGGGTCATGGGTTGGGTCCAGGACTGGCCCTACTCGGCGCTCGTGGCAGAGCCTGGCCCAGCCCTGCTCGGCCCAGCTGAGATTCCCTGTCCCCGGCGGGATGGTGAGCGGCTGCTGAGCCTCACCGGAGAGCCCGCAGAGCCCTGTCCCGGTGGAGCCAGCCGGCCTTTTGTTCCAGCAGAGCCACCGGCCACACCGGCCAGAAGCTGTATTGGCATCTGGAGCAGCTGTGTGGTGAGGACCAGCGCCTGTGTTGGCACCAAAAGGAGCTGTGTGGTGAGGACCAGCACCGGTGGCCGCGTAATTCATGCTAAAGGCAGCCCTGAAGCCAGGAGCAGCCGTGATCCCCGCTCCAAACTGAGAGCAGCTGGCACAGCTTGCACAGCGATGGCAGAGAGCACATGGCCACAGGAAAGAAGCAGAACTGATACTTGTTTCTAATGCAAGACTTGGACTAAATTAACTGTTCAGCACTGCAGGACTCTGTACCAAATGAACACCAACTCTCCTGAACCAAAAAGAAAGAAAAGGTTATATAGTTATATATATATAAAGTTATATAGAGACAACAACATAAGACTTCAAAAGTCAGTAAAGACAGAATGAAATTCCAGATAGAAGGGATCAAAAAGTTGCCTTAAGCTTGGGCTGTGAAATTCTTTTGTGAAGCTATGATAAAGCTATACTTGATATATAAGACTTTGGGTTTTCTCCTGTAAATCATGGAATAATTTGGGGGATGTAATGTTCTAACTACAATTATGAGCAAAGGCATCAATATTAAAAGTTTAGTAAGAAAACCTTTCCCTGGGGATAAAAGGGGAAGACTTCTGTTCTCAGAGATGAATGAAAAGAACTTTTATTTTATGCTAGAACGGCTCATCCTTAAAATTAACATCCCAATAAGTTTACATGGACCAGAAACACAGTTGTGAGAAAAACTGTGAATGATGAGAAGAACCTCACAAATACAAATTCCGGGTGATTGTTATTTGTGAAAATTGAAGTCACAAGAACTTTTTTCCTTGTGAAGAGTTCTCCATAGCATTAGCAAGGAGTACTCTTCTCTCTAAGTGAACTGAAGAAAGACTATTTTAAAAGTAGAAAACTGACTAAAATTTCTGGGTGTTATTTTCTTCTGTACACTGTCGGTTAGAAAGAAAAGAAGTGGTGGGAAGGGAAGGAAGGTGTTCTGAAAGTTTTATTCTGATTTCTTGTTGCTTTTTATTTTTATTTTTTCTGTTAATAAAGTTTTTCTTTATATCCTTTCAAGTTTAGGCCTGTTTTGTTATTTTCTCCTAATCCTATCTCACAGCGAAAGATAAACCCACCACATTTCTTTGGTGCATTGGCCTGGAAAGGTCTAGAATTGGCAAACCTAGATCACTAAACATAGTTGGTATTTTTTGCCTAGTTTCAAACTGAAACGATGACACAGGTTTAAAAAGGAAGCGAACAAAACCATCACCTGTGCTACTTACATCTAATGATTAAAGTTACAACTTGAAAATGATATGCCTGAATTCCCTCTTCAAGTCAAGCTGGTTTCATCAAATTTACAGCATTTAAACTGATCATCCAAAAAGGAAAACAAAAAATTATCTTCTGAAAGAAAAGCTTTTTCTCAGGAGGTACTCAGCATGAGCTCAACCCAGAAAACAATTTTGTTATTACTCTTAAATGACACATTTACCTTCTCAGAAAACTCTGTCTAAATATGCTTCTAGTTGGTTTATTAATTTTATGCACAAAACTGAGCAAGGTTTCTCAGTTTTTGGAAATTTTATTTTTTTTCTTTATTTAAGCTGCTTTTAGATGGAAATTGGAATTGAAGTAAAATGCTACAAACACTATTTCCCATTTTTAAAAGCTGTTAAAGGTTTTAGTTAACATCTAGGACAGGTAGGATTCTCTTGTCCCATCACATTTAATCCAGTGCCATCACTGGAAGCATGTCATGATACTTCTCCCAAACCTTCTAGCATCCACTAAACCCGCTTCTGCTCCAACTGCAATCTATGGATAAAAAGACACAGAATTTGCAGCTTGATTTTATTTGAATGGATCTAAAATGAACACTTTTTTTATTTTCTCCCTTGTGTTCAGTGCTTTATATATTTATTTAACCTTTATTTCATTAAGCTAAACAATACAAGCTCTTCTAGCCTTTTCTCACAAAAGAGGTAGTTGACCCCTGTGTTCATTTTAGCAGGTGTCTTCTGAGCCTGTTTTGGGCTCATGTTCACGCGTTTTTAAGATGGGTTTTCAGAGATGCATGTGGTATTCCAGGGATGGCATAAAATCTACAGTGGCCCTGAGAGAAATTCTGCTGCTGCCTGTGAAGCCTTCCTTCATCAGGGGATCATCTCTGCTCTTGCTGCTGTCCAACCATGAAACAACACATCTGTAGTGTCATTAAGACCAAATCTTCTCCTACACTGCTGTAATGCACAAGATAGTTAGTTTGTTGTAGATGCACTCTGATGACTAGTAATTGTTTTTATTATACTCACATGGTATATCCTATGTACCCCCTTCTCCTAACCTGGTAATGTAACCTTCCCAAACTGACCCCTTCCCTGAATGCCTCTCATTTGCTGTATTCCCTTTACCCCACGCCCCTCTCTTATCTTGATGTTTAAAATCCCCACACTCACGTGGTGGGGTCTCTCTCTTCCTCCCTGGACCAGCAATAAACCACCAGATCTGGGTCCCGGAGCAAGACTGAGCAAGCCTCTTTACTTTCATCACACCAGGTCCACTCCTACGGTCAGAGCTAGCCGTGGTTAAGACCATATAGGACTGGGTTATAGTGATACTTACTACATATGGGATTGTGAGCCTAAGCTCTGTGTGATGTGTGGACATTGAGTCTCACAACTCAGCTTTTCTGTTCAAAGTAGGGTGGTAACAAAAGGTCAAGCAGGTTTATTGTCCAGTGGATAGCTGGCACTTTCTGATAACAGTGATTTTCATTTCCATGTGCTTCTTCCTGTTAGCCTGTGTGCTCTTCCCCAAATTTCCCTCTTGTCCTCTTTCCCAAAGCTTTAGGCAGGTTTTGTTTTGCCATGGAGTGTTATCTTCAAACAACCATGCTGCCCTCATGGGTCAGTTTGACTTCACATTTCTGCATTTTCTAGGTAACTAAAGTACCCATTGCTACATGTGGAGCTGACAGAAGAGAGCTCTAATTCACCTGTATTTTTGTTCATCAACCCTCCCCCTCTTCCAAGCTTTACTCATCTTAGTTTCCTTTCAGAGTTCGGATGGTTATATTTGAATTCTTCCATGTATTTTACCTCTTGCTTACAAACCAGTTCCAGGTAGAAGTTGTTAAGACAAAAGGGATGAAAATTTGCCTTCTTTTTGTTTAGTGCAAAAGCTCCTCTACTGATGGCCTTCTGTTTTCAATTTCTCAGAAGATTTTCCTTTTGAAATACAGTTACATAAGATTTACAAATAAACACCCAACACTGAAGTACAGTACAGACCTCGAAGACTTACTGTTCATCTTCACAGTTCTCAAGTCACCTTCTGATCATTCTATCCAGAAATTACTTTGGTTCCCAAATGTACCAGAAATGCTTTACTGGCTACCAGAACAATACTGAAAATACCCTATTATCTCATTTATTCAGAGACTGAATGTTGAAATATTATCTGCCATCCACCAATACCTGGGTTTTGACATTTTAATTGCACTTTTTCCCCTCATGCCCAAAAATATGAGTACAAACCAGCTGACCTTATTTTTAGTTCATTGTAAGCATACAAAGTAATTTCATTCAAAGTAATTAACCTTCGTTTCTTTTTAATAACGTAATATTTCTATTTAATCCTTGCCTGTCATTTCATGCCTTATTTCCAGTGAAGATGTAAAAATCTATCTGCATAGCAATAAAAATTGGCTTAGTACTTCTATTTTGCTGCCAAGTTTCTTGTACAATAGTCAACAAAGCATTTTAATTAGTCCTTGCTGACTTTGTCCAATTTTCTAGCTGGGTTACATAGGCTGACCAACTACCACTCTAATCCACATACTATTTTATTTCCCTCTGTTCCATGCTCTAGCCCCCAATTTGTGTCTTTACCCTTTACTAAATAAAACAATTTTATATCCTACAGTGATATAAATACACTACAGAGAGAGAAATATGCTTATCTAACCACATTTTGCATTTAAAAATTTACTGATTTACTGGTTGAACTCAAGAGCTAGAGATGTTGACCACTTCTCATCACTAAACCCTTCAGTACTTTATCATCATCTCATAACTCATTTTTATTCATACACTGAAAGAGAAAATAAACTATTTTATTTTTTTCAAATCTAAGCATTGAACTGAAGTTAAATGACTACAATAAAATAATAATAATAATAAAACCCTTTGACTCTACAGTAACGCCCGATTAAAAGCTTCTTTAGCTTACTTTAGATTCAAATATAGAGCTAATAAGGTGGCCAGTTCTGTCTGCTTCCCTTAACTTTCAGCAGTTTATATTTTAAAAAGCTTTTTTATTTACTTTGTATGATTTTAAACCAAACTGAGAAATTTATTAAGAAAGTGCCACATTATTAATTTCAATTAGGTCTACTTTTCAAGAGAAATATATGCATTTAGTGAAATGTAAGACCTGTGGTTTTATCTTTCAAATCAGGTTTGTTGTTTTAAATTTGTGATAGTAATATAAAAGGTAGTTGCTAAATATTTATTAACTGCTGAAAAGTAGGTAGATGGCACTGTATGTTTCTAAATCCAATACTTACACAAGTGTCTGACAAGCAGACTTCAACAACTGTCTTATCTGCCAACACAGCAACTGGAAGAGACCTCCTGTCTTTTATAACACTTTCTGCCTGCAGTCCTAGTTAACTACATCCTAAACTCCCTTCCACTGAATCATCAAAGTTGGGCTCCCTACACTCAGGCACATAATTTGGCGTTAAAATGTCTGGGATTTCATAGCCTCGACAATTTAATATTCAAGGATGGGAGACATTTAGAAAGCATGTCTGTGTACTGCTCCACCCATTATTACACACATACATTAAACGGATGCATTTTTGAGGGTGCAATTTCAAAGCCTGGCTCTTCTGTCATATTTTAATTCAGATTTTTTTTGTCCAACTATAATGCTCTTACTTTATTCACACCTCAGACAAAACTCTCAGCAAGAGGGCTCAGGAGCCATTATTCAAAACTACCGAATCATTGGAAGTAGTGAGAAAAAAAAAAGATAGGAGAGTAGGATGGCCTGTAGTGAAAAAAAATATTTAATCTATTAACAGATAACAGGATTGCAGGGCATTGGACCTTACAGTACCTTTTATGCAACATCTTTAAAAGTGAATTTAACTAAAAGAGAGACAGTGTAAACACCATTTATATGATATGGGACAGCTCATCTTTACAAATTTTCCCAGAATTTATCAAACCATTTCAGAGTTACCCTAACCCTTCAAAACATCTTGACTTTGCCACTAAAAATACATCACATAAGTGATAAATAGTGCTCCCTAAGGGACCTTAAACTTTTCATATTGCTGGCTTATCTGCTTCTGTCCCGGCTCTGTTTCAGCTTCCCAGTTAGATCAAAGGGAAGACCTTGGAGCAGATGTTTTCAGCAATAATTTCTAGTTTTGGGGTTCAGCTTCGAAGCTAGCAGAATTAGACAGCAAGAAGTTCTTTCTCAGAGAGGGGGGGCTCGGTTCGGAGTTTCAAGAAAAGTTTATTTATCACATCAGGTCGAGAGAAGTTGCTCTGGAGGTGTTCCAAACAAAGAGCCCCAGGGGCCCCAGGGAGCATCACCATTTAAAGGAGGGTGGTTACAAAAAAGAGATAACACTTTTGGGCCAATTAGACAGATTCTAGAAAAATTGACCAGTTGTAAGACAAATAAGAAAACAGCAGGAGGGAATACATCTTGAACCTTTCATCCAATCCCCTAGGGTCAGTTGGAAACAAAGAAAATACCTTAACTGTGAGGTAATGGACAGAGACCTTGGGGAAAGGGAAAAGTACATAGGAATAACGGGAGGGGGAGGGGTGGAAGGGTACACAAAACAAAACCTTTAATAAGAATTTTAAAACTTGAAAAAGCACATCACCACATTTTCACATTATTTCATTCCCAAATCTAACAAGTCCACCACACTTCCCTATAGCCACAGGCAGTTCTAAGTTATTCCAAAACATCTAAAAGCTGTCAACCCACACTTACATTTTTCACACTGAAGTGTGAAAGAACTCAAGTTCAAGAACTTGTCAAAAAATGTCAAATGCAATTATTCTCTGTTTCTCATATCACTTTCATTCTCTACCTATGAATCTGCTCAAACTTCACGTCTACAAGGCATTCAAACATAGAGCTGACACATCAAAACATTACATGGGGCTATCCTGAATTCCGTACAGGAGGAAACAACCACTGGAGAATCACCGACACTCACTCTTAGTGCTGTGTAATCTATTTCCCTGTACAAAATCCTGAAAGCCTCACCATTTGTCATAAATCTGTCTTAAATAATTTTGCCTAAATGATCTGAAAATTTATCAATTATCTCCTTTTATCAACTCTAAGAGATGAATTGAGATCTTACCATGTCTTTTGACCTTCTCCCTGTGTATGGCTGGCTTGGGGAGGACCCATCCTGTAAATCCTGTCACAATCAGAGAACTGGCACTGACTTGGATGGGAACAGTGCTTAACACCAAGACACTGCTGCATGGCATTGCACTTCATTTGGAAGCCCGATGCTAATGACTACAATCAACACTTCATCATAAACTGCAGACAATTGGCACAAACCAATTATTTTTGATGAAAAAGTGTTTGGAAAGACTTTCCAGTGAAGCAAGAAGGTTGTTTGCATTTAAGGCACTGAAACTCTGAAAGTTCACAGCCAAAAGGCTGCTCTTCTACAGAAGGGGAGCAAAGCAGAAAGAAACTGAGACTGGCCACCATCAGCCATTTGTGTTTCAGGTTATGTGAAAATCCATAAAAATGGTAAAATTTGAGGGGAAGGCTGTCTCTTTTGGCTGGACTGTTTCTAACTGTTCCTGGATCATGGGAATGGCTCTTTGGCAGTCACTGTGTGTCGGAACCCAGCATGTCTCTATGACAGTCCTGGATGATCCAAGCTCCAGTCAAGGGGCTTCTAAGCCCTGGCAGGGGAGTTGGAGAGGCCCTGGCAGGGGAGTCGGAGAGACCCTGGCAGGCAGCCAGGGACTCCTGCGGTTTTGAGTTTGATCCATGGAACAAACTGCCACCTGTGAATGAAGAACTAAAAGTCACAAAATTCTAGATAACATGATAGTAGTACTCATAGAGTGAAAAAAGAAATTTTTGGGGATCTTACCATAGGGGCTTAGAGGATAAGATGGAGGGACTTGAGCGTTGTCCTGTCCTCCTTCCTTCTTTTTCCTAACCCCCATCTTTTGGTAATGTTGGCACTTAGGGATTGGATTAGAGTAGAATGTAACTGTCTAACATAGGTGATAAGCATTGGATCATAATTGTAAATAACTAATAAGTAGTTTGTAGTATAAAAGTCAGTGCCTGCCCCTGGGCCAGTGTGTGTGCCTCGGGCTGCCCTACTGAACAGACCTCCGGCAACCCAGACAGAAAATATCTTAGATAAGAAACAATAAAACGACTTTGAGAACAACAGCTGAAGACTTTCGACTCATTCTTTCAGCAGCAGGGTTTGGAGACAACAGAATTTATATATCTCAGTCGTCCTGACCAAAGCAACCCCCGAGAACTGTGTGCAGCCCAGGGTTGCAAACCACAGCCAGGGCAGTCCAATGAGGGTGGCACAAGGACTGAAGCATATAGAAACTCAGTAAGTAAAGGCAAGGCATGTGCTTGAATACATAACTGGCTGGGGAGAGGGAGCTGGCTTGTCCAAACACAACAAATTACAAAAAGTATTTGAAAAATTCTCCCCCTCCCCCTGTCCAAGATCAAGACAAACATACTTTTAAGCAGGAATATGTGTGAATTGGTGCCCCTGTTGTTGAGAAAAATGTCCCCTGCAACACCCTGCCCCTCAGACCACACCACACTTGCTCAAGATCGGGTGGGATGAGAGCTCTTTTGAAATCTCAATGGAGCTCTTAAGGAGAAAAAACACTTAAGAGGAGTGAGAGACCTCCTCAATCCTCTCTCTTGTTTTATCTTATGAATGTGAGAATATAATGGAAGTTGAGTTGAGGTGTTGTATTCACAGTTTCTTCCTCCCATATGGCCCACTTCTAGTCTGGGATGAGCTCAAGATATCACCTTAAAATATAACCTCATTGAGGAAAATATTTTGTTGAATCATTCTAGAGATCTTCCCCACATTCAGCTGTGAAAGCTGCTGGCACCAGATCAGAAATGCACTTCTGCAGGTATATTAGGTATTCATGAGTACATTTATTTGTTCCAAAAAGCCTGCAAAAAATACTAGATATAGAACATCTGAGGCTTGAGTGTACTCCACTACTGTAACTGTTAATATTTCCACTAGGAAACATATCCTAAAGTCCCAAAGACTGTTAAGTGGTTAACTGAGTTCTGGTAATGTTAACCAGCAACTTCTGGTGAGTTGACAATTCCTTACTTGAAGGGTTATTATCAATTAACTGCAAAGTAAATGCTTACTGAATTAGTTGTTTCGATTGGGTTAACAATTGTTTGGACAAATTATACATTACAACAGGACCTGCTGCAGAATTTGGACAAAATAGTCTTACCACCTGTAAATTTACTGTAAATACATTCAAACTTCCATTGTAGTTTGTTATATTTTTAGCTCCTCGTAGGATTTTTATTCTTCACAGATGGCTCTCTGTGTCAAGGATGGAATAAACATATTTAAAGTCCTATTTTAACTTCAAACAAAAAGATTTTAAAAACCCAAAGAAAGCCACCAAAACCAACCACTCCTTCCTAATAAACTGAAAATCTTACTTTGAGATTAAAAAAATATGGGTGCCCATGTGTGTGCTTATTTTATCCCAGTCACTTCTTCACAACAGCAAAAAAGTGACAGCAGATTTAATTTGCTGATGTGTCTGGGAAATTTTTCTATTTCTATCCAGTTCTTTTTCCTGTTCTCTGCTCCTACTTTTATTTTCTCTTTTAAAATGCTTACCTTCTCCTAACTTTTTAAAAAGCCTCTGCTTTTTTCCTCAGTTTTCATTCCTCGTTTTCCTCTTCCCATCATTTCATTTTTCTCTCAACTCATGTCATCACACAGGGGACTGTTTCCATTTCTAATTATAACTCCAAATCTATTTCTCTTATGGAACTTTTTATCAAAGACCGTCATAGCTTCTTCAACTGAAGGGAATTCAACAGCACACCAGAATGCAAACTGTCTCAGTCTTAAGACTGGCCAGATTTCAGCTGATTTTCCTGCACATCAGCTTATTAAAGCTTCATCCGAGACCTGTTTGCTGGACTCTGCTGAGCACTCAAGGAAAACAGCAGAATTGAAACAGAAAAACAGAGCTTCAAATGAGCTTGTTGATGACAGGGAAAACAGCAAGGCTCCAAAAGTATATTACAGACAGAAAATTAAAAGGAGAAAGTATAAAGGAAGGTAAGTATGTGAATTAGTGCAATTTGGAGAAATTTCCCTGCCCAGCTGTAATTAAAGCTGACAGAACTGGAGTTCTTTCATTCCCCTTCACTCCCTGTAATGGTATTTCTCTGTGACTAATATCTTCTTTCAAAAATTACACCTTAATTAAGTTTCTTCCTGGTATATCTGAATGTAACTTATACCATCTTGCACTGAGTGCAACTATAAAAACAAACCTTGTATTTTGCATTTTTTTGGCCAACTCAAAATTCAATTAGTAAAAATAACTATCAGTGCTCCAGAAGCTGCACTTGAATTTTCCTGTTGGACTCTACCTCTGTCTTGGTTTATAAATAACCTTATACTTCCGTGGCTTGGTGAACTAACACAAGCAAGTGCAAATTTGGCAGCTTTAGCTCATTCTTTGTCTCACTGTAAAGCTACATAGCATTTAACTTCTCTACTTGGACAATACACATAATTTTCTTTCTTTTCCATTTGGTGGCTTTAATCTATGTGCCTGAACAGAAACAGAACAAATCCAAACTTATTCCATATGGACTGTCATCCCTGAGATTTCATAACTGTATTTCTGTACATGAAGTACAAGCATCACAAAGGCAACTTTATGGAAAGTTAAGACACACCGTCCCTGGGTCATGTGTCCCAATTTAATGTGCCTTTTGAAGTTCATAGTTGTGTCAAAGATGAAGAAGCAAAGGCTGTGTTGGCCTTGGTGAATCTGTCTCTGGAGTCTGGAGGTGAGGGAGAATGATCCTGAGTAGCCCACATACTCCTTTTAAAGCAAGAGAACTCATTCCCCAGCATGCTCACTACAGGTTCTACAAAGCATGTCAGAAGCATTCCTCCTCCTCCTCCAGCTCATCCACAAACCTCCTTACTTTAAAATGAGCAGCAGACTGCAACTTCCCACTCTGCTTCTGAAATGAGAGCTGACTGCTCTTTGACAAGACACACAATAGAATCATTTGCACAGGCTGTTTCTTAAAATACTTAAAAATTGTAACATCAGGATTTCAGGCATCTCTTTTCTTGGTTAATGATCATGTTTGCCTACCTGTTTCTGGCCAGACTTGTGCTTTGGCTGGCTCATGAGCTGCCACACAATAGAATCAAGCTTATAAATCTCACAGGACATTTGGGCTGAACTTGAGTATGCAGCAACAGTTGATGAGCCATGAGGTTGCAGGTTCTGCAGCTTTGCTGGAGTCTGTTCTAATTAGCAGTTCATAGGCATGGGCATTGAGCCCTGTGCTCTGGGAACAACTTTCTTTTAAATTCTCTCTAAAAAAAAAGATGGATGTATAAATCCCATTTACATGTAAAATGACCTATAATCTGAGTCTTCAGCCTCTAGTACCATATCAAAGTTGTCTCTTTTGTGTGAAGAGGCTTAATCACAAAATAACTGTTCAATTTCCTTCTCCAGATTAAGCTGTCATTGTTTAAAATACATTTTTTATTCCTTGCACTGGAAATGAAGTTAATTCAATGCATTTCTATTTTTTAACCTTTTCTGTTATTTTCTCTATCACAGGCTGACAGATCAGAGTAATGACTTCTTTCAGAGATTAACACCAGATTAAATTTTTTAAAACTCCTGAAAGTAACTCAAATGTCTAATGCAATATAGATTCTACCCTTTCCCTTCCTTGGGCCATAACCAATGGAAGGGAGAAATAAATCTTATGCTGCAACATAATATTAAACTGAAATTGGATGCAAGACTAAAATACCACCACCATCATTTTTGTTATATGGTGCACTGTTTTCTTGCATATTCTACTGCTAAGCAGCTGAGATTCAGCTAAAGCACTTACAAGAAGAAAGCAAGCAACTCATAACGCGAAAATTGTAATTTCAAACCTAAGCAAAAGAAAGACAAACCATCTCTAATAAAAGTTTGATCTCTTAATTTCTATATACTGTCTCCAAAAGCTAAATTACAATCTGTAAAATACTGCAAAGGAAAATAGAGCAATACTTGTCTTAAGGAATGAGAATTAAATCAAATTCAATTCTCAACCCCCCTGGGTAAATTAGGGACTGACTCAGGCTCTAATAAACATATATAGTAGATCTCAATGACCTCAAAAGTCTCAGAATCTCAATGATATTACATTGATCTCACAACAGAAGTAGGATTTAGCTGTTTCTTCAGGTTCGAGAGGAGTGATGTGCAACTCAGATAGAAAGAACACACATAACTTAGAAAGATGCAGGTCTGCATAACTGAATTTGTTTTAACTTCCCTGCCCTCTCCTCCTGAATCTTATCTGCATTTAAACAGATACAGTTTTTTGTAAGCTGCTACCTTAGTGAAAGCATAAACAGTGATCTAGAATTGGACAGAGATTTTTTAGGGATTGTTTTCCAAAGACACATACAAAACAGCACAGTACAAACTCAGAGTCCTGAAATCCTTTGCTTTAAGAAGGATTCTCTTCAACAGGACTTTCCTGACATTTTTAATATATTAACTCAGCAGGACATTAAGAACCTGGACAGACTGTATGTAATTTTAGGCTGTAAATTTGACGGGATATGCCATATTTCACTGGCTAGCTGGGCACACACTCCTACATACCTCTGGGAATGCCAGTCACTAAGCACAATCATTCCAATACAAGCAGAATGGCACTGAAAAGGTGTTTAATGTATATTTATCCAGTCTTTATCACAATTCAAGAATTCAGGAGACTCAAATATAACTAATAAAAAGTAAAGCTCAAAGCCAAAAAACACCCAAAAGACAAATTTTTCTTAATTGTAAACAAACTAGGGAACACATTGCCAAGGTTTTGTTGGGGTTTATTTGGTTTTTTTTGTTTGTTTGGGTTTTTTTGTGGATACTTGCATGCTCATCAACATAGTATGAAGAAAATGGAGTAGACTAATTTTTAAGAAAACTAAATCAATCTTTAAGATATTAAACACAAAGACACCACTTCTGACATAGGAAATCTTTAAGCAATACATTAGAGGGTGACTAAAAAGTGTCTCAAAGAAGCCCCACTGTGCATACTTTTGCTTTTAACAGTATTCTGTTCTGGCCCAGCTGAATGAACCTTTGATCTGATCTAGTGTGACTGTCTGTCATGTTCACCTTTACAAAAGTACCACCAAGCACAAAATCTCTTATAAATTTATGACATATTTGGAACATTGAGATATTGTTACTTTCATTTAGCATGAATAAGAAATCCACACAACCAGATCCATACAACCTAGACAAGTCACTTGGAAACACAATCTTGACAAGACCTCTGACATACTATTCAAGAAGGGAACCATTTGTGAAAGCTCCTGTTGAATAATTATATGCCTAAGGCACACAGAAATCTTCCAGTCAAAAATCCTACATTGCATATACAGTCATATACAGTTTGAACTACTAATAGCAAGAACATACCAGATCTATAAATTGTTTTGACTTGATAAACCTCTATCTATATTAAGACACAAAGCTCTTTCAATTAATGTACACCAATAGAAAAAACCTACAACTTGGAACCAAATCCAGGTGGCACTTGGCACCCTCAACACATCAGCAGAGCTGAGATAGTCATAGCATTTTTTATATTAGTCAAAGATGTCATCAGCAGAACATATTAAACAAGGAATTGCTTAGAAACTTAAATAGTGAATGTCAAGCAGAAGTTGCCAGTCCAACAGCAAAACTGAATTGCTTCAGATCCACTTGCACAAACTTTAGAGTTCCTTCTGAAACCTTAAAACATTTCACAAAGGAACCAGGCCCTAAAATGAAGCATGTTTTTCTTAGAAAACTGTTCAGTCTAAGAAGAGTGCTATAAATGAGCCAAGCATTTTAATATCAGAAGTCTCATCCTGTACTAAAAATTAGTACTAGAAAAAAATGTAACATTCAGGGATAAAAAATAAATTAAAATAGTCACATAAAAACTTAATGGTTTTCTTTGTTTTAAATTATAGTAATATAATTAAGGCAAATCAATTAATACTGTAATTTCATAAAATTATTAAAAAGCTTGTCCTTGGAAAGCAAGCAGGGAACATGGCCTAAAACATGCAGCTTATCCAGAAAGTGTAGAAGTTAGAGAGGCATAAAAGCACTATATCAGTGTTACCAATATATTTTGCAAATCTAATTACAGGTGCATCATCATAGAACAAAAATACAATACTCACACTCTACCTATTAAATCTTTTTACAGATAACTACTAGCACTGGAAATGATAATAGGAAAGTGCTACAGCTGCAGAACTGCTTGCAAAAATAAGCAATTTCACAGGACTTAAAAGGAAAAAATTGAATAGGAAAAGAAGCGGATTTGTAAATAAGTTCCCAGCATTTAATTAGAGATCTGAAGTAGAGCCTACTAAGTCTACAGCAGCCTTTCAAAGCACATGAAGTTTGTTTGATGGGAAAGCCAAACAGGATTTTTAATAAATAGCATAGCCTGGATTTCAAAATGCATTGGATTCAACCTTCTGCTTCCAGGCGTAAGTACAGATTTGGTCTAATTTTAGATAATGTCTTTGGACTTAAGACTTCAGAACTAGAACTTTGTTTGAGGCATAACAATACAAATGGCTGCTTTAACTTCAAAGCAATGTTTAAAAGGTTTCAATAATAGAAACATTCAGCTAAAGCAAGAAAAGGATGAAACAGAAATGACAGAAATATCACCACAAATCCTCCCTGCTTTGTGCAGTGTCATTTCCAATGCACTTCAGACTGTACAGAAAAAGAATGCCAGTGCGTCTATTATGGGATCACATGAACATGCATATTTATCATGAAAGTACAAAACATCTTCTCAATTAATATTTTAACAATGAAAGAAAATACACAGAATAAAGAATACTAAATTGCTATTCTTTATCCTTCATTTATAGTGCAATATGATTTAAAAAAAGAAATTTTAAGCATGACTTTTCATTTTCAGTTGTGGTGCAGTTTTATTTATTGTTTCAATATTATTTAACTCTAAGAAATGGGGGAAATCATGTCTAACATTTTAATACATTTTAATAGAAGACTATAAGTACATCCCTGACAAGCCAAAGAGGCAAAGACCACAGAAAATAAAAAGTAAAGCTGAATAACCTCTGACACATGCTTACTTATTCTCTCCCAAAAGGAACACCTAACTCCTCACTTACACATTCCTCTCAGAAGTCTGTTACACAGTTACTTTCCAAAATATAACTTTTGCCTTTAGATCTCTTCACTACTGCATAGTACACCTAACAGAGATAAAATGGATATATTTATTTCATGCTTATGAACTTTATTTGAATAAGGTTCCCCAATATGGTAGTGATTGTTCTCCTAAAGGGAAGATGGAAACACTTGTCTTGTAATCCCTGCTCAAATAAAAACACCAGAGCAACTGGCTTAAATATATCCCATTCAGTAAAACCCCTTGGCTTTGAGAATCTGCATGTCATGCCTTCCTGTAATGACAAAAATCTTGTTTTGACCGCTTACATAAGGTAGAAAACCTTCTGATTCCAGGAGCAACATCCTGGCATGAAGCGGGCAGGATGAAGAGTCAGGCTATTACTGTGTTGTGATGATGATACAATTGCTGTAGACAATGCTTCCCACAACCATTAGTTTCCTACACTGACTTTAATACATCCCACTACCTACCCAGCACTACACTGGGCTGTCTTTGACACAAACACTTGCATATGATTATGTTTTATAGCTCAATAATTAACATCCATAAGCTTTACTATGAAAAAATAACTCTTAATAAGCAGTGGCACGATATCTTCAGATAGGTAAAAAATGTCACAATGTGTCAATTTCTGCCAATATAGGTAGTTTTATAAAATGATAAAAATAATAAAAGAGACTACTTGAAACAATACAGTAATATTATCAAATGATAGTGGCTTACCTTGTCTCTGGGTGTAATCTGTACGTGGATAAGGACAGATGGTCTGAGAAGCAACCCTAATTGGAAATATGATGCTTCTCTAAAGTCAATACACTGTTCTACTCACCTGAAGTTCTCCCACAGCATGATCTAAGCATCCCTAATATATTCTGGGCCATGAACACATACAGCATTTCCAAAAGACAGTGACTTTGAAACTGTCTGGAGTACAGAGGGTGTTTTAATGAACAAGATGTTTTACAAGAGAAGAAATACACACTTCTCTGCAATTTCTGTGTTTGTTGTGCTCAAGATCTCCTTAGATACTCACCCATATTTACCATTCTAATTTTCTGACAATGGGAAGTTAATTTAAAAATGCAAAAAACTATTTTTCCTACCTCAAACACCCAAACTTAAATTTCTAAAGTCTATCTGCATTTTCCTCAGTTTTGTATGAAGACCCCAGGCAAGGATTCTGTAGGCTAGATGATGCTGTTCATCACACCTTTAAAATCCTGATTAATTACTTCTTCCTTTATAGCCTATCAGCTCAGTCCTTGCACAGATGTATTAACTCTGTATGAAGCGGAATGACTCACTATGTGTTCATAGAGAAGATGTAAACTGTGCATTACCAGTAAGATGCAACTGAACTTACAAAAAAAGATGCTATGGCCAGAAAAGTAATTCCTGTGAAAAAGGGTAATATCTACTGCATTCTTCCACCACCTACCTCTCCCAACTCCCCTCTCTCTGTTGAATAATCCTTAACTTGCAGTCTTTGTCAGGACTTACTTACCTACCAGCATGCTGCTCATAAAAGCAATAATTGCAGAATCACAGGATGGTTCAGGTTGGAAGAGACCCTATAGAATATCAAGTTCCAACCCCACAGGAAGGACACCTACCATTAGAGCAGGTTGCTCAGATTCCCATCCAACCTGGCCTTGAATAGTGCCAGGGATGGGGCAACCACAGCCTCTCTGGGCAACCTGTTCCAGTGTCACATCACACTCACATAAAGAAATTCTTCCTAATATCTAATCTAAACCTATAATCAAATTGAAGCCGTTCCACTAGTCCTGTCAATATATACTCTTGAAAAAAGTCTCCATTTTTCTTTTATGTGCCCTTCAGGTACTGAAAGGTTGCAACTAGGTCACTCCAAAGCCTTCTACTTTCCAGGCTGAACCATCCCAATTCTCTCAGCTGTTCCTGATCTCCTGATCCCTTCACTCCACTAATCATCTTGGTGTCCTTCTCTGGACTCACTCCGTTGAGTCCATGTCCTTCCTGTGCTGGGGACACCAGAGCTGGATGCAGCACTGCAGGTGGGGTCTCACCAGAGCAGAGCAGAGCAGAGCAGAGCAGAGCAGAGCAGAGGAGCAGAATACCCTCCCTTGCCCTGCTGCTCACTCTGTTTTGGATGCAGCCCAGGACACGTTTGGCTCTTTGGGCTGTGAGTGCCATGGCTGGCTCATGTCCAGCCTCTCATCCACCAGCACCAAGACCTTCTCTCCAGGGCTGCTCTGGATCTGTTCATCCCCCAGCCTGTGCTGATACTGGGGCTTGCCCATGTCCATGCCAAACAGAGTAGTGCATTTTGCAGTTTCTCCTTTTACAGACTCACAGAATCACAGAAGAAGCCAAGTTGGAAGGGACACAAAAGGATCAGTGAGTCCAACTCCCAGCCCTACTCAGCATCATCCCCAAGAGTCACACCATGTGCCAAATAGTGTTGTCCAAATACTTTTTGAATACAGTTCATGATTTTTCAGTCTGTAGTAATTAGTATTAATCCAAACCTTTTTATTTTAATTTCACTTCCCAAGCTGCAATTTAGATTTCTGAGCAGTTTTCTTTAGCAGCTCTCCTAGAGATAAGGACATTTCTCCATTTCTCACACATTTCTCCATTCTAAAAAATGGGGTAGAATATGGAAATAAGACCACCACAGTGCCCAGAGAGAGACTAAAACCCTACTCTACACACTCCTCCAGCCCTCCCCTCACAGTTTGGAACCTTTTGTTCTAACCATTATATCCCAAAGCCATCAGGGAAGATTTTAGGCAAATTTCATTCTTATACATGAATTAGCAGCAGAATAACTCAAATACCCCAGAAGGATCAAACACTTACTCCTCTTGCAAATGCAGGCTGCTGCAAAGGTTAGCTGGCCTGCCAAGGCAAACTCAGGTTGCAGAAGCCTGCTGTCCCAAGATGCCAGGGTATAGAACTGTGCTCATCACAAAAGCCTAAACAAGTAGGCAAGTGAAGTGTTAAATACCAGAGTCAGGTAAAGGCAGAACTTTGAGCCCTAAGACCTGAGAAAAGTGAGTTTACATTTATGCTGCTCACTGGAAATAAATTAACACAAGCATGAATTTATCCAATAACTCATTATGGAGTGCACTCCACCAGTGTAGCAGAAGTAGTTGACTGTAATTCAATGCTTCAGTGGGTGAGGAAAGAGACAGATTTCTCCATCTGTAGCTTTCCTCTAAAAAGGTAAAAGTCATATCCTACAAATAGCACACTGAGAAACTCTCTAGAAAGTATGTGGTACCCACCAAGTGGGAATCATGGTTAGTTAGTCTTTATTTCACTTTATCTCACCATGCAAAAGAAGCCACAGATTTTTCAGGAAGTTTTACCCTAGTTTCTAGACGCTGCAATCTCTACCAACATATTTCATCACCTGATACTATGAAAACTCACCCTGTGCAGGATATGGCGGTACTGCACCTCCTGTGTTTATTTTAAGCTTTAGTAAGGTGCACAAAGTACAGCTTCTGAGCTTCTCAGGTGTTTACAACTGAAGCCTCAAAGGAAGCAATGGAGGTAGAATCACTTAATGACCAGTGGGAGCACTAATGGCTTGGATCTTACAACGTTCTATCACACAAAAGCTCCAAGGGATTTAATTTACCTTGACCTTGTAGTACTCCTTGACTTCAGGCTGAATGGAATCAAAATCACCACTGATGTAATCCGGCAAGAAGCTGAAAGGAAACCAATGAGCAGTGAAATGAAAAATTAATCCATCATACTATATTTAATATTTATTTTCTCCAGAGTCCTAAGAGGTACAAGCATTAACCATCTAAAAGGAATATGAGTTCCTTAAAAGCATGTTAAAACAAGCTGATGTGAGGTGATACAAAATAAGGTAACAAACAAAATGTAAAACTGGTAAACCTATTGACCCTTTGCTGAGGGAGCAGCACATTGCTTAGATGCTTATCTATCTCTCTGGGTTGGTAAGACTAGCATTTGCCTGGTCCTAGACAGACAACTTTCAAATATCTTTCAAATGTATTATTCAGTTAGCAAAGTGTTTGAAATAGCATATCTGAGTGCTTTACATCAAGCCTCAGAGGATAACATTTGTCAGAAGATGATGATGCTTCTTGGACAGCTGGTATGCCATAAGTGTTTCAAGGATTTGTATTTTAGTTGTTAGTGATGTCATCTTGTTTCTACTCTTCTTGATTATTAAAAACACTCCCAAAATATGGAAGCCAAATGCTCAGTGAGTTTTAACTCACATGAACTTAATTTCAACTCCTAGCTATCATTTGTACAGTAATATTGCTGCAAAGCACATGGAAATTATTTTGTGATATTTATCCTAACTGGACACATAGCTTTTTAATTGCAGAATGCTTAAAAATATTTATTGTATAAATTCATGTCAAATTCCTAATGAAACTTCCCCTGTGCAATAGCAAGAACAGTGTAAGAATATCTTTTGAAAAAGCCTACAATGCCCCCCAAAACACTCAACGAAGCTTTCCATCTTGCACAATTTCTTGACTTTTAAAAAGAAGCTGATAGGTGAGAGAGTGTCTCCACTGTTTCAACAGATAAGGCTGCACTGAGTTTTGAAAGTAAAGCTGTGATTTGAGTTACCTCCATGGCTACCATACTTTACAAGGGGGATGAGAGTTCATCAGCAAATGGGTTTCCAGCTTAAACTGTGCTACAAGGAATTGAGCAGAGTATATTTGGACATATTTTTTCTGTCACATGATTTCAGAAGAATGCTGCAGGGTCTAGAAACTCCTCATATCAGTAAAACTTACAAAAATCTCATGTTCTGTGTCCGCGCAAAGATTTAAAAAGAGACACATGGTCACTGGCCACTGTTTTCTTTGAAAACTGAAAGCTGCTCCAATAGAAGCTGGTAAGTACAATTGCTGTGATTTAGGTCATGTGCAACTATGGCATTTCAAATTCCCTGCTCTCCACTGTTACTAAGGTACTTATAAAAGGATATGTTCTAAAAATAATCCCTTCAGAGGTGATGGTCCAACACTCATTGTACTGGGTTTGACTGAAGACACAGGAACCAAGTAGGAGAAATGCAAATGCTTCAGTGGTCTGTTTCATATACCTTCATCTGTGTGGTTCAAAACTAAAGAGAAAATTAGGTTTGTTCCTTCATTGTAAAGACTTACCTTTCCAATGTACAAAAAATACCACACTTTCAAAAGTTAAAATTTAATAGTTGTTTTTTACCTTTCTGTGAGTTTCCTAATGAAATATTTACTGAATACAAGCCTAAAAACCTGCAGGCATTCTCTTTCAATTTGTTATAATTACTTCTTCCTGATTCAAACATTACAAGTAAACTCACTCTAGGCATTTTAGTGGTGGCCCTGATTGCAAGCCCTGGAGGTGTTCCAGCAGGTTGGGCAGGAAGAACAGCAGCCATTTCTGGAAAGCATGCATGGAAAGCCATGCATACCAGCTTGGTATGACATAGACATCCATTGTGATGAAAAAGCTGTTTATCTTACTGAAATGTGGTATATAAATCCAAAAGTGTCTTTTTTTTTTTTTTTCCCTCTACAGCAGCTACAAATCGCAGTGCTTTAAATAATCAACTGTTTCTCCTGAATGTTTCGAGACATAAGTGGGAGAAGAATTAGCACAAAAAAAAAAAAAAAAAAAAAAAAAAAAAGTCTTCTACGAATCAAGTACTCATTCACAGCTTTTGTTCTCTTCCAAAATAAAACAATTTCCAATCAAAAAGTGAGTCTGAATTTTTCCAAGCAGAAGGAACAGGCATTTCAGTTGCACCTCCCATGGGCTCTGCTGGGGCTCTTGGTTATGGCTCCTGAACACATATACTCTGCCAGGAAGCTCTATGTCCATTTTCAACATACCCTCTCTAAATCACTCACTTGGATCAACCACAAAACCAGAAGTGACTAAAGACAATAAGGAATTGTGGCTGGGGACTTCAAAATTTCTTGATGTCTAGGCTTCCTCTTAATGATCATGAAGAACTCCTTTTCTCCTTCCCTTTTAGAAACACCAGAAATAAGGAAAGTTCAGAAAGTCATTCCTGATGAATTAAAGAAAAATAGTAAACCTCAACTCCACAGTCCGCCTCAAAAACAAGAAAAAATATGTCTGCTTTATCTTCAGAGGGAGGATGGCTGCCTTTTGTAGCTCATTGACTATTCAAACCAATAAAACAGGCAACATTCAGTATAAAGTCAAAGGCTGCATTTGAAACAGTCCTTTTTGAGTTCTGTGGAACATTTTGCCTGATCCAGTTGAGCAGATTTCAGTCAAAGCTCTTTCCAATTAATACAAGTGAACAAAGTGCATTGTGTGAAAAATCTTCTTGACTAACCTCAGAGATTAGCACTGATATAGAAACAGGAGAAATACTTGAGAGAGAGGTAAATGGAAAAAAACTTCATACTAAGTAATTCAAGAATATTTTGTAATAATTTGGTTTCACTAGTTTGCTTTCATATAGTTTTGTATTTACTCCTGAGTACAGACTCTGGTGCAGGAGAACCAAGGCCAAGGAGAATCACATATCAAGCTTACTTCTATTTGAGTGGAAGAAATTATGTTAGGAGAAAAGTAACAAGAAAGGCTTCGCCATAAAAGTTAAAACAGCTGCCATTATTTAAAGCACAGATTAAAACCAGGCATTATATTAGTCTAACCCATGTTTTCCTGCCCTCTGAACTCAAATTCATGAATAATTCTTATTCTGAGGCAGAACTGTATTGAAGATGGCATATTTCAGTGATATATCTGACACACATCCTTTAGTGAAGGAGTTTAACTTTTTGCCTGTGACGGCAAAATATGTCCTTAATTCCTAGTGCAATTTAAAATTTTAATTCCTAAACAGTCCAGATGATGCCATCTACTGCATTTCAGAACTGTATTTTATCAGTCTCACTAGCTATTAATTATCACTATGCATACAAGGTCATGACCAGCTCAGCTAACTTGATTCTCGGCTGCTTTATACTGACACTTATCAGGAGTGAGACAAATCCTTAATTCTAATGTGACTGAAAGTATAAAATTCATGTGAGATTAGCCTAGTCTTTTCTAGTGCTGTCAAGAAGCATAACACCCGGCAGTGGACAACAAAAAATCTTCAGAGGTATGGGCCAACTGGAGTTTTTCTTAATCTTTTCAATCTCTTTTGTTTTTATCTGGGTGTTGAGGGGTTTATTTTGTTCAGATTTAGGTGCTTTTCTTTGGATTTTGTGCTTTTTGCTGTTGTTAAGACTTGCCATTTTTTTCCCCCATCAAGGTATTTTAGAATTGTACTGCAACCATCTAAAATGCATATGGAGTCAGCAGGGCCTCAATTACTTTCAGATAAAGACACAAAGGCACTTCCATACCAGACTGCTTATGTTTCTTCCTTCCTTCTGACACTTCTTTCCTTCCTCCCTTCCTTCCTCCCGACACTTCCTTCCTTCCTTCCTTCCTTCCTTCCTTCCTTCCTTCCTTCCTTCCTTCCTTCCTTCCTTCCTTCCTTCCTTCCTTCCTTCCTTCCTTCCTTCCTTCCTTCCTTCCGACACTTCCTTCCGACACTTCCTTCCGACACTTCCTTCCGACACTTCCTTCCGACACTTCCTTCCTTCCTTCCTCCGACACTTCCTTCCGACACTTCCTTCCGACCTTCCTTCCTTCCTTCTTCCTTCCTTCCTTCCTTCCCTTCCTTCCTTCCTTCCTTCCTTCCTTCCTTCCTTCCTTCCACTTCCTTCCGACACTTCCTTCCGACACTTCCTTCCGACACTTCCTTCCGACATCTCCTTCCTTCCTTCCTTCCGCCTTCCTACCTCTCCTTCCCGACACTTCCTTCCTTCCTTCCTTCCTTCCGACACTTCCTTCCTTCCTTCCTTCCGACACTTCCTTCCGACACTTCCTTCCTTCCTTCTCTTCCGACACTTCCTTCCGACACTTCCTTCCTTCCTTCCTTCCGACCTTCCTTCCCTCTCTCCTTCCTTCCTTCTTCCTTCCTTCTTCCTTCCTTCCTTCCTTCCTTCCTTCCTTCCTTCCTCCTTCCTTCCTTCCTTCCTTCCTTCCTTCCTTCCTTCCTTCCTTCCTCCTTCCTTCCTTCCTTCCTTCCTTCCTTCCTTCCACCTTCCTTCCGACACTTCCTTCCACACTTCCTTCCTTCCGACACTTCCTTCCTTCCGACACTTTTCCGACCTTCCTTCCATCCTCTTCCGACACTTCCTTCCTTCCTTCCGACACTTCCCTTCCGACAATCTTCCTTCCACATTCCTTCCTTCCGACACTTCCCTTCCGACACTTCCTTCCTTCCTTCCGACACTTCCTTCTTGACACTTCCTTCCGACACTTCCTTCCTTCCTTCCGACACTTCCTTCCGACACTTCCTTCCGACACTTCCTTTTCGCTTCCGACACTTCCTTCCAACACTTCCTTCCTTCCTTCCTTCCTTCCGACACTTCCTTCCTTCTTCCTTCCCGACACTTCCTTCCTTCCGACCTCCTCCTTCCTTCCTTCCTTTCTTCTTCCTTCCTTCCTTCCTTCCTTCCTTCCTTCCTTCCTTCCTTCCTTCTTCCTTCCTTCCGACATCTTCCTTTCCTTCCTTCCGACACTTCCTTCTCTTCCTTCCTTCCTGACACTCTTCCTTCCGACACTTCTTCCTTCCTTCCTTCCTTCCTTCCTTCCTTCCTTCCTTCCTTCCTTCCATTCCTTCTTCCTTCCATTCCTTCCTTCCTTACACTCCTTCCCTTCCGACACTTTCCTTCCTTCCGACACTTCCTTCCTTCCTTCCAACACTTCCTTCCTTCCTTCCGACTCTTCCTTCCGACACTTCCTTCCTTCCTTCCTTCCTTCCTTCCTTCCTTCCTTCCTTCCTTCCTTCCTTCCTTCCTTCCTTCCTTCCTTCCTTCCTTCCTTCCTTCCGACACTTCCTTCCGACACTTCCTTCCGACACTTCCTTCCGACACTTCCTTCCGTCCTTCCTTCCGACACTTCCTTCCTTCCTTCCGACACTTCCTTCCTTCCTTCCTTCCTTCCTTCCTTCCTCCTTCCTTCCTTCCTTCCTTCCTTCCTTCCTTCCTTCCTTCCTTCCCTTCCCTTCCTTCCCTTCCTTCCTTCCGACACTTCCTTCCTTCCGCACTCCTTCCTTCCTTCCTTCCTCTTCCTTCCTTCCTTCCTTCCTTCCTTCCTTCCTTCCTTCCTTCCTTCCTTCCTTCCTTCCTTCCTTCCGACACTTCCTTCCGACACTTCCTTCCTTCCGACACTTCCTTCCCTTCCTTCCGACACTTCCTTCCTGCCTTCCTTCCGACACTTCCCTTCCGACACTTCCTTCCTTCCTTCCGACACTTCCTTCCTTCCTTCCGACACTTCCGACACTTCCTTCCGACACTTCCCTTCCGACACTTCCTTCCTTCCTTCCGACACTCTCCTTCCTTCCGACACTTCCTTCCGACACTTCCTTCCTTCCGACACTTCCTTCCTTCCGACACTTCCTTCCTTCCTTCCGACACTTCCTTCCAACACTTCCTTCCTGCCTTCCTTCCTTCCGACACTTCCTTCCTTCCTTCCGACACTTCCTTCCGACACTTCCTTCTGACATTTCCTTCCTTCCGACACTTCCTTCCGACACTTCCGACACTTCTGACACTTCCTTCCAACACTTCCTTCCTTCCTTCCGACACTTCCTTCCGACACTTCCTTCCTTCCTTCCGACACTTCCTTCCTTCCTTCCGACACTTCCTTCCTTCCGACACTTCCTTCCTTCCTTCCGACACTTTCTTCCTTCCGACACTTCCTTCCTTCCTTCCAACACTTCCTTCCGACACTTCCTTCCTTCCGACACTGCCTTCCGACACTTCCTTCTGACACTTCCTTCCTTCCGACACTTCCTCCCTCCCTCCCAACCCTTCCTTCCAACCCTTCCTTCCTTCCAACCGTTCCTTCCTTCTGACCTTCCTTCTTTCCTTCCGACCCTTCCTTCAGACACTTCCTTCTGACACTTCCTTCCTTCCTTCCGACACTTCCTTCTTTCTGACACTTCCTTCTTTCCTTCCGACACTTCCTTCCGACACTTCCTTCCTTCCTTCCGACACTTCCTTCCAACACTTCCTTCCTTCCTTCCCAGTTGACCTTGATGCATTTTCATTTATTTTAAGACACTGTAACCTTGGATCTAATCTACCTGCTGTATGATCCGACATTATTCTGCTCATTTTTTTGGGATCAGTAGACAAGATATTTCTGGACACCTTATACAATTTCCAACAGACTTTTGACTATCTGTTAACATGAATTCCTGATGTATTTTCATTTTATCTGTTATCAAAAACAGGCCTTTCTTCACTTGCTAAAAAATAAGATTTCTCTACATTCCTCTGTAATTGACATTCACTACATTTTCAGGTATACTGACTAAAACTAATTTTTTAGTCTGTATGCAAGAGACAGCAATTCATCTCCTTTTCATTTAGTACAACTCAAAGCATTACAAGATTATTTTCCTCCACCATTTCGCAGAGAATGGAGCCCAGGCTGTTACCTAAATAAGGCCAGCAGTATGGTGGTTGGAGAGGAGTGTGCACACCCAGGAGTGTGATTTTTGTATGAACTATGAGTTGAATTAGATTTGAGTTTCTCTGAATATAAGTGTATCCAAGAGCAGCTTTGAAGGTACCACTGTACATATTATCCACTTGCTTGAGCAAGTTATTTCTGGTAGTAGAACAAAACTGATTCTGTGATAGCTCAGAGCTCCAGTTTTTTAACAAGAATTAACCCTCTTG
Source organism: Sitta carolinensis (assembly GCA_032173965.1). Taxonomy (NCBI): domain Eukaryota; kingdom Metazoa; phylum Chordata; class Aves; order Passeriformes; family Sittidae; genus Sitta; species Sitta carolinensis. The sequence continues at coordinate 51,785,351 of CM063284.1, read as the reverse complement.
TCTTAAATGATAGAATCTGTTGGGCTGACTGACAACCATATCTAGTCAAATTTTCAATCAACCAGCAATTAATTGATGCTCAACCCTTCATGTGGATGGCTTTGCATCTGTAGTTTTTGCTCTATAGTTCATCCTTGTTGGAAGAGGCACAGGGTATTCATCTCCTGACTCTTATTAAATATTCTCAGTTATCAACTATAATAAGCAGCCTTGATCATAGTTTTAGTTCTTGACAGCATTTTCCATGAAAATAACTGTTATAGGTTTGATGTTGGTATAAGGTTAGTGTTTTTATGATGATATATTGTTTTTGGTATTTGTTGTGAGATGTGATTAAAAATAGAGTAAAATAGTTTTTAATTTAGAAAGTAAAAGAAAAAAAAATTTTATTATTTATAATATGTAAAGAAGATATATATAGAAGAACATGGAAATTTTAAAAAAACACTTTTTTTTTTTTACTAGTTCTTAACACAATAAAATAAATTGAAAATTTTTTATTACGTTATTACTTTTTAGATAATTAATTTTTAGTTTATTATTATTTTTTTGATAATTAGTATTTAGTTTATTAAGGAGAGATAGGAGGTTTTTTTGTGTTATATTGTGGGGGTTTTTTTTATGTTTAGTGTTTTTATTATTGTGTATGGATTAGAGTTGTTTTTAGGGTTTTTTTTTTTAAAGATGTTTTGGTTAGTTTTAAGAAACGACAGTTTCTCAAATTTTGGGATATTAGTTTTTTTAATATTATTTTTTGGGGTTGAGGGGTTTTGAGAACAGAGTTCTTTTTTTTATTTTTGTTTATACTATTGTTTATTTTTGGTTTTAAGTTAATGGTTTTTTTTAGATGTAGTTTTTATGTTAGAAAAGAAATGAGTTTGTTTATGGTTATATAAAAAAAGTTTAGTTAAAGGTTATTTTATTATTTTTTTTATTTAGGATTTTTTTTAGTATTTTTTGATAATTTTTTATTTATATAAATTTTTATTATTTTTGTTTAGTTTTTTCTATTTTTTTTTTTTAATTTAGGAGGATTAGTATTTATAAAGTTTTTATTATTTATGAAAAGGGTTAAAATTTTGGGTTTTGTTTTTTTAGAATTTTTATAGTATTTTTGTTGTTGGGTATTTTTTTTGTGTTATTCTTTTTATATTTTTTTTGGTTGTGTTGTTTAGTTGTTGATATTAAATTTTAAGGTGATGGAGATTATAGACATGGTTTTTTAGTTTTTCTTTTTTTCCAGGGGGGGAGGGGAAAAGAAGGTTGTTTGATGTTTTTTAAGGTTTTTGTATTTTTTTTATTTTTTTATTTTGTAGGATTTTTTTTTTTTTTTGTGTGTGTTTAAGGTTTTAGTTTACTTTATTTAGACTGTATGGCTTCCCCTCTTTTGTTTAGTTAGTTGTTGGGCAGGGGAGATTTGTTTGTTTTTAGGGATTGGAACTAAGAGAGAGTTTTTTGGGGAGTTTTCTGTTTTTAACTTTTTGTGTTCTCAGAGGCGGATTTTTGTTTTTAGTGGTTACATTAGGTGTTAGTTTTTAAATTTGAGTACTTATTGGTTTGATTATTGAAGTTTAAAAAAATTTATTTTTTTTTAAATTACGACATTCTATTCTTCGCCTCTGAGAACACACACTCATTTTAAAATTATTATAAAAGATATTAAATATTTTTTTACATTTAAATTTTACTATTAGTTTATTTTAATATATGTTTTGGTTTTTTTTTTTTTATTTTATTTTATAGTTATTAACTGTATATGTTTTGGTTTAAGGTAAATTTGGGAAGGAACTTCTGAATAGGTCCCTCCAGAAAACTAATCTAATGGTCCCTTCCTTCAACTGGTTCAGGAAAGGAAAAAAGGAAAAACAAAACAAAACAAACAAAAAAAAATTCTTTAGAGGAAAGTGGAAAAAATGTGTTTATTTAACAGGCCAAGCACAACAAATGAACACCAAGGAACAAAACCTGCTGCTTCTCCGCAGAGATGACAAATCCAGCCAGTCTGTGCCGTGGGTGCAGCTCGGCTCGCTCAGTCTGTGTCAGTCCCTGGCACTGGGAAATGCCAGGCCCAAGCCAGGCCCAGTGGGCCACAGGGATGAGTTCTTGGTGTTCTGTTGGGGGTTAGTCCAGAGTAGGTTTGAACAGTTCCAAGGAAAAAAAAAAAGGAAAAGAAACTCACAGTCCGGAAAACTTCTCTGTTTCAGCTAGCCATGAACTAACAGAAAGCAAAGGAGAGCTCTCTCCCGCCGTCCGCACTGCAGACAACACTCGCTGTGTGTCCTCCAAAACTGCAAACTCTTTATCTTGATGTTTTGAAAACACCCGCCTCAGACATTCCACTGCTTCTTCTTCACTCTTAGATCCAGTCTTAAAGGTGCAGAACTCATTTTTGATTTAAACAGACGAATGGGGATACAATTCAGTAGTAACCCAGGACAATAACTGTGGCACAAAACACTTTTAAATTAAAAGATGAAAAGAGTCCATTTGTAAAATAAAACCACTCTTGGAGTACAATTGGATTTAAAAACAAATCCAGAACAACTAGGAAAAATAAAGATAAATGGATTAATATTCTCAAGTTTTACTTTTCATCATATTCTACAATATATATAATCCCCCCCTATTTGCAAGTTTCTGGCTTCACTAACACTAAATTTAAAGAGATTTGAAGAATACAATCATCTGATCTGAAAATAAAAGTGTCCATCTGAATGCACGTTGTTAAAAGTCAGAACTTCTGGCTTTCACATATTTATAAAAAAAGAGCAGAGTCTACTGAAGAAAGAGAATAGGAAAGAAAACCAAGCAATAAACACCCTGAATATGTTTATGTTCCAACAATCACTAATAAGTTTACTGAAAGAACATTTTAGAGACAGTAAAAAACTAATTTGAATAATTTATCTATGGGTATTTTTTGTGTTCAGTCCCCCTAGACAATATACTGTGATTTGAAGTCAGCTGCAAATACCTGCTGTTCCCCAGAATTTTCCAGGCTATGGAAAAAAAGAAAATCAAAAACCAAAAAAGAGAATGGGTGTTATAGCACTAGTAATTCCTCCCTAATGTCTGAAGTGCAACAATACAGATTAGTCAACTTCAAGGTAATTTATTAATATGCATTCATTTTAAAGCATTGATAGCACATGTATTTCTGTGCTCCCTAACTGAATACTATTCTTGGCATTCTTCTCAGGTCTCAACAGCCCTTTTTTCAAATCTAAGAGATTATTCTTGCAATTTTCAATATAAAATCTGTATTTTAAATTTTAAATGACAAGTACTATTGCAGCAAAGACCCAGCCTGGTTTGAGGCTGGTAAGAACCTTCTAGATTTGTTTCAAGAATAGGAAAACTCCCAGTCCCCAGTTTGCCTCAAACATCTGTAGAAAGCATTGGTCCATAAAAACAAGCACTGCTGGCTCAATCCTTAATTTCTATTGATAGAGATGCAAAGGAAACAAAGGCATACATTTCACCATAACACTACACACAAAGCCAGCTTCTCCCAGATCCTGAAAATTACTCCTTAGGCAAAACAAACAGACCAAAACACTATAAAGTGCTGAGTACTCTTTAGCCAGCTCAGATGTCTTTTTGAAACTGCTTGTTCCAGATGTGACTCAATGTACTGATATTTTATCACTGCAAAGTCCTAACCTCTAGCATTGGGGTGCCCATAAATGATTTTTACCATGTCATAAAGCCAGAAATCACCCATATGGCAATGACATTCCCCTATTTACAGTACACTAGGGGCAGAGATACAGCTATTTGAAGAATAAAATGAAGCAGTACAAACCCTCTGATTGAAAGACCTGGGATTAATTGAATGTCTTCCTTTATTCTCCTTTTCTTAGTCCCATTTCTTCCCTGCATTTTTTTTTTTCCCTAGAACTACTGTTCTAGACAAATCATGACCTTTTGATTTCCTGGCTGGCAATTTAAACTTGGTTTATGGTGCTCTTACTGGGACAGAGAAGTTTTATGGGCAAAGCACTTTACTGCATTCGGGAGACCTTGTTTCTAAAGCTCACCTGTTTTGTATTTGTTCATCACTCCATCTCCCTAGTCTTTTGTCTTGGTCCTTCTTATCTACTCCTAAGCAAGATTAGAATCATTCCAAAAAAAGCAGAGATTAACACTTAATGTTTGTTGATGTGACCGAAGCAGGGTTCTAATGTCATCTCTGAATATCTTGAGGTATGCAAAAAACCAAAGAAAATTAGTGGATTTATGCCAAAGCATGAAGAACCCTGGAGCGCTCATGGAGATCAAGTCTTCTTCCATCTAGAGCCTACTATTCATTATTAAATACTGATCTCATGAGGAATGATACCTGGCCTTTTGATAGGGTCATCTTTTAACAATATCAGAAACTCTGATGAGATCATGTGAATGAGGAGAGCATTTTATTTATTCTTAAGAACTATTTTCCTGCATTTTAAAGGTGACTAACTGAGAATGTAAGATGGTTTTGTAACTCACTGTATGACTTTTAGAAAATTAATAAAGGAACAAAATAAAAGTCTTGGTTCCCAGTTTTCCATTTTAACCTGTAGACAAATACTCACATTATTGCTCTACACAAAATCTGATATATCTACATCTGCCTCTTGTGAATCATATCCAGAGGCTCTACTAAGTATTTTCTTTTCTACCCTTCTCCTGCAAAGAAAGCATGGTCCTGTAGTAAGGCAGTAACTTGCTTCCACTGTCTCCTCACATAAAAGAAACAAGGGATTCATACATCCATGTACACATGTACCTCAGGGATGAAAAGCCAGCCATTTCACAGCTTCTGTAAGGGCATGATGTGACCAAGCCTTATTTCTATTTGAGATCTAAATTTCAGGGGTCACAACAGGCAGCACTGTCATTGCCCATCATTTTTAGTTATAAATATTACTATGATTCTATAATTACTATATTGACTAGCCACAGAAATTCAACAGAAAGAGTAATTTAATCTTACCTAGATACTGCTAATATTTATAAGACCATATGTTTTATTACTATCTGCCATTTGATTTTCATTTTGAGGGAATGAGAAAAAAAACTTGCCCATTTTCTGTTATGATTTATGTAGTAACTACACTTAGAAGCACTTCCAAGTAAACCCAGTTGCTGGTATCTCCCTCAAAATATATCTCTACTTCTTGTGATATGCAAAAGAGTACTTCTGCCCCTCCTAAAATTCTCAAGTGAACCTGAACTAATGGTTGTGTAACTCCCAGATTTTTCCTTTATACCATATGATGACTAAGTGAATAGAAATAACTCCTTTACTCCAGAAGAATATGTACACTTAGGTCTGGCTTATACAGCTGTTTAATATGAAGATGAACCTAGCAGTAAAAAAAATAGACCGATGATTTCCAAGTCTCAAAATTTCTGTAAGCATTTGATTCAGAGACCAAAATTAGTCTATATGCCTAGTCATGTTATTGCCCTAATACTTTCAGGAAACCCCTTCCAATACAGGAAGCTAATTTTGGTTTAAATTAAGGACTGAAAGTATGCATATTTCATGATATTCATGTCTTGCTACCTCAACTCTCCACTGTTTCTGAAACAAATCTTGACTTAACAGTGCACAGCTACTGGAATATAAATGTATGTGAAAACACAATCGAGTAAAAGTAATTAAACTGAAGATATAAATGAAAAAAGGAAAAAATTACATGATCACGAGGTACCTTGAGAATTTCTCATCTGAAGCAAACACATCATGTAACTTCAAATGGATTCATCTTTCCAAACACTGAGAGATACATTTCTTTGGTTTCTTTAATTTTGTTGGTGTCTGGCTGTTTTCTAAAAATTTTAAAATTGATCCCAAGTCAGGTATTTCCTAAAGGAGAAAACTGTGGATAGGGAGGTTTTTTTCTGAACACTCTTGCAGAATTTATTAGGATAAATGCAAGACTATTTTTTTTTATCTTTAAACACTGCTAAAGTTTTTAGGTCAGGCAAAGATGTCTGATGTGAAAGATCTCCTTTAAACCATTTGACAAATAAAGCACTGCCTGAGCTTTCAACTTTCTTGGCATTTGGATTCTAATCCCTCAAATCAAAGAACTCTTTACCACTAGCAGTAAAGGTGCTGGCTTTGACCTTACAGTTTCAGAGGCTGTATTTTTTTTAAACATTACTAAAATCTATTCTCATATCAACATGAATAAAGCAAAAACTTCATGAGTATTACTGTCTCACATCCTCCCCAAATCATACAATGAATAGATTTCAAAACAAGAAATGATCCTTATACTCTTCATGTAAAACATATACTCAGATAATCTCATTCAGTGTTTTCTGCATCAGTGCCCTAAATTTTGCCTGAATATAAGTTGTCTTAAAAACAATACTCAGTTTAATGTGAAGAGTTCAAGCAAAGAATTCCTCTCAGCTGTACATTAAGTTATGTTAATGGCTAATTACCTTCATAAGTAGCCTATTTCTAATCCAATTTGGAACACAGCAAAGTATGTATGAATTTCTCAGCCTAATAATCTTATTAGGGACCCACTTTTCCATGAGTAGAAGGTTATTCAGGAAAAAAGACGGACGATCTCATATTACAGATGGTTTTTTTCCAGCTGTTGTCCAGATATTTCTCTTTTCATTGTCTTGACAATGGAGGCACTGGTTCTCAGATTAGTCAAATTCAGTGTAAACTATAAATAACCAATTGAAGTAGCCAAGGCACTACTAACACTCAGTAACTGCTAAAACGCACACATGAGACCCTCAAAATATACAGACGCTATGATTCATCTTTCCACTTTTCATGCAGGAAAATATAGGATAATGACTACCTTTCTCCATGGAAGTTACATTACCTTAGTTTTCCTATTCTAAGATAAAACTTTTGTTTAGCTTCCAAACTTTGATGCAAAATAAAACCCTGGAAAATGCACACAGCTTGGGAGAAAAACACAGAGATTTGTGTGTAGTTGCAGAGTTTTAATCTTTTTGGCATCCCAGAAACATGACTGAGTGTTGCAATGAGGGGATGCAGGCGTTTTAGGAAAAACTGGATAGGAAGGTGGAGAAGAAGAGTTGCCCTTTCTTTAGGAGAGAAGCTGGAGTGCACAGAGCTCTGGCTGTGGATGGATGAAGATAGGAAGCTAGAGCTGAAGTGATTATGTCTTGATTTCAAAGATATAAGTTGATTGCAAAAAAAAAATTTTCAGGACTGTATTAGAAATTTAGCAGCTGCATCAACTTGAAATGTTGACAAAATTTGTTCCTAATTTTTAAAACTCCTGTAGATCATCTTGAAGCTGTCTGCATTTAAGGCCAGTTCAGAGAAGAATTGTATAGTAGCAGCTGCATTCTCATGCATTACCTGAGTTTACCTAATTTGTGTTAAATATGTAGAAAATGCTACCATTATCCAGTTTTACTGCTACTCTTACATTTTATCCAGTTCACAGGGAGAAAGTGAAAGTGATGTTCTCTGTGACTGTAGGCATGCCAACTAATGTCACATGGTAAATCTGAAATACTAACCAGAACTCCAGAAACACAGTATTTTTCATGACTTTATCCTTCCTCTTGGATAGGATAAACCACTCTCCTCTTTAACCTGATCCTCTTAACACTGCAAAAGCTGAGTACACAATGGATTTGACATCTCTCTGGAAAACAGCATCCAAGACACAGGTACTAATGACTGCTTTTAAAGATTCCAATGTGATGACAGTTTTCAATGTATTTTCACCTTTGTATACCCCAAAGTCAGTGACACCCAGGTTAATCAAAGTCTTGAGATTTAATCAGAAAGTGTTGAGAAACAAGTTTTGCAGTGTGACACAGATAAACAGCAGCCTAATGCTGAAGTGGAAAGCAGTGCTTCATAATGATTCAAGAAAATTCAAAATTGGATAGGCAAGGCAGACAGAATGAGGCAGAGAAAAAAACCCATAAAGATCAGTGATTCACCTTTAACTCTGATTAGTAGCAAATGTTTTGCAATCAAGAATAGTTTAGCAGTAACCCTTATTTCTAAATGTGAGCTGGTGTTAACAGTTGAAGGAAAAAAACCTTTCTGAACTGTAGCGTCAGAGAGAGAAAAGCACCAGCATTCAGACCTTTTTCACTCATGCCTTTCCAGTGTCACCAGCACTGATAGCTCCCAAGGACCAATCTGTTTAAGGGAAAGTTATCCTACCATTTTGGTTACTTTTCTTAGCCCTCAGGCTCTAGAAGGCACTTTGTTTTAACACATAATTGAAAAACCCGGCAAAGTTTCTCCTTGTTAGCACTTACAAAAATGAAGGTTTCCTTGGACTGGTTTGTTTTTAAGCAAAGTAACTGCAACTCAGATTTTTTGAGAAAATGGGATACCCAACCAAACATCATAAAAATGATGCTACAAACACAGAGGAAGACAGGTAACATCATATGTATTTTAACCTTGTGACATAAAGTCTCACTGCTATGTCAGCCTGTACAGTGCTATAGAGAGGAAATTGTGAACTTCCTTTGCTTGATGGGTCTGGCATAAAAGAAACTCAAGATATCAGTGGAGAAAACAGAAAACATATGGAAGTGGGGGAGCTCTTGAATCACCCTTTGCTGCCTTTCATCCACCAGCATAGGCCAATATAATGAAAAGCAAGTTAAAGGATTGTTCAGCACAGAGGAAGAACTACAGCAACCATGGTAGCAGCAAAAGGAGGCTTAAGAGAACCTCAATTAAACACAAGCATCCAAAGAAACAACCACTAGAAAGACTATGTATCATCCCTCTGCACCCCTTCCGGGATACTGACACAATGAAATACCTCTATAAAGGGCCTGTACGCCAACACACACAGTATGGGAAACAAACAGGAGGAAGTAGAGATCTGTGTGCAGTCACAAATCTCACTGTGATTATGGAGATGTAGTGGGATAGCTCCTGTAACTGGAATGTTGTCATGAAGGGCTACATGCTATTAAGGAGAGATAGACAGGAAGGTGTGGTAGTGGAGATGCCCTCTATGAGTGAGGCAACACTTGGAATGTATTGAGCTCTGTCTTGGTGAGGATGACAAGTGAGTTGAGGGCTTACGGGTCTGAATAAAATGACAGACTGGTAAGGGTGATGCTGTTGTGGGTGTTTGCTACAGGTTGCTTGGGCAGGAGGAGGAGGTTGAGGAGGACTTCTACAGGCAGCTTGAAGCAGCCTCAAAGTCACAGGCACTGTTTCTTGTGGGGGATTTTAACTACCCTGACATCTACTGAGAAGCAACACAGTGAAGCGCAAACCATCCAGGAGGTTCCTGGAAAGCCTTGATGACTACTTCCTGACACAAGAAGTGGATGATAGCACAAGGCATGATGTGCTTCCTGATCTCATACAAATAAACAGAGAAGGGCTTGTTTGGGATGTGAAGGATGGGCACGTTCCAACTGTATAACCATGAGACTGTGGAGTTCAGTATGGGGAAGGAAGAAGCAGGGCAGTAAGACTGTAACAATGAACTTCAGAAGAGCTAACTTTAGTCCCTTCAGGGATCTTAGAAAAATCTCTTTGGAATGAGGCATGCAGGAAATAGAGGTCCAAGAGAGCTGGTTGATATTAAAGAATCACTTCCTCCAGTCCCAAGAATGTTGCATCCCAGTGAGAAAGAAATCAGGCCAAGGGGAAAGAGGCCTATGGATGGTCAAGAAACTCCTATATTGAGTATAAGCAGGAAATACACAGGAAATGGAATCAGTGCCAGGACATTTGGAATGAATACAGAGAGGTTGTCACAGTAAGCATAAATAACATGAGGATGGTCAAGACCCATCTGAAATTAAAGCTAGCCAAAGCTGTCATGGACTACAAGAAGAGCTTCTTCAACCCACCCCGGTCCTTTCCAGCTTTACCCATTCTGTGACTCTACAATAGGAACTTATCTCCAAAGGAAGATACCAGTACAACAGCACCATACTGCAAGCTGTTCTTTTCCCAAAATATTATCACTAATTTCCACTCTAAAGGATTCTTCATAAAATTTAGTGTCACTGAAAATCAAGCCCAAAATATCCATCATATTCTTTATTTATATCTCTTGTACGTTACAATATATTGAATAATAAAGGACTATTTTTTTAGGTTTTGATACAACACAAATAGATATCAGGTCTTTGAATAAAATATAGTTTTAAAATGTTAAGACAGCATTACAAAATTATTAGTATGTCAGTAGAGTCTGAGCACACTGGTCTTTAATAACAAAGGACAGGGAATTTAAAAAAAAGTACTTCAGAGAAGAAATGGATATTCTTTCCAGCAGAATGATCTCCTTGAAGACAAAAATCCAAATTATTCGCTCCTTTTTTTTGTTTCAAAGGAACTCCTTTGAATGTAAAATATACCCACCCAAAGCAATTAAGATTAGAAGAAAGACAGAGGAAAAGAATACTCCAAGGGCAAGTATGTAAGACTGAAAGAGCTATTAAGTCAAAGTATAATCATTCATTTTCCCCTGAATTATATTTATTTAATACAAACATAAAGGTGTGCAGAACAGATGAATGGGTTACCAGAGAAGGTAAAGCAAAAGCTCTCAAGTGTGTTCTTTGGAGAGTATCACCATTATCAAAGAGAACTATTTGCTGCAAGTCAGTCTTGAATTCAGACACCTCCATGACTGTCATCAACTACTACAAAAGGAGAAATTGCATGTTATAAAACACAGTCTACAACAGTAGTGCTTCCCAGACTCCAGTCTTGGTTTTGGCAGTTGCAGAGCTTTAGATAAACTTCTCACAGGTGACAAAGGAAGAAATTTTTTATTTTTACTTTTGGACTACAGTCTTCTTTTCTAACTCTTGTCTTTATTCTGAAGGAGGAGGAAACCGAGCTTTCTCATGTCTCCATCATAAACTTTCCATGAGAAGAAAAGTGAACTTTGTGTGATTTTGCTGCATGAATAAAACTGTTCATAAGCTTGTAAGTTCTACCAGATGCCTTTCTCATTCCTTTGCTCCACATGTCAGTTTATCAATTTGCTTTTATGAAACTACTTATTTATGAATTCTCACTCAAAAAACCTGAAAATCCTAAAGACAAGCAAAAAGAATCCTTAGTAAGTTAAGATTTGCATAATGTTTCATGGTTCAAATACAAAGATAAGAAATCACTTGAATGAAGTATTTTGCATCACAACCCCATCTCAACACTTCTGGTGTGCAGAAACCTGGGATGTTTTACAATTTCAAATGCCATTTCAGAAAGCAAGAACATATTCATTCAGTCATATTTTGTCACCTACTGTACACATCTATAGATAGTCTTCATACTTGCCTTTGGTCATTTATAATGAGCTGATGCTAATTGAAAAATAATTCAAAATGAAGACTTGCTATTTTATTACCCATCTCGCTTCACTAAGCAAGATTTTCTCTAAGGCCGCACATGAAAAATGAAGAGGACATACTTTGTTTCAGCTTGTGATGACAGGCATCAGATGTTCCTCTAGGTAACCCTTGCTAGAGGCACAGCAAATTTTTTCAGAGTCCTAACTCTGATGGATGCACAAAATAAGACAGACTGAGAGTAGAGCTTTCAAGAGGAAAAAAGACCAGTGAGCTTCAAGGAAAAAGGTGTTTCGGCTACCTGTGTTTTTAAAAATTGCAACTGGGAATAAAAATTTAAGATAATGTGGAGAAAATATTATACTACCTGCCACAGTTCATTAAAGTACCATGCACAGGGCAAGCAGCTACTTAAGTAACTGAACAGATCTTGCTCCTCCACATTTTACTTTCATTGAGAAAAGTGACTCCAATGGCTTCAAGGTATTGTTCACATACCTTTCCTGGCTCCCTTCTGTAATGTGGTAGAGACGATTGGCACCTCCATCAGCACAAGCTCTCAGGGCAGCTGCAAGTGAAGAAACAGAACATCAGTCATTTGCATTATAAATAAAAACCCACAAGCAGTTGACAATGCGGTGTGTAAACTTAATTGTTCATAGTGATATAGGGAATAAGCTTGAGATCTTGTATGGCTTTTAGCTTCCTGCACTTGACTGCTTTCCCTGTTTCTCTAAATAGAAATTTGAGCTGTTTTTATTAGACTAGTGCCAATCTTCATCTGACTACACCACTGTACTTGCAAATAGCTTATTTCTATCTATCTGAACCTGCTGCCCAGCTAGCTTAAACTACAAGACAGGCAAGTACAAAAACCTGAAATGCCCACTCTCCATCTAGGGATGGATCCTCCACCTTGTCACAAGTGGGAACTTGCACTGTAAAGACACCTATCTTCTCACCCAGGTAGAAAGTTCCCTATGGTGGCTCTACAGCAAACATGCATAACAACTGCTGAAAATGAAAATAAAAATAACCAAGAGTTAATAATGACAATATCCTTTGTTTATTTTTTCCCCTCCTATGACACAAAACCAGTAACTTTACTACAGTTCCTATATTGTTCCACAGACTGAATCTTCTGATATGAAGTAGGTGGTTTAGGTCTTAGCTTTAAATCTTGGACTATCCTGGTAGAGAACCACAATAAATTTCAGCACTTCCACCTAACTTGAGGACTGCAAGGGCATGTGCCACTAATTCAAGTTGATTTAAACAAGCAGAGAAATGCTGTTCTCTTGTGATCCTTTTGTTTATACAGACTCAAGTCAGAGAAAAGAGACAATTATAACACCCATTATAACAAAATTAAACATAAATTGGTATATTTTATTCATAAGCTTCCCTATTAATCATCACGTAACTAACAGCTCTTTCATGAGTTTTTAAAATCCTCATAAGCTATTCAAGATTGAAAATGACCATTTTGTCTTAGGAGTCTTTATCAGTTTTGCTCCAAGATGCACAAGCTAGATAACTATAGCACACGAGACAAAAGAAGCTGTTGCTTCCACACTAGGGCATAGTGTTCCTTCCAGGCAAAGAGACTGACTAGTAATCCTGAGAGGGCTGAAAGTCACAGGGCCAGGGACGGAAAGAAGAGAGACAAGTAAAAAAAGGTGCAAACTATCAGATTTTGCTTTTTGCTGCTGAGAATCCAATTTTCAGCTAAAGCCACTTTCCTTTGGTGTTTATTTTTCAGTCAGAATCACCTCTCAGCAACATACAAACCTGTATCTTTCCTTTTTGTGTACATTAAATGGCCAATCCACCTCTCCCCCTACTTAGCTAGCCTATACAAATATGGACAACAGAGTTTACCTCTATAGCTGCTCTCATATTTATGCCATTCTTTCTTATGGGGGCGCTGAACTCAGGGAGTGTTTTTAAATGAATATCTGCTGTGCAGTACCATGTGACAGTGGCTGAGAATTTTTTTTTTTTTTGGGGGGTGGAGGGGAAAGAAGGAAGCAGGACAACACAAAAGCTACTAGTTCATCACAGGTAATTTTGGGTACCTCAGATTTTTTCTCTTCAGGCTGAAGCCATGAGCAAAGCAGGAGAACAAGCACTGTACCCTCTATTGCTCCTAGCACAGTTTCTGCTCCTGCTCTTTCCAGTACTCACTACAGCAAGCATTACTGTCCTCAGCCTTCTGGTACAGACCATGCTCTTCTCTGTCTCCTTACATCACTTCACCCACTCCTTAGAGCCTCCACCCAAACCCATATTAACAAGCCAAGGTCAAGCAGATTTGATCCTGAGAAATCTTATTAAGTGAAGTAATAGTAATTTCTAGACTATTCTAGAAGCTTGCCAGCCACTTACCATGGTGATATGCTGCTTTAGGCAAGTGCCTCATCCAGTCTGATGAAGACAACATCACAACACAAGAGCAACACTTTCTGCCTGCTGTGTTTAACTAGATTTTAACTTCTCCTTTCACTTGAGGTTACAGCTGAAAATAGATTGATACACTTCCTTTCACCTGGACATATCTGTTGTCTCAGGGAGTTCAGTTCACACAGAACATAGTAATGGCCCATTGCAAGAAGAGTGTGTAACACCTGTCCTTAAGTCAGCTATCCTGTCCACTGTCTTATTTAGCAGATATAAGGCATCTAAGCAAGGCCTAGGACCTAAGGTACATGACCTGCCTAAAGGATGTTTCCCAGGCATTCCCAGACAGTCAGCTTTTTCCTTCTGAAAACAGTTTTCCATATATTCTCCCACATCAACAAAAAAAAAAAAAAAAAAAAAAAAAAAAAAAAAAAAAAAAAGTAGCTTAAAACATCTAGGAAAAAAAATGGGATGAGATACATAAAAAGAGATTAAAATCTATTAGATTAAAATCTATTATTGGTCTCAATTACTTTAACAAATCCAGAGTCATAACTATTGTTTATTCTCTCAATGGACTTATCACAAGTGAAGCCTGGCCCAGGATCTCTTCATCTGATCTTACAATTTTAAAAAAACATGACCAAAAAAACAAAACCAAACAAAGCAGTACAAAAAAAATCAGTCTTCAATCCGTCTGGTACATCCCAAAGTACTGAGATTCTCCCGAAGACAGGAAGGTGCCTAAATAACAGATCTGCGACACTTGGATGGTTTTCACATGGGTATGGTGCTATTTGATATCTCAAATTAAGAGTTGCCTTACATAACTGCAATTTAAAGCTGTCCCCCACATATTTATTCTTATTTATAAGAAAAAAAAAAAAAAACTTCTGTTGCATTGTAAAGTTATTTAGACAAACAATTTATGAGGTACTGATCCTTTACTAGCAAGTTAATAACTTCACTGAAATCAATAAAGTCCTAGTTGCATTAAGGAACTAGCAGGTAATTAACAGACTGGCCAGAGGCCAGTAAATCATAATATTTCTACAGCTATGAACTAAACTTTGCTTGACAAAAAGTAATGATATATGTTAACTGGAAGAATGCGTATCATTATTATCTGAAAATGTTTAAGGAGATAGTCAGCAATTCTAAGCTTACAGTTTTGAATGGAAAATTTTCTATGAAAAATAGCAGGAACTGATTTTATACAGTGCCTTTTATATTAGAGACAAAATTGCTTTATGAACAATTATTTGGCCAAGGTGCACCATGGTAACTGCATAGGCAAATCTAACAGTCTGTAGGCACTTTGCAACAGCTCACACAAAACTTCACTAATTATTTCAGCAGAAACTGAAGGACCTGAAGAAGATTTGAGCTTTGTTTTGCTTGGCTTGGCATCCTGAAAACAGAAACACCTTCTTCTGATATGTTTTTGATTTAAACAGATGAAAAAAAATTAATAGGTGGAAAGTGACACAGATGGATGAAGTGCAAATGGGTTAAAAAAATGGGTTAAAGGCAAGTTATCTTCCAGGGTGACCAAAGTGGATGGTGGGGCTTATAAAGTGAAGAATTACTTAAGTGGACAATCAAAACACCAAAAGTCCTGATCTTACCATTTCTTCTGGCCCAAAGGGTACCATCACATTATGGCAAACCCCTCAAATTTTCTAGGTGGGCTGCACATGGAAGTATGCTCTTGCTTATGTACATCAGAAAAAACTAAGTCACCAAAGACATTATCTAAGGGCTAGGAGGCAGTTAACCCTGCCTCTGTGAGTTGAGACATGCTAAGTAAGGAATGGCTGTCCAAGTAGCTCACTGAGCTCTGGTGGGCCAGGAGGACCAATACCTCCAGAAAAAACGTTGTGATATGCAAATGGTAGCTGTAGCTTTTTCCACCCGCACAACTGGAAGCAGAGGAGGACTGTGCTTTTGGCCACCTACCTCAGCTGCAGAGCCCCATGGTAGTGCTTAATGCTTCTGTTATTAGAAGAGATGATGCTAAGAGGATAAGGACACAAGTGCACTGCAGCTCCAGCTCACCATGTGAATCTGCACTCCTTGGCATTACCACAAATTACCGCCTTTACAATCTGAATATTTTGTGTTAAGCTCCACTCCAGGTTAACTCCAGTGTCCTCAGTGAACTAGGGCATGGAGACATAATAAAAAAATCAAGTGTTTTATTGTGCAGGAGGGGGAACTCAATGACGCTGTCAATAACTGCTACCCAAGTTACTGGGAGTAGTATGTGTTCAGTCCAGCAGTATCTGAAGTTATGTCAAGAGTTAATAGCCCTCATCTCCACCTGTGCCAAGCCAAGAGTTACATAAAGAGCGTATTATCAAGCCATCCTATCTAAGAGTTTCTCACAGGCAGCATGAATGAAGAAACAAAAGGCTTTCTGAGCAATGCCCTTCCTCTTAAATATGGTGCATCTTCTGCTAGTAACCAGTGAAGTACTTCCCTTTAGTGACTGAATTTGAGGCACCAATTTTAGGGCTAACTATTAGTTTTTACAAAAGTTATTCTAACACAACAAAAATATTTTGAAACAACTTACATTATATTTACCCCTTTGGCAAATATAAAAAAATATCCTGTCCCTCTCAGACAGGATATAAGCAGCATATCAGACACAAAAAGGAAGGTCTTGGCTGTGAGCTAGCTAGTTCTGATGCTTTTTGCAGAAAAGGAGCAAGTATATGATTGTATTCAATAGTCCTACAAATTCAGACAGGGCAAACGAGTTCACAGAGCAGATGCAACCATTGCAGACTAAGATAAGTGCATAAAAAGGGAATACATTTATAAACATTACCAATATCTGGGAAAGAAAAGCATAACTTATTATTCCTATTCTATTGTTTCTTCCAATTAGCATTTAAAATATATTATTTTTAAAACAGATCTTGAAATTAATCCATGTTTTTTGCTTAAATTCAAATTTGTGACAACCATCCTTAAACTGCTTTAGTATAACCCCTTTGTTCCTTTTCTAATTTTACACAACTTCTAGGTATGCAATCTCTTTCCCTCATTCATTTATTGATTCAGTAGCCTGGTAACCATAATTAACCTGCCAGCAAAATCTATGCATAAGAGAACTCTGCTTCATTAATGACTTGGACTGCTGGTAGTAATACATATGTGAAATAAATGGTAGATATGCAGAGAATTGCTTGGTTGGCTTGATACATAGGGCCAACACATTTTTGTCCCAATATTACTAAAAAATAGCAGTTACCAACAACAAAATACATAGTCTGTATTTATGTTCTGTCTCATTTTCTCCTTTGTTCTGCAGAAACTGCAAAAATAAATTTAAAACCCCATGGCTTTGTACAGCTGTAGATTGCTAGAAAGGGGATCTAACTGCATCTCAAACTATACCCTCCCACTCATGTATTTCCACCTATGTTATCAGGACTGTTTGCAACTGCTATTCCATATCAATTACAGGGCACTGCAGACATCCCTCTTCTGTCGGCTGCAGATCTGTTTAGCAAATCAGCTACCAGTCCATAATAGTTTTCTGCATTGTGGTTGGTCACTAGTCTTGCTATGAGGCTTTTTAACTATTTAAAATAGGTCTATCCTTCCCTTGCAATTGAGTGGTTTGGCTACTTAAAGAAACACTATCAAAGACATTGGTGAAAGCAGGGTTTAATATGAACTTGTGAAACTACAACTTCATATAGTTTGATGACAAGTTTCACTCTACTACTTGCTACAAAGATGAAAGCATACAAAGGAAGACCAAATTAGAAGCAATTTGAAATGATTTACATGGAGGCTGGGCATGTTACAGGGGGTAAGGGTGCAAAGGAACCAGATGCAAAGATAAGGGTGCGAAAGGGCTTAGCAGCACTTAGTCATTGAGTAATTAATATTTCTAGAACAACTTGATAGGGTTCCCTACAATTATAACAATGATTAACTTTAGATTTGAGATGGTAACATTCATAGTATAATCAATTCATATGCACAGAAATAAAATTATGTGTACATCCCTTTGTATTCGTGCAAAGGTACCTATCATAAATTTCCCTTGAGCTCAGTGGAATGCTGATATCAAATCCCTTTGTGTCTGCCAGCAGGCAAGGGCTGCACCTCAAGAAGAGTGGAGAGGGGGTGGGGTGAGGCTATCAGCCCAGGCTTCATTGTTAGCGACACTTCTTAGAGTAGCCCAGACTTGAGGGCTTGCGAGCTCTGAGGTGTCACACTCAGAAGGGTTGCTACTCTAAAATTGTGTATCCAAGAAAGATACACCAGCTACAAATCGTTTATACCTAAAATACAGCTTCTAAACTATTCATATCAAAGAACATAGGTACCCAGTAGTCCTGAGGCAAATGGATCACCAACACTGGAGATAGCCATCTGTTCCCATATGGACCAGACTGGATCTCATGTAAAATGACTGTATTTTTGGTAAGTTAATTATATGTTTCCTATAAAGCTGCTGTGCTTCTTCAATCACTCTGCTTTGAGCTGTAAACATCATAGAGATCTCGGCCAAGCAGAGGCAGGATTCACTAAACAATCAAATATGAGAAGACAAGGAAGAAACCAATGTGAGAATGAATTCTTTTTTCAGTGCATTGATTCAATATTGAGCTAAAGCCACACAGAAAACACCTCTCTTTAAAAAGTTCACACAGAAATTAAATGCATGGAAAAGGAAGCAATTTTTCCCACAGAGAAAAACCATGATTGAGTTTTAGCCAAACATGCTACAGTCACCGAAACAAAATCTTACTTAAAAAAAGAAAATTCTAGAAAACTTATCTTAATGCTCACTTTGGGAAAAAAAAAATAAAAGAACAGATTAACCCTTTAACAAATAAATTCCTAAATACCAAAAAACACAAACTCAAACAAAAAACCTTGAGTACCCAAAAACACAGCAGCAGTAATGTGCTGTCAGAGGCAAGGGAGTAATCGTAATTTCACTAAAAGTGAGTTTCTGGACTGTCTTCAGGAACATTTCAATGCAGAGTGCATTATGATATTTCATATTCAAGGCTGCTGGGTTTGGAGTAATATCTTGTCAGGAGTTAGATTTAATATTCCTACAAGCTTTACTTAAGATATGATTCTGTCTTCTCTTTTCTGTCCCATTCCATCAAACCCAAGACCTCTGGTACTCACTAAGCTGCTTAACATCCTTTGCTGTAACAGGCTTCACAAGCAAAGCAGCCCTGTGCTGTGTCACAGAGAAAACCATGAAGAGAGAGCTCAAACATAAAGTACTTGCTGCCATCATTTCCATTAAAATCTAAGTGACCTTTTCATGACAAGGCCATGTGGCTTGATGCCACTGGGGGAAGAAATCAGGAAAAAATGTATTCT
Source organism: Sitta carolinensis (assembly GCA_032173965.1). Taxonomy (NCBI): domain Eukaryota; kingdom Metazoa; phylum Chordata; class Aves; order Passeriformes; family Sittidae; genus Sitta; species Sitta carolinensis. The sequence continues at coordinate 51,766,280 of CM063284.1, read as the reverse complement.
TTTTATTTTCTCCTTTTCTTTTTGCTCTCTTTTTGAAAAATGACAGCTAAAGCTATAATAAAACATTTAATCAGCTTTTCTTTTTACCCTGAGCACACATCTATTATTACTAGGTAACAGTAAGAAAACACTGATTAGGGCACAAACAAAAAAAACAAGAAAAAGGAAAAATTCATTGAAGTTTTTAATGCTGACTTTTTTTCCTGATACACTACTTGTTTTGAATGTATTTAAAGAATAACTTGTCAAATCTAAGATCCTCACAAATCAAATGAGCTGCTGAAACAAAAGCAGGAAGTCCTACCTGGTCCTTAGATATTTTTTCTTATATTTTCCAGAGTGAGAAGGAATACAAGCTCTCTACAGCCATATCTTTGTGTCTTATTGAAGTCTGGTCTGATACCAGGAATTCCCCAGAGATTCACAAGTCCTTCTCGTAGTGCCACACATTGGCCCCAGGGTTGGGTTGGATCCTGGTTTGCAGACCTTGCCTCTGTAACCCCTGATTGCTGATGAATGATCAACAGAGTCTCAAACATCAAACTCCCACAGACACAATGCTGCTGGATTCTTCACAACGCATCCCATCAGGCAGACTTTCAAACACCTGCTTTCACTGCTTTGCAAGCACAATTCACCTCACTAACAAAACTTTACTATAGCCTGACTACCAGGGTCCTATACCTGACAAACACCTACATCGAAATGTAATTGAAAATGAAGTAATTGCAAGAGTGTGCAGCTAGCTTTTTCTGCATCCATTACTTAGTTGTCAGCGAAATGGTGAGGCTTCGACATTAATTTTATTTCTGAAGTTTTAAAATCATATTGTTTAATAATTCGGTGTAACTGCCATTGACTTCAAGCTTTGAATGCAACTTTTTATTTCTTCATTTCCTATTTTCCATTGCTGCAGCATTGACTTCTGACAGAAGGAAAACAAACACCTACGAACATGATGGAATAACCCCAACTGCTTGCAATTTTAATTGCTGCTCAGCATTGTTATCTGATAAACTTTAGTAACAAGCAGACTCTATTCCTATATGAAAAAAAACGTGACTAAAAAAATAATCACCTTTATTAGCATTACACATCTATATTTGCTGCAAAGAGATAAAAAAGAAGCTTTTGGTTTTTTTGATCTGGCATTGCATCAGCAATAACAGAGTTCATGAAATCATTGCTCACTACCCCAGAATGAGAAGTATGTGGGGCGGGGGCAGGGAGATAATATTTGGAAAAGGGCGGTCAGCTGTGCTAAAACAAAAAAGAAGAACAAATAGTTTCATACTTCTGCTAGCAACCAGCAGCTCCATGCTCCTCACCACATCCAGATCAGTGCTACTGTCTCTTCTGCTTCCTCTCAACAAAATGCATTAATAATTCAAGCCAATCTGCAAGTGTAAAGCAATGAGCATAAGTTCATATTCATGTCTATGATTAAATATATTCAGCTAATGCATTTATATTTCAAATTTTGTTTGCCTAAATTGGATTTGCAGTAGCCAGCAACTCATAAAAAAATTAATCACACAGTTATTTAAATTGAACAAAATATATTAATTCTCATGCTACTAAAACACACATCTTTCCTTAGAGCCCAGAACAGATTTCCACACGACCATTTTATATCATAGTCTAACGAAAACTTTTGTATCCCAAGGAAATTTAAGGCCTCATAAAAGTCATAAACTCAAATTTTGTTAAAAGACAACTAGACTATTACAATGCATAAATGTCTGAATGAATCAAGCATGCTTTGACACCGACTTGGAAACTTATTTAAAATATTCAAGAGAATAATCTTGGTCTAAAAGTTGTTTGGAAATAACAAACTTTTTTGTTTTGGGACAAAAAAGAAACCAGTCAAGGAAATGTTAGGATGGTAGATACATTTTCCTAATGCAAGTGGAACTGATTATACTTTATTTTCTATATATTTTCTTTATAACACAACCTACAGTTCATGTTACATACTCATGTGTATTAGCAATTTCCTCTACTTTTAACAGATAACTGTTCAATAGATTTTCAAGCAAACAAATGTAGCGCCATCCAGAGAAATGGCCAGACTCCCCCCCCTCCCCCAAACTATTATTATTTAACTTATGGCAGTTTCACGCTTATTTATGACTGACCTCCTTTTCTTTATCTTAACTCCCAGATTTGGGCAGTGGTAAGCTGCAGTAGAAGTTTCTTTGAAGAAACCAGAAATGTAAAATTACAAGATCTGGTCTTTCATATTTGAAATAACTCCACGTACATATGCACTGGCATTTGCAGTAATCTAAACCAGAGTGGTTTCATACAAGCAGTGGATTTCCATTGCTTTTACTTTAGCATTGGCAGTTTAATACCGTTCCAAGGATGAAAATGAACACATATATTACAATGTACTATTCCTCTTAGGAAAAGAGGAGTTTCAGCTACTTTCATCAAAACTACCCTTGATCTCCAAACATCTTTCCGCACAAAATAAATCTAAAATTGAAATAATATTCTTGTTAAGCACTTCCTTTTAGCTAAGTTTTCCAATAACCAGAAAGATCAGCTAGCATACCAATATAAAATATCAGATCTATGGTATACTTTTCTTAAACACATTTCTTTCATTATTTGTTATTTAATAAAATAGTTGAAAACCCCCAAAGGATGTACTAAATAGGATATTTTCATTCTTAAAATAATATAGAAGGTGTGAATTAAAATTTTCAAAGAAATAATCTGCAACAACAATATTTTTTGAAGTTTTTAGCTATCTTGATGAAATAATATGTTAAATCATCACAAGACACAAAGAAAGCTCATTTGGACCATCAGAATCAGCTTCAAACCAGACTAGAGGCTGCATTTCTGAGTGCTAAATAGGATTTCATATCTGAATTCTCTTACATAAAAACAATGCAAAACCAATGCTGTCATCCTTGAAAAAAAATAATCAACATCTCTATGGAAAGACTGGTTATGAATGAAAATGGCACAGCAGTAATGTCCTAGCTCATAAAAGTGATGAAGAAACAAGTGCATTGATTTCAAAACCTCTCTTTATTGCTATAAAAGAACTTTTAACACAAAATTTCCAAGCAAAAATATTTGTAGGACGCAATCTAGAGCTTACTGTACAAAACTGAGTGTATATTTTCAAGGGGAATAAACTTCTGTTTGACAATTCTCCTCATAGCAAGGCTGCAAACAGGTAATTAATTTATAGATATTTGCATTAAGTAGAAACAGCTCTTGTCCTCCATCTCTGGAACAGCCCTACGGCAGTTCCCTAAGGCTTCAAAAAGGGAGAAGGGTCTAGAGTGAATACAAAACTAGTGGCACAGTGGGGATTCCAGACCCTGAATATGGGACTGTTCAGTGTTCTAAACTATTCAAAATCTGATTTTACTAGCAGATTTGTCCATGTCTGGTTTGTAGTTACAAAGATAATCTGTATATTGCACATAATTTTTATCAAAATGCTACAGTTACTGCTCCAGGCCTTCAATTTCAGTCTATTACAAAGACAAACAGGACTAAAAGTGTAAAATCAGAGACCTTTTCCCTGTCATTTTGGTTGCTATTTTTCTTTTTGAAGAAGAGAGACTTTAGCATATATTGAAGTCTGTAGCTCAGAAGTGAATTCATGCAAACCAGGTATGAATTCTTTCTTTTGTTTAAATTGCCACCTATCTAATTGTATTATATCCCCTTTTAAATTAATGCTAATATGGAAGCATTTTGCCATCCCCTGAGGATAAGCCAAACCACTTAATCTTTATTGACCAGAAATACTGGCCTCTTCTTTGGGGCCATTTTCCCCTTTTAGTTGAAACCTGTGCATTCAATAAACAAAACTTTAGATTTAGCACACCTGAGCTTATTCTGAACATCTGCTTTTAAAACAAGTTCCCTGTGAAACAAACAAGCAAAACCCCATGACACACGCTTGTTTAAATGGTAATACATTACCTGTTGTATCTGGTGCTCTTTGTTCTCAAAATGGTTCAGTGAAAAAGAACCCACAAACTACATAGCAGCTGTGAGCACTACTATAAAAAGTGTTCCATTTCAATGTTGCTACTTAATTGGAAATTATCACCCTGTTAAATTTTCCCAAGATATATGGGTTATAAAAATGTCCTTAGTATATCTAATACATCCTTATTTAAATCAGCCAAATCTTTTTGTTGGCCAAAAAGAATATCAATACTCTATTAATTTACAAGCTCTGTCCATACTAAACACTTCATTATCAGGAATAGAAAATATTAGAAGACAGGATGTTCAAAAGTGATTTGAATTATTGTACCAATCCCATGCCACCTGATCTGCCAGATGTGCTGGAGATTCCAGATTAGTACACAACATTTCATTTACAGTAATGTGTTCCTGCACTCAGCCTTGTTTAAATCAGCACTGCTAGTGAAGAGATGATAAAATGATTAATAAAATTTTATTTTTACTTGCTTAATCTGGATTCATCTTTCATGACCCTACAGTATCATTACCTACTGGGCTTTGAAGCACAATAATTAGACAGAAGTCAGTCTTTTCATCTGGCACTTATATCCCTGTTTTAAAAGAAGAGAACACCTGTCTTCTCCAGATACCCAGTTCTTTCTCTGTCATCCATTCTTGACTGAGGCTCTGATAGCATCCCTATATAGTGGAATTCCCAGGCATGAACCTTAAATATTGAATATTAGAGTTTGTTAAAAACAAACAAATAAACCAACATCCAACCACCCTACATAAAAAAAAAAACCAAAACAAACCCGAACCCCAAACCAAATCCAACACTATGACACATATTAGCATGTGTAAGAAAAGACTTCCATGTATAAATATTATTTTCTCATTGCTTTTTTACTAGTTTACTTCCAAACGTCTCTGTTTGTCATACATTAGCTAAGACACTCAAGTTCAGCCAGCCCACTACAGCACCATGTGTTTAAGGCAGGATCCTTCCTTGTAAGAGGTTTGATGAAAGAATTGCTCTGACTCATGTGATAGTACCTGACTAAGCCCCTATGGCAGATGACTGTCTGTGTGCAGAGTTGAACATCCAGCACTGGGGGACTGTTCTCCCTCACAAGGAACAGGAACAGCAATGCCCTGGTTTCAAACATGACGCTCACTCTCACACAGACCTGGAAAGACACCTCTGAATCTTTGGTTCACGAGATCCTACAGAGTACCATAAAAGCATCGAGCATGGTTTTGACAATGTAGAAAAATATTTGCATAATGTCTTGCCACCTGCTTGGTACAGTCACCAGAGCTTCTAATGGATTTTGCAATTTGAAGGGGTTTTTGCTTAAAGATGCAATGATTTCTCTGAAAGATTAAAAGACGACCAAACTGCCACCTTTATAAACTAAAATAATGCTAAAAAAAAGAGGACCAAAGATTCTGGTTCTTTCATTTATCTTGTTCACAGGTAAAACTGGGTACTATCAAGTCACAGCCTATCAATAGTCCCCTGGCAGAGAATAGAAGACTCAGAAATTTGATTTTACAGCTGGCTTCCCAATCTAGAAACATTTGCTGCTCTTTTAGCAAACCATAATCAATAGCTATGACTAACTGAAGAAGGTTTCATTTATGTGAATAATTCCTCCTGTAGCCAACCCAACACCTAACTTCTACAGTTTAAGAGGCTTAACTGGAGGGACATGAAATTGTATTTGCTTTAAGCCATCATTTCAGAGGCTCCTGCATACAGCTGGTCCTCACCCCTCTCTGTTCTGCCCCCACTGCTGCTCCTCATCCCCAGTGCCTCCCATTCCAAGATCTGCTTTACGAGCCACATAATTAGCTTAATATTTAGCAATTGTGGGAGAAAAGTAAAAAGTGTAAGCAGAAGAGCATGGACCTTCTGGGGTTCTGTAGAAAAAAAATTCTGAAAACAAAGTAAAGAAGACGGGTTCTTATACCATAAACAAGAATAAAAGGGGGAAGGGTCATGCTATTTCTCCTGACATGCAATAACCTCGTGCATTTTCCTGTCACACTACCAAGGATGAGAGCACCAAGCGAAGCTGTTCCCATGTCAGCAGTTTGTTAAAGTCCGTATTACACCCTGGGCAGGTTCAGAGTGGAGGCAAACAGGCCTTGGAGAGAGTGTGTGTGCCCAGAGAGCTGCAGACACAGCACTGCTATCACTCTCTCCATTTGAATGGTTCCCATGCCACTGGAGAGAAGGGAATTGCACACTACACTATGCCTGGTGCAAAGATGCTGCCTCCTTCCAGCAGCAGACAAGGGTCACACTGAGTCATCACTGATGCTGCTCTCCCAGCCACCACAAACCAGTGGGAAAGCCTTTGCAGGGGGAAGAGAAAACCACTGCCCCCCAGGAAGGCATTCATCTGGTTTGAGAGTAAAGAACGGGGATAGGCAGGAAATCAAATTATATCTCTTTTCTTCCCAGACATGAGGGGTGCATTTTCTCACATACAGTGAAAAAAACCAGCAATGTTTAAAGCAACAATTACTCCCTAACAGAATTCACCAAGGCATTCCCAGTCTCTCCTCTTCTAAAGAGGCATGACCACCCATTCAACAGTAAAATGATGCAATATGCATTTGGGGAAAATCTCCCAAAGCCAAACTTAAATAAGAGAACCACTAAACAACTGGTCTGTTAAAACACAAGAATACTAAGAAATAAATGTTTATATAAGAAAAAATATTATACACAGAAAAATAAATTTAAAAAACTCACAACAACCCACAACAAATAATTAAAGGCAACCTTTAAATTACTATTGCAGTCTATAAGAGACATGCCACAAATTTTAATAATATTGTATGGAACATCAGTCATTTTGCCCTTGCTGAAATTCATTTTTGATAACGCAACAGTAACATCTCAGGAATTATATTAAATTTCTACTTTGTATTAAAGTAGAATTGTATTAGCATGGTACAGTGTGTGTATCTCTGCTGGGATTACTTTCATGATGAAAAAAAACAATGTTATTTTTCTATTACTGATATAAGTTATCTATTTTGACACTGGAAAACATATTTCACTAAACTATAAATTAACAAAATCTCTCATGTAAGAGGATATCACTAAAGCTTCCCTCCTGGTGTATTTTCAATTCCTAGCCAGCAGTCATTCTGCTAAATTTTTTTACACAAACTCATTTGATTTGCAGCATACCTGTGAGCCCAAATACTAGAGTTAGCATGTCCAGTTCAATTATTCTTGCTCAATCTTTGACCAAACTATTGGGAAATCTGCCTGTGGAAAGAACAAATGATTGCAGCTGACAGACTTGTCTTTCTGAACAAAACTCAAGTGGCATCCTTCCAGGATCTCTCTCCATACAGTCTTTCCATCTGGCTACCAGCACCCTGAGAAAGTGAGTCCCATGGCAGTTTAGAGGGAGAAGGAAATGCGGAATTAGAGTTACAATTACATTCAAACATATCTGTTGTTTACTGACATGATTTTTGAAAGTACTCAACCTCATCCTAACATTTGTCTCTCAGTTAAAGAAGTGGGATCACTGGTTTCTATTCACCTTTCACACTGATGAGTCACCTTAAACATCCTCCAGCTGGCCCTAACCCTCCAATTTCTTGTCAGGGTACAGAAGAAATAAGCTCTAACAGGGATTTAAAAGGGCAAGAGAGGGGACTCACCCTATCTGATAAAATCTGCCTTCTGCTATAACCTGCAAACAGTTCCAGATATGAATTAGGGAGGTTATCAAAGAGAGGCCAGGAATCATGCCCCTCACTAATGGAACAATCCCCCCATTAATGGATCAAGACTGTGGTTAGCAAACACTGGTACTTCAGCAAAATTCATGCATTAGCCACATAATTACTTCAATTCACTCCAGAGGGTACATTTCCAAACACACACCCTAATTTGCTGTTGTAGAATGATATGTAATTTACACCACATTCTGTACTGGTTCTCACCAACACACTTCCACGTGCTGAAGTGACACATCCCACCACAACTGCAGAGCAAGGGAGATTCCATAAAAAGAGATTAAGTTCTCAAATAGTTGGTGTGAAAAGCAGCCATGGGCATTAAATTTGAGACTGGTATATGTAAACCATGTGGGTTCAAACTGCTGCCCTCAGGGGCATTCTTTTTTCTTTTAAAGTAACACCAGAATCGGGAAAAAGATAGGGAACTTAAATATATTCCAGAAAAGCTACTAGCAATCACCGGGGGAGGAGCAAATGATGCCTTTGAGCCAAGAAGGAGCTTTCTGCGTAGCCTGCCCTTGGCAGTAGGTGTCGCTGCAAGGCAAAGGTACAGCAATTAGTAAATTACTGGGATACAGACAAGAACAGAAGCAGGCAAAGATGTTTCGTGGTACACTGGATGAACATGGACATTCCTGACAGCTGGTAGCTGTGCACTCTTCTTGTGCTAAGTGTTTTAGCTGCAAACATGATCAAACAGCACACTGTTAGTGTACACCTGCCTAAAGAAAAGCACTGAAACTCTTACTATTAAGGTAACAGCTTGCAAAGCAGCATTCTTTATGTTTAGTTTTCCACTTACTGAGTGCTCAGTCCTCTTGACACATTAAAGAGATTACTGCTATTCAGTAATAACAGAACCCTATGCAGCACCTAGTTGTTTAATCCTCCAAGACAACTGCAAACTACCCAAATCGTGCCTTTAAGTTCTTACAGTGAGTCTTTTAAGGACGAATTCACGCATAAAATCCTGTCGCTCCAGTGTCCAGCCATCCCAGGTTATGGATATTTCATCTTCTAGGGAGCAGTGTCAGCTATGTTACACCCAGCACAAAAAAAAGAAGTAGACACCTCTGCTCAGCTCGTGTGCCATTTCAGCTACAAGCTGATATTAAGGTTCACCGTTTCTGACCTTCTTCAAGTCCTTTAGGATTCTGTAATGTGTTTCTCTTCACACTGTAGAGAAATTGCAGAGGCTGATGTCTCTGTGGGAAAAGGCTTCTTCCCAAAGAGTTTACAGCTTGCTGTCAAGTAGTCTCTCCCTTCTACTCTTTCCTGCTTGAAATATTAGCCTTCAGTTGCCATTGACACAAAAAAAAGCCATTTTCTGCTACAGCATTGAGCCATTTTACAAAGAAACTGCCAGCTAAATTAAGAACTAGTCTTTTATTGTAAGTCAAACAAGGCAAAAGAAGTATTTAAATAGTGACAAGACAAGAAAAGTACTAACTCATAGTCCAGAGATTCCTAGAACTACAGTGCCATGATTTACTTTGAAAAGAGGGCTGTTGGTGCTAAGAATAGATCCTACAAGGTCTTGACTTCCTCAATGGCTTTAAGCTAGAGATATAAAAGTCAGTGCTCTTATCACTGCTCCCAAAATCTACTACTAGAGGTGCTAACTTAGTTTTAAAAGAACACTTAGAATGCAGGTATACACTATAGTAAGCAAAGGTTGTGTAGAGACCTGGAATAGGCACTGAGGCAAACCCTGAAAGTGCTGAGTACCTGCAATGTCAGCCTGGCAGAAGGTGCAGGTCAGCAGAACTGCTGAGCAAACTGAGCAAGGAGGGGTTTCCAGCCATTGCCTAGAAGAAGCCAGTAAAATAGCTTTTCATAAAGGAATGCCCTTAAAGCTGCATGCATACTTGGGTTTTGGGGTTTTTTTTTGGTTTTTTTTGTTTTTTTTGTTCTGTTTCTTTAACAAACAGAAACAACTTCTACAGCAAAGGTTTTATGCTGCCCTCTCTGAAGCAAACTGTTTTCCTGCAGGGAGAAGTTTAAGAACTTGGAGTGTGAAAACACAAGTTACTCATTCTTCAATGAGGCACTAAGGTACTATTTCACACTGCCACCGGAGCTGATACCCCACCATGCCATGGTGGTAGTTGGTGACACTAAAACAAACCAGACTGCAGGGCATCAGGCAAGCAAAGTACCTTACTACATCTTTTATTCTTCTCTCTTCTCCCTCTTCCACCCCCACCCCACCAATTTAATATGAACAGGAGCTTGGCCTAAGATTTTTTGTGTTTACAGTGACTGGCACATCAACCCTCTCTAGGCACTACCTTAATAAAAACAAGACAGACAAAGCAGAGAGAAAATGGATAACATAATATCTACAAAACACACCATACCCACTGGAAGTTACCTGTAGGTTGCTAATGCCAATCCCTAATGCAGCAGTACTCTCTTATGTCTGTACAATTTCTAATAAAATACAACCTCTAGGAAAGAAACTCATCATCTTCTTCTGTTCCTCTGTGCAAGCAAGACCTCTTCCTTACCAGTTCAGCAAACTGAGATGTGACCAGAAAAAAAGGTGCCAAAATTATATTTACTGTGCTGTGGACTGTACCCAGACTGTGACCAGTGAGGCAGGAGGTGACAGGCTCATTGCTCTACTCCTGCAAGAGTTTTCACCAGCAGTACTTGGTCTGTGACTCAAGGAAGTTGTGCAGCTAAAACAGAGGTGGGTGCAGGCAAAGCAGAGCCCTCCAGACAGTGCTCAGGTGTGGGGAATGGGACCCTTGACTGCTATATACATCTTAGGAGGCAGAAGTCAAGCCTGAACTCTGAAAATACAACCTGAACCAGGGGAGACACTAGAGTAGTTTATATATACCTGCACTGTGAAGCAGCTTTAGAGAGGGAAAGAAAACCCTATAGACTGCAGTCAGAAAAGAATAAGGTTGTGAAAGGTTTTACTTCCCATAAAGGATAACATCAAATAAGTAATTACAGTCCAAACAGACACCAATTTTATTTAAAAAACTGAATTTTTACTGTCTTCGGGGTTTTTTTGTTTTCTTTTTAAAGATGAAAGAACTTCATGGCCTGTTAAAATTTGATTTTCCTTGGGCCTAAGAAATGGTCATTTGTATACATAACAGGCACATATTGCTAGCAATATGCTTCTGACAGAAAAGTTTCAGGGAAATCTGTTTCAAAAACACATTTAGTAGTAGAATCAAAAAACATTTTCAAACTGAATGCTTCTGTTTTAAAAGGCATGACTTTTAGATAAGTGTTTTTGGTTATGTATGGAAATGTAATCACAATGTAAGAAAAAAAAGGAGAGTGTAATGTGTGCAGTGAGAAAGAAAGGATCACTGCTCAAATGTTCAGTATGTTCTGTACACTGTTGCTTGAAGTATTAAAGAATATTAAATTTCCACCTGAGTTTTTATTTACTATTTCATGGCAACATTAAACCAGTCTTTTTAGTGCTTTTATCATTTAAATAATTTTCTTCTCCCCTTTTGTCTAGTAGCATGGACTGTTTTAGAAACAGTTTTACACAATCAAAGAGCAAAGCATATCTAAAAGAGAAACAAGACTTTTTACTGTAATTGCTGTAATATCAGAAATGTGCCTTGTGGGCAGCCAAGAGACTTTTAATGTTCTTGTGACAAGGTCCATAGCTTAGCCCATGTCCTGACCTGACCAGAGCACCATAATAAAGTGAGCAGTGCTGTGCTAAATGTAATTCTCCTACAAGTTCATTGTGTGACAATTCCAAGGTGTCCTACTGCTAGAACAGAGAAGTTTCAGCTTCAGCTCATGCGAATCCATACAGCTACAGCTATTTAAAATCCCACTGCCAAGAGGCACACGTGCACTGTTTGTTCATACTGCACATCAGTTCTCATTTTTAAGCCATCTGTTATTGCACCAAAGTTCAAACGACTTTTAAGAAAGACAGAATGTTCAAACCAACAGTGAAAAGAGAGCTGAAAAGTCCATAAATATATATCTCCAAGATATCTGCCTAGCCTGAAAACACATGTTAATAAACTTCAGAAGAACAAGTAAAGTACAAGAGGCTACAGAAACATATTTTTTCTCCCCGCACAAAATCATCTTAAAATATCCATTAAAAAAATCATTCATCTCAACTCTATTTATGGGTCTACATCATGTGTATCAAAAAGCTTCTTTGCCCTTCATGATATGGACATCTGAGCGTATGTGGCCTTTAGTATCATCCATGGTATCTTTCTTTAGTGAAGTTTTTCTGTTATTTATGTTCAGTTGAGATCAGTTACTTCAGCTGTGCCTTCTGCACACATTCACTAGTCTCCTCAGCAAGCATATACTCCTTTTACTCAATATTAACACAAATCAAATACTTTTCTCACATAACTGTTAAATTTGGTGCCATAACTTGGCTACATAAATGCCAGAAGTCAAGAAGCACCAGAAATCATTGCTTCAGAACAAGCATTTTTCTTGTTATATTCGAGATACTACAAACTGAGCAATTTCTTTTTAGTATTTAAACTGCATTATAATGATACTGCATCTCAGTTTTAGGAGAGTTGAATAAGTAAAATACTTTAAAACCAAGCAAATTATTATGAACTTGAAAGTGATTGGGAAATAAAAGTGCTATAAATTTTCTTACAGAAATTCTCCTTTGCTTTTCAACTTAAAACTGAGCAATGAAAAACAGACTGAAGGAAACACTCTTGTCGGAGAACAGTGGGAGACAGACACCATTCTATAATGATCAATCAGTCTCCCTTTATTAAGATCAGAAGGCTACATTTATATCGTTGTTAATTAGCTCATACATAGTGCAAAAGGGAAGCTCACCATTGGTCACTCATATCACCACCAACTCCTAAGTTTACATTCTTGCGGTCAGAGCAAGCATTTTAGTCATTCTTTCCCTATTGCAATGTTTTGTTGTTTTTCTAACGATCACTTACAAGGGCACAGTGCCCCCGTCAGCCTCAGGATTAGGCTGAGTACTAAATTTAGTTAATTCCACATTTGAAGGCTGCTGTAAATCAATATGTCCCTTAGTCTTCAACCATTCTTTCACAATAGTCTCCACACACTCTGTATCTTTTGAATGCAAAACTAAACAGTAATATCTGGGAAACAGCCAGAATCAAGCTTTAACCAAAATTCCCAATTTCTTCTGATAAACTAAGCTATGGAGTTTGTTATTTGGATCAAGTGGTGGGATATGACTGGATAAAGGAGGAAAGGAATTAATCCAATTCCACCTACTCCCTGTTCAACACAATTATGTTGCAAGCCTCAAATTACCTATGTGTGAACCCTATAGTACTCCTAGTTTTCACAGGGATGCACGCAAATCTTCCTTTCTACTCTGTAATATTCAGCTCACCTTGAAGACAAGAGAGCTTGTCAAACTACTATTAACTCAGAAGGAAAATAAATATTTAAATCTCACTCCTGTTAATCAGATCTGAATTAACAAAAAGGCACCATTTAATCATTAGCCTGAAAGAAGAATGACAGTAATACAGAGGAAATCTAAGTAAATAATTTTATTTTTGTTTGGGATTTTTCAACCCACCCCCAACTTAAATGGGACCATTAAAACCCACTTACATCTACCATTTGAGAGTTATGTGGTAATCCCAAAGAAATGAAAATAAATTCTTTATTCCACTTCTTCCTCCATGCTCTTTGCTTTTATGGTGGTTGTAACTTTGCTACTCATAAAGAATGACGGAGAATGCAATCCAAATGCAGCAAAGTCAGCATTAACTAATAAAAGGAAATCTCATCACAGAAGGGAAAGTTATCAGCAAGCTTAAAACCCATCTAAAATTAACACACAAATCCATCTCCCAGCAGTCCTGCAGTGTACTCAAAGCCAATTCCCTCAAGGACTGCTCATCTTAGAAAAGGGATAAGGGAAAAAAGCAAGGAGAAAATAAGTAACGTGAGAGTCTCTGTGTGTACATTTATGTACATAATTTATTATTAGCATAGTCACTGAGCAAGCAAATTCATACAGATTTAAATATACAGCTTTAATATGTTACTTCTTGTGAGTTTTAAATGTAGAATTTCCACCACAGCTTCCAAGTCATTAATATAAGCATCTCAAGGAAGAAAATAAAAAATACATATAGTAAGAACTAGATCAATGAGAACTTTACAAAATACCCATTCCAAAAGAAACAGAATAACCCAGACAAGTTTAGCAGTCAAGTGAAAGAAAATTGAAATTATTCTTTCATAGCTCATGTAGATCTAGCAGTATGTTTTACTTTCCTCTCTACAGGAACTTTCTACTATAATTCTGATATCCACTCCTTTGAGAGCATAAGTCTCTTGACTGTACTAGAGTCTTTAGGGAGTACACTAAATAAACCAACAAAACCAACAAAAATACACCAAGCCAAGTTCTGCATTTTTATTTATACATGCACATACAAATTGATTCTATGCATATTAACATTGTATATACATACACACTACTAAATTAAAGTATTTTTAGCATTCTTTCTAATGAGAGAAAAACCTTTCCATATTTGCGTAAGCTTCTCATGGAAGCAGAGATAGATATTTATTGTCAATACTGTACCTTTTTCAACAGCAAATGTTCTGTCAGAAATATTTTGATTAATCTTTTAGATATATGGATCTTGATACTAACTTCAAGGTAAAATTCAAGGTAATTGATTATGCTAAACTATTTGGAGACATTAGTGTAGCAGTATTTACTTATGAGGCAGCAAAACAAGGCAACAGAGCTCTCAAATGGAAGATCTGTTTTTTCAACTGTGCTCCTCAGAATTATTTTTGAATCATATATATTCAGTAGGGTGGTTAAACTTACATATGTGACATCAATACACAAGAAGAGCTGAAAGAAGGATCCAGGAAACTACCTGTCCTGACAGCCTGGCCTTGATGCCAGGGAAGATTATGGAAAAGATTGAATGTGAGCACATGGCACTTACATGTCAAACAACGGATCATCAAACCAGACAGCACAGTTTTAGGAAAGACACGTCTTGCCTGAACAGCATGAACTCCTATTATGACCAAGTGACCTGCCTGGTGGATGAGGGAAAGGCTGTGGATGTTGTCTAACTAGACATCAGGAAACTTTTGATACTGTTTCCCATGATATTCTCCTGGGGATGCTGGCGCACCATGGCTTGGATGGGTGCACTCTTTGCTGGATTAAGAACCCTCTGGATGGCTCAATCCAGAGAGTCATGACATGGCTGGTCACCAATTGGTGTCCCCCAGTGATCTGTATTGGGCCTAGTCCTGTTTAATATCTTTATCAATTATCTGAATGAGGTGGTCAAGTATAAATTCATGGATGACATCAAGTTGATCTGCAGGAGGGTAGGAGGCCTCTGCAGAGAGATTTGAATAGGATGGATTAATGGGCCAAGACCAACAGTATGAGGCTCAACACAGTCAAGTGCCAGGCCCTACACTTCGGCCACAACAACCCCAGGCAGGGCTAAAAGGCTACAGCACATAGTGGCTGGAAAGCTGCCTCTCAGGGAAGGACAGGGTGGTGTTGGCCAACAGCAGCTGAACAGGAGCCAGCAGTGTGCCCAGGTGGCCAATGGCATCCTGGCCTGGATTAGCAATAGTGTGGCCAGCAGGACCAGGGCAGAAATTGTCCCCCTGCACTTGGCACTGGTGAGTTTGCACCTCAAATCCCATGTTCAGTTTTGGGCCTCCCACTACAAAAAAAGATATTGAGGTGCTGGAGCATGTCCGGAGAAAGGCTACAAAGCTGCTGAAGGGTCTGGGGGTAAGTCTTATTAAGAGCAGTTGAGGGAGCTAAGGAGGTTTAGCCTGGAGAAGAAAAGGCTCAGGGAGACCTCATCACTCTACAGCTATCTGAAACTGCCAGGTGACAGTTGGTCTCTTCTCCCAGGTAACAGAAGTCAAGTCATGCCAGGGAAGGTTCAGGCTGGCCATCAGGAACAACGTCTTCATGGCAAAGGTTGTTAAACATTGGAATGGAATGCTCAGGCAGGTGGTGAAGTCACCACCTGGAGCTGTTCAAGAAGCGACTGGAAGCAGCACTTCCATGGTCTAACTGAAGAAGTGAGGATTGGTAGAAGGTTAGACTCAATCAAAAGATCTTAGAGATCTTTTCCAACTTAAATGAGTCTGTGATTCTGGTTATTAAAATTTAATAAAAAATACTTTAAGCCATCAGTACAAAGAGCATTCCACACAGAGCAGTCACAATTAGGGAGTTGTGGTTTCCTTACAACAGACATTTCCCCATGATGCAAGGGAGCAGAACAGGCTTAAAGGTGCACAGCTCCAAAGGGT
The DNA here is from genome assembly GCA_032173965.1 of Sitta carolinensis. Taxonomy (NCBI): domain Eukaryota; kingdom Metazoa; phylum Chordata; class Aves; order Passeriformes; family Sittidae; genus Sitta; species Sitta carolinensis. The sequence goes on along the minus strand of CM063284.1, from coordinate 51,750,245 downwards.
TCATTTTACAGTAAAGCATTACTGAACTGCCACCACCATGAAGTCAAGTTCAGGTCAGATCTCAAAAATCATTCACATCAGTACCACTTCCCATGTGCAGAGCCTCACGGAATCCTCCTTGGGACAATGTAGGCAGAGACCTCTGCTGAGGTCTGCAACTAACACATTGTCCAGAGCACATCGGCACAGAGGCCAAGTACCCAACACAGGTTCCTGGATGAGGGCACAAAACACTTCAGCACCTAAGCAACCACAGTCATTTCACACTTCACCATACGCATCAAACAAATGTCATCTTAATTAAGGTCATGCTGGAGAAGCAACACCAAGACATTTTCATGCTCTCTAGCAAGTTTAGATGAACTATACTCTCCATCTGTGATTTGGAAGTAAGAGACAAGAATAAAAAAAATCATCTATTATTAAGTTCAATAAAAACACATGTATGAACACAGCTTCAAGAACCCCTTGCTGACTTAAAAGCAAATATTTTTTTATGAGCTATCATGCCTGTTTAGGAAACTTAGAGTTCGTTGTTGTTGTTAGAAAAAATACATACATATAACCACAACTCCAAAACAAACCCTAGTAAGCTGAAGCTTTTTCCACCCAGCCCAACAGGATATTCTTACGGGGTGCCAGGAGCAAGTGAATCACAGTTAAGTCCCAAACATCACCCACTCTTTCCCAGCTCTGCTGTCCCAACCACACAGTCAATATTTGGCTGCTGTTACCCTCTGACGGAGACGTTGTGATGCATCTTTTCCATTCTTTTCTTTACTTTCCCACTTCCCCCACCACATTATTCAATTCTGTGTCATGAACATTTTGTTTGTTTGTAGGAGCACAGAGAAAGTGAACTGAACTCACATTGTCAATTAAACCAAAGTCAATTTGGAGAGAAATACAGAAGGTTAATTAACTGCTAATGATTCTGGCATTTATTTAGGTTAGTCCCTGAACTTAATTTATTGATGTGACAGTATATCAGTGTGCCACGATTTATAAAAGGCACTTGAACATTCAGGGTTGCACAATAAAAAAAATGTACAGGTGTAATAAAAACTGTTTTAAAGGAACACTCTTGTAGTCTGGTTTTCTGGGCCTGAGGTTTCTGAGTTTCTGAACTCAGTTTCTTCATGGTGTTTGGGTTTCAGAAGACCTTGTTCCCACGGACTTGACATAAACATCCCAAGTGTTATTGTAACGAGAGTGATGTTTTGCATTCTTTTCTGTGGGATGGACTTGTCTCTATCCCTTGGTTTGAGTCAATGGTTAGAAGAGTTCTGGCACTCTTCTAACCAATGAGAGTGGCCTGTTCCAAAAGGTATATAAGGAGGGCAATTGTTTTAATAAAACGGAGTCAGATGCAGTTTTTTATAACGAGGTCTCGTGTCGTTTGTTCATCGCCCACAGCGACACACTCTCAGATTAAAAACATTGAATTTCACACCTGAAACAACATTCAGAGATTTGCTCTAACAACCAGCTAATCCTAACACAGCCAACAGTGTATTCTTCTTTGCTAGCAAAGTGTAAGTAGTTAAGTTACTAAATACAGCTTTAGAAATTTAGTGTCAGGCTGCCACTTTCAAAGCCCTCTTGGAGGTCATTTCATGGCATACCCTGATGCACTGCTTTTTTCATAGCTGCTGATAACACTGAAAATCAGGGACATGCAAAATCGATAGATTTCAATGAAAACTGCTCTTTCTATGAGTACAACATAAGCTATGGCACAGACAGTACAACCCAGAAAACTTACTTCAAGTTAACTTTCATGTAAGAAATTAATCCAACTGTGACAACAGCGTGAGAGGATAAATAAATACATGATTCTCAACCACTTTCAGACTTTCAGGCACAGGTCAATCTTTTAGTCTGAAGTACTCCAGCATAGTCAGGTCAGGCTTCTCGGAAGCAGAAGTACATGAGTGAAGGAAAACACCTCTTGTTGCTGAGGTGGAAAAGGAAAACAGCATGACTTGGATGAAAACCTGAAAGTTGGCTTTGTGTAGCATGTAGGATTTAAAAAAAGAGCAAAATTAAGATCCAAAACTAAGTAAAACTAAGTTTACTCCACAAAGGATTACAGGTACTTTCTTACCAAATTTAGACTTAATACATTCACCTTCTATCCACAGAAGTCAAAGCTGAGATAAACAGGTAACACGCTGGTGTTCAACACAACATGGGGAAGAGAAGGAATTACACTGCCAGTCAATTATGCATCAAAATCTTAATTAAGCTTCTAAACAAGAGCATTTTTTGATTCCAGCTTAAAATGCTGGAAGGCACATGTGAATGTTTCCTGTAATAAGGGTCATGCGAAGGAGTACAGGAGATATGCAACCTCAGGTAGAAACATTTACCTGACCGCAACCATTTTCTCACTCTTAAGACCAATATTGAAACTCCACATTGTAAATTCTAAAGGATCAACTCAATCATAAATACTGTAGTTAGGTTATTCAGAGCAAACTAAGAAAAAATTTTGGCATATTTTAGCAATCTCTAGTGCAAATGCAGAAAGGGTAAGAAAGAGACTGAGATAGCAATCAGCATTTATTGCAGTAATCCAGTGGACTGAATAAAAGATAATTAAGTTAGTAGTGAACTTTTACCAATCTGTTTGTCACTAACAGGCTGCAACCAAAACAAAGGTAAATGGAAGATGATGATAGGAAATCATTCAGTAAAGTAGTTCAAAAATAGCCCTATTGGTACAGAACATATTTAAAGAAGTGCAGATACTTATCGAATGCCTTGAATCAAAGTTACAATAAATATGTGATTAATAAAATTTGTTGTTATTAGGAAGAAGACCTCAGAGGAGTTTTGCCTTGTGGAAAACAATTAAGTTCGTAGTCAGGCCAAGAACCTCTGCAGGAAATCCACAAATGAGCAGAGCAACACTGGATGGCAGGAATATACACATTTCTATCAAAGCCCTACTAGAGAGACCATACCTGTTTAAAAAATATCTGAACACAACAAATAACAGCTGTATTGCCTGTGTTGACTACAGGGAAGTCATTTCACACCTTGACCTTTTATTGCCCTTCCAATTCAGAGTATTTAAGCGGCTATCCTAAGTAGTAATAACAAATTATTGTTATCTAATATGCACTGCTATGTAGCAATAATTATCCCTGAAATGAAATACATAAAAAACTCCTTAATATATACCATGCCATAAACAAGTTTTTATTGACTGGAAACTTGTGAAGGATTAGCGCTGCACCAAATGCAACACAGAGGCTGAACAGATTCCAGTTTTCATTTCATTCTTTGGTATCCCAAGGCAACTGTAAGGAAGAGATTCAGATGCTTCTTTCACACTTGAGGTAGACAGGTAGAAACCTGTCAGCCACCACAGCTTCAGTGTTGCTCCTGTGTTAGAGTGGTACCACGCTGCACGTAGCATCGACTCTACTGTCACAGTAACGCATTCTCCCAGCTCCTAAGAAAGCAATGGTGGCTGCTTAAACCAAAGTTTTGGTCATCCTGAAAATAAGCTGCACAGCTGTTTACTCCTGTCTTCATTGTGAGAGGCAGAGTCACTGAGGGATCCTGCAATATTCAGCCTCATTATCCATTAACTTCCTCATACAGAAGGATGATGCATCTTGTGGAGCTCTGCATGGAGAATTTGTGGGTTTGCTTGACAGGTGAATGCAGGATTTTGTCTGAGACAATCAGAAACAGATGTCGCACATTACCTGAATGATAAATGGCTGCAAAACTTTCCTTCTCATCCTCCTCAGTGTCCCTGAATCCACAGCTACCCAAATCAAACCAACTTCTGGCTGTACTGTGATATTTTTCTTCACATCTAATAGAGGAAACAGATATGAGTGAAACCAAACTACAAACCCAGAGAACAACAACAACTGTCTTGTTCCCTTCTGGAAATGGAGGAATGTGGAAGAAACGACAAATTAAAAAAAAAAGGTTGCTTTTATCATTCCTCTGCCAGCTGTCTCTGGTAAATTCTCTCCCTAACAGAAATCCTTGAGGTTTTCACATCAGGCTTTTACACATTGTTTTAACATGGTCTAACTTAGCCTCTAAATATGGCCCCGAGTGCTCCCAAGTTTCATGACATGCTGTAGTAGTGGACAATAACATGTCTGAAAAGAAACCAAAGTACAGAAAAGGTGAAAGTGCTTTGCTTGCAGGTTTCAGATATTATTGGATATGTTTTATTGATCCAGCCATGCAGAGCTCTGAGCTGCTATCAGACAGCAGCAACCACTCAAGGCCAACACCACAGAAATGGAAAATATAGAAGCATGAAGATCATTTTGCCATTTTGAAAATCCTTCAGTTCAAAACTCCATCTTCCTATTTGCTACAAGCTTATTTTGAAAAGAACATTTTTCAGTTGCTGCTCCTGCCTCTCTTCTCTTTTTGATCACTGCACAGCAGTAGCATTCCAGAGCCACTGTTCTCAAATGAGTAAAGGTGGTGCTTCTTTCTTCTTAGATCTACAGAACAGCCAAGTTGCTTTCTATCTTCCCTTTAAAGATAAATGAACAAAAACTCCCCAAAAATACTCAAAAGCAAAACTCTCACAAATCTTAGGGAGATAAATTAGAAGTCTGATTTATCTCCCTCACTACAATGCATACTGCTTTGACTACTAGTAAAACTACCTTCTTGCAAAATGATGAAAAGTGCACAAGGAAGGCTGTGGCAAAAATATGCAAGCTACTTTTGAAGTTTAGTCAGCTGAAGAAAAACTGGCAGCCAAGCTTTCAGAAGAAAGTGATATGGCTTCTGTCATTGCACTCATCTAGCCACCATGCATATTTATTTTCACCTTAAAAACTTGTATCTCAAATGTTTAAGGGAAAAAAAAAAAAAGCCCAGCAAATTCATCTTTAGCTGTAATTGAAAGCAAATCTTCAGACACAGCCAGACAGCCAGCTCCATGGCAGCTGAAGCTCTCCTGGAGGGAGGAAATCAGATACTTGAAATTGCCTCAACAATTAATATCTTTACATCCCACAGCAATGAGAATGAAAACACATCACCTCTGAGGTATATCCTGTGACAGCATATAACTGACATATACTTCCACTTGCTACACATTAGTCATATAATACTTCTGTGCTACCATGCCCTCTGGGCTTCCAATCTCAGTACCTTCAACAGATCCATAAGAGAAATGAAGAGCAGGAACCAGGACTCATCAGACTCCTGTCAGTGTTGCAGAATGGACATGAAGGAAAAGGAGGAGACTTCAAAGAGGTGTGTGAGACTACAGTTCAAGAAGGTTTATTAATTGCAAAGCTATGCTGGCCCTACAAGAGAGCATCACAACAACTACAGTCTTCCCACCACACCAAAAGGTTTGATCAATAAGCAGTCAGCTCTGCCAGTTTATTTAAAAAACAGTATTAGCATACTGACAGTCACCACAACTACCTTCTGATTTATTAGCAATTGTTACTGATTAGGATTTATTAGGATTTCTGTGGGTCCTTGAGAAGTAGCTTGAAATAGCACAGAAAAGTTTTAAAAGCATGTATCCCTTTTCTTACACATGATAACAGCAAAAAGAGCACGCACAGAAAGTTTCTGGGGAGCTTAGACTGGTAAAGGAGCAGAAGTGTGGAAGTAGAAAACAAACATAGCCTGATTATAGAAGAGGCTATGAGACTCTGCTCTACAATGAAGCTCTTTTTCTTAGCTGCTTATAATCTCTTATTGCTAATGAAACCTTCCCCTTGCCCCTATATTATTTTTTTTAAATAACATTCAACCCAACGTTTGCTATTAACAATTTCTTGCTAGGTACTAATCTTCCCTAATCAAGACTAGCAGACACCTCCAATTTCCTAAGTGAAAACACATACTTGGAAGTTAAAGCTGGGGCTTTTTTGTCTCAATTGTCAGAGCACTTACTATCTTCTGATCCTCTAGAAGATATCATCTGCCTAAATTATTGATCGAAACATTGGCATTTCTTTTCATTCTCCTACTCCTCATATAGAAGGTGAAGGCAGCCTAATGGTATGTTGCAGATTTTGTTTTCTTACTTTTTATGAAATACGGGGTGGCTTTTTTTGGCAAGAGTAGTAGCAGTATTAACCCGAGTTGCTGAATAAATCATAGAATGGTTGGGGTTGAGAGGGTCCTTAAAGATCTTTTAGTTCAAATCCCCATGTCATGGGCAGGTACACCTTTCACTAGATCAGGCTGCTCAAAGTCCTATCCAACCTGGCCTTGAGCATTTCCACTGATGAGGCACCCCCAACTTCTCTGGACAAACTGTTCCAGTGCTACACCACCCTCCAAGTGAAACATTTCTTCCTAACATCTAATCTAAACCTGCCCTCTTTCGTTTAAAACCATTGTCCCTTGTCCAGTCACTATCTGGCCTTATAAAAGGTCCCTCTTCCTCCTTTTTATATGCCCCAGTAATGTACTGGAAGGCTGCAACGAGGTGTCCCTGAAGCCTTCTCCTTTTCATGCTGAATGACATTAATTTTGTGCCAGGGGAAAGGAGGAAGAAGACAGAGCCGGCTGGTATCCAGAGCTGAAAAAGCTCTTGCAAAGAAACAGGGTATTCAGTCCTCTTACTGCTCAAAGTTGAACAAGATACTGCACTTTTTATACCATGTCCAGATAGAAAAATGGGGTAACATGGTAACAGACATGTATAAAAGCATGAAGAAAATATTCTCCATGGGACTTGCACCTTTGGCATATGCCTTTCTATCTTTAGTTCTTTCAGCTGCAGAAATTCAGGGACAGATACACAGGGGAGTAGCTGTGAAAAAAAGACCTAGCACTTAAAACTTTCATAGCAGGTACCATCATTCAAAGATTCTCAGTAGCGGGAGAAGAAAATAAATAAATTGAATAAAAAGCTGGTAACAGGTTATATATGCTTTTACATCCAATGGCAGTGGTCATACTTGAAGTGTCTCCTGATCCACCATGAGAAGTGAGAATGTTTGCTCCCAAATAGATTTTTCTTTCAATAGAACCACATGACAGACAGTAAACCAACTTGTAGTCGGTTTTCCTAGGCCTGAAGTTTCTGAGTTTCTGTTTCTTCATGATGTTTTGAGTTTGGAAGTCTTTTCTCACAGTTTGAAGATAAACATTGCCATTGTTTTTGCAACAAATGTTTAATGTTTTGGATTCTTTCTATAGGACGGACTTTCTCTGATGTCTCTCAGCTTTAGCCAATGTAGGTGAAAAGTTCTATCACTCTTCCTACCAATGAGAATGGCCTGTTCAAAAAGGTATAAAAAGGGGTCAATTGTTTGAATAAGGATTGGAGTCAGATCATTGTCTAAATGAGGAATCGTGTTGTTACTCACTGTAGTGGCACCAGCTAATGCAGAAGGTGATAACTTGGGAACAACATATATGTGAACTGGATAAAACAAGACAAGATGCCAACTAGAAATTCAGCTGTTACACTAAACTACTGATATCTACAAATGCTAATTATATATATATTCAAGCTCAGACTAACACTACAGCATTTCAAGCTCTCAAGGCACCTTGTGGTGGAAGGTCTGTAGATGCTTAACAAGTCAAATGCAGCCTGTTTGCCTCGGCTGCTCTACACACGTAGTGAATTTACCCAGGTCCTCATTTTAATCTCAGACCCATTTTTTTTTTCCTACAGACAGCCATCTGCTCCTATCATTAGCATGTTTCTCTGCATCTAAGGACAAGAAACCTTTAAGATACAAGTTTTTCCAGACAAGTGTTTCTTCCATGTTTGCCCCTGTTTTTGTCCTCAAGGACAGAAGGTGCTGATGAGAAGAATTCAAGGTGCTGTGTGGACTAGGAGGAACATTCAAGTTCTGCTTTTGCCCTGAGTACTGCAAGAAGACTATCCAAATCCTCAAAGACAAGCATTTTTTGTGCATTGGAGATGCCTTAGAGTTTTCATAACTTCCCTGATTTCACTGCTGATGTTTTCAACATTTACCCCATCTCCTTTACTCTGATAATTTTATACAGCCATTTTGATAGTCATTCAAAAGATATTAAAGAGCAAACCAAGTTTTAGGTTTCCTCAATATCATACACACAGTTTGATTTTGAAATCAGAGATTTTACACATATACTAATCAGAGATTTTACACCATGATACTCATCCAATGCCAACATCCTGCTTCACAGAATCCTGCTTCTTGTCCCTCAGGCTCCACACATTGGCAACACTTGTACCCAAAAGATAAACGGCAAAGTCAGCTCAGCTCTGCCAAATCTGAACTCTCCTCATATCAGAAATTCCTAGAACACTGCCAGTTGGAGAAGAGGAGGAATATGCCTTTTTGTTGCTCACTCTGCATATATTTCTGAAACCACAGAATGTTTATGACCGAATCTTGTTTAACATTATCATGCAACCACAAAAGACCCTTGAAATTCCTCTGAGAGAATTACGGAAAATATAAGCAAATTCAAGACAGTTTACAATTAAAGCATTCAAGCAATCAGAATTACAGAATCTGGATCTAATACTGGAAATAAACATTAACAAAGAAATGCACTTAGTCTCAATATAAACATTTGTTTTAATTGTGCCATGCTATTTATACTACTTATATGTTATAATTAAAATATAGTGCTTGGCATAAACTAGGAGATTTAAATTGATTTGATTATTCCTTATATCACTGCACATATTTTATTACATAACTGGCTAACATTTATTTACTTATGTAGTGTCTTGCTGAAAACCTGGGCTGGGCCTTTCTCCCTCTAGAAGAGAAAGGCTGCAATTTTTGTTTGCTGTTGTCAGCTATACTACATAGTATTCTCATGTTCAATGTAATTAGTAACATCAGGAATGTAACAACATTCCTGATGTTACTAATTTTTATGCCATTCATAAACTGAGATCATATAGATGCTATCAGTAAAGAAGAAGGTAAACAGTTCAGTCCAGCCATATACTTAAGTTGGGAGTGGGATGAAGATGTCTGTAATCTTCTGCTTCTTTTAAAATGAGAACCTGCACAGTTGCCTTCTGTCACATTAGAATCATTTATAATATTCTCACTCTTTCTCTTCTTTGTTGCATTTCCTGCAGAATTGACTATTTGATTTAATACCACATCTGGGAGCTAGAATGTTTTTATCCAAGTTCCATTAAACTTGCTTCCTACCCAAATCAGATTGACTGAGTCACTCATTACATTTATATTAAATCTCATACTCACTAACTCAGCATTGGCTTTTAATATAGCTAACTGGAATTTAGTCCCTTTGTACAGCCATTAAGATGTTCCAATGAAGATTACAGAGTAAGTGGAAGCTATAGGGTATTAGCACGCCATACAACTCACTCCATCAATTTATGTGCTGAATGTGGAAACTCCCATGAACTTTAATGTGTACTATGTACACAAACATCCACGGTCTTGACAAGATATTTAGCCTCCTTAAATTGCAAAGGCATAAATCATCTGCTTCAGCCACAGCAAACCTAGAGAACTCAGTATTACTGAAATAAGTGGAATTTGTATTTCCTACTCAATTTTATGTAGATGGTCCATAAAAGTTACGGTAGATAAATCCAGCTAGAAGTGGTGAGCTTCATGCATGGTCAGTAGAGTGACTATAGCCCCATTTTTGGAAAAAAATGTGATTAATTTATGCATAAATGAACACTTTGATATTGTGCATATTAAGCATTCATTTCTAAGGTCTAGGTTGTCTTAAGTTTTTTAGGAACACTAAAAGCCCTCAATACTCAATTTAATAGTAAATAATACTCAATTTAATAGTAAAGAACTATTAAGATGTTTTGCACTGCTACCAAGAAATCAAATTAATTAAGAACAAAAAACCAAAGATGATGCTCTGTTAGCTTCTTCAGTTACTAGAATAAGCAAAAAGAACCAGCATGAGTCACTCTTGCAATAATATACTTTGGCATGTTTAGTAGATGTACAACTTCCTTCTCCCCCCCCCCCCCCCGCCCCATTTATCTCCTTCGACCTCTATATGTATTTCAAAAGATTTTATTCATTTCAGGTTAGGTTTTGTCATTCTTGTGAGTCACAGTCTATTCAGTGATAACACTGATAACATACATTCAGTATTCACTTATATATATATAAAATGTACATAAGCTAAACAAAGATATTTACAATGCAATTGCTTTTTCACAAACACCCTACTCACTGCTCTAACATCTCTCCTACATTGCCAGAGAAGAGGGGCATTTGACTGATTTACACTCCACTTTAAAATTCTTTTGTCACCAGGCAAAATGCTGTAGATGAGTCTTAGTGCAAGAAAAAAAATTGACTGGAAGTTCTCCTATGGTTTCGAGTCTTAAAGCTGTAGTACCTTCACAACTTTGATAAAATTAATTACTATACTGCAAAGTTGCAATTTTGCAGATGTTATTCAGTGAGTCTGAAAAAAACCTTCCACAATGCCTACACCTACTAACATGCTTCTTTCTTACTACCATATATACTATACAGTCACTATAAGCAGATGTTTTCCTCCAATGGTTCAGTAACATTTCTAGTACTCAGTGGGACACACGACCTTTTTGAGAACTCGTAGGCTAATACTATGCTCTTTCAGGAATGATAATAGCTGCTCAATGTCTAAGTCCAGCCTCACTGCTGTTTGGCTTACACCACTCTGTCAGGGAAAGGTGGACATATTAAAGGGATTATTCTCTTCTGAATCTTAAAGAAGACAAATTCCCTTGGGAGTGACAGCCTTATTGCTGCACCATACAGGTGCTTGATACCTGTTGGTGAAGCACAGCTTTTCCAGCTCCATGAGAATCAAGAATCCTTTAGAGGTTAAATTTCCAGCTGTAGCTGCTTTCAACAGATTCTCAGCAGGGGAGTAAAATCTATTATAATTTTAACTGGAGGAGACTCACAAAGGAGACTGAAGGAGGAGGAGGAAAGATAAGAGCTCATTCTGGGTTTGGCTGCCAGCAAGGTCAGAGGAAAGAGAGGTACACAACATTAGCAATGCAAAACACTCAACTCCAGGAGTCACTTCCCTCACTCATTAGCACTTGAGTCTTCAAAAGTCATCCCAGGTACCATCTACTTATTCACTGCCTTGCTTGAGACTTACAGGTTGAAAGTACGGCATTTTAGAAGCAGAGTAGAGTAAATTAGAAAAGTGTGATTTTCTGCTACTTCTTGGGTTTTTTTTTGTGTGGTTTTATAGACAACAACATACAAAGCCTTTTTCATTCAAAGCAACATCAGGAAATCCAGGCAGAGTACCATTCCCTCTTGCTCCGTAGCTCTGAGGGGTGCAAGTGAGCACCACCAGTTGCTTTTGTGAGTGTAGCATATTGCATGATGGCACACTCATACAACTTCTGCCAAATTCAGCCACTGAATGAAACTACTAGAACACATTTAAAATAATAAAGTACAGTGAAAGTGAGTCAAGAGGGGGTATAAAATTTTAATGTGAGACATTCCAATGGGCAATAGAAAATTTTAAGGGCCTGTCCATCAAATGACCACCAAAGGAACAATTCTCTACTATGCATAGAATCATATTATGCTGACTTTATTTTTATATATACTGGCAATTAATAAATCTTCAGGTAGCACACAAGCTTTCTTCTCTTGCACATTCAAACCCCTAATGAACCGTGGAATCTCGCTCGATTCCCCTCAAAAAATTTTAACCTATAGAATTAATGCTAACACAAAAGACTGAGACAGAGAACAACCACATCACATATTTTTTACTATGCTAGTAGTTCACTAGTAGTAGAAATTAAAGCACTTCCTAATTTCACATAAATGAAAAAACTACTTTTATTAAAAACAAAGAAAAAGCCAACATCCCTCCTATGAAGGGCAGACTCAGTTTTAGTTAAACTAGAGAAGCACAACAGTGCACAACATATCAGGGTATTTCCTAAGCTAGGATTGTCGCCAGGCCACTACTCTCTGTGCCCTTACTTTAATCAGGGATACCTCTAGTTTGGGTTTTTTGGGTTTTGTTTGTTTTTGTGGTTTCTTGGTTGATTTTGGTTTTTTGGGGTTTTTTTTGCACTACAAGGATTAGTTTTGCTAAGGAGGCCTTTTGTAGAATGGAGAAAAAGCAATCAGATAATGTATAATAATATGCAACAATATTATAAGTCTACATTATTGTACTCAATTATTTTAGAGTGTCCCAACTTCCATTATGATCTTCTGCTATGGGTTTTAATTATTCCCAGCAACAATTAATGAGATCAGAGACCATAAAAATACCTAAAAGATAGATCAGTCTTCTTTTAGATTAGAAAGGTTTTTAAAGGGAGCTTTCCACTTTATCTCAGGGACAGAGACATCTTCCTTCTTTTTCTTCTAAAGAGAACATGCACATAATTATTACAGGTTTTTGTTGCCATTGGTCAGGTCACAAAAAACTTAATTAAAATACTTCTCTCTCTATCCACTTCTACTTATCACACTGATTTTCATCCCATCATTTTAAAGGAGGGTCAGCCATTGCTGCTCTGTTTAATTTTCATCAATACTGGTAAGAACATGTATCACACTTCAGAAAAACAACAAAAAAAGGATGGGCTGGTTGTTACCTGTTAAAAGGAGAGTGAGGAAGAAAAATGGCAACCATGCAATGCTGGTAGTTATCCTAAGGAATAAAATTTCTAAAATCTCTTTTATGTAGCTGACAATTCTGACATCCAGTTGAAAACTTATGCTATAATTTCAGTGAGACACTAGGTAACAGTGGTAACACCACTCTCAACTATCTATATTCACAAAGCCTAGTGCACCTCATTATTTTGATACTTCTATCCCTCTCAACATAAATATAAATTGATCAATCAATTCAAAACTTGTTTTGAAAGAAAAACAGCATAATCACATATCTCTTACGTGATGTAACTATATATGGACATAGAAGGAAGACTATTCTATTAACTCTCAGCAGTTAACAGTAGCTGGCACAAAGAATTGCAATGTCATCCCTACACAAAGGCACAGTTCACCTTGGCTTGTACACCTGGATGAGCCTTGTGGAGCAACAGCACTGTTTACGTGAAAGGATAAACTGTGGTGTGGTTAAAGGCAAGTTGTACAACATGCTTTGCACTGAGCTATGGTCAGATCAATCCAATGCTTTACTCTTCACTCTAACTGCAATGTTTCTTGAGAGACAACTTTGTGGGGATCTCTTATTTTATTTTCTTTAGCAGACATATATCAGACAGTGTTATGCACTATTTAAAAATATCCATGTTGCCAGACTTCCTTCTCATTTTGCACTGGCATTCACCAACAATGATCGATTAAGGAAAAAGTATCCTGTATCTGTAAATATATTAGCTACGTTCCTTAACAGCCTGGTGATTAACTGAATTTCAGTTATCATTAGCCTGTCCCAGACTGCAACTTTTATTTGATGTCATTAAGAATGCATTGCCTAGTGGCTTTTCACAACTTAAAATTTATTTTTGGCATTAAGCAACCACTAGCCAAAATACAAGTATCTAAATTATTAACATTTCCAGGTCAGAGAAACTTAACATCATTAAAAGGGGAGTATCTTATGATTCTTGTCTTAAGTGAGGGTCATACCTATTTTCCAATTAATTGATGATTTAAATATATATGCGTAGAAATTTTCCATGGCTCTAAGTTGCTTAGTAATGGAAATGACTTGGACCCAAGTAAGAAGTACCTTTGAAAGCTGCTCAACAAAAAAAATATTCCACAGTGGATGTAAGGATTGCTAGTGTATGGAAAACCTTATGCTACCCTGCCACAATATGGATGTAAGAGAAAACATAAATGAAAACTGTACATTTCTATCCATTGAAATACATATTTTTAAAATACTGGGGTTCTCAAGCAGCACTGACTTAGCAAGAAGATAAATTATTTTAAGTTATAAATTTTATAAGTAATTACTGCACTCATTATATGTGGATTTGTGGGAAAGAGTTTGCACTATCCAGTGCATACCCTTTACCGAAATATGTTTTACAAATGCTGGAATATGAAGTGCTATGTTAAATACTTGCACAGGTTCTGACTTGCCAATGTTCCAACTGACAAGCTGCTCACAAGTCACCCGAGCACCTGCCAAAATTGCAGGACTGGTGCAACAGGGAACCGAAGTGTAAATTTGATCACAGCACTCTTCATGTATGATAAGCCTTTACCCTAACAAGCCTGTCTTTCATAATCACCAGCACTGTGTTCTTGTGTAAAATGACCGTCATCTGTTGGCATCAGACAAGCTCATTTAATATTTTACTGAGTTAATCCAGGTGCATAAATAATCTACACACACTTCCTTCATCATGGAGGTAAGGTGGTTGCAAATTTGTGAATAATTATGGTTGCATAAATTATGGTTGCATATACTGCAACAAGATAACTATAAAGGCCCAATTAGGTCACTCATGATTTCCCTGTGGGAAATCTGTTCATTTTTGGAAGCAAGACTCTGCTTCTTTATAGAGGGTGTAAGCATTATTTTAAAGCTGGCATTAAAATTCACACCCATTGTGATAAATACTCTTTACAGTGACATAGTGACTGAGAAGGTACTATCTAGTTGAAGAGCTGACTATATTCCTGAGAAGTCCATTTAAATATGAATCCCATCTTCTTCTCCAGTTATCAATTAAGATGCAAGGATCTGACCTTAAGGAGAAGCCACAACTGCCTCTGGTATAAGCATCCACTGACTACTCAAGCATGATACCAATTTGTGACTGAATTCTTGATGAGTGAATGCAAGGTTCTGCAGGGAGAAGCCTGAAACATCCAGGTATTAACTATTTATGAAGCATAATGTGAATGAAAGGGTGGCCTTGTGTGAGGAAGAGTTGTACTGTCAGAAACCAGGCTGAGGGCATGCAGGGCATGTAAAAAATGAATGCTCTGTGTCAAGCCTCAATGTGTCAGATGGAAGATAAGCAGAAAAAAAAAACCCTGGTCTTACAAGTATCGAGGGGAATAAAGGTTCAAATATATATGCTGACCCTGATTCATTCTGCCTAACTGATCCTAAAAATCTTTGCACAGCAATCAGAAGGACAAGGTAGGAGACTACCCAAGAGGGTGAGTTGAGTCAGTATGTTAGTGTCAGCACTCTGAGTCACCTTTCTGGAGGTGTGCCTCTGCCTCCCCCTCCACCAGGAAAGACACCTGGACAGATACTGCAGATGCTTCAAATCAAATGGTGTTAAAACGTGATATTTTCAAGAATAGATCAGTGCTTCTGTAGCAGTAATGTCCTTTGTGATCACCATCATCACAGATGATCCTGCTGCAACATAGAAGGGATAGTTCAGTAAGATCAGTATAGGATCACAGTGATTATAACAGCAAATTTGAAAAGTCAAAAGGAATCACACTTGTGTTTAGTCTTGCTATGGTGTGGCAAAGCTGGATCAGCTATGAAAACAAAAATTCCAAAACACAGAATAAAGTTGTTTTCACCCAATTTTTCTTCTGGAGTGTGTAAGCATTGCCTTGAAGCTGAAACTAAAACTTGCACCCACTGTAATATATACCCCTCACAATAACATAGTGATTGAGAAGCTACTAGTTTCAGTTAAAAAGCTGACATTAATAGCAGAGCCATTTTATGCACTGTTTCTCAAAGTTGTTTTCTTTCCCATACCAAAAGCCCTTTCACCCCGCACCATAAATTTGCTTTATATTAAAACACTAAACTAGTGTGCTAATTAGTAGTACTTATGTACTACTTCTCCCAAAATCTCACCTGAGAAGGGATGGTAAGAATGACAAAAATGCAGCATTAGAACCAGCAGAACAAATGCGCTTAAGGATCATGGCATCCCTGTAAGTCAGTTCAACTTACCAATCAATGAATAAAAAATCTCCTGCTTAAAAGACATTCCCCAAAGACCAGAGGTTTTTCTTTCTCACAGAGTAGCTGATACTGAAATTGGGCATGCATGTTTTCTATTAAACTGCATTTCTTAACCCAGCTGATCAAGAATAAAGTAAATGTCCTTGTTTCTCCTCCCTTTCCCTAGAAGTATGTCACCAATTCCTACTACAGAACTCTCCTGTTACCTGAGGAAACCAGCTAACGTAAACCCTCTTAAAGAGGTAATTTATCCTGCGGCAGACCCAAATCCTATTGATGTCCCATGTCATGAACTTGTGCTGGTAGCAGACTGGGAGACCCAAAAGGCCCCTTTGAGCACACAGAGCCCATTTTGATAGAACAGAGCAGATTTCAGTCTGGTTTAAGCCATACTTCCCAGGCTTAATTGTCTCAATAAAACCACAAAGTTCTAGCACTGCCTCTGTCCTTCCTTCAAGGAAGATGATGTTTCCCTGCTATTTAAAATTCTTTATCCAGCTATCCTTTCATTACTACTTTTGGACTATGCACCTAATTACATTAGGCCTTGTTTATTCAAAACACCCACCATCTCTCTAAGCCTCCCTTTGTAACAAGCTGCCAGCTTGTCTCTGTTCAGTTGATTCACATTATCTGGCCTATCCATCATCTGAATATATTTAGTCTCACCCAAGTAGTTTTGATTATCAAGATTTTACTATGGTCTAATTAGTGACATTTTTATTACTCATTTGTCACTCAGACACTTTCAGTCACATTAAAAATTTCTGCCAGCTTCTCTGAAATTGCTGTGTGTTTGCAGTCTTTTTCTTTTCACACAAGATCAGCTAAGCATTTTTATTTTGCTGGATCTTTGGAGGACTTTAAAGAAACACTTAGGAAAATAATTTTAAGTTGAAGGAGACTTTTGAGCACTACAAAGTGGATGCACAGCCCAAGGATGTGGGTATGTGGTATTCCACCCCTCAGATAAAAGTCTGAATATCACCAAGAAGGACGTAAAAACTACTTGACACCTTTAGGTCCTTTTCGTTTTATTTCTAAAGGAATGAAAGTGGTTGAATCATGACAGACTGACACTTCCTCACATACAAACTATCAGTCAGCAGCAACTCTGTGGTAGCTCCTAAGAGTTTTGCACATATGTGGCTGGCTGTGCCATGTGAGTCACTGAGGAGTTGCAACAGTATGCCAAAACAAGCAGGAGAGGTGAGGCTAGACTTGGTGAAAGGCTGCCAAACTCTATCCAAAATGCAGCCCAGCACATCAACAGAGATATCAGAACAAAACACTGCATTTTGTATCTTGTCTTGAGCTCTTGTAGTGTGTCTCTGCCTCCAGCTGAATGGAAGATGAGGTTTACATCCTTGCATTCTACAACCCATTGCTCAGGCTGACCAAATTCAGGCCCTTTCACTGCATCTGCCTTCATCAAGTTCTGATGTTTTCAGCAGTAGAGTTAAATCCAAGGTATAAGCCTTCCAGAACAGCACACACTGGGGAAGTGAGACAATTTCTGGAGACATGATACAGCTATAAATGGCATTTAAAATAACTATCTCAATATTACACGTTTGAAACAAAATCTGTCCTGAAATTTAGAATACAGCGACACATTCCTTGTAAAGGATTAATAAACAATGGCAATATGCATCATATAAAATGCTTGTGCCTTTAACTGTTAATTACATAGATAGATCCTATTATAAATAGTTCTGAAGCAATCCATTAACCAGATGGCTTTTAGCAAATCAGAATTTATTACTCTTTTATGAGCTACTTATAAAAATGTAACTTTCAGATAAATAATGGGAAACAGCTGAAGCAGTCGACCATATCTGTTTTCCATTATAGCATCTTTGAAGGTAGGGTGACGGAGGGGAGAAATAAAGTGTCTTATTAATGCTGTATAGACAGCTCATCCTATTGGAAACTTCTCCCTTGTTCTCCTAAGGATAACTCACACAAAGACTTCATTGTACTAGAGAGTGATGATGTCTATTAGCAAGGGCAGTGAAGCTGAGATATTCACTTCTTTCTGAAACTGTGACTGAAGTCAAGGAAACAACTACTTTTGACAAGAGTAGGAACAGGACTTCTGTCTCAAGTGCCTATGCTGCACATAAAGCAAATGCTGTAAAATATCTGAATAAATGCCTTGGTATTAAACATTAGTTTATTAATTACTTCTTCAGAAATCTACTGAAAAGAGTTAAAACTCTGAGTGACACAAATATAATTTATTTCCAGTCTAAGCCACCAGTATTTTTTTGCATTTCTAAAGTTTTTACATTTGAGATTTTGACAAGGTTGCAGTCTGTACATTCAGAGGCTATTCGTGGTACAAGAGCATAAGAGAGGGTTAACTTTCAAACATGTCAATAAAATACATTTCACAAGTCTCATGGCCTAAATAATATCAGTGGGCAATGAACTGGAACTCACACTGATTTGGAACTTTAATAGATTAAACTCTAACAGAAAGTTGGCAGATAAAAAAGCTGAGATTGAAAAATGGCTCCTAACAGTCAGGATTCATTTCACTGCATTCCTCCAAAGAATTCTTAATCAAGGGAAGTGTTACTTGGGAACATGTTGTTGTTTGGGGTTTGTCTGGATGAGCATTTTTGTGGAAACCTGAGATTCTACCATCATGCAAATTGGTGATTTATGCTCTTACACAAGCTGACATCTAGAATGGTACTCTAGCTCATCATCCACAGCCCATCGTACTTTAAGGAGATAGGAACCAAGCCAAGATTTAATGAAGTCATAGAAAAGCTAACCAATGGTTACAAAACTTGCAGTCTTTTGCCAACAAAGGCTCAAATAAGATTTTTCCACCTCTATTTTCTAACCATAAATAACTCATACAAAAAAAGAAGACTATCAGATAGTTGTACAAAACCTTCACAACTGATGAAGGCTTTTGGCCTCTTGCCTTATCACACTCAAACACTATGTAAGTCTTGAAACCATAAACTTTGATAATCATCACTACCTGAACAGATCTTGACAACCACCATGCACAAAAAGAAGACTCATGATATATGGATATTCACATCTTAGCACGACAGGATCTTTTCCCAACTTTCTTTCGTAAATCAAGAAAAGAAAGTTGGGGAACCTCAAGAAGATAAACATGTATTTTTTACATGATTTGAGCAGATTTTTCCAAAGAATTTAAGGTGATAGAACTTGTCAATTTTAAATGGCGTAACTTCTCCAGGCTACTTTGAAAAAGTATTCCTAATGCCTATTTATACTTGGGTATATTGCAACTTCAGCATTTCTCTTGGAATACCCAAATGTCATATATTCTCCATGAAAATACAGTGTGTCAAACGCCACATTCAGTTTCTACCTCAGCCGCTTCTAGTATGGATTCAGAATGCCTTTTCTAAACAGAATAAGCCTGTGCTACAGCACTACCAACAGATGGAAACAACATCCTGAACAAACACTGCTTTAATACAAGTAAATGAATTGTTGGTTTTCAGTCCCTAGTGGACACTGTGGCAATGTTTATTTTAGCACTGCATTTCAAAAGCTGAGTGAACAGGAAGATACCCCAAAACATGTCATCACAGCATTGGTTGCTCAGAGGAGGTATGTTTTAAACTTAAATGTGGTTCCAGATGCTTCTTTCCACTGCTTCTGTCAGTACCTGGAAACATTTGGCATTTCAGAAATATTGCAGGCAGGATATGTACTTGTAGTATGATTTGAAACACAATTCTGATTCTGGTGATGAATCCCAAGAAGAAAATGAAGTGTGACAGGAGAACCAGAAATACTTCTGGACTTAGAAAAATCTCTGAAGTGACCTATAGAAACATGTGGCTAAACAATCACTCCTCCATGTTCAGAAGGAGGAGCTCTTCCACAGAGAAGTCAGGACTCAGTGTCCTCATGCAAATCTATGTCCCATTTTCATATCCTACTTTTTCTAGATTCCCCAGGGCAAGACCAATAGTTCCTAACTGATTGTAGAAAAATAAATCACTGTACTCCCAAGGGAGCAGACTCAAATGAATTTTGACCTCTTGCATGGAGGGGTTTCCTAAACTAAAACTCAAAATTCTTCAGTCTGTATCAGAGTGGTTTTGACTCTAGTGAGAGCATTATTTCTTACCATTCTCTGATCCTAAAGACTTCAGCATGAAATTATCAAATCCACTGTTATCTACTAGGGTCTAAAAATGACTTCTACCTCCCATATCAATGTCTACAGTGGCTTTGCCCTCTCAGTAAGAAAAAAACAGCACCCACACAAGTTCCTCTTTTCCAGGTTCAACAACTGTGTCTATGAATGAAGGAAAACAAATCATTAGGCCCCCTTCAGACCTCTATACTAATTAATGGGAAACAGTGATATTCTTCTTTTATAATACAATGCTAGGAAAAGTATCACAAACTTGGAGTAAGAAGATCAATAGGCTTTAAAGCCCCTTAAACCATTCTGAAAAAAATCTTTTACAGTTTCTTTTTAGTGTGCATTCAGTTTGTAGGCAATGATTGTGCCATTCTTCTGGACCTGGAAAGGAGCTGGATACTTCTTTACTGCAAGCACAACATATAAAATGTAAACTTGTTACCCTGAATTGTCTTCAAGATCTTTTTTCCCAATCTTTTATGGCTAGTAATATGGATTATCTAGTAATATGGACTATCAACTACAGCATCCTGCACTACCTTCATAAAGGAGTGGCCTATACAATTTGATGCTACTGCACCAGCAAGGACAAAATTTCAGTGTGAAGTAATTCATGCTATTATAAGCAGCCCCAGTGGGATAAGATAGTACAATCACAAAAGAAAGAAGGCCACACACAAGAAAATAAAAGCACCAATGAAAAAACCTCAAAGACCCCACAAAAAATTTTCCCCACACACAACCCTGCAAACACTTGCAGCAGACTTCAACAAATCTTTCACACCTCTAAATTTAATATCTAAATGAGAACAGCAGCAGCATGTCCTTGCAATATAAAAAACCCCTGTTTTTTTATTATGCTAATAACACTAGAGCCTCCCTATTGTCACAGACATTTTTAAAAAGGACTCTGCATATGTATATTCGAATTGCCAGAGATGAAGTGGGTCACAAACAAAGCTTAAAATGTTGAACTGTGTCAGGCAAATTGATAGTGCATTTATTATTTCTACTCTTTCTTATGCATTTTGGCATAGTCAGTTTTGCTGCCAAAGCATTTCTAGAAGGTGAATATAAAGGATGTGAATCACTATAATCACTGAATGAAATATGAGTGATGCATTAATGCTCACTCAGATCTATAGATCTAAAGAAAAAGCAATAAAATTAAATGCATGATTTAGAAGTAATCTTAAACTCTAAACTGATCCTAAATTCACCAAGGAAAGCAGACTTCACAAATCATGGCAAACAGCATTAGCAATCTCCCTCTCAGACAAAAGGTCAGCTCTGGATGTCTTGTTAATATGTATCTGGGTTTGTCCTAGTTTGACCAGCCCAGGGAAGTGAGCTGCCTTGGTAGGAGATTGGCATTTTATTGGACCAATGGGAAAGCATTTTCTAGTTCTTATTACCTTTGAAAGAAGCCCGGGAAGCTCTCTTTCCTTCCGGATGTTGGAGCGAGCACACCTCTCCCCTCTCTCGGCCCTGGCCGAGTGGGGGGGAGGGGAAAGGCCACTCGGGCCAGGCAGACCCAGCTGATTTGGGAAACATCTGCTGGCACGGAATTTGCTCTGCCGCTGGCCCGAGCTGAACTTTACCTTTGCTACGTCTGGTGAGAGGGTGGGGAGGGAAGGGGAGGCACGATGAGGCAGGCCAGAGCACCAGATGAGACCGAGGGGTGGAAAAGAATTTCGGAAATCTGTCCAACTTTCCCGTTGCTGCATTCTGGGCCTGAACTCTCTGAGTCACCCCCCAGCACGGCTTTGAAACATGACACCATGGACTACCGTGGCCAGATGCTGTTTCTTGTTAACTCCTTCAGTGCATCAGTGCACACATAGAACTAGAAAGCCTCCATCCTCCCTCCAGTGAGAGAAATTAGAATGTAGATGTGTAAAGACCACATGAAATATCAAAGTCAGTCAAGAGAGAGTGCAAGTCCAAGTGGAAGGAGTGTGGGAAGTTGCTTTTGAGCTATAAAGGACTCTTGTAAGCTACGGTGGTTGGTTATAACATATTGAAATGTTTTCTTTAAACCATAAAGAAGTATGGGGGAGATAAAAGAGTTCAAATTGCAGACCTGAGCAAAGGAGTGAAATGTTGAAGGGACTGTTGATTTCATGAGAAGCTGAACAGAGAGATGAAGTGATAAAGACTCTTTGCCCTCAAAAAAGAAGTGACTCTGTTCCTTGGAGGTGAAGGTGGTCCCAAAGACAAAAAGAACCTTTATTTTGAACAGTTATCTTTAAACTAAGACCTCATACATCGATGTGGCCCAGAGACACAATTGTGAACATCGGAGGAATTTCATGAACGCAAAAAGATCCCGGCGGTTGCTGTTCATGAAGAATGGATCTACAAGAGAACTGTTTTTCTTGTGGAGAAATTGACCATAGCGAACGAGAGGTGCTTCCCTCCCTAAATGAACTGAAAAAGACTGTTTTAGAACTGGAAAACTGACTGATTTCTGAGTGGTGTTTTCTTTACATTGTTGGCTGGGAGAAAAGAAAGGGTGGGGAGGGAGGAAGAGTGTTTTGAAGGTTCCATCCTCACTCTTGTTGTTTTTCTTTCTTTTAATATTAGTTAATAAAGTCTTATTACTTTTAAGTTCAAGCCTGCTTTGCTCTTAATTGAAAACTTTGAAATTGGCAAAAAAATCAAACCAGAACAGGGTTTTACAAAGTCCTAATGAAAATGTTGCTCTCTGACAAAGGTGCATAGGCCTACAGAAAAAGAGATGGTCAAGGAAAATGACAACCACAGCATGTTCAGAATTAGATGATAGCTTTGCAGTCTCCACGGCCTTACCCTTATTGTCCCTCTCCTGTTGCTAAATAGAGAAATAAAGTTTGACACGACCAATGGGAAAGACTTGAGAGTAGAAGACAACACTGAGATTAAATAGAGCAGACTAACTATAGACTCCCACAGAATTTACTTGCCTCCTTTCTTTTGCATTACACTGGCCAAAGAAACAGAAGAGAAGATAACCTGACATCTCCTATTCAGGTTCCATGCCTCATCAATTACAGGTACCTAGCAGATGCATCTAAATTTCTATGGCAATCTAGAAAACAACTCAGATCTCTGTCTGTTGACTGAGGAAAATACTGGCATCAACCTAGGAAACTAATGAACTTCAGCTAAATATCCCAAATTAAGAGAGACGTAAGTAACTGGAGGACCTAGTGCACTACTACTTAAGCAACTTTTAACCTTGTCAGTATGAGACTTAGTGGACATTTACTATGCCTCATGCACCCTCTTATGCTTTCTCATCTCCTTCAGGAAGCAAAGGGACAGACAGATTCACAAAAATAGGTTTTAAAAAAGGAAACTGTGACTTGCCAAACAGTTAATAAGATCAGAGTTATTAGTATTATAACACTACCAAGGACAATGTACAGACAAATTGGAAGAACCAGTCTACTTCCTTAATATTAATGTTAATAATCTCTAGATTTAAAATTTGCTACAATCCCCCTTGTTCTGACCCTTTCTCCCCCTAAAAATGATGGCTTATACAGTAATTCTCTATGTACTTGGGCATGTTGCTGACCCTTCTCTCTCTGTCCATGTCTTTTCTCACTTTCTGTTCCCACCATAACTTCTAAAACAGATTCTCAACTTCAGAAAAGAAATCAAAAAACACAGTCTCTGAATCTCTGAATAAGCAAGGAGGTGAACCAAAACAGACAGTTCTGTGAGACAGTCAAAGGGTTCAACCTGCTGAAGGTTCTTTGTTAGACTACTACTTCCAACAGAAGCTTCTTATGGTCTAAAGCCTTTCCTGCAATGTAAATACACCTTTTGATGCCTTAGGAAAGCCTCACATATATTTGTTGAAATGATTGCACCTTTAACTCAGTTAAACATAGATGACACATGATCTATGTCATGCTAAGGACAATTTATTTGACAATGACCAAATGTTGTGACTTCCTGAGCACATTTTGCTGATAATAACCACTTTTTTCTAGAAACCTCATCAGCAATCATGTTCCAGATCTGTAATTACTGCACATCTTTCTAGCAATGAAAAGATTTAAGTCTGAATGACCACAGAGACTCTTTCAAATGCAGCATCCATCACAGAGAACACAATTTTTCACATTTATTTAAAACTGGGATAGGAAGAAAAAAACTGCAAAAATTAGAGAGAAATAATTTCTACACTATTGTAATACAGGCTTACCTAGGAAATTCTTCTGACTGCTAAGATTCTTCAAGTTTGGAAGTTTTTAGAGAATGAGAAACTATACTGCACGGCTGCCTTGTAAAAGTTTATTCATAGTCATGCTCTGTGTAAGGATTAAGGGACTTAATATTTATCCTCCTAGGAATAGAAGGCATAATTCTCATTCCCTTTATCTTGGATTACCTGTTAAGACAATAAGTGGACTGTTCAAACATTCTGTATTTTCAGTGGTTTTAAATCAAGATGAAATATAGGCCAAGCTGTTAAGATGGGCTGCATGACTTCATGTCTCAGCTGGTCAGTGCTCAGCTTCTCTCTCAGTCCTAGATGGGTAAAAGGGAAGGTTAGGAAATCAGAGTCCATTGCATCTAAGATGGCAATTTAGGCATCCCAAACCAAGCGATAAGCAAAGTACTTTATTTCTGGTAAGATTTGGGCCAGACACTGTATTTACATCACTTTTACCTTGTACCTCAAAAGACTTCAAAATCCAATGGACCCACCTTAATCCTGTACTAAAACATGAGCTGTGTTGTTTTGTTGAACCATGTATTTTCATAGGGTAAATAACTTACTCTGTAAAAATCTGAAGTTTATTAGTAATGTGCAAAATTAGCATATCCCTAAGCTAATTTTAAGTCATTGTGACAGCATGTTATGAATTTGTGTTCTTAGGACACTTACGTTGCCAAAATAGGTAAGTCTAAATGCATTCTGAGCCTTTCCAATTTTTTCACTTCAAAATGTTTGGGTCCTCTTCAAAATCTTGCAGCATCAAATTAGCTCCACTTTTCCCCTCAAAAGAAACACATTTCAAGTGTGCTGTTCTGTTCCTATCCAGTTTAACCTGACAATCAATTACTCATTACGCCTCACAAACACCAAGCTAATACTATAGACAACTATGGCCTACTGGAAGCTAGGGGCTAAAGCTAAGGGTTTGTTGTAGGTAACATCAAGAAGCTTGAAAGACAAGCGCATGTTCAGACAAGAAAAACTTAGTTACCTGCTTAATGACTTATATTACTGGAAACAGAACTCCCAATGAGCCAGACCTTGGACTCTGAACATAGTAGCAAAGGTTTGAAGGAGCTGGGGTCTTGCAAAAGAAAATCCAACAGAAAGCTACTCGTACTCTAAAGTACCAAATTATTTCAGTGCTAATGCAGCTGACATTGAACCAACATTGATTCTTGTGGTTACACCTTATCCAGGACATCCAACTTAACATTATGCTTTATTTCAGTAAAAACAGAGGGAGGCCCTCTTTAAAGAAGGAATTTTATGGAGGTCTGAACCAAATTAAGTCAAAGTAACTGAGGGAATATTGATATCAATAGCTTCGACATCGGGCTGTGCAAGTCACAAAGCTTCCAACAATGGAAGATGATAATAAAACACCCCCAAAAATTATAGGTTGTCCCCATTATTTCCCCAATGAAAAAACAATGACAATGTTTCATTTCTGCTTCAATGTGATTCACTGTCGATGAAACCAAAGACAGGCTGATATATATCACCATTGTCTCCTCAGAGTATTAGATAAAGAATTGTTAACTTGCAAGAAAAAAAGGTGTTAATAATCAAAATACTTGTACCACTTCTATGCGCTAAATTTTTGGCTAACATGTAACCAATTATACATAAAAAAAATTATCCGACCATGCTGTTTTCTAATTGTAAAAGCACAGACTATTTTAGTAACACATTTATATAATGCTGAAATTTAACAAAATAGCCTACTGTACAAAAGAGAAGAAACAATGAATAGAGCAGAAAAGTTGGCTATTTTCTGACTTACATGAATTCACAGTTCAATTTTAATACCTGATAATATGGGTGAGCACAAGACAGCACGTAAACCATTCAGATGAGAAAACCAGCAATCCAACATCCATATTCTCAAACTACTGCTGTCCCTTCAGGCACTGAACATAGTGAAGGATGCACATTCCATCAGTGAAGTAGCTAATAAATACTAGCATAGTCTGAACATATTACAGAAGAATGAAACTGTTCACGTGCTGAGTTACTCATAATTGCAATCATGGTAATAAAGTAATAAGAAATTTTAAAATTCAAAATCTGGAAATACAACAAGATTCAGGCAAATTAAAAAGAAAAAAATCCACTTTTAAAAAGCAATCACCATTTGAAAACACCACTGGATCAAGGTGAGCCACTTGTACCACTGTGGATTTCTTGGGACTTTTTTTCTTTTGTTTTTCTTTTTTTTTAAAATTTCCTTATTCTTAAAAATGGTTTGTCTGCCCTAAGGCAACCCTGGAGTAAAGAGAAAAAGAAAGACTATAACACAGTGGTTTGATCCAAAGGCCATATAGCCTGTGAGAAGACCCTGACACTGGCAACCCAGATAACATCCATATTTTACAAGACCTTACACTTCACCCTAGTAATGGATTCATGTTAAGCTCTAGGTATGAAAATAATACTTTTGCCCTGTAGTAACTCCCAGAGAAACAATAATTTTAAATGCTTTTCACCATGTAGCTTGAGGCAGTGAAAATCCAAGTGTTCCTTTTATGGGATTAAAAACCTGCTCTTCTCTGTCACAGGTCTTGCTAACCTAATGCATTCACCTCTGCTCCTTGAGTTCATTCCCAGGACCATTGCTCTTTTTGAATCACTAACAAAATGAGCCATGAATCATCTTTTTTGTCTATTGTCTTATGCTTCTCTTTCTGCTTGGGGTGCTCCAAAGCACTCTCCTGACAATATTTTCCAAAGCTCCTTCTTTCAACAGTCTTCTGGGAAACATCATGGTAACCAGATATATAGCATGATGCTATCAAAAGCTTCTATACAGAAAATCTTGTGACAATAGAAATCTCCGAATGGGATTTGCATCCTGGCTCCATAGAAAAAGCACTGTAATAACCTCCCATTTTTTTTTCTTGTGCTGTAATCATCTGTTATCCTTCTCACTAGTACTTCAAAGCAATTCTCTATTGTTCTGTTACTCTGAACCTCAGCTCAGTGAGGTTTAGTTTTTTCAAAGCTTTTTTTTTTTTCTTTTCCAAACAAAATCTCAAATCCATGAAACAAACAATAAATTATTTTAGATCTCAGAATTTCCTGCTGCTGGATTTGCAGAGAACTAAAATCAACAACAAAACATATTCAGCCTACTATGTCTCAAAATTTATCTGGAGACCTCATTCTGTCACAGCATCTACTATGGTGAGGGAACTTGAACAACACAAAAGGCCTAGAAGATCAGCTCTGTCCTCAGCTTTGCCAATAACTATCTAAAAATCACAAAAATCACTGAGACCTATCTTTTAAATTGTCCACATGCCTAAGCTACATCTTCCAAGAGCCCAAATTCCAAACTAGAAATACACTAACAATATATATGTCACAAATAGAATAATTTAGTCATATTTCTGGAGTTTTAAACTTGGTTTTCTAAAGATAAATTTAAACTTCCAGTTCACCACTTGATATGAAGCTTATAGAGAGTTATAGGCAAAGTGTGGTCTACAAAATCTCTCTTTCCAAAATCCCTTCTAGTGCAAACTACTGCATGTCCTAAGATACACAACCTACTTCACACCTTGAGTCCTGTGTCCCGTTTTGTCTTGGCTCATTTCAAAATAGACATTGAGGTGCTGAAGCATGTCCAGAGGAGGGCTACAAAGCTGATGAAGGGTCTGGAACAAAAGTCTTATGAAGAGCAGCTGAGGGAGCTGGGGTTGTTTAGTCTGGAGAAAAGAAGGCTTGGGAGAGAGAGCTTACAACTGCCTGAAAGCAGGCTGTAGCCAGGTGGAGGTCAGCCTCCTCCCCCAGGTAACAAGTCACAAGATAAGAGGATATAATGTCAGACTGCTCTAGGGAAGGTTCAGGCTGGACATCAGAAGGAACTTCTTCATTGAAAGGGAAGTTAAACACTGGAACGGGCTGCCCACAGAAGTGGTAAAATCAGAGTCCCTGGAGATGTTCAAGAAACAACTGGATGTAGCACGTGCCAAGTACCATGTGCCAAGTAGTGATCAATCAAATGCTGGAATCAGTGATCTTAGAGGTCTTTTCCAAATGATTTTGTGGTTCACTTCCAAGCTTAAAGCATGGTGCTAGCCAGCCCTAGCAGGAGGCAGATTTTCTTGTTCCTAAAGTATATCATAGATTCCTTTCAGAACACTTGAAACTTCTCTCAGACTCCTGTAGTTGAAGGACCTAACTTGCATACAATCCAACCGGCACATCACAATAGCAAAATGTTGTTTAAATCTAAATTAAGTGGCACAGAACATCAAATTTAAGTTATTAAATACAAACTAGAAGATATATTCCTGTTTTGATTCAAATGTGGAAAAATTAACTTCATACTGATGTTTTAGGAGTCTAATAGTACAGAGTCCCTCTGTTCTCAGTGGAGAACAGAGTAGTTTAGCTGAGGCCAGCAGTAAGAGTTACTGCTAGTCTGGATGCCTGCTGGAAAGTGCAATAAAGCATACAAGTCCATGTGACATCCCAATCACCATTTTTATGAACATTTTCGTATTGATTAATAGTAGCTGCTCTGAATTCCCTCAAGTTTTATGCCAACTGCCAATTCTGGGTCCAGTACAAATTTGAGATATGTTACAAGTAAGTTCAGCTAGAAATGAAAATAAAAGGTGAGAAAAAAGCTCACCTTATGCCAACAAAGCAAGCTTGTTGATGACAGGTAAAAGGGCAAGTGAATGGCTACACACAGTAATAAATTTCTGGAAGTGTAGGTGAGTTCAACTCCTAAAGACTAATGGAAAAGGTATCAATCATAGAGAAAAAGAAAGGGACCAGGGAAAGTCAGGTTATTTCCCCTCCTCTTATTAAACTACACTACGCTTTCTTCTGCTCTGAGACCTTAAAACTGTTCCAACTGAACACCCAACTGTTACTATCCCCTCTGTAGATCTGATACCTGAACTTTGTATTACCACTTGTATCTTATTTCTTTCTTTACATATAGCTCTTGGACCTCAACTCAAGACATTCAAAATATCAATCACCAAGTACATTGCAGACAAAAGCATATGGAACATAAAATGTATGGGAGCATGTGGCATTCAAAGACAGATGACTTGGAAATCAGTCATACAAATCAGCACCTTTTCTGGTTTGACTATTTAGTAAGGGGATATATTTTGTAACGCACAGTCACCTCTAGGTGCTAAACAACCATTCATTATCAGCATTTTCACCAAAGAGTAGGCAGGCCTTGACAGGGAAGTTGCCTGACATTCAAGATAAGATTTAGAATGCAACAGCTGCTTTGACTATTGCAATATGGGTATTGATTGAGAGGAAAATTGCAAAAAACTCGGTTTATGGATAAGTCATCACAATATAAATAGTCTAAGAAAATACCGTTTACATGAAGACAATTTAACAGAGTTTGTATTTGACTTACTACACTGCTGCTGTATAAGAATGCTTTCCATTATCTCAGTATATAGGCCCCACATAAAATATAGAGCTGAAGTCTCCAGGGTGAGCACGTTCCTCTTTTTGGAGCTCCTCCATTTTCATGATCTACAAGGTGTCATAAAATGCCCATATACTATGCATATGAAGTGGCTGGTCATGTTGTCTGTAGTGCAGCATAAGACAGAGCTAGAGCTCAAGTTACTTCATTAGAAAGAATTGTCCATGGAAGAGACTAGGGATATGCACCTAAAGGACAGACATTTTTGCAGCCTGGTTTCATAGAAGTCTCCTTTCTATCAACTTGTCTAACATTAAAAACACCTCCCACAAGTCAGGATTCAGTCAGGAGCCTGCTCCAAAGGGATGTTGGTAGCTTTTCTAAAACATTAACCAAGGACATTTGGTAGTACAAATGGCTAGTATTTAAAGTTGATCAACATATTCTGTTTGATTAAAAGCTTTCATGGAAAGTGTTTATTTGTGGAAAGAGATCACAATCCTTTTGAGGAAGGCACAGTGGCCAGTGTATCACAACCATTGTCAGAACTAAAAAATACTGTCAGACACGTTTTCCTGCTATAAAACACAACTTCATCAGATTGCTGTAGAATATTGTCACTTCACTCTAACTTTTTAAATAATAATCTTATTTTCCAAAGCATAACTCCTTGTTCTTTACAGCTCTCATTGTCAACATTTAACAGTGGAAAGTACTCTGCAATGTACAGCCATTTAACATCCTATTGTAAAGCAGAGACATAAGAAAATTCTGGAGCATTTGAATAGCTTGTAGGGGTAATGTTTTCAGAAACAAGAAACAATTTTCAGATCCTGAACTTAAGACAATTTTCACTGTAGTAATTTCTCAGCACTACAATAATTCTGCCTCTTCCCTAGGGAGACATCAAAAAATCACAGCACTTACAATCACTAGACATAGCTGAAATTCTTGGCATAAGAAAGTCAATGCATTTCTAATTAAAGAGATTTTAAAAAGCAGGATTGAAGTCTCAGGAACTTTTCATTTACTCCCCAGAAAGCTCATTCTGTTTTCAGCCACTGAAACCTGGCCTTCTGTACTTTTCAAACTTAACATAAAGACAGCTTCAGACTTTCAACTCACAGTCAATTCTGTGAAAGATATATTTACATTTTAAATCACTTGAAAAGTAGCCCCAAAGACTAATTCAAACTGAATTTTTTCACTACCACATTTTTTTTATTAAACAGAATTCAAACTAGGAGCTAGAAACTTTGCATAAGCAGGAATTTAGCATGCATGACAGTGTTGTTAAGGTAAGGCCTACTGGATCCAGTCTTCCTTACAGAAAACTCACAGACAGAAAAATGGGCTGCTCTGAGAAAAGCAGGGCCCTGACTCTTCAATGTATTTTCCATATTACCTCCTATTCCCCTTACTGACATATTCTCTTTAGTTTCTCTTGCCCTTTGGTTTTTCCCCTTCTCACTATATGCAACCTAATAAATCCTTCAGGGAAAACCCAGTGTTTTATGTTATATTAGTCTTCATCCTGCTTTTGCAAACTGTCCCTTCTCCAGCATTTCATCCATCCTGCTTTTAGGACAGCACTAATAATGCATGACTGTACCAAATGCCAAACAAGTGAACATATTCTAGACTGATTCATTACAGTAATGATATATAATAGACTAAAATTGTATAGTCCTTAGCTTGTACTGCTTCACTATTGTCACTTATCCAGCTTGTATGGCAAGAATGGTAAAAGTTGTCTCTTGGAAGTGATGAAATCTGATTTCAGTGTCCTTCAAAAAGCACAAGGAAGGAAGTTCATGTAAACTTGAACCAACTGAAATAGTTCTTTTGAAAGTATGTCAGTAAAAATAGATTTCATAAACGTTTGTAATCAGACAAAGGTTAATTAGCTGCAACCACTTTTTCTTGAGGTCAAGAGGAATTACACCTGGGATAAGTTGAGCCTAGAACAGCCACTTATTGAGATTATTTTTTTTTTTTTTTTAAACTCAGGACATCTCACATCACACCACTTTTTACCTGACACTAAACTGACAGGGCTAATGAAGGAAGTTATTTTGATAGGACACAGATTATTTGAAAATAACACATCTCAGCAGTCTGTACTGAGTATAACAACCCAAGATTCCTGTAACTCCAAGAGAAGTGGGACAATATTTTATCTTATTTTTCCTTTTCTTTTTTCTCCCCGTTTCCCCCCAGGTTTGTGTAGCTGGCAATATTCTAAGGATTAACAGCCCTATTATTTCCTTCTCATCTCTCCTTTATGGTATCTCCAGCATATACAGGAAACTGTCATCAAGCACTGTTCCTAAGGATAATTCCTTCAGAACTTCTTTCAGTTCACATACCAAACCTCCCAGGTTCTCCTAGTCCTGCAACAGTCCCTGTGCTAATGCTCCTGTAGGAGCAGGATCCAGAAAACTGCTGACACCTAAATTACTCCACTAGCACTGTAAGGCAGGCATTACCAAAACCTTGTTCCGGATTGACTAAGGTCTGCTGAAGCTGAGATGCTTTGAAGAAAAAACATTTCATGTTTACCATGTAACCACCTCCATCTGTCATTTTACTTAGAAAATATCCACCTATTTCTTAAAGTAATCTACCAGCAAAAGTGTTAGTAGCTTAATTAGGACTTCTGCTCCTCCCACAAACTCTTTGGAAAACTATTTACAGCACCAGTGATCACTTTCAACACAGTTATGTTTTGAGAACAGGCACCTATTGAGGTAACTTCGAATAAGACAGTCTTTGGCCTACTTGATTTTATTCAGCTTCTTATTTCAACCCTTTACAGAAGCACTACAGTTTAAAGGCTCATTAGTGTTACAGTAAGAAGTACTTCATGCCCCAAGATTTGATCAAATGAGGAAGATTTAAAATTCCAAAAGACAGACCAAAAAAAGTTTGATCAACAAAATACAGCACAAAAACAACATATTCAAGGTACTACAAGACACAAAATGATGCCATTAGGAAACTGTGCATGTCTGGTTTACTCTCTCTTTTTTTAACCCCAATCTTGAAAACAGGAAAGGTGGGACAAAGAAATAAGATCAAACGCTTCACCTTGTTTCCTTCTCTATTTAATACAATGCAGGTGTTTCACTGTATCTTTTTAAATGAAAAAATATGTAGATTCACATCTAGAAAATAACTGGACAGCCATTCCACTCAGCACTTGTTACTTTGTTGATAATTATGCAAATAAAAGTGAGTGTGTTTGGGGTACAGCACTTGTTCAGATGCTTTGAATCATCTTGTACAACTCTCTTTTTTTTTAATCACTCCTCTGGCTACATGGGTACCTAATTTGGGTTTACTGGAATTAGTGCTATGAATACATCCTGTTCACTTCATCCCTTATTTCAATTCCTTTTAACCGTACAGCTATCCCCTGCCAGTCCTTATGCCTATGGTGCAACCAAATAGCTCTATCTGCTCCAGTCAGTTAAGAGGAATCTCTCTGCAAGGTTCCCATCCTGGGAATAAGTTAGAGACAGTTCCTATGGCTTTTCAGAAAGCTTCTGAAGGACTACACTCCTGCATGGAGGAATTAATAGCTCCAAGCTTGTAAAGATTTACATATTGTTGTATTACATAAAGTAGTTTTGTTAAATTGTACTAGAAGTTTTGTATTTTCCACACAAATGTAACTTTCCTCTGTGCCCCTTTACCTGACATCACCCTTCCCACCTGTCCTGGGGTCTGCTCCTATTGGTCAGCAGCCCCTCCTTTCTCCCTCCCCTTTCCCAAGGGGGTACAAAACCACCTGGCCATGTGCCCAGGGTCTCTTTCCTACCAGGTTTTTCATGGAGTGAGTTCTGAAATAAAGCAACAGGACTGTACCTGGAGAGAAGGAGCGCCTTTTAGTCTTTTATCTTTGTCCTCGCCACATTGTTTCCCCTCTGAGGGACTAGAGCTAGCCTGGCTGGGACCCTTAGAGGGGAATGAACTGTGGCAACATATCTCCACAAAATGTCGGTAAATCTGAAGCTATCATACCAGAGATGATGATTAGCACTGTGCATATTTAACGAAGGGGTTGTGACATCTGATTTGCATGTTTGTGACAAGCACGCAAATTCCCCACCATTTACACAACTTAGTATCTACACAGTTCATTTTATTTTGATTAAATTTAACACATTTCATTGATGACCTTTAAAGAAATGCTCACTTCCAGACTATTAAATGCACCATTGATCTGCTACACTTTGTCAGCAAAACAATGATCATTCCTAAGAAGCCTCTGAAAAGCTACAGTCTTACACAGATCATTGCACAAATTTCCCACTGACGTGTGCAATGCAGGGATGCAGAATTTGCATAATCAGCTCATTTGCTGCATTCCACAAGGGACATATTCACACCCTCACCAGAAGGTTGCTCTAGTAAAGAGGAAATCACTATACTGCAATTCAACAGACATGAAGTACATTAGCTAAGAAAATAAGCAAATGAAGATGTATGTAAGTTATTATTACCTCTTCTCCACAGACAATGAAAATTACCTTTGCTGAAAGGCTGGTTCAGAATCAGAAGGCAAAACTTCAGGTTTCCTGTAAGATAAATGTTAGTTCTCATTAGCAAGAACATTGACTTTTTCTTTGTCCTTATTTTATTTTATTTTATTATTGGCAGATAAACTTTAGTCCAACCACATCAGAGAAACTCCACTATTTTCCTTGCTTCTCAGGTTTTACCACTGTCAGACTGAGAAACACTCAGAACTTCATAAAATACCTTTTACTTGGTAGGGTTTTGCTAAATGTTTAATTTATAAGTGACTTTTACTTACTGAAGGCCATCCTCAAGAGGACCCCACATCTATACAGCTCAGTCATTTAATCTCCCACTTGCTACTGCTGCCTGGATACAGCAATTACTGATAAGAGCTTCACCCTGGTCTCTATTAATGGGGAAGGATGGAGGAGACTTCATATGAAGATGTCTCTAACCAACATCCAATATTCCACCCTCCTGGAGGATGCAGAACTCTTGCTGCCATCAATGGCTTTTGTGCCTGTGTTTTCATATCATGTAGAAGCTCTAATTGTGGTAGATACTTTACAAATAAAGAAGGAAATGTCATGACCTGGGAGCTTAAAATCAAGAGCTAGTAAAAGCAAAAGTGTACTTTAGCCTGTGTTTTCTAGGTGATACTGCAGACTAAAAATCTCAGTGGATTTATCAGCCCAGCTTGATTGAACTCATAAAGCCTCCTGCGCCTACAAAACATGCATGGTGAAGGTTGATATAAACATACAGTTAGAAAAGCCTTAAAAGAAAAAAAAGAATGTATGTTATGACACACTTTGAATTCAAGGAGTAAATACATAAATCTTTCCCTGCTGCCTGCAGTGGGATTTGCATTATTTCACTTCCTAATTATCTTGCCAGTCATTGAGGAATACAAGTTTCCCCTAGAGCTTGATATCCTTAGGCAATCAAGTTAATGAATATTATTTGCTCATGTGAAGCCTCTGTAGTTGAAAAAAGAATACCACTTTCACTAGAAAGTCTTTTGAGAATACCCAGTATAGCAGGAGGCAGAAGGCTACAGTAGAAGCCTGAGGCCTAAGCCATATCATGCTATCAAGGAAAATACATCAGGTCAAAGTGCTGAAGTTGAAAGAACATCTAAGGATGGGAGCTGGGAAGAGAAGTCTTTAAAATAATTCATTAAATGCATGATTAGGAGAACAAAGTGAAGGTCAGCACACTGGGATAC
Organism: Sitta carolinensis; assembly: GCA_032173965.1. Taxonomy (NCBI): domain Eukaryota; kingdom Metazoa; phylum Chordata; class Aves; order Passeriformes; family Sittidae; genus Sitta; species Sitta carolinensis. Next base: position 51,714,850 of record CM063284.1, on the reverse strand, counting down.
CACTATCCTGCATCTTCTGCACCTTCCCCCTAAAGTGATTTAGGGTTTCTCTCCCCACTGATCCATTCAATGCCTCAATTTCCTACAACAGAAGCAGCAGTAATGTCCTAGTTCCTTAAGTATCAAAAGAAACCTAAATGAAGACCTAGATGATTTTTACTCCAGTAAATGTCTACATGATTATCATAGCTATCTTCTGCCTGGTGTTTTCAAATACCTTTCCTCAAGTCCTCAGCTTCCATTTTTGCTGACATTATCCTCACTTCCATTTAATTCATGTATATATAGGGGAATGAATTTTCATAGGGAATAAATGGACAGTTGGAAAGACCAAGTAAACAAAGGAAAGTGAGAAAAAGTTTTTCTTTGTGTAGTGTGAACAGTTTTGCCTTGTCCTTGAACTTTAAGAGAAAGGCAGAAAAACAATACACCCAAACTAAGTGCCAATTTCCAGCAGCCTCACAAAATGGGACCTCAGCAGCAGATCTCCTAATAATTGTTAAGTGAGAAAGGCTGCCAACTCCTTGAATTAAACAATCATCTAGTGATGCTCTCCATTGAAAAGAGTCTGCAAATATCACAGGTTCTGTTACTGTACAATGATACAAGCAGACATGGGTGCTGTAAGCCTATTCTTGCTGGTAAATCACAAAAGCCATTTGTGTGTTTCTTTTAAAACCTTAAGCCATTTCAGCATATGAAAACAGCCATAGATACCAGCTTTTTTGCACATCAGGAGTACTCTTGTTATATACACTAGGGTACATTTTTGAAGCAAACACTTGGCTGTAGGTGTCCACACTGAGATTTCAGAGGCTGATTTTCAGAGAGGACACTTCCAAAAGCTTCCAGTGAGGCCCACAAGAGCTGGTGGGTCTTACATGTTTAGCTGTTGCAAGGAAGACAAGAAGCAGATGCCCACAGAACACACAGTTAGGAGATGGGGGGGGGGTTATGTGTTTAGGGTTGTTTGTTGTTTGGGTTTTTTAAAGTAGTTATGGGTTGAAAAAGTAGAGAAATGGAAATTATCGTTTCACCTACTTTTAGAGAAGCAAACACTCCAGTCATTTCATACAATTAAAGCATGATAAAATGCCAAGGTTAATGCTATGATTAATGCTGCCAAAATGAGCCTAAATGTCAGTATTTTAATGGTGCCTGCTGAGTTAATATAAAGCCACACACAAGGCTCAGTCCTTGGTAGATGTAAAACAGTAATAAAATTGGGCTGCAATAATTTACAACCATTGCCCTAAAAACTATTAATAAATTGGGACATCTAATGGCAAAGACCACGTCAACAGACAGAATATGCAACATTCATCACTCTGAGAAAACCCGATGAGAGCTCACTGTGCCACTGCTCCGAGCACTCTATTGGCTATTCATTTGACAACAAATCTACTTCAAAGCCATTTATCTTTAAAAGCCCTTAACAAATTAGGAAGCATCTACCTCCTGGATTGTCTGCCTATATATTTTTCACAAAGATAATTAGCAACCTGACCCAACAATTACTGACATTGTGCTCCATTTAAACTAATGGGAAAGAGGCTTCTGTAAGCAAGAAAACAGCAGCAATATCCCCAGATATGGATATCTCCACTGAAGAAACTTTTGTGAGCCTTTTGCTAAAGGCAAAACAAGTTTCTCTCTTGCATAGTTTCTTCCATTTTCAGTATAATTTTCTCTTTTGTTATTTACGTTTGCAGCTCTTGCAGCCTGAGAAAATTCAACCATCTGAAGCAAAAGCAGAAAAAAATTAAATTGCTTCCTACAAAACTTCCAGCTTATTCTTGGTATTTACATCAACACAGAGAACAAATGAAGTCATGTCCCACAGTCAAAGTCCTCCTGTAGAATTAGCCACAGTAAGGCCTGTGATGTACAGGTCTACAGGAAAGGAGGATGACTAATGGAAATTTTTACTTGCATTTAAGGAATCAAATTCTTCCCCCCTCTTATTTTTCTACTTGATGCCCATAAAACTTGCAGTCTTACAGGCATAATGTACAGAGTAAGTATGAACATGTTCACAACTATGTGAACAGGCAGTTATATGAAAAAATACAGTTAAAAATCAACTAGCAGACTTGGAAAATTCCTAATCTTTGAATAAAGCTGGATCACTTTTATGCCTGTTGGAAACCTTTCCTAAGTTACAAATCAATCCATCAATCAATCAATCAATCAACAATGACTACAAGTTTCTACAATGGCATCATCACTTCATCCTTCCTGAAAAGTTTTTTCTTTTTCCTCTTTCCAAAATTATTTAGCTGAACTTCTTTGATGAAACTTCTCATGGTTGCTTTGAAAAGGACTTTTTTTATCAAAAGTGTTGTGAAGATCCCTGATAGCCTATGTACTGCCTATGCAATGACTTTTTACCACATTATAACTCACTCAGAACAATTCCAATATATTTTAGAGCACAGTTTTGCTATTCTAAAAGCCTTCTTTTCTTCTCCCTGTCATATTATATTAATCTAGCTCTTTTATAAATATTTATTATATCATTATGCACTTTTTATTGATTTCCTTTTGCTACATGCCAGTCTTCAGGCTGTATGTCTGTCACAAAGCATATGTAAAAGGCATATATATTTTTAAAGATAACTTTTTTTTTCTTTTTAGCCAATAAAATAATACATGCAACTTTGCTTCCTTTCAGTGTTAGAATCATATCACTAGGAGTTTTTTCTGCATACTGTGAGGATCTTGGTATTGAATTTTCTGAGGTGGGGAAAAAAACCTTTTAATACTTCAAACAAGAAGGCCTTTGGGAAAGATTACTGCTGTTCCCAGACTTTCTGACATGATGCAAGTGGTAATACACAATGGAGGGACACAATGTGCTAAAATAAAGGCATGCCTCAAGGTGCTGATAAAGTATGACTTCAAATTCAGAGTTTCAGCCACAGAAAGTGGCTTCCACTAAACAATTAATGTTTTGGGTTTGGTTTTTTGGTATTTGTATTTTACTGTTTGCCTGAAGAGGAGCCATTCCTTTCCCTTCCAGTGATCTATCAAATATCAACAATGAAGCAGGTTCAGTTTGGAGAAAGAAGCAGGAAAGAGACAGGTAGTATAGGGGCAGAGCTGAAAATTGGAAGCTGGTTATAAGTAGCCAGAAAATTTCTGTACTAATAGAAATATATCTAAATATTCAAAATACTAACCAAGATCTACTGAAAAGACACTATAGTTACACACATCCCTGATCATACAGGTGGATATCCAAATACACAGCAGCTTCTGAGAGAAAAAGCTCTGAATGACCTCACTGAAAATTTCTTCCTGCTCATGTTCCTGCTCTCACATCAGTTTAAAGATATACCATGATATATATAAACATACCATGACAGCAAAAAAACCAAACCAAAATAAAAAACCCCACAAAAAATAATCAAACAAAAAACCCCAACAAGATAAAACAAAAAGCCAAAAATCCCAAACAAAACAAAAATCAAACAACCCCCCCCCCCCCAAAAAAAAAACAACAAAAAATTTGGTTGCCAGTACCATAACTTACTCAGAAAATTCCTACCCTCAGAATGATTTTAAATGAACAGTCACTGCCTACTTAAATGTCTGAGTATGTAGGAAGGGACAGGGGACAATTCCAAAACTGACTGATAATACAGCAGAGCAACAGGCTGAGGCAGCTCTTTGAGCAGTTGAAGTTCCTTCAGCTGCACAAAAATCAACATAAAAGTTGTGATTCTAAGAATTCCATGTAAGTTAGATTTATTGTGAGCCTATCATAGTAAACCCTAAAGAAAGCAGTTCATGAAACCAGCAAACTTAACAAAACCATCTAGCTATCACTACAGAACACCAGAGCATGATTACAGTAGCAACTTGGGGTTTTCAAACTAAAACAAAGGAGTTTTAGGGATCAGCATGAAATCTACACCATTTTTCTGCCAAATAAGCATTGTCTCCAAGTGTTAAGTCCAAAACTGATACTATTCTTATTGGAATGGACCATTTCATTCGAGGCATTTTTCAAGAGCTACCATTCACTTCCCAAACACTCAAATGGAACAATCTCTCCACCAGGAATGAAGTAAATGATTAATTAGACAGAAACTAAGGGGGAATGGATCTGTCAGACTTAGGAGTGTTATAAATGCATATTGTAATGTTGGCTTTTTGCAAGTATTAAGATGAGTCATGAGTTAAGATGTATAATGGCTTTTGCTGTAGTTTTAGAATTTAGGTGTGGTGTGTTTTAACTGCCTGAATAGGTAAGACAACTTCCAAAGAGGCCCAGGTTAATATCAACATTCCCATCTGTGAAAAAGAGACCAAAGCCCAAATCAAAGCATGATAAGAAAGGAATTAAAACTGAAGAACGCATGCTCTAAAAAGGCAGACCCAAGAAGTGGCCACGTAAAATTGTTCCTGGAAAAGTTTGAATATGCATAAGGTCCATGCATGAAAAGCAATATAAAAAGGGTGATTCTAAGACACCAGGTGTGCTCTTGGCAGAGCACCAAGGCACCCGGCCATTTAACCTTTGCTTTATTTTTTATGTTTCTTATTGTCTCTTAAATTTTTTAAAATTTTACCAGGAGAGTGAACCTCATTTTTCACAGGAGCATTCGCCATTTCCTGAAAGGTTTTTTTTTCGTCATGGTTGTTTGCTTTCCAATTTTTTAGACATTGAAACACCCCATTTGTAGTTTCCTACTTGCTACACTCATAAAATTCTTAATTTACTTGCTGACATAGCACTTCTTGAAAGCTGACTTACGATTCACAAGACAAGATCCTGATTTTATCAGTTAATGTCTTTGGCAGCTCACTATGAGCACTATGTAGATCTACCTTAGCAAGTAGCATGGCAGAATAAAATCAGTCTGTAAAGAAAAACTGTTGGTGCTGAAGGTATGATATTCACATTACACATGTCTTGGGAGAAAGGGAGAGAGGGAGGGAGAGAGGGAGGGAGGGAGAAAGTCTCGTCTGGTTTTGTCGGCCCATTAGGAGTAGGACAATGTTATGTGCACTCCTGCGGCACATTTTTATCCAAAAGGAAATTAGTTTACATATTCCAAAACCATCCTGCAATGTAAAGCAAACCACAGCAAACAGGGAGGATCATAATACTTGCTTCAAAATTATATTTTTGATACACAGTAAAATGCTAATGTAAATATGCCAATAGCCACATGGCTTTTGTCTTTTGAATTTTTATTTATATTTTTTAAACAATGCCTTTATCAATAATGAAACAAAGTCAGTTTAACTTACATGACACTTCTGTAATTTTATAATCAAAATTTAGCTCTAAACTTTAGATTTTTATACTTAAGAACCAATCTGATACTTTTATCTATCATGTAGGGAAGATGTGGGGGGGACAACTCAAAACTTACAGCATTATAAATTCCTGAAAAAGTACTTAACATCAAATCCTAAGATTTTACTTTCTAAGGTTATCTTTCAGGCTAACATGTCACTTTGAACAGAACAAATAGAGCACTTTCTACAAAAAACACTCTTCATTCTGCAGTTCTCTTTCTTGAACCACGATTTACCCCAACAGCACTTCCTTTCATTGGGAAACCCAGTGCCCTCCCGTGATACCAAGGAATATAAAAAAGAATCATTTCATAGGATCATTATGCAGACCAAATCAACACTCTAAACTATAAACATTTCACATTTTAAAAGTTTCACAACTCCTGCAGTGCTACTACTCTGAAAATGGAAAAACTTCAAGTCAGTAAAATCTACTTCCTCCATCTGTGCTCTTGCTGAAAAGGTAGTTGTCAGCTTTAATTCAGAGAAACAGTTAAACTTAGACTATTGTATTAATTATAGCCACTGCTTATAAGACATTGTGTAGCTGCTTTTTTCCACACTGAATCCCAAGCTTCCAAATAAGCCATTTAATTTTCCTCAGAACAGTGACAACTCCAATAATAAACCAGCACAAATTATGCAAAAAGATCACAGACCTTACAAACATGTTCTCAAAGTTATTGAATGAATAAATCAAATATGCATACCCAACTGATTTTCATGCAAAGGCACTGTTATCCCTGTCAGTGCATTTTAGTGTTCATTTTTTCATGTGAATTCTATTGATTTTTAAAATATTTTGCAGCTCTTAATTCTTCAGGCAAATTCCAGCAAGAAGAGTAGGAAGAAAAGGGGATCTGTGCAAACAGCCATACTGAAAAACTGTAATGTGCTACCCTCTGAAGAACTCTACAAGGCTTTATGTGGATGAACTCAAACCAAATAATTTCTCACAATAAATTACAAACATGGCCATATACATGGGATAATCTACCCACATTATCAACCACTGCGCCTAGAAGGGTGCCATGCCTTGCAATGAAATTTGTCAATAAATGCTGATGCCTTTCTGGAGAATGTGAGAGCTGCATTTCTGATCTCAGTGTGTGATGGGACACTTCTCATACCAAGTCCTACAGTCTATAGCTGCATTTCTGAGTGCTTGGGACTTCTGCTCTTTATGTGTCAAACATCTCAGTCTGGTGATGCAAAATAAGGTCACACAATTCCCAGCAGTGAATTTTCAGTTTTAGATAACTTGTCCAGCATCACAAAGAAACTTCATGGCAGGATTCAACTCTCTAGGGCTACACAGAACCCAACTGAATAATGAGAACTGACTATTTAATTAAAAATCATAAACCACATTTCTTACAATTATATACATGGGAATGATGTTTGTGTCCCATTACCAACTCTCATTTGAAAATAAACACAGCAGAGTAATCAGTCACTTTGGGGGTTCAGCAATGTACATAAACCATAAAACAGCTTTTCAAGACACACACTGGCAGGTGTACCACTTGCAAGGCCTTAATTTACCTCACACCCTTGCTGCTCGTCTCGAGAGATGTGGCCAGACCATACCCATCATGCTGCACTTGTGCAAATTGGACTTTAATTTCCACCCAAGCACAGAAAAGGTTAGAATTAACTGGAAACATCAGTAGTTTGTTTAGCTGAGATGTTATCACCTGTTCACTTACACTATTCCAGTTTTCAAGATTAGACTCAAATTATTCAGCAATCCAAAACAGAGAGATTTCTGATACGGGCACAGACAAGAGGTCTACAATATTATTCAGATACGTTCTATCCTATGGCATGGAAAAAATAACGAAGTGAGGCTGGTGATGAATAGGAAGTGAAACAGCAGGAAGAGATTCAATTTTGTGCAGAATGGGAAGACTAGCCCCAAGGTTGCAGAATCTGACACAACTTTCACACTTAAGGTAAAACTTTAAAAATGCATTAATTTCACTGCAGCTACATTACAAAATATACTAAATGCTTTGCTTCATTATTTACAGGCAAGTCATCACCTGAAACAGTACCCATTTTACACCTTATAAGTTCAATACCTATTGGAAGACCTTAAGAGACAAGAATTATACATAGAGGCTTGCTGTAAAAATATTGATAGTGTTATGGTAAAAATTGACTTTAGTGTTTAAAACTTCTAGGTGCAGAGCATTAGACTGGAGCTTAAATCTACATCAAAGTGAAAATGAAAGCAAATCTTGAGAAAATCTAAACTATTACTATTCAAGGAAGTTACAGCCTAAATGAAAACCAAAGTTAGGTGCTCACTTTCTCGCTGTGTAATAGCTAGGTCTAATATAATGCCCTCCATGCATTTTAAAAACACAGTATCAACACCATCTGAATACATCACACTAACAATACTTGTTATCTGGGATGTCTCTATTTCCAAGGAGACAACCAGGCAGACAAGATGCCCCAGCAGTCGATATCGTCAGCTCCATCTGCACACAGCAAGGGCAAGGTGACTTCAAGCAATCACAAGGCAGAGCAGATATCAGTAGTCTCTCTGGGCAAATAGGTAGGAAGCACAACGCCCTCAGCAAACATTCAGCTCAGCAAACAGTACAGCGCCATTTCTAAGGTCAACACATATCTTTGGCTATTTCCTACAGGATTAACAAAATGCAGTGTTTATTTAATGATTCACATACTGGAGTACTGACGAAAGTGTAAGAACCATGGGAACACAAAATGCATGACTGCACAGCATTTAATACCCCTGCTTGCTGCTACTAAGCACTCCACTGACACTTCAGTTCCTGGCACTAACATCACCTATGCACATAAAAGTCTGAATACTTTTTGCACTGAGATGCACTTTAAGAGGCTGCAGAACCTGATCCCTCCTTTGATGTCAAAACACCACCCCTATCCACCAATGAGACATTTCTCTACTGATCTTATTGGAAGCACATGTTCTAAGTAGCTGTTTTTGGATCATACCTATTAGATCCTGCTTCACAATGTCAGCTATCTCATTTTTAAAAGCTGGGAAGGAGCTATACCTTTTATCAGCATGGATAAGTTAGCGTGTGCCCTCAGGAGGCTGATGACCCATGTTCAGGTTCCCTCTCTATCCGAGGGAATTTACATCCAAATTCAGTCAGGACATCACTCTCCTCCCCAGACATGACATTATTCCTGGGGGAGATACTTCCCTCCCTGCTACAAAATTAAATATATTGATGGAATTATTTTCATAAAACAGTTAAACAGGAGTAGCCTGTGGATGTCTGATACTGCAGTCCACTGACCTGAACACAGTTTGTGCTCCAACTTATTCAAACCTCTCTTTCCCACTTTGAATACATCCTCCAATTATTTCACCGCAGTATTACAGGATTATATCTACTGTTGCCTCCTTCCTAATGTGTGACATGCTTTCAGAGAAAAGTGTAACCTCTGGTTTTGCAGGATAATTTTCAGGCAAGAAGAGTGGTTTTCTAACTATCTTCAGAAGACTTGGCACTAACAGTCATAAAAGGAGGGAATAACTTTTTCAACACAGCATAAAATGTCCAAATCTGACAGAGCAGGATTTTTAGATGCTTCATTCTTCCCACTTCTCACGGTATTCCCACTGCCGAATTCATCTTGATTCCTCCTTAGTACATTTACTCTGATGGATTGTACTTTGTATTCCTCCCTCTAGTACTCTAGTAATTTCTCCCTCTGGTCTGTATATACAGTCCCACTACCATGCTCAGGACAAGCACACCATTACTAAAAGTCCTGTGTGCATCCACTGAACAGCCCAGGGGCTAAACTCCAGTATAATATTGTGAGGGCACACAGTAACATCCAATTTTCAGAGAGAGGAAAACAGGCATTATGTGACTGTAGGAAGATCACACTCTTATTCAGCAAATGAATCAATATGAAAAAACAAAAGTTCCTTTCCGCTTCTCAGCTTTATCTTATAAGATACATTACAAATCACAGATGGCTTCTGGCTAAACTCCAGTGTGGACAATTACAGGCTTCTCTTTCCCTACTTCTGTTCAGCCATCCCAATGAAATACAGTATATTTTACTGTCTAGAACTCAAGTGTACTAATTAAGCACTTATTTAAAATCACGGAGTATTCAACCAAGCTGCAATGTACTTTGGAGATGACTGGATTTCATCTTTAGTAAGTTCACTGAGTTTTAAAAAGTTGAGCAAATTGTGACCCCGCTAACATTAATTATTTACTCCTCAGATATAATGGATGAGACTGATGACTAAACTGCCACTGACTCCCAGGGCTTCACCTCAACTGCTTTCATGAAAATCTATGCTGAGACAGATAGTTTTGCAACATCTCAAACCCCTTTGGGGTGCATGCCAGAGAGGACATTTGTGCCCATACCACCTTTTCAGTCTTCTTGTTTTTCCAAAGCAGATTCCTCTGTACTTTGAAGGGAATGGATCTGATACAAGGACCACAGTGCCATCCAGAAGGTTCAGAAAGGCAAAAGAAGTGGTCCAGGTGGTCCTAACAACAGCCCACAGAAGCAGTGGTGGCAGTGGGAGGGTGTTTGCGCCTCTGGAGTAATATTCTGGCAAAGAATGATGTGGAGGGGAACCTTTTCTTATATTACAAAAAGAGTTTTTACCAGACATAGGAAGACAATGACTTATTTCCCAGCCTTCAAACATTTCACTCCTAACATTACATCTTCTGATTTCACAAGCTTCCTTTTATTATTTCTAGAGTTAATTTTTTTTTTTTTACCTGATGAAGGCAGCTCAGTTTTGCTGCCTGTTTTCTATAACTTTAAATCCACCACTGGCTTCTTTTTTTAACAGAACATTTTTAAGACCTACCTATATATATTTTAAAATAGATAAATCTACACTTGGAGAAAACAAGGCAAAATAAACAAAAAGAAAGAAAAACCACAAAGGCGATGAAAATCGCATTACATTATCAGTCAGGTAAGGAATTTTTATGTAACCTGGATGAAGTTTCTCTTCATATTTTATTCTGTAATATGTAATATTGTGTTGCATGTGACAGAAAAATAGGACCTATAATCAAAGTTCTTTGGACTGAATAGCTACAATAAGCTTATATAAATCAGGAATTGACCAACATCTGCGTCTTGGAGTAAAACTAGGGTGTGATAAAGAAACAAATGGAGAACACTACCAGAATATTGATGCTTCTTCCACAACTATAAAATATTTACCTAATGTTGAAAATTTTGTAATAAGAGCTGCTCACTGTTCATATAACTTCTAAACAAGATTGAAAAAGCCATTTGCTAGTCAATGATGTGATAGCATTTCTGGGATCACTGTAGTCTGGCAGAACAGGACACCATATCCCGCAAATATCAGCTCACAAAAAAAGTAGGTCATGCCTGTAAGTAGACTATTTACTCAAGCAGACCCTCCAAATCATTATGACAAACTGTTCCCATAAGATACCTGTCACACAATAAAGTTTGGTAGGTTTAGCCACTACACAAAGTCTATGATAACTGCTTTTATTGTAAGTCACTTGCGCTTGTTTAGAGTCTCTTGTTTTGACATGCGGCACATGATGTATAATTAAAGAGAACTGTTATTTTTTTCCTTTTCTCACAATACAGTAAAGCCTGTAAATAAACACAAGCTCTGGGACTATTAAGAGAGGCTCTTTGCAGACTGTCTTTTGAACCAAGGACTTCAATTTCAATGCTAAAACTGTCAAGTTTAATTAAGAGTTATGGGGCATAACCATTTCAAAACCATAAATCTATACAGCAGAAAAGTATAATGACTGCCTTAGTGAACAGTGCTTTGTAAATAAGCAGTATCTCTTACCAAGTCCCGATTTAAGTTCCTTATACACAACACTGTATTGTAAATAACTATTACTTCTCCTGAAGTGAATATAAAGACCATCATAAAGTAATTCCATCCTGATGTCTTTTGGTTTATTTGACTATTTAAAGTAGACCTCAAAGCATATTCTAATGCTTACACTGCTACACTGTCCAAATCCACCATAGCTCTCTGTGATCCTCCAGAATGTTTGCAGAAAATTGCCTTCCTCTACTGCTTCTTTTAATATCTTTTTTCTAAAGTCTCTTTGACTTTTGAGTGTGCACAGCTGTTCACATATCCTCACAGCTTCAAGTAGAATGATACAGAGAAAGAGGTACCAAGAGCTCACCATTGAAGCACTGCCTTTAAAAACATCCTCAGCATTCAGCACACCCAGCCTGAGACACCAGTGACACGGCCAAAAAAATACACCGAACTAGCACTGTAGCGCAGGCCTAGATTTAAACCTGAAAGTCACGCTATCCATTTCAGAAGAACCACACACTTATTTCCATTTTAACAGTGCTTAGGTCTTCTACCATAACCTCTGCAAAATCAGTGCTCTAGGGAGCACCTGACAGTCAGAAAACCTAGTGCAATTTGAGTCATTTTGGTACTTTCAGCCAGAAATTAAAATTTAACGGACACCTGATTACTGTGCTTCAAAGGCATGAGCCTCACAGTTCTGGACAGATTTTAAAATCAATAGAATGTTACCATTTTCAATGTGAAAAGAATCCCACATACAGCCTTACCATTAGCTTTCATAAACTTAAGGTGATTTTCTGGATTTTGCAGTAAAGGAGTTATGCTTAAAAATGCAAATCCTAAAGACTTAAACCCTTAAGGGTGATAGAAACAGTATCACATTTGTTATTATTTCTTAATCTAATGACTTTTGTAATATGATTGCATGAGGAAATCTTTGGCTTTTCTTGCCTGCTTCATGGACTAACAGATTAATTCAGTTTATAGAACTGATGATCATATAGTAGTCAGTGTAGAGGCAACCTCTTAAAATAAAAGTTTTTCAGGAAACAAATGATTTCTATCCTGATGAGCACTTTTTTTACGTGTTAAACAACACTGGGCTCAAGATACAGAGGAAATAATGGCAGAACATCTAAAAGCATAATTTATGCAGATTAAACATAACTGTAAAAGACTCTTATCAGCTGTTTATCAGATCCAGAAAGGCACAGAAAATACACCCTGGTCATCATGTTAGTGCATTTGGGGGGAAGATTCTTAGAAAAGGAGTTACACTTCTTTCTTCTTCATTATCCTATCTGGAAAATGTGGTTAATAACAATAATGCTTTGAATTTAAATTTCCATTTGTAGATTTGAAATCACTTTTTAAAGGTGCATAAGCACTATTATTCTCATTTCACAGTTGGCCTCACTAAGTACAGAGTTTTGTAGCAATTTGTATGATAAGCAGCATCCTCTAGTGAATAAGTTAAGACTGAAATTATGTCCCCAGGGTTTTTTTCCCAGCTAAATTATAAACTCCAGACTATACCAATATCCACTGTGGCAAAACCAGAAACAGTCCATATGAAATTGGAGGGTTTCTGCATGGGAATAGGAACACAGACCAGAAATACACAACACAGATTTAAAGAATTCCTGCCTTACATTGATCTACTAGTCACTTAAAATTAACTTTCTGGAACCCTGGGGAGATGGACATCACAGAGGTCATCAGAGTGTTCAAACACACAAAAAAAAAAAAAAAAAAAAAAAAAGAGCAAAGAAGTGAAATGGCATCTTTTCAGAAGAAAAAAGGAAATAATAAGATACATAGCAGTGGACAGCCTGGAGTTTGATCAGGAGAATTCCTTAACCACCAGCATCACAATCTTCTCCTCTCTTGTTAACAAAAGATCTTTCATCCTGATTTCCTGTAATAACGTTTGTCTTACTCAGTATTATTCCACCTCTGAATAACAGCTCCTGCACATGGCAACAACCTTACCTATAGGTTTTAAATTTTGTCATGAAAGGCACTTCTCTGTGGTAAGGAGTCAGGAAAATATTGAGTATATCTTCTCTGTTAATGGAAATAATTTTAGTATATTTTATTCTCAAATATCAGTTGGTCACTTAGGTTAAATTTTAACCAACTTTTCTAATTTCACACTAGACTAAAGGCTAAAAATGAGGAAGCAATATGATACTTTCCCTTTTTAGAATTATGGGAATGATAAAAATCAGGCTAAAAGACTAACAGAAAGAAATATTTTCAAGGTTGCAAGCTTAAAACTATTGTCTATTTTTCAAAAAGCTGCTTAATTTCAAAGCTGCTTAATTTTCAATGAAGTCGAAAGAATCTCTCATCAGTTTCAAAATTGCTCCAATTTTTTTCTCTGGATATCAGTTGGCCAAGAAAGGATACCAACACAGTTAGATTAAGCCAGCAATATGTTTGCAGGGTTTTAACTTTAAATAAACAGTGGCCTTAAGTATTTGTAAAACTGCTGTTTTAAAGAAAAATTACAAGAGTTGCCACTGAAATCAATCTGCAATGTAGCTTGTACATGTGAAACTTGTAAGGACAATCAATTTTGGACACACGTGAGAAAAACAAACAAAAGTGTTTAAAATTAATTTTAAAAAATTAATTAAAATTAATTTTTATAATAATTTTTATAATAAAATTTGCATTAACTTTTAAATGTTTTTAATGCAATAATAGTTTACTAACTTTTATACAGAGCATAATATAGTTAGATCAAATCACTTCTCCAAGCATAATATATCAGATAACCTAAAGATAATAAAATGGGGTTATAGTAAATCACGATTTTGCTGCAAATGTTGATATCCCTGCAAAATTTTGTAACTCATAATTCACAAATAAGTGGTCAAAATTACTATTAAATAATTTAAAATTAATAACAGAATCACTTTTTTTCCATCCTTCTACACTTCTTGTAATCACAGAAAATCCTGTTCAAATTAGTCAGAAAAAAACCACCTACATCAGTTCTCTCTTCTGTTCCAATTTTGTGTCAAGGCATAAATCCATGATGGGTTCATGTTAATTTATTCCCAGGGCAATACCGATATGCTGTGTTTTTGGAGACTTTACAGTTTGTTTACACGTTTGCCTCTCTACTATGCCCTGACTACAACCAGAGTCGGTCAAACTATTGAATGTGAATGTGTGTTGATGATGGTGGCAGGCAGAGCAAAACCTTTGGGTGACACACAGAAAACCAAAGATGATTAGTTTGATGACCAGTATCAAGATCTCTTGATCAGTTCTGCAACACAGAATGAGTGAGTGTGCCTTCAAAGGAGGCAATCTCAGTGATAGCCCTTTTCCCTCCCCAGTCAGGGCAATACAGGGCTGCCCACCTGGGAGTGTCTCCTCGACACAGGACTCATTACGTCAGGAAAGATAGTGCAGGGGAGCCTTGCACTCTGCAGAAAAAAATCACCAAAGAAGTAGCAGAAATTGTGATCTGCTGTTTTAGTGCACTTTGTCAAGACCTTTTGTTTTAACTCCACTATAACTGTACTACAACCAAATCAAGGTTTCCTGTCAGCATGATATACTGAGAATACACATTTCCTCCAGCTTAACAGCTCTCAGGCTTCTTATGCCACCTCCCACTACCTCCCTAAAGCCACAACAAATATCGCTATCGACTAAAATGACAACTCCTAACAAGGGTACAAATAATAAAATGTACATTTGATCCTGTCTACAATGCTCACATGCCTCCAGCAGATGCTTTATTTGTCTGATTTTGAAACAGGAGGTAGAATTTCAACTAAATGCAGATGAACTGAAGAAACATTATAAAATGTTTTTATTTTAGAAAGCATATTCAAAGAGCACCTCTAAATATGGGTAGAATGAACGAAAAGAAGTATGAACACTGGTCCCTTCAGGACTGGGTTGATTTTCTAGTTTTGCACGTAAACATTACAAATGTTTAATCAACATTTGTAATTTCTGCACCAGGACAAAGTTAGAGGAAGCAGAAGTTAAAAGAGGAAAATAAAGCTGAAAGCGTAAAAATATTTAAGCACATACACACATGGGCACACCCCCACACATTGAGCAAGGCCTAATTTGCCATATGGCATTATTGCTCTGTATTTAGCTAATGGATTTAGCACCAATAATTAAAAAAAATATTACTTTTCCAATAAAAATAAATCAAGGATTTAAAATAGAAAAGCCATTTTAATGAAAAACAAATGGCATTTAAAACTTTAGGTCTGATAAAAAAAGTCAAAGCCTTTATTTAATGAAACTTTCTTTAATCATCACAGGCACTGCAATGCACAAAAGGCACCACATGCAAGTCAGTAAGTCCTACTTATGGCGGTCTGGCTAAGGCAAATCACAGGATACTAAAGGAAGAAAAGAACATATGCCTAGAAGCAAGATGAAAAATGGTCTAGATCAGATGAGGGACCATTAACTTTCTCTTTTAAAAAAAATGTTTTTAAAAAACATTAGCAAGTGTAAACACTCTTAACTCTTGTAATGACAAGTCAAATCCAACAGATCTTCAGGGACCCCTAACTAAAGAAAAGGGGTTACAGAATTTAGGGTAACTTACCAAGATTAAGCACACACTGAGCAGCTGGCACATGGAATTTGCTGGTATTGATACTGACACTGCTGTCTGGGGCACAACCAGTGTGATTTGTGGGGACTCAGGAAGAAGCACTGAGACATACCCAAGCTGGAAGTCATGGTGAAAGAGTCTCATAATCAGACAAATACTTCACTGGCACAATCATGTATTGCCAAACCTGAATTTAATGGACACAATCCCCATCCCAGGGATTGCCAGAGTGTTCAAACGACTTGCTAAATTCAAGCCCTCTGGGGAGCTCCTAAACCCACAGCTGGAAGTTCTCTGTTGATTTTTTAAAGGACCACCATTTGTCAAGTAAGAAAGTCTGTGACACTAACTTTACTTGATCTTCATGTCATTTTCCTGACCCACAGTAAAAAAAACCCAGGATGTTTTGACTACTAGAGAAAAACTAGTAAAAGAAATTCTAGATACGAAGTATGTCCACAAGTGTTTCACTTTCAAAGAGGGAAAAAAAAAAAAGAAAAGAAAAAAAAAAAAAAAAAGTAAAAGCTTCAGCAAAACAGCTGTTATGTTGCACTCCCTCTTCCAGCTTTTTTTCATCCCCGGTATGCTTGCTGACTTTTTGGTTTATCCTATCCCAAGATTCCCTCCTGCAAGCAGTCATACTACCTTAAGCTTATTGAAATAATCAGTACCAACAAGACCATTCACATACTACACCTACCTTCAATAGCTGCATTTGAAGGGCTTAAGAACCACTAAAACCCAGATACTTCACAGGTCTTTCTTCCTTCCAGTCTCCCTTATTATTACTGTTTTTAAAAATTTATCAAATTCTTATGACTTATATATTCTAAGAGAATGCCTTCCCTTACTTCCTTTTTTGCTGTAATGATGATCAGATAAAACTGGTGAGCAGCACTACATTTTTTTTTCATTTTCCAGAGAGAAGATAATGCTTTAGATGGATGTGCCCTATCAACTGCAATATGCAATTTAGTGAGGAAAGTTTCACACCTGTAGTTTTAAAACCAATGAAGTTTCAATGGTGAAAAAGCAAAACAGCAGAGGGCAGATGAAGGTTTACTTCTAACTCTCAATTCCTTAGAAAGCTAGAATCACCACCATATACAACACAATAAAACTACATATGGTGCGTGCCCTGCAAAAATCTTGCTGAGGCTTTTTGGTTTGGCTTGTTTTGGGTTTGCGGGTTTTTTTAACAAATGTAAACCTGTCCTTCTCAAAACATTTTGAAATTGAAATGACAGTTCAACAGACTATTAAGTACACCTCCATAGAGACACAAATGAATATTTTCTTCTAATTACCTTACTTCTCTGTTGTGGAATGTGAAAAAAAAAAAAAATCACATAACTTCAGCATTAAAAAAAGAGATTAAAATGCCTCATTTGGCACCAAATGATATCATCATAAAAGAAATGAAGGAACCTGAAATGTGTTTCCACTTTTTGAATATCCAGTTCAAATCTAAAAGCCACGAATTTGGATCTGAACTGAGTAACCATTCAAACATTCTTGAGTGACAACACAAAAATTGCCTATAACATGTTCTGACCCCCCAAAATTGAAAAATACTGGCACTCTAGTGGAAACTTGATGCTAGGCAGCTACCTAGAAAAGGGAGCATTTACAAGCCCACCATTGATCCAAGCAGCCACCCTGCTGCAGTGCACAATTAATTAGGCTGGATCAGTTAAACAAATACAAGGTAAAAGGTGCTGATTTTCCAGATGAGTAAGGTTAGGGTATTTCTTGGGTATGGCAATGTATCACTTATCTGCTCTGCATCTTCAAATCAAATCCCACCAAACAAAACCAAAATCACCCACTAAATTAACTACATGCGCAATGCCACTGACACCACCTAGCTGAGATGGCTGTTTTACACAAAAAACAGTTTTCAACTGAGTCGGATATCTGGACCTGACTTTTGGGTATCTTTTCTAAGTCCCAGCTGAATGATAGTCAAGCTACATAAATTGATATCTTGGGGGCACAGCAGTATCCCCAAGGTGCCAGCTTAGACACAGCTGCTACACAATTACACTCAGGTGTGCATTCTACTCTCCAGCCCCACCATGGACAGGGACAGATGTAAAACTGCCTCTTGGCCAACATCTCCCCTTAACACATGAAAACCGCACTTCAGCAGCACTTATCCTGCATGGTTCATGTTCTCTCCTTCCAAAGGCCACAGGCATTTACAGCCTTCACTTCCACATCTTCCATACTTTCTGCAGGCCTCTCCACATTGGAAGTCTATAAGGCAGTAACAGGAAACTCTGCTAATTAGAGCTTATCAACAGTAAGATTCTTTAGAACTGTGGCTAGTATGGTGATGGATTTGGCAAGTTGCAATCCTGAAAGATTGTTGAATCTACAAAATATTTTCTTAAACTTTATTTTCCAAAGCTCCCTATACAAAGACCTGTTCATATTTCTGTCAAGCTCACAGTAGTTTATTGTGCTCACCATACCAAAGTTTTCCTTTAGCTAAGTAGATGTCATGAAGAGAAAATAGAATAATATTTTTGTTTGAGAGAGGAAGTGCAAAACCGACCCCATTACCCACCTCCCATCCTCTTCCTAAACCACCTTCCGAGTATGTACACTTCCAAATCTTTCTGGAGTTTGGCTTAGAGAATGCAGCAACTCTTGGTGAGGGTTCTGAGCATAAATTTGGGTTTCAGGTAACCCAACTCACTGCCTGTGCCAAATGCAATCTCCAGCTATGCACAGAAACAAGAGACAGCTGTCAAATCAACAAAATTAACACCAGCTGCCTGCTGCACATCCCCCCACCTCCCCACCCACCCCCTGCACCATAGGAAATTTTAATTTTCATTTTTAGTTGCAATTCCCTGTTTTTTTATCTGACGCTTTTATATCCTGTCTATCAAAATATTATGGACATACTGTATATATAAAACCAGCCCAGATGGAGAGACAATAAACCAGCCTATACTTACTAGCCTCTGGTTTTGCATGCATAAAGCATGCAGATTAAAAAAAAAAAAAAATAGAGATATTGACACATCTTAAACAACATTCTTACAAACTGGCAGAACTACTGTGGGCTTATATAGAGCCAGATGTGCCAGAGATAACTGTGAGTTGTTAAGCTTTTCATTGAGTGCAGAAACAGCATTCTTTTTTAACCTGAACTCTCAATCACACATGCATTTAATTCCAGTGGAAATGTGATTTGATGTCTTTTGAAAACAACACTTCAGTATGACTTTAAATTATTCCCCATGGGGGACCATTTTACTGCAATGTGCTTTGTTTACTAGCTCTGCTGCTTCCAGCAAGATGAATGCCAAAGATGAAGATGAGCGCATTTTTGGATGACTGAAACCAAAATTCTCTGCTTCTTGGCAGAGTTTTCCAAATTATCATGATTCTTACAGCATTCATTACTGTGTAGTAAGGCAATCTATATTTCTGTCAAATCCTGTTATTTACAATTTATGGAGAATAAAGATTAGAAAGGAGAGATACTTCAGTGAGCAAACCAACACACACAATGAACACTTTCTGTTCTAATTTTATTCTTCCCAGTGACCTTGTTATCCCTGTCCTTAAGTGACAGAGGGATCATTAACAAGTCACACACTTGCAAAAAGGAATGGTGAGTGTACAATAAAGTACTTGGATATAAAAGATAAGAGCATTCCAAGATTATAGGAAAGGACAGCCTTTTGGCAAAAAGATAAACAGTATATTTTTATTCTTTCTTTGCACATTTTGTATTATTATTGGTTTTAAAGTAACAGCTATAAGCTCCAGTGAAGATCAGTTTCACTGAATTGGTAGTGCCCAAGAATGTAAGAACAGGTGCTCTGGATTTGAAGAGCTGATCACTAATTAGATCCAACTGCCAAAAGGAGAGAGGAGAAGGAACCATCAAGTCACTGAAACAAAGTGCCACTTGCTATATACTTTGAATCAGCAACATAGACAGGCATGAAACAAAATGCAATTACCTGATCATTAAAAATACTGAGAGACCCTATCAAGACAAACTCATGTCATACTTCTCAAGCAATTGGTCAGGCACATAGAAAAGACAAACACCAAAAATACCATAGTAATCTTTTGAAAAGTGCACATTAATCCTGCTGTTCTAACCAAATGCCTCTAACATCTAAACATCATGACTCAGCTATATACATTACTGTCAGTGGTCACCATTCTTAGGCTGGGCTCTTCTTTTTGACACAGAAACTTTTATTTGTGCCTTCTTTAACTCAAAGGGGAATAAGCTAAGCTATGTGATGGAACCAAAATTCCATTTTCCAGAAGAAAACACTTTTAAAAATTCTATGATGGTGACAGACCTAGTCAATATAACTTTTTGGAAAGGAATTTTTTCCTGCTACTTGGTCCTCCGCTGAGAGTTCTAACTAAAACCAATCAGTTCACAGTTTTTCCTACTGTTTTAAGATGTATTAAAGGTCACAACTATCCTGGCTGCCAATGATGCAGGCATGCCAGTTGCACCAGATGAACCCTAGACAATCAGCTCTATTCTATATCAGAGCTTACAATTATTTGCCATTTCAGTTATGTGAAACTTGACAAATGCATAACACATCAATGACAAAGGCGTGGTCCACAAAGTTACTCTGCAAGAGATGCTAAAAAACATCGCTCCCCTTATCTACCTGATCTGTTCCTATAGCCAACACAAATACTGAGAGAAGCTTTACACAGCACCTCTCAAGCCTTTTTGAAGGAAAATCAGGTGGGGAAGTCCAACCTACTGCTAACCAAGCTGTACAGAAATAATCTCAAACCAGCTACATAACAACCAGAATCAAAAGAAAAACATTTGTGATTTAGTTATCCCTAGGATCACTTCCATTTCCATTCAGGATTATTGTCCATTAGGCTGACAGCAGCAAGAACCACATTTTTCTCACAATACAGGTCAATGCAGCTACACAAACATGCAGATTTAGGAACATCATCAATTTACTAAACTGGCACCAGAAGTCCAGGTAACAAATTGATTTATTTTTGATTGTAATAGGTGTGCTGTACACTTGAGTGCTACATCCCAAACCAATGCAAAACTTTCAAGCCTGATTTTCAAAACAAAACACTGACTTTATTTTGCTTTCAGTCTATTCCTTACTTAATCATGAACCACGTGCATTTATAAGCAAAGGTTGAATCCACTAACCCTTTCTCATCACACGTATCTTAAAAATAGAACTGCTATGACAACGATAATTCGATCTCACACCCCACTTCAGGCAGCCAATTCTGTCATCTTTAATTCCCAATCTACTGTGGTCCTTCTCATTCCCTACAGTCTTCAAGCATTTCCCTTCTATAAATCCTGGGAAGCATTACACATCTGGCATCAACCCGTTCTCTCTTCAGCAACAGGCTCTTTTGAGAATCAAGGGTGACTTGAAACCTTTCTCAGTCATTTTCTCTTACATAAAAAATGTGGAAAAATGAGATGCTGTTACTTTGAAGTAATGCTTGCAATCAAGATTTGTCACAAATTCTGCATCTATGAATGATTTGCAAGAAAAAGTATTTTCTTACTTAAAGCTACTCATAACTCATCATTAAAAGATTATGTAAACATTTTTAACAATTATTTTCCATATGCTTTTATTTAAAATTAGAACTTATGCATTTTTAACTGATGACTAAATACAGACTCATTTGCCTATTTTCAAGAGAAAGTTTCTCCTGTGTTTCCATTGATTATGTTCCCCTTCCTCAGATTCTTCACTTTGCACAAGCATTTTCCTATAGCAAAGTAGAACTGGGCACAGAAATAATTCATGTCCTCAAGAATATGCCATATAACCCTACTGGAACACATGACCCAGGAAAGTTTGAAAACAAGCAAGAGAAAATAACTGTTGCTTTTGGAGAAAAAAAAACCAAACCACAAATGAATGAAAACAAGACCCCCAGGCCTCCCCCAAAGCAGCAACAATCACCAAAAGGTAAGAAAAGAAAAAAATTTCACAAGTAAGGAAGAAATGTTTGGAACCAAACTGCTGAGGCTCATTTGCGAGATTTGGTCAACTCAAGCAGCAGCCTTAAGGAACTCTAGGATGTTGGGAATCTGATGTTTGTCTTTTTTATCCTATAAAACACAATCCTTATATATTTCTAGCAAGCCTAGGCCAGCCAAGATACTGAAATGCTTTCATAATTCTCACATTATGCACAAATGTGGGCAACAAGTAAGGATAAATTCTGCTTAATGCCACTACCTGCATCAAGCCCCAGGACTGCATGATGCCTCCCAGAGCCTCCAGCAGTGTACAGGAGGAGCACCTTTGGCTAAACTAAAAGCTATGTACAACACCCATCTTGGAAAATATAACAATGCAATAGTATTGTATTGTATATATATAACAGAGGGAACAAGAAATCAGTATTTAGTGCAACTAAAAGAAACAAATGGGTCTAATCCAGTGTAACCACAGTAAAGTAAGCTCAAGTGCACATATTAGTGCTTTCCCTTAAAAAATTTTAATTACTTATTCCACATTATGTTACAATTGATAGTGTGGTGTGACCCCATGCAATGCCCTGAACTCCAAAGGAGAAAACAGAGGCAGAGAGGTAGCCTAGGCAAGGAAGGACACTCCAAGCATGAAAAAGGATTAGATAGATGTAAAAATGTTCAGTGATGTGGTGAATCCCTAGGAAGCAAATGGAACATGAGTTGAATCAGAAAACGTCACAAAAACAGACAAGAAAGCTGAGTTTGATGCAAGGTGAAGGCACTTAGAAGTTTCAGGATGGAATATGGCACCAGCTGGGAGGGAGGGAATGCTTTTAACACCCTCACACTGCCTTTCACACAGACACTATCTTGGTATCCTTTTGTTAGACTGAAAATGCTCTCTATGAGCAAAGTTCTCCTACAAATGTCTCCCACAAAGATAAACCAATACAGCTCTGAGTCTTCTTACATCTTGGACGATGACTCATTTCTCACTGCTCTTGTTAATTAGTGTACATCAGAACTGCACATGGCATTTAGTACTGGAAGGCAAAAGCAGAGGTGGCAGAAGATTCCCTTGCACAGAAATAGGCTCTGTCACAGAAATTTGTGAATTCATATTCACTAGAACCATCGTTTCCCACTGCAAAGTCTTCCCGCTCTGAATTCATTTTGTTTACAACATTTACACTGGATTGTATTTTAATCACTTAACCCTATCTGTTTACATGCAGCTCACCCAGAGATCCAGATACCATTGTATACCATACTTTTCCTCTTCATTGCTGTCTCCCACTCCATCAATCTTTGTGTCCACAGTCATTCCAAGTGATGATTTTGTGTTTTCTTTCATTGCAGACAAAATATGTCAAGGCATAAAACCCTGCAAGATTTCTTAGAGAGCACTCATATACGGGCATATTTTGAGATCTGTCACACAGTCACTCTATAACCTACACAGATACATCATGCTTATTTTGTGCCATAGCAGATTCTAAATCAAAAGTGCCTTGACACTTGTCTTACCCTACGAACATTATGTGGCTTCTGTAAATGTTCTATTCAAGCTCTAGTTCATTTTGTCCAGAATCCTTACTGAATTTTCTCAAAAGCACTTGGTTTAATTGTAGATTTAAGGCTATAACTATTTTCAAGGTATGTTTTGGGTTTTATCTTTATACAACCTTACACTGTTTCTATTTGCCTTAGAGAGGCAAATATATCTATTTACATATATACTTTCAGAACTGAGTTAGAAAAGACTGTAAAAATGCCTCAAAAGTATGTCCAAAGATGTATAAGTTGGACTACTAATACCAATAATATATCTGAAATAGATAGTTCAACAGAATTCTTATCTGCTTTCTCTACTGCAAAACACATCTTTAATTAACAAAGCAAAAAGGCTGAAAGCAGGGAAGTACAAAAAAGATATGGTGTCTCCTTGTACATTTTGGTTGCAAAAATTATTTCTTCTGAAAGAGGTTTTTTAGGTAAAGCAACAAAAGGCTTCACTGTGATCAGCATTACCAACAATCCAAAAGTTTTCTACAGATGCAATTGTCCTTTTCATCAGAGGAATAATAACCCAGGTTGGCTATTTTCAAATTCTGCCTGTAAACAATATTTGACAGAACTATATACAGAATCTTCTGGGAGCCAGTGCAGGACCAAAGGCAACTGGCACACAATTGAAACACAGGACGTTCCCTCTGAATATCAGGAAATACTTTTTCACGGTGAGGGGACTGAGCACTGGCACAAATTGCTTAGGGAGGTGGCAGAGTAGCTGTCCTTGGAGGTACTCTAAAGATGTCTGGAGATAGTCCTGGGCCCCTGGCTGCAGGTGGCCATGCTTGAGCAGCAGGGCTGGACCACAGGACCTCCAGTGATCCTTTTTAGGCAAAATCATTCTGTGATTCTGTGATGAAAATGTGTTTTCTACACTGAAAAAGAACATACTATCAAAACTTAAAATACAAAGAGTAATTTCTCAATAGAAATGCTGTATTTGCAACAACAGCTGATGAGGTTTTATAAGAGACTGACTGTAAATTGGAGTATACGATTTAAAACTGGTGCTGTTACACAGCTTTTTTTCTGGTTTAACCTCTGTTCTGTAATTGGTTTGTGTATTTTGTCTGATTTCCAAACAGAATGTAGAATGAATAGAGTTTAAAAGATTGTTCTGAAGAATAGTATGAACAGAGGCATGGTCAGTGCATAAGGAAATATTACCATCACAGAATAACAGCAATCCCACGGGCTACCAGCAAAGTATAATTTGGATCTCAGGATTTCACAGTTAAGTTCCATAGCAAAGAGTCTTTTAGCTTTGTGTTATATACCATTAGTTTGCCAATATTTTGAAATCAGTCTCAAAAGAATGTAAGTTTATTGACTCTGCTGTGTTAAGCAGAGAATGCCACACATTTCTTCTAAAGAGGCGATGAGTCCAGAGTTATACAAATTCAAAAATTAATACAAGAATATTGTAAAGGAAGCTCATGGGGATTCTTTTAGTTTATTTTAAAAGGTTGGCAAAATCTCTAGTTTTTAGTTTTAAGCAAACACTACCAGGCTGAACAGGTCAAAGAAGATTGAATGGAGTAATTGTGTACAGTTTAAGAACAGGAACCCTTTGTTCTTGCTAATAAATTAGACAGCTGCTCTGAATTACATTTCATGCTGTTTTCACAAAACATCTAATTTCCTCCTGCTAGTTCTAAAGCTACTTGGAACTGTAAGCAATTAACTTCACCACCTTTCCTTTATCCTTCAAAAAGCATAAATTTTGTTTGCTTACAGTTCTCCACATATTTTCCTTTCTCCTACAATATCATAAAAATAATACACATTTGTAATGGAATGCATTGTAATGCATTAGCAGGATAATGCAAGTTCTAAAATGAATAAGATATATGATCCAGTAATTGTAAAAGAGTGCATATTCTTGCATTACAGAATATTCACATAACAGCAAGCTCCAACAAATTGGAGCTTTTTTCCTGTTTTTAATATATTTTGAACAACTCAAAGTATTTTTCCTCTGCATTTGGAAATAGTACAAAAAGCTAACTTTTGGTTTTCTGAATACAATTTACATTTTGTCATCAACCTACTTTCAATTATGCAAATTGTAATACAAGTGGATCCAAAATGAAGCACACTTTCTTTACTTTAAAAAAATGGGAAAAATTAATTGTGATAAAAAACATTTATAAAAAATAAGGTTGCCCAAAACCAGTTTCATACAAAGACAGAAGGAGAACGTGCTTTTAGGAAAAAGTATCTCTTTGATATGGTAAGAATAATACGTAGCACAGAGGATCTGTAGTACATATAAATATTCTTTACCGAATGCCTTTATGTCCAGGCTCTGGAAAAGAAAAAACAGTTTTTGCAAAGAAAAACAGTTAAGGCACATGCTTAATTTTAAATACAGGCTTAAGTTCTCCCTCCTTACCCGAGTCTGAGTGGGCCAGGTACATGAGCTGCACAGCTATGCTGAAAAGAATGGGTCATATTTGCTTCTTTTGAAAGATACCACCAAGAAATTTATGCCTAATTCACAGAAGTCAGCTGTAATCCTTTCAACTACTTCAACAGACTGTGTTTAATTGCTGGGTATTTAAAAAAACTGCATTGAAAAATTTATTCAAATTGTAAATACGTTCACTGAATATAAAGTCTTACACATATTTCTCACCTACAGGAGTGTAAACCAGCACTAACAGTAAGTTTATTTACCATGTTCCATGAAGTTCTTAATTCTCTTATGGTGGTGGTTTTTAATGATGATAAAAACATGCATGATTTTGGATGATAAGTTGGCAATAAAATTCTCATAATAAATAAAATATAGGGATTTCTGTTATTCTTGCAGTTAATAAGAAGCCAAAATAATGCATTACCTTGCAATTTAAATTTCATTCCAACATTCCTCTAGCAAAGGAAGGTGTAGGAAAATGTTGAATCAGTTTCAAACAGACTAAACTCTGAAGGGTAAAACTGATACTCCTATTACAAATGCAATTTGCCCTTTTTCCTGCCGTCCTTACTAATCCATCTAAGTATTTCTTTTTAATTTGCTTCAATAAATTTTTGATACTAAAAATATAAAAACAAGGAAGAAGAAAAATAACCTAATTTTAGATTCTACAAGGTTATTATTAGGAAGTATAATACTGAGTTAGGAGTACTTACACCAATCCATTCACCACATCCTCACATTTCAACCAACTTTTCCATGAGCTAGCAGCATTTGCGTAACATTTGTTCACAGCAGTTCTGAGTCACACCAGTATGTAGATTGTTTTTCTTTTTACTTGCTCAAAATGCAAAATGATAATTTATTAAGTTGTGGAAAAAAATTAGCCCCAAAGAAACAGGCAAGTATCCAGATAAACTTATTGGAAGTAGTGTTCCCTTAAGTCAGACTAAATTTTGACCTTAAGCATAAGCATTTCCTCCCAATGAAAGTACTTATCAACTTAATTTTATCGTAGGATGAATTTCATAGTTCATTTTGCTATTTTCCCAGAGATATCTAGTTTCGTATGACACTTCTCAGACCAAACACCATTAAGGTACAAGTATTTTGATAAAGCCATCTACAGGCTTTGCAAAAAACTCAGGTAGAGTGGATTTCTAAAGTGTTAATTGCAAAAAAATAAAAAAAAAATAAAATAAAATAAAAAAAAAGTACCAGACTTCACATCTACTCTGTTCAAGTGATTGTGTGAATACTCTTGACTCATAATGAGACAAAATTACTCATCCTAAGCATTTTATGCATTTATTTCAATTTATTTATTATAATCCAAAGCACTGAATAATATTCCAGATGAAGTCACCATGAGGTAGTTAGTCAATGAATATGGCAAAAGACTACTTTTAGTATCACATATCTGTGATTTATTGATCCCTCACACAATCTGATGGAGGATGAGAGACTTTTAATTAAAATAAGTGATTAAATGCAAATCCTTCCCAAGCCTTTCATGAAAATCTTGCTTCAGAGAGTGATTTGAAGAGCCATAGCAAAGCTGAGTCAGTATGGTTAGAAAGAAAAGGTGTATACCTGATGAGTTTAATTGCATTGAGGTAAGATACTATTGAAGATAAAGGCAATTTCTAGTTCTTGGTAGGAAACAGCTGACAAAATTAGCACTGAAGAATACTTTTTTTCTCTTGCAAACTTAGCAAAGCTGCTATTCTTACGTTTGACAGAAAATTTTAGTAAATTTTACATCACCTCTGGCATGTCCCTTTGTTTTATTCACTCTAATGACAAAGAATTGAATCTGGTTTAAGTGGAGTTGTTTCCATAACTGTATCAGTAGAAAGTGTAATAGAAACAGATGACAGTGAATATTGTGTCTTACTTCAAGGTGATACCTTGGCTCTGCAGACAATCATTCTGTTAGGGAAGGCTCAGCTTAGTCAGTTAAATATATCATTGATGTGACCTTCTTAATTTCAGGGAATAAGCTGAAAATGTCTTTTCTGATTAAATTCCATTTTGTCATAAGTGAACGAACACAGAAAGAATTTAATTTCATCATTTCTCATTCTTCTTAAAACAGCCATAACATGTTTGGATCTATGACTTTCCTAACGAACTTTTCCTAAGAATCCTCTTCCTCCTCAAATTCTTCTTGAAATTTTACTTTAAACATATATTGTGGGATCTGGCAGGCCAGCCGTGGCACTGCCGTGGAGGGAGGCCCCTGAGATGGGAGGTGGGCCTCCTGAAGAGATAAGGAGCATTACACAATAACAAAGTCCAGACCCCCTAGATAAGGAGAACACTTTTTGGTTACAGAGGCCCACAATTCTTTGAGGGATTTTATGCAGATCTGTTGGAACCCATTGGTTTGTAACCCCCCACACCCACCTATGTACCCTTATAAAAACCTCTGTACTTTCCCCCAGACTTTGGGGATTTCTTGTCACTGGCTCCCCCTTCGCTGGGTGCTTGGCAATAAAGTTACCCCCTGCGGAATGGCCATACGAGTCCCTCATCTCTCTCTCCCCGTGCCGGCTGTGAAGGGGTTGCCTTGCAGGATCACTGAGCTGAACTCACTGAGCTGAACTCACTGAGCTGAATTCACTGAGCTGAACTCACTGAGCTGAATCACTGAGCTGAATTCACTATAGCCCGCCGTGGCTACTACCCTGCTAAGGCACCCCTAGGCTAGCCGAGGGAAAGCCGCTGGCTCCCTGGAAGGCATTCTCTGAGGAGAGTACCTCTCTGGGGTAGACCCGGCTATTCTGGCCTGATACCTCTCAGGCCCCTTCCCGGCGGAGCCGACATTAATATATATATATCTTTACATTTTTCTCTTTCAATTTTATTTATATAACAATTGACACAAAACACTAAAGTCAAAAATATAATCCCAGAAACAAATTCCTTAATGTATAAGTTCAAGCATGAAGGAAAAAACTCCAAAACCAGAGAATTAAAGCAGAAAGAATCTTAAGAAAATATTCAGTAAGTCTGCTTAATCAAAGCCAGACACAAATACATCTAATGTAAAGAGGGCAGAAAGAACACAAATAGTAAACCAGCTGAAGTAAAAGCAACATTCAGAATTCATATGAAGAAGAAGACCTTACTGTCTACACTGGGATGAGGAAGGAGACTTTAATGTGCATGCAATTATATCAAAAAGAATATGAAACCAGAAAGACTGAAAAGTAGAAAAGAATCACAGAATACGGTGAGTTGAAAGGGACTCACAAAGATAACTGAGTCCAATTCCTGGCCCTGCACGGGACCACTCCCAAGAGTCACACCTTGCACTCAAGAATATCGTCAAAATACTTCTTGAATTCTGTCAGGCTTGGTGCTGTGACCACTTCCCTGGGGAGCCTGTTCAGTGCCCAACCACCTTCTGGGGGGAACTTTATTCTAATGTCCAGCCTATACCTCCCCTGACACAATTTCAGGTCATTGCCTTGGGGAATGTCGCTGGTCACCACAGAGAAGAGATGAATGCCTGTCCCTTCTCTTCCTCTCTCAAGGAAGTTGTAACTGCAACGCGGTGTCCCCTCAGTCTCCTCCAGGCTGAGCAGACTAAGTGACCTCAGCCCCTTGTCATCTGGCTTCCCTTCAAAGCCCATCACCATATTTGTTGTTCTTCTTTGGATGTTCTCTCTCTAATAGTTTAATATCTTTCTTACATTGCTGCGACCAAGATTGAAGTGTTTTAGGGAAGAATATTTGGATAAAAGTCAAACCCAAAAGAAAATTAGTACAAATCTATGGGGTTTACACCACTCTGAAACACATACCAGATACCCATTTGCAAACCATTTTAGATCAAAACGTGCAGATACAAAACAAAGATTCAGGAACCACAACTCAGAAAAACCAGGAATATGTCTGTCACCTTATCAGTACCCAGGCTAGGCAGAGCTAAATCAGAGGTATGCTTAAAGCTTCACATGTGCTCCGCTGCCTCCCAGGCAATAGGCTCCTGTGAGGCTCCTGGCTAAGGCAATGGTTAAGAAATGTGTCGGTAAGTACTGGGCAATTCTTTGTGTGGGTCTCTCGGAGCTCTTCTGTAGGGTATAAATAAATAAACCACCCTTGTAAAGGAATGACTGGATTACTCATGTACATCTTATTCAAGAGTCTCATTTCTCTTGTTCTGGCAGGAGTTTTAACCTCCAACCTCAGACTACTCTTCCTGCAAAAATATTTTATGCTGCTACACTCCATTTTCACCTAAAAATCCTCCATTATCTCTAGCTAATACCCACTTCATTGTGTATAATGAAATCCACAACACTTTTATTGGCAAAATTTCAGTAACCCAGTAGGAAGAACTCTGGAGAAGCACAATGTGTTGTTACTGTTGTGCAATTATTAGCGATAATTGCATTTTAAAGTAATTCTGAAACATGAAGTTACTCAACTGGAGTTTTGCTTGAGCATGATAACATATTTAAAAATCTCTTCTTGGTGTCAAACAATTTACAGCACTGTAAGTTCACAGATTTCTATTGCGTCAGTCCTGATTTATGTAGTTAGAAAAAATTTGCATTTGTCTGACTGAAAATCACCTTGTGAGAACTCCTTCAGTTGCACAGCTAATAACACATTATCATAAAGGAGACTTAAAAGCATCTACCACTGATGCCTGCAGTTAGTTTTTGAAATACAGCATTATCAAGTGAAGAACTTAAGCATATTTTTGGTGAATATAAATTCACTGAAGAAAATCACGTCAGAATAAATGTTTTGAGGGGTGTTTTAATTTTTTTCTTTAATAGTTTTCAGAAGAAGGAATATGCCATAAAATCTGGAACTGTCATAAAGTTGCACAGGGTTTTAACATTAACTACAGGAAAAAAGGACCAGAAGAAGGTGGCTAAATAAGAAAAGAAGTTGGCTAATACGCAAATGATACTGATTTTTTCCAAAAGGAAATGTACTAAATTGAAGAAAGGGTTAGTAGGATAGATCCTCAAGGATCAGTGCTAGCACTAATCTTAGTATTTTAATAACTGTAGCATAAGACAAAGTTTACTAATGACTAAGTCAGAAGGCATCATCAACACAAAGAGATGGATACCTTATGGAATTTAATGCCTGGCCTTGTGGCAGGAAATAAAAATAGGATGAAACTTAATAGCACCAAAAGCACGAGAAATACATTTCTGGAGTCTAAGAAAAAAACATACTATGCCCTGGGAGCTGATGAACTGCCAGAGAACAAGAAGTATGTAAGTATGACAACTGGTCTCAAGATCACTGCAAGACACACAAAGACAACCAGGTTGTATAAATGATAAATACAACCCAATGTTGCATTCAGCACACAGAGAACAGCAAATATTTTGTGTCAAAGGCATAAAACCTCCTATGGAAGATTCCACGCAGGAAAATGTTCACACATAAATTAACAGGTATACATTGCCCGTAAAAAGGGAAATTAGAAGACAGTTCCTTGTTATCAGAACAATGGCCTTTTGTAGTATTGGCCAAATAGGAGAGAGTAAAGGACAAAATCCACCTGCTGTTAAATAAAAATGAAGAGCTAGTTGAAAGGGAGAAAAGGATTATACTGTGTGCGATGAAATTTGTCAGCCATTAGATGACCCAGCCAATCTTTTTCATTCTTTTTACCTCTACTTTCTAGTTTATCAAGTCATTGTAAGAGTTGCATTCCCCACATATTGAGGGAGATAGATTATTTAAAACCTTCATTAGTAGTATATTTGTTTCCAAAACAGATGGCATTTGTGAAGTACAAAACTGCCTGATCCATATCCAGTATAACATTATGTAATCTAATACTGGAAAAATTATACGGTGTAATTCATTTTTCTCTCACTTGAGAATATGTACTATGGTGAAAACTATTGGGGCAACCTGAATCCAAACCAAATAATCAGTCTGGAAAATGTCCTGTGTTCCAGCTCTGCAGACTGGGCTCTGTGAGGTGCAAGACTTCAATAATCCATCTGCTTTTTGACACAACGTCAAGAGACTTTCCAAAATTGAGAGTAAAAGAACATTTATTAACTATACATAGTGTCAGTCCCTCTACAGAGACACAAAACAAAAGTCGGTTTTGTTTCTTTCTGAAAGCCCAATATTGCATTCTATGGTTCAGGTGAACACTTCATGAGCTGTCATTTCTGGGAGTTCTAAACAATAATTAAACCAAAGAGAACATGATGTTCTGTCATGAATTCTCTTGAGATCTGCACTCAATACAGCTTTTTCCATAGTTAATGCACAGTGTTGACACATACTTATGAGTATATTTACTTGGTTTTTACTGGAAGATTGGTTATCAAACAAGTTTTTTATCACTCTGCTCTGCTGGGAAATTTGTATTATAAACTGTAATGCTCCATGGCTCAAAATAATCTTGTTATTTTTTAACGTGTCTGTAACTAATGACAGTTTTATTTTTTTCTTTTAATATACGTAGAAATGTCTGTGTTGCAGTTAGTTTATTTATTTTTTTTCTGAGTTCAAATAATGAAGTAGGTACTCTGCAAATATACTGAACTCTTGAAAGCTAAATTTCTACACTACACACTATGAGCCAGATATGCTTTGTTTCTGCACAGCTTTCACCTCTCAAGTGATAAAAGAATACCCAGAACTATTCAGTCATTGAGTTTTGGTTGGTTTGGGGTTGGTTGGGTTTTTTATTGTAAGGCAGTGAAGAATCTAATCACTTTCCTGTATCATTTTCCTCAGCAGTTTGCCATAATCATCATCAATATAATTATATTCCATTTCCATGCAAGGAGATCAAGCACTTTACAGAGCATCAAAGAAAAAAGTCTTCTGTCATTTAGCTTGCTGTAGGACGTGCTTTAGTTCTACAGGGAATACCTAACACCTGAAATGAGGTCAATATGAAACACTGTATTAGTCGAATGCCCTTTCAGATCTCAAATACTGTGTATTTACAGATGACCAAAAAAAAAAAAAAGTAACAGTGATACAGTTCTAGTAACAGAAAAACTGTGCATTTCATTGCATTGAAAATTATGCTGATAGGATTTTATTTATGCAATAAAATTATGGAATATCCAGAGTTGGAAGGAACATGACGAGGACAGTTCAATTCCCTGCTCTGCATAGGACAGGCCCAAGAGTCACACCATGTGCCTGAAGGCATTTTCCAAATGCCTCTGAAACTCTGTCAGGCTTGGTGCTGTGACCATTTCCCTGGGGAGCCTGTTCCAGTGTCCAGCCACCCTCTGGGGAAGCAAATATTTTTCTAATATCCAACCTAAACCTCCTCTGACACAACTCCAGGCCCTTCCCTCAGGTCCTGTCACTGGTCACCTGAGAGAAGCGATAAGTCTCTGCCCCTCCTCTTCCTTTCATGAGGAAGTTGTAGACTGGTATGTCTCCAGTTAAGCCTACACCTTTAGTTTGTTAGAAATTAAGTACTGGTACTGAAAAAATACCCAAATTTGGCAAGTACACAGAAATTGTATATGCATGAAACAACATTAATTGTTATTCATCAAACAGTACTTAATGAACTTAACCAAAAGCTGCATCCAGGCTTTTAACAGCAACTGCTATGTATTTCTCCATTAATTTCTCTATTTCCTCTGAAACACTAAATATTTTTAATTGTCCCCATATCTGTGGCTGTGATCTTGTACAATTTAACTGCAATCAGCATAAAAATCTGTTATTTTGCTACAAAAATGGAACATTTTTGATATTATACACTAAGCTTTGGTATTTCATAAACACCACAAACCAATACAACAACAAAAACCCCACAAACAAAAAATACTTGTTCCTGGTTTTAATTATGATTTTATAGGCTGCTACTATATTATCTCTGTCTTTTTCTTTCCAAGCTGAAGTCCTAATCCATTTAATCTTCGCATGGAATGTAGAAAATTGCCTGTTTGCCCTATCTAGTCAATTTGGTCTGATCTGATCCAGCTTTTATATAACCCTGTGGCAAACAAAATACTCATCAAGTCCAATGATCTAAAGTCAAACTCCTAACTATATACATGCTGCAATATCTGTATTTGAAGTAATTTAACAACTGATTAAAAACCTTAAAAGAAAGGTAGGAACTACAGAACTGGTGCTAGCATGAGTGGGCACAACAACAGCAAAATTAATGAGAAAACACCAAGGCATATCAGGTGAGAATCTGTCACTAGATACATCTTAACTAATAAAAAATAGCTTAATTATACACAGTTTGAAATAATCAGTTCCATCTTATGATTCCCCATAATGGTTTTACAATGCACAATAATCTTCTGTATATCAGGATTGTTCAGCAAACCTACGAAAATGAATATAAAATATATACCTATTTAAATTACCTTACATTGCTCTGCCTTTCTTTTTGCAGTATAGGTATAAACTACTGCTTAGATTTTATGTAAGAGTTGGATTATTTATCAAAGTAGTCTTTCCTTGACTGTCACAATTTTGTTGTCTTACAAAGAAATACAAGTAGATATTAAATTTAAAGAAATTGGAATGAAAATATTTCTGTAAGAATCACATTTACTTTATCATGTGGAATGATAAAATCTGAGTTTACAGAAGAAAAAACATGCAGCAGGATAGAGCAAACTGGAATTTTAGAGAAAACATCTTCATCTTTTTGTCTCAGAATAAATACTCATTAGTAAAACTGTTCACAGGAAAGATGAGGTTTGATAAATATATTTGTTTTCAAAATCTCAGAAGCTGTTCAAATATCCTAACTCATAGTTCTCCCAGTGAGATATTTCACTGAACAAGAAAGTTTACTTAAAGCATGAACAGTCACATGTGAAATTAAAAAAAAAAAAAAAAAAAAAAAAATCAAAAAAAAAAAAAACCAACAAAAAACACAAAAACTAAAATAAAAATGCTTTGGTTGATCTTAACTATAATTTAGGAATGTCTCCAAGAATTCAACTTCTTGTTCCAATTTAGGACGAAGATATCTTTTAAAGATTTGCCTATTTTTTCAGGACAAAGTAATCTCTCAATTCCAGATGTACAGTAAAGGCACAAAGTATCCATGAACACAGGTGCCTATCTAACCTTACACTTCTGAAAATAACACATAGTGAGTGACTACAGAAGCTTTTTTTTAAAAGTGGGGCAGAGCTGATATTCTAGAACTCTACAGGAGTGGGCAATCTGCTCCTTTGGTGACAGGAAACCACCATTTTTTGGAGGTTTGTTTGTTTGTTTTCCTCTAAAAATGCAACGTTGTATTTTTAGCCATAGAGTTTCACTAAGTACCATTTTCAATGGATTTTTTTTGTTTTTACCTCACCCACATCTGTGACACATATATAATAAGCCCTGCACTAATAACTTGACTTTTCAGTGCTTTGTCCCCCTCGAAATAACTTGCAACAGAGCTTAAAGTCAACAAACGTCTCAACAACATAACTTTACTGGCAGAACTAAGACTCTGTGAAGAAGCACTCCACTTCCCAACAAGGGCCTCTAGTCTTCCCATATCCACAGGTGACCTTGGGAGCACACTGCTGAAACAACTGGAATGTGAAAACCAAAGAGTATGAATCAATCAATAATGTGTCAAAAAATCAATAATGTGTTTTACACACACACACACACACACACACACAGAAGGAAACAATAAAAGATGTTAAAGAAAGATGGCCGAAGCTGATGAGGCAGTCTGTCCTAACTTCATTATATTTCTGCTATGTAATTTCAATTAAAGGAAGAAAATATTAAAGAGTATTTTAAAAGCTACACCATACATGCTTGCAGCACGTCTTTCCAGTCTACACAGACTAATTCTTTCTGATGAATGTAACCAACAGAGAACAGCAATAAAATACTCAGTAAGGGAAACAATCACTACACTCAGCACTTCTTATGTAAAACCAACAATCACATCAGTTGTTTGCACACCAGAAGTTTATTGCCAATTTTAATTTTGATTTAGAAAACAGACCCCAGTTATTGCATGGCAGTTGGGGATTTTTGGCTTTTTGTTAGGTTGTTACAGTTTTTTTAAAAAAGATCTATGTAACAGCTAAACTCTTTCACCAACAGGGAATTACCCAGATTATTTAATAAAAATGTCTGGAAAAACCATGAACTAGTGATATTAAATTTTTAAACAGGCTTCTTGGCTTAATTCTTACAGACAAGAAACCAATACAACAATAAAAATGCTAATTGAGAAAGTTTTTGGAAAGATGCTGCAGACAATACAACTACATGCATGGGAAATTAATTCTGTAGATGATGTATAAAAGATGGGTTATAAAGTTAACGAGATATTACTTAAGGCAAGATAAACAATTAGACTATTAACAGTGAAGACAAAGCAACATTTTGCCATCAAATATGATGAAACTAATTCAAAGTGAAACGAAAATTAAGATATGAATATGAAGATAAAATTGAACAAGTTAAAAGGCCTAAAACAGGCTCAAAATCTAAACAAATCTGTCCAAAACCACAGCACCTACAAAGAACCTAAACAGTCTGTTAGTTTATCATTTTTGCATATGCTAAAAATCTGAAAGAACCATCCTCCTTTGAGGCATGGATTGGTCTGCTATTTTTTAAGACTAGAAAGAGATTTTATGGGCACCAGAAACAAAATTAAAGTTATGGGTGTAATTGCAAACAGAGTGAGAACTGAAAAAGCAGTAAGCTGTGCTATGCAGGTAATCATTCTGAAGAATCTGTAATGCTTAAAGGGAAGATTCTTCTCCAAGGAATGCTGCAGGCACATGCAACAATGGAGCAAGTGAAATCTATAGCTATTAGGTTGTATTGTTTTACAAAATACTTTTCTGATACTACAGAAACATGACAGATGCCAAGTCCAATTCTGCTTACACCACTAGTTTAATCCACATAACCAGATGAAACAAAAGGGGATTTAGACTTATAAAGACATTTTATGCAATAAACAGTCTTACTTACTCTGCCATCACCAGGTGGGACTGCACACACTCAGTCCCTGTGGTTCAGAAGGGCTCTTGAAGCAGATAACCAAATGGTTTCAAGACTGGTTAACAATGCCAACGTGTTCCTCATGGCAGCCACCTTTCATGAGTCTGTCTCCATTTTTTATTTTGCTTTCCAAGTATTTCCTTGTTATTTCTTTACTGCTTATTCACTTTCAAAACTCTGAAGACCCTCTGATTACCTCTCTCCTTGCACTGTTTTGAACAATCCCACTACTAGCATCACTATCAGATGATGATGCTGTCCTTACCCTCTGCTGCTGGCTCTTCTCTTTCAGTACTGACATCCTCTTAATGTCTTGCTCATGGATGTCCTGCAATGATTTCAGCCTACAAGACCTATCAGCAACATGTGAATTTTCAATGCTTTTTGTTAAACCATCCAACTTTTATGAAAATTTCACTATATATAATTTTTAAAAATCTCTCAGATTTACCAGGTGCCACAATTCCACAGGCATGGACTGGCAGTTAAGGGTTGGCATGACATATTTACTAAGCACGGTGCTGACCACAGACATCTCACCTTCTGCTTGCTGCTTCCCTGTGGGATCTGGCGGGCCCGCCGCGGCTCTGCCATGGAGGGAGGCCCCTGAGATGGGAAGGTGGGCCTCCTGAAGAGATAAGGAGCATTACACAATAACAAAGTCCAGACCCCCTAGATAAGGAGAACACTTTTTGGTTACAGAGGCCCACAATTCTTTGAGGGATTTTATGCAGATCTGTTGGAACCCATTGGTTTGTAACCCCCCACACCCACCTATGTACCCTTATAAAAACCTCTGTACTTTCCCCCAGACTTTGGGGATTTCTTGTCACTGGCTCCCCCTTCGCTGGGTGCTTGGCAATAAAGTTACCCCCTGTGGAATGGCCATACGAGTCCCTCATCTCTCTCTCCCCGTGCCGGCTGTGAAGGGATTGCCTTGCAGGATCACTGAGCTGAACTCACTGAGCTGAACTCACTGAGCTGAATTCACTGAGCTGAACTCACTGAGCTGAATTCACTGAGCTGAATTCACTATAGCCCGCCGTGGCTACTACCCTGCTAAGGCACCCCTAGGCTAGCCGAGGGAAAGCCGCTGGCTCCCTGGAAGGCATTCTCTGAGGAGAGTACCTCTCTGGGGTAGACCCGGCTATTCTGGCCTGATACCTCTCAGGCCCCTTCCCGGAGGAGCCGACACTACTTCCCTTCACATTTTTTCATAGTTTGTACTACAAGTATCCCAGCTGTTGTCTTGAAACTAGTATGCAAATTTTTTTTTAAAAAGAACTTGTCTACAGATTTGTTCCCAGCCTAGAGGCCTCATATTTCAATGAGCCTCAGGACATATTTCAATGCAAATACAGGTTTTAATTCCTTTTTACATAGCACTTGCTAGTGTGTCTTAATAATGCATCCCTCATGCTCAGAAAAATATAACAATATAATACGGAATGTTGTTGGAAAATTTCCAGAAATAGGAAATGTAATAATAGAGCATCATAAAAACAATGTTCCCTAACTGTAGAACATGCAAGAAGTGAAAAATAATGATACCCTCTCCTGTTATCTAGAAACATCCCTTGCTAATTTAGCCTTTGAAAAACCTTGGGACATTGTCCACATAACATCAAGCAAACCTGTAGGGTTGTATAAAATATAATTGCTTAATAATGACTTGTTGAACAGCATGTTCTCAAGAGAAAAGGAATACGCATTTTCCCAATAATTACCTTTATAATTCCAATTAGCCAGCCTATACGCTTACTCGGTATGTTACAATGACCAGGTCTGCAAAGAGCAGTCTCAGCCCTCAGAAGCATGGCAGTTACTCTGCTAATCTGAATCACATACTAATCACTACTAAACTGCAGTGGCAGAAGCATAATGTACAGAGGAATCTCCAGGCCATCTGGTGCTAAAAGCACTGACCACATGTTTGTTGAATCACATGCACTTCTCTGAGAATTGCAAGGCACAGAACTTAGTTCCATGGACCTCTTGATCTCTATAAAGTGAGACACTGAAAGCAGGCAGTCAGTTGCTCAAATCTTAAGTTTTTTAGTGACAAGCTATGTTTGTGAACAGTTACCAAAATTTCAGTCTATTATTCAAATTGGGACCAAAATGAGGCCTTTTATGATTTTTCTTTTGATTTTGATGATATGAATGCTAGCATGGGAAAATTAAAGACTTGCCTCTCACCTCTCCAGTCCCAATAAGTAAGGGACTGTCTCCAAGAAAATGCTGAATAGATATCTGGAAGGTATGATTTTCAACCCATTTAATTATATTTGTATAAAAAGCTGCATGAATACTCTTGTTTCAGCTCCCACTAATTTTACTTCAGGTGTTTTGTTTTTTTTCTTATTTCTTTTGCTTGGGGGCACATTTAAGATGAATGGAGGAAGCTGCTTTCACATCACAAATTAGAGTCCATAAAGAGATTCGTAAAAGTTTACTTGAACAGTGAGGCTCATGCCTTTTAATAAACTTTTTCATGTGAACAATATCAAATTGTTCTCTCCAATTCACTTCTCTCCAATTTCCCCAAACAAATTTAAATGCAAGGTGCATTCTTTCCTTGCCAGCACAATCAGAGACTCTACTGACTCAGTGATGCCACTTCTAGACAACACTGTTTTCATTCCTAGTATGCTCTTAAGGGATTCCCCAGGGAAACTAACTTATTTCTAGAAAACTACAGGAACACACGGCTGGAATTGTAGAAATATTTCTTAAGAACCCACCCAGAGAGAAAAGATTTGAAAGACAGCACGTATTTCAGGATGACCCGGCAACGCCACAATAACTCACTTAGCAAGAAGGTGAATACAAGTGCGCACAATAGGTGCACCCTAAGGTAACTAAGCAGGAAAGATCCTTTTACATACAAACATGGTTGAAAACAGACAGGCATTTCCTACTTCTAAAAGGATTTGATAAAATCATAGCTATAGAATAAAAAAATAGCTTAGAGAAGGCACTGGAAGGATTATCAAGTTTCCAACAAATGAAATACAGCTTTGTGATTTCATTAAAGCCTACAGATGACTGGGAGGTAAAATAAGGACAATTTTCATTAAATGGTCTGCATTAGTTAAGTTATATGTGGACACATGAGCTAAGCAAGCACTGGAGTAACAATGTCTACTTTCAAGTTCTTTGACTTTGTTTTCAAGAAAAACCAAATGCCATCTGTTACAGAGGACAGAATTAGACAGGTGACATTAAGCAGGCTGTATGCTCACTGGACCCCATTCACAATCTCAAAAGAAGCTGGATGCATTTGGTAAAAAACGATTGACATTTATGTTTTTCTCAGTAGGCCTAACTAGATCTGACATACATCCATTCACAAATAGGAACAGAAACCTTCAAGGTTATTTTCCAATTATTTCTACCCACACTGCATCATTCTTAAAGGACTGGGAATCTGAACTTTCAAAAAAAGGCTACAGGTGCTGTTCCTGCATTCCCTCTCAGCAACTGAATGCTTAATAAGAAAAGTACTTATTATTTAAAACACATGACTTTCAAAAAAGAATTTCTAATCTCAGCATCTTTGATCCCATTTTTACTTGTGATTGACAGAATTTTTCACCACACAAACGGTGTAAGTACTGTTCTAATAATGTAAAAGCATTTTAAATGCCCCAAAAGTCAAGTCTGTTCACAACACTATTATTAATGTAGTAACATAAATATCCATTTAAGCAGCATAAAAGGTGCTAATGGATGGTAAAGTAAATTTTCACACATGAAAGAATCAGATAAAACAGCTTCCCCAAAGAGGTTATGAACTATTAAAGTAAAGATAAAGGTCACTTGAAAAGACACATCACATTTAGCACTGTGTCATGGGCTGGTGGTAGAATCCCCAAGCCGAATGAATCTCTTCTCTTTGCTTTTTTTTAAAAAAAAGCAGAGGTTGCTCTAGGTTTATATAAATGTTTTCATGAAATGCCAGAGGCCCATCAGTAGTCAGATGCATTTCCACAGTGGTCAGATTACCTCTGAAAGGACCAAATTCTTTAGTTCCTAAATACCATAGTATTCTGAATGATCTTTCCTAAACATACTTTTTCCTATGATTTTGTCACCGATTTTTGTAATCGTATCTGTACTGTAATTGTACTGTATCACAAACGGAAATCAGCAGTCAAATCAACAATGTGATGAAGAGATTATCTAAGAAAAATAAGCCAAAAAAACCTTTTGGTGGGACCTGTATATTTTTTTATACCACATCTGTTCAACTGTACTTGCTTTGCTTCTGATGATGGCTTTCAAACTGCCAGAAGCAGAGGTTATAATCTAATAGCAATTACATCCTTTCTGCAAGGATTTAAGAAACGTTCTTTAGGTTCTACTGTTTTAAGCAAAAAGTATTGTCTTGAAACCCACAACTGACATGAACATTAAAAGAAAGGGAAAAAAGTGCCCCTCCTATTGGCTAAACTTCAGAACATTTCAACAAAGTATTTCAGAAAGTATAATTGCCTCCAATTTGTTGATGAGGAGCTAAGGCTAAACAAGGTTAAAAGCTGTCCCAATATTATGCAGCACAGGACTTGGGAAAGAAACCTATGTACCCTCATGATAATTGAAAATGAAAAAAATGAAAGAATGTAACTGTGGAGCACACAAAAGCCTTTTCCAGAGACAACTGCATAAAAGTGGAATAACCAGCAATATTAATGTTTAAGGAAAAAAATAAATTTCATGGCTATGAAGAAAAAAATGACAACTTTGTACTTAATAGCTGAAAAACAGTGAACTCAAATGAACATGTAGTGTCAGAACAGACCCTCCCTAATACATACAAAATGTTGTAAAGCACTAGGATGTCAAAAACTAAAATGAATGCTCAGATTTGCAGAACAGATAGTGTTTTAGCTATCTTTTGAAATTCTATATACATGTAATGATCTGCAATAAAAGTCTTTGGTATCAATGCTATTTTAGCTGCTTTTTTTTTTTTGGCTGTCAATGCCAAAATGTAAAAAAAAAATCTGTGCCTCTGCACATGCTCTGGGTACCTCCGTATTGAGTAAACTCCACGAAGCACCAGGCTCAGACAAGAAGCTGCTCTCTGCAAGATGAGACTTTAAAGCATTCAAGACAGGAATAGCATTTTGTCATCTACCTCCTCTACCATAGATATCCAGTGAGGACTTGAGGGTGAGAAAAAAGTAGAACAATAATACATTTAAAGTTCACCCTTCTAGTCAAACCTAAACTTCAGAAGTACTAGATGCCTATAAATGCCTTCTTAATAGAGATTTTTTCTGTATTACATTCAGAGAAGCTTACTGGGTCTGCCTCTGTAACATACCCTAGGTATCTCATACTGTTTCCCATCGTCGTATTCTGGAATTCCAACATATCATTTTAGGATTTGGCGCCAATGAGAGCACATTTCAATCCTTAAACACATTCCATTCACATTTCACTTTCACAAGATATTGGCTATTTGCTTCTAACCACTACGGAAGCCCATGGCACAAATGACAAGATGACAGGAATAATCAGAAAAAATAGTTTTAAGGCCCCTAAAGAAAAAAACATCATCTTTCTCCTCTCAGGCAGGGTGTTGCCTTTTCTTTATAAAAAGAATGGCTTTAGGCATCTATCAAGTAAATCCAAATAAATGTATCATTAGGTATTACTTATATTTATTCCTGCATCTTGCTTCATTTCCTCCTTCAGTTTTATGACATTACCTTGTGTGCCATCTGCGATCACAGCCTACTGTGAGAGAGTAGCAGAAAAACCAGCACTACTACTACCCCTATTTCCTTCCCTAGGGAAATCAATGACCACTTTTGCTACTCCAGACTATCCAGCAGCTTAGGATGTAATAGTCCAGGAAATAGTCTTCCCCAGCCTCTTGCTCTCCACTTGCAATCTCAGAGCATTTAATTTATATGAAGCAGTTGTTATGAATTACTAAGCACTGTCATTTCACACACCTATCTAGGGCTACCAAAACAAATTAAAGACAGAGGGTTAAGCATACATCACAATGTAAGCAAAGCACACATCCCTTGATGTGAGGTATCAATGGAAACATTTAGTTGTCATGCCCTTTCCCTAACTGCTGCAGGTTATTAGCTCAAACTTTATGTATATAATAACTAAAAACCACAACTAACAAAAAAAAATCCCACCAAAACCCATAGCTGTATAGTAAGAATATAGCTTGTTTCAAATCCCCAGTTCGTGTGCCAAGAATCTGGAGTCAGTGGTTTGTTGCACACCACCCCTCAAATGCTGACATGTTTTGACAATGTTGCCACCAATTTTAATTTTTAAAGCTGAAGAGAGAGATGTTCACCTCAGCCATCTGCCAATGCAGCAAATAAACACAATGCAGACATTCCATAGCTGATATACCTCAACAAAACAAAAAATCCTGTGATTTGAGATACACTTTCTCACTGGAGATAATGACTACAGAAATTACAGTGACAGCAGAATTTTTCTCTAAAGTGACATGCAGGAAAACTAAATATATTAACTCTTTCACTATCAAGTAAAAAACTGTAAAACTATAAAAAACTCTGCAGATGCATTCTCTTGCTGATTTTTACCCTCAGAAGCGCAGGAAAAAAATGAGGAGCTATTATGGGAAAGAAGCTTTCTTTTTGAAAATTTATAGTCCCTTCTGGACATTAAGAGAAAGCATATTCCTAGAAAATTAATCAGTCTATAGAAGACACTTGTGTTTCTCATCAATATAAAAGATAATTTGTAAAAACTAATAGAATACAAGAATTTGTA
Source organism: Sitta carolinensis (assembly GCA_032173965.1). Taxonomy (NCBI): domain Eukaryota; kingdom Metazoa; phylum Chordata; class Aves; order Passeriformes; family Sittidae; genus Sitta; species Sitta carolinensis. The sequence goes on along the minus strand of CM063284.1, from coordinate 51,671,361 downwards.
AATGTTCAGGTTTTTTTTCCAACGTAATCCCTCTGAAACCTCTACAAATTCAAGAACCAATTATCAGCAGTATGGAAACAGATCAAATGAAATCACAGAGGCAGTTTTCACCATCTGGAAAACTCATAACCATTGCTACACACAGTTTTTACTCCTTATGTCAGAACTTACAGGGCTTCACTTGTCATACCTATTTTCACGTACTTGTCAAATTTGACATCATCTGTGATTTAGCTAAAAATAAATGTTATTACTGTACTGAAGAAGAAAGCATCATTAATTTACAGTATGAAAACTACAGACCACAAGAACAAAGCCTGCTGGTCTGAGTAGCCCAGATGAAGCCAGTCTGATTACCTGAGTGAGAATGTGTGCAGAAATGGCCTGTCCTCCCTTTAGAGACCCATAAGGATACAGGGAACTGCCTCTGACTCCATAGATATGATTCTTAAATTCCCATCTCAATCTTCTACAGTTTTGTACACTGAAGTTTCGTACATTTGGTCTATTCTTCTGCCCCTAAGTAGAATCAGTTCTCTGATCTGATTTTATTTGATTCTTTTTCATGTACCCTTGAAAAATGAAAGGCTTCTAGCAACAGGGACTACATCTTCTCAAATAATGTGTTCTGCTACTTCCTCCTGCTACTGACATGTTTTTCCCCAAATATCTCACTCAAGCCATCTTTGCTATAATAGAAATTAATTTCTTACCCACCTGTAATATAATTGGTGCATATTTCCAAGGTCTGTTATGTACACTCTTGGGGAAACTATGAATAGGACAATTCTGTACAGATAGACTGTGAGCTGCAAAGGTTTTTCCACTGAATAGAACAGCATGATCTCCTTTCTAAACTCTCTTTTTTTCATGGCTCCTTCTCTCAAGAAAAGTAACAAAATTCCTTTTACCTAGTATCTGTATCATAAGATGTGTATTTTCCATATGTATTTGCCACTTGGGGAAAAGAAGAAAAGCAAAGACTAAAAAGCAAAGGATAAGATTCCAAAACTAGAAGTTTATAAACTCTCACAAAATATTACTATCTATTCCTATGTATTAATTTAGATTTCCTCTCAACTGTTCTAATTTGCATTATATGGGCTGTATAGCTACACTGGTTTAGAGTTCAGCCCCTTTGTTAATACTCTGAAGCCTTACATTTATTTAGTTCCAACTCTGCTCTCAAAGGAAACTGGCTATTTATTTCAGCAAATGTATTCAAGAAATGTAAATCTGGACAAGAAACAGAATAGTTGTACACAATGTTATATAAGTTTAGCATAACTATTCGTTTCACTGTCAAAATCCAAGCTTTTTTCTTTCTCCTTCTGGAATTCACAATTATAATATTTATAGATAAATAACAATAGACTCTACGGAAAAAATTTCAAAGCTTTTGATAGCTCACAGTAACAGTAAATTCAGCACAGTGTGTAGTAAAAAAAAAATGCTTACTGCAATAACTTCTTCTTGCTCCCTAGGAACAATAACAAAAGTACTAGAGGGTTTTTGGGTGTTTTGGGGTTTTTTTTTCTGTTTTAAAAACACAACTTATTCAAGACATAAGGAAGAAGTACCGCCCTTTAAATTTCTGAATTGCATGGCAAGAGCTCTGAAATCTGCTCCTTATCCTCCAACACCTCCTTTGTTTCACATGAGTAGCCACTTAATATTCCGTGCTGCAGGATATACCCATCCCCAGAGATACCCATTCCTTTCTTTCCTCACAAGTCTCTCTATTCTACTTACAGAGAAAGGAAAAGAAGTCTCCCTTTTGGCAGGCCAAGGGCTTCAAATTTACAGACTAAGGGGTCAGAAAGGGTAGCTGTGACAATCTAGTTTAGCCTTTTGTATAAAGGTTAGCATGAAACTCATTCTTGTTTCAAGTTGAGTTGCAACTGTCCTAGGCAGATTCTACATAAGTGTTTCTCTAGGTACAGTATTCAAATGGTTGGTTAGTCTGTCCCATGTTAAAGATCAGTACCTGATTCAGGTGTGAATTTGTTCGGCTCCTACGTCCAATCTCTGCCCTTATAAATACTTTTGTCTGCCTGACAAAATACAACTACTGCAATGCCAATGCAAATAATAATAGATTACACTACATGTTACCTAAGTGCATTCCTCCTTAAGTGCATCCCTGGGACAGCTCTAACACCACCTTACTGGAGCTGGCTGACAAAAGCTTTTGGCAACAAGCACGCTATCAAACACCTGTTGTGACCCCCTTGAAAGTGCCCCCTCTCCCACACCATATGGCCATCGCCACCGAGTGGCACCACAAGGCTACAACCCAGCTCTCATCACTCCCTTTCCTCTCTGGGGACGCCAGACACTTATGGATAATTTCACACACACTTCACACTTCATCAGCAGGGAAGACAGCCCGCTGCAGTGAAAGGAGACATGGGAGCGTGTCCCTGTTACAACACACTCTGTCCATGTTGTCACAAAACCCTACTCACGGAGTACGTGTTGCATAAGCTAAAGGATTTTTTTTTTTTTTTTTTTCCCTAACACTGCTGTTGCTTATCCCAAGTGGCAATTGCTTTCTGGGCGTACACGTGGGGCTTTGTCAACACAACTATGGCAGCTGTGGGTGTGAGGAGAAACAAATAAAAGATAAACATGGTCACAGGAACAGAGCAAAAAATTACACAGCAGATCAGGCTTCCTACTGACTTAAAGTGCTTTGTTGCTGCAAAAATTTAACTTAGGATCTTATGACAAGATAGCAGACTAAGAGAAAATAAATTCTCCCACAGGGTCAAGTGACAAAACCTGTTACTATGAATCAGGTAAATACAGCAGCAGCATTACTACTGACCAGTCTATAAGGACAGTAGTGCAAACAGAGGCACAGGGGACTAAGAGATTGAGTTTCCAAGCAAAAACCCTACTAACAAGTCAGTTCAAGGAAGAACATCTGATATCAGTGATTTTATTTCCCACAGCTACAAAATGACCATTTAAATCCTCTGTTCATAGTTACCATTAGAAAGGTCAAAGTCATTAGAAAGATTCAAAGCCTGTGCATACAGTAATAAATGTCACTCCCATAGTAGATTCTGTGCAAAGAAAGCAGAGCTAATAGGAAAGCACTCTTGATAACAGCAGGAATACACCAGAATCTCAACAAGACAGTATTGAAGGTAACACAAATCTACAGTGAAAGTTATATCATAGAATCATAGAAGGGATGAGGCTGGAAGGACCTTAAAGATCACCTTAAAGTTCCAAACCCCCCCTGAACAGGCAGGGGCACCTTCTACTAGACCAGGTTACTCAGAGCCCCATCCAACCTAGCCTTGAACACTTCCAGGGATGGGGCATCCACAACTTCCCTGGGCATCTTACTCCACCTCGCCACTGTCACAGTGAAGAGTTTCCTCCTCAAACCTAATCTAAACTTACCCTCTTTCACTTTATACCTATTTTCCCTTGTCCTATTACATGTCCGTGGGAAAAGTCTCCCACCAGCTCTCTTGTAGGGCTCCCCTTAAGTACTGGAAGGCTTAGAGGTTGCTCTAAGATCTGCCCAGAGCCTACTTTGCTCCAGGCTGATCAACCCCAGCTCCCTCAGCCTGTTTTCATAGGGGAAGTGTTCCAATTCCTTGATCATCTTTGCGGCACTCCAGAGGTTCCATGTCCTTATTCTGGAGTCACCAGAGCTGGACATAGCACTCCAGAGAGAGTAGATCTCATGAGATTAGAGTCAGATCAGTTTGAGGCATAGTATTGTGGCCATACCTTTCAAGAACTGCTGTGCAAAGTCCAGAAAGCCAAACAATAACTTGCCCTTAACAAAAGTTTCCTCAGTACTATCCCCTTTTCTTCTTCCTTTCTGTGTTTCTTTTTAAGAATAAATCAAGCTCTTCTTGAGGAAACCTGAAAGGCAAATTTTCCATTTGTAGCAGGAAATGGCCATATGGAGATAAACACTTTCATATCAGAGCTTATTCACCTCATTGTGCCCAGGTTGACTCCTTATGAAATTAGGTGATTAAACATTGCCCAACAGCTATTTTTGTTCCATTTGCAGCAGCTCAGACACTGCATCACTTCTTCTGGCAGTCCAAGTGTCCAAGCAGTGAATCTTTTGGTGTTTGACTCTCAAGTTGCCCTCAAACATGTTTTCTCTTTCGGGTTCACAGTATGGCAAAACACTGCTTAGATGTTTACTAAACATATCTGTAAACTGAACAGGGAAACAGCTCCATATGAGGACACAGGCAACACTCACAAGACTTTACTCTCTAGAGATTGCAGAACACCAATTTCCTGAAATGAAAGTGTTGCCTGACTCAAAGTCAGCATTAGAGGCTGTCAGTTACATTTAAAACAGACAGAGATCTTGATGCCTTGTATGAACTACTGATACACAGGTTAAACTCCCTGGTATAAACCTCACTTCAGCCTCCAGTATTTCCCTATACATAACTCTCATCAAGAGTTCAAAGTCTCAAAATGGAGCACCTGGAGACTGATGCTATTTCCAGAGCTGCTCTGTGATACATGTCAACCCCAGGAATGTTTTGTGTGATTTAAGTCACATCATTTGCTGAACAGCTGCCCAGGTGCAGTTTCAAACCAACAGCTTTTTAACTCATCCTGAAAAACCAGACCTTTAGCTTTAGCTCCGGTCTATGGGTCAGTGCTCCACTTGCCACACTTAAATCAGCTATAAGTATAAAAGTAAATAAATCTCACACACAGATTTCACTGACATAGCAGTGCCCTTCTGCTATGAAAACTGAATCACAGAAACACAGAACTGTTAAGGTTGGAATAGACCTCTGGAGATCATTTAGGCCAACCCTCCTGCCAAGAGATGGTCACCTAGAGCAGGTTACACAGGAACTCATCCAGATATTTTCAATGTCTCCAGAGGAAAGACTCCACAACCTCTCTAGGCAGCCTGTTCCAGTTTTCTGCCAACCTCAATGTAAAGAAGTTCTTATGTTGGCTGGTACTACTTGTGTTTTTAGTTTATGGCCATTGCTCATTGTTCTGTCACTGGGGACCACTGAAAAGAGTCTGGCATCATTCTCGTGGTACCTACCTTCAGATATTTATATGCATTAATAAGATCCCCTCTTATTTTCTTCTCCTGATGAAACAGGCCCAGATCTCACAGTCTCTCCTCCTAAAAGACATTGCAGACCCCTGATCATCTTTCACTGGACAAGCAGTTCCATTTTTTTCTTGTACTGTGGATTCCAGAACTGGACACAGCACTCCAGATGTGGCATCATCAAAGCTGAGTAGAAGGGCAGGATCAGCTCCCTTGACCTGTTGGGCGCATTCTTCCTGATGAACCCCACAATACCATTGGCTCTCCTGGCCACAAGGGCACTGCCAAGTCAACCTGTCATCCAAGACTCCCAGGGCCTTATCAGCAGAGCTGCTCTCTAGGAGGTCAGCCCCCAACCATTACCGGTGACTGAGTTCTCTTCTTTCATGTATGCTTATACATACATACATAATTGCGAATTTTGTGGGGAAAAAAGAGAAAAAAACAAAAAGAAGAAAGAATGCCTTTCCTGACACTTTGCTGTGTCTGCACCAAGCAAGTCCACAGACATCCTTACTGACACTGTCATAGAAGTCAAAGCTTTTCTAGTCGAGTCCCCAGTTCTTTATAACATCAACAGATTTCCCTTCTGCAGTAAAGCCAACTGCTTTCTGTCATAAACACAGTCAGTTTTCACCACCAAAAACACTGAACAATTTGATCAAAAACTGTACATATAAATACTTCTTAACTACTCACTTATTGCTGTGTTGCCCAGTATCACTGTTGACCAGATATATCAAGGTAAAGGTTAGACCAGAAAAAAAGAGCTACAGCAAGAGAAAACAAGAAATAAAATCAAACAGAACCCACACTACCAGTCATAAGTATAGAATAAATAAATAAATAGTGAGGGTACAGGTTCTACTCCTACTGAATTCACAGGCCAGCTTCCCATTTATTTCAATTGGCCTGATAAACACATGCATCCCTCCAGCTTCTGTACTGCCAGAGAGGAAGCTTGGCAGACAATCCATCAACATAAGTTACAAAGAATCAGCACGAGCACTGTGAAAATTCAACTGCCATTCAAAATAAAATTCAAAGCAAGGAAATTACAAGAAAAGCCTTCCAAGCAGCTTCAACTGCTATTGGACATACAGCAATAGATTTAATTTAAAGCAATCCAAAAGCTACTAAGTGTGCTCTCTATGTAGAATTTAACAAACAGAAGGTTCCTGCAAAACTTTAAATTCTCAATTCTTTTTTTAATTTTGCAAAGGCAGTACTACACAAACACTGTTTATCATATTCCTCATGTTTCAGGTCAGAGCTGAATGGAATGGAGAAGCTGCTTCCATAAACTCACAGATAATTCACCACAGCTTTATTTTACAGAAAAATGTAAGGCAAATATATGAAGAACCGGTTATATTTCAGTGCAGTCAGCTATACTCTGGTGGAAGGAACAACTGATAGTTCATTTCCATTTTGAAATTATTTGGCTACAGATCAGATTAATTAACCTTGCTGGACACACTGCAAATTCCCCTCTCTGTGTAGAAATCAGACATAGGAAATGTTCTATGCTGTACCAAAACGCAGTTGTATACACCTGAGTTCTCTCCTGTGGATTTACTACATTTTGTACTGGGTAAGATCTATTACTGGGTTGTTGGAATATTTATTTGTTTGTGGGTTGATTCTGTGGTTTGTTGGTTTATTTGCTAATCTGGGGTTTTTGTTCTGTTGGAGAGCAAATGGAGAGAAGCATCCCACCTCTCACATTTTTCAACAATGGCACTTTGAGACTGGCATGGGTTTTTTTATGTCACAGAGAAAAAAACATGAAAACATTTCTAACTACTAATTTCCCTGAACAAAGTTAACAGTGTTGTTCTTAAAGGTAGAACCCCTGATCTTACATCCAAACCTAAAACTCATTAAAAGTGAAAGCTGATTACAATTGACTAATGAAAAGAAGCTACTAACCCTTTAACTTGTTTTCAAGTGACTTCTTTACTTGCGTTTTTTTTAGTTTACTTTTCTTAAGACTTTAAGGTTTCACTCTTGAGACTGCTATTTGCTACAAGGATTAAGCTTTGACTAATATCTCAGAATGTCCATACCTAAAGCAAATCCACAAGGATGCCTGGGATTTCTTATTTTGGATCTTGAAAAATCTGAAATCTTACCTGTGTTATGTTCTCTCCTGTGTAAATAAAGTGCTTCATTTCTGTGCTTCATATTCACTTTCTCCATAAATCAGACTTAGGTGAGCTTTGTAAACAGGGAAAAAAACCCAAACAAAGCCTCTTCTGTTTTCCACTTCCAGAAAGTAACACCAGCTTTTACATATATGTATATACACACATATACATACATGAAATACAGCATAATGTTAAAGGTGCTGTAAAACTGCAATAGTGTTTTAAGGCTTGATCAGGGACATGCAAGTGAATACTGCAGAAGAGAAACAAAAGTTGAAAGTCCACTATTCTCCTTGATTTCCTGTATCTTTTCAAGATTAATATTTTGCTCTTTAATCACTAACAACTTTAAATGGCTTTCAGTAGTCCTGCACACATTTAATTGGATACAAACATCATGAACGTTTAATGACTGGAACAAGTGTATTTCCCACCTCCTAATCTCCTTAAATCACAGAAGAAAAAAAAAAAAGAAAAAAAAAAAGAGAGATGGAAAGAAGAAAAAAAAAAAGACTACAGGAGATCAGCTAGTGTGTTTCCTAGCTTTAAACATCAGCTGATGGAAAATAACAAGACCTTCCAAAAGGAATTTAATTTATCCAGATGCTATGCTATCTGGGCAAGCAGCAATGAATGTGAGTTTTTGTCTCAGAATTCCAGTAACATCATTATTGCTCTTATACTCAAGATTTTTTTGTTAGTTCAGGGTTCTTTTTGTTAGGTTGCTTATTTGTGAGGGTTTTGGAGGTGGATTTTGGTTTGTTCTTTTTTTTTTTTTTTTTTTGCTTTTTGTGTTTTTTGAGATGACTTCAGACCCCTCCACCATCATATTCCCACTCAAAAGAGAGCTATGCCCTATTCATGACGGCAAGATATGGAACTACCAGTGCACTGACACTGCACAACATGAGGATCCAACATACACATAAACAGCAACTGAATTCAACATGTTTCAAAAGGTGGCCCTGTGTGTGTGTGTGTACAAAAACAAGTAAAATAAGTAAATGTCTATTATTTTCCCTATTAGCTTCTATGGTTAAAAGTGCCTTGTTAAAATGGTTAAAGATGCCTTGTTACCCCATACACACTTGCATAGAAAGCATTAAAATATATATATGTAAAGAACTCCAGAAGCTTTCCATGAGTGAAAGCAACAATCTAAGGGAAAGTGGTGAGGTTAACAATGAATATGTCTCTTAAATGCCATTCTGCCTGTAACACTTCACTCATAAGTGCACCTGTAAGAAATCTACACAATAATACTTCTAAAACAAATGCTGACCCAGCACAGCATAATAGGAAGCAGCAGGGTCTGACTTAAAAAACACACTAATGAGTTTCAGGTAACTAGACTAGATGAATGGTGTTGGTACTTAAATAAAAGGAAGAACAGGAGCAGGTCAGCAACATTCACAGAAAAAAGAAAGCATTTTGAAAGTATTTCAGTTAGAAAGACAGAACAATGTAACAGCCATATAGAAATGCTTCCTAATTAAGGAATGCCAGTAGTAGTGTTAAAAGAACTGACACCTCTGCTAACACTTTTTCAGTTTAGGTGAATTCATTAACAGCTTTTAAATGACCTGATTCGCCTGAAAACTTCACTAGTCTGGCCCAACTGTGGCACAAATCCTGTAAAACTGCACAGCTATCCAATAGTTTGGGACTCCACAACTTTTCCATACACCTTTAATATTTGGGAACCAACAGAGACCATCAGGTTGATTTTCTAACCTCACAACTGTCTTGATTTCCGTCAAACAGAGTTTTGTGAATTACACTGCAAGATAATGCATCATAGATACCATGCAGAGCTCTAGTAAATGGGCATTTAAACAGTCATTGGCACGAGTACCAGGCTGGAGGTCATTCACTGAATGGCAAACATGTCACTGTTTCACAAAACAACCATGAATCCTTAGCGTCAGATAAAAGGGAACATTAAGGAAGAAATTCAAGTCCCAGACATTTAAAAGGAATACGGTGATAGAATCCTTTCAGAGGTAATTCGTTTACAGCCAGTAACGTTTCCAGATGACACAGAGTAAAGCAAGTGACAGTCAAGCTTGCAGAATGATGGGAGAGCATTCAGAGCATATTGTTGCTTCCTCTTGTTCTCTTTGCTTTAAATTCAATGCAGAATTTTATAGTCACTTTGCACAAAGAGATAACTATATATTTTCTCCAGAATTCTAAAGCAGTCTTCATCTTATATGTTGTGGATCTGTCTCTCATGGCATGTAAACGACCTTGCTTCAGTGAGATGAAAACAGCCAGCACACCCACTTCTGAGCAAACCAAGTCTTAACCACCAGTTCTGAACACAGCGTAGTTCAGGAGTACATTTGACTCAGGGCATGGAGAAGTGGGGACAGGGAAACCAAATTTCACTGGTAGTGATAGCGTAAGGGTTAAATGTTAGTATGATCCATGTTAGCATAGTTAGAGTTAAAGATGATTCTGAAAGCCAGGCATGACCAGGCTCAAGAGAATGCTTGGTATTTAGGTTTGTACAGCAAGATTTGTAGAAACGGGAATTAGTATTAGGGAGGGGGCTTCTATGGTATCTTTAGATAAGATGTGTATGTGTGTTTTAGTTTGTTATTGATAAGGTTGTTATAGAAATTATTGCTTAAGCAAAAATCTATTTTCAGTAGCAGCTGAAATGGTATAAATCCGTGCACTGTGAACGACTGGACAGAACTGAGATTTGGGTAAATGTACCCCAAATGTACCCCATAAGTTCTCGCACATTTAAATAAAAGCACCTGCATATAATCATTCTGTGATTATGTATTTTTTGAACGCTGTGAGTAGCATAGGCACCCTATCACTCAGAGCAAGCTCAGCTCCAACATACCCTCTGCAAGGCACAAAAGAGAGCAAAGGGATAAGTAAGATTTGCTGCTTCTTTGCAGCACCTCCACCTCTACAAGGCAAGACACTCATATTGGGAGCTGTTGGATTATAAACTGAGGAAGATATCCTCATTCTACATTACTCCAGTTGATAAAACCAATACTGAGCCGCACTTTAAGAACTGTGTAAGGTAAGGAGTTATTAATCACATCTGGAGATGAGCGAGAATCCAGGCCATGCTACGGCAGCCAGTGTAAAACGTTACCTGTGAGAAAACACAGCCTAGCAAACTGGCACTCTGCCCTTCTCAAAATCTCAAGTGGTATTCAGGGGCAACCTTATTAGAGGATGCTACAGTACTTCCACTGTTAAGCAGTCACAAGCACAGCACACTCAGCTCCCAAGGTTCATGGTATTAAAATAATAAATTAGAAACACTTGTCTCTCTGCAGAAGTGCCTGCAGCACAGTCTGGGACAAGCAGCAGGAGGCAATGACAGTGCAAGAAAAGGGTATAAACAGCAGGAGAGAAATGTCGAGTCTATCAAAGGATGCTTCAGAATCAACAAAGATACTCTTGTCATGAATTCACAGGCTGCAGTGTGACATCATTATGAGCCTTCTACAAGAGCCTTGCCTGTGAAGCTTCTGCCTGACCCTTTCACACAGAGTACAGGTCTCTAAGGTGGAGCCTTCTGTGAGTCTTTTTAAAGCTTTCATTTCATGAGGAAATGAAAATGTATTTGTTTCAGTGGCAAGACATAAATTTAGACTCAATTCCACTTTAAATTCTATCTTGTCACCCATTCTGAACTATGTTAAGCAAATCAACACAGTTCTAAAATCCACAGCAGTGTTCTGACTGTAGCATGGTGATTTTCAACTGTGCTCCAGCAGTTTGACTGAATAATATTCAAAGTCATTGAGCATACTACTTAGCACAGCAGTTCTCAAATATCTACTACTTGAACATCAATCAGGTGAGACATAGATGTACAATTTAAGAACTCACTCTAACTACATTGACTAAAATTACCAAGGCATACATGGCCCTGAAATTCCAATTCAGGTATCTAATATTATAATGTTCTAAATCCTGAAAGTGTTTTACTCCATCCTGTATGAATAAAAGCATAATTTCTGAACAACTTCAAAAAAAGAAACAAAGTAATTAATAATTTTCAAACACAGCTGATGAATCTTTCACAGTGTCCCCACCATAAACACAGTCACACATTGCTATACATTATATTATTTTTAGTATTGAAGGAAAGGGGTAAGGTCCATAGTGCTTCAATGGCCTCAAAAAGGTTTATTTTGTACGCTAGTGTTGAGCAATTAAGAAGCGCCATGTTCTTCATTCATTAGCTTTATACTACTTGGACACTTTAATACCTATCCCAATGAAGTAAACAGATAAGCTACTGGGAGGTACTTTCTCCAGAAAAAAATTGGAGGCTCATTTTACCTATCCAATTTTGAAAACCTTGTTTCTGAGTTCCCCAAGCGTGATACCAGAACTTAAATGGTGGAATTGCCAAATAAATCTGCTCTGCCTTGAATACTTTGAGCATGTTAGTTCAGTTGGTAATGCTGGTAATTAATGTCTGTATTGATGACAAGGATCCTGATGAAGTACCACTGTGCATTTTACAAGCACAGTCTGTATAACCAACTGATTTGTAGTCAAGTAGCAGACTTTCTTACAGAGAAGCAGGCTTCTTTCCCTCCAGCTGGAGCCTCTGATATGAGACGGCTGTGGGTCACAAGAAAACTGAACAAACATGTCCAATCTTGAAATCCAACCAGACATAACCAAAGAAAAAGACAGGCAGCTCCTGAAAACTGAGGACATAATGGTAGCTCTAGCATCGTACAATTTCTATCAAAGGCAACTATCTTATAATGCAAACAGCAATGCCGGTAATTCCAAAGGGATAAATTTATAGAATCATAAAAAGTTAAGGGGTTGGAATGGACCTTAAAGATGATCTAGTTCCAATCTTCCCTGCCGTGGATAGGGACACCACCCACTACATCAGGTTGCTCAAAGCCTTATCCAATCTGTCCTTGAACAGTGTCAGGGTTGGGGCATCCACAGCCTCTCTGGGCAACCTGCTCAGTGTCTCACCACCCTCACAGTAAAGAATTTCTTCCTAATATCTATAACCTAAATTTCCCCTCTTTGAATTTGAATCCATGACTCCTTGTCCTATCTCTACAGTTCTGGATGGAGGGTCCCTCTCTGGCCTTCCCATAGGCCACTTAAGATACCAGGCACTCGCTAAGAGGTCTCCACACAACCTCACAGCAACCTCTTCTCCAGCCTGAACAGCCCAATTTTCTCAGCCTGTCCCTGTAGGGCAGGTGTTCCAGTCCGCTTATCGACTTCTTAAGGTAGCTTTTTGTTTGGCCTTATTACATACTTAGTAATCACTGATTGTATACAAGAGGATATTATGCCACAACGAATCAAAGTTCACCCAATTAAAATCTCGCCTACATGCTCATTCCTTCTTTCCACTCAAAGCAACAGAATTTCGAAGTCCACATACACAGTGTGAAATACACATTTCTGGCAGGAATACCATGAGTGCAGCTTTACCTGTTTGTAGTTTTTGACCATACCCTGAAGTCTTCTTTTAAGAATCAGAGCAAAGCATGACTTAAAAAATAGTGGAATGAATTTAAGGTTGCTCTTAAACTGCTAACTGTAAACATATACTGAATTGTTGAAAGTGTGCATTCTGATAAACTCTGCCCTTCCTACAGATCTTACTAGTAAATAAATACCAACATTTTCCTCAATGCAGCAGCTGGTCTCTGTGCCAGAACAGAGCAGAAAAGAGCAGTGGCAGTTAGAATTCAGCTGCTATGCTAAAATGATTTTTATGCAACTTTAAAGTCACATTATAGAAAGAATAAAATATCTACTGTTCATAATGGTATCACTGAACAACGAACTGGACTCTACTGAATTCAACACTGCAAACACAAAGTGAAGAAGAGTTGCCTATTCCAAACTGTGTACAAGACACTTGGATGAATCTGTACTTATTACAGGTGCTCAATCCTTTAGACACATAATAAGGCTAATGATGTATATTAATGAAGCTCACCTCTCAGGTCTTAAAAATAAAATCAAAACCACAATATTGTTGGATTGCTTGGGCAAACCAAAGAATTCCCTGAACACAAGCCTCAAACCTTTACAGTGCAGAACTGAAGGGCAAGGCAGGGTGCAAAGGTGCCCCTACAGTAAAGCACACGGGCAGGAGGTAGGGAGCCAAAGGCACACGGGGGATGGATGCCAAGCCCGGGGACCCCTCTCTCCAGGGGACAGCCAGCTGATACGGGACAGACAAGCGTCACCGGTGCGCTCTGCCCGGCCAAGCCGAGAAAACGGTGGCAGCAAACGGGAAAGTAGCGATAAAACCCAATGGGGTCGGGGTTTAAATGCCGACTTTGAATTCCAAAGGAGTTAACGCGTTATCAAACCGCTGTATTGAGCCCAAAACTCAGCCTAAGCGGGACGGGCGCGCGGCGGGGCAGACCCTCCGCGCTGTTCGGCAGCGGGCTCGGCGGGCTGCGGAAGACAGGGCCGGGGCGGGAGGCGCGGCAGCCCCCCCTCCCCGCGCTACCCGGCGCGGCTGGGGCGGGAGGTACCGTACCGGCGGGCAGGAGGCATTCCAGCGGCGTGAACGCGCGCTCCATGGCCTCGCGGGACGGGCAGGCACACGCTAAAGGAACGGAGAGCCGGGCGGGACCGGCGGCGGGGGAGCAGGCAGGAAGCTGCCGTGCCCCTCCCGGCCTCCACGAGGAACGCCTGCCTACAGCCACACGGCCGCCGCGGCGGCTGCGCCCGCCCTTGCAGAAGATAGGCGGCCGCGCTGGGAGACGTGGCGGCGGCGCTGCTCGGGTACCTTCGGCCGCGCGTCCTCCTACATCCCCCGGGTAGGACCAGGGACCGGCACCGAGATGTGCGTGGGACGGGGGCGGGGACGGCCGCGGCAGGGCAAGCCGAAGGAATCGATGGCCGCCGCAATCCGTTGCTCGGCGGTTGATTCAGCAGCGGGGGGGAGGCGGGACATGTTGATTGGCAGTGTCGAAGGCCTATGGGACCTGCGGGGTGGGGCAGGGCTAAGGGGTGGCACCGCCCCTGGCAGCGCCTGTGCGCGTCCCGAGGCGGGAGAGGAAGAGAGAAGGGGAAAGGGCTAAGGAGCGCAAGGGAAGGGACAGGGAGCGAGCAGAGGAGTACCTGGCCTCTCTGGGCACCTGAGCAGTGCCGGGCTCTGTACAGAGATGCTCGGGCAGGTCGGGAACGGCCGCCTCGCGGCGTACACCTGCGGCGCTGTACCGAGCGCTTCGCTCGTAGTGAAAAGCCTCAAATCGCTTTCAGCCCATCGAAAGCGGAGAGAAATACGGCCTCGCATGCCCCCTGTGTGCCGGAGCTCTCGGGATGTAGTGAAAGCCGTGCCGGAGGACTGGCAGCATCTCGGCTCTGCTGTTCTGCTTGTGCCACCTGTGCCCTTCCAGCTTGCCCAGAATGATGAGGCATTCCTAGGTGCAGCTTAGTATCAGTTCAATAACATCACAAAACTTGTTAAATACATAGTTTCGACTCGCTCACAGCTCTTATTTGGGGCGTTCATCATCTTCAGGCACAAAATGGACACCATTGCTAAATTTAAGTTTGGAAGCACAGGGAGGCAAGTTTTGACCCCTCAAATGTGTCAATAATGTGTTTCCACCTCCTGGACCGGCCTCTGTCCCTGCAGGTAACCGTCTCCAGCCGCCCCACCAGGGACGGGGCGGGTTCCCAGCGCGGTTCCCGTCTCCTCGCTGCACGGAGCTGTCCTGGCACGGCGGCTCTCCTGGAGCTCGGACGAAGCGCAGCGGCGCAGGGCCCCGCAGCAGAGGGCAGCAGAGGAGCGTCGGTCCCTCCCTCCATGTCCTCCTCTTCTTTCCTCTCTCTATCCCGTCCCCTCCCTTCCGGTCCGCCCGTCGCGGCAGGGTGCGCAGGGCCGCGTACGGTGCCGTTGCGTCGGGCTTGCCCATCACTGCGGGCTGGGACGAGACAGGAGCACAAGGTCTCCTTATAGAGACATTTGTAGAAAATGTGATCGAGGTCCATGTGCTAGATGCTCACAGGGGTATTTTCCAACCTAATAATTATGTGATTGTTGGTCAGTGAGGGTTTCCAGTCAAATCGGAGGGAAATGGGGCCAACATGTCAGCCTACTCCTCAGTCCACCCTCTTAGTCTGGGAGTCACACTAAATTCAACATGATTCAAGTGACTTCAGTGGTGGGCTAGTCTGGGCCACATTTTTAGGACAAGGGAGAGTGGCTTCAAACTGAAAGAGGGCAGGTTTAGATTGGATATTACGAAGAAATCCTTTACAGTCAGTGTGGTGAGGCACTGGAACAGTTGCTCAGAGAAGTTTTGGATGTTCCAGCCCTGGGAGTGTTAAAGGCCAGAAGGAGCTCCGAGTAACCTGGTCTAGTGGGAGGTGTCCCTGCCCACGAAAGGGAAATTGAAATGAGCCAGAAGACCTAGAAGGTCCATTTCAACCCGTACCATTCCAGGATTCTGTGGTTACCACACTGACTGTAGGTGCACCTTTGGTTTTAATGGTGCAAGCACCAAACCTTTGCTTTGGACCTCTCAAATAAACTGTCTTGCCACCTATTAGAGATTACATTATAAGCAATTTTGGTCCACAAAGACTGATAGAAATTTAGAAATACTGGAAGCATTCATGCCTTGGCAATAAGAGAAATGAGAAATTATTGGGAAGGAAGGAAAACATATTAGGGACAGTAATGGAAAGATTACTGTTGTTTACACTATAGAAACAAAAAATGGTTTGTTACACTTATGTGCTATTTAAAATTTTATTTTCTCTCCATTGAGAACTTGAATTTCAAAGGCTCTTAGGATGTTCGTATCATCTCAGTGTCCTTCAAGCAGGTTAAAACCAACCAGCATTAGGAAGAAGCAGCTTGCTGTCTTTTCCAAGAAAGGAGACCATGTGGGGACTACCATGCAATTGGCCAATGCTCTCTTCCTCTTATTCTCTTATATTCTCTTATATTCTCTTTCCCTCTGTCACCCCATCCTGCTTCCTTTCAGTTTTGACAGGCACTTTCCAATTGCCTGGTAATATTATTAAATCTTCTCCAGGATAGTTTATTTTTCTTCTTCAGTATCTTTCAGTGTCTCTGTAATTTTTTTTTTTTTTAATTGCCTTGAGGGGGTACCATCTGCTACAAATAGTTGCTGATAAGTAAGTTCTTATGCATGAGAAGAGTCATACTTGCTCGGAGGGAAGGTCCAATTCAGTCCTGTCCATGTTCCTGATAGGGTTCATTTACAAGTCTTTCTCCTCCTGTTCCCCTCTTCATTTTTTTTTTTTTTATTTTTTTTTTTACTGTAAATGCAACAGTTTCCATCTCTCCATTCCCTTTGTGTCCCAGGGGATGCTTTTTCTACCTCTGTCACATCTGAGCTTCCAGGCAATCCTTTATCAGCTATGGCTGTAAAAAAATAATTGTACCTCTCTCTGCTAATCATAGTAATCCATCACAATAGCATTGCAAAGAGAAATCAGTCTTGGCAAACAAGGATGACTAGTATTCTTTAAATCCTTTCTAGATGAGCAAAGGTCTGCAAGGTAAGGCAAGCTGCCAGGCCACTACATAACTAGGCAAAGGGCAAACAAGGCAGACACTCTTTCTCTCCCTGAACTAAGTCATTCTTTCACTGCTCTCTCCTTCAAATACAAATCTCTCATCCGCAGTATAAAGCTCTTTTTTAGAATCAACTCCACAGTAATGGCTTTAGCA
This sequence comes from Sitta carolinensis, assembly GCA_032173965.1. NCBI lineage: Eukaryota > Metazoa > Chordata > Aves > Passeriformes > Sittidae > Sitta > Sitta carolinensis. The sequence continues at coordinate 51,654,428 of CM063284.1, read as the reverse complement.
GATGCTATAATGCACTGATGTTGAAGGCAGAACCTGACAGCTATTTAATACTGTTTATTATAGCCCAACAACGGTATCTTGTAGAGGAAGCGTAGAGAGCAAAATTAATAACTCCATGCAGACTGTCATGTTGTCTTATGGATAGTCCCTTAAGAAAACTGAGCAGTCAGGAGGCTGGTTTGCTTTTTTGAAAAATAAGCACTTTCAACTCCATTTTGCACTTTACATCTGTGCTTGGACATCCATTGAATTTTCCTGTGAAAGGCTACCATTTAATTAACTTAGTGATTTTTTTTCTTGTCACACATGAGAAATTCCTCAGTAAATATTACACCTGTTTTTCCAGGTAGCATATAGATCCAACAATACTTTTTTCCTCTAGCTGGATCTCAAACTAAACCTTTTCCCCTGTTCTTTTCCTCTGTTTTTACATGTCTGCATTACTTTGCAAGATTTGCAGAACAGTGTACAGAGAGGCTATTCAAAAAGAACATCCCTGGAGCACTGATACTGTGTTTTGATTACTACTGTCTCCTCTGATCAGCTGAAAGGAAGGCAAGTGACCTCAAACCCAAATGAGAAAATAAGCAGGCAAGCAGATGTAGTTCCTGAGTGACAGATGGGACTGTCTGACAGAGAAAGTTTCAGAATGACAGGCAGGAAAAGTTGAGGGAGTGTTCAGACCTTTTAAAATTCCTCTGGTAACTAAGCAGCGAGTCATGCCTCTCACCTGAGATATTATCCATTAAGTTTGTACAGGCTTGATGACTGGACTGCACAGGGAGAAAATGCAACTTATATATATTACTATATACATTTATATGTATAAGAGCTTATTCCTAGCAGACTCCAAATAGCTTCCTCTTCTTTAGGAAAACTGCTGAGTAGCGGTCAGTTGGGCAGCTTCTGTGGAACATGAAAGGAATGAAACACACACTACAGGTGTCTAAGTACAAAAGAAGGATGGGTTTAGTCTTACGTCAGTTTTTATAATTTCTTGGACAATGACTAGGGATTGGACAGTAAAGATTACTACCTCTCCAATCCCACTGGTCAAACAAGAAGTCTCTTAAGTGACATCTTTCACAGAAGAACGTAAACAATCTTTGTTTATCTTACAATTCATGGGAAAGTATATCTCTATTATGAAAACAATTTTAGAAGGTTGTTTCTCAGGATGACACATGGTTATGACATTACTGGCAGTGCTCTTTAGCACCACTAAAACTGAGCTGGGGGAAGGGTTGAAGGGTGATTAGGAGAGCAGCAGCTTTTATTTACTCATAACAGCTCCTAGGACTTAGCAAGGAGAGAAAGGGGAAGTCAGATTGCTAGGGGATTTATGCAACAGGGCTAAAGCCTGCAGTGTTTGCTGTTCTTCCTTAGGATGATCAACCTCTGTGTATCCTGGTAAAGATATGAGGCTCCCTTGTAGTAGCATTAGTTGCTTTCAGAATTTCTTTTCCTTCTTTCAGATAGACTTATTAAATTGAGTCTGAAAGATGTAGAGGAACCTGGGGACTTCATCCAGCAAGATGATAGGACATGTCTCTAGCATTCACAGCATAATGCCTTGATGAAAGTCAAATAGGTCTGGTAATGCCAGACATGATCAATTAATGCTTTATTTTTGCCCCCTCCATTCTTCTATTTTTCACCAAAATGAGAATCATATCTCTGTGCTTGACTGAAAGTACTTTAGGTTCTGTTCAAGTGCTATGGCAGATTTCACTAATTGGCATTTTGAAGCCTTTTGATTGGAAAGTACGTGGAATCAAAACTACCCAAGTACCTCCAGAGGTACCTCTTGGTGATGTGTAAAACAAGCTGCTTGTAAAGCAGGGGGCATTTGTTCCTCCAGCTACTCTAATTTTATTGCTAAATCAGAACAGTCTGTACAAGGCTGGAAATCAGGATTCATGTAAATGTTAAGAATACTTTCTCCTTCTCCCCACAGCTTAGCTTTATACTAAAGGGAATCCAGAGTTAAAACTAGCAAGCTGGGATGGTTCATTCTGGTACCTATTACAGCATTTATAGAGAATAATAAGGTTGAGAATGTTCAGCTAACTCAGCTGTCTGATTGTCTGTACATTCCTAAGTGTTTGATAATTCAAAAAAAACACAGGCATTGGTATCTACTGATACTGATGGCATGCTTTATTATAGACATTATATCCTTGCAGTTTTCCTGTGCCAACAATTAAGTCCTTACAATCTTCTCAAAACTCAAACACCAATTTGAAAGGTACAGTCATTGAGGGTAAAAACCCAAAAACTAAAAAGAGACCTGGAAACACATGGAGACAGAATCTAACATATATTCTTGTTAAATCCAGGTCCTGTAACAGTTAATAGAGCCAACTTCACATTTGTTTAAAATCCTGAGGAGATTATGAAACTGTAAAAAATATAATGTTAAGTGCAATCTGTTTCTGAAATGGTATAGAGCAGGCTGAAGATAAAACATATGAATTATTTTAGGCTACAGGGTAATGCAGAAGAAAATAGTGAAATAATCCTGTGGTTCACCAGGCAGGACACTGCATTCAGAAGATTTGGGTTTTAATCCACTCTGTACTACTGGCATGTGTAGACTGAACCAAACACCATGGATGCAGAGCGTCTAGTGTATATAATGGCTTAGGAATTAACTTACCTTTGAAGAGATCTAGCTCATAGCATTCTATGCCTTTGTTGCCTCATCTATAGAATGGCATCAATAAGGTATACCCATACTTTTAAATCAACCTAAGATTGACAGCCAAATACAAATGAATTGTATTATTAATGAATAGACACATGGCATTTGTTTAAGAACCAATGCTATACAAATTGAGAAGATTTATTATGCTCATAAACAATATTCTGTCATGAAGTTGGATGAAAGATAACTTTGGAAAGAGGATTGTGTCTTGAAGTGATAACTTTTAGAAATAACATTTGCATCGAATCAGGTGCTATCAAGACACTATGGACAGCAGTAAGCAGAGATTGTGCAGGCTTATACCTATGATTATATTCTTGACTTCATGAGGTCAGGAGGCTGTGGATTCTTGAGATGATAGGCAAGCTGTTTGACTAACCTGGCAAGGAATTCCTGGGAGGCCTTGGCTGTGGTGACCTGGCAGCACAAATAGAGTTAAGTAGGAAGAATCAGATCATTCACTCTATTCTGCCTGGAAGAATTGTCTTATTTTTACTGACATGTACAGGAACTCTCGTCGTCTTCTCACTGTGCAACAACCAGTGTGGAGAACCACTCTGCAGTTTCCTCTCAGGACCTTGTCTCCAGCATGGCCTAATTTCTCTTGTAGGTGCATTCCACAGCACTAAAAAAGGCGTGTTTTATGTTCTTTGTTGGGGAGGATGAAACGGGAAAACCTTATAAATATGATTACCTGGCAAAAGATTTTGAGAATATAGAAACTATAGGCGAGATTGGAATGAAAGCAAGCTTTGAGATACCAAGACTTAGTTATTGAACAACTGGAAAACAATGGTATGGCTGGCTGACAGTAATCCCCTCTTGACTGAACAATACCCTCTGCTTGTAGACAGGTCCAAGGGTCAGAGCAGACCCCACAAGCATGGCAGAAGGGGTCCAAAGAGCAGTTTTTAGGTTTTAAATGTAACACAGTATGGTAATGTAAGGATTCTTATAGGCTATATGTAAATTCTATAGAATTTGTATCTTGTACTAGATTGGTTAGTGAAAATTAGAATATTTAGCATGGAAGATGATTTATTGTATTGTAATGGGAATTTTGGGCATTCTATCTTTTTGCACTCTCTCTCTTGCTCTCTCTCTCTCTCTTTCCTCGCTGTCTTTCGGGCCTGCTCCAAGCTGTGGCTGGCAGCTTTAAGCCAGCCCCCTGCACCCACGCCCTTTGCAATAAACCGCAACCTCCAAGACCAAGCTTCAGAAATCTTTCGTCACCATTTTGTCCTGAGCGTCCATACCACCACCGACGCTCTCACAGTTCTTGATGTCTTTACCCTGAGTCTTGTTAACTCTTCTACAAATAGCTCTCTCAGTAGGTGACCCAAGGAGGCAGCACTTGGGAAATGAATATTGTGTGTTTGGACTGGGGGTGAGGTGTGATGAATATTGGCCCGGGTCACTGTCCATGTCCAGTGCATACAGAGTGACAGAAAGAAGGTTGTAGTAGCACCACACAGTGGTCTATCAGGTTCTCCTCTCTGTCCCATGGGAATGAAGCAGTCTTGTAAAACTGCAAAGGGCAAGAACATTTACCATTTGAGCATGCAGTGAAGGTGAGGTGACCCTAAAGCTGTGGAGATCAGAAGATGAATAGTGGCTCAGGGTAGGAACAGGGCAAGGTCCTGCTTACTAATCATTATTATCACTTCTGCCTTGGCTGGGCTGAGTTTGGACAAGGACTGCATGGGATTCTCCATGGTGGTGACTTGCAAGGGTGACGGAAAGTGGGGTCATTGGTAACTGGCATCTACAGCTGTATCAACCTCTCCAAGTTACTGTTCTAAGTCATCAAATTAAGGGAAAAAATGTTGAGTCCTGAAAGGACCTAAATCTGTCAGGGCTCGTTTTATTGTGAGGGGGAGCCACTTAGAGGGATCTCTGGAATGGAAATGATGGGAGGTACCCAGCTACTTCAGTGTCTTTGTTAGATTCTATAAAAGTGGCAGTACTGTCTGACAAGCTGGTTAAAAGGCAGCAATAGAGAACAGACAATGGCTGCAATTCTGTCCTACAGTCTTAACAAAGCTGCCTGAGCCTGCCCTTTCCTCAAAGACTAAATCTGTTACAACTGGCTTTCTAATTCTGTCCTTGGATCCCAGGTGGAGAGAAAAGGATGTCTTGCTGGGACAGAGGGCAGCCCGAAGATATACCTACTGGAGTTGTTATGTGAGGAAAACAAGCTTTTCTCTCATTTGCACAACCCTTCTCGAACAGTGTGTGCCTAGCTGGAGATGCCTGCTATTAACTCTTCTTTAATTGAGAGGGGGAAAAAAGTAATCCTGAGACACCCTATGGAACTGTGAAAGACCCATAGCAAAAGAGCATTACACAAGGCACAGTATGTCATTTATTCACGTATTTTAGATGCTGTTGCTTGAGGACATGCATTCAAGTATGCACATAGATAAATATGGTGTATCTTCTTTTAGTTTTGTTGCTTAAGTTAGCTGTAGGCTGACATATGATAGAGTTCGGGTTTAAATCTTCCAAGCAAAACACTTTGAAATCAAACCTATTAAGGCTAATAGAATGAACTTACAATGCCGTGGTTAAGAAGGAGGGGGGAGTGAGACACTCAGTAAATTGTTCACCAAATAGCCTGTCACCTCTTAGTCTGCAGCTGAAGGCCTGACGATGGATCATTCTATTATCTTTAATAAGCTTAAAGTGGTATGCACCTCAAATGTAAAATATCTATGTCAGTTTTGTTATCTGTGATCCTGGATCTATCTTAAATCTGTTAATAAAGAATATATACAGTCTAAGAAGTTGCAAAAGCATTATACAGACAATGCTCACCTAAAAATGCTTTTTTTTTTTTTTTTTTTTTAAGGGTATTTCTGTTCCTTAAGCTATTCCATGCGTAAAACCCAGTACAGTATGTAAAAAGGTATAAGTAATTTATAGAAAATGTGTTTAAATTAGAAGACACTTAGTAAGTCAGTTTGGGAGTTTTATACCACTCCATGATAGCCATTTACTTAAGGCTTGATCTCAGATTTTCCAAGCCCCTAATAAAAATTAGAACCCCATGGGATTTTTGCTGTACTTGATTACATTCTTCCCTTGGGCACCTTAGAAAATTCATCCAAGTATTTTAAGACATTTTAAGACAAACTACCACTTGCAGCTGGGCTGCTCATGCTTTTGGTGAAACATGCAGGACATTTTTACTCCTGCCCAACCCCTGCTTTTCCTAGCTTCCCCTTTAAGAAATTGTGCTTAGCATGCCACAATATCAATCACATTTGCTTGACACCATTTCATAGAATCGGAGAATGGTTTGTGTTGGAAGGCACTCCAAAGATCAGCTAGTTCCAAGCTCCCTGCCATTTCAGATGCTTTAGTTCCAGCGTTGCTGAAGTAGCTCCTGCCCCAACAGTTCCAAGCCATGTCCTGGCTTCTACCGCAGGAATATTCTGAGTCTTATCAGGGACACTGCTAAGAGGTTCCTTACTGTGAAATCTAAATATCAATGTGGAAGATGTTTCAAACTGAGATTCAGTAAGTATCAGCCCAGTCATGGGGATATAGTCACTAAAGGTCACCACTAAAGCATTATTAATCACATACCGGGGCTCTGCCTATGAACCATAAAGGAGAGACAGAAAGTGGACAGCACAGCTGGAAAAAAAAAAGAAATGGGTAAAGTTACTAGCACAGAGCTCAAGGGTGTCCTCTCCCTCTATGAAGTAAAAGTCAGAAGTCAGAAGGGAAGACCAAGCCTAACAGCAACCTATAGCAGATTGCAGCTGCATAAGTACCTAAGGATAATGTTAATTTCGGTGAACTTACTTGTAGGTTGATGTTAGCAGATGCTCATTTGTATACTAAAGTTTGTCACATCCGAAGCACCTTGTGAAAAAGTGACATATACTTTTGCCTGATTTATACTGGATTATTAATTTTACCCATGAAATCTGTTATGTAGACTGGGATAAATTCACAAACATACCAAGATCTTAAATATGCCTATTTTGGAACAGCAAATTGTACTGACTTAATTAGCATTGTGTCATGCTACCTGACAGTTTTTATTTAAACTGCCATTTTGTATTTAGGCAATCCTTTTAGCTCCATGCTTCAAAGTATTTAAGCTGTTAAAGGCTTAAAATTAATACTTTACCTGAACATAACTGTGGATTAGGATCCCTATACTTTGTGTGTTTCCTTTATTATTGTTTTCTTTCACTTTAATATCTGTTTTCTTATGCCTTTCTTTTTCTCCTAGCTGCTCCTTAAGATTTCCTTTCCTTTTGTTGAGTTCTAACCTTGTCTTCCCATGGGCCCTCCTACCTGAAATAATGGAACAGAGTAACTTTAGCAAAGCTGATTAATATTATTTCCAGCCTTGGCCAGACGTGGAGAAGGGAATACTCTTGCAAATATCACCTACTTAAGATGCTAAGCCAGAGAAATATGTGTTTCACTTGAGGCTATACACTGCAAATCGTGTATCCCAAGAAAAGCTAAAGTTCTTTGTGGGGAGGAGGAAATTGCTGACTCTCAACGAAATTCTTTCCTAAAGATATTTAATCTGGGATATGACTCCTGGCTCAGCTCAATATTGTTTGAATGCAGGCTACAATTATAAAAGGTGCAGTTCTTTGATTTCTGTCTCCTTGCACCCCATTTCTCTCATGTTTCTCTACTCAGTTTTTTATTTTTGGGCAAATCTGTCAAGTTAGGGATGACCTTAAATATTCTTTAAGGAGTAAATTGAGGGGCTGTTAAATCATTCACAAATTGTTGCAATGAAGTATGTTTTTGTTTTTGCCAGATGCATCATTAGAGAAACGGATTTCAAAATGTAGTAGATTTGCAGGCCCTAAATATAGGAATTGGTTACACAAGAATATTTTATAAGGAAAGAGAGAAGCCTGGTAGGCCAGTTTTAATTAGAGGTAAATTTTACTTCAACAGTCGTGCTCTGAGATTTAGAACCAAAACAAAACAAAAAAGGCCTCAGTTTAGTAGAAACTAGAAAGTAAAGATCTAATATTGGTTTATTTACTTTATTCTCACTACAGAATATATTTTGCTGTAATACTGTAATGTAAAATATTTACTTTGACCATGGCATGGCAGATGTGAGAAAGAAGTTAATATAGCAAGTACTGTAAATACCACATACACTACCAGAAGGCAGAAAACAAACCGTAATTTATACATTCTGCAGTGCCTATGGTAATTTAAAAGCATCCTGTATACTGGAATACAAGCTTGCCATCAGAGCATAATATGTTGCCTCAATAGCTAATGAAATTGAGAGAATGATGTGGAAACATCTTAAGAAGTTTCTGTTGTTATTCAGAAACTCTATTCATAGAATACAAGACCAAGAAACAACTTCAGTGCTATTTTTTGATCAGTTAAAATGATGTTTTAGTCTTTTCTGCAGAGGAAAAGATACTTTTTAATATTTCAGAAAGTAAATAAAGAGGATCTGTACACATGAAAACATGGGGTAAGGTAAGAAAAAGAGAATTTGGTCATCCCTAGGAATTTCTGAATTTATAGCTGAGTTTTCGTCAATGTTGAGGGAAAACCAGATTTCTTCCAGTTTTATGATAAAAAACATGATTGAAAAAGAAAATCGAGGCTCACATGTTAAAGACGCCAGGGAATCCTCCTGGACCAACTCACTTTCTGTGCTTTGCAGCATGGAAGAATAGATTTATTACGTTTTTACAATCATTACAATGAGTATTTTAGCATTTCAGTCAAGTAAGGGAGAATGGAGTTTGGGGTTGAAGGGTAGAGACCCAGTAAATGAAAGCTTTGACAAGGAATGTCAAAGAAAGAAAAAGACCAACTTATCCTCGAGTAATGATATGGGTAATGTCTCCTACTAATCAGAGAGTGAGGCACTAAGCTTTGTTTTGCTTCAGCTTGTTAGAATCAGAACAAAAGGCAAGTCCTACTATGCTATCTCAGCAAAATATGGTGCATCAAACTTAATTTCCTTAGGTTATTTTTTTAGTATTGAAATCTTCTTATGAGCAAAAGTTTACACATTGTCTATTGGGCTAAGAGTTAATTTTTACTCCAGTTACTGTTTTAGCAATCCAACAGTCCACACAATGATGTTATTAACACAGAAAATCTTAATTGATGGTGCAGTTATATTTTTTGTATGAAATGGACTAATACCGGTCCTGTTCACTCTTTAGGTGTACCTCTGAGTCCTAAGCTTGACTGTTTCTGCCTCTCTCATCTCACAGTGATGGTGGGGAGTCACATCAGTTGTGTTCTGAAGTCCTTGCTGGGAAGACCTTAATAGTGGGATTTTGTTCCTGTTCAGCCTTGGGTCTTCTTGGGACTAATTTTCTTCATTTTCTCATCCCAATCTCATTCTTCATCAGCTCCAAGCCAAAGCTTCCAAGTTGCACAACAGGCTCACTTCAGCAAAGGATTGCTTTCATGTACATAGAGACAAGGCAGTCTGTCAGTCCTTTGCTGTCCATGAGGTTCAGAGCAGAAGCCCATCACCTTAGGTGGCTACTGGCAAGCATTAACACAGCTGCAACACCACAGGCCAATGCAAACCCAGTTAATTTCTGAGACCCTATGCTGTCAGGTCAACATAAAGCTGTAGCCTTTTACTAGTGATTGCAAAAAGCCATTATTTCCTGTCCTCAAAGAGCCCAAATAATTCTTGCTTGATGCAGTTGACCGGAACCCAGGCTAGCTCACGGCACACCTGCACTGCACCAGGCGTGGGGAACAGCTGAGGCGTGGGGTTTGTGCCCTCAGCTGTTCCTAAACAAAGACAGTTCCTAAGCATGGACAGTCTCACCACATCCAGAGTTCAGGCAAAGAAGAAAGAAAGAGGCTCTCCAAGGCTGAAGTTCTAACCAGGATGATTTATTAGGGTCAAAAGCAACAAACACAAAAACATCCCCATACAGTTCTGTGCACAGGATTTTATATGAGTACAAAAAAACAGGGGGCGGGTACAACACATTATCCAATGGGGTTAAGTCGGGGCGGAGTTGAAGGGTTGGGTCACAGGTCTCGGGACGAATCAGGGTAAGTGGGAGGAGGGAAGGGGGTCACAGGATTGGTTCTGGGGAGGATTGAAATAGAAGGAGCTGGAACAGAGGTGGAACGAGGGGTTGGGTAACTGGGATTGACAGGGAAGGGACTGGAACGTAGGCGGAGTAAGGGGCTGGGTAACCGGGATTGACAGGGAAGGGACTGGAACATAGGCGGGGAAAAGCCATAGAGGGAAACAGGGGGAGGACACAACTTCGGGAATGAATCAATTTGGGAATACACATAGGGTCGCAGGCTCCGCTGGGCAGCAGGACAGCCACGATGGCTAGCAGGCAACTGAGGGCCAGCAGGGCACAGCTGCCCGTACACAGTACAGCACTCGTCTGCCAGGAGCCGGAGGGGATAGGAAGGCGGCGGCGCGGGAGGCCGGCGGAGAGCAGCTCCCAGAAACAGCCGACGCCGCCACACATGGTGCGCCGGCGGTGCGGGGAGCCCGCATCCCGCGCCGCTCCTGTGCCCGGCACCGGCACCGACAGCATCGGCGGCGCGGGGCGGCTGGCGGGGCCGGGCGCGGGGCCGGAACGCTGCCCCCGCCCCTGCGCGCTCCCGGTGCGTTGTCTCCAAAGCCGCCGGGGCCGGCGGAGCCGTGGCAACCGCGGGTCCGGCCCGGCGCAGCGCCAGAGCAAGAAACTGAGACAAACATAAGTTGCAACACTTACTGGGCTAAAATTTATGCCATATATAATTGATTAATGAATAAATCAGCCAGTAAAAAAATAAGACAGCTGTTAAAGACTGGCTATTTGGAGCTGTTCCCCAAAGTGATATCACAATGGCTGTCATTTACATTATCTCTGTAGTACAGCGTGTGGGATGCTCAGGAAGTCTCTCTTGTCTGTCTACAACTGAATTTGATTTTAAAAACGAAGAAAGTAGCTCATAATGTACTTCTTTTTTTTTTTTTTTTTTCCCTTTTCTGTTGCAAACACAGGTCCTCTTTAGTAACTTCATCTGCAACTCTTGTAGAAGGATGTACATAATAAATACAACAATCCAAGTTGGAAAATGAACAACGGTAATGAGAAGTGTAAGTTTAATGAAGTAGGAAATCTGGCTTCATTAGTTCCAGGGTTCACCAGACTGTTTAATGTGTAGCACCTCAGGCTGGTTAAGTTGCCCAGAGCCTTTCCTAGAATGGTTACAAAAATTAAGATCCTCAGTATGATTGAAAATTCCCTTTTTCTGATGATGGATCTCGGAGGGCTGCAGTGTGTAAAATCCTGTAAGTAATCAACTTTGTCATAATAGGGCACCAATAACTCTTGTACTCAATTACTATATAACAAAAGTGATGCTTTTTTCACTAAACTGTTTTGGTAGTTAAAAAGAAATCAAATCTCCATATTAGTACACTTCTACCAACAAAAATGGATACATTAGCTGCCAATCCAATGGAATTGCAGCCCTTCACAAAGAGCTCAAATTCTATTGTGCTCATTTCCTACCTTCCGGCTGACAGCACATTATTACTTTTCCTTTTAGATGCCTGATTGAAAATTCAGGACATACGTAGAGCAGTGGCACTAACAGTACCATCTAGCAGGACCTCTACTAGCACTGCAGGATCATGGAACATTTCTTTGCCTACCTAGTGGGAGCTTCAAGACCACTTCCAAGTATTAATCCCTTCAGATAAAGTGAACAGGCATGTTAGAAAGAGAAAGAGGCAACTAACTACAAAAGAAAATTAAATTGATTGAAGCAGTTCATATCCTTACCAAATCTTTCATGCTTTAAACACTGCATTTGAAATGAGATGACCAGGACATGATCAGTGGACAAATCTCTCACATAGTCCAGGAACAGAGAAGCTTGAATCATATGGAGAAGAGGCTGGAAAGTACTGTTTAATCCTCCTGAGCACAAAAAAAAAAAAAAAAAAAAAGGGCAACATCAAGAGACAGAAGACTGTTGTTTGTGTTTTAAAGATGCATACAGCAGGAAGTCTGATCTGATGGCTATTTGTCTTCTGAAATGATGGTATTAGAACAATTTTTCCCCCTCCACTCTCAATCCCATCCATTCACTTCAGATCTTTCTGGAGTCAGAAGCTATACTACTATCTAAATACACAAAATACCATGTGTTGCTCTTTCCCTCTTCTTGGTTTATAGTCAACACTGATTATTTTGGACAAAGCCCTTCATACCACCATTGCTCCTGAGAGAAAAAGTGATAATCACTGTTCATTTGTCTCCTACTATTGAAGCTATGTAAACTGGACCATCACACCATTCAAATGAAGACAAATTTTGCCAGTTCATTATTACTCATTTCCACAGCAACTTCTCATCAGAAAGTTGTATCCACATGGTTATGAAAAGTGGGTTTAAATTTTGAATTTTATTAGTGTTTATTTAAAAATGCTAATGCCACTGCCAAAGACTATTGGAAATTAATTAATTCTCCTCCCAATATCTTTTAGAACCTGTTTCTATAGTAAGCAGATCATAAACCATAATTGAACCTCAATGACCATTGAAAACAAGCTCAATTTAGTAAAAATTTCCAATTTAGTCTAAAATTTAAATTTAAATTGAATTTTAGTCTAAATTTTCAGCAGCAAGAAAACAGAATTTTAATTAAGCCTGTGCTCAATGTTTGATTCAGAAGAGGATCTGAGTAATGCAGTAACACTGAAGCTGCCTATGAGGGTACTCAGCTGGAGACTCCGCTTCTTGTCTATACTCCAATGAATTGATCAGTTGTTAAGTGATTTAGACAAGGCTTAGGAAAAAAAAAAGAAAGAAACATCTGTTGAAGTTTCTACGTCTGTTGTTGCTGGCCCAGGGGGCCGGTCAGCCTTGTTCCCCTGCTGCATAACCAAGTGCAGCTGTTACCAGGCTGCAACCAGTCTCTGATCGGCCGTAAGCAGAGAGGCCCCTTGATCTCTAGGCTCCCGACCTCCCCGAGAGGAGGCTTGAAGAAATGGTCCGAGAAAGCACATCTTCAGGGATGTTTATTCTTCTCCATGGGGAGCAGGCAAGAGCGAGCAGGACCCGATTTCCAAGCTTTTTTACCTGCATCACTCGGGGGTGTTCTTATTGGGCGGATAGATACAATGGAACCAGGAGTGGCTACCCAGGGACACAACAAACCCATGGGGGGGGGGGGGGGGGGGAGGGGGGTGCGGGGTGCGGGGGTTGTAGCCGGGAAACAAGGACAAACCATTTGGAAAAAATCAAATTTAACATTCACTACCATATACATCGAGTAACTTTTGATATAAAAATCTATATGGTATACGTAAAGAACTTGTCAGTTCTTTGTTTTGTCTCTGTTATTCTTTTGTGTCTGGTCTTCATGCTTAATATTAAACCACCTCTTTTGTCAGCAACCACCAAAGCTCCCTTCTGCTCACCAAGGAGGAGGACAATCAAATAACCAGTTTCAAAAAGAGCTTTCTGTAAGTATTTCCATGAACCAATTCTTTTTTTTTTTTTTTCCCTCATAAAAACTTAGAACTTACTTATCCAGTGTTTTCATGACCTAGGGAAATTCTGATGCGATAAAAGGTGAGGCAACTGGCATGCCTGAAAAAGTGAATCCTTTTGAGAGAAATTCAGACAAGTGCTTGAAGGGGAAGCAAGTCAAGAAAGTGCTGTGTAAATCTGCAACAGTCACAGGAAAAGGAGAAAAGTCAGAATGAAGTTGTAGAAAGTAGTAGATTTAAAATAACTGGAAGGCCCTTAGAACAGCATTATGAGTCAGAGTTCTTGGTTACCATGAGAATAGTGTTAGCGAGAAAATATAAGGCAATATGATATTTGTTTAAAACTGTCAAATCTCCTCATCCAAATCAATCTAAATAGGTTCCACCAAGTCCTCAGTCAACTACCTCTCTTCGAAATGCATCTTCCTTGTCTAGAAGACTGAACATTGAAACATGTGCTAAGCACCAACTTACCTTGAACTTATCTTTCAAACTAGTGGATGCTCTAGATGCAAAAGGTTCCAATACCTTGTAACAACCAATAAATCACCTATACACTTTTGTGTTTACCACTAAAAGAAAGACACATCTGGAACAACATATAGAGTTACTTTGCTATTTGATATTAGTTTAAAAAATAATTTAAAAATCCAAAGTAATAGATCAACAAGTTAAATCTAAAATAGGTAAAAATTAGTTTAAATGCATGCAGAATAGAGTTATTAGGTCTGAAAGTTCCTGTTTATCTGGAATAAAAATCTTGCATTTTACAAAAAAGGACAGTAGAACTGCCTAAGAGCAGTAAGAATTCCTCGTGTATGTTATCAAAGAGCTGGTGCTGCAATGTGTATTTTCGCTATGATTTTCTGTAGTTCTCATCCTTTTGGATTAGAATGAGGAGCTCCCTTGCAGTCTTGAAACACTGTCAGCACCTCAATCTCAAGTACACGTCAAGGCAGAGTGTCAATTCTGTTGCACAGCGTAAATGGAGATAGGTGCAAATGGCAAATTATGGCTTGCTAAATAAGCAATGCTGAAATTCTCTCTACAATGAAGACCTTCCCATACTTCAAAAAATAATGTACTTTAACCGCTTCTATTGCTACAGCAAACTGAAAAGCAAATTAATAAAATGCTAGTACTTCAGAAAATGGAAATGCTCTGATGGATTTAGCTAGATATTAACAATCACACCACCAGAGCTCTGTTATTCATATATCTGACTTAAAGCCACATTTCTCACCTAAAGACACATAACAATTTTGCGCAAAGCTTCCTACCCCTGTTTGCAAACAATTAAGATCAATCCGAAAAAAAAATTAAATCAACCACAGCAAAACAATAGACCTCCCCCTCCCACCCAAGAAAAAAACCCAAACACACAAAAAGGCAAAAACCCAACAAAACCAAACCAAAAGACATCCCAAGAATTTAAGAAAGCTTAATTAACACTTTGGAGAAACAAATTTGAAGGTGTTACATTCTGTAAGGATTTGCTATGTTCTGACTAGTTTAGGGAGAAATAAGGCCTCTAATTATATTAGTATTGATGTTCCAGGCTGCAAATATGTGAACATTATTTCCTCAAACTCTACCCTTCAAACCTACGTGAGATTTTAAATCTGTACAATTTGAATAACAGATCTTTATTATAAGGTGCTATCAAAAGATTTATGCTTCAATACTCTTCCTGGCATTTTTCTTCTAAACTGTTCTCAATAACATTTTTGCAGTATATTCCTGAGAGAATTAATTTTATTCCAAAGTGGGAGCAAACACAATGTGCCAGCTAACATCACAAGTAGAAAATTGTGCTCCAGCCAGCAAACTGAAATGAGGCACTCTAAAGGTACACAGGGTTTGCACAGGAAAGAATATGAAGTTGCCTTATGAGAGCTCTTTAATACTTCATACAAATAGAGGTGGCTGTGTAGAAAAAACATATGCTGGAAAAGCCAGTTTTTCTTCATGTCATGCATCAGTAAAGAGATTTTTAGAAACCAAACAAACCATAGACAGAGCATATTATGAGAGACGCCTTTATAATGAGTGAGTAGCAGCTATACTCATTAGAGTTGTCTTCCTACTTTTGAAATTTGTTGTTTGTTCCTACAGCACAGATAACAGAGTTCATGAAATCTTCACCAGTCTACAAAAGCTTGTCGGTTAAAGCCAAAATGGAAATACGAAGAGAGGAACAGTTACCATAATGACAGATGGACTGTACATAATAGATAGCAGTTTCCTTCTTCAAGGGTAATTACAAAAGTTGTTGGAAAATAATGCGGTCCTTATTCGCCAACCTGAAAGATACAAGGCAGCTGTACAAATATCAATGTTCATTATGAAGTGCAGCCAAAAATGAGAGCTGAGGATGAACTGGGCATCCTGGAAAAAGATATCTAAATGCATAATTGCTTCCTGATGAAAGCACTCAAAGGTGGTCACGAGTATTTGGAAAAGGATAGTCAGAGAGAAACTGGCTATTTCAGTGGCTGGCTATTGATGTGGATATACCAAGGGGTGTTACAGGGTTTTTTCAGGATCCTTTTGGTGTTTGCCCAAATACCAAGAATGATGAAATGGAGAATAAGTTACATTGTCTGATGAGCTCAAGGTGCATGTAACTGCAATACACTAAGAAAGTGGGACCAGAATTTTAAAAAAAAACCCTTGAGGCAATGACATGACAAGAAATATATGTACAGTTTTCCAGGAACAGTCAAATTTCACCCATAAGACAGCACCTTATGTGCTTAACCATGGGGAAAACATGGGTATTAAAGTAGATTTTAAAAACGTGAATTAACAGTGGTCTCCTATTACAAGTAAGAAGACATTCAAATGAAAAGTCTTGAAAGAAATGAAAATGCTGTCTTTCAGCATAGGGACGTATTTTCAGATCACTCAGAAACTGAGATAGATGCTCTTGAATGGAGGTTTTTGCGCAGTTTTGAGCACACTTATTAAGAAAGATGGAAAACAGCTGGGCTAGGAAACATAACAGAAGCCTAGGAAATATATCCAGACAAGAGAGTGTTGTAAAGACAAGAGAAAAGAATTAGCACCATAGAGTTAACACCATAACTGTTCAAATATGTAGCAGGCTGTACAATAGAGAAGTATGTCCTGTTTCTCCTTCTCCACAATGAATAGGACATGACTGAAGTTAAACTACAGCAAGTAAGATTTATAGTCGCTGCTAGGAGAACAAATATTGATTGTAAACAGCATAATACACTTCCAGGCAAGAATGGAGGTCCTTCATCAGTGGGAGTTTTTAAGAAAAGGTTGTTTCACTGAGAATGGTTTAGGTACAACTAATACAGACTTGGGAGCCTTGGGCTTACAGTTTTTATTTTCCTTGATTCTATCCTTCTTATGTGCACATACATACCATGCATCCTATGCATATTCATGTTTGAAAAACTAATTAACTTCATCAAATTTTATCAAATTAATTCTCCTCTGCTCTTTCAAATCTCCCCATGTCACTGCTCACTTTCCCTATCTCTTGGAACCTGTTGTGTTTTTAACTTTGTGTTCTTCATTCGCTACTCCCCCTTTCCTTCCTTAAAAGCTGTCATTTTTCACCTCTGAAAATGTCAGCTACCAGGAAATTGCACGAAAATTAGAAACTGATAATTTTTGTGCTGAAAGAATGAAGAGTAGGAACATGGGATGCATTTGTCCAATTTGGTCTGTCTTCAAGTCACATTATTTAATGTTCAGTAATGTTTTTAACAGTAATTTCCAACTGTGTATACCTCACCTTTCCTGTTCTTTAACAATCAGAACAACTTCACTGCTCATCACTTCATGACAAGTATGATGAGAGGCTGCGGCACCCCCACCTGGCAGCTCTCCTGCCAAACTCAACCCTTTTGGTTGCTCCACTTCTCTGCACCTCTGCTGTAGCTTTGATCATCTTAGGCTCCTACTACAGTCAGGAGAAACACAGAGGCATTTTCAGAGGACAAGTAAGTCTGGCTGTGGCTCAGATCTGCCCTCTGGAAATACCTCTCTCCTCCGACTACAGAGGATTTAAATTGTGAACTTGCCTCCGGGAAGTACCATACCCTGAAGAAAAATACACTGAATTGTCCTCAGATACCTTTCTTTTGAGACAGAAAGCTTTCCCCTGAGGGAGGGACACTCATGATACCAGTTAGTTGGCACATGCTAGGTGCAACAGGGAGAAAGGAAACATTTAGATTTCTAGAAAACATCTAGCCTTATTTACACAGCTCCTATATAACATATATACCAAAAGTAGTATAGCCCCCTAATGAAGGCCTTCTAAACAGAAATTTGTCCCGACAGGTGAAAAGGCCCTGAGGTGGGAAATTGAGAGCTGCTGACAAAGTGCATTGCCTGGAAAACAGCAGAAACTAAATGGGGCTACTAGGCTTGGGAGCATGGAGCCCACAGCGATGCAAAATATTAAGTTCTGTCTCAGTAGAGAGCAAGCACTTAATGAAATGTGGACATTTAATAGGCCAATAGACAGATAAATAAGAAAAGCAGCTATAGATTACACAGGTTTCTGGTGACATGATTAATCATGAGAGCACAGCTCATCTGGATAAGGACATTACTAGACTCTCTTTGTTTATATCTTTGTAATTTATAGTGTCTGCATTATAAAACAAGAAAACAGGATTCTCAACAACACATACTACCTGGATTTTTTTGCTTCCTTCTTTTTTAATTGGCAGAGCTGTATCTAACAAAAAATTGCTCCTGTCAATTTTTTTCTCTACAAGATGATCCTTTAGTTATTCAAATTCTTTCTCCTTGATGACTGAGTAGAAAATTTAGCTTTTTGGATGAAAAACATATATGTAAAGTTAGAATTTCTCTTTGTTGCCATCTTTCTAAACGACACTTTTCATACCTAAACAATAAATAATTCTTAGGGCTTTTTTTTCTCTCTATTTAAAGGAAAACTGAAAGCACATTTAGCAGGATACTTTCATTTCTCAGGAAGCACCACATATTCAATCTACACCGATATGAACATTTTTTTTAAATTTCTGATCTGATGTTGCATTGCTATTTGTGGTGACTGCAAAATAAGCATGGTAGTGGGTTTTTGTGGCTATCACCTTTACTACTCTTAAGTGTAATTATGGTAATAGGCTAATTTCAAATTACAGTAGCCGAAATTATCTGATTGCGTTAAAACTGTTGCAATGTCTATGCAAATATATGACTACGAACAGTAAAGCTGAGGCAGGAATTACTCATTTGAAGAAGATCTTTGAAGTTTTATTTTAAAATTCTCTTTGAAATCACCTATAAAAATGAAATCTAAATTTTGAGTCATAAAGTTTTCATTTCATCAATGAAAATTAGGTTGGCGCAAAAAGACTTACAAATTAAACTATCAATAATTTTGACAGCTAGAAAATCTTTCTGATCTTTCTTGAAAAGATATCTAAACCACTCTAATCTCCTCATCTTTTTTCAACTATTGTTTCTGATCTGGTCATCAGTTTTCTTTTAAAGATGTTTGCCTCTATTTGTCACTTTTTTCATGACAAATAACATAAATAAATAAATTTAAGAGCCAAGCCCAAGTTCCAACCTCTGGCAATGATTACATTTTATGTCCAGAAAAGAAAGCTCTCATGCCCGTCGGGCATGACAGATGACACATTGTCTTTTCAAATCTAACTGGTCTGCCAGCAGAGGACAATCTGTCCTGCTTTCCTACACAGTATATAACTTGCTAGACATAATTTGCTCCATGAACTGACAGTTTAGCAACAGTTAATTCTTTTATTTTGTGTGTTTTTCTTGTCATTTGCAGCAGCTTTGTTCTACCTCTAAATGCCCACAGGACTGGGCTCTCATTAGAACATACCACAGCATCCCAAATTTTTTTTGGGATCCCAAAACCAAAAAAACAACCCCCCTCGCCAAAAAAAAAAAAAAAAAAAAAAAAGCAAAACCAGAAGAAAAAAATCTCTTACAATCCACATTATTATCCCCAAAAGATATTAAGAACCACTACACACCCAAGACTCAGATTTACAAAGTGGTAGTTGACACTGGTCATCACATCAGACTGTCTCACTTTACATCTCATGGAGAGCTCTTACTGCCCAAAAACTGCTGTGAGTCCTTAGGAAGTTTTGTCTTGGCATTTTGATATGCTGTGCTTTGGAAACTGAGTCTATTAAAGACACAGACACAGAGAGAGAGCGAGAGAGAGAAAGAGAGAGAGAGAGAGAGTGAATCAAGTTTTTTATACACATGACACAAATAGATAAACACACATACTTATGTACCAAGACCCAAAAAAAGAAAGTTGGGCTGCTGACTTCATTTGAACAGAGATGGTTTTGTGCTCTCTGATGACTCAAGACCTAAAAATATGTTTACACACTGTTTTTACCACTCAGGTTCATGGGTAATTTTTTTCTTGTTTTGTGACCTGCATGCATTCGTATATTTTGCAGCAGTTTTAATGCCAGTAATTACCTGTATCTTTGCATTTTGTAGCTGTCTTGTTCTTCCAAGGAACTGAAAAGAACATGGATATGATTAGAAATACTCATCTCTTACATTTTCAGTAGATCATCTTCAGCTGTAGCATTCTTCAAATGTGCAAACACAGAATTCATGAATTGTGTATTGATATAAATAATTGAAATCACAAATGATTACAGTTGTACCATCCACTGCTGCAATATTAATAAATGGCATAGCAAGTGCAAGGAGAAGGTGCATTTCTTCAGCAAGTTCTCTGCTAAGGCAAGGCCAATAAACTGTTCTTCCCTTTCCTATCCGCATTTTTGTTGGTACTCTTTCCATTACTCTTTCCATGCATTGAAAATTAGCATTTTCAAATTCTAATTGAAATGCATCATACCAGAACAGAACAGCTCTAAAGTAAAATGCACGGTTTGAAGACACCCACTTCAGGTCACTGCTGCTTGAAGTGGTACCCAGCTTGTACTTTGTTGTCTTTCAGTACTCTTGATGGTCACCAATCCTTGCCTGCTCTTTGCATAAAAAAAACACATGGACATGAACCTCACCACCCTCTGGAGAGTCTTGGGAGACAGGCAAATTCCTGAATGGAATTGGCTGATGATTATTCCTTCAGGGCTGGATCTCCTGGGGATAGCAATAGTAGGCCAGCGGGGAGAACAGTACTGTTGGAATTGTGCCACAGATAAGGTTGGCAGGTCCTTAACTACCCACACTTGAAAACCCGGCCAAGTTCTTGTGGAGTTTGTGGTGTTTGTTGTGTTTTTATGTCATACTCTCAGGACCAGAAGTAAATAATTTATTTTTTGCTGTGCCCAAAGTTAATGGGAAGCTTAAAGCACATATGTGCCATGAGATGCTCATGCTGTATGTACAGGATCAGAGGGAGTGCATACTGCAAACATTTTAGCTTCACAGTGTTTCACAATTCATGCTGCCTGGGGCCACTGAACATGTCAAGATGCAATTGTTCAGTTGGCCAGTGGGTAATGGAGTCCATGTGGCTACGTGAGTTTTTCTCTGATGTCCTACTAACTTCAGAAGAATGATAAAAATAACTGAAAATGAGGAAGAATAAATGAGACCTAAAAAAAAAAAATAATAAAAAAAAAAAAAGGCAAAAGGACAAAATATACTGTAAAAATAATAGTGACAAAAATGGAAAATGCATTCTCTACTGCTGTGTGTAGCTTCTGTGTGTGTGCACATCCATTCAAGGTAACTGATGCACTAAAGCTAATCCAAAGAACAACCCTCTTTGCACCCCCCAAACTCACACTGTGAACCAAGCACAATGGGTTCAAGATGCTCAGCATCAACTCTTCTATCCCACACATCTACTTGCTTTACACTGCATTGCTTTTTGAGGTAGACATAACTTTTGTTGAACTGACATGTTCTTGAAAACACCATTCTGTGGTGGTGTGTTCAATGCAAATAAAATTAAGAGTGTCCTTTCCAGATTGCATTTTGGATATAAAATACTTGTCCAGAATGTGGTATGTGTTTTTTCTACACCGTGTAGCCATCCAAGATCAATCCTGTACTCTGGTTATAGCCCCTGTGACCATATCCTCTTTATAAGTCCATTACCAGTTAGTTAACAGAGATTCAGCTTTTGGATTCCATGTCTTTTAAATGCATTTGATCTAAGAATTTAAGCCCTTGCATTCCCTTGTTGTTGTGGGCCAGGATAGCTGCAGTTATGGTGATGGCAAGAGGCAGGAAGGGCCTTTGTATGGGTTCTACAGAGATGTTTTTTTCCAGCCTCGTGCGCCGAGAGTTTAGGGTAAAAAGGCAAGGGCTTAAGGAGAGGGTCCAGGTTCAAGTACGGGGAAGGTTGGGCTGAGAGGGCATGAGGAGCCAATTGTCAGGGGGCATGGGGGCAGTACAAAGGCAGGGTTAGGGTGTGGAGGCCAATGGGGAAATAGGGGGGGAGTGACTGAGGGACACAGGGACAGGGAGGGGGCTAACAGGTCCGACTGAGGGAACAGGACAGGGGTAACAGAACAGGATATCCTTTGAGAGAAACCCTTTACATCTCCCCAACTTGGTGAATGGCTCCAGACCTTCACACCTTGTGTGTATCTGAGTCCTGACAAATCTACAGAAGAAACATCACATGGTCCAAATACTCAGGACCTTTAAAGTCAGAGCAGAACCACTGAGGAAGACAGAAAGTAATCACACCATTTATCTTTAAACCCAGATTTAGATGCAATTGAGAAAAGCAATGAAGAGAAGTAGATATTCTCTAAAGACGAGTTCTGCTCAACTAAATTAGGCTCCTTTTCTGAACTATCCTCCAGAGAAATACTTGCTTTCCACTGACGACGGAGGGAGTCCAGGGAAAGCAGCTGAGAGTGTAAAATCACCACAGTCATGCTGTGTGAATATCCCTCTATGTCAGGGTTAAAGCCAGAACCATACACACACTGAAAAGTGACACATGCATAGATGCCATCCTCTCCCGTTATTGCCCTGACTATTGTAAGGTGTCTTTTCCAAAGCATCTCAAACCATCATACCTCTCCTCATTTCATTTGAGAATCTCCCTCTTTTTCTCTCCTCTCCCCTCCATCCTTTGTGTGATTGATGGGGGAGATTCACTGAAAATCACTGTCTGAGCACTTATCTTACCTTGCTCAAATTTGCTCAGCATGAAACTCTCAAGCACAAGCTCTTTCACTAAAAATAAGGATGCAACACGATGGTTACACTTCCAGCTGGAAAAACAGACTTTAAGTGTGTTTTTTACTGTCTGAAAAATGCCCACCTTGAACTAAATTTACCAGCAAATCTGTAGTGAATTTTCTCAGTTGTTTTGATTGAAAAATCAGAGAGCAAAAACAAAAGCCTCTGCAAAGTTTTCTACTAAAATGAACCTCTGATAATTTATTTAATGTGTGGCTTTGTTTTACTTTACTGGAAAACCTGAAAGTTTGGCTTCATAGCCAGCCAGAAACAATTAGCACTGATGTGGTTCAGAGGTCTAGCAAGTCACTAGTAAAAGAGATTAATCAATTTTCCATTCAAAACTGAGGCAGATATATATAATAGGGCTTAAAAATTATGATTTGTAAAACAGTAAAATATAGACAAAATATCATAAACACCCACCTGCATGAATAACAAACAATCAGAGAGGAAAAGTCTTATGTCTTGATGTGTTAGAACCACGATGTTAGAGTGTAGTCTCAATATAAAAAGACAACTTTTTCAGAGAAGTGAAAACTGATGTTTAATAACAGTATGTCATGAAAAATGAAGTTAAGAATAATTTTTAAATTATTTCACTGCTTCTTATCCTTTGCCACTAGTAGAAAGAGGTGTCAAATATTACACAATAGACAAAAGTGACACAAATCCTTTGAGTTTAAAGGCAAATTATTTCAGTATTTGGGCCATGTACTTTGTAGTACATGGACTTTCAGCCTCTCTAGTAAACTGGCAAGGCTGGTTCAGTGTTTTGTTTTCATCTTTAAAAATAAATAGTATAAATTGACCTATGGCAAAGTTTACTTATTGTATATTCAGTGCTTGAGCATCTCTACATGAAACCTACTGTATAACTTAAGATACTGTTGACCCTTTCACCGAGTGGTCCAGATGTGCCCACATCTACTTGTGGTTCTGCAGGGACAAACTGCATGGTAAAATCAGTACAAAGACCCCAATGCTAAGCATAGAAGTCCTACAGAAATCAGCATCCAAGAAATGCTCCTTTCTTTTTGAGTTCCTCTGGATATGTTATTACACAGCTCATTAAGATCTGTTTCTAATAGAAAGTTACAAGTGTAAATTCTGAACAGTAAAATTTAGGTAAAACCTGCATATCATTCCAGTTTCCTTGTGAAGTTTTTCAAAGTTGGTTCAGTACCAGATCTGGAATATTTCTGGTGATGTCTTTAATTTTATCCTTCCTTCCACAAAGTAAAATTTAGAACTAAATTCATTCTGCATTTCTGCAGGGTTATAGCAGAGATAAATTTAGCCAATATGTATTCATTGCTCTGCTAAACACATTACAGTAGTTTTCCTGTGATATTGCAGGGAAGAGCCAAAAATAACTTGTTTTTCCAGTGTCCTCATCTACTTTTACAACAAATATAGTTGGTGAATGTAAATTAATGGTTATTACAGCATCTGCTCTGCATTTCACTTATTTTTATAGAGAAAGGCTGACTAGACTTTTTATTTTGATATTGCAATAGTAGCACACCTGCTGAGCCCGCTATATTGCTACTCTAGGGAAAGATGGTTAATTTAATTTTCTGTCTATTAAAAATAGAGGGATTTAGATTTAGTATTGTTTTCCATAAGTTTTTTTAAACATCAAAGCTTTCAAAAAAATAAACAACTTTTTACTGCCCACCAAGACAAGCGCTGCCAAAACAAAGTTATTGGAGAATGACTTCCATCTAATGAGTATATTTTCTATGTGGAATAATAAATATTCCATCAATTACAGTTAAAACAATAGCATTAGTCATGACTTTTTTACATGTACTAAAATGACACTTCAGAAGAGGACTAGAGCAGTGACCAATGCCGTGTGAGCTGTAAGAATTAAATCTAGCTTACCAAATAGAATGCAGTTTTACAAAGGTAGAACTGCAGGCTGTAACTACTGGCAAAATCAGAGGAGGGGTCCATTTCTCTTCATTTCAGCACAGAATAAAAGAAAATTAGAGGCCAAAAACTTAAACTTATAGTTGTTTTATGTGCGTTTTTTTGCACATACTCTCTATAAAATCAAGTACTAAGAATGCTGTTGAATTGCTGGTGGGTGAGTGGCTAGTGGGTTGGCAAGGTAGGACAGTATTAGTAAGCATTGACAGGTGATCTAAAAGAAAAGGACAGGTATTTTCCCCTCCTATGATGGCAGAGGCTAGGGAAAAAAAAAAAGCAAACCCAAAAAAAACAGAAGAAAAAAAGGTTAAAAAGGAAGATAATAGAGTTGGAGTCTTAGTCTTTGTTTACCTTAACAATAAGTAATTTCTGTGGATGACACCAAAGGATCTGGTAAATGTGCCTTTTAGCAACCACCCAAAAGATAAAGCAACAGGTGTTGATGACGTGAGAGTCCTGGAGGGACTATGGCAGATGAAAAGCAGCAGTGATCAGGCACCCACAATAGGAACAGCTGTTTGATGAAGACTATAAAAAAAACCCAAACAAAAAAAAACTATTAACAAACAAACAAAAAAGCCCCAAACTGTAGTAGGGTGAAGAATAATAAAAAAAGAGAGCAAAATAAAGTAAAAATCTGGAAATAGGGAGAAAAAACAAAGCAAGCTTTTATTGGCTAATGTTACAATTATCAGTGGAGCCATTACAAAACTAACGTCACAGTACTAACTGTAACAGCTTTGCACCATTTTCCCAAGTTCCTGGGACTCCCTCCTCTTGCACAGATTGCAGCTATAGGTCCCTGTTCCAGCACCCTTCCTACCACCGAGTGTGAACTAGGAGCCTCATTTTACTGCCTCCACCTAGACAAGAGGGAGGGTGTTTATGATATGGGTGTAGGAGGCTGTTTTGAAATCCAGATTGAACTGCATAAAATTGACTTCTGTACAGTTTGAGTCAAGTGTTTCCTTCTACTAAAGTAATTGCATTGTGTAATTTATCTCAGGGTAACAGACCCACCAAGCATCTTGGGGACTTTGGATTCAATCCAGGGGAATAAAAATAATCAAACACAAGCACATAACAATCTTTTTCAGCATCTGAAGCATGCAATTTGCATTCCAGTATATCCTCTAATGGCCATGTCCTGTGGTGTTTACCTGTATAATGTGTAGTTCGCATTTATTCCTCTTATTGTTAATGCTGGCATAAGACATAATTCATTTTGTCAAAGTGTATGGCTTTACATAGCTATAAAGAGAAAGTAAATAGAGATGTAAGACTGAGTAAGGAAGTTTGTTTTCACAGTCAAACTAATATAAAACTAGCCTTGTGCCATCCATATTCACATTCAGTCACAATTCCCTCTTTAAATAAACCCACTCCAGAAGCAAGCCTGTATCTTAAACTGTAAGTATTTCAGGTTGCCACAGTGGTATTTGTACAGTGCCAGAAGAATATAACTGCTGTTTTCAAATGCATCTGTAGTAGGGATGAACCCTATGAGTAAAAGTAACAAAATAGAAAGAAGAAACTGCATATGGATGAGAAAGAAGAAAAAGTAATGAGCATACAAGTCACGCAACTAACAAGAAGGCTGAGGCCTCTTCAGGGATAGGAATGGTAAATGGCATCTTATTGTTTGTCTATAATATCTTAGTGTAATACAAAGACAAGTGCAAGATCTCTTAAGAGACCTGAGAGTGTTACAGTAATGCAGATAAGAACAGCATCTCATTCAAAGTTCTAACCATTAATGATGATTTTTTTTGGTAAATAAACTTCTAACAATAGATGTTATATTAAAATAGCTGTCCCACAAAATTATAAAAAACCAAACCAAAACAAAACAAAAAAACCAAACAAAAAACCAAAAAAAATCCAAACCCCCACAGGGTAAAGAAATAAAGAAATATGAAAGAAAAATATCCAGGTTGATTCTTCTTGAAAGGCGGCCTGCTGCATTTTAAAATATCTGAGCCATGACCAAAAATAAGACATAACAAATGTCTGGTGAAAAGGCATTTACATAATAGAACAGTTAGTTACCACCAGGAAGTATTTTGCAGTCTTCTTCTTCATCAGTCCTGAGTAGCCAACTTGTTTTATCAAAGCAACAATTCTGAATGCTTCTGGCTCTTTTACAGGGCCACCAGTATGTTCTTGAGGTCACTGTCAAAGGAAAAACCTGCAATTTCAGAGACAGGCTCCAAGGACAATGACCATTTGCTTGTTCAGGTGATGAATTAAATGAATTAAAACATCTTCTCAAATGCTGTAGTACAATCTACTACTGATCTACTGAGAAATAATTGTGAAAATTGCAGTTGGAAGAGAATATGTGATGGTATGAAAGAGGCTAAGATACAGGAGTTGGAAATGAACGCAGTGTTCTGTCTCTCCTGGGGAGTTCCAGCTACTGCTTTGTTTTGTTTCCATTCAGACATCTGTTAAATGGGTATAATTTTTCTTACATAATTCACAGTAATGTTTAATTACTTGCTTAAAAAGTGACCACAGATTATAGGGCACATTGTGCTAGAAAAGCACATTCTGTAACTGGAAACTTAGTCTATGGCTCTCCTGAGTTATCTTCTGTCTAGGACTTGCATTTAATTTACAAAAAGCTATATTTTTATGAGCAGCATCTGGAAGATGGAAAACATTTGGGTGCTTCAAGAAAATGAAGATTTCTGCTCTGTTAAGCAACATGGGAGTTGTAGCTTACCAGGAATATTTCATCCATGAAGAATTGCACTGAATCACCAAGATATGACATGTCATAGGAGATCCAGTTTGGACTGGAAGTTTGTTTCAAAGGAAAGGCAGACTTTGGGAAGCATCCACTTAAATTTCCAGACAAAATTTGGGGTGGTGGGACCTTGCTTATATTCCTTTGAGGTAAAAAAAGCAAGATTTTACACACAGACCACACATATAAACAAACCAGTTTTTGCTGTGTGCATGCGACATGTCAAATATATATATATATATACACATATATATATATATATGGACAATTGTGACAAAAATCCACAAACAATTCAGACTGTTAATTACATTAGATATAGCAATGATTAATACATCATGTAAAGAATAACTATTTCAGCATATTTCTGCCACTAAACTTCAGACTGGCAGCCTTGTACCTTAGAGTGGTGTCTTTGAATTAGCAATCTCTGCAAGCTCCTGCAGAAGTCATCCTTCTAGAGACATAATCTTTATCTTAGGAAGTAAGAGATTACTTTATCAGTTACATAAGAGAAGTATAATCAGTCTAACTGGGGAAGCAATTAACACCTTTTTTCTTCTCTGGTACACCAGGAACACAGTAATAATTGAAATTTTGTTAAAGCCAATTTCTAATTGGTGTTCAGAAGTAGATGAGCTGTGGTAGCCCTTTCTCCATCTGCCTTGACTGAGTGTGGTGTAACATATGGTAAACAAACAGGAATAGATTTACCCTGATTTTAGCTTCATTCAGGTTCTCTTTTCCCACTGCCCCTGCTGGGACATGCAGCTGAGGAGCTTACTTTTCCTAAATCCCACTTTCTGACAATATCAGCACTTCAGTCTTAAACCCAAAAGTGATGTGATGTTCAGACTTCTCAAATACTCAGGAATCCTACTGATTTTAAACAAATGGAGTGGGAAAAAAAAATCAAACAAAAGTCAATCTACTCGTTTAGGGCTTGGTAAATGCTTTAAATGTGTAACTGTGGACCCCCAGATTGGACTGTTTGGCCTACGTAGCCTAAGACACACTAAGATGAGCAGTTAAACTGCCAAGGAGGCAGCTAAACTGCAGCAAACACTAGAAAAAAATCCCCAACCATATGCTCAAGGTGCTATGCTGGAGAAAGAGAGAGGCTCTGTTGTGCAGGCTGGGGTTGTGATCAAACATAGTACACCTTTGGTATGTTTCACCATACCAAAGCTTAATCAAGAGATCCTAGTACAGCCTGAGTCCATTAACTCCAGACAAGCATGAAGTGTGAAGCTACTGCTGCAAAAAGAGGTGATTGCTGTTTTGAAATGCATAAACAGTAGCATTATCCAGTGAGGAATCAAGGGAGCAGTAGAAGCACTATTTTACATCAACTCTGTGAGGCAAGGTCTGCATTTGTACATACCACTCTGGTGCTGCCATTACCTTCGTTTCTGTTATGCCAAGATTTATTTTGTAAGTCAAATTGTTGCTGGTGGAAAAGCACTGACTTTGACCCAAAATATGAAATAAATCAGAAAGAAACCAATGAGGGCAACTAAGGCAATGAAAGACTGAAGAAACATGTTCAGAGCAGACTGCTAGGAGAACCATGTATGCATTGTATAGAGACAACAATTTCATAGCATGCACATACCTGGAAAAAGATTAATTATGAGTGCAGTTTATTCTCAGTCATGAACATGGACATGAGAAAAGAAAAACTGTAACTGATTTCTCAATATCAGAGACAGTAAATCCATGTTTTCTATGGACTTATGGATTACAGTTTATGTGGGCTCACTGTTACTACAAAATCACACAATTATCTCATTTCTCCTCCTCAGCCTCCTCTAATCACGAAATTTGAAGGAACTTCATATTTATAAGAGGTCTACCCATCCAAAAAAGTGCATCTGAAATTAGCAAATATTAAAAAAATTCTAGGGGTAAAGTGGAAAATTACAGACAACCAGCTTACTAAACACAAGATTAACAATAAAAGTATATGAATAAATAACAGATTTTTTTTCAGTGATAAACCAGTCCTCTATTAACTAGCTAAATTATGTCAGGGGAGGAAATGAATGATGGATTCTGGCATGTCCTAATGTCATCCTTCTACTACTACAGGAAAATACCTAAGAATAAGTTAAATGGTCCTGTCAACTCTGTTTACTTCTAACTATAGATCTCTGACACTTGGCAAGACACTTTTTGAGGAGGGTAAATTTTAAGGGCTGCAACCTTGAAATAGTAAGATCTGAGCTGTTTACAGCATCTAACTTTGAAATGAAAGTGCAAAACATAAAGACATGCTGACTGAATTTTGAAAATATATTGGTGCACAGGGTCTTAATGTGAACATGTATCAAAACCCACCAAGCAAGGCTTAAGAAAGTCAAAGGACAACAGTTCTTTTTCTCTTTGACAAAAAGTTTTGTAACATCAGCCACTTTATAGAGCTGCATTGAAGGAATACATCTGTTGTCAGTGACATTTTCTACAGGAAATTGTAATAAATGGATAGCTTCAACTTCAATAGGGAAGCTCTTTTTTTGGACAGTTTAACATTATTAGATGAGGTCCAGAATAAAAGGGCCACCCATTTTCAAAATCAAGGAAGTTACCAGTGCTGTGGTTTAAACAATACCTTAAAACGCAGTGTATTTATAACAAAACTGAAATGCATACAAGTCTCCATGTAGATAAACCATTCAGGAAGTTGCTCCTGATATCTGTATATCTATTGCTTGGCCATACATACAGACAACAACAAGTTGATTTGCTGGAGGGCAGGAAGGCTCTACAAAAGGATCTGGACAGGCTGAAGCCAGTGGTTTGAGGTTCAATAAGGTGAATTGTCAGGTCCTGCACTTGGATCACAACAACCCCAGGCAGCACAACAAGCTGGGGGAAGAGGGTTTGTTGGCAAGCTGTCCAGTGGGAAGGGACCTGGCGCTGCTGGTTGACAGTGATTCAACATGAGCCTGAGTGTGCCCAGGTGGCCAAGAAGGCAAATGACATCCTGGCATCTATCAACAACAGTGTGGCCAGCAGGACCAGGGAAGTGGTCATTCACCTGTACTTGGCAGTGGTGAGGCCACACCTTGAATATCTCAGTTTCTGGGCCTCTCACTACAGGAAAGACATTGATGAGCTGGAGTGCATCCAGAGAAGGGCAACAAAACTGGTGATGGGTCTGGTACATAAGTCCCCAGAGGAGAGGCTGAGGCAGCTGGGGATGTTTAGCCTGGACAGAAGGAGGCTCAGGGGAGATCTTATCTCTCTCTACAACTGCCTAAAAGGAGGTTGTTGGAAGCTTCTCACAGGCAACCAGCAACAGAAAAAGGGAAAATGTCCTTAAGTTGCACCAGGGGAGGTTCAGGTTGGATATTTTGAAAAATTTCTTCATTGAGAGTGGTTAACCCTCAGAAGTGGTGGAGTCACGTCTGGAAATGATCAAAAATTAGTAGATGTGGTATTTACTGATATGGATTAGTGGGCATAGTGGTATTTGGTGAAGGGTTGGATTCAATGATTTTGAAAGTCTTTTCCAGCCTTAATTACTGTATGATTCTCTTCTATGTATTCTTCCATGAGTTATGGCTCATATCATTTTCCCAGGGTGTTATTCCTGTCTCAGTCTATGTTAGCCAGACTGCAAGTCATCCTGGGGAATCTTCTAATTTTCTTGTTCTTTATGCTCTGTGTATGTTTCTTTAGTGTAGAAGAGTTATTTGGTTTCTACTTTGTGCCAGGCTCCATGTATAAGCAGAGAATGAAAAAAAAGTCAAGTCACATAAACATTCAGTAAGCTGAATGTGGTGTAGAGCACTATCCAAATGTGCTCTAGGTTAAAATGGCTGTAGGTGTGTTTCAGGAAGGGTGTTTTTTCCAATTACTTTTCATCTCTTATGAGTTTATTTTGAATATCTCCTTTCCTTTGTAAAAAAGAATGGAAGGAAGCACTCATCTGGTATCACAGCCAGTCTCCATAAAGGTACACCCTGAACGAAAGCAATGCTGATGAACTGCAAGCTGGCCAGCTCTTTGAATGCAAACAGATGAACATCAGGTGTTGTTATCTGCCAAATGAATGTCAAATTTGACCCACTTTATGCTTTTTTTTTTTTTTTTTTTTTTTTTTTTTTTTTTTTTTTGGGTCAGTTTCTGGCACATTATCTGGTTTTAGGAGCATGTGTTCCATCAGATTAGCATGGTTGGGGTGCTGGATCCTAAGCAAAGAGCTGGTGTTCACATACTGTTCATTGGCAGCTACCGATTTAACAGCACTATGTTTACTATAAATACAGTCCTTCAAATCATCCTTTGTTATGCTTCCTGCATTGTCTTTTTAATTCTACTGCTAGTCTCCCTGGTGCAGAACCAGTACTTCACAAATGTGATGACGTATTTAAAAAGTTTGGAAGCACAATCTGGCTCCTTTCCTGCCTAGATTTTGCAGGCTCAAAGGACTTAACCTGACATTACAAATACCTGTTATATATATCCTTTGTGTCTGTATATATTACTTTCATTTACAGGAAAAATATAGGGGGTTTTTTTATTATTAAAAAAAAAAATATTTTGGGAGGAAGGACAGTTACTGGACAAAGAGGATGGATTTTAATTTTTTTTTAATAAACAGGAGCATATCCTGAAAGAAATTTTTTTAACTGATGACTGTTTTCAAACTTTGTGAACAGACCCAACATGGCACCATAACAAAAATGCTGTAGTTTCACTGTGATCAAGCTCAGGGATTTGCAAGCCTTTACAAGGCAGAACTACTACCCTAAAACATTTATTGTGGGTGCCTATGCACTTCTTTTATCATACTTTTCATTAAAAATGCAACAAAGACAGTGCAAATGATAGACTACTATTTAATAAGCACTGGCTATATTGCTTGTGATAAAAGAATTTCACTTGGTTGCATTCACCTCACATTTGGGAATGTGGAGGAAGAGAAAAAGCAGAGCTTCATAACTAGCATAAATGATCAACAAAATGTTGAATACAAAATATACAAAGCATTAAACTTAACTCTTGCTAAAGAGCAACTAGGGATTGATAAACTGAGAGGAATTTTAAAGTGAAAGCCCCTGGGAAAGAAATTGCAAAATCATAAAGAGGCCTTGATTTAGCTAAGTGTAGTTGTGGCCTTGTTTTATCTGGACAAGAAACTGCTTTCTTAAAATCAGAGAAAGTCTTGGGAGACTACAGGAATATCAGAAGGAAAAACATATGGCCAGGAGTGAATGAGATAAAACAAAAAAATGTGATGGTTTTATCCAAAGGAATGGTAAACAATTCAAATCTAGGGCCCTGCAAGGGCACCTTTATTTTTTCAAATCAGTCCTTGGTTATTGTATTTTTTTGACAGTAGTAGTATTGCAGTAGCTGTGATATGCTAATGTATAATGAAGTCAAGGCTGGACAGAAAAGGTTGACAAATAATGGGAAGACAAACTTTCAGACACAAATATTCTTTCTTTGAGTCTGAAACAGAAGCAACAAACTTCAAAGTCAAATTCAAACTAAAAACCAGCTCCTCTGAATTTTACTCAGATTATATCTGTCAGATTAGGACACCACCTGTAGAGCAGAGAGGGACAGACATATGATTGTCTCTGCAGGACAGAAACAGGAAGATACTTTTTGTTGAACCCAGGTGAGGCCTCAGAAATAGGGAAAGTTATAAAATGCCATAAAACTAGTATCACTAATGAAGAGATGTTTTTAGTGCCTAATATGAGTAAGGAGTTTTTGATTTGTGTGTGTCATTGGGAGATATTTTGCATGATGTATTTTTTGAGCATTTATTTTAGCAAATGATAAAAAGATGTGCAATAAAAGATATATTCTGAATATGATGACAGTTCATTTCTGCAGGGAAAAACCCTTATCTTCGTTGTTTTCACCCCTTATAGAGCAAAGAAATTACATACTCCAAGTAGCAGAACAATTGTGTTGCCAGTAAAAATATGCAGATTTCATATATAGATTACATAGAATACAGACATGTATTACTAAATTTAAAAAGACACTCCAGTTACAGTTGTTGAGGTAGCTACTTTTCCCGCATTGCCAAGCAGCTAAAGAACAAGGAGTGAAGAAGAACACTTGACACTAAGTTTCAGACCCTACATCTAAATTAGTAGACAGCAATTCCTCTTTTTGTGCCTGTAAGAAATTAATTTCACCCAATCCAAATATTTTCAAGGGAGATTCTAATGGGCTTTATTATAAATAGTCCAAATAAATAGAGTTTACTAAGCCAATATTAAAGGCATTTACAGGAAGACATTAAGCAGACTCAGGTAATTATTTTACTCCCTCCATCCTCCTGAAATATCTGTCTGTGGCTATCAATTAAAAGACAAGAAAAAGAGTTAGTTAAATTTATTAAGTGGATAATCTCTTTCACAGAATCACTAGGTTGGAAGAGACCTTCAAGATCATCAAGTCCAACCCATGCCCTAACACCACCTTAACTAAATCCTGGCACTGAGTGCCATATCCAATCTTCTTTTAAACATATCCAGGGATGGTGACTCCACCACCTCTCCAGGCAGACAATTCCAGTGCTTTATCACTCTTTCAGTAAAAAGCTCTTTCCTAATATCCAACCTAAATTTCCCTTGATGCAGCTTAAGACTGTGTCCTCTCATTCTGTCAGTTGTTGCCTGGAGAAATAGACCAACCCCCACCTGACTACAACAACCTTTCACATAGTTGTAGAGAGTAATAAGTTCACCCCTCAGTCTCCTTTTCTCCAGGCTAAACAACCCCAGATCCCTCAGTCATTTCTCACAGGGCTTGTGTTCCAAGCCCCTCACCAGCCTTGTTGCCCTCCTCTGGACATGCTCAAGCGTCTCCACGTCCTTCCCAAACTGAGGGGACCAGAACTGAACACAGCACTCAAGGCGCAGCCTCACCAGTGCGGAGTACAGGTGAAGAATGACTTCCCTGTTCCTGCTGGCTACACTATTCCTGATACAGGCCAGGGTGCTGTTGGCTTTCTTGGCCACCAGGGCATACTGCTGGCACTGCTTTCTTATTATGATAAATGCAAACTATATATAATTGACAGTCACCTGAGGACAATATACATAAGACAGATGTCACGGAAGCATAGCAAAAGATTAAACAAAAGCTCGAGGCATTTCATTTAATGTCCAAGGAAAGATGATTGAACACCTTCAAAGTTGCCACTGAGAGCTATAGATTTATCTGAGAGATTTGGAACTTTTTGATCAAATGAAGATTCAAAGTCTTCCTAACTATGCTGTATTTATGGAATTGCTACATGAAAGGATTTAGTAGTTTGGAGGTGGAGATCAATAACAGTTTGTGAAAAGCCCAAGTTAGAAATATCTTGAACTAAGACAAGTGTTCAATATAGAGTTCATCACTATAGGCTTTAAATAATCTAATATAAAAAGAGGGACTGATGTTTGACCTTCACCAGTTCCTCTGTGAGGAGGAAAAAAAAAGGTATATTTACAGGAAAAAAATGGATGAAAAAAGCCCCTAGAATTGAAGTAGGAGATTAGGCACACCATTTAAAGGTGATTGATAGGAATTTCCAAGCAGGCCTTGGCAAGGCAACACAAGGCCTGATGCTCATTTATAAATAATTTGTTAATGTTTGACTGCATTAGCCTTTCTCCAGAGTCCAGGATTCTTTGTCAGACACCAAAAAAAAAAAAATGTTGCATGTTTTACTAGCTAAATTACTAATCTATCTATAGGTGCAAATTTTGAATGAAATTAGGATTTAGGCTTTCTTTTGGCAGATGAAAAGGCTGCTAAGGGCTCTTGATCTTTGTCTGTTCTTATGGGACAAGACCTTAGCCTCCCTTATGGGAGTTTTATGCAGCAATGTCTGTTAGGCCAGAATTTCACCCAGTTCTTGGTGAAAGTGATGTAAGCTTAACTGGGTGTCACGAAGTGGTACCTCAGCTTTAAGAGTTATTTTTTAGTGAAGAGCCTCTATGTCCAAAAGCAAACTAAAAATGTAAAAGAAGACCTCTAGAAAGTGACAATTCAACATCAGGTAGGTTTGAGTGGAAGGGCTAGGAGCTTGTTAGAGGTGTGAGATTTAAGGACAGTGACTTAGACCAAATAGCTGTCCAGTGGCAAATCTTCTGGGAGTGGTTCCTCATAATTTTCCAAATCCCATCTCTCTCCATCAAGAAGCAGGTTCATTACTGAGCATAGAGCAGTATTCTGGAGTCACAGGTCACCAGTATTTCCTCCTTCATTTTCTTTTTATAGGAGGAAAAGAACAATTCTCATAAAAGTGCAATGTGTTATTGACATAACCCCAGTGAGGACAGGGGATCCCACAAACAAAAAAAAGGCAAAGTCCACAGTTTTGCAGAAGTAAAAGAGCTTGCATTGGACACAGAGTCATGGACAGTAGAGTGACTATGGAGATGAGGTGGACCAGACTGAGATGACATAAGCAGGGACTGTGGCAGCAAGAGCTCAGACTGGTGCCTATTGTGCAATTCAAGCATGGACATGGACAAACTGCTAAACCTTGGAATTAACAAAGAAAGAAGGACCGGAAAAGATGTATGTTAGCTTTACATAATACAGGTAGATGTGTGAAACTTTCTCCTCTAATATGTCTTTGAATTTTCCCCTCCATGAAATCAACCTCACATCAATTACTTCACAATCTTGTATGATTTTAAACTATTAGTTTTTGGAGTTAGAGCTGTAACCCCTAAAGGGAATAAACTAAAGGAGAAGTTTAAGAACACCTAAAGGATTCAGGAATCTCAAGCTTACTGGACTTGAATGAGATTTAAGAGACTCAGAACGATTTAGCATTGTGGGAAAATGTTGTGTACAGTGCTTAATCCACTGAATTCTAATTCCTATAAAAATTCAAAATACAATATGACAAAAAAACTCAACAAATCAAGCCCTAGGCTGAACTCATTGAATGAGTTATCTAAGGCAAAATCTTAACACATTAAAATGGGGCTTGACCAAAGTTGTAATTATTGTGATTTTTCTCATTTACTCATTTGCTTCACTACAGCACAGAAGCAAATTTCTAACATAGTTTAAAACTATCCTGAATACTTAGTCTCAGAATACTTAGTCTCAGAAGTAAACCTTTCGATTCTTAAGTATGTGTTTTAGAGTTGTTTTCATACTTCTTTAGAGTAGTCATAAAGCAGCTACATGAATAGGAAGTTACCTTCCTCCTTTTATATACAATAAACTTGCTTCTAAAATCACCATTAAATCATGGGAGGTGATGGAAAACTGTCACAAAATGAAGGAAGATTAAAACCAGTCATGAGAGTACAAACTTCCCTGAATTTTGGATGGTTTGTCAGCAAGATGCCTCTCTAACTCTGAGAAGATCATTGCTTTCTTCAGGGTGATGTGAGAGTAGGCCTGGAGAGAAAGGAGAAAGCAGGGGAAGGAGAGCAGTGAAGAAGATAAAGATGAGCAGAGAAAGAAGATAAAGTAAAAAAAAAGAAAAGTGCTAAATTCTGGCACAAAAGTGTTCTAATAACAACAAAGTATTTTGCTTCCTTTTACTGAGACTTTTCTCCCCCTTCTTTTTCTTTAAAATAACACAAATGAGATATTTCTGAGCAGTCAAAAGTGCAAAGGTTAATGAAGTATCTCACTAATCTTTCATGATTGTATCATGCCCTTGTGACCCTTGGATCCATAGTATAGCATCAGCATTCAGGTTATGATTCAGAAGAGCCAAAAATAAGATAAAAAACCTGTAAATAAACCCCAGCATGCCTCCCCAGCATGCCTCAGAATACTAGGTGTAGAGTGCCATACCCTCCCCATGGCTGGAAGGGTAGCTCGCTTCTGGGAATATGCTATACCAGCTGTTAGGCTATATGGCTCAACACAGTGAAGGCAAGTGCTTTATCTCTTCCCTTTCTGATTTATTTGACTTTGTGTTTGTGATTCAATAGTGGTGAAACACTTGGTAGACAGCACCACAAGTACAGAGGGGGAGGACAAAGTGCTGGACATCCAGGGTGGGCTGCCATGCAAATTTCTGAACCAGCATCAGGACTGTCTCACCTAAAGTGCGTCCTTTGGAACAAAATGAGAGTAACTGCAGACTGCTAAAAAGAGACAGAGGGAACCAGGTAACTTTTGGAGTGAGGAAAGCATTCATTAGCAAGCTGGAGGCAGAAATCACTGAAAAGGCAACACAGCCTGTCTTCTTCCCTTGTTAAGAAATGCCAGCCTGCAGAGGTTCCTTGGGCACGCAGAGACACTGGGCCCCTGCACCACCTTGTAAAAGCTAATAGGAAGGCTTACAGGCCAGCCAGGTGCTCTGGGGAAAGAGAATTATAGCCAATGGGATGTGACTTGGTGGTGGTCACTGTTTCACTGTCTAAGTGATATTCTGTCTGGTTTTCCTTCTTTTTTCCTCCTTTAATTTGTCTCTCTAGTGTTACAAAACAGTTCATCCAGACCACTTCAGATTTCTGATAGGTGATAGAGGTCCTGCTATCCTTCTTGAAAGATTAATCCAATCTACAATCTCATCATTCTACCCACAGGCTTATGTATGTTTTCACCCTGAAGGGTGTAAAATTGACTTGTTATCTCTGTCTTACAAAGCAGTACAAGCAAATAATAGCAGGTCACTCCTGTTTATTTGTATCACATTGTTCGGTACAGATTATGACATCCATTGTTAGGTGCCATCCAAACATAATGTTAGAAATACCATCTCTCCTTGCAGTTCATCAAAAATGTGTGATCAGGGAAGGAGAATTTAATAGAAAAAAGGCTGAAGCATGGAATAGGGATGTTTACAAATACAGTGCAGCTCTGAGGATACTCAAGCCTGTAAGATACTCAGTTTGTCAGTTAGGGAGTTTAGTAGCCTAACTAGAGTGCTGTGTGAATAGTAGTCCTCTTCTTGGTACTTAACTAGCTTGGGAACATTTCCACAGCATTGCAAGTTTCCTCTTAAGCATAGCTAAAGCTGGTTTAAAAAGCTTGTGAAGGAATTCTGTAGCATAGATGGGACTTAATCCTGAGTCTCATGTCTCTCAGCTTTGCACAGGTTGTCTCATTTAGCTCTTCCCTCCCTCCCTCTCTGCCTCCCCCAACTTGTATTTAGAAAGCATTGAAGAATAACAATTTGTGCCTAGCAGAGCTTGGACCTTCCCTCAGAGACACCTCTGGAGTTCTTGGTCTGTGTCTGGTGAAGACAAAGCGGCCAAGGGTGACTAACAGAATGCAAACTACAACGCTTAATATCATGCAAGCTACTGAGACAACCTAATGTGAATATTAAGAGCTGATTCACATGTATAAGAAATACCCAACAACATAAAGCAAAGCTTGATTTTAAGCTAAAAGTAAAACTACATGAATTAATATTTAAAATGTATAGTACTTCAGATAAAAAAGGCGACAGCCCTTATTATTAAATGGATCTTAAGCTTCAGAAGAAAAAAACCCAAAAACCTCCTGGCTAGATATGAAATTAGTTGCCTGTAATGTTTCATTTGTATTGATAGTAAAGCCTTTGGTATGGAAAATGTTTCTTTATTCACAGGTGTAAATGGGATTGCAAGCTGCTAGATCAGAACCCTAGTCACTACACCAACAGAACATCCAACAGCAAATTCCCCACCTATGCAACCACCCAAAAGCAAACAACTCCACCCCAAAATGCATACAACCTGCCAAAACTAAGCCATCCTGACAATAATTAGAAAACTTGGAAATCAGATGTCACTGTTAATCAACTTCCAAGTCCAATCTCATGACCTGGTATTACCTTGCTTGATAAGATGAGAAGAAAGGAAAGGAGAAGAGAGGGAAAAGGGGAGGGAGAGGGAGGGAGGAAGAGGAGGAGAAAGAGGAGAGTTATGCCACATTAAACCCAGTGTTTTGCATTACACGTCCAACCCAGGTCTGAGGACTCCACCCCGGAGAGGATCTCTCTGCAGTGCAATTCCCAGGCCCACCCAGGAGACAGAGGCAGAGATGGGCACACCCACAGCAGGTCTCAGGCAGGAACTGAAGGTCCCAGGCTGAGGTGGGACATGTTCCTATGGCCCTTGGCAGGAGATGGTGGGGCTGGGGGTCCCAGGGGAGGCCAGTCCCCACCTCTGAGGCTAGTGAGCACCCCCAGGACCCTGTCAGGACTAATCTTTAGTATTCATGTGCTCTTCTTCAGTCACCAGTAGCTGGACGCTTCTGAGACCACTTTGCCTCCTCAGGAAGCTGTAGGGAGCAGTGAGGTCACCCCTCGATTTCCTCCTCTCTAAACTAGACATGCCCAGTGCCCTTAGCCACTCCCCAGAGAGTATTCCTGCCAGCCCTTACCCCAACTTTGGTGCCCTTCTCTGGATGCATTAAAGTACCTTCACATCCTTTTAAACTGAACAGCACACAGTATTTAAAAGCTACACTAATGTTAAATACAGCAGGATAATTACCTCTTTTGACTAGCTGGTGATGCTGTGTTTGATGCACTCTTGGATGGGGTTTGCCCTCCTGGCTACCCCAGATCCCTTTCTGCAAGGTTGCTGTCCAGACACTCCTCTCCCAGTTTAGTCTCGTATCTGGTGTTACTCCATCCCAGGTGTGGAATCTGGTGTTTCATGCCACTGGAGATTGCCCAATGCTCCAGTCTATCCAGAGACCTCTGCAAGGCCTCTTGTCCCCTTAGAGAGCCAACAGCACCTCCCAGTTTGGTTTCCTTTGCAGACTTACTAACTGCACATTTGGCTCCTGTATCCAGGTTCATCAATACACATATTGAACAGAACTGGCTCTAGAATTGCACCCAAGGAGCACTGTGGTCACAGGTCACCAGCTAGGTGTTGCCCCATGCAACCCTTTGAGCTCTGCCCTTCAGCCAGTTCTTTACCCTTTGCACCATGTACCTGCTAATCTCAGCTGGACAGCTTGTCCAGAAGGATACTGGGAGAGACACTGTCACCTTTCAATCAAATTGGAGTTTACATACAGATATGTGCAAGAATTATTGCCTTCTCTCCACTCTGTTCAGCTTGCTCATGTCATTGTCTTGTCTCTTCATTTATTACTTCTCATCTACAGTCTGAAACCAATTGGCTGGGGTACAGCTAATTATCACTGGGGATCAAGCACTAACCTCTAAATAGTAACAGCCATAGAAAGGTTAATAATGGTAATAATGATGTGTTGTTGTGGGGCAAAACATCTTCATCATTTCCTCTCATGTTTGCAACATTTATTTCGGGACACTAGGAGTCCTGGAGATTTCAGTATAACATATGTTCTTGCCACATTTCTGCATGCTCAAAGGCTGGTGAATACATAAAAATGGTCTCTTGCACAAGAGACCAGTTGCAAAATCCTTTGGGAGTTCAGAAGACTTCCTAATGAAAAACCCACGTAATTCACTGAAGGGGATATTTTTAATTATATCACATCAGAGCTGCAATAGAGCCACATCATTTGGGGGTAAGGCAAGACACAACACCCCAGCATATCTAGCCCTCAGGGGCACCAAGCAGTAACCCATTTTATCAGTTAAAGCAGAAGCTGACACCACATTCAGAAAAAAAGGCCTTAATTAATAAGTTAAATAATTTTACACATTCTAAAAAGACAAAAAACAGTAGAAAAAGACAGGAGTAAAATAAAAACTGTGTACTCTGCTGTGAACTCAACTTAGATATTTCACAGATTCACTACAAAACATTCAAGTTATACATTTCTAAGAGATAATAGCTTCTGGATTTGTTAAGAAGCTCTTATTACTCCAGGTTTATAAGAAAGTTCTTTCAATTTAGTCACTTTTGAGACTAATGGAGCTAATTTGACTTGATCATAAAATCTTCTAGCTGGTTTAATTCAATATATTCATCATTCATATAAAAGTACTTGAACAAAAGTCTTTGCCAATAAATGGTTTTCAGAGATTTACAGCCTCAGTATTTAGGAAAACTAGACATTACCAAAAGTTACCCAAATGTTTCCCTATGCATACTGTTGTATAGGTGTTTGAAAACTTGCAGAGATCTAAAACTGGTTCAAAAAGCTAAATATTCTGGATTCGGGTTACTTTTTATACCAGCTTCATAATTTTTCTGGTTTCAAGAAAATGCATACATGTGCTTTGTTTTGTATCATATAATTAATTCACTGTAGTTCTGTAAGTTGAGCAGTGCATCTGGGCTGAATAAACTATTTGAGCATGAATCAAGAAACATGTCTTCTGTCCTCTTTATCTGGAAGCCTTTCAAGTAAGCTGTCATTCTATCATGCAATGAATGAACAAATTCCTTGACATTTAACATCATCCTGATCATAGTAGTCGCAGAATGGAGAGTTAGATGGCACAACAGGATTTATATGGCTTATCATCTAAATAGCTAGATTAGATGCATCTGAGAACAACTTGCTATCCCATCCCTATTTGTCATTACAATTTCATTTGCTATTGCATGACAATGTCTTCACACGTACCACACGTGGTACATGGTACAAACACAATGCCCTCATATTCCTTTTTCTTTATGCATTTTGTTTATTTTTATGTTTATTTGAACCCTCTGCAATTTCAGCCAATTGTAAAAAAGCTCTAACTGATCATGCTCATGTTTACTTGCGCACTGCTGATCTTTTCTTTGAGACACAGTGTTTGTTTATTGTGGAGCACTTTTACCTTGGCTGGGATCACACCTTAAATCATGGTCTGGCAGATGAACTGTATCTAAGATTTTTCACAAGCAGGATTGGTAAAGTACCAGTAGAGACCTTGCAAGAACCAGACTGAACAATGACTTGACATGGTGTTTTGGTTTTACTCTAGCCAGCAGCCAAGCCCCACATCTGCTTGCTCACTACCTCACCAGTGAGATTGAGAAGAGAACTAGAAGGGCAAAAGCTAGAAAATTCTTGTGTTGAGATAAAGATAGTTTAATAGGGAAAGCGAAAGCTAAGTACAGAAGCAGAACAAAACAAGGAATTAATTCAGTGCTTCCCATTGGCAGCAAGTGTTCAGCCATCTCCAGGAGAGCAAGGTCCCATCACATGTAATGGTTACTTGGAAAGACAAACACCATAATTCCAAACATTACCGCTTCCTCCTTTTACTCTTTACTTTATTTACTAAGCCTAATGTCATATCAGTGTGGTTAGTTTGGGTCACCTGTCCTGTATCTCCCAAGCTACCATGCAGAAAATGCCTTGGCTCTGTGCAAGTCCTGCTCAGCAATAATAAAAAGACCCATGTATTATCAACCCTGTGTTCAGCACAAATCAGAAACACAGCCCCGTATCAGCCACTGTGAAGAAAATTAACTCTACCCCAAGCAAAACCAGCAGACATGGACCTGACATGGTATTTTTTTCTCAGTAGTACAAGACCCAGAGTGATGTAATTTCATCTATTTCAAGCAACTTTTTTGAGGTGCCAGATGGAAACATAGTAATGTTTCATAGTAATGAGAGATACTGATCCTAATAATGCTGTTTCAGAAGTAATAAAGATCATCGAGGTGACTGACACTGTTTTTTTGTGCTTTATGTTAAAACACTCTAAGCTCATTCTGTACAGCTGCAGTTTCTGCAAGGCAGAAGAGCATTGCTTTATCTTAACATTGCTCTTAAAATTGGAACTGGGAACTACATGCTTCTTCAGAATGTAGAAACTGTCAATATAAATTAATTTTATGGTTCTATCTGAGTTTCTGTGGAGAGGTTCAGTGCTTGCAGATGTAATTTTAGCCTGGGAAATAGGATGCCTGGAAAATAGTACACCTGGGAAATAGGATGGTTTTGTACATGTGGCTTGTGTAGATTTGCCTACCTGTTCATCTTTTCTCCCCCACACCCAAAATTACTTCTGCCATTGGTGGGTTTCTAGATGAGTTGACAGCAAAACACGTCCTCCAGCTCCCTGTACTGCATCCTCACCAGCTTTGGGAAAAATTAAAGGCTGGGTGGAGGATACAGACCCAGATTAGAATTCCCCTGATGAGCTGATGCTGCCTCTGTCAGAGCAGTCTCCAGCCTTTCAAGACCCAGCAGGATGAAGCTCTGAACGAATTGGTCTGATGGCACAGTTAACTTGGTTTGGGTAGGAATTTGGACTAGAGACCTCCTGGGATCCCTTAAAACCTGAGTTATCGTATGATAACAGTCAGCAATAGTTGAGAACACTAATGATACTTCATACCAGGTAGCAGAGGGGACAGATTGTTAAAGAACTTTTATTAAAGTCCAACATTATTCTTATTGTGGTGAAGGATGCAAATCCAAAGGAAGCCAGACTTCATTAGTGTTGATGTCCTCCCCAGAATGCTTTTATCTTTTATTTCCATGGATAAAGTTGCCTCAATCTCTTTGACAGTTTTAAAAACTAGGGTGCATCAACAGTAAAGCTTGCAAATTATGAAAAAGAGCTAATTTCCCATTTCTACTTTTATGCAGAATGTGACATAAACCCAGAAACAACCTGGCATTTTATTTGATAAACTTTTTTCTTAAATGTTTCAAAGAAACCTGACTTGCAATGGTACACAATCTAAAATTAGTTTCCTGACAGTCCCTCATGGTATCAGTTTCACTTGGGAAAAACTAATTAAATGCAAGTTCTCTTTGATGCAGGAAATAAATGTGTTATAATCGCTCATCCTACAGGCAGTCCCCGTGCTTAATTATACACACCATGTGCATGGCATGATCAGAATCCATCAGTTCCTCCATGGGTAAGCAGTAGCAAGCAGGCCTGCCATCAAACTGAGACCAAAAGGGAACTGCTGATGAAGAGCTCTTGGGTCCATATTCCATTCTTAATGATGTTTAGGCACTGATTGATTCCCCAAAATATGTAGGAGGAGCAAAGTTAAGAATATGGTCACCAGAGGCAGTTTCTGTGCTCAGTATAGACAGACCCTGCAGCACTTTCTCACTGAGCAGAGAAAGGAACTTGGCTGACATTTTAAATTCCTAATAGAAAATTTCATCTGGGTTCCTTAGATGGCCCCTAGATTCGATGCAAATTCAGTAAGGCTGCTTTCCTCTATGTTTCATTTGAAACAAGCCACACAGCAAACAGCATATAATTCATCTGCTTTAGAATGAGAAAAAGGGCTGAGCCAACTCCACTGGATTGCTTCCTCACTACTCCTCCTTGGGATATTGTGTGATAAGCTGATATTTGCTTACTGTGATTCAGCTTTAAACAAATCCTGAAATTGCCTCTTGCAATAAAATATATGCATCTGACATTGAATGTAACTGATCTCTGTTGTAAATAGGTATGATTCGTGCTGACAAAATTGAAACAGTAATTGATATTGATACAGTAGTTAATATTTGGAAATAATAGAACAGTTAAAAGGTGTAATGCCAAGAAAGAGAGAGGAGGGGTTCCACCCACCCCACCCCTTTTCCCTGCAGATGTTCAAGGCAGGAAAAAGCAAGAGATAACAGTTACTAAAAATTAACAGAAAGAAGGGAAAATCTGGTTGGGTCCCAGGAAAATGTTAATTATATGA
Source organism: Sitta carolinensis (assembly GCA_032173965.1). Lineage (NCBI taxonomy): Eukaryota > Metazoa > Chordata > Aves > Passeriformes > Sittidae > Sitta > Sitta carolinensis. The sequence continues at coordinate 51,609,840 of CM063284.1, read as the reverse complement.
AATTTATTGCTTTGATGCTTAAATATAATATTGGCTTACATTATGGTAGTTTTGGCTTACATTATATCAGCTTGGTGCGCATGTGTAACCCAAAGGTGAATCAAAGGACACCAAGGAAGAGGAGAGGCCTTCATCAGAGACGACCCCCATAGAGTCGTGCGACCACCTAAAAGAGTGGTGGAGCATGCACGGTAAAGGTGGCGATGAGGGTGGAGGTAGAAGTATGATGAATCGAAAATGGGAGGAGATGGTATCAACATACGGCATAAAAGGGGGAATTTTCGTTTGGCAAGCTTGTACATGAGGTGGCAGGGGTCCAGGGATCCTGCACTCTGTACGCGGCAGTCATTTTATATTTGCTTATGAGCTATTATTGGAACCAAATTATCCCTTATTTTAACTGAATTATATTGTCAATATTTCAAGTGTATCTGATATTATATATTTTAAGATACTCAATTAAAATTGCTGCTACATTTAATATTGTTTGAGTTTGGTTTTTTTTTGATGATGGGATAATTGGGCAAATATAACATCTCTGAGAGCAATTTGAAAATTTCAGAGTCACTTCAGGTGTAAACATAAATAGTGGATAATGACTTTTTTCTCATTTTTTTCCTTATTTGTAAATCCTTGATATGGCCTTTGCTAATGCTACATCTATCCTTTTTACTACCCACTTGATGTGTGAGTAAACACAGCATTGACTTAAACAATAAATTACTCCTAATCCACAATTAAGAAACCAACTAGGCAAATAAAAAATAGATCCAACTACTTCTTCAGCCACAGCCAGTTTTTAACTATTTTCACACCATAGTAGTCAGATTTAGACTATGTCCATTTCAAGTCAGCCTGCCAGAGCCCTGCTTAGCAGATTATACACTTTTTCAATCCAGAAAGCTTACTGTATCCTGTTTCAATTCTGCCTACTCTTGCTGGGCTCACCTCCACACCTCCACCACTACCTTCTATCTCTTTTCTCTATTCCTGTTCATCATTTCCTGTTGTCTCTTGCAGCCACATCACCTCACTTGCTGCTTACCCTACAGTCTCATCAGTCCCTGCCTTGATCTATTTCTCCCAGTGTTCCCTTACCTAATTCCCTGCAGTACCTCTCCCCTCAACATTGCACTATCTCATTTTACTGCTTCATGTGCTCTTTTCCTGTCCCATTGTCACCTTCCCCTATGGTCCCATAGCTTTGTCCTGCTCTTTGCCACTCTCCTTCAACACCTCTCTGCTTGCCTCTGCTTTCCCTTCTCCAAACTGCTCTGTTTTCTACCACATATTGCTACTGTAATTCACTGCTTCTTCTGGCCAGTCCCATTTGCTACCTGTTTCCCCTCATCTTCCTCCCAGCAGCAGTGTTTGCTCTCTACACTATTTTTGTTTACTGTTCCACTTACAGCATTGCTCTTGGTCTCCAAATGACAAGGACCTTTCTCAGCTCAGCTTGCAAAGCCATTGCTTATTGTCATTTGCCATCCTGCCTGTTCTTGCTGTTTCATTTCATCTCCACCGGTTTGGAGCTGCCTTGTTGCAGACAGTCCTCACAACTTCTTCCTTTCCCATCTGCTGGCCATGCTTGTTCATTCACTGCCTGTCACCCATCACCTTCATCACCAAACTCCTCCATTTACCTCTTCTGATGCCAGGAAAGGCTACCTAGAGCTAAGCCTAGACGGAGTTAAAGGGTAAAGGTAGGTATTTATCGAAAGGCCTTCAAAGGGAGGGCAGTGCAGGAGTCTCGAAGAGAGTCTTGCACCTGAGATGGACGACAAAAAAAACAAGTTTTTCGGACAGACATAAGTTTGGCCTATTTGCACATCAGATATTAATTGTCCAATTACAGCTTCAGGTAGTGAAATCACTTACTCCAAATTTGTTCCCCCTAATTTACTGTTGTTTGCAATTTTCAGGGCCTGAGATAATAAGGTGCCCTTGAGTTTCACGCCTAGAGAGAAATTGTTTTGTCTGAATAAAATGGGAGAACAATAGCTGACAGGCTATGGAGTTTTAGAGTTATGAATTAAAGCAATACTGATGTGAAAAATGTAAAAGCTAAAACTTAAGGCATCATTTCCTCCTTCTACTCTGTGATCCCTGCACATCCCACCTCTCTTCACTGGCTCATTTCCATGCCACTAGCATGCACTGCTGCTCATAGCCAACTTAACACAGAACAAGCTCCTTCTTTTCTTGCTTGCCTTCATAATTTTCCTTAACTACAGGCTCTCACTGCCTGTCTTGCCAGCTTGATTCCTGTGCTTGTAAATGTCGTTAGGACAGTTAGGACATTGCTGGATTGAAATTTCAACCTTTTCTTTCTGTATATCACCATTTCCCTACTCTGCTTCTTCCTGGCCTCATCACATCATTTCAATACCTGACTTGCTGATCGCGATCAGTTTTCATATAGCACGAACTGTGGGGGGCTACTAGTGCTGGTCTCCGCCGCACAGCTGCTCTTGATGTCGATACAGCCTCCGGCCAACATGGCTCTGTGGCTTTGCTCGAACAAAAGATCTACAAGTTTTGTTGGCAAAGGGGCCTAGGCCCCGCCGGGACGGGGCCCGGTGGGCTCCCCTGTGAGGAACTGGTAGCCTGCTCTCACTACTCTTCTGGGAACAAAAGATCTCGGCTGAGCCAAGCGGGACCGACCTGGAACCGGGCATGCGGCCGAATGGGGCCGGTCCGCACCCGGCCCGCCGACACCTTCCCCAAACGTCAGAAGACAAAAAGGGATACTCCCGCTCCTCCCTGTTCTTAAAGGTGTATTCGCAAAGGGTATCCACTCTTATCATTAGTTAAATCTTATGTCAGTATCAGAAACTGGCCCATTAGAGCCAAACACATAACAACCATGTTTGCCATCTCTGTTCAGGAGTGTTTGCTGCCTATTGCTGTTTCCACCCCTCTGCCTCTGCTTTGCACCTCGTTCTCACCCTGTGCTCAGTGTGTCCTCTCAAGCCTTGATCTGCTGTGTACTTTCCTCGACAGCTTGTCACCCCAAATGCTGCCTGCTTTCTCCTTATTGTCTAGAAGCTGCATCTGCTGTCCATTTACTCTTTTTCCTTGTCCTTTCTCATTTGTTATACTACTTGTCCCCCTCCTCTTACCAGCCTGTCAGACATGCACCTTTCCCATTGCTGCACAGCCTGCAGCTTTGCTCTTGTCATATCACCAGTACTTTCTACCTATGATTGCTACTTCATTTCCTAGCAAGCCTTCTCATTCTCCTTACTGACTGCTCTCAAAACTTCCCTTGCCTGCAAGATTGCAGCTATAATGCAGCTGGCCTTTTACAACTTCCCATAGCTGTTTCTGCTCCCAACTCCTTAGCTGCCTGCCTTTGGTGCCTTTCCAGGCAGCGGTATTCAACTCCATGGTGGGTTGCCCAGCAGCAAAACTCCCACACAGCTTCTTGCTTATTCCTGTCCCAGTAGGGTAGAGAAAAGAAGAATGAAAGCTAGAAAACTAGAGATAAGGACAATTTAATGCAGTTAATAAATGAAGTTAATAAGGGAAGACAGTTTTATAAGCAAGGGAAATAAGTGGGGGGAAAAAAACAATGCAAAAATAATCACTTACCACCTTCCACATGCTGACCAATACCCAGACACCTCTAAGCAACAATTACCTTGGAGGACTCTCTTCCCTCCTTGTCTCTCCTGTCTTGTTGCTGAGCATGGTGCCATGTTGTATGGATATATCTTCATCCACTTACATTAACTATCCTGACTGTGTCTCCTTCCAATCTCTTTCCCACCCCATTGGAGTGTGAGGAATGGAGAAAGGTTAGATGGGAACCAGATAAAATCTTGATGATGTGCAAACACTGCTCAGCAATAGGAAAAACATTGGTGCGTTACCAACACTGGTTTAGTCACAAATCCAAAACATAGTACCATACAGACTGAGAAATATGGAGAAATGAACTTCATCCCATCCAGATCCAGTACAATTTCCTGACAAAACAGCTAATCTTAATCTGTGATTTTATATTACTGCTTGTTGTACTGTTGCTGCTCTGTCCTCCCCTGCCCTTCGTCCTGCCCCTGCCCTTTCCTCACTGTCCTCCTTGCCACCATCAGCTCCCTTACTCAATGCCAGCCCTTTTCCAGAGTTACCTACCTTTTACCACCCACCCCTCAAATGCAGAGCTTGACTGCTGCCTTTTTTACCACCAGTTCTTCTCTCATCTTTGCCTTCTACTGCATCTTCTCACTAAGAGTGAGGAAACTTTTATGTACACTCCAGGCTTTGATTCTTCCTTTTTTCTATCCTTCACCAACTTGTTTCCCACCTTTTCTCACTGCTTTCCTTTTTGACACCTGGCTGTGTGTGTCCCCATCACTCCCTTTTGCCCTTTCCCCCTTCTTCTTTATATCGATCTGTTTAGCATCTGGCTTCACCTTCTCATAAACTTGCCCTGTTACAAGGTTATTCAGCCCATTAGCCTTGCTGCCAGGGTTTCTGGCACTTCAGACTCACCACCTCTTTCACCTCCTTCCTCCTCACCATCAGGGCTGCCCTCTTCCCTACCACTACCCTTATTCTGTAACTCCAAAGGAGAATTTCTGCCAGACCACAACCTGGTCACTCACAGCTATGTCACCATCTCCTCCCTCACTGCCAGAGATCATCACAGACTGGTACTGCTGCCTTCTGAGCCCCTGGCCACTGCTATTTCTGTCCATGGCAGGATCCCTACCCTGCCCCATTGTAGCGCCTCATGCATAATGCACAATTTCCAGAAGTACCTTATAATTAACTTTCTAAAATTCTTCATTTTGGAAAACTGAATCTCTGGCTCTTAACAGCTTAGGTTTTATTGCAAGTAGATGAAAACTGAACTACTAAATGTCCCGTGTCTGAATTGTCAAAGCTGTTCAAGCATGCACAAAATAGCCTCAAGGAACCAGCTTAATTTTCAACCATATGTGGGATACCTAAGTTGGCTTTTGAAATTTCTCCAGGCTGGTTTTGTAAAAGGCCTAAATACATGTGAAAATTTGGCCACAGATTCCCTTTGAGGCAGAGGAAAGAAGGAGAAAATATTCTGAGTTTCTAAACATCTTGCATGCCTTTTAAAATGTACCACTGGCTTTTTAACCCTAAAATAACTAATTATCAGACTAAAGAGTTAATTATAGTACAGCACCTTTCAGAGAACGTTTATAAAGGCTAAGTATTGAGTGGAGGTGTGAACTTTATTTAAAGCAGTCAGATCATTGCTCTCTCCCATGCAAGCTGTTAAGATGGGCTAAGATCAAAAGCAATTTTGTACAAAATATATCTAGGGGGTAGATTATAGAGGGTTACATTTAAAACCAATGGTACCTGAATGAATCTGTTATTTATTAATGTGTCTACAGAAAATAAAAAACAAAATTAGAAGTGGAGACAAAGTGAACTAGGATTGTTTGAATGAGCTACACATCTAAAATGTAATGTTGCAACATATTTCTTATGCAAAGGAACAAGCACTTCATATTAAATACACTTGTAGCATTTTACCTACAAAAGCTTAGTATCCAAATTCCTACATGGTGTATTCCTCCAAGGGAGAAATAAAGGGACCAGACATATTGTAAATATCCAGGCTTGGAGCAGTTGAGTAAGCAATACCTTATTTTGAATAGGAATAAATGGAGGGAGGTTGGGAAAAGGTCAGTGGACTGTCAGTGAAACATATGCCACCTTTTTGGTGCCACTTTCACGACCGGGTACAGCTTTTCTTGAGAAAAGATGCAAGTTCACAACCTGCCCTTCAGACTGAAGGGCTCAGGGAAATATTAATTAGACAAAGTCTGCAGAGCTATAAGAATTTCCCGCTGAATGGTATCAACCTATAGCTGCTTTATTAACATCCTCTGTGGTGGGCTGACCTTGGTTGGATGCCCGGTCCCACCAAGCTTCTCTCTCAATCCTCTCCTCAGTAGGACAGTGACAACAGAAAAAAACCCAACCAACCAAAAAAACAAAACAAAACAAAACAACTAACCCTTGTAGGTCAGGATAAAGACAGTTTTATAAAACAAAAGTAAAGGTCATTTGGAAAAGAAAATGAAAAAAAATATTTATTTTCTATTTCCCATCAGCTGGAATGTCCAGCTACTTCCTGGGATGTAGGGTTCCAGTACACTTAGTGGTTGCTCTGTGACACAAACATAGTAAAAAATGGCCCTTCCCCACTCTCTTAGCTTTTATTGCTGAACAGATGAGATATGGAATATCCCTTAGGTTATTAGTTTTGGTCAGCTGTCCTTCCTGTGTCCCCTCCTAAGATTTTGTCCCTCTCTGGCCCAGTGGTGTGGGGGGCAGATCATTGGAGAGACAGTGCTGATGTTGTGTGCTCAGCAACAGCCAAAAAATTAGGGAGCTATCAGCTCTCCAGCTACCGGTGCAAAGCACCACTCTGTGAGGGCTTCTGTGGGGAAAGGGAACTCCAGCTCAGTCAGATCAGATGGATATGTCCTCTCAATGGGACCACACTATATAAAAACAGTGATACTAAAAGACAAAAAACTCTAGGTTCTTCCTCAGCTACTGAGTACATAACTACAGTGAGGTAAACTTACAGAGGTATGAACAGACCTGAATAATTCTCATTTGGCTGTTTTTATTAAAATCCATCTGGCAGACTTAGCTTAGGTTTCTCTACAGCAAATAGCGTAATTCAAGGATGACTGGCTTGGGACTCTACTTAATAGGCTGTAACAACGCCGTGTTACTGTATCCAAGATCCAGGTCCCCCGTGGTGGCTGCGTGGGGAAGGCAGCTTTGTGGTTATTTTCCACAAGGATACCTTCCTTGGCAGTGGCCACGTGGCCCACCACAAGCGGCAAGTCCAGGGTCTGGGCAGCGGTGATAGACCCTGGAAACTGTAGCACCGGCTGAAGCAGGGAGATCCCTGCAAGGCTTTCAGAGAAGCTAGACGATCAGTGGAGAAAGAAACCGATTCTACTGTGGTTCGGTGAAAAGCTTTTATTAGCTCCGTGCAGAAGCCTCTGAACATGGCAACCAGCACGAGCAGAATCCTGACCATGCGGCGTGCCGCTGGTTTTACCCGGGGAGGAGGGGGCCGACCCAGAGCGACCCCGGCCAATCCCAGAGGGCGCGGAGAGTGACCCAGGGCAGAAGGACAAGGCAGGGGTCCAGTCCCCTTTGGGGAGGGGGGGCTGTTTCTGTTTGCCCAATCACCCGACGGCCTTCTCCAGGGGTGACAGGGAGAGCCCTTTTATTAAAATCCAGTCCCTCAGGATTGACAGGGGTGGCTCTGATGGTCGGGGGGAGGGGTGAGAGGAGATTGCTCAACCACACGACGCAACAATAGGCAGAGCTGGATTGCCCATTGGATGTTCTGCCTCATTCTTCAAAAGGTGGTACTTGTACTTCTACATCTCACTTTTATTTGCTACATTCACATAAGGAAGACTTAATAATAGAAGGCAAAAGAATGTAAGAGGGCAAACTCCTCCAGTAATCAGCAAGCCAAAGGCAACTGCAGCTCTTCCTCCAGCTAGTTCTACTTAGGGACTGTCATTACCTCTGTCTTTCCTGGCTGCTAAGCTATTACAGAAATATAATGATCTGCAAATGAGGAGGAAAAGTGTGAAAAGGAGAAAAAAATTCAAAAAACTGTATTTAGCGGAATATTGCTTTGACTGTTAACACACCACTCAAATTTTTTTGTCAAATTCCAAAGCAGCTGCCTTGTCTCTACAGTACCCTAAACGGCCCCAAATTAATTAATTGTCTCTTTCATTCTAGATGAAAGAATTGAGCATATATTTTCAATAAACCTAATTTTGCTGAGTTATGCAGCTTATTTTTTTATCTTAGCTTGATCAGAAATCCTGCATCCAAATAAGCCCCCACAGTTTTAGCATGAAATGGAAAATGCTGGTGCTTTTTATATTGACTCTTTCTCCACATTTAAAGATGCAGTAATTAACATAAATAGAAATAATTTACAGAAGCAGCTGTAAATGAGAGGGTATTTTGCAAACACTGTTTATATTTAGCCTTTATTTACATCCTGTTAATGAGTAGGGCTCCAAAAGTGTGCACAGAACAGAAAATGGATCAACTGTGCCATAAAAATAATAGGTCATTGCTCCAGGTGGCTGATTCTTGGAAGGATTGTGAGGATACAACAAAAGCAACCAGAATTACTCAACCACTAAATTATTATGCAGTTTCCAAAAAATCTGCATACATTAGTATAGTTTATGCGATGTTGTAAGGGCTTTCTGTTCAGCTAGAGTGCACAGGCATGGTCCCCTCAGTAAGAAGCATGTAATTCTGAAGACCAAAATGCTCGCAGGCCAATTTGAAAAGAATACTTTTTGATGTAATATTAACACCATCTTGATTTTTACCTTTAAATCTGTATCAGCAGAAAAAAATTCAAGAAATACCACAAATGCTGTACTAAAAATAAGTAAATCTCTGTTTCTTCGTTCTGTTACTAAGTTCTTACTACTTAAGATTTTTTTTAATGGAATAAAAATAAAAACATCCTGATGCTCATCTAGCCATCTGGTGTAAAAAAATAAGCTGTAGATAGAAAGGTTAGAGAGACTCTGGGGCTTGAGCACATATTATTCAGAAAATTAAATATGTAAAAAATTAGAAGCATCTATGTAACACAAAATTCTTCCAAGGTGCATACTGAGATCTGAGATTTTATCTGCTACAAAAAACATAGACTACTCCCCTACACCACCACTATTCTGCTGAATTTAACCTGGCTATGGCTCTCACGGTATTTTTTTCTGTTAAAGTAACAGCACAGACAAATCTTGGGCTTAAACCCCGAATGATTTCTCTTATGTCTGCAAATGTAAGAAAATTTTTTGTGCACATTTAACTCTCATATATGTAATAACACATTAATAATGATCCTATTTATTAACGCAACCAATATGTTTTTTCAACCATTTAGACACTGTGTAAAGTAACTTTTAAAGGTAGAAAGTACCCTAACAATAATGTAGTAATCCTAAAAAAATGGGTTTCAGGCACTTAAGAACCAAAGATAAACACCTACTAAAAACAATTTAGTAAACTATATATTTATTTAATAAGTATAACATTTTGTCTGTGTGTCTTTATCTGAAATATAATTTTCAATCTGCTCATATTTAGAATCATCTGCCCTCCAGTATAAAAAGAAAATTTTTGGTTTTTGAAGTTCTTTAATGTCCTTTAGTAAAAGATAAATCCCCAAGTCTCCTTCACTCCTTGCCATGGACTACAAAGTGGGCACTTTTTATTGATCAAATCCAGCCATATGAAAGAGATCTAAGCCCTAAGCCCTATTTAACATGAGTTTTGAGGGCTTTGGTTTTCTCCATCAGAACCAGTTGTTCTGATCTCCTCCTGTGCAGGCTTTGCTTTATGGGGTTGAGATAAAGCTAAATGTCAGTTGATTAAATTCACTGATGCTGGTGGAATTAAATCTGTTTTATATCAGTTGAAAAGGTGTATCTCAGGAGTCTGATCTTTTACAAGAGAAGGTTGATCCTTAAAATGCTGCAGATTTGTATTAGAAAAAATAAAAACAATTTATTTTTATTTTAATTTATATTTCAATTTGAAACATAAAAACATTTTTTTCCCTTATAATTCAGTTTGCTTTTTCTGTACATTTGACATACATTTTGATGTTTCTATGCTTCTCTCTGATTATCCAGAAATAAGACTGATTCTAAATTAATTCTAATTGTATAAGTTTATGCCTTTTCCTACTAATCTAATTTCTCCGCCATTTCATATTTTTTGAAACTAGAATTTTAAATCCAGTGACAGGAATTGTTATAGTATTCTTTTCTTTGTGGAAGGTACAAATACTTTGGGTTTCCTAATTAAGAAAAGCTGTTGCAATAGTAAATTTAGCATTAACAACAAATACACTACCTTAAGGTTAAGCCAATATTCCACCTATTTTAGTGCAAGGAAAGTTTGATGACATGTAATTAAGTCAGCTATCCAAGACTATTGTTTAAAGCCTAAAAATTCAATTACCATCTTTGTTGGGTGTAATTAGTGACACTTGTTTAGTATGTTTTAGCCAGGGCTTTAAAAAGTCCAGTAAAGAGTCTATTGTCATCAGTCTCATACAGGAATAAGATGGTCACCTCAAAAAAGGGGTATAAACAAGGCAGAGATGTTTAATGGTTTCTTTGCCTATACCTTCAACACCACCAATGGACTAAAGAGGTCCCAGTGCCCTGAGCTTGCCTATGAGAATAATCCACTCCCAACTGACCTTGAAGATGTGCAGGATCGGCTCCTCCAGCCAAATCCCTACAAGCCTGTCAGGCCTGATGGGATAGACCGGGGAATACACAAAGAGCTGGCTGATGTCATTGCAAGGTGTCCTTCAATGATTTTTGAACAGTTTTAGGAATCTGGAGAGGTCCCAGTTGGCTGGAAGTTGGTTAATGTTGTCCCAGTTTTCAGTGAGGGTAAAAAGGATGAGCTTGGAAATATGGGCCTGTCAGTCTCACTTTAGGAACTGGTAAAATGGAGATGATTATTCTGGAAGGCTTTGAAAAACACCTGAAGAACAATGCAGTCATTTATCACAGCCAGCATGGCTTCATGAAAGGAAAGTCCTGCTTGTCAAATTTTCTTTTATGAAAATGTAACCCACCTGGCTGATCAACTAAGGCCAGTTGATGTAATCTTTTTGAATTTCAGTAAAGCTTTCGATATTGTCTCTCACAGGATCCTTTTGGACAAAAATGTCCAGCATACAGCTGGATAAATGCATCATGCAGTGGGTGAGCAACTGGCTCACAGGTTGGACACAAAGGGTTACAGTCAATGGGGTCACATCAGACTGGTGACTTGTCACTAGTGGGGTTCTGCAGGGCTCCATCCTTGGCCCTCTGCATCTTCATGAATGACTTGGGTCTCAAAAGCATACTAAGTAAGTTTGCAGATGATGCAACACTAGGAGGAGCTGTTGACTCCCTTGAAGGCAGACAGGCCCTGCAGAGAGACCTGGACAAATCAGAGGACTGGGCAAGCACCAGCCATATGAAGTTTAAGATGGTCAAGTGCCAGATTCTGCATCCGGGACGAGGCAGCTCTGGATGTATGGACAGGATGGGAAATGAGACACTGAAGAGCAGCACTGCAGAAGGGGACCTGGGCATCCTGGTTGATGGCAAGTTGGATATGACTCAGCAGTGCCATGGCAGCCAGGAGGGTCACCCATGTCCTGGGTACACCAAGCACTGCATCACCAGCTGGACGAGGGAGGGGATTGTCCTGCTCTGCTCTGCACTGGGGAGGCCTCACCTTGAGTGCTGTGGGCAGTTCTGGGTGCCACAATATAAGAAGGATACAAAACCATTAGAGAGCATCCAAAAAAGGGCAATGAAGATGATGAAGGGCCTTGAGGGGAAGCCATAAAAGAAGTGGCCGAGGTCACTTTTCTTGTTCAGCCTGGAGAAGAGAACACTGAGGAGACAATTCATCACAGTCTACAACTTCCTTGTGAGAAGAAGGGGCAAACACTGTTCTCTTCTCTTAGTGACCAGTGACAGGCCCCAAGGCAATGGCCTGAAGTCACGTTAGTGGAGGTTTAGGTTGGATATAAGGAAAAGGTTCTTCTCCCAGAGGGTGGCTGAGCACTGAACAGGCTCCACAGGGAACTGGTCACAACACAAAGCCTGACACATTTCAAGAAGAGTTTGGCAATACTCTTGGGCAGATGGTGTGACTTTTGGGGCTGTTCTGTGCAGGGCAAAAAGTTTGGCCCAATGATCCTTGAGTGTTCATTCTAGCTCAAGATGTTCTATGAGTCCATCTGTCTTGATTTTATTCTTCCTTTTCTGTTCTTTACCAGGCAATGGTCAGGAAAACTGGAGAAAATACACAAAGTAAGAAAAGCTGTGTGGAATGTCGTCTCATCTCACATATTAAAAGGCCTTTGCTCAATTTTCAGCTGAGACTGCTAACATCAATTAAATTTTGAAGTGAAGGACACTTAGGATAGTCTAGTCCAATCTTCTGTCAAATCACGGTCTGTAGGCACTGGCCTGGTAATTACTATGACAAATCCACATAACTTCCTTGCACTAAGGTATTCTTATTGAATATTCGAAGTAGCACCTCTATAGCTATGGAAAATGACCCAGCAAGAAGAACAGGAAGTTAAACAATATTTACGTTTTTTCTGTCTCTCATCATCATTGTATCTCATCCTTTTTGAAACTACTGATAGATTGCGTTAAAAACGCTCTTAAAATTGAGAATTACTATTTATAAAATGGGCAATAGAGTTAGAGGGTGGATTAAGTGATATTTTTGAAGGTCACAGTATTTATGAATAACCACAAAATGAGCTGAAGTTTTCTGCAATCCATCTTGACACACAATGTTATTTCTCAGAAAAAATACAAAGCAGATTTTTTCTGTGCTCTAAGATCAGTCAGAATTCATATCATTCAAAATAGCTCAAAAAAGTAAAAATGGCCACTCAACATAGTCAAAGTCCTTTCATGAGCAACAATGACAAAACAAGTACCCTGTGAGCAGCACAGGCAGATTCCATTCATCATAGATAGCAGTTATCTGGATCTTATCCCCTTATGACATAGGCTGGCTCATTTTTAGTAGCAAACCACACATCAATCTTCATTCCTTTAGGCAGTGTTATATTTTAATATCTGTTAAAGGGAAATCTGACAATAAGAGGCCCAGCTGTACATACATTTATATCCATATACAACAACTGTTTAGAAACTAGAATCTTCAATCTTGTAATTGAACCATTTTAAAAAAATCTTCAGCTGGGGCTTCTTGCATGATTTCTGGATCACCACCCTTTCATGAACTGCAAACTTTTTTGTGAGACAGGGCTTTATATAAATATATATATGTGTATATATATATATATATGTATGTATATATATATATATATATATATATATATTATATGTATATGTATATGTATATGTATATGTATATATATGTATACCCACAATACCTAAAAAGCATTTTGTTTTTCAGCAGTGAAATGCTGCAAAACATGATTGCAGTCTTAGAATAATAATGTCATAAAAGTTACAATTATGCACGCAAGTATATGTGTTTTAGTGTGGGTTCAGGGTTTTCAAAATTCATGCATTCCAAATATGCATTTTTCTTTCAATGAAACATTGCAATGTTATATTGCAATGGCAAAGTGGCAAAAAGTGCCAGTACCAGTTTTGCATCCATCTTGAAGACTTCAGCTGTGGGTTTGAAAACAAACCAATGGATCAGATGGTGTCATTTCCACAGCTTTTCACAGGTCTAAATGTATCTAAAATTTTAACAAACTCCCTTAAAGTTTTATTAAAACTTAAGTATTTTCAGTCTCCATTTGAGACTGCCTACTTGAATGTAATTGCTTCTTTTTTATATGAATGGCAGTTTCACATTTTAAAGTATGATTTTATTCACTATATTTGGAGGTGATATGACACAATAGGTATAGAAATCCTAAAGGACAGATTTAATAGATCTAGGATCCCTTATCACATAACTTTCTAGTTCTTATTTGACAAATGGCTTTCAGATAAGCTCTCCTGAGCAGATAAGCCAGAATCTTTTTATCAGTTCCATTGCCCTTTTCATAAAGGTTCTTGTAGCTAATTTTCTTTACTATGTGCCTTTTTTCCTCTCAACAGTTTATTAAGCCTTTGCTTTACATTAATAAGCATTCTGTATCACTTTGGATTCCAGGTAGTCTGAAGAGCTTCCTATTTAAATTTCAAGAGAAGTATTTTTGTTTAACTTATTAGGTATATCAAGCAACACTTTTCAAATTATTTAATTGGTCAAATCACATAAGGCAAATCTTTAGTGACTTTTTTTTTTTTTTTTTTTTTTTTTTTTTTTATGAGGGAACACTTCATGTGCTTTTCTCATCAGTCAGTCTCTGGGACATCTCAGGAAAGGCCATGAAATGTTAATGTTATCTTCTTGTAACTTCTAGGGATTTATTTAACACAGTTTATGTTGCTATCCAGTGTGCCATTTCTGACATACCTGCTTATCATGTTTGATTTGGGAATTCCCATTAATGCATTTTTCCCTGCTATATATGTCTACTGGGTGCAGGTGTCCTAGCTCTGGCTGGCAGCGGCTGCAGGGGTGTCCATGAAAAGAGTGGATGAGCTGCCCCATGCTGAACACAGCCCGTTCCAGCTGTTCCAGAGCTGAGACTGGGTCAGGGGAGGGTGAAGGGAGGAAGTGGGTTGTTTTAACACCTGTCCTTCTAGTTCACAGTACCCAAATCTTCTTTATATGGCAATAAGATTTCCACAAACCAAATCTTCCTCACAGCGGAAGGGTGAGTGAGCTAGCAGCTGGAGGGGTGGGAGAACACCTTAACCACGGTCCTTCTGCCTGCCTCCCCCACCATGCTGTTGAATATTTCTCCCCAGAAAGAGGGACTGTTATTTTGCCAGAGGCATCAGCAGACCTGGGAGATGGTTAAAGATGGCTCTAACCAACAGCATGTATTTGGGAAGTTGCTTTCCACATGGTACAAAGTTAATTTGCAACATGAAAACTTGCAGAGCCCCTGGGCCATGATTCTGTTCTCCTGCTGCCATGAAGCTTCATGGGATATATGTTTATTTAGGACAGCTGTTTTTAACCACCACAACAGATCCTTCACCCTCCCTATTCTCTGACTTTCATAAGGTGCAGACTTGGCATCCTGTGCTTCATAGTTAACATCTGGCTCTAGGGAGATACCTAGGGCCCCATCCCCCCTCGCTACTGACATACTTCCTATCTGCAATAAAAGATCCTTTACAAAATACTGTCCATTCCTCTCTGAAGATAGAAATTTCTTACCCTGGAGATATGGCTATATCTCTGCTTTCCAAGAAAAGACGCCTCTCTCAGACATACACACATGCTCACTTTAATTAGTATGTAGAGAGATAGATGTATAAGAAGGCTGGTACTTTCTTTTTATTATTAAGAAAGTCAGTTGTCTCCAGTTTTCAGCTCAGCTAAAAAAATAAAAATCAGGAGAGACTGATTGCACTTAGCAGTACAGTTTGGAAGCAACTTTGTGAGTGTATTAATTACAGAGTTCAAGTGGTTGAAGAAAGTAGGCTGGGATAGTCTCATGAAATGTGAACAGCATCCTTTTAAAAATTTGCATAAATATTACAAAATTGGAGGAATCACTCTGTTTATCCCTGAAGGGAAAAAGAGAAAATTCATGCCTCCATGCAAACTGAGTTCTTCAGTTTTTCTATGGTTTTTTTTTTTTTTCATTAGTTTTGACTGTGTACACAAAACACAGGAAAAAAGACAGGAACTAATTAAAACAATTTGGACTGCTTGAGCAAGAACCAAGAAACAAACACCCAAAGGGGTACCTGAACTGTCTATCAAAGAATTATTCCTAACATAACTCTTCTCACAGGTTCTTCCACCTACCATATACCTTTAACCACCTCCCACCCCATCAAACAGGAAGAAAAACATTAATTTTTCTTACCATAAATCCAAGGAATCCCCAGGGTTTTTTCCATTTCCCACTAATTACATATACAATAACTTTTAATATTTCCTCTATTAAAATATGTAACTTATATGATTTTAATAAAAATAGAAAAACCCTACTCCTTTTGCCCTCTTACCCTAAAAAATTATAGACACTGCATAATTCTACATTTAAACATAGTCTTTTAGAAATTCTACATTTAAACATAATTTTTTCCCTTCATCATTCACTGCCTATCTGTAATTTACAATCAACCTGGAAAAAAAAATTCAACAAGCCTGAGTGCATGAGTGCTCCTCTTCAAACTCTGGCTGCTCTATATAGGAATGACATCTTGGACACATAGATTAATTGTTATCATTATTTAGATTATCTATGCACTACACACATTAAATTACTTCACAAGAATTTTAATTTGTGGGGTTTTTTTTTGGGAGGGCTTATTTTTGTAAATTAAAGTCCTACAGGACTTCAAAGAGCAAAGGATATGTAGATTTCTTTCATTCTGACTTACTTGAGAGAATACAAGTATTCTTTTCCAAGGAGCATCTCAGAACTTCATCATGAGGATTGCTATGGTCCCAGTTAAAGAGAGCTCATTAAATCATGGCTTGGAGACCAGATAATAGGAGAGTGTAAATGACTGAACTTCACAGATTTAGTCTGCCCTGTATGGAAATTCAACTTCTGCACTCCTTGCAGTTTTTCTTCCCAGAATAAAGTAGATTCATTATTAATCTGAAGGAGCTCCTGGGGCAGTTTCTTTACCAGTTTTGGTATCTTGATCAAGAATTTAGATAAAATACACCAAGGACTTTATGACCAAAACAGTATTCTCTGGGCTATATCCTATCAAAAATTGTGATTTAAAGATGTATTTGAGCAAAGAAAGATGCATTTTTTTAGAGAGGCAGTTAAACTACTAGTTTCACTGAAATCAAATTGCAGTTTTTCCTTAATAAATGCTCTCTTATATCAGGCTCACAAACAACAATCTCAGCTTCAGGCTAATCAGCCAGATGAGCAACCGTGTACCAGTTTGAATAACTGGGTCACGAACTGGCTTTTTATTTGTAAGCACTCTCAAGTTGTTAATTTCAAGTACATGTAAGAAGTTAACACCTAAGCCCACAAAAACATCCAGATACACTTTCTTTGGAAAATTAGGATCACACATTCTGGTCTCCAAGAGCACTAAATATCTTTTTGCAGGTTGTCATCATTCAATATTAGGAATTCCTAAAGACACACCTGAAATGCCAACTACACTGGGAGACAACTGCGTTGTCGTTCCTAGCAGTGGGCTATGCAAGGCAGTGTGCTAGTACTAATGGAAGGGGTAACCTTGTTTTGCACATAGAATTTTCCTGCAGGCATCTACTTTTTTTTTTTTTTTTTTTTTTTTTTTTTTTTTTTTTAATTATGAAAAGTATTATTTACAGACAGAACTTATTTAGTATGAATCACTTATTTCTGAAGAGCCTGGAGCTAGCACTCAGTTCCATAACACTACAAATACAACATATCAAGCAAATAAACTCTATGCCTATTTTTTCTTCTCAGTAGGTTACATTAGTGGTAGAAGGTTATTAATACTAGATTAAATATAAAAGAACAAACATTGAATATACCCATAAATATACTGCTAGAGTTCTCATTTACATTCATCTCCTTCTACTCCAGCAGTGAAAAGTCATCTTACAGTAGGAAGCTCCTGATCACTAGCTTGTATTCTGTCAAGTAGTTTGTAATTAGAGAATAATCTCATAAGGCCATTCACACGCCTTAGAAGGCTCGGTATACACAATAAATTCCAGAAGTCAATCTGGCCCTAGGAAAACATGACAGAGGAGAGCTTTGCTTACAGGTACCATTACTCACCACATCAAGAATGTTACAGAAGTATAACTTGAACTGAACTTGAATTTCAAAAATTTAAATAAGGCACAAGAATGTGATGAAAGACTTCTCTTAACAATTCTCTAAATGAAAGAAAAGACTGAAGAGAAAGCCCAAACCAGTGGAGAAAATTTGCAGAAGAGCTTGTTGAGCACAATTTAATAAACACAATAAAGAAACTCAGTCATTTTGACAGCTTTCAACAAATATGCAAACAGCATTTGTACTTAGCCTACAGTCTCACACTTATTTGGTATCTGGATTAATTAGGACTTTATCAGGACTCCCTTCTGGTTTAGGGCAGATTTCAAAGGAATGCAACACATATGTATGTTGTCCCTGACATGTGTAATTCTGGTGGGAGGCTGGCTATACATGACATCTGCTGCACAAAAAATGAGCACTCACTAAAAAAACTTTAATGGATCTGAAAAAAAAAGATTAGGTGAATACTAACACCGATTCAACACTGCCTTATTTTGGACATAGAAGTCAAGTACTGGATCCCCAAAGCAGTCCTCTATTTTTATTTAATCTCATCAAAACTTGGTGTTATGAGATAAGAAAATAAATGCTTATATGGCTGTAGAAATATCTTCAGTCTGTGCCCTGAATACTGTGATTATTAGAGTCTTAATTCTCAGTTCTTCTCCACAACAAGCTCATTCGTTTATTTCTAAAAAAAAACAGTTTCTCAATGAGCTGATATTTTAATATTGATATTAGATGTTATGACACTCACAGTTTATGTGAGAGTTGGCAACTCTGCAAAGTAGTAGTGTGTGGAGTTGTGTGTAAGCATGTACATATTAATTGAAGATTTGGGCCATAGTTTTCAGGCATCCTGGTGTAGAGGAAAGTTTATATTTCTATGAATTCACGCTTTAATTAGAATTCAGGTAGGCTGTATCTTGCTCTTTATTTGCTTAAAAAAACCCCCAGAAATATCTCATGTCTCGTCTTCTTGTCAAGAAATTCATGCTGTTCTCAAAAACACTCTTTTTTTAGGTTATCATTTATTATAGTAACACCAACATAAGAGAAACATTTAATATACTTATATTCTTTGTTTATTATTTTCCTAAGAAAAAAATATATTTTGAATTCTCAGCATGAGAGTTATATTTCACAGGAGTTTATTGTTGTCTATGTGCAAAATTGTGTAAGTTTATATAAAATATAAAATGCATGTAAACATTTCAAGAATAAAAGGTTAAGCTATCTCTTACTGTGTTTTTTTCATCACTGTTTTTATGTCTCTTGTCACTGATTTCCAAACTGAAAGTTGTTAGAAGCCTTTGAACTCTCCAAATTCCTGCTTTGACACCATATTCCCCAAATGTAAAGCTTATATCAAATTGTGGCAAAAGCTCTGAGGAGAAAACCATTTGGACTAAATATGATTATTATGAGTCATGATGTGGAACGCATTACTCCCAATGCCTCCTAGATGTCACGGCTCTATCTCACACAATACCGTATCTCTCATCCCAAAGATCTGACCTTTTAAAAAGTAAGTCCCTTGTCATCATTTTCTCTACAGGAGATGGGAACTTACAAAGCAGCTTAAGGCCTTTCTGAACCATCACTGCCAAGTTTATCTTAAAAAATTAAATTATTTTTTGCACATCTCCTGAAGGAGTTTATGTCTCTTCTAGGCTTCCAGTGACTGTGTCATTTAAAATGAAAAATGAGGTGAGATCCAGTGTAGCTTTTTCTTACAAAGAAAAAACAGCAGATTTCAGTCTTTCAGTGGTTTTTGACAGCAGAAGGATATTGAGGAGTAAATTTTTAAAGGACTAGATCTTGAAACAAATCACCAATATGGGAATTTTTTGAAGAAGTTTCTGCAGCTAGGTCACTCATTTATTTTTTTGACCATTAATAGTAAACATTGTCTGTCCATGTTGATTGGGAATCTACAGGAACCAGCAGGTAGAGAAGAGAAGGGAGAGTTACAAGTTCAGTAGCAACATAAGACATAAGACACATGGACCTCCAGGTAATGGCCAAAAAGGATAAAAAATAAAATCTGAGGAAATTGCACCCAATACCTCCCCTCATTATGGCTGCTGGTGAAATCACATGGATCTCTGGACTTCCAGCAGGCAAGATGCAGGGCTGCCAGCTTCTCAGACAGTGCAGAAAAATGATCAAGGCTGATCACTTTGGATATAATATTGAGTACAGCAGCTCTCACTGAGAAGGCTGTTAGGACATTTTCTGATGGAGAGACCAACACAGGCATTCTCATTAGGAATAACCAAGTCACCTTAAGTAAGATATTGCCTCATACAAGGTAAACATAGCCTTGATATTGTTTGTCAAAGAGCTAGTGAATAGGGTCTTACCTATTCATGAAGTCTCAATCCAATCACTACAACCACATGTGGGCACGTGCACACAAAACCACATGTGGATGCACGTGCATTCATTGTATTTTCCAAGACCTTGGCTCTTGTTGGGTCATGAAGATATAATTTATTGCTAACAAATATTAAAAACCCACTGAAGGGGAAAAGAAATCTGAGAAATCAGAGTGAAAAAGCCCTCTTACAGATTTTGTTCAATAATGAACAAGGTTTAAGATTTAAATGAAACGTATTTCATGCCTTCAGAGATCATTCTGGAGATGAAACCCTTTGAATCGATGTTATTGAAACAGAAGCTTGCTTTCCCTTCAGAAATTATGAATTGTTGTGTCTGTTCAAGTCTAATTGAGCCAAATGGTAAGCATACAACCCCCAAGTGAATTTTTTCCCACTATACAAAGTCAAAATTACCACAAGTTTTTTTTTTTTCTTTTGTTTTGTTTTGGGTATTTTTTTTTTTTTAATCTAAGAAATTACATTTGTATTTGGCAGAAGCTAGTAAAGGAAAGCAAAGCAAAAAGTCCAACTGACCAACCAAAAAAATCACACCAGAAACAAAAGCAGAAACCAATACCCCAGAAACAAACAGCCCTTCCCCCAAACCCTAATCTCATTAGCAAGATACTAACATTTTTTAAAATCAAGCTATTTTAAAATTCAAACTAAGGCTTAAACTATTTTACCTCTGAGAATCTTTTTATAAACATAAAATTATAGAACAGAAATGAAACATAGAGTTTATGAATCCTAAGCACTTGGCACAGAAAATGTTTATTAACTGTAAAGATAATACCCCAGTCCTAAAGTTTATGCTCAAATTATTTTTATTTTGGCTCTTTTAAAAAAATTTTTAATAAGGTTTGATCAGTAG
This sequence comes from Sitta carolinensis, assembly GCA_032173965.1. Lineage (NCBI taxonomy): Eukaryota > Metazoa > Chordata > Aves > Passeriformes > Sittidae > Sitta > Sitta carolinensis. Next base: position 51,589,157 of record CM063284.1, on the reverse strand, counting down.
ACTTTTGGGTTTTGTTCATTGCACTATTGCTGAGGGAAAGTAGACAGAAGATGGCGCATACTTCTACATAAAAAGTTATCAAATTTAAGGTCTTCATTGTACATTTAAGCACCTAAGGTGGGGAGATACAAATAGGTACAGTGGCTTTGCAGTCCTAGTGCAGCCCTTGGGATCCATATACAGACTAGGCTATCTGGAAGCTTAGAGGGTGGGTGTTAGAGAACAAAACAGGACTGTGGCTCAAATTGGGCTGTTGCCCTTGGATTTCCTGGAAGTTCATTGACCTGGACATTGCATGCCTAAACACGTTTTATATGTAATCTTCATAGGTGCATTTCAAGTGCAGCACAGCTGGCAGTGGCATTTACAGGTTGCCAGAACAAAAGCCAGGCAAATACATTTTACCTACAAGCATCTCAAAACCTCAGCACTCTCTGTTTTTGTAGCTGCATCTGTAGCTGCTGAGAAAACACATGCTGAACACTTGTGCCAACAGTGGGTTCAATAACAGGTTGTATCTGCATCCTCTGGCTCTGCCCTATCCACTACACCAGAGAAATATTTGGGCAGGAAGATGCTTGCAAGGGAAACCCAGTCAACCTTGTCATATCCTATCCAGACCCCTCTACTGGATGACCTCAACATCCTCAGGTTTTGGGAAGCAAGAACTCTAGCAACGTATTTCCACTTTCTGGTTCTAGTGCTGCTATAATTTCAGAATTTCTCATCTGGGAGGGAGATGAGCTAGATATCAGATGAGAAGATGTTGCTTCAATCCTCAAATCCAACTTCCCCTAATTAATGCAGGGATAATCTAAGTTATTCTCTTTCAATATGTTGTCTAGCCCATTTTATAAGTGATTAGATTTCTTTCTTATCCTTCTCTGTACCTATATTGTAAGAAGGAATTTAACTAGAGCAAATGTAATGTGGTAATGACAATATCCTGTGGCTAGAGGAAGCTGACATGTGGCAGACTATATTGGTATGAAGGATGAAAGTAAAGGAGGAAAATGATAGAATAATCATATACCATCTATCATGTACCTGCAGAAGACCTGCTCTCTCATTTTGTTGGCTTTTGATGGTCACTTAGTGTCCTAGAAACATGCATTTCCAATTGAACTAGAGCACAACAGATTGCCAAGAGAGGTTCTAGATGCCCCATCCCTGAAACATTCAAGGTCAGCTTGGACAGAGTTCTGAGAAATTTGATGTGGTTGAAGGAGTCCCACAACAGGGGGATGACCTGGACTAGATGACCTTGGACTAGATGACCTTTAAAAGTCCTTTCCAATACAAACCATTCTATGTTCCTATGAAAAGAAGGGAATTCAATGTATTTTTTCATTTGAAGAATTTGCACATTTTTCACAAACACAGAAAAGAAATAATTGATTAATATTTCGATTACATTGATGCAAAGCAGCAACACTCACAATACTAAGGATGTATTCTTAAGTGAAATAGACTAAAGCCTTTTCACATGAATGCTGTAGCATTGCTAACAACCAGATGTATATCTGTCATTTAAAATCTTTAGTGAGATACCCCACAGAATTTTATCAAAGTATATGCTACAACAGCTTAAAGAAAAGTTTCCCCTTACTAGATATAGAAGGACTTTGAAAGAAAAGATAATACAACAGATAACACCTTTTATATAAATAATATGTGTAAACTTAAAAAAAAAAATAAAATTCCTTTTAATAGACTTTTTCCAGAAAAATGGGTCTTTCCACTTTTGGTCGTTTACACATAAACAATCTGTACATAAGAGACATCTGCAGAGAAATTGCATGGGAAGGAACAAAATCAAGATATAAAATTTTTAGTTCAATATGCAAACATCAAAATAGTTTGGTTTACCATTTCCAGAACAGTTTCCCCATTTCATCTGGAGACAAAATAGAATCTTATTGGCTATTTAGGCTCAGCGTTTAAGGTTAAATATGATAATGAATGTCGCTGATGGATATTATAGGAACACTATTTCCATAGCAAAGTGTGCTTGAAACTGGGACACATAAACAAAAACACACAGAGAACTTGTGGCTGCATGGGGTCCATCCCAGATGGACAGACCTGTGGACCACCTGGGGAAATCGACAAGAAGATCCAAATTGCAGCGGTAAAATGAGGGATGAGCACAGTTTGGTGACCTGAAAATAAAATGAGGTTTATTAATACAAAAACAACAAACAGGCGAAGATCATTTCCACAAGAAGAGATGCACCAAAAAAGGCACAGGGCCAGGGTGAGCATGATCTTATATAACATAGGATTAGAGGCAGGGCCTGAGGGCAAGAATCCAGTAGGAAAAAGGGATTAGGAATATGTAAATTATTGTAGGATTTTTTTTTTTTTTTTTTAACCAATAATAGTACAGGGAGAGGAGAACTTTCTGGTAACCATTTGCATAAGTGATAAAAGGGATGCTGGGGGTGAATCACCTCTCTCCCTAACCACGGTGGACTTTCCCATGGCCTTCTACTTCACTCTCAGCTTCTTTGCTCAACCCCAACAAGAACTAGCCAAAAGAAGCAATCAAACACAGAGAAAAATATACTTTGTGTTAATCAATATACATGCAGTGGAAATCCCAAGAGACAGAGAAGTACAAATAAGACCAGTGAAAATGCTCAAGCTAAATGAGAAGGTGCAGAAGCAGACTCGGAATGCAAGCCACTACAGACTCAAAAAGCGCAGTATGAAAGAATCAAGACAGCAGAAGATTTTTCTTGGCTTCAGGCACTGGAAGGAAACACAGATAGATTAATTCTTTCCTTCATAAAGAACCAAGGAAAAAGCATTACCCAATGGGAAAAAAAAAAACCAAACCAGCTAAGGAATGCTTAGAAGGGCCCTATAAAGCAAATAAAGAAGTTGACAGAAGAATGATGTATGCAAGTAAATAAAGCTGACAGTTGCTAACAAGGAATCATTGAATTATAGAATGGTTTGAGTTAGAAGGGGCATTAAAGATCAGCTAGTTCCAACCCCCTGCCGTGGACAAAGACACCTTCCATGAGCCCATGTTGCACAAGGCCCCATCCAACCTCGCCTTGAAGACTGCCAGGGACAGATACAGAAACAGAAGTCCACAACTTATCTGGGTAACCAGCTCCTTGAGTGAAGAATTTCTTACACCTATCTAATGAAAATCAAATTTTAGTTTAAAGCAATTACCCCTTGATCTATCACTATATACCCTGGTAATAAGTCCCTCTGTTTCTGATAACATCAGTTCCTTTATGTTACAACCTTACAACCTGCCCTTGAAGGGGAGGATAACTAAAGTCCTTGTTATTAGACCCCTTGGGGCAGATTAGAGAGAAATGACACTGAATGATGGATATTCCTAAAAATTCATATAGGTAAGATTTATTTTAGAACAATTTTGTTGCAATAGAAAGGAGGCATGTAGCCATTTTGCTTATTATTATTGATAGTAATATATAGCAATATAAAAGCATAAAAATGACACTTAAGAAAACGTATAAGGAAAAGAAAGAAAGAAAAAAAAAGGATAAGAGTAAAAAGATATCACCACCCGTGGATCCAGCAACAAGATTTGATTGTTGCAATTTTGCTGTCTGGTCAAAGTGATAGTCACATTCTTTCTCCATGGGGGGTGGGGGAAAGCCATGAAACACAAAGTTCAATGGGTTAATACACATTTAGGTTTAGGTGGAGCGCCCAAGCACCTCCCTTGTTGGGGAAGTTTTACACCATCTTTTATGGCACTGTGTATGAGTTGCAACACCATGGATCACATACAGTCGTCTAGTGGATGGCTCCAGAAATGAGTCTGGGGCATTTTGGGTATCTTTGATCATTTATAACTTGCCTCTCACATCAGCATGCTTAGCCAGTTATGATACATCAGAAAGGATGGATACCCTCAGGCCTATATGTGAATGTGAATGTTATAGTGTGAATGTGACCTTCCTGGGGTGGGAGAATTTTACAGCTAAGCCTGTGTAAGCTTACAGCTTACAGTGTAAGGAAGGACATTGACATGTTAAAAAGCACCATCCCACCTTGTAGGATCTGCTTTTCATTGAACTTCTCCCTTATCTGGCTCAAAACCCAGCTTGTAATCTCCAGTGCTAGGCCTGCACCTCCTCTGCAGCTGGGTTGTGGCCTTGCACATCAGCAAAGCACCTGCTGCTTTTGCAAATGGCTGACTAATTGAGTCATTAACATTCCAGTCTCTCACACTTCATCCACCAATGTTGTAGCTCCATCCTAGAAGGCCAACAGATTTGTCGAGCATGACTTGCCCTTAATGAAGCCATGTTGGCTGTTACAAATAGTTTATTTGCTTTCAATATGTCCTAGATTCCAGGAGGATCTGCTCCATGACCTTGTAAGTCACAGAGGAGAAATTTACTGGCCTGTAGTTCACTTGGTCTTCCTTTTTTCTTTTCTTGAAATGCAGGTTATGTTTCCCCTTTTCCAGTCAATAGAAACTTCACCAGAGTACCACAACTTCTTGAATAGGACAGATAGTAGTTTAGGTACTTCATCTGCCGGTTCCCTCAGGACCCACACATGCATCTCATAAGGTCCTATAGTTTTGCACCGTAGATATTTTGAAAGGTTTTCTAAGGTTCCTTAGATCTCAAATCTGATCTTCTCCTACAGTAGGTGGGTCTTCATTCTTTCAATTCCTTCCTCTGCCTTCTGCATCTCAGGCAGTGTGGCTGGAGTATTTGTTGCTGATCTGGGGCAAAAAAGTAATTGAGTACCTCAAGCTACTCCTTATCCTGGGTTAACAGGTCTCTTGTTTCCTCCAGAGAGGCCCCTCATTTCCTTAGTCTTCTTTTTATCACATACATAAGGAGCAGACACATCCAGAAGCTCTTGTTTTCGCCCCTGATCTCCTTGGGCAGGTTTAATTCTATCAAATCTTTCACTTTCCTAACACAATCCCTGACTGTTTGTACAACCTCTCTATATTCCTCCCAGACTACTTGTCCTGGCTTCCACCCTCTGCAAGCTTCCTTTCTGTTTCAGCTTGTTCAGGAGCTCCTTGTTCATCCAAGCAGACCTCCTGACATTTTTACTGACTTCCTTTTCCTTGGGATGCATTGATCCTGAGCTCAAAGGAAGTGATGCTTTAATATCAACCAGCTTGCTTTGACTTTTCTTCCCTACAGTGCTTTATTCCATGGTACTTTACCAAGAAAATCCCTGATGAGGCCAAAGCCTGCTCTTCTGAAAGCCAGGGCTGCTGTGTGCCTTCCTTGCTGCCCTAAGCACTTCAAATTCCATCATTTCACAACCACTGCAGACAAAGCTGCCTTGGATGACTATATTCCAGCCCCTTGTTGTTAAGAGTAAGGTCCAGCAGAGTACCCTTCCTTGTTGTCTCCTCTCTCACTTGGAGAAGGAAGTTATGATCAACACCTTCCAAGAATAAAGTCCCCTGTGAGGACCAGGGCTTGTGAATGTGTCCGCTATTATCTATCCATAGAGGGCCTCATCCATTCTGTCTTCCTTGTGGAGAGTCACCTGTCCCTGCCTTCCCTTTAATTCTGACAGATAAACTCTCGGTCAGTTTCCCATCCAGCCTCTGGCAGAGATCCAGCTGGTCACTTACATAGACAGCACAACCTGTTCTCATCTCCCGTGACAAATATGGCAGAAGTGCACACACAAACTTGGATTCATTTCAAACATGAAAAGATCAACCTTACAAAATTAATGGAAAGACATAGGAGAGGTGATGTTGCAGAGAAGTAGTCTGTACAGTGCAGTCTTTCTCTGTATAATAAAAAGGAAATATATAACCATTTAAGCCAAGAAGGAAACAACACCTTTGGCATGAAATTAGAAATGTACTTGCAGTTGTTTCAAAGAAAAAAATCCTAGCTGACTCCACATTATAAAGGAAGCTAAATTATCAACTCTCGTGTTCAGAATACTTCCTTCCTACTTTCCTGAATAGTAGGAAAGCAGCTCAAAATACGCTACTGGCTGAGCTGAGCAGCTGAGCTCAAAATATGCTACCAAGTGATGCAATGCTGACTCAGCTTATTGTCCAAGGAACAAGGCTGTTAGGTGACATGAAAGAAGTGTTGTACTGTTGATGTGAAAAGGAAAGTTCTAGAGATGTTCTCAAGAGGCAGAAACTGCATCTAATTGAAGTAGGAGATGAATAAGAGGCTGCTATTATGTAAAATAAATGTTCAGGACACCATCACATTTGAATGATCATTATAGTGAGAGGAAAAGAATAAAAACACATAATTAAAGTTACAAAAATCTGAGCTTTAGCTTCCCTTCCCTATGCTGTGGACATGTAATTCATGTCATCTTATCTCTGTAACAACCTGTCCTGGGTCAAAGTACATTCTATCACCATCTTCATGAACTGTTGAAACCAGGTGAGGCAGTGCTCCCTGCCTCCCCCATTCTGGACTATCTCCTGTTAATGGGCCCATCAGGCCTTATCACATGACTCACTATCCCATTGTGAGATGCTCCGCCCAGAGGGAGGAACCAGGCATTCCAGCCTGGATATAAGCTGAGACTCTGAACACCAGAGCAGTGCTTACCTACTGGACTCCCAGAGTGCAGCATTGTGCTTTTTAAATTTTTTGGATTTTTTGTATTCTTATATGGTTCGTTCTATGTACCCCCTATGTTCTTCCCCTATTTGAATCACATACACACCCCTGGTTTCTGCTATCTGTCAGTCTGGAGTTATGTAACCCCCAAGACCCTGCCTGTCATCCTGAGACCTCACCTTCAGCCTAGAAGGTTCTGATAAGATCACAAAATGATTGGATGGGGTTCCTGCTTTTACCCCCCACTGTATTCGAGTTTGTTCCCCTACATGTCACTAAGTTAGAGAGCCGTCCCCCGCTTATCCCTAATTGGTCCCAAGTTAGACCCTACCCTTTATAAGCTGCTGTATTCAAGTTCGCGCCGAGGTTTCGCCTTGGCTGTCACCCGTGACTGGGGTCCCGGCTGCGGGACGAATAAAAACCTATGATTTAAGCCCAAGTGGAGTCTCCCTCTTTCTGTCCTGTCTTCACCACTCGCTTACCTGCAGACAAGCCAAAACCCACGAGTTCAACAAAGTCCATATCGCTACAGAGTCGTACCCGCACTGCTGCGGTGTCAGGGCTAGCTGGAGCAGAAAAGATGCGGACACCATGTCACCAGAGGACAAGAGCTACTTCTGGATCTTCAGATCCATTATTTCTACAGGATCACCAGTTCATCAGAACCACTATGCTTGGACTGCTACCACCATAGAGTGTCAGGTTGTATTCTGTCTTTGTCAGTGTTCTTGTACTACTGCATTTATTTATTTCTTTTAAATTTTTTTTCCTATAAAATTATAATTCTGACTTACAATCGCCCACTGGTTTGATTTCAAACTAGTACACAACCCCATTCTTCTCTTTTCATCTCCAGTTCACAGTTTCTTCATGTCTCTGCCCTAGTACCCTTCTCCTAACACACCTACCTCCACCACGATCTTGTAGGCTGAACTCACACATTGTCTGTATCTCTTCCTCCTTAGGGCTGAAGGTGACATGGAAAAGGTGACATCTTGACTCACAATGTCAAAAGCTGCTTCTACCTCATCTCCCCACTTCCACCAGGGCTCAAATATTAGGACCACACTTTGTCACACAAGACTGGATAGTTTGTACCAGTGTGATCATAAAGGCAAATATTATTAAATAGCCCAGGATGTATGTAATGCTCATCATATCTGGAGAAATCTGGTGCCCTAATGGAGAAGCTTTTTGGCTCATGCTCAAAAAGTCTATTTCAGAGGCTTTTGACATGGCTAAAAGTGGGTTGTTTTTTATGGAAGTAAAGAGAACATTTGCAGGTAATGATTCACCACCTCAGGTGCTGGCACTAAAACATAGGGTTTGGTAGTTTGAGAGAAGGAAAGAACACTGCTGGTAGTTCTTAAAAATATTTTCAGATTTATTCTTTCAAGTGAACTAAACATATTTTCCCCTAATCATCATCTTATAAATAACTGTGCCACGTTGGTCTGAAGTTTTCACAAAAAAAATTGCTGGATACAAACAGCTGTAGGTGCATGCACAGCATGGAAAGCTCTGTGCTGAGGAGTTTAGAGTTGATAAAATCCTCCAAACACCAAAAGCACAGTTATGAGAGACAAATCAGGTTGTTCTAAGGGTTACTTAAGTCTAGACTGTGCCCCCCACAGTCACACAGGTTATACAGGTCACCCACAACATGGTCTCTCAGAGTCTGACTGATGCTTACTTGTTCTGTTATTCTCTGAAACAGAATTAAAATTCAGTCAGGCTGAAAGGAGATTTTTACTCTGTGTATGAGGGGAAATAACAATAACTGTGAAATTCATAAAAACCTTCTAGAGTACATGTACAAATGCATGCCTCCACTGATACATCCAAAACAGAGGTAAACATAGAGGAGGCATTAAGTTGTCTTTTCCTGGAGGGAGAGAAATATGCATGACATATTTATTGAAGGATTTTACTGAAATCCAGGATACTGTTCAACATACACAGAAAGTTCTTATTAAAGGCTGCAGTTCACCATAAACAGCAATTCTGAATGACAGTGTTGTGCATTCGTCATCAAATGTTTTTTTGCAAACAGCAAGAGGATTCCATCTGCCATTATTTTTTACACTTATATAAATAAGAATATTTAAGCAGATGGACATTATATATATAAAAACGTATTAGCTAGATACATTCTGTAAGCCAGAAAATAAAGTTAAGATGAAATAGAAATTTACCTCAAAAAATATAACATTTTTAAGTGAAATTTAAGGCAAAGAGTAAATTATGTTCTCAATAAAGTAAATTCTGAAAACAAATATAGCATACTTGTCACTTTCTAATAAAGAAAGGAAAAATGTTCTGTGGAAATGCTTTGAAGCAAAATATGAAAGCAACTGCTTTCCAAAGGCTTTTCCAAAAACCCGAGCATCCAAACCCATAGTATATTTGAATAAGCTGTCACTGTTCTACAGAGGAGTTTTAGTTCAACTGTTTCAGTATACCCACTCTCTTCTATGGAATATGTTATCTGGCCCTGAGACACGGGAAAGAAGAGAGGGAAATACTCCATGGGAAAGAATCTGGGGAAGATGACTCCCAGAGGAAGAGGACACAGATTTCAACTGCAACTGCAAACTGCAAAGTATCCTTGTGATATTTCAGGATCAGCATTATCTTCTGTCTTTGCTGAAGTTGATATTTTCTAAGAGAAAACCCCTTCACAATTTTCCACTCTCTCTGACTCTTTGAGAAAAAAGCCGTTTTCTGACCTGCTGGTTCTCTTACTCTTTAATCATAAGGCTTGACAATAAAAGTAGTGTAGCACTTCAGGCCAGGATCAGTGGAAATCAAGTATTGTTCATGGATTACTTTCTTGCAAATAACAGTCAATGATCATTAGCATGTACATGTTGGCAATAAAAGTTTCAGTTGATACATAGAAATAAGTTTCTGTGTCTTAATTTTCTGCTATGTAGTATTGGGTACCTAAATGCTGTCTAGTGATGATTCAGCATTTTGAGTGGTCTGTGAAAGTAATTTGGAGACAGTCAATCCTTTCATAGCTTCTATTTCTCAAGAGACTACTGCAGAGATTCCTCAGCTTTATCCCATATTCTCTCCCATGAACAGAATGCAAAATTATAATTAAGACAAAGCAGTCTGCTTGTACAAAACAGGTTCACCTACTCCCAAAAGCACAACTTTTGCAAAGGCCTTGTGAAAAAAAAAGAATACTTTCAAGTCAGTGAATGCACTTGGCCTGTGACTCTGGGGTCTGCCTTATAGCAGCAGTTCATCCTCTAAACATGAGAGTGTTTACGAAGTTTCTTCCTATGGTAGCATGTGTTTACAAATTAGTTGCATCTAGCTGTTTCAGTAGAGATGTACTGCCAAAATGTTCAGAAGACCTCTTGATTTAGCTTTAGGCCATGTTTCTTGCTTCAGAGAAGACTGAGAAATCTCTAATTTTCACTACAATTAATAAAATATCAGCTTCCATACACAAAAAAACTAAGGACTTCTGGTTGTATATGCTACTCTGTAAGTTCCTAAGATATATCCATTATCCAGAATTTTACATCTTCTTCAAGTGGCAGTGGCAAGATTAATTCTTACCTTACTGTAAGAGTATACCATCAACTGAGTAATACAGTATATTTATAGTGCAGCAGTAGACGTGAAACTCACCCTCTGCTACACTCTTTGCATTGTCAGAAAAGTCACAGTGTGGTTTCCCCCTGAAAAAGAGCTTCAGATGGAACTGAAGTTATTACTAAGGACTCTCCTATTCCCCCACTGATAGTACAGGGCAAGAAATACTACAGAATTAAGGACCTGAGACGAGTTGCTTCCCTAATAACAGAAGGATTGCTGCTACCTTCAAAGTTTAAATTTGTCTCATAAAAATTTGTCTTACTGTCGTAGTTTAGAAAAGATGAGTTTTTTCTGAACTTCAGTGGTCAAACCAATGAGTACTCAGGTTTAAAGACTGACACCTGGTGTGGCCACTGAGGACAAGGATCCGCCTCTGAGAACACAAGGAGTTAAAAACAGAGGGCTCCCCGGAAAGCTCTCTCTTAGTTCCAGTCCCTGAGGACAGAAAGATCTCCCCTGCCCAGCGGCTGGCTGGGCGAGGGAAGGGAAGCCATACAGCCTGGGTGAGGTGGGGCCAGAACCTCAGGCACAGAAGGAGAGAAGAAAATCCTGCAAGATAGAAGGGTGACAGACAGCCTTCTTTTCCCTTTCCCCCCCCCCTTCCCCCAGAGAGAGAGAGACTGAGAAAACTAGGTCTGTGATCTTCGTCACCTTGAAATTTGATATCAACAACTAGACAGTACAACCGAAGGAGTATGGGGGGGTGGCGCGAGAAGAGTGCCCAACAGCAAAAATACCGTGAGAGTTCTGAGAAAACAAAACCCAAGATTTTAACCCTTTTTGTAAATGATAGAAACTTTATAAATGCTAATCCTCCTGAATTTGAAAAAGACAGATAAAAAGAACTGAGCAAAGATGATGAAAGTTTGTGTAAGTAGAAGATTGTCAGAGAACACTGAAAAGAATCCTAGGTGAGAAGAGATGATAGAGTAGCTTTGGCTGGACTCTTTTGTATAACCATGGACAGACTCATTTTTTTTTCCTTATAACATAGAAACTGTATCTAGGGAGAGGCATTGGCTTGGAGCCAAGAGTGGACAGTAGTGTGAACAGAGATGAGAGGAAGAGCTCTGTTCTCAAAGCCCCTCGGCCCCAGGGGGTAATATTGGGGGGGACTAGTGTCCCAAACTTGAAAAGCTGTCGTTTCTTAAAACTAACCAAAGCATCTTTAAAGAGAGAAACCCTAAAAACAGCTCTAGTCCATGCACAGTAGTGAGAGCACTGGACATGGAGGAAGAGGCCACGATGTGGTACAAGAAAGACTCCTATCTCTCCTCAGCGAACTGAGTACTGATTATCAGAAAGGTAGTAATAGACTGAAGATTAATTATCTAAAAAGTAGTAACGTGATGGGGAATTTTCAGTTTGTTTTGTTAAGTTGAGAACTGGTGGGGGGGGGGGAGGAAAAGTGTTTTTTTTAAAAAGTTTCCATGTTCTTCTGTATGTGTCTTCTTTGCCTATTATAAGTAATAAAATTTTTTTCCTTTTGCTTTCTAAATTAAACACTGTTTTACTCTGTTTTTAGTCACATCTCACAAGAGATACCAGGGACAGTATATCGTTATAAAGGCACTGGCCTTGTGCCAACGTCAAACCTTTGACACTTACATAAAATTCTGTGTTTCCCTATCCTTATCAGAAGCATCAACTAGCATATTCCACTTTTTATTTCTAATTTTAGATGACATCTGGAGGGAATAATAGAGCAAGTCATCTCCTCTACAATTTTACAATTCCCAAAAATAAAAAAAAAAGCCAAGTTCCAGATAAAAGACTTACTGTTAACTTAATTGCATCTTTTTCCTTTGCCTAAGTAGTATTTTTGTCTAAAATATATTCTGAAGTACTTGACTCAATCTGACTTTAAAAGGTTTAAAGCAGTTTTTAAAGGTTAAAGCAGTACTATAAGCGTTACTAGGGAGTTACTCCCAAAGCCAGTAAGGCTTTTAACTGGAACTCTTCCTCAAGGTTTGATTTCTATACAGTGAAGAAATAATTCTTTCTTTTGATAGGTAAAAGAGTCTGCCATTTAGACACTGATTTTCTTAGCACAGAAGTCACAATACCAAGCTTGGGACAGTATACTGTAAGTTGCAATCAATTTCCTTTTATCAAAGAGCAGATAAGAATCACTTTCAAAACTTCTTTTCACTTGTAGCACGGCAACCAGATTGGAAATTCTTTTAAAAGACCTTTCATCCAATTTCTAGTTGCAAATCAAGGAATTAGACAGAAGTTAAGTGTATTTCTTTGATGGCACTTCCTAATTTCATATTCAGAATGATATTTCAAGATAATTTTACCTAGAACAAACCAATAGGTAACATACAACATCCTTGTTTTGTGAGCCAGGTTGTTTTCCTTTATAGATGCACTGGTATCCCAGGAACTTCTTTCCGGTATGCCAAAGTTTCCCAGTATTTTTTCACCCAGTCAAAACCATTGACTGAAGTTGCAATTTGTCTTGCTTTTTTTTTTTTTTTTTTTTTTTTTTTTTTTTTTTTTTTTTTTTTTTCCCCCAATGGGTGCTACTATAGTGGTTCATATTGTGCTTACAAAAATGAACACTGTAGTACACCAAAAAACAGACGGAAATGCAGACTAAGTCAAAACCATCATTTTACTGAAAGAGACACTTGATAACATATTCAGCTCCACACAATAAACATGCTTACAAAACGAAATTTACAGGTACCTGAACAGCAGCTATATGTGGAAGACTTGGAGTCTAGCTACAGGAACACAACCTCTTCAAAAGAATATTTGTGATCTTAGTGAAACAAAATATTTATTCATGAACATACTAGCTCTTTGTTCTAGAGAAGTGAACTGTGTACAGTGAAATGGAAAAACTGGGTAAAATATATTATTTTTCGTACAAAAAAATTGTATTAAATTTAAATTCTGATATTTCTGTTAAGCCTTAAAGTGTCTTTTATTCCTGAAAAAAAATGTTCCTTATCAGCTTTTCTTCATGCAGGGAAAAAAAAAAAAAAGGAGAAAATTGAACACACATTAGAAATCTCCAAGAAACAATTTTTCTGAAGTTGTCGTATGCATACATCTAGATTACCACACAAAGGTTAGGTCAGTTAGTTAGAGCATGGTGCTAATGATACTAAGGTTGTTGGTTCAATCCCTGTAGGAGCCATTCACTACAGAGTTGGACTTGATGATCCTTGTGGGTTCCTTCCAAATCAGAATACTCTTGTTCTGTGAAGCCTTCATCCTAAAGATTTCTGAAGCTAACACAAGGAGAGAAATGAAGTGTCTCTTAAATTCTTTCTTGCTTCACTATCTGTTTCCTTTTTGTATACAGCTGTAATATCACAGTACCTCATAATGAGCTGATGTTGGTGTTTTTGTTCCTTCCTGCAAAGTATTCCTGCTACATCCATCACCTGGGTCATTCTGCATGCTAAATCACACCATCTTCTACTTCCAAGTTCTCAGCAGAGATTTTACTCTGGCATGGAAACTATTGTTAGTGGCCCATCTCAGGGATCAAGGAGTTGAGGACTAAAGACTACACATTAAAGCTGTACTGCCCTTGACAATATAATTTGGCTGTGTGAGGCAATATATTGCATTTGTTCACTTGCATGTTAGTGTGCATTATTTTCAGCACTCAGTGCACTCATCATGTTTTTAATGCAGTTCCAAGAATTTAACATAAAAACATCAAACCAGCAAAGGCTCAAATCCTTAAAAAATTAATTTTCTGCTTTTTCTCCAGTAATGTCAGTGGAAAATCATTTATAAGCCAAAACCCAAGCCTCCAGCTCTTTCTTTCACTTCCTGAAAGCTGCAGGTTTTGGCTGCTAGCTTTGGGATTAAAGAACTGATTAGAACTTTTTACCACTAAAAATATCAATGTGTCTTATCCTCCAAAACTTCCCTGCTGAGGTACAGAGCAAGTTTGTCAAAATTCATTCCTTCAGTGTTCTTTGCAAGGTGCAAAGTTGCAGTTCCAGAGCAATTCTACTCAACAAGGCCAAAATGGGTTTCATTGCCAAAAGCACTCATCAAAGTCTCATTAATAATTATGTCCTTTCTGAGGCAGAAAAATAAAAAGGTCAGTTTTTTTACTGAGGCAATTGCATCTTACATGACTTATGGGCAGAATTTGTCTATGTTTTTACTCACAGCTATCACAATATGATTGAAATTGCAGCTACGCGCTGCCTCTTCCCTGATTGTCTAACCTGTATCCTGTTTCTTGATTCCTTTGAATTTTCTGGCTCATTACATGATCTCACATTAATTCTTTGTTCCTTATTTACTTTAACTTTCAGAGGGTGACACAAGTTATACCAGATCCCACAGTGACGTTTCCTCACACCATGCACTCCCTACTCCAGCTGAGGCCTGCCATGGTGATGCCTGAACAAAATATTCTAGCTCCATAATGAGGCACTTGAAATGGAGCAAGAAGTAGAACAAAGTTGACTGAAAAGATCATTTCCTTTTCGTAAGGACACTGAGAAGAGTGGAGAGTCAACAGGGAATAGGAATAATAGTAGTAATTGGTATGGGCATAGGAAAGTGAACAAAAGGTAAACAGGAGAGACTTTCAGCTGAACCTTCTATGGGGAAGGGACTGTCTTCCTTTATAACATGTTTGTACAGCACTTGCCATGGAGGTGATCAACCTGATGCTCTGCGGGTGCTGCTAAGTATGCAGTGTACATCCCTCGCTGCCAGTTCATAGGAGATGAAGTCTTTCTTCAATGCCCTTCCACAGCTTTGGTGGTTCAGATTGAGATGTTCTTTTTCTTCAGTGTTGAAAAAGTTCAAACAGAAAAAGACAAGAAAAACACAGCCAGAGAGGTAGCAAGGAAAATGTACAAAGATCTTAAGTGACACATTTAGCCCAAGATGTTTATTGTAGCTATGTGGCTGAGAGGTGAAGAGAATGTCAGACTAATCTGTTCTGTAGGTTTTTGTTAAGTTGCTAGCTTAGGTGCTAAGATTTTGATGACACAGTTATATAAGGGAAAGTAATTTTCGGATTGTTATGAGTATGCCAACTAGTGCAATTGCTATCTGAGTGAAGCCACTCATTCCAAATAATGTGTGCTTGCTTGTTCTCACTCATCTGAATCCGTATCAATACTAAACCATAAAGATAATCTCCCTATGACAAAAAAGTAGAGGGGAAAAATAACACATGAGGAAGGAAGGAAGAGTTGGAAGGAAGTGTCGGAAGGAAGTGTGGGAAGGAAGGAAGTGTGGGAAGGAAGTGTTGGAAGGAAGTGTCGGAAGGAAGGAAGTGTCGGAAGGAAGTGTCGGAAAGAAGGAAGTGTCGGAAGGAAGTGTTGGAAGGAAGTGTCAGAAGGAAGGAAGTGTCGGAAGGAAGTGTCGGAAGGAAGGAAGTGTCGGAAGGAAGGAAGTGTGGGAAGGAAGTGTGGGAAGGAAGGAAGTGTCGAAAGAAAGGAAGTGTTGGAAGGAAGTGTGGGAAGGAAGGAAGGAAGTGTCGGAAGGAAGTGTCGGAAGGAAGTGTCGGAAGGAAGTGTCGGAAGGAAGGAAGGAAGGAAGGAAGGACGGAAGTGTCGGAAGGAAGTGTCAGAAGGAAGGTAGTGTCGGAAGGAAGAAAGGAAGTGTTGGAAAGAAGTGTCGGAAGGAAGGAAGGAAGTGTCGGAAGGAAGTGTCGGAAGGAAGTGTCGGAAGGAAGGAAGTGTCAGAAGGAAGGAAGGAAGGAAGGACGGAAGTGTCGGAAGGAAGTGTCGGAAGGAAGGAAGGAAGTGTCGGAAGGAAGGAAGGAAGGAAGTGTCGGAAGGAAGTGTCGGAAGGAAGTGTCGGAAGGAAGGAAGGAAGGAAGGAAGGAAGGAAGGAAGGAAGGAAGGAAGGAAGGAAGGAAGGAAGGAAGAAGGAAGGAAGGAAGGAAGGAAGGAAGGAAGGAAGGAAGGAAGGAAGGAAGGAAGGAAGGAAGGAAGGAAGGAAGGAAGGAAGGAAGGAAGGAAGGAAGGAAGGAAGGAAGGAAGGAAGGAAGCAGGCATATCTGGAATCTAAGGGTACCCATTAATTAGGCACGCATAGGTGAAATATGATAGGATGTCACTGAATCCTAACAGAGAGGAGAAGAGGACTCAAAAAGACTTCAAAATATGATAAGCTCATTTTCTCCTGCACATTTAATGTCTAAATAATTTCTAGCTTGAGGATAGAAGCCACAGAAATGCCTCTGAAGTCCAGAGGGAAACCGTGTTGAGTTTCTGACTTGTACAAATCAGATGCTCTTGCTGTAAGGTACTGTCCAGCTTCCCATGGAGGTATGAATTTGCTGTTTACCTAAGGATCAGGAAATTTATGCTTTCCACTGAGGTTTTAATTGGTTTATTTTCTTCAGATCAGATTGAACAAATGTGACTGACAGAGCCATAGAGAGCATGCACACCTGTATAGAACAGGTTTTCTTCTATTTTGTTCTATTTGTTCTGTTCTTCTTTCCTCCTCTAACATCACTCATTCTTTTCGATCAACAGAAAAAAATGCTGAAAAAGATTTTTACCATATTGTATTTTTTCAGTTGAATAAAAAATAAATCAAAATGATTGCTGTAGCAGTGGGAAATATGTGGTCTTATTTACAACTGATGCTTGTTTTTGTTACATAATGCAGAAACCCAACCTTTAATTCAATTTTTTGCTCATGTTTTTATGAAATCTGCAGCCAGCAAACAGTCCAAGGAGTCTTAGACAAGTTGCTTTTAAGACATGTTACTATGGGGATCAGGAAAATAGGATCAGAGATATTTTCCCTTTTTTCTAGGCTATCATTGCCCTGCATCAGATTTTGTCCTTTTACCCTGTATTTCACATTTGTCTTGTATATCTGTAAATAAACCATCTTTAAAATACAAGCCTGTGTTTGAAAGTTTTTATTCTATTTACTCTCATCTCTATTTTCTTATTTTCTGTCTGAATCACAAAACAATTAAGTATTTTTATTCACAAGTCAAAAGTGAATTGCTAATGCAAAATTATCTGGTTTTTAGACTTAAGGTTTAGAAGTGTCAAAGCAGAAGCCGTGGTGAAGAACAAGCCAACAAGGAATATCAAAATTACCACAAATACAACAAAAAAGCACAGAAAATATTTTAACCATAGTCATTGTTAATGACTTGAAGAGTACCTTTTTGAACTCATGCTTCCCAGCTAACAACTTGACACCTTCAAAATACCAACAGAATTCAATGACATCAATATTTTACCTTTTTCTAGTCATACCTACAGAGCTAAAGAAACCAAGAGATATCACAAAATGAGCTTTCAATCCAAGGCAATAAACTCCAAGCTCAAAAGTACAGGGTGAAAAGGGATCTTTACAAGTTGACCCCTAGACCTATAATATTGCTTTCTGTGGGGTTTAGAGCAGCTCAGGCTTTCCGAGACCTCTGTTAGGTTGCATAAATGAATGACTTATGTCCATTTAATCAATTAAAAAACCTCTCAGGGGCATCAAAATATGTGGGATTAAGAGAGATGTTTCAATATGGGGCATATACACAAAATGGTGAAAAAGACAGTACAAGGAATATATACATAGTAAAACATACTTAAACAACAGACATGCAAATTTGAAAAAAGTATACTTCATGGCAGCAAGAAAGTAGGAGACAAGAAAAAAAATATAAGGAAGACTAATGCCCTTAGACACTCAAAAAGATATTGTCTTCATATACATTCTTATTTATCTTCACCCTCCTGCTGTTGGTGTATTACCTCCTTACACACAGCAGTTTCTTTCTGTCATGGAGGCAATTCATTCCTATCCTGTCAGGCTCACTTTTTCTTTCCTAGTGTCTCAAGACACTAGTTGCTGTCAAAGCAGTAACAAAACAAACCCAAGAGGTTCTTTTTGCTGATGCCTCCTGAAGTGTAGAATCATCACATCAGATACATATTTGGGGATAGGAAGACCAGTTTCTGTTATATGACCTCATCTAGCCAGAGCTTTCTCTAAATCCTTGTCCAAAAAATGTTTATGATCCCCAGCCTGCCAGGAGAAACACTGTTTGTTCTCCCAAGCCCTGCTAACTTGTTTTCAATTATCTCCTTATTAAAGAAAAAGACTGTGCTTCATAAAGCAGTGCTAGATGCTGCATAATTACTGCTTGAAACATAGACATTGGAACAACTCGTTTTTATTTCAATATTGGTATCCTATGCCTTATGAGACATTGTAGTGATTCCCTGTTGCCTTCTGTACTGTGCTTAAACAAGTTAGGCATTTTCAAAGCTCTTAACTAAAGTCACAGTGGAATTAAAAACATTTATGCATAAAAACACAAAACACAGATAAAGAAGACCCTTAGCTGGCCTGTACTAACCTCTCTTACAGCAAATTTTTGAGCCATTTGGTTATGGAATTATGCAGAACTGCAGCAGCATTTCTGGCTGAATAATCTGCATTATTACATTGGTGGTCTACCTGTCTCTTTCCTTTTTAAAACACAATTACACCTTTGTTATTAAATCACACAATTCAAGGTTGCAATCCTGCCAAAATTGTGTGGATGAAGAGTTCCACAGACCAATGGAGACAGTAAGTCCTGATTTACAAGATTTGTGCGAAGGAGGTATCCCCCAAATTAAACAAACAAAAAAAACCCCAAACCACCACACTTTATTTCCATCTACCCTTTCTCAACTGTGTATTGCTTTATCAGTGTTTTTTCCTTGCATCAACACTGGCTCTCCATACATGGGGAAAACAGCATTGGATAAAAAATGTATGTTTCCCCCCCCACAATGAAAAGCAAATTTAAGTCCAGTGAGCTCAAGATTATGTCAGGTTGTGTTTGCATTTCTTTAAAAACCAAAATAAGTAAAAAAGGCAAATTCAATGCATTTCTCTCATGAGTGGATGCTCGTAAGTGAATTATCTGCAGTGAAATTTGCTCTTGAAAACAGAACACCAGGGACCAACTCAAAACACCATAACTGAAACCAGGCTGATTTTGATTTTCTGTTAACTCAAACTGAACACATATACTTCATAATTTTCAAATACAATTCACTGAAGTTGTAGAATAAATCAATCTGAAAATACATATATACATAAATAATACTTATTTAATATTACCAGTGAGAAATCTCGACAACTCAGAAGACTTAAGAACTCTGAGTCAAGACAAATTCCAGAAGTTTCAATATTTTCATTCAACAACTTCTTTCTAATAGCATTTGGTATTGTGTGCCTTTATCTCTTACTAGATGTATGTGTTTATATGTACAGAGAAATATATACAAACTAACACAATTTTTAATACTTAAATTGTAAAACAAGCATTATTTGTGTAAGATAGCTATATGTGGAAGGGGCTAACAGCGGGCCTGTTAGCTAAAGGAGCAAGAAGAAGCTGAGAAGAAAGAAGAAGCTGATAAGGAGCTCTCTCCAAAACTGTAACCAAGGAGACCAAGAAAAGTGATGAACTGCAGAAAGATAAGAACTTCACAGCTGCACAAAGTATTTTTAGGAAGTTAGTTAAGTCACTGTAACTTTTCACCAATGGTGTTATGTTGATTTATTATGTCAAATAGTTAGGGTAGAAGAAGCATAAACAATCAGAAAGTGTATAAAAGGTCAGCCACGTTCAATAATAAAGATTTGCCATCTGAGACTGCTTGTGGTCTCTGCTTTGTGTCGCAACCACCTCGACAGCAACAGCTATGCAGAATTAAAAGATAAATACTCCACAGTCCATGAATTACCTCACTAAAGCTAGTTAACAACATTTTGAGGCATAAATGGACATAGGTTTAGTTTGCTATATACTGCTCAGAACAGCTGCAAACATGTGCCTTTTTAAGGGAATTCAGGATTCCATGTGTTTCAAACACCTGTCATTTGCTTTTTACAGTTGGTATTCAGGCCATACTTCCTGGCACATCCCCATTTCAAGTTGCCAAAATGATGGTGGGAGAACGAGTAACCCTGGAGCCATGTATTTTCTAAAGCAATACAAAAGGTTGACCTTGGATATTCCATCACACAGTATGGTTTTGTCACATTTTACCTATTAGCCAGCTTTCCTCCTTCAAATCTGCTTTATTATGATCTAGTTGGAGTTGAAAACTGAACAATAAATAGCCTGTATGAACTTGTTTTATTGTGCCAGTATTCATGAATATTTTCATAATTGATATATTAAAAAAATGTTTTTCAGCAAGCTGTTTGTATACAGAAAGAAAATAATTCTGCACTTTGCAAACAGGACTGCTTTAAGGAGTTTAATACTTATGTGAGAATTCCTCTATTCTATATCCATATCAAATCTGCAGGAAAGGCAATAATTGCAACCAGGTTTATTTGAATCTGTGTGCCAGCTAGAGAGCTGCACAGAAGAACCATGCAGCTACCAAATGTATTCATGTGCTACAACAGTTCAGCAGTCCATGGCACAGTTGCTAGCAGGGGAGAGGCCAGAGTGCTCACTGCAAATATACCACAAGCTGTGTGACCAGACTGAAGCAGAACACAAAACTTCCACAGTTTGTATAATGCAAGCCTTCTCTGTCCTTCATAGCATCCCCTTCTTGCAAACTGTCTGTGCCATGAGTGTATCTGCTTCTGAGACACGGCAATGCAAAGATTTCAGGCTGAGTTTCTTTGCAGACATCACATCTACTGACTACACTACGTCTGATTCTCCTCCGTGTTTCACCTTCACTAGCCCTCAATTGCAGCGTGAGTTAGTCATACTTCTGGGATTACAAACTGCACTCCAGATGTTGCACTCCTTTCTTTTCCAAGGGCATCCATTTGTTATCCCTCACACTTTCCACCGAGTAAATAATTTAGATGGAATTATTGAATGACTTTTCAAAATACTGTTCTGAATAACTCAATGGCATTACTCACACAAAGTCTTATAGAACTAAAACATTTTCATTCTGAAGATTAAATTTGATTTTTGAGCTGTGCATTGCAAAACTGAGCCACTTTTAAGCAAGTCAGGTTGATGAGAAGTCTTAATTTGACTTGAATTTGAAGCCAGTTCTAGGAATAGGAATTCAAAGGACATCGTCACAACCTACAATGTCACATTTTTCTGTCAGTGCTTAAAGTTTCATATTAGTACCCTACTAGAACAATCTTAAGAATTTTAAGAAAGGTTGAATTATTAAAAAAAAAAAATCTCTTGAAGAGATTAATTGCCTAGACAATTAGGCATTTAACATCAAACTCAATTTTTCACTTGTTGTGGCTGTCTCATCCATCATCTCATCCAGACAGGAAAGGATGCAATAAATAGCCTTCTCAACAATGTATCCCTGATGCCTTTAATCTTTCTTATTGTATTGGGTTTGCATGGTAAAGTTTCTGTAGCAGGGAGGTTACAGGGGTATTTTTTGTGAGAAGCTGCCTAAAACTTCTTCCTACATCCAGTAAAGCTGGTGCCAGATGGTTTCAAGAAGGACCTGCTGCTGACCATCAGTGGCAGCACTTCTGGTTAAAATATTTAAGAAGGGTAAAAATTGACTGTGCGAGAGCACTTGCAGCCAGAGGAGAGAGGAGTGAGAACAGGTAAAAGAGAGACAGCCCTGTGGACGGCAATGTTAGTGAAGAAAGAGGGGCATAGCTTGTGGTGAAGATCATGGAGAGCCAAGCAGCTCATGGAGGTCTGCAACAGAGCAGAGACCCACCTGCAGCCCATGGAGGAACCCCCACTGGAGCAGATAAATGCCTGAAGGAAGCTGTGACCCCACGGAAAGCCTGTGCCAGAGCAGGCTTGCTGGCAGGTCGTGTGGACCTGTAGGGGACCCATGTGAAAGAAGTCCTAAGGAACTGCACCACGTGGAAGTGACCCACACTGGAGAAATTTGTGACAACTGTAGCCTGGGGGTAGGACTCATATTGGAGAAGTTTGTGGAGAACTGTCTTCTCTGAGTGGAAACCCACACTGGAGCAAAGGAAGTCTGTGAGGAGAGGGGAGCAATACAGACCACAATCCCCCTGAGCTTCTTGGGAGAGTGAGTAGATAAAGAAATTGGGAGTGAAGTTAAAAACAGGAGAAAGGGAGGAATTGTAAAAACAAATTTTACGATTTGTTCTTATTTTCTCATTACACTACCCTGATTTGACTGTCAATAAATTTCATTGTGTGCTTTGCTCATGGCAGCAATTGCTAAGTAATCTATCCCTGTCCTTATCTCGAGCCAAAATATTTTTGTCTGATTTTCTCTTCCCTGGCTAGCTGAAAAGGGAGAGTGATAGAGGGGTTTGGTGGGCACCTGGCACCCAGCGAATGTCAGACACACCACACTGAAAACATCCTCTTACCTATTTGCTAAAATGGAGGTTTATTCAGTGATGAGGCTTCCCAGATTGATATTAACAGTTCTTCAAAATGAATTTGATTGCAATGACTATTCTGGACTCTTGGATTCACCCAGTTAGCCCATAAGCCACATCTACTCCTGAGCTGGAGAATATGAGAAATAATTCTGACAAGAACAAAGCAAAATAGAAGAAAGAAAATGGGCTTTTACGTTCCTGCTATTCAACTATCCTTCTGTACAACATCAGAAATCCTTTCGTTTCCCTGCCCTAGTCTTTCTGAGCACAAGAAGAAAATGTAGAGTCATTAGTAAGAAGAGAGGTGCTGACTCAGGACTTGAAGGCCTGCCAACAACTAGCTAAAATTAAACATCTGTAATCAGGTGGAAGCATTTCAAACTATTTTTACTCTTGTTTCATTGAAGTTGAAACTTTACCTTTTGTTACCCCATCTTATTAGTCAGAATGTCCTCTTGCGTGTTTTTTGAAGTTTTACTTCCACAATGTTGCTTTCAATTAAGTGTAATTGGGTTGAAAACATGATTTACTGTACAATCCAATCTTCAGCTTGGATTAAGGTTTTGGAAAAGCTGTTTTACAAACTCTGACAGCTACAGGCATTTTACCCGTATCATGTTGCTTCCCTTGGCAAAGAATTAAACCTCAATAGTGTGAAAAAAATGAAAAAAAAAATAGATTGCAGTTTGATCACTGTATTGTTCTGTCTTTATCTACCTTAATAGCATTATAATAAATTAGATGAATATAACACAATCAACGCTTTTTATTTGAAAAATCTATAGATGTATATGAAACTGGTTTTCTGTGCCAAATCCTAATATATGTCATGAACTCTGAAAGATGTGTGTAACACCAGGCAAGAATCCTGCAAGCTACTTGGCTCTGCTTCCAAAAGAATATCCAAATCCTCACACTGGGGAATTTTTCTATAAGGGAACACATTTCCCACCAGTACTTATCAATGTCAGTTGCCAAAAGGTTTGCTAGAGAACATAGGTTTTCTGCTCATCCTTCAAGAAGCAGAGTTCAGGACCATGATGCTTTTAGGTAGAGAGACAACAATAGAGCTCTGGCCTGAAAAGCAGACATCTGCGACTGCCAGTAGGGCATAGTGGTCTCTGTTAACTGATTAGAAAGAAAAATAGCACTGGATAGAAACCTCC
The DNA here is from genome assembly GCA_032173965.1 of Sitta carolinensis. Lineage (NCBI taxonomy): Eukaryota > Metazoa > Chordata > Aves > Passeriformes > Sittidae > Sitta > Sitta carolinensis. The sequence continues at coordinate 51,565,495 of CM063284.1, read as the reverse complement.
CAAGCTCTTTCTTCATTGTAATGCAACACATTTTGCAGGTGCATCTAAACAATTTAGTAACATCAAATTTTGAGTAACTCCATTAAAGTTTAGGGTCTGTAATGCTTTGGGTCACTAGACACCTTTTGTTTCTCAGCCATGCAGTCTGTTCCCTGCACCACAGAGGTCTAGGTGTAGTGCAGCTGTAGTCAGCAAGCACATAAAGGGCTGGCACCCTAGGGGATACAGCAGCTTCTATATATTGCTTTTCTTAAGGACACTGATGGGCAAGCAGTGGGATTGCTGTTGGTGCCACAGGCTTCATGGCTCTGATGCAAATTCAAGTATGTGTACAGCATTGTAGGTTGAAATCAGTATAACTAAGGCTCAGACACATCCATAAATGTGTTATTCATAGGACATCCTGGTATTATATTCACTTTGAAACAGTCCATTCTAAAAACAGAATCAAGCCTATTTACAGAATAAAATTAGACAGACACAACTAAACAGAGGTATCAATAGAAAACTTTGGAAGACCTTTATCCTGCTGTGTTGTTTTCTTACATGAAAGTTTTTCAGATACCACATTCTGTCTTTTAGGAGTTTATAGTTTATTTCCAGGAAAACAATAAGCTTGTTTTCATTGTCAATCATCAAAGCAGTTTGGGCTGAGTGTGTCTTTTTACTGTTGACTTTGCTTTTCTAATCTGGCATTTCTTTTAAAAAAGAAGTTGTTATTTATTAAAGGGTAGTGTAGCTCCCTAATAGTGAAGCTGTTGGAAGAGGACTAATGGAGCTATTCATGTTTAACAAAATAGCCATCGAGCTGTACTTTGATGGAAGAGGGATTGCATGACTTCTGTCTGAGCAGCTTCAACACTCTTTCTTACTGCAAGTGCAAGAAAAACATCATTATTTGAATATTATTTATCTCATGAACAAAATAATCTTGTCCAGTTAACTGTTAAAGTGTGGAAGAGCATGTGGAATAAAAACTGGAGTAAACCCTCCAAAGAACAGTTTCATAAAGGTCTCATGAAGTCACTCTTTATCCAACTGTCTTGATCAAATTGTCTTTCACTAATTTTTCTTGTGTTCCCTCAGTTGTGCTGCAGTTAGCATGAAATCGATTAAAACCAGAGATTAAAGAGAGTTCCAAATGAAGTAAAAGTTTTCAAAAATTGTGTTGCATATGTTCAGCAGGCACCAAGGGGGCAGAGGAAGAAGTCAACAATTTGTATAAACAAAAGGCATACAAGAAAATCATCATGCTGAAATACTGCAAACAAACAGCAGGCTAGAGTAAAACATCCATATTTCCAGGGCTAATTTATTTCTTTTAGCATTACCTTTATGATCCTTCACCAAGAAGGAATCCTTTCTCCTCTTCTGTTTTTTTTTTTGGTTTGTTTTTTTTTTTTTAAGCATGACAAATATGCGTTATAATCAGTTGGGTTAGATTAGTTTTTCCTCTTTTTTTAGAGATAGATTTTCTCTCCCTGAATCTTCAACTGTGACTGCAATGAGTTTCTTTGTTTCTTCAGAGAAAGAGCGATATTACAAGAGAAAGAGAGAGATTACAAAGAAGTGCTTGCCGTCTTCCATTATTAAGCCATAAAAAAAAAGAAAATAAAAAGAGGCAAAATAAAATCCCTTGGAGAAAGCTGTTCCCTGAGGTGATGGAAGAAGTGACAAGGTTTGTAAATCGTAATGTATGCTTAACAGATAATGTCATGCACTGAGGGGCACAAGAAGCAATTTGGTGAAAGAAGGAATCAACCCAAATAGTCTCAAGGGGAGTCAGACAAGACAAATTACTAATAATCAGGTTTAAAATGTCTACAGATTAATTTAAGGGTGAAAATATTTGTGAAGAATGCTGGTAGGTAGAATCTAATGAAAGAGAGATCATTAGGAAAAACGACCTCAAGTGAACTGTCTAGACTTCTCTTCACAGCACCCATCTGATGTTCAGAAAAAGTAGAAAACGTAGGAGGAGACTGGCTTTATCAAACAAGGACTGAGCTCCAGCACAAACTAACCATATACAGGAACTGGAATTAAGGCAGGAAGCAAAGAAATATAGAGGAGTCTCCTGGCCATGCTGGGGTAGTATTAGAAAAGGCAAAGCTCATCTGCAATTGAAATCAATGAGGAACAAGGGCAACAAGCCCTTCTACCTCTGTACTAGAGGCAGAATAAACAAAGAAGGCAGGGAACTCTTGATCAATGGGCAGGTGATTTTGTGACAGCAGATATATTTGAAGCCCTCAACCCCTTCTCTTCGTATCAGTCCACAACTGAATCTATCTAGAGAGAGGGTTCAAGAAAGGGAGGTACAATACTGAAAATTGATCAAGTCTGAAATCTGTTTCAGAAATTCTTGATCCATATGTGCTTCCCAGTACCAGAGAGATAAACATAGGCAAGAGCTGACTGCAAAGACAGTCTAGTCTGGAAGCTCACATGCCTTGTGAACAGAAGCTGAGGAAGTGAGGATTTTCTGGGGAAACCTGATGGCAGCCTCCTCCTGCCTGCAGGAGGATTAAGATGGGAGACCCAGGATTTATAACAGAGGTGTGCTGTGGGACACCAGGATACAATGATCCTGAATTGAAACAGAGGAGGTTTTATCTACCTACAAGGAAAAAACAAAATCACTGAAAGGTTGCTGAAGGTTGACACATGCTGCACAGTCTTCCTTGGAGGTTTTCAAGACCTAGCTGTACCAAAGGCCTGACAAAGACAGCCTGAAATCAGCACTGATCACAGTTTGGAGTGGGAACCTGGATAGGATCACCTCTCAGGGCCCCTGCCAAGCTGAATTTTGTTATTTTTAAGACTTGGTCCTAAACACAGACAAAATATAAAGAAATGTCCACACTATCACTGAACTTACAACCTGTGTGTACTAACAAGATAATGTAAGTTGCAGATAATTGATTTTATATGGATATTTAGGCCCATAAATACATGATTTGAAATTCAGAAGTAAGTTTCTTTTGAAGTTCTGGACATTGCCTAATACAAGTAACTGGAATTATACATTTTACTGTCCATATAAATTTATATAATATTATAGTTATATGGAATACTTTATATATCTTTCTATATTTACATAAAACTTAAACGTCTACTGTGAAATAATTAACTGATCATCCTAAAAGTGGTGTAAAACTGGTAAAGACTAAAACACTGAACAAATGGAACTTATTTTTACTTTCTCTTTTAAGATTTCATCAAGCATACTAGCATTTGAATTTCACAAGATGCCCAAGGCTTTAAGATCTCAGAGTCTCATTTTAAGTCTTTGGGTTTGAAGACATTGATCCAAATTTATTAACATACCCAGACAGATCACAGTGTCTCTTTTCCAAACACATAATGAAAATAATGTGTGAATAAGTAATTTAAAAATGCTCTCCTGGAGACTCAGGCCCCTGAGGATACATCCTGATTTTTAAGAAATAAAGAGAAAAATTAATTAATTGACAACTGAAAAACAAGAATGTTTAGACAAACACTGGAAGAAAACAAATGTCAACACATCAACACTGGTATTGAGTTTACTGAGGTTTAAACTTAAAGTCTCACTGAAATTATAATTTTTTAGCCATGACTAAACCATGTTACAAATCCAGGAGGAACACATTTGCCAAGCACAATTGCACGCTGGAAAAAACACCTTTATAAAGGCAAACAAATAGAGCAATAGAGTATGAATAGAAGACAACTAGAATACTTGCAATTATGATGGGTTTAAAGGCGGTGATGGCCCAGGGACTGCATATTTTATCATGACTGTAACTACCTACCACAAAGAAGATGAAGGAGATAAGGATATATGTTTGGATGGGAGCAGCATGAGGGAACCAAAGCAGACAGAAGGGAAGAAGGACCAGTTTATGTTAAGGATAAACAACATTTAGGGCCCTATTTCTACTTTTGCTGATGCTCTTTGCAAGAGATAAGTTATTATCTAATAACTTTCTATCCTACAGAACTGAAGGTCTGAGACAAGTCAATAATCCCAGTTTTAGAAATTGACCTTACTTTTGATGTACAAAGGCTAACTCCAGCTTTTAGATTCAATTTGCCACAGAAGTTCAGTTCCACAGAGAGAGGTGGAAGAAGACTGTTTCATGAAAGCTACCTTAATGCAGACTTCCATAGTGAGCAGAGAACATTACACTGCAAGTGGGAAGGTGTGCATGTCTGAGTGTCATTCCATACTGCATTTTTTTTTAAGGAGCAATTTGTCTTCCGTAGATTTAAGCATCTTCCAGCCCTGCATCACACATTTTCAACAAGCTGAAGGACACTACCTGGTGCTCAGAATTACAAATAATTTCATGAAAGGATGGTACTTTCAACATGCATAATTACATTGATCTTCAAGACATTCAAGCATTTTTAAAATGTAAGGCTGTAAACTGGAAAGAACTATGCATAACATAGTAAAAACTACCAGGATGTTTAGGAGCCTAAGACTAATTCACTGTGCCATAAATTTATTCTAAATTAGTATGTGAACTCACAACGCACCAAATTCCCATGCAGATAGACATAGCAAACATTAAGAAGAATAACTTTTAAGGTAGACAGTCCCCATTTTTAAATATTTTTCTTGAATAAATTTCTTGAATAAAGCCTCCTGTATTGGAATGCCTTGGCACACACATGGGAGGGAAATAAACCAGAGGTGGACTGTGCTCAGAAGAAAACAGATTGGGAAGGAGGACACTGGAATTCAGAAAAGAAGAAATTATGAGGGAAAACATGGGAGATGAAGTACAAATTAGACTTAGCACAAGAAGCAGAAGGATGTGAAGGTACAGAGAAAATAAAAAAGATAAAAACCTCTAATAGTAAGGGAAGAATAAGTACAACAGCAAACACAAAAATCTATGCTAATGTGCAAAAGAAAACTCAGATAAAGCATGTCTGCAAAATTCCAAACAAAAACCAGTAAATCCAGCATGCTCAGCTATAGAGCTGTGTATATTCAAGGTACATATGCAGCTTTCTACATTTCATTAAGGTGAGCTGACCTGCATGTATTTTTACAGATCCCACTATAGACACAGGAGCCCAGACCACATTTCCTCAGTTGCACTGAGGCCCTCTCTCAAGGAGCCATGCAGGACTGTTGGAATTTTGACATATCAGTCAGGGCAGAGAGCATATCCCAGCTGCAGTTCAAATGAGACCACAGCAATACAGCCCACCACAGGTTATCATCACACTGCCCTCAGTACAAATATCTGACTTCGACCTGATTCACTGGCATGTTCAAAACAAAGCTTTTCATGACATTGAAAGGTTGTGTTTGAATTATCATCCCAACACAGGAAGAAAAATAAATATCTGAAAAATTCTCCTGGGAGAGACATTCATTTTCCATTAGCTCCTAGGGACCAAACCACTACCCAGCCTGAATGCATACATACTCTCACACCCACTCTCACACTCACTGATTGTTTATTCCCCAATTCTGATAACATTTGCTCTCTTTTCACCTGCCAGGATTTTTTTCTCTTTTTTTGACACCTCAGTCTGACACACACCCTGCTGTTTTTCCTTTTCCTCACCTTGTTTTATTTAATTCTCCTCTTTTAATTCCTTGTCATGGTTTCATTTTGAAACCAAGCAGAAACACCAATTCGTGTTCTGGTTTGGGTTTGCCAATTTGAAATTTCCCAATCAAGAGCGAGGCAGGCTTAAAAGTAATACAAATTTATTAACTAACACTAAAAGAAAAAAAACACAACAAGAATGAGAATGAAATCTCCTAAACACTCTTCCTCCCTCCCCAACCTTTCTTTTCTCCCAACCAACAATGTTAAGAAAACACTTAGAAATCTCGGTCAGTTTTTCACTTCTAAAACAGTCTTTCTTCAGTTTACTTAGGGAGGAAAATACCTCTCGTTTGCTATGGAAAATTCCCCCACAAGAAAACAGTTCTCTCATGGATCCAATCTTCTTGAATAACAGCCGCCTGTAAGATCTGTGTTCATGAAACTCCTCCCATGTTCACAGTTGTGCTTCTGGGCCACATTGATGTATGGGGTTTTAACTAAAAGATAATTGTTCAACTGAAAGGTTCTCTTTATCTATCTTTGGGGCCACCTTCACCTCAAGGAAAGAGGTTCACTTCTTTTGAGGGCAAAGAGCCTAAGAGCCTTTATCCCTTCATCTCTCTGTTCAACTTCTCATGAAATCAACAGCTTTGTCAACATTTCATTGCTTTGCTCAGGTCTACAATTTGAACTCTTTTATCTCACCCATACTTCTTTATGGTTCAAAGGAAAAATCTCAGTATATTATAGTCAACCACCATAGCTTGCAAGAGTCTTTTACAGCTCGAAAGCAACTTCCCACACTCCTTCCATCTGGACTTTCACTCCTTCTTGACTGATTTCGATACTTCATGTGGTCTTTATACATCTGCACTCAAATTTTCTCTCATTGGAGAGAGGATGGAGGCTTTCCCAGGTCCCATCTGTGCATTAATGCACTGAAAGAGTTAACAAAGACAGTGTCCAGGCCGAGGCACTAATGCAACTGTGAGGGAGCTGTGCCAGGATCTCGGCCAGGCCACGCGGAAGTCCATGGTGTCATATTACAAAGCCATGCTGAGGCGGGGGGGGGGGGGGGTGGTGGTGGTGGTGGTGGTGGTGGTGTCAGATCTCAGAGGATCTGTGCAAAAAGCAGCCGCTGCCCCTTCTTTGCAGCTGGGGTGGGGGTGGGGAAGTTGCACCAATCGCCAGATCCCTTTTCCAACCCTCGGTCTTATCAGGGTGGCTGGCCTGAAGCATCTCTCCCCCTCTCTCTCTCCGCTCAGAGTTATGGCAAAGGCAAAGCCCAGCCCGGGCCAGCAGCAGAGCAGAACTCTATGCTGGCAGAAGTTCCCAAAATCAGCTGAATCCTACCTGGCCCATGTGACCTTTCCCCTCCCCCCACTCGGCCCAGGGCCGAGGGGGAGAGGTATATTCTCTCTCCAACAGCCAGAAGGAAAAGAGGAAGGTTCCTGGTCTTCCTTTCAAATGTAATAAGAACTAGAAAATGCAATGCTTTCCCATTGGTCCAATAAAATGCCAGTCTCAAAACCAGCCAGCTCACTTCTGTGGGCTGGTCAAACTAACACATTCCTTCATTTTCTTCCCTATCCTATTGATTCTCCTTGTCTCTTGGGTCCCAGGTGAACAGCCTCTTCAAGGCACAGAAACCCACAAAATAAGAAACCACTTATTTCTTTAGTGGGCTCATGGTGTTAGCCTTGGCATAAACAGCTGATTTGGCAAAATATGTATTTGCAACTCCTGAACTGGATTTATTACAACGCACAAATAAGTGTCAAGTATTTTGCCAGGGGTTACTGCCTGTCTAAGCTTTTATATAGGTTCTAGGATTTATATAGTTTTAAAAAGTACACTTCTCTAGTGTGCAAATACTGCCTTTTCTTCATCAAACTAGTAGAAACAAATTCAACACTGTTGGTACTTGAGTATACATACATATGCACACACAGAAACAATCCCCCAAATCTAGAAGTACAGTTGTAAAAGTAAGGGAGATATATATTTAGAAGGCTTTATTGATCCCATCTGCTTGGTGAACACATAGCATCTGCCGATAACTGAACTCCTAAAATCTTGTCCTAACATAAAACTTTGAGAGCAGGCTCTTCTGTCATTGTTTTTAACAGGACATCTTTTTAGATTGCTCAGTGTATTTCAATTGCTTTTCCACATGCAGCTGAGAGAGCAAAATTCTGTGCCATGAGAGAAATAAATGGATGCCCAATCTCAGTGACTGGGAAGTTCCGTCCAAATTTTTCCTTTGCTAAGGGAACTCCTGGACCAAAAATCTGCCATTACTTACACAGATAATGCATAGTGCTGCTAGCTAAACAAGTTGAAAATCAGTGAAGGGGATCTGAATTTAAACAAATTGAAGAATGTAATTTGTAACAGAATATATCTCACTTGATAATGACTTCAAGTGCTAAAAAAAATAGACTGGAGTTAAGAAAAGCAGTTCTGTGTTTCTTTGATACCTCTTTTTTTTTTTTTTTTCTGTATAAATCTAAAGCAGAAGACAAATCCTGATATCCTGGAAGGAAAACAGTCTTCAGTCATCTAGTTGTCTAAGAAATTTCATGCCAGTAAGGTTATGCTTATCCCAGGTGGCTTTCACTTTGTTACTCTGGTCTAATGGGAGGGCAGTGCATTTATCTCAGTGACACCTTCAGTTGTGAGCAAGCACCAGACCAAATCTTCCTGTGATTATGTCCAGATCAGCAGATGCCCAGGCTGGATGTGGCCATTTCAGGCCAGTGCTAGGAAGGTTTATGTGTTTCACTACATACCAGGCTCTTGCAGACAAAGCACCCTACTAGTCTTGGAGGTCAACACTCATGGTGCAGGACTTTTTTTGCTATCAAGTTAATCAGAATAACACTGCGCTGAAGACCAGCACCTCTAGAATAAGACTTGATAGGACTTTATAATCTCCTTGATGATAAGCCTTCCATCTCAGGTAGCTGTGTCCTTGTTTAGTCATTTTCATTCAGACTTGTGCCTTCAGACAGGGTATGTGCTTTATCCTTATGATGAGAATAGACCATCAGTCAGACAGCTGTGGAAAAGGCAGCCATCACCAGCTCCTAGCACTCTGGAAAATGCATTAGAAAGACTTTATGGAATATATAGTTTGGGTCAGCTGCATTGGAGCAGGTAAAAGGGGAAAAAAACCCCATTTACTAGGGATTCAGATATTCAAATTTGGAGAAGAGAATGAGGAGTAGCTAAGCCAGAGCAACTTGAAAGCAGAAGCTGGTAATGACAAGAGAACAAATGGCTTTGAGCTAGTTTTATTTGTGAATTAAGTCTCTAATGATGTGATCTGTGACAATCTTGTACAGCGACTAACCAGGAGAGTGTGTACAGGCAAGAGTAAAACCAACTGTAAAATGGAACTTTGCATAAAAAGGAAAAGCATTTATCTTCTGGTATTCAGTGGCTCAGAAACTTCACTGTGGCTGCTTTTCTAAGTTTTCCAAAGTTCATCAGTTGGTCTTCTCCACTTCCAAATTCTCTCATTGACCACCTCCTTCCACCACTACCCAGCAAGCTCCTCTCTATCCCCCACTCTGCAAACCAACCCTGCTGACTTCAGCTCAGCTGCATTGATGAGCTGGAATCTGCTTTCAGTGCTCTCTTTTGGTGAGAGATCTGTTCATTCTCCTCAAACTTTGGCATTTGCTGATGACAAAAGGAGCACCAGTTCAGGTTTTTGGCAAACCCCTCTGTTCCAAAATAAACTTCCTTTATTCATGGTATGCTGCAGTGTGTGGGGAAATCCCATAAATATGCTGACTTATCCATTATAAAAAACATGTTTCTGAGCAAACATCTGCAATTCGTTTAAATTAACTGAATGCTGGATGCCAAGTTTTTAAATTTCTGGTTCATTTATCTGTTAATTTCCCTCCCTACATACAAAACTGGCAAAATTATTTTTGTCTTTACCCTCATTTGCTTCCCTTTCCCATTTTTCTTCTGTAACACTTTCCCCTGAAACAAATATTTCTCATCTGCTCTCTTTTCCTTTCTCTCTCTCTCTCACTTGTTCCAGTTTTTAGGATGCCTCTTGCCTTCTTGCATCGATTTCCTGTCATTCCGATTTCCCTGTTTAATACCACATTCTCTTCTGGCTTACACATATCACTCCCCATTTCACACAGCTAGTATAATTAAATAACTAATTTTTAGTTCCTGCCTACTGTCTCTTCTGTGACTCTGCTGATCTCACAATTAATTTGTATGACCTTGTTAATTTTTATGAAATACATAGTTTATAATCCCTTCCCCAGTTCCAGGTTAAGGCTCTCTGAAGTCTGCCCTCTGTTCCATCAAACTTAAGATGCAATCTTTCTTATTCCATACTTTATCAGCACTTTCAACACCAATAGTTTCTTGTCTTGAAGTTTTTTTAAACTGGGTTTTTTTTAAACATTGGCTTCTACATTAGCAAGATTAATAAGTAACAACTAATGGAACTTTTTTTTTTTTTGTAAAATGAATTAAAATTCACTTGGATTTCTTTAAACAACTATCGAGGGCCCTGTCTCTTTTGCCAGCTACACAACTAGTACTTGGGTGTGCTCCTGTGGAGCATACCTGCATCCTAGAGAGAATATTGGTCTAAAAGGAAAAATAAAATAGGGCTGATCTTTGCTTGTATTCTGATATTTCAGAGAACCAAGGGACTGATTCATAATATTTTCCTTTATTTATGAATTCTCCAAGCAGCATGAAGAATCCTCTCATTTGTACTTCATTAAAAGTATTCACAAATTGCTTCAGTAAATAATCTTGGTCTTGTAAATATTTTCAGCCTTCTGTGTTAAAACCAAGTGCTGCAATACAAGATGGAACTTTCTAAATTAACTTGTAGAACTAGCACAACTTTTAAAGCACAATGTGAAGCTGGTTGCAATACACATTTTCTGTCACATAAATTGTATTAAACTTTCAAACAGGATCTAAAAATAGTACCTTTTAATTTACATAACCCACCAAATATTAACCATTACACACAGATTCTTAATTCTAATATGAAGTTATTAATATTTGTATGAATACACAAGGATTTAAAATGAAAGCTGAGATTTTCATGAACATGCTCACAAATAAGTCTGGTTTTGAACAAACTGTAGAGAAATACTCCTTGGCTGTTCAAACCCACTACTTGGGCGAAAAAAAAATATTTTATTTTTTGTATTATAGAACTCCAGATGTCAAGTGATCAGGAAAAATTACATTTTCTGTAATATAAAACAATACAATATGCTGGTAGAGCACTTAGCTCAGCAAGGCTGCTATCTCTTGTGGTCTGTGAGCACTGCCTTAGGAAACATGATTAATTAATTGGAGTTCAACTGCAGAACTCATGTTTCTGCTTTTTGTTTAGCATGCCATGGATTGAAATAGGAGGAAGATGCACATTTATCACTGGTATATGATAACACACTATTATTTTGAACTAAAGGAGAGGTAGAAGTATCAAATTTAAACTCATTTACATTTGTGGCAATTTTAAAATTGAATCAGGAGCAACCTTACTATAATTTTGATCAGAACAGTTTTGCAGCAATTTTCTTCACTTGAAGAATTATAAACATTTCTTCCCATTCTGGAAAAACAACAAAAAAATCCATATTACCAAAATTTTGATCATGTTCTCTATCAAACTTCGCCAGAGTTTTTCACAGTTATTTAGATTGAAAAAAAAATTTCAAATGTCATCTAATATCACTTTATGCTCAAAGTAACGCTGACTTCAAAGTCAAGTGAGGCTGCCAGGACCTTGCCCAGTCAAGCTTTTAAGAGTTCCAAAGCCTCTCCAGATTACTTGTTTCAGTGTTTGACCACTGTTATAGGCAAAGTTTTGCCTTAAAACCCTGATTTTCCTTGCAGCGGTTTGCAACAACTAACCATTGTCATTTCCATGTTTTGTGCACCTCAGAGAAGACACTGACTTCCATCTTCTCTGAAAAAACTCCTACAAGTAGCAGAAGATCCCCTCAAATTCCTTCTCTTCTCCAGGATAAACAGTTCCAGGACCCTCAGTCTTTTTCTCAGTTTGTCACATTGTTGAACCCCTTCACTGTCCCGGCAGCTATCTGCTAGACTGGCTCTATTTTGTTAGTCTCTATTAGTGGGAGGAGACAAAACCAGGCATAGTACTTTCAACACACAAGTGCTGGAGTGTCATCCCTGAAAGTAAGCATTCTGATTTTGCTTTTCATAATGGGAGTCAGATTCTCATGAACTGTAAGATAAACAAGGATTGTTTACATTCCTCTGAGAAGGATGTCACATGAAGGACTTCTCATTTGACCAGTGGGATTGGAGAGGTGGTAACCTCATTATCCAATCCCTGGTCATTGTCCAGAAATCTATAAATATCGAAGTCAAGAAATAAAGCTGCTTCTTCTTTTGTGCTCTGACATCTGTGGGGGGTGTGTGTGTGCTGTATGTTCCCTCTGTGTCCCACAGCAACACTGGAGAATAGGGAACAATCCTTTCCCTCAACCAAGCAGTTCCATCCTGACCAACACAGCTTCCTACATGATCAACTTTGACTGTCACAAGAGCATACAGCAAAATCTCCAGATTCATCTGCACCTGTACTATTGTATATATAGACTTATTCCCTCCCAGTCAAGTAGTTTAACTAGACTTACAAGGTTTCTGCCAATCCACTCCCCTACCTTTTTGAGGTCGCCTTGGGTGACAGCCCTCTGCAAGTCTTGTGAGACTACATTTAGCCCTGCTATCTATTAATAATTTGAGACATTTTTGTATTTAGCATTATTATGCTGCATTATAACTTTGTAGAGAAGTCGGAATAAAACTGTTTTTCCATACCTAAGAAACGTGGTTTTGTTATTAATCATCTTGACAAAGCTATTAAGGATGTTTCTAATATTACCAAAAATCAGCATGCTTTGACAAAATTGTTCTGACAGAAAAACATCATCTCTTCTTTGGATTATCGCTTACACATAATAGTCAAAGTCTTATTTTTAGCAAATTTGGGAATTTGAGATGAGTACCTTTCAGGAAGCTGATATGTTAGAGGGAAATGAAGGTGGTGAAGGGCCTTGAGGGGAAGCTGTATTGAGGGGAGGCCGAGGTTACTTGGTCTGTTCTGCCTGGAGAAGAGGAGACTGAGGGGAGACCCCACTGCAGCCTACAACTTCCTTATGAGGGATGGCACAAATATCTGCTCTGTGGTGACCAGTGACAGGACTTGAAGCCTGAAGTTTTGTCAGGGGAGGTTTAGGTTGGATATTAGAAAAATGTTCTTCCCATGGAGGCTGGTTGGGCACTGAACCAGCTTCCCAGGAAGTTGTCACAGCACTGACCTGACAGAGTTCAAGAAGTGTTTGGATAATGCTCTCAGGCCCATGGTGTGACTCTTGGGGCTGTCCTGTGCTGGGCCAAGATCTGGACTCAATCCTTGTGGGTCCCTCCCGACTTAAGATATTCTGTGATTCTGTATCAGAAGGACAAATGCAAAACCTGAAGAAATTTCCGAAGAATCTCTGACTGAGATTCCTATGTTTCCCATGTAAGAATTGCAGATTTCTCTTCTCCACACTGCCAGTAGGAACCATGTTACAGAGCCTTTAAAATTGCTGAAATAGGACAGAGCAAAACAAGTATCATCCTAAAGAGGACAAGCCCCCTCTACAAAATGCATAATAATCTGTTCTATGCTTGTCAAGATTTTGAAAGTGATCCTCTTTCACAACTTTATTCTATGAAAGAACACAGAATATAAACCTGATTTTTATAGGCCTATTAAGTTTAAGCAATCATCTTCCATTTTATACGGAAACTGCAAATGAATGCGAGATTTCCGATTTTCTGATTTTAAAGCATTCTTAATACAGGTATGACCTAGATGAAATAAGCTTTCCCTCATGGTGAATTCAGTGGGATTTAACAGGTGTTGATCACAGAAGTGAAGATCACCATTACTCTGCAATAAAAGATCTCCAACTAAACATGTGGTGAAGCAGTTAAGCTGGGGTCTATACTGATTCTCATAGCTGTTGGAGGAATTGTGTTATTAAATGTAAATTGATTTCTCTATTCAATTTGACAGGTACAGAGAGTAATTGATATTATCTATTCTTTCAAGCTTCCATACTCTCCTATACCCATTCCCTCTAAAGCCCTTCATATGTTACAAAAAGCAGGAAAGGGTCCCCAGAAGATCATCTGTTTATATCAGCCCTGAAGAGAACAGAGCTTTTTGATGAGAAATGTTCGAAATGCATCAGCACTTTATTATAGCAATGGTAATGATACAGAACTTTCATTCAAGTAGTAACTATAAAAGGCCTGACAAATTCAATAGTTACTAACTTCTGTTACCAGGGTAAATGGCAGTATGTTTCTTTCTGGTTAAAGGTGTAAAACAAGGAAACCAAACATCCAAGTTGCCAGGCAATGCTCAACTAAAATAAAGGACTTTTTACATATATTTTCACTTGACAGATCATAAAAAAGAAAATTGATCCACTAAAAAGTGATAGGAGGGAATTGGCAACAAGGATGAAGATGGTAGATTTGTTAAACAGTTATCCTGTATTCCAAACTTTCCAGAGGACAAAGGAGACAGAGCTTTGTTTTCTCTTCACAAGACATACTCCAGAAGACTGGAAAACAGGAAACCTACAACTGCTGTTGAACAAAAAAAGCCTCAAAGTGTATTATGGCAAACAAATTACAGCCTAGTTGGCATAGTTAAGGAAAAAGGGAGATAGTTGAAGAAATAGCATAAAGGACATGTAATGAAGTTTTTCATGTGAATAATTTGATTCTAAATATCCATTGTGGACCCTTAGGAGTACTGCTTAAACTAACTTGCTTTCATTCTTAAGAGATAATACTGCTGCAACAGGAGTAAGGGAACTGCAGTGTTTCATACACTTATATTTTCAAAGAGTAATAAGATTCCACACTGAAGATAATTGAATAAGGCAGAGAGTTACGGTATGCAGGTTAAAATAATAGCTTTAGGATAGGAAATTAGCTCAAAAATAGGGAACAGTGAAGAGGTAATAAGAGGTGTGAAGGAAAATTCTTTACTAGTGAGGTACCTCAGAGGTCAGGTAGCTTTTAACTAATGCACGTGAACAATTTAGATAAGAGGAAATCTCACCTTTTCTGTGCCTGCTGCATTTGTTTTATCCACAGGGACTGGACAAGAACATAATATGCAATGGAGACCTCGGATATACAGAGAAGAGGCGAAGGTTGGTCTTAGTTTGTTGACAAAATGAAAATAATAAATGCCACACAACCTTGATTATATGAAGGTATACAAGGATATCACATGGCTCCAGGAATGCAGCTAATGGGAGAGCTGAGACAGCCTGCTTGCAAGCCTTCAATTAACAGAAGCAAGTCACATACTGTGGTAGTTACCCAAGTTAAGATTTATTATAACTGTGCTAGTGTCAGTTTTCTCATCAGTAGATGGACATGAGCAGTTATAAATTCAGGTCAATATCACAGTCCTCAAAACCTGTGCTGAGGGAGAAGGGAGAGAAAAGATAATGAACTGCAGATAGAACTCCTAGGAGCTCATGTGCTCCTCATATGAAATATGCTTGCAGCAGAGGTGAGGTTAAAACAAGGCTGGGTTACCCAGCCTTCCCCAGCTTTATAATGTTGGTCTTCAGGAGACTCCTGATGGCATTTTTCTGAGCAGAACATTCTTTACTTTCTTGTAGAAGCTAATTCAGACACAGAAGCCTTGCAAATGCATGGGGAAAAAAGCCCAGTAACCTAACAAAACCCACATCAAAATCTATAGGCAGTGTGGTGGGAGGTGGGAAGTATGAGGTGGGAGGAGATGCTGCTGCTCTCTTTTAAGGCTTTAACTGGAACCTTCTGGTGTGACAGGAACTCCAGACTGAATTTTTGAGGCTAAAGTCTTGCAGGAATAATTAGCTCTTAAATTTCTGTTGACTTGCTAGTCAACAGTGGCTCCTACATTGACATATCATGGGCAGCTTGAATTCTGCTCCAAAAGAGAGGTTCAGGATAAATTTTCTTCCCTTAAAAAGGCAAAGCAACTTTTAAGCAACATCGGTTTAATCTGAGAGGAGATGAAGCAGGCTGTGTGGACTCAGCTGTAATTCATACTGAGAAACGAACAGAGAGGCATTCAGTCTAGAAAAATGTTGGATTCTTTCCTGTCATAGTTTAGGAATGTTATTCACCAATTTAGTGTTCTCATTGGAACACTCTTAAGCATGTGCTGATCACTCACTCCCTGCTTCCTCTCCTCCCCCGTTTAGCAAGCTGGAGAGGAGAACTGGAGGCACAAAAGGTAAAGATCACAGGTTGAGATAAAATCAATTTACTGTGAACAGCAATGAAATAAGAAAACAAGCAGTAACAGCAACAATATTAATAACAGAGTGTACATGAGAGGCAGACGATTCACACGTGAATGTTCACCATGTGGAAAACTGCGATACGGTAATCACAGCCATGCAGCTCTGATGAACAAGAGACCCCTTCCCCTGTCCCTGGAAAATGATTTGAGGTGTTATAGGAACACCTCCAGGTTCTAGCCATGCCCCCTCCTGCCCACAGCAAAAATTAACCCTGTCCTAGTTGGAACTAGGACACTTCTGCACTAACTTGCTAATTTAAAGAAGCCTGAGGTTATTTTTAGGCAAGGTACAGAAGAATCTGAACTCTGCTTATGCCCTTTTTTCAGAGTCTTAAAACTGTGAGGAAGTGTCTCAGCAATGCAGATTTGACACTTATAGAAGGTCAAGGATTCCAACCTGCATCAGAAACAGAAGCAGGGAAAATGCTTCAGCATGTATATAGTGCTGACCGAGCTGTGTAAGTAGGTACTTCTACTGCTGGTATTTTCACAAGGTTGTTACAGAAGAGGGATGACATACAGTGATTTATTAGAGAGGCATTCATGTCTTCAGTTTTCTCCCTCACCAATGAGGATATTTAAAATCCATTTAGTTTGCTAACTAGAGTTAGATCTGAAGTGTCTTTACTCTTCAATTCAGAATTACCCAGCCTACATATTAAAGTACTTATCCAACAAACAGACACCCACTAGCATCTGTGGGTTGGTATGGGTGAGTACAATAACAGAATAGGGACCTTTGTATAAAATAGCTAAAAAAGATTTTATTCAGTGTCATACTTCAGTAGATTTATGTAATTGTCTTGATAACAGTGTTTTATATTAAAAAAAAATCTATTTCCCAGTGTGAGAAATAATAATCTTATATCTTATTTAACAGTGCTAAATGGTCACAGAATACTTTTTTCTGAGAAGAGTCATAAGAATATAGTCTTCATGCTTAGTCTGTTCTCCAAGGCAAACAGTGACCTACCCCCTAGATTTTGATAATTTTTGATGACTTTGATGAAGGGTTCCTTGGTTTAATAACAGCAGGTAGAATTTCCTATTTTCAAGCATTGTGGATTCAAACTAATGTTCGATCTAATTAAAAACATTGTTTTGTCCTCAGAACCTGTTCTAATCAATTTTCAGAAGATGAGTTTGTAATAATTACTGTGCTTAGGCAAATTTTTGAAAGGAGTGATATGTCAAAGTGATAGAAAAAGCAACAGTTTCATAGCACTATGGGATTAAGGAAGTTAAACAAAAATATCTTAACATGACTATTTCTACCATAGCTTCTTATGTTAGAAATAGCTGAGTGGAGAGAAAATGTCTCCTCCAAAACAGAGAGTAATTGCAGATATGAATTAGAACACTCTTCCCCTCAAGTCATTCCCTCAAGACATTTCCTCTAAAATAACAAGGATATTTGAATATTTTTTCCTGAGGTTTGCAGACAGTTTCAAACAAGGAGTGGCAGTAAGTCATTGGCACTACTATCTTCTGCTGCTGAATATTCTTTTTAGTGGTGTCCTAGGGTGATGTTTGTATCCCCATTTGTGTGTTCTGCTATGTTGGATGTTATGTTCTGTGCCTGTGAGACTGGCTCTGAAGGACAAATGTTTTGTTTTGGTTCTGTTATCAGCCTGCTTTCCCCCCACAACTGGCGGGACACAGAGACGGGGCAGTACATAGTGTGGCTGTTGTTTTTTGCTGGTCTCTTTTTCTCCTTGACTCTAGCTCTGGCTGCTGCTTTTGCTCCTGCTTCGCTTTGCTCTTGCTTTGCTTTTTTCTTTTTTTTTTTTTCTTTTTTCCTTTCTTGTAACTACTGGAACCTGCTCCGGACTGGCACCTGAGAACACCCTGTGGCCGGCAGCAGCCATCCCCAGCGCCAAAGGGAGTGACAGCAGAGCGACCACCCCCAAGAGAGACTTGCTGCATTTGTCATTTTTTTTTCAGAGCTGTGAAAGAGTGTTGTCATCTGGTATTGTTCATTTTGTGTACTGGGGGGGGCTGTGCCTGTTAAATAAACAGGTTCTTTCCACTTCTCTCCAAGGAATCATTCCCGAACCAGCTGGGGGGAGGGGCCGTGTGGGTTTGCTCTCCGGAGGGATCTTCCTTTAGAGGTTTTCTCCCAGATTTGCCCTAGACTAGGACAAGTGGATACATGTATGAGTCAAAGAACCATGGGTGTGTAATAAGCTCATAGCACATACTTGGAGACAAGTTTGAATTGTAGGTATTTTCCATAGAAATATTAAGATTTGTACAAATGAAATATGAACAGCAGAGCCTGTGTGTTTACAAGTACCTGAAGTAAGTGCATGACAAAGGCTAAAAGAATAGTCTGTTTGGAGAAAGAGAAGCCAGTTCCCGAGATACTGCCCTTGGGGGTAAGACTGATGATAGTTAATATGAAGACTAGAAGACCTGTACTCTGGTAAAGTCACAACAGAGATGTGTTTTCAGCAGGAGATCCTGCATCACAATAGCAGGAGAACAGCAACAAGGCTGCTGGGTCTCTTATGTCATTCCTTTTCCTGGTAAACACTTGTGAACATACATATTCCTACCAGTCAAGGGAAAAAACAGGGGAGGTTACTCCTCATTTTCCAAGTTTCCTGAAGGTGCAAGCAGGTGGATTTAAGCCTTCTGAGTCAGATTCATATGAGAATGTTCTGATCTCATATCACAGGCCCATAACCAGTGGACTCACAAATCTGGCCCCAGAAAAAAAATTCTTACGGACCCTAAATCTACATTAGAAAGCTCCGATGAATTTCAAAATATTTTATGCAATGTCTTTCCTGAGCATGGAAAGAATGAAGACAAAAAAGACAAGAGAACCTGTAGCAAAACTTTCCCTATGAGCGTGATCAGTGGTGTTACAAAAGTTAAAGGCACTGCAAGGGTGGAATTCCCCTATGTGCTAAATGGAAGTAGTCAGAGGAAGCAGTAGAGTCATCAGTGTAAAGGTACAATTATTCAGATACAGAAAAGCAAGATTCCCTGGGTCCATTGTTATTCTAAGAAATTAACTTATTTCTGTTTATTTTGCCCTTACTATACTTTCCTATTACTGCCTAAAAACACATACTTCTAAAACACAACCAAATGAAAGGCTCCTGGGGATAGGAAGTCTAGGTACGAAGCTTGTAAATGCCAATTTTCCACATGAATCATATTTAAAAATTACTTCAGAAAAGATTGCACACTTCTCAAAAGCAATAACTATCACCCCATGCTATATTCTGTAAACAGCATGAGTGACATTATATATAATTATGCCTGTCAGGAAATTGTAGGCAAACTCAGTCTACCAGAGCCTTTCTGACAGAAGTTGCAGCAGTCTCACTTGGTGCATTGGCCAAAGCTTCTAAAGATTTGAGTTCTAATTACATAAGAGTGACATGGGCATAAATCTCATTTTCTCCAGTGCACCCCAGCAAGGGGACTAGAAATGCCTACCAGATATGAAGATATTAACCACTACGTCATGTTCATCACCTCTCTAGTAAGAGGCTGTTATATTGTGATGAATGACTGTTCAAGAGTCATCCCAAAGGCTGTAATCAAGAAACCAATTAAAAAAACCCAAACAGTATTACACCCAACTGTGCTGATCCATGATCAAGTTGAATAACTGAGGGAAAAAACCCATCAGACAGAATAATTAAGTTACTTCTGTGAAGCTCCCTCTGCTCTGCATCTCCAAAAGACATGTGTCCCCCTCTCATGCAACTTGTAGGTTCCCAATGTCAGTCAAGGGGCCTTTGAGTGTAGCAGCAGCCAGGTATATATAGTGTGGGAACCAGGACATCCTTCTGACTGTCCTGAGAAGATTTATAAGTCACAAGAATTTAGATAGAATGATAATTAGTATGTCACAGGGTGAAAAAGTAGAATTTTGGTATTTTAGAATGTGAGATCAGGGGGCAAAGATGGAGGAAATGGGGGGTGTCCCTGAGCTTCTTCTTCATCCTCTTGTTCTCCATCTTCTGTGGTGGTGTGGCACATTTTGGTTGGCCTAGAACAAAAGTACACTGTACAACATAGTGGATAGATATTGGAGAATTGTTATAAATAAAGCATACATAATTTTCAGTATAAAAGATAGTGCCCTCCCAAGGTCAGACAGACGAAGGAGAGGAGAGCACAGCCCGAGGGGGGAGAGAGCACTGGCCTGCAGAGAAGACCGAGGCAGGCCAGGGAACAAATATGAGATAAGCAAAGAATAAACAAATTCCTGAACACGAGAAAACAGACAACTCGACCTCTTCTTCAGACGCAGGGCTGGGGGAAAACAGAAAGCCTTCACAGAGACAGAGACAAGTTAAGTTAGGTGAAAACCAAGCTCACAGAGCTCTCAGAAACCCCAGGAAGGCCCAGACAAGAAAAACAAAACAGCAAGAAAGAAAACATATATTTTTATATTTTAAAAAACCTAACAATATAGGGCACTGTGCATAGCACAGTTACTAGCCGGTGTGTGATGACTTTCATGCAGTTGGAGGTCACACTGCCATTGCAGGTATCAAAACCATGCAGCACAGTGGTATTACTCACATCACAGCAAGGCTGCTGTTTGCATCTACGTCCAGAAATAATCTGGCTGCTAGTGCTGGCAGTTTTGCCTCCTGCTCCTTTGAGCATTAAAGATTAGTTTGCAAGGGAACATAAAAAAAGGCAAGTTCAAGAACATAAATGGGCAAGTTCAGATGAAGTGTGTTCAAAGCTGTGAATAAATCTGTCAGTGCAGTATAGTACTGCCCTCTGTACGGATACCTGCACTAACTCTGAAACAATGTCATGCTATTGTAGCCCTACTCTTATGGAGAAATACTTTCAGCTTGCAATGCTGTCCAAGACATAACTAGAAAGCACTTTAACACTATCCCAGGTTTGTCGTCAATCATTCTTAGCTCGCTCTTTCAGTGCAGAAGACTAATCTTGTTAGCCTGCAGAATCTGGGCTTTAAAATAAGATGCTACAATGAAATAAGAAATCGAAAGAGGTCAAAACTGCAATACTTCAACATGACTAAAGCATATTGCAAACACTTCACAGAGAAAAAACAGCAAACTACATCAGCTATAACTGATCAAAACAGAATTAGGCTTTATCATTTTTTTTGTTCTCAAGTAGAAATCACCCATTTTCCATATTCAAAAACATATTTACTAGAACACCAGAATTAGACTTCAAATTGTCGTGCTAAAAATGTACCTGTTATTTAAGCTAGTTTGTACTTTTTCTTCAGCTGTATATCCACGAACACAGAAAAATTAGGTGCAATACTTTCTGCTGTTCGTTCACACCATTCAAAAGAAAATCTGCAAGAAGGTGTACAAATCCAGTTTAACAGATTTTATTTTTTTTGCTCAGAAATAGCACCAGCAGAGGTTTCAATATTCAAGAAAAAGCAATTAAGCAAGACATTCTAGAATGGAGGATCTGCCATAGCATGCTTTATCTCTAATTGTTTCTCTGATAACTGTTCTTATACACTAATTGCCAATCTCTAGCTATTTTATTTTAGTGTCATCTTACAGCTATATAACATCTGACCTCCTCTATTTCCATTACAAGTTTATAAGTACAATGCATAAATAAAAATAAATAGGTCCAAAATATCTTCCTTTTACTGTTTTACAATGGTCTGGGCTTAAATCTAACTAGTTAGGTATTCAAGTTACTCAGGCTGTCTTTGGGTACCATGAACAGGAGCTCTAGCTTCTTAAATATATCTTCAAAAACTTTCATCTATATACATATGGACTCTGTGCATTATGAGTGGTAATGCTCACCATTTGTCTTTTAACTATTTCTTCTTGGGACTGTGCAAAATATCTAATCAGTGTCATTGCTGTAGACTACCTGTATTTGCCATTGCTCAGGTCTGACTACAGAATAGGTGTCATTACATGGTGACTCAAACAAATGCTATTGAATGCTTATGAAGATTACGGTGACATTTCTAGAGAGCTGATTCAATTTTATTTTCTTTTCAACCAAGGTGCTACAGTTTGTGGGTATTGGTAGGCCCAGACATAAAGCAGTGAATGGGATATATCTGAGAAAAGGAAAAGTCAGAGGCATTTCTCCAATCCCATCTGCCATGTGTAGGACCTGTGGTAGAGACTCATATTCCACAGGACTTCAACATGCTTAATAATTCTGTAATACACTAGAAATTTCATAGTAGTTTTTAACAGAAGAAAATCTTTCATTTACTCCTGGAAAGTTTGCAAGTCCTGCATGACTTCATGCTGAATAGATGAACTGTACATAGACTCCTGCAGGAGTTACTGCACAAAAGCCACACTGTGTTTTTCACTTTTATAAGGAACCACAGGAGATTTGCGGCCCTGATGTTTTCATACTGACAACAGTGGACCACTCAAAAATCCTATTCAATGATATATATAAAGCTGAGCTTTATAACATAATATTGTTTAACAGTTACAAGTATGCCTCTTTCAAAATCTTCTGTCTATAAAGGTATAACAGAAAACCTAAAGCTACTTTGTAGCAGCTGCAGCAGATTAGGAAAGTGAAATAAATACTTATGAAAGTCATTATTAACCACACTGTAATGCACTATTCAGTGTCAGATCCTCTCTTCTAGATTAAAACAACTCCAAAAAACAAACAGAAGAGCCATTACAAGCTGTCCCAGGAACTGAGTCTTCCCTTCTTTCTAGAACCTGACCTAATCACAGTCACAAGAAATTGCTTCTTCTTTACTGATGCCAAAAATGTCTAGTTCCTACATTAGCCTATGCAGTAAAGCAAAATTATGTTTTATACTCTGAGTCATCTAAAGGAAAGTGTTTGGGCTGCAAGCACAGAGTCATCTTTGTTTCAAACAGCCACAGATATGCAGATTAAATTTCAGTTTGCCAGGTATTTTATAAACATCCTAATCTCTAGCTGGATTAAGCTATTAATTTAAAAACAAGGAGAAAACATGCTAATGAGTAGTCAAAAAGGCATAGGTAACAAGGTAAGCTATCAGGGGGTTAACTCCAGTGGACAGCTAAGCACCACATTCACTCTAACTTCATTCCCTCCCTCATGCCCAGTGGAACAGCAGAAGAAAATGAAGAGTGAGAAAAAATGTACGGGTCAAGATAAGGATAGTTTAATGAATAAATGAGACATGAAAGAACAAAGGAACAGCATAAGACGTGACACTACTCACTCACCTCCTCACATGGAGGGACTAATAATGCTCACTCAGACCATGAGCGAAAACCCCTAACCTACCCTCCTCTCACTTTTACTACTGAGTATGATGTGACACAGCATGACAAAGCTTTTTGGTCAGTTTGGGACATCTGCCTGGTTGCATGCCCTCCCAACCTCTTTCCCATTCCCAGTCTCTTCACTGGGAAGGGTGGGAACAGGGCAGAGTAAGAAGAGAAGGACTTGATGCTGTTCAAACACCGTTCAGCAACACTTAAAACTGTGTTATCAGTGTCACATGAGATGAAAGCATCTAAAAAAGCTATAATTTACTGTTCTTTCTCTTACTTCTGCTTTAACTTATTTCCCACCAGAAAGTGACGAGGTTTTATGTTTGATGGTTTGGATTTTTTTCCTCCTTTCTACCCTCCCATTTAGTAACTAAAAATACTTCAGCCAAGGTGCTTTAATCAGTGGAAAAAGCCATGTACATGTCTCAGCATGGAATCTGACATACCCTTAAACTTCCATTTTATGTAAAGGCATTTTGTACAAAAGCATCAAAGAGATCAGTGCATGGAAGTACAAGACCATTGTCAGATCTTGAAGCCAGTCCTGATGGCAACCAACCATATGATGATAATGGATTTGAGAAACATTAACTCCTTATAATCCCTTGCAAGTGCACTATGCTATGGCCCACATGTACAAATTTATGCTCTTGCTGCATAGTCTGATTCTCAGGAAAGAATAAGTAAAATTTTATGAAGTATGATGTTTTATAGGCTGTAATTTTTTTATCATCATGTATTTATTTGATTTACTTTTGAGAAAAAATTTTCTAGGTGCTTTAAGCAAGTTTTATCCTCCTCCCATACCATATAATACCTGATACCCATATAATATCAGATGTATTTCACTGGATACACATATGAAGCTGTTATTTCCAGTGTTCCAAGGCCTACAGTATGGTATTAAGCCTGTTTCTCTGAACAGACCCAATTCTTAGAGAATGATCTCACTTTGGGCCAGTGCTCAGCATTGTCTTTCAAAGAGATGGCACCTGAAACCAGTCATCTATGTCTCATATGAGCAGAGGAGGGGAAGATCTCACAGGAAACTCTTGGTCAGTCTGAAGCCCAGATGAAAAGCTCCCCTTTATCCAAGGATGGTACAGGCTATCAAGATCCTGCAGTCCTAGAAAAAAACTTTAACTTACTTTCAGAGTCAAAGTAGGTAAGAGTTGTCTCCACTGATCCTAATCTTGGTCCTTGCTTTGAAGCCTGTCTTTCTCCAATCAGCCATGCGTCAGTGGCAGAAATATATCACTTCACTTGCCAATAGGGAACTGTTTATTGCTGTACAAACTGTGCTGATTTACATGAATTTACCATAGAGATTAAAGGCAATTTATTTTAGGTGGCTGGGAGGACATCAGATCCTTATAGCATGCTTTACCTGTCTTCAAAAGAGATTGAAATAATTTCATTTACATAGTTATTTTAAAATTTGGTCTCGGTTAGTTAAATCTCTCATTCTGACACATTGCCAAGTGATTTCTGAAATAGGTCATTTTGAAGACATACTATTCTTTCAGTCCACTCCCTACAATGGCTTTTTTTCTAAACCAGAGATTCATATTTGCTATATTATCATAAGAAATAAAAAAAAAAAGGTCATTAAGTAAAATCAATTTCTTTAGAGAACATCTTTAAAAACATATGACGTACTTTACTGTCATTGGCTTTCAATTAAAACTGACTAAAGTCTACAAAGGTTATGTTTACAAATGTTGCAAATTCAAGTGAGAAGGGCAAGTGAGATTAACCAAAATTCATAATAATACAGACTGGTTGCTGCCTTGCTTAATATTTTCCTGCTGTGCTCTTTTTGAACTTTCCATTATGCTTAATAGGATTTGTTTGGAATTTCGGACTAAAGGATTTATGGGCACTCTTACATACATCACCTAAATTTAGTGTTAGACCCAAGATATAAAACTAATCTCTGGAAGTGCATCTGGTTAGGACACATTTTAGAATATTTTCTCATGGAGTGTGTACTCAAGTTGTACTCAAACCTGAGCATTCCAACCTAGAAACTGGAACAGATTCCTTCAAAAGATTCAATGAAATTTGATACGGACATACATATAGTCATAATTTTGCCCTAAAAAATCCACTACACCAATAGAAGACAGTCTAAGCTTGTCAAAGTTGGAGACATTAACTGAAAAAGAGCCGAGTGCCAGGTGGGATGTAATAAATGGCAGAAAGACAGCAGGTCTCTGCAGCTGACAGGCTGTGTGTCCATGGAAAGCAACTCCGAGGAAGAGAGAGGACAGTGACTGTGTCCAGAAAGACCCTGCTTTCAGACATCTTGAGCTGTCTCTGTTCTTTTAACAAGTCTGGAGTCAGTAAAATTTTACTAGCTTTTAATTGGTCCCCTGGAAAGAGGTGCAAGGACAGATGAACACCAAAACCTGCAGAATTGCAGCTGTCTCACCTCAGACACAGGGAATTGGATGATCAAAACCCTCAAGGAGAAGATAAGAAAAATGGAAATATGAAATGTATTGAGTGCCAGCTGCAGTTAAATGTGCTACTATTGGGATCAGTCTGTAAGCATGACAGTACCCTTCAACATCATGTGCCCAGTGCAATTCTTGAGTCATCACAGTCCAGTGATAGAATATGGAACAAGACATCTCACATGCATTTAAGCTTAATAACTGTAAGACTGGGGACAACAGAGCAGCATTCTGACTGTACAAATTGCCACAGTCATCATTACACTCATCATAGTCTTATATCTAATGACAACTGAGTTGCTGCATTTCGTGTGGGAGTCCATAAAATGATTTACCTTATATTTATATGGGATACTTTTCCCCCTCTGTGATGTAGGCAAAGTCAGGGAAAGGACTCTGAACTGCTTTAGTTACAGTCACTAATCAATACTGAAATTTCCCTCGTTGCTCTATTTAGTGCAGGCTGATGTGGCTCCTCAAGTTGTCAGAGGGCAAAAGAGGGAAGTGTAGAGTTAACACCAAGAGGGCTCTGCATGAAGGAGCAAATACTGCAGCAGCTGAAAGTTCAGCAGCATCTGAACTCCTAGTGGAGGAATACTTCCAGAAAACTTACCCCCTTCTCACTTTTACTCATGCTAGAGGGAAATACAGGACAGCAATGCATCACTACAGACTGTTCATCCAGACACACTTGAAAGGGGCAGGAGTGACAAGCTAGTTGGGAAATACACCTGCAGAAAACCACACACTACTCCAGGCTGCCATTTTTTCCAACCCTGCATAACCTGCAGTCATGTCACCAATCTGAGCCATACTGCTCACACTTATCTCCCACCTTCCCAGAGTTACAGCATCTGAAAGGAGGGAAAGCTTTTAAACTATGGTGACATGATTTTGACTATCAACACACTGCACATTTTCTGAAATGAAAGACTGGCTCTGCTATTGCACTCACATTTATTGAGATTATATGATACTATTTAATTTTAAGAGCAACTGCAAGTTTCTTGTTTTCTTCCAGGGCTCTCAAACTTTAAGCATTTATATGAACCTTAGGGTGAAAGCATTTTCTTTTTAAAAAAGCCAGGCTTTGTACCACATGGTCACCAAGGCTAATACAAAAGTTATCTTCCCCACCCTTATGTGCATTTACTATTAGGTGACAGGCCTCCCTATCCAAAGCTCTGCAGTATTCTCTTATACAATGTGTTCTGTGAAGCATAGAAGGTATTAAAGTGCAAAGCTGTAGTTTTTGTCCTTGGAATCCCAGCACAGCTCTATGGGCAAACTTGCACCTTCCATCTTCACTAGTACAGCTTTCTCTGCTTCCTTGTGAAAAGATATGGTATATCTGTGGCACACAGGCACCACTAACTTGTGGTGAGCTGAGCAAAGCAGCAAAGCTAGCCACAGATCCACACCTCAATAAAAGCCCAGAGACAGTGCTACCTACACTGTAACTCCAGAGTACATGCTGAAGACCCAGGCAGCAGAAAACAGACCCAGGTGTATCAGACCATAGCTTTAAGGACTGAATTCCCCAGTATGACTTAAATAGAAGCCACAGGGCCCAAGGGCAGGTGTAGGTTGTTGTTCCATATGAAGCCTGGTGAGGTCAACTAAGGGTTTTTAGAACTTTCAAGGGCCTGTCAGCAGATTTGCTGATGTCTGTTCTTTCTGGAGAACTGGGCAATAAACACCCGAAAGAGTTTATACACAGAAGGTTGCCTTGAGAAAGCTAGCAATGGCAATGCTCTTAGGGACTTGCTCCCTGCAAGCAGGTCCTTTCTGCAGGGCTCATTTCAGTCCACTCACAGCTTTCCAAGCTGCTGCAAACACTGTGCAAAACCATTTGGCTCAAAGTTCCTCTGAGATGACACTGCTTTCTCCCCTTTCCACCCAGAAATCCTGTGCTCTTCCAATCTCTTTGCTCTTTATCTTGCTGTACCCCACTGACCCTTCATCTCCCATAGTTAAATTTTACTGTGATTTGCTTCTTGGGTACACAGATTTGTCACCTTTCATCTATCTTTTTCTCTGACTCAATAAGAAACTTTACCTGTAAGCACTTTCCACCTGCGTTTCTGTGAAGGTCCTCCTGGATTCCCTTGTTGGGCTTTATGCAAGGGATTCTGCTCTTTGGTCTTTATGAAAACCTTAAATCATCTTTTACGTCTTTTCTCTGTGTCATTCAGGAAAGCTGGGCTCACATGTCATTTCTGCTAGTTCTGTCCCAGCTGTCTCTATGTGGAGTGAAACTCCCTAGCCTTTGGCTAAATGCAATGCTTGCAGAAAGAGAAATATTCCCAGGCCTTGCTTCCCTGTGGAGGAATGGCATAGCCTGTAGTCCATCACACAGCAGGCACAGTGACAGGGTGCCTGCCCCCTACTTACTGTTTTACTGTTTACAGTTTCACTGCCAAAGGTTAATGAACACATTGTTCCAGGTCTAGAAAATACATGACTCCTTCAGCAGTTTCAGCCCTTTCTCCCTTAAGCAATTTCCACAGGAGTTCTGAAACCAATATCCTCTTGACAAGTGCTATCCTCTTTCATTTTCCTTTGCCTAAATCTTGGACCATGATACTCCAACATTATTTCAGACTCTATGGCAAGGCTTTTTTCCCTACGCTATAAACTTCAAAGTCCTCTGAGTTGTCATCAACTCTTTGAGATTTTCTCTGCAGTAGATAGTAGGTAATTATCCTTTTCCTGCTCCTTAGCTCTGCATATCAACCAAAACTTTTCACTGGCATTGAAGAAGCCTTGCAAGAAGACTTCTTAATAGGATTTCAATCAGTATTTAGGGATGCACACCAAAGTCCGACATATGAAGGACACCAAACTGCTGAGTTCAGTTTAGTCTGGCCAAGAGTCTGGTACAACTAGGTACATGCAAAACAGATTATTAGGAACCTAAGTAGCTACTTCTATAAATAGGTGACTGCTCGTGATGAAGTTAGCTTAATGTATGAGGTTGCTGCCTTCTTCAGCTGGAAATTGTTTCCTCAACAGAAAGTAGCTGATGGTTAGTATGGTCTTGTATTCTGTAGACTAATCAAGTTCACGTGAAAACTTCTCAGGATTTATTGCACATTGTAATAGAAAAAAAGAGCTGTTGTTGTACCTCAGCTGAAAGGAAGTAACTTCCATTAGGTGTGCAATAAGTTGTATATATACTTTTGTCTAAGAGGTTAGGGAAGTGGACAGTCATATGATTAGTTAAATAAAATGGTGTGGATTGTTCGCTTTTGGACTGAGAAACTTAAATTCCACTGCTCTTGAATTCTAGGCACTAAAGTACTTTTCTTTTGGATTGGGATCTTGCTCATAGTTCAAATTTCAGAATCTCATTGGGGATTTGAAAGATGTATTATTTTCAGACCTCTCATTGTGTTGCATTATACAGAAAACATCAAATGCATTTCATTGCAGGAGATATTAATGTGACTTGCATATTGTTAAAGTTGCTATTAAGCCTGAACTGAGAATGACACTATGTATGTTTTATTTATTCTCACGGGGATTGCTTTCCTTCATAAATGTGTTTGCCTTGTATCTTCTAAAATGTAAGTTATTTCACCTTCATCCCTCCTAAAACTTATAATTTAGAGACACACTCAATGCCAAAGCTGACTTGCTTCAATATTCTCTGAGAGTGCTGCATGACTCTGAAGGCGTATTTAATGACCACATGTAAGGGGTTGTAAGTAAACTCACCCATGTTTTTTGACAATTAGAAGCCAGGAAATATAGTTAGACAGCAGTGAGTGGGAGGTAATAGATTCCAAGCTGGTTCACTCAGTTTCAGCAGCACATTGCCCATAACCACAGTACTCCCAAGTGGATGTTTTGAGCACAAGCTGAGCTTATGTCCATATGGAATACATTGGAACAGTATGTAGAAATGCCACAAAAGTGACTGTACAATAGAAATATCAGAACTGGTTCAAGACAGTAGAATAATACGAAAGCTCCAATTTATTGCCATAAACACAAATCTTAAAGGCAAATCAACCTTTATTACATCAGGATGTCCTGAAAACCTTCTGTAAAGGAAAAGGGGGACAGCTAAGTCCACCCATTCCTGAAGACTAGCCCAGAGCCAACAGATAATATTTCTAAATTGATAGTAGTTCCTCAGAAATGAGTTCAACAGTTACATGTCCATCCCAGAAGTCTGCAGGTTTTTTTGTAGACCCCTTGACATGTCTTCCATGATAGGATATTTACAAGTTATCCCATGACCTTTGCATCTGTGACTGTGCCATGTTCAAGCAGCAAGTGCTGCTTTGAACTTGTCTGCTCAAGTCGCAACCCAGTGTGATCCAAATGATGGATCTCAAATCCTTCAGATCCCAAGTCTCCCTTCTGGACTTGCTGTGTAGTTGCAATGCTGGTCACTATTTCCTGTCAACTACCTACAGCATGAATTGTGAGTATCTCCCTGTTTGGATGTCTCTCCACCTGCTATTCAGGCATACCTCTCCAATCCTGTCTGTGTTGTCTCTGTGACTGGAGTGCATGGATTTGGGGACTCTTTTTCTGTTTGGCAAAACTGCTGTCCAGAAGCAGAACTGATGTCTCACAAAGCCAGCGCTGTTCATGGGCCTGCTATCAATCACACCTCACCTGCAGAGTTGGGGGCACTACCTCAGCCAGAGCTCTCTCACTGCTCATGGAAGTCAAAGCCATAATTCACACCTGACAGGATGGGTGGACATGCAACCCTTGGGAGTAAAACAACACCATGTACTCAGAGGAGACATGGAGGTTAGGCAACACAAAGAACTCAAACATAGTTAAAACTATGTAGCTTGGAGGCTGAATCATGCCCTCCCTGAATGATTCCATGAATGTAATTTCTGGTCATCCATTTTGCTTCATTTCTTTCTCTCCTCCTGCCAGCAAAATGATGCCAGTTGCAGCATCAAAGCTGATAATCTTAAGTGATGGTTTCCAAAAAAGGTGTTCACCTTTTTTTCAGGACTGGTTGTTGTGTCCTCCTTTACTTTTCCAGGGAACTTCCAAAGTCGGCTGGAGAGCTCTGCCAAAGGCAGTAACTACTAGCACTATTCCTTCATTAGAGTAGTGCCTGATTCTGGGGCCCCTGATTGTGGAAATAGTGCTTTGAAGCCTAGGACTAGCAACAGATGGAATCAGCCAGCACTTGAAGGGGTGAGTGCCATAGGCTATTGGGGACTCTGGAGAGGAATCACTGCTGTAATTCTCCTGAGGTTTTCACCGCTGGTACAGGGACAGCAAATGTCCTTCAGTGAACAATGTTAGAGCTGTTTGCTTGGCTCAAGCTGACTGAACTGGATCACAAAGCTTGCTACAGACACAGACAACCCACCATCACAGCCGTTGTTCATGTGCATTTTGTCTTGGAATCCTCCTTTCAAACTTAACTATAAAGTGACCAGTTTATCTACATAGTTGTGTCATACAGGTCTATTTATTGCTATTCTGGTGGTCTTCACATAGTTGATAATTAGATTCACTTAACAAATGCAGAATTCATGAAACACCCAGAAAGAATGATTTGTGTGGTAGGGAAAGACAGAAAGGATTATCAATTTCACAGAAATACTGTTAAATCCTAGTTATAGCTCCTTGAACCTCTTTCTCTTCATATTTAAACTTTATAGCATAGTACAAGGTACAGAGTTTCTTTTCATATTCCAAGTTTACAGCTGAACAAATACATATTAATATAGAAGCTGTAATGTACTCTGAGTTAAGCTGTCATAAAATCTTGGGCTTTTCACATCATCACTTTTGAAGGTCAGTGCCACAGAGAAGAAGAAGCATCTGTACTGGATCACCATGAAGGTTTGTAATACATTACAATAAATACTGTGATATATTTCATTTTTATACGTTTTTGATGAAGAGGCAAAAGTGCATCTTCAACAGTAGCTTTTCAAAAATTGTTCATCTGTTTGGAACGGCTGTAAAAGAGATTGAAACTAAACATTATTCATAGATACATTACAGCTCTGCGCTGAGACCAGAGCTGAAATGAGTAGAGTTTTCTAATGATATTTCATTTGGAGTATCGATTTTTCTGAGCTTGTCCCACAAAGCTATTGCATGAGTGTTCCAGGAAAGTATAAGAAGTTGTAGATTATTGTAGCTGGCTTTCTTTCCTAAGGTTGTTTTTCTTCTCCCAACTTGATTGTAAACATTTTGCTCATTTTGGGCTTTAATTCTCCTAGAACGCCTAACAAAGTGGGTGAAGACTGCTACTTCGCAGAATTTTTTTGAAAGTAAGGCTATCATTCACTGTTTGGAGAGTGCCTCAATCAACTCAGAAGAGGTGTGTAGGACACTTTTGTCCCTCACTTCTGCCCCAAAATGAAAAGTAACAGGTTCTTTTTATGTGAAATACTTGTTAACAAATTAAGTTGCTTGGTGCAAAAACGTGGAAAAGTCCAACCCATAGGTTATAAACATGGCTACTACTCCATCTGGGAAAATTGAGTCTGTTGAGAAATCTGATCCTGATTTTTTATTTGCAGCAGATTCTCTAGCACTTAAGCTACAGAATTTACTTTAGGGTTGCCTGAGGACTGGACTGTCTCTGAAACTCCCTTTTGGTCTGGTCAAATGATCACAAAGCATGGTGACAAAGGAGCAAGGGGACTGTACTGCATTTACTTCTTATGAGAGTTTAACCTTGAGGAACTGAAGTCAGTCTGACTCCTAGCAGTGCAGTGGGCTCCTGGAGTAATGGAATGTCCTGCTTTTAATCTGTGTTCCCATGTGCCTGAGGCCTGCCAGTAAAAAGGCAACTGCAGATTTTCAGCAGTTTCTAAAATGAAAATGTCCATGGAAAGAAGAAGAAGAAGTAAAAGAATTCTGTGACTTCAAGTTAGTGTTTTGTCTGCAGAGCAGCAGGACACAGAGGGCGGTGCGAGCGCCATCAGGCTCTGTGTGCGTCTCCTAACTGCTGCACCTTGGTGCAGCTCAGTGTACCCTGCCATCAGGGAACTAGGGCATTCCCTGCTGGCTTGTGCTACCCCACCCTCTCTGCTGCCTCTCAAGGGCTTGCACAAAGTTGTCATTTTCTGCTTTTCCTGTGGATTGCATTCCTTGAGGGCATTCATACTTTCCTGATGCAAGCCATCATCATATAAAGTTTCAACCAGATAGCAAATAGGCATGGGGGGACCTCTCCCTCAGAGCAGCTCCAAGCCTGACACAAAAACACTGAATGTAGTTGTCTTTTTTCTTTTTGGATAACAGACCAGAGGCAGTTGAATTCCTAAAAGAAGCACTGTTTTTCCATTCCATTATGACTTATTTATTTCACGATACATTGGATTCTGCAAGAACAGCCTATTAACTACAGAATAATAACACATTGCACATATTCCAGAAGAAAATGCATTAACAATAATATAAAGTAGTTACGATTTTATGAACTCACAGTCCTGTGTGATCCTTTATTAAAATGTGGTGGGTTGAACAGTGGATATTATATTTGGATGTGCCTTAAATGAATAAAATGAAAATGTCAAAAAGTCTGTCATATATAATTCCATGAAGTACTGAAGTAGTTTCTCAAACGTTTCACATTACGATGTGAAAACTACACATACACACCAACCAACCAACCAAATAAAAATTTCTAGTAAAACTTGGACATTTTACCTTTTTTTGCTCCACATTTTAGGGTTTTCCAAACTCTAAGAATCTTATACCGTGTATATAAAGATAGTGACCAAGATCTGCAAGTATCTCAAATTTGGGGTGCCTGTATCACCATTAGAAGTCTTGGATGGGATTTAAAATAAAAATCCCTTGGAAAAATGCTTTTGTGGAAAAAACTTATTGTGGAAACATGGGGCTTTCAGCTAACTTCTTTGTCACAAACTGATTGATGCACGATGTGCTTGCTCACTAAAACTACATAAAAAAGAGTGGCAAAATCGCCAACTGACCTAAAAACTTACATTTTCACGCCACAACACAGCTAGCATATTATTTGTAATAATTAAAACAAAGGTTTTTGAGCATTTTTCATTTAATACTTGAGCCTACTACTTTAAAGTATGTCACCACCAAATTAATATCTTGTCTGTGTGGCTTTTCACAAAAACTGAGACACATAGGCTTGAGCTCATGTAAAAAGTGAAAAATCATTTGAATCAATTCAAATCAAATATGAAAGTTTTTCATTCCACAGATTATTTTCAATTTTAGGGAAAAAAAAAACAAACCAAAAAATCCAGAAGGGAAAATAAAAAAATGAAATAAAAAAAAAAAAAATCCAACCCTGAGATACCTACTCTAACAGAAGGAACTTCTAAATTACCATTTAGTTATGAGAACCTACAAGAGAAATTTTTCTGGGTTTTTTTCACTATGTTTTTGCTTGAAACTGCATAGAAAGAGTAGGCATAAGTGGAGATAATAAGCAGGTAAATATTGAGCGGATTTATGTGAAAGTTTGTATATTCTCCCACTGATGGCAGCAATAAAGCTTTGAGCAGTGTAAAACTCTCAAGAATCATTCCCTGAAACTATGGCCAAATGGGTCTATTTTTCACAAAGTGTGTACCATGTTGGGGCCATAAACTCCCACAGGGTCACATTTAACAGGGGAACCAAGCTAAATAAAATAAGAACAAAGCAGGTAACAGTCTCCAACTTTCCCCACCTCCCCACCCTAATATTAATCTTAGTGATTTGAAAACCAAGTTGGTCTTGCATTATAAATAAATAACTAACTTGACACTTGGTGAATTTAGCTGGAGGCAAAATGGGATATTTTGAATACTGTTTGTTCTTGCACTGTTTCTGTCAGAAGCCCAAAATCTAGGAATAATGGAGTTTAAGAGAGAACCTTTCTTCTGAGTTCTATAAGAATAAATAGGTAGAGCATATATTGAGTTTTAAAAAACAAAGAAAACATCCAAACCCATGCAAGTGGTAGATGTAAGGTGAGAGCTTTTAATCTGTTAATGTCTGTTGACATGTTCTCATTGTTGTTACACATCTTCTGGATGGACTTGCCACTCATGCCAATAAGACAGATTTGTTTTCTATTTAATTCTTTCCATGCAGTGACCACAGATGACTAATGACTTCTGAATTACATTTATTAATGCTTTGCACTTGTTTCTGTTGCAGTGTGTGTTCAGACAGAGGAAACAGACTACCCTCAGATTTTGTTTGTTTTTTCCTCCTTTCACCTTGACAGCCTTAGTATTGAAAAAATAAATAAGAAGGGTATTTTTAAGACCAAGACAAAGGGTTCTGCAGTACCTTAAGAAATTATATTCAGTACATCATTTATCCAGTTTTACTGAACATATTTTCAAATGTGTGGTGCAAAATTAATGCAACATTTCAATGCAAGAGTTAGAAAAATGTAAAAATCTGGAGTCAGAATTTCAACATGTCTGCATATCTGTTAGTGCCATAATTATGTAATTAAGATGACCTGCTTCAAAGTGGGAAAATCTAGTGCTGGACGTTTTATTGTGAAAAGCCTTTGACTGGCCAACACTTCAGCTCTCTTACAGCTAAAAATCATTATCTGAAACTATAAGATATAATCAAATTCTTGTTCCCTTTTAAGAAACTAAAATGATTCTGTCCTTTCATATTGGTCCAAAAAGAAACAAAAACAAAAAAGAAATCTGCAAAACATAGAAAAGTCAGTAAACTTCATTTCCTATTAATGGAGATTGTTAAAATATCATTTACTCCTCATCTAAATATGTTTATTGTAATGATTACATGGCACCAGCATGAATATCAACACAGTCTGAATGCTGATGTTTCTGCAATGGTTGTTAGTTAAGAAGACAATAGAATGTACTAGGAGAAATGCAACCATTTCTTTTCCTTTCCTACTCAATATTTTAATTTCGTTTTCACATAATCCTGAAGATTTTTCTTAGATGAAACTCTCGACAAAGGTTGCACTTACCTTTCAGGAGAATTCAAGAACCACTGACAGGCCCAAAAGAATAATTGATGCAGAAATGTGGATGGAGACGAGAAAGAAGGCAGAGCATGCCAGGTAAAGATATTTTATTTTGAGAAGATACTAGCTTTCTGTAGACAACTGAAATGTGTTAGAGGCAATTTGCCTGAATTACAGTAAGGCATTCAGGGAAACTCCTGGAGTAAAGAAATTGGGAATTAGGAAACCATTTGAAAGATGAATTAGGAAGTTAAGGGGAGATGAGTGACAGTGTGGTAGGTAAGGAACTTTCACAATAGAGCGGAACTGTTAGAAGAACATCTCAGGTCCTAGTGAAAGCTGTGGTCAGCTTTTCTTTAATGACCATTATGCAAGAAAAATAGAGTTAACTTTAATAATGAAATGTGCATATGTTGCAGACATGGAAGACATCACCAGAAAGTACAAAGGGATGCAGAGACAGTTTGGAAGAGACACTGATCTGATGTGGTCATTAAAGAAACAACTAATATTTCCAGATAAAGTCATTTCATCAAAGATGGATGGAATGAATACTTCCTTACAAATCCCTGCTAAGAGTTTATCTAGAATTCAAAACACAGCTCTAATCACAAAGGTTCAAGAGAGATTAATTCAGTGAGGCTAATAGGATGGCAGGGGGAGTAAAGAAACTGTGCTGCAGAGTCAGAACAGAGGTGTCTGCCTTGCTGAGGGAATAAAAATCTGTGCTGAAAGAGAATGCACTTAGAGTTTCAGTTTGAAAGTTTCAGCTATTTGCTGTTTCTGTTTCAGATGGATGTACATTGTCTTTTTTCCTCCAGGGTGGTAGAACTTACTCTTTGAAACTGTATCTTAAAATAATCAAAACAAAAATTAATCAACTCCGCCCTATGATTTTGTGAAGCAAAAACAAGAACATCTTTTTGCCTGGTAAATACTTTCAGTAAGGCTGGTCTGAAAAGCCCATTTTACTGAGTCCGTTTGTGTTCACAGTGCAGAATCACCATATACAGACTCACAACAAGCAGAATACATTAGAAAAATACTCGTAAATAAATATTTCGTACACTCCTTAAGCAATGTTTTTCTTCCATTTAAAATACAAGCAGATGTCACTTCGTTGCAACTTGCTATCCATCATGCTGTGGCATACATTCATTAAATGATTCCTTATTACAGTACTAATTCCTTGAAGTCTTCATTTGTTTCATTCCAACTTTGGAAAGAGCAAGGTTTCCTTTTAATGAACACCATAGCTTTCTGACTCCTTAAATTTATTAGTTATCTTTACTGAAATTTATTTTTCCACTATTAGAATAATCCAACACTCTGACAGCATATATCTAATAAAATTTTAAGCTTAATTTGCTGCCAAATTCATCCAGTAATATATCAAAAAATCAGAACCAAACATTTTTAATTTCTCATTTTTAGTAAGGGTTGTATATTTAAATATGTGTCTATTCATCTACATGTTCAAATACAACAGCACAGAGAGGACAGGGTTACTTTCCTTAAAGAAATGCTTTCTCCATCCACTTGTCCCCACTTCTCTCTTCCATTGCGTATATGCACTTTTTCCTCCATCTCAATTCTTGTTTTTCCTCCTTCTCATTTCTTGTCTTTAACAACAAGAGGTTGTTAACACTTTGCACAAAAGTCAGGAATAGTCTTCCTGATGTTTTATGTAGCCACTATATGCTGAAAATAAATAAATAAATAAAATCCTTCTTATGTGTCTGCAAGAGCCAGGATTTTAAAGCTGTCTCATGGAATACCAAATGACAATGATGCATGGCAAACATTCCCTGAAATTAATTACACATTGGAGGAAGTGAAGAAAGAAAAGTGGAAGTCATAAAATCCACAGAATGCTTTCTAAGGAACCAGTGGAATAAATATACCTGTTTGTGGGATAACTCAATGCATCATCTTGTCTTCTCAAAATATGCAAAGCCATTTTCATTCCCCAGTCTTAAGCTTCCTTAACAAGTTAACAAGTTCTGTTAAATGAGATCCTATTACACAAGCTAAAGACTAAACAAGATTTGTTTTTAAGTGATTCACTATCCATCATCTTACTATTCAAAAGTCAGCTTTAGAAAATATCATAGATAACATCTCTCAAAAAGGAAAATTCTCAATTCTTGTTGTGCTCCTCTCATTACTGCTTCTAATGTGGTTTTCAGTCTGTCAACCAAATAGAACATACGCAGGCTCACACAATGGCTATGACTGACTGAATGCTGAATGATCCATTCCTTTTGCTCAGTCTAGTCGCTCACAACATCTATTCCCAAAATGTGGGGAAGATCAAATGGCCTATGGTGGGATTAGTTTTTAATCATTTGGATCTGCAACTTGATAGTAGCTCATTTTAACCAACTGCAGGATTTCGTTGAACACTGTCCCAAACTGCTAAACAAAAGACTCTCTTATTCATGTGGGAAAGACAGCATATCCTAGTGAAGATCTTAGAAAACACATCTTAATTTATTACATTACAAAGTATGCAACAGTACTAAAGAAAGAAAGGATGCTGTGGCAGAAGGCACTGAACTAGTTCTTACATGACTTCAAGTTATTACATACTTTTTGTATGACCACAACAAGTGATTTACCTCTCTATGCCCTTTATGAAAAGCAGGAATAAAAATATGTTTTCTTATTCACTTTTTGCCTCTCTTCCATGGAGCATGAGCTAGTAGGATATAAATCCCACCCTTTGCATATACATAGAGCTGTGCACAGCAAGACTTCTCTGCACTGTGCCATCTGAATAAAATACCTGGTAACATTTAATGAACTCTGATGTTTTCAGAGCACCCTTGCTACTTTCAAAAGGCTCCTGTAAGATTCTAATTTCTAAACAATAGCATGATCCCACTCAGTTTAATGCTTGAAACTACCACTGGAGATGTGCAAGAAACTTGTGAAAAAGTATCTCCAGGCCTGCATACATTTAGAATCATAGGATAGTTTGGGTTAGAAGGAACCTTAGAGATGTTCTGCTTCTGACATCTCTGTCCTTGGCAAGGTCAACCAGTGACACCTATTATGTCAACCTCTTTCCTGACATCTGTTTCATAACCTACCCTTAAACTTTTCTAGCCATGGTATCATCCCAGCACCCTTTAATAGGGTGCTTATTCTATTGTTTCATTTTCTGCAGGCTCAGACATGAATGGCTATGTGTTGCAGATTGTCCCAAATATTCCTCCCTTCTTCTCAAGGCATATGTTCAAAACTGCATTCAAAATAAATTCTGTATTAACTGCTTCTTCTTGATGCTCATATAGAAGAGATTCTTTGACAATCATCTGCTTCAAGAAATCCTTTTGTATCCTTCCTCTGGTCTTGTAAAGGAACCTGTAGAACTCTTCTTGTCTTCAGCTCTTCAACTACTGCAGACTGTGCCTTCTTTTACCAAGTCCTTCGCAGCTGCTTCTGTTTCCACGCTTCTATTTTCAGAATTTAGCCTAACTCCTTCAGTTTCTTCCTGAAGAGGAGGAGTTATCTCCAGTCCCTCTTGCATATAGGTTGTTCCACAGATGTGCAGGCTGCATGATAGTTTCCATTCCACAAGTACCCTTTCTATTCCTTTATTGTCTTTTTCTAATTTACCTCTAAGTTAAAAGAAGAGGTTATACAATCAAAATGTCTAGCTGTAAGTTTTCTGTCAAATCCTGTTTCAGTTGGTGACAGATCTAATTTAAAGGATGTTGCCGTGAAATTCAGAAATGCCAAATTGGAATCTGTTTTTTTCCCCAGCTTTTAAAAACATTCTTGTATCATTTTCTACAGCAGTATCCTTAACACTATTGAGCTTCAAAAGCCTGGACTCGAAGTAGAATACTGTTTTCCTATTCTTTAGAAGACCATTAAATCTCATAATCACTGAATGTGTTCTTTTAACTATCATAACAATATTTAATGTGTCCAATTTAGTATGTACTGAAATTTGACATCCAAAAACCCTGGTTTTCTGATGCTGCTTCTAGATAAAAAAAAAAAAAAATTGTTCAGAAGCTTGTTACTCTTATTTAATCAAAAGAACCTTTTGATACAACTAGGCTTGCTTTTATTAAACCTTATTTTGTACACATATATACTGGGAATTATTCTCTTGCTTGCTTCTTCAAACATTCCCTATTTTAATGCAGCTAACATTGTTTCAAAGCTTTTGTTGCTGCTAGCACACAAGGTTGTGCACCAAGTTTTATTTTATAAACTATAGAGATTTCACTACTATTTAAGCTGATGTTACAGTTCTCACACATAATTCTTTGAATAAATTTCACAGAGACCTCCTTTTACTTGTTGTCCAAAACTGTATCATTAGCTTAATTTTAGATGCATTTAGTCATCCTCTATTGACTTTTCTAGAAGATGGTTTTGCTTCTTCTTTGTCTAAACACCAGACACTGATTAAATCTGACTTTTTTTTTTATCCTGCGTAACTTTTAATGCTGTTTCTTTTGAGGAAATTCCAATTTATTATTTAGACTTCTCTTAGTGTGTTTGATCTCGTTCCATTTCTGTATGCTCATAAGGAGTTTTAAGACTTACTTATCCAGTGCATTAACATTTCTTTTTCTCTCCCCTCAAAACATATGGCCTGTCTTGGTTGCCTTCCTAAGCCTGCTAAATCTGCATTTGGTTTTTTGTAAAAAAAATTATTTCTGAGAATCTTTTTCTCATTTTGGGACTCATGATTTCTGTTATAACTTGATCTCCAACTGGAAACTGCTCAAGATATCTGGTCTTGAATGTTTGATATCTGTTTCAAATGTACTGGTATACATAAAAAGCTTTTTGTTTTTTCTTGGTTTCCTATGTCAGGTATCTTCAGAAATTTCTTTTTTGTTTTTCTTTCATAAGATGGTATTTGCTCTATCTCTCCTTAGAACACTTCAGTACTTGCTCTGCTCCCATTATCCTACTCAAGTCATCCACTGTCTTACAAGGCAGTGTAAGACACTATTTGCCTCTATTCCTCTGGCCCACCTGATATGTTACAGTCAGAATAGAAGAATTTAGCACTTGGGACAATACCCTAGGAGCCAAATTTCTTTTAATGTTAATAAACTGCAGTTACATAAATTTCAAACTGGATTTTAGCAGACATTTACAGTTCATTCTGTAATCAGTTCATTTACAGTTTATTTTCAGTTCATTTTAGCATTTTACCTTTAAACAGCAGAACTAAATACTTCATAAAAGAGAAACAGTCTTTTTGTGGGAAAAATACTATTTATTGTAATGCATAGTCTAGGTTATTGTATTTAAAAATCATTAAATACTTGTCACCAAATCTTACATAACTTTCAAATATAGGGAGATCTGTAAAGTGCTCATATATATAAATGTCTGTGTTTTCACAGGTCTATTAAATACTAGCTAAATTGAGATAAAAGCATTTAGCTTCCACTTATGAGCAGGGTTAGAAATTGCAATTAAAAGAAGAAAATCTAAGAGTGAAAAAAGAAAATTTGATAGGACTGACATAAAGAACAGCAAAACCAAGCATGGTTTTGGAACACAATTTCTAGAAA
Organism: Sitta carolinensis; assembly: GCA_032173965.1. Taxonomy (NCBI): domain Eukaryota; kingdom Metazoa; phylum Chordata; class Aves; order Passeriformes; family Sittidae; genus Sitta; species Sitta carolinensis. The sequence continues at coordinate 51,524,322 of CM063284.1, read as the reverse complement.
TTTTCTCCTGCATTTTCAAACTATTTATAGTTAAACCTTTGCCTTCAGCTGCCTGCAACCAGAACTTCAATAACTAGGAAATAACACAGTTAAGATTGTCAGTTGTGTATTCCATTCATGTAAAATTCTGAGTGCATACCAAGTTGCTATACACAGCTGGAGTCCCTATTTGAAAGAACCAAATGACAGGTTTTTTAATGGAGTTTAGCAGGAGAGAAAAATGTCATAGTCTTCACATTACTTGTTCCCTCCCTCCTTGAGCGGTCTCTCTTCCTTGCACCTCCTATTCTTTTAAATTTCTGCATTAAACAGAATCTGAATCACAGCCTGTGAATTGTGTCTTTCTGTTCAAGTTGAATCAAGCTTCATCCAAATTGCTTACTGAAACAATCTGGACTTGTCTATTAATCTGCTTCAAATACATGGCCTGGAAATAGCTCTGAGGAAAGTGATCTATTAATGGCATCGATCTTCATTTGGCCTTTTCTATCATGGGTACTTTCCCCAGGTGGGTACTCCTTACTCTACAGGTTTTGTTAGCTCAAAATCCCACATGCCAGCATCATGATTTGGGATGGAGGTCCCACAAATTTCCATTTTGTGATTCAATTCCATCCCTTGTTCTGATAGAAATGTGCTTGGATTTAGGTCTTTCTCTTATTCTATAAAGTCACCATTAAAACAGTAATTAATGTCAATTTTTCCTTCTACTTGCCCACTTGGGGACCCCTCCAGGGATTGCTCTAATTTACCCAAGCCGCTAATTCCTCCTAAAAATACCTCAATCAATTTACCACTAGATATTTCCAAAAGGCACAAGCCAAATTTTGTGTTACTTTGGGTCATATTAAGAGTCTGTATATTGTAATTTAAGAGAAGATAAGGCACAGTTTCTTCAATCCAAGTTAGAGGGGCTATTACTGGTGAGAGACACTATTTAGAGGAAGCTATGGCTTGACCCCTAGACTTTGGATTTTAGTAGTTATTGAAATATTCCTTTTACTTCATCTACCTCATCAAACATTGATGAGACATTTCACATTTTATTTTTTACTTATTTCATAACTTTTCTAGTTCTTGCACATAGGAAGCAGAACACATAAGACTGTCCCACCCTTCTTAGAGCCAAAAGCATGATGACACTTGCTGAAGAGATTACAATCCTTGTTTTCTTGCTAATCTTCCAAGTATCGGTCTGATCAAGGAACTCAGATGAGGTGTATCTTTTATACTATGTTACCATATTTTCTTTTAAATAAACTACTAGAAATATGCAATTCAAAAGAAACATATGGGTTTCTTTATTCTGATTTTTGTATGCAAAATTCTTCTATTTATTAATGGTAGTAGTAAAGGTAATATATAGTAAACAGCATTCTCATTATTTCTACCAAATTACTTTTCTCCCCCACCCCATGGGAAAAGGATGAGCTTCTATTTTATTTAAATCACAGAAGAAGTTCAGATTATTGATTTTTGCATACATTTTGACCCTGATGTGTAAGTTTCACATTTTGAACTACAAGGAATAGAGCATCTGTCAAACAGAAATCTGCTTCTAATTTTTTTTTACTACTTCACAATGCAAAAAGAGATAAACATACTACAGTTTAATTATACATTACCACCATGATGTATATGTAGAAATAAAATAATAAAGATGAAACTGATTTTATGTTTTAGAAATTTACCACCAATTAAGAAACCCTAGTATATGTTTATTTGTCCATTCTGTTATTTCCCATCTAAAGCTTACACTTTAATGCTTTAACAATATGCAAAGAAAACAGCTCAGCTTTGAAAAAAACCCTGTTTATAAAATTATACAACTTGACATTGCCTTCTTAAAAACAGACAATGTCCATCTTCTTAAAATGTCTCTGTAGACATTTTGTGCATGAATATCTTATATTATTTGGGGCATAGTATTCCCACTGCAATGTTGCAATAACCTTTGGTTTGCTGATCTTACCTCCTGCTGTAACAAGCTGGCTGTTTGGGGCCACTCTTATTTACACAGAGAGCTTATTGTTAGTAGAAGAGCATATGAACAGTAGAGCTGTCTGCCAAAAAGGAGGAATAAAAACTCAGAAGACACATGTTTTAGTTTGGAAGTTGTAATTCATTAAAGCAGTTATAAAAAATTATTTTCCTGGTTCTGGCCAAGTTAATTTTTTCATAATAGCCTTGAGGAGCCATGGCCAGGACCCTGATGTTGTTCTATAGTACCTCTTATCATTGCCAGAGGCAGGGAAAAGAGACTTTTTTTCTGTGGAGAAGGGGTTCCTTCAGGTAGAGAAAACATGGCTGACTGAGCAGTCTGGCATTTGTTTATTGTCAGGGGCTTTCTGTGTAATTTGTTTCTTCTTCTTCTTACCCTTCTGTTATTAATATTTTTGTGGTTACTGTTCATTTGCTTGTCTCCATGCTGTTTACAGTTAATTGTTCTTATCTCAACCCATTATCTTTTCCCTTTGTGCCTCCAGTTGGAGGCTGTGGAGGGAAAGGGCAGGATGGCTTTCAGTGAGAATACTATATTGTAGAACACTGTTCCTAAACCACAAGAACAGTGTAAATCTATACACAAATATATTTTTATACAAAAGCCAAAGAGAGTTTTACTCAGCTCTGACAAATATCCAGTAACATCAATAGTGCCACCTCTTCCTTAACTGGGTCTCAGAAGGGACAGATCATTTTCTCCTGGAAACATATCTAACAACTTTCTCCAAAAGCATTTGCCACTCAAAATATCTCATGCTTATTGAGGATGTCCAGTGTATGTGCCATGTCTTTATGCCTAGTATCTACCAACATTCAAATACTGCTCTAGACTATGCATTGCATTTCCTACACAGATTCTTTTCCTGTTCTTCCTGGTGACTTTTGGTAAAATAAAATTGTCTTTTTTGAGAAGAGTTGAACCGTGAAGTTCCCTGGATGGGTAAACCCCCAGGAACAGCACTAGCATGCACATCCAGTTTATCCTGGATGTTTTTCACTTTCCACATGAGTGCGGCCTGGAGTGGAAAGGGTTATGACACAATGGACCCTTTCTTAATGGGTCTTTCATAAAATCTTTAAGATTGGAAAATACCTCCAAGACCACTGAGTCCCACTGTTGATCGTCAAGTCAATTCACATCCAACCCGCACATGTATTCACCATGGCCATTCACCAAAGATTTCACTATCCCATTTCTGGGCTGGTTGCCACACAACTAAAAGGCTGTCAACCAATTAAACATAAATATTATGGATATGTTAAGAGAAAATAATTTGGAAACATCAAGCTCTCAGTTTCCCCATTAGCCTCCTCAGATGATGATGACCTTCACCAATATCCTCACAGGTACTACACTGGTACTTTTAATACATAGGTACTTCAAAGAGGAAATAAAAAAAAATATTCTCTTCTTTGCACACCCACAAGCAATTTGGAAAGGAGAACAAAAAAATCACACTTTTGTTTTAGCCTTGTGCCTAAAAGTAGCAAAGTCATTTCAAAGAAATGGCTGTCCAGGGAGCCTAGGAACATCCACAGGACACCACTTTTCAAGGCACTCTCCTAAATGCAGAACAAAAGGAAAAGAAAAATAAAAAGAGGTAAAAAAAAAATATGTAAAAAAAAAAAAAAAAAAAAAAAAAAAAAGGTAAATATAGATGTTTTACGAAGTGCTAGCAAAGGAAGCCAAAGATGCTTTGATGACCAATGAGGCTAAGAGTAGTGGAGCTAATAAGAATCAGAGGCTGCAGGAGCCTTAAAGATCCAAGAGGGGCAGTTCCATTTGTAACACCTGTAACAGAGGCACTTTCCAACAGTATAAGTGCCTGCTCTGACCTTACATCGTGGCAGGGCAGAGCATTTTTGTCAATGTTAAATTTTATTGTATTTCATATGCTTTCCTTAAAACCATGGATTATGAGCAACTTGGGCTAGAAACAGGCTCTGAAGGGAGATTTATCTATCTCTCAGTGTACAGTTACACTCTATAGCACATAAACAATTCTCTGATTGATCACATATTTTTTACACATATTTTTACATATTATTTGAGCAATAAGCTTTATTCCAGGTATTTTAATAATTTGATTCCTTCACCAAGGAAAACATTGTTCCAAATTATATCAGTTTGGTTTATTTCATAGTAGTCCCAATATGCTATTTTTCAGTTCACAGAGCAAATGCATCTACCCACACTGTGTCATACACATTTGGCTTCTGTCACTTAACCAAACCAGTTTTATTGACTTTGGTGAAGACAAGAGAATCAAGCCCATTGTGTATATATATAAATAGAAAAATATAAATATATGTATCTACACATTGAAGATAGATGTTTATGTTTTGAAACAAAATCCCAACCTAGTTGGACTCCTTTTCTTAGTTTTTTAAACTATAAAGAAAAGAGAAGTCTGATATCACCTACATTTTATAGCCCTGTGTGAATGTTTGCTGGAGTATAAAAGTGTGTGGTAAGGGACATTAAAATATGGGACTACTGTCATTCAAATACAAATGCTAAGGTAAAAGGCAATAAATAGGATATTAGGTCTGCTACTGCAGGCATTTTAGATACAGTAATGTCTACTGGAATTACTTGCATTGTTAATAAAATGGACAATATTTTGGTAACAGTGTGCAAAGTGGGAACATGAATAATTTCTTTCTGAACGATGCATTATTCCACTTATGCTCTCTAGGATTTCAGATGAGTGAGTAAATAAACAACATGACAGAGAAAACTTTGCAGAACTGGAGACTAGGGATCACAGAGTTTCTGAAATAATCATTACAAAATGAAATCAGACCTGAGGATACAGCAGCTGCAGCTGGAGGGCAGGTGGAAAGGAGAGAGGGGAAAAAAAACCACTGAGACAGAAAGAGAAAGAAGAAACAACAGAACCCTAACACCTTTTACAAAAGAAATGGTGAACTTTAAGGTGTTCAGAAAAACCTTCACTTCAGAGTGTCTGCTTGGAAATGCAAACTTTGATGATGGCACAGTAGCCATTAGTGGTTTTGAAAAGTGCATCCAAGATTATAATGAATTTTAAAATGTATGAGAGGTGACCTACAGAAACTAAGGGTCAAGCCTGTCTGCCACTTCAGAGCAGGAAAAAAGGTATTCTTAATATAGCATGAAGCTGGCTGAAGCAAGTGCTGCTTTTTCTGTACGAATCTTGTGGGTTTTGACAGCACTTGTGACCACAATGGCACACATATATATATCCTTTACCACCCTTCTTTCAAAAGGAGGGAGTGAAACAAAGCCAAATGTTAGATTCTAGCCTTTGGGCTTGCCAGCATCACAGGTGGAGCAGAGAGAAAGCTTCTATTAGTGAAGAAGGCACAAAGTTTCAGCTAGTTGAACTTAAACAATTTTTCACCAGAAACTTGTGGCTATAATAGTATGCATGGATCACAACTTTTATTTTCATTTGTCTATCTGCTAAAGATTGATGAGAGTTGTCATCTGTAAGGAAGAAAAATTGTTTGGCTTCTGGATAAGTGTACAGCAAATCTTAAGATTTCCTGAGAAATTTATCATTTTTCTCACCATTTAAAGTCATAAATTTAATCCAAGAAATAATCCACAGAAGATGCTAGAATCTCAAGCTGTAGGATAAGAAAAAGAAATGGCAATTTATCTCATGACCCAGAACAACTAAAAATTGCTTACTTGGGGTTTTTTTTAAGATAAAAATACACAATAGTTAAGAAATATTTTAAAAATAGTACTTAGTACTAAGACCCACGTAGTACTTACAAAAGCAACTTTGAGACTGAGTTCAAGCTACAGCTAACATAAATTTTGTAGCAAAACAAAGGAACAGCTACCTTATTTTCGCAGAATCCACAAAATTTACTGTCTCTCACCCAGACATGTCAACACCATCATCTCTCATTCCCCATCTCCCTGTTGTCACCATCCCTGAGGAATCTACAAACCGATAAGGCAAATGTCTGTGATGCCTCTTCCTTGCAGTGAGGCACGTTGTCACCAGCATCTGACAGGCCTGTAGGTGGTTATCAGATATCAGAAGGGAAACCCCCAGCAGACAAGGAGAGACTGGGTACCTAAGCTGAAGGGTAAGTAGCACTCAGCAAAGCTGTGCAGGGACAAATGGATTCTTTCAGTTAGGGAAGGCAGACGGTGCTACAAACCAACAGGTGGAACTGGCTGACACTTTGGATATGCAAGGGATGTGGGCATCTCACAACTGCCTTCCATCCATCCTCAGTGTAAACACTCACCTCTGAATTTGCAGCCACACAGAAATTCTGGAGGGAGTAAACAATGGAAAACAACAAGCACCTTCAACAATAAAGTTACTTCTTGAAGTGTTTTATATTTATTAATATAAACATACACGCTGCCTTTCCTTCTTGACTTGAACAATAGTTCACGTTCTGTGTTTTATTCTAAGTAAATAGCTGCTTAATCCAATCAGCCCTGGATGATTATATCCATCTCAATAGGGCAAAAATTTTTATAAACTTTAAAATAGCCTTCACCTGACATTCATGGGCACAGTGTAGAGTGTCTTAGGATATTCTGTTTTCAAGAAGGTTATTCAGCATCATATGAGTCTGTTATTAATCTGTTTGCTACGTAGAAAATTATATGCTTTAACCAGCTACGTCTCTATTATAGCTATATGCAAAGCTCCAATTTTTGAAATTAAATTTATGACTTTTCATAATAAGTTAAAAGTAGTATGACTTTATATTTTTCACACGCTAAAATGTGTGAACTGGCTGCACTGTAATAAGGCTTTGAAAAGAAATCTGGTCTATATATATATATATATATATATATATATATATATATATATATATATATACACACATACACACACATATGATGTCAGAGACATAGGAATCTTTTTTTCCTTTTAAGAATTGTAAAATAACATTTATCAGCAACAGGTATTGCATGATGTTTTGAAATTGCTTTTATCAGTCAAAATATTAGAAACTGTAACCAACACAGCTATGACAGAATCTGCAATCTTCTGCTGTCTCCAAACTAAAATCTTAAACAGACACTGACCTTCAGAGGCCCTGGACAACAAGCTCGGAGGTTCAGCTTACATACCACAGAGCAAGTAGCACAGGGAATAAAAAGAGCATTTAACATCTCCTACAAAGGAGAGAACAAACTTCAAGGGTGGAATTTTAGTGTTCTGAGACCAGGTCACTCATAGGTTTCTTGACTAGAGAATCATAGAATAAATCATAGAATGGTATGAGTCAGATGGGTCCCTAAAGATTATCTCATTCCAACCTCACTGCCATGGGCAGGTACACCTCACATTAGACCCGTTTAGTCAAGGCCCCTTTCATCCTGGCCTTGAACATTTTCAGGAATGGGGCACCTGCAACTTCTCTAGGCAATCTGTTCCAGTGTCTCATCACCCTTACAGTAAAGAATTCGTTCCTAATATCCAATCTATATCTACCTTCTATCAGTTTCAAGCTATTCACCCTTGTCCTATCACTGTATGCCTTGTAAAGCTCTCCATCTCCAGCTCTCTTGTAGCCTCCTTAAGGTACTTCAAGGTGGCTCTAGGTTCTCTCTGGAGCCTTCTCTTCCTCAGGCTGAACAGCCCCAGCTCTCTCACCCTGTGCTCATAACAGAGGTGCTACAGCCCTCTGAGCATCTACATAGACCTATCCATTCATCACCCCGCCTGCATTTGTGCTACTGCAGACCTTCCACTCGACCTTGTTGAACTTCATGAGGTTTGCGTGAGCCTACCTCTGAAGCCTGTCAAAGGCCACAAAAGATACAACAAAACAATGAAAGGTAGCGGACAAAATGCTGCAAAATAGTTCCAACAGCGGCTTTTCAGATTAGGTTTTTAATGAGGAATGTAGATTAATTTCTTCTCAGAATAAAGCAGCTTCTTCAATTGTTGCTAATTGTTTCCAGCAATAAATGTCTAGTACAGTATTGCAAAACACAGAAAATCAGGGATTTTAAAGAATTTAAAAGGAATTCTTTTCCTACTTAAAATGAAAGGAGCTGTAACATTATGGATATAAGGGGTTTTTTTTAAATTAAAAAAATTAAACCCAGCAAACAATAGTTGGCAGGGCCAAACATTATCAATGTATCTTAAGATTTTTATACTTACTGCTAATCACAGAAGAGCAAGTCTAATAGGATGTGCTCACCCTTTTTATCTTCACTCAGACAAAGCTGCCATTTAAGATTAATGATCTGAAAGGTCCTGTTGCCTTTACAGTGAATATCTCCCTTTCATAGTTCTGTGCTTGCCTCTGATAAACCACAAATCTATTGTGATTTATCAGTTTTGCCTATCTACAAATAGTCAAATTAGATTTATATATAGATTTGCCTATCTACATTCATAGTTAGAGATCTCAAAAAGGAGCGAGAGCAGAGCTGAATAATGCAGTTATGTAGGGCAGTCACAAGGACCACCATTGTTGCTAATGGTAATGGGGCAAAACATTACTTGACATAATCATCAATTCACAATTCAAAGAGACAACAATTAAATCAAGTGGAAGTGGGATGTGTCTATGGCTGAGTCTTTGACTAAATGCATTGTTTATAGGAGACTTATTTTTCTTCTGACTAACTGGAATTTACCATTGCTTGAAGATAATTATTGTGTGAGAGTATGTCATTCTGTGATGAAACTGTGTTTTAGAAAAAGGAAAATTTGCTTGAGTTGAGCTATTCAGTCTTAGAAATCTGACTTCTTAAAATACCTCTTCAAAAATACAGTATTTCAAAAGAGAACAATTGTTATTTGGTTCATTGAAATGCAATACTTGAAATAAACTGGTGTCCTTTTTTTTTTTTTTGTTCAAAATGCCTAAACTTCTCAACAAATATTCCAATTTTCAGTCAGTACTCATGAGAGAACAGCAGTTACATGCATTACCTGACCCATGTCAACAGGAGAAGATATTAGCACCCTCTAAATTCAGGTTGGTTACTGTTATTCAGACTCTAGCACACTTATTTCTTAAGGACAAACTAGAGCAATCTTACTGCAAGTACACAAAGTTGATTTTGCTTGACAAAATGTAAGTCAGCTTTCTGCAATCCTAAGGAATTTGCATTTGACTGTTTTCCTTTTAAAATTCTTCATGACAATGTATTAAATGTTTGGGCATATGAAAGATACAAGACAAATGTGACAGTACTTTTAGGCAACTTTAAATCACATTAGTTCAAAGCCCCATGAATATTTTTTTTCATATGATTTATTTGAAAATCACCCCTTGTGTTATACAGGAACAGTATTTTCCTCCCTATTTACAATTTCTTTAGGATAGGAAGCTTTATCCCAAGTGGGGCTCTAGACCTTTCTTTTAAAATAAATTTATATTGTTGAAAAATATTAAATTGTTTTAAAAGCCATGTGAATGGCTTTAATCATGTGAAGCATTGATTTACAGGTGCAATCTACTGTATTCTATCTTTCAAATCAACTTTGTCACCTCCTCTAAATTTACTCTACAAATTCATACTCTTACCTGCTTTGCTGAAGTAGTTAGCCAATACATCCTGGCAAGTCATTCCTCTTAAGATGAAAAATACAAGTCAGGTATATCATTTGGTGTAATCTTGTTTATTTGCAGAAAATAAGCACAAAGTGCAGGTTCCTTCAGAAGAGTAGGATAAACAAACAGCAGGCAGCTCAGTGTCTCTGATAAACCTACATCTGCTGCTCAGTCAAGCTTCAAAGAGTCTTGTTCCCTCTGTCCCCTAAAGATGATTATCGTTTCCTTTCTGAATACTTCCCACCTCCAACATCACCAGCATCCAAAATATCTGTCCTTGGTCTGTAAAGCCCTGAATTCATTGCAGTGAGCTTTGAGAGAAGCAGTTGCTACTTAAAATTCTTCAGTTTATTATTCTCTCCTTTAATTTTAGAAAATTTTCAAAAATCAGAACACATCGTCTTCCTTTTTACTGGCCTGTAGGGGAAAGGGAAGGTGTTTTTAAATCTCTGCCAATGGCATCTTATCGATATTCTTGTAACAGTGTTTCTACTATGGTGGGCTCCGCTTTACTCCACAATTCCCTTCACAGGCTTTTTCACTTCCTGCTGTTGTATTTGTAGTTCCTAGTTTGAAAATGACTTGAAATTAAGGACTAGATGTAATAGACATCTGCTCTGTTTGAAAGGCTGGTGAAACAATTAAGCAAACAAACAAAAACCTCAAAACCCCAAAACAATAAAACCCTAAAACAATCAAAAAAAAACCCCACCTAAAACCCACTAAACAGAAAAACACCCCATCAACCTAATCCAAATGACCTACACAAGTTCTATTAATTCAAAGAAATTTGATGAACCAGAGTCAGAAATTATGGCTAAAAAAAGTTTCAGATATGAAGTTTCCATAAAAAACAGATAAAGTGAGAACACAGGATGAAGTAGGCAGACATGAGATGTGGAATATCAACAAATCAGACCTGCAGATAATTGAGCTCTAGTGCAAAGATAGGCACAAAGTTAAAGTACATGGACAAGGATACAGAACAAGCAGTAAGATAATTAAAAAAAGGAAGTCTGGCGATAAAAGATACGTGGCAGCAGTAAAAGTGGATAGGGGAATGAAAATTTCAGAAAGTAACAGAAGATGTATTTATGAACTGCAAGACTAAAAGCAGCAAAAGCAGAAGCACAAAACTTCTGGATTAGTAGAAGTAAGTATCTGTGACTATTGATGTAAGTGAACTCATGAAACCAGATAAGGACAAAAATATTGAAAAACAGGTGAGAAAGTAAAGAAAACATAGTCAAGAGGAAAATTACAAAATAAATTGATGGATTTGATGCATTGTGGGAGATAACACATCCCTCGTCTTCTCTAGACTGAAATGCAATACACTTGTTTACTGTGAGAAACAAAGGCACAGCATGGTTCCTGTTGTAAATTTTTTTTTGAGAATAAAAAAGAGAAACCATCATGAATTTTTGTAAATGGTACTTGCATGCCTGATGTCTGCAGTAAGTTCCTCTAAGACTTATAATGAATACATAAAAAGTTATTAAAAAAAAAAAGAAAATTGAATATATCAATACTATTTATAACAACTCCTCTCCTGATCAGACAGATTGGTCCAGTCTTTCTTGTTATTATTCTACATAGTCTACAGCAGTGTTATTACCATTTTCCATCACTGGGGATTTAAATAATCAGGGAAAGGAATATAGTTAAAAGTCAAGGAAGTATTTACATAACTGGAAGCCTGGAACCTTCTGAAAGTTTTTCACAGAATCAGTTTAGATGTGATTTTGAATACATAAATATCAATTTGCACAGGAAACACATAACCTGTAGAGACACAGAGACTCTCACACAAGCACCAGTCTGTTGAAACTTGAATTCTGTACTCTAGAAACATATTTTTTCATCTCAAAGAAAAATAAACATGAAGTAATAATTAAATAATTTTCTTCTTTTCTAATAGCATTTCTATAAATGAAAATTTCGTCTTTTAATAAAAGAGATGAAGATGTCCTATTACTGGCCAAATTACATCCTCTGATTCTTGACAAATTACAGAAAGCACTTTTTTTATTTTTTTATCTGTAGACTGCTCCAACAGAGCCAAAATGAAACAAAACAAACAAAAAAATCCCAGACAGACAAACAAATAAACAAAAAACCAAGAACAGGAACTCTGTCCTTACCAGAATTAATTCCAATTGCTGAATGACTAAACCTGAGAAGTGGTCTCAGTTGGAGAGAGCAAGTGAAATTAAGGAAGGGAAGCACAGGTGCTTTTTAGTAGAATAAAATTCTTGGGGTATGTAGCCCAAAGATAGTGTTAAATTTTGTTTGCTAAAAAAGGACCTTCCCAGACTGTGAATGGCTCTTAGGTGCAGTGAGATGCCTGGAAGAAATAAAAATGTTTTGGTTTAAAGTCCTTTCCTGAAGAGAAATATTTACCCTTAGCAATTAAGAAACAGCAGTAGACAACTATTGCTGTAATATATTTGTGTGGTTTTATAACACACCCTGAAGAAAGGCCTTGATATGTTAAAATATTGAGATGTGCAGTAACAGCAATATGGCATCACTATTATTGCAACTATAGAATAAAACCTGTAAGAGTCTAGTCTTCCAATTCAGAGTTCACATAGCTGGATACATTGTTTCGCAACCATTCATGCTGGCAAACTAAACGGAAGCTCTCTTCCTTAAGAAAGCAGTGGGACAGAGTGTTGAGCTTTTTGTGAGACTGGTTGAGACCCCACCTCATGTCAGCGGATCACAGACTGAGCTCTGCAGAGATCTACTGGTCCAACAGCCTGCCAAAGAAGAAAAAGGGTCATAACATAATGTAAAAGCAATGAAATATTCCTATGTGACTTGACACTGAAAGCACACAAGGAGAAGAAAACATGAATGACACAAGTGAGATTTGTCACACACTTGCTTTGTCACATCTTTTCTGTTCTCTATTAGAAAAGGTAAAAAGTAAGAGTACTCTGCTGGAAATCAGGTCCAGCATTCCCATAATTAGAGTTTAATGGATTTAGTTCTTAATTTGCATTGGTTTACTTAAATGAATAGAAGACAGCAGCTATGGACACTCAAAGTGCACTCACTGAGCCAATGCTTGGTTGTGCAAGAAGTTCTTTCCCCCAGCTGTGAGGAATCTCCCTGCGGTGAGGGTCTACAGGCAGAGCATGCACCTGCCTCATCATTCTCAGTGCATTTTGCTGGAGAATCACACAAATTGGCAACTTAGGCTGCACTGTGGTTTGCAGGACCTGAATAACAAGCACACATTCCCTCCTGTGGGCTGTACTTTTGAGACAGTCACAAGAAAGATCCTCATCCTCATCCACATAAATAACTGATGGAAAGTCAGATCCTGGCAAACTGTGGGTTTTTCTTCCACAAAACCCAGGGAAAAGAAAAAGAAGAACACAGTCCTATGCTCACTTGGATAGAGGTAGCTTCAGTTGTAGTCTCTTGGGTGAGAACACATCAGAAGCTTTCCTTTGCTTGCAAAAGCTATTAGCCTTTTTCTGGCAGCTGCCACTTCTGGGGTAGAGGAAAGCTCACGCCTTTTGTACGTGGCAGGCTCCAGCTCCAAAGATTTTAAAGGTTTCAAAGTCTCTGAAATTGAAGTGCAACTGTTCTATGACAGAATCAACAGAAAAAAGGAGGTGGCAATTTTTTAGATCTACCTGCTTTTTATTGAACAAGGCAAGAAAACAAAAAAACCTTCAGAAACCTAAAACCTACTGTTCCCTATCAAACGCTGTTCTCAGACAGCAGGCAGAAAGTTATCTGAAGTGCTCAAAGGAAATCTGTTCCAAAGAGCTTCAACCTCCTAGTAAAAAAATCTCCTGGCATTGCATTCATTTGCTTCTTGATTTGTTTTTTGCACAAATCTCAGAACACATTTGATCCTTCTGACAAGCTGGATATTCTGGATCTCTACAAATGCTGAAAAGTGTGTTTACACCCAAATTTCTTATGTTTCTCAGCATGCTTTCCTGTGCCATGTGTTTTATGCTGACTTATCTCCAAGTCTTTCATCATTATTTTGATACAGAATGGTTACTTAGAGATAAAGCTTAACAGGGTAGTTTTGCATTTTTTATAACTCTATGTCACCCAAGTCCATGTATATTTATTTGAAAAAGAGCAAGTAAAAATTATTTAGCAAAGTAATGTGTGCAGCCAGTTACAGGAAAACTGCAAGGCTAACAAAATATTAAAAGAAGATATTTTTCTTCTAAAATTCCAACCTAAATCATGGTGTGCTGCTAGTAATCAAGCTCCAGTTTATCTTAATACAAAGCTTTCTGTGGCCAGGATGTAAAATGAAATGACTACTTTCCAGCATGAAACAACTGTCATTGAACTATCTGACTACAGATTAGGTTTTGCAGCCATTACATTTCCTTTCTTCCTGTATCATTCCTTTCCTCTGATGAAGTCAAGTGAGGTCTTACATCAGCAGCAGTAGTAGCTTTGGCTATTTCTAAATTTAGCAATGTATTCTGGATGGGATGCACTAGTGCACTTTGGCAAGGCTTACTAATAAAGATGACTATTCTGAATAATCTGCTTCTATCTGCAAAGGATAAAACTAAGCTTTCTCTTACTTAGTCTCCCTAGATAACTGATCAGAGAATAAATAAGTTGATGTTTAAGGAAGGTTATTCTCAAGAAGTCAACATCCACTGTTTTTCCACAGCTTATGTAGGCCCCCTGGTGACCATTTCATTTTGCTGGTACAGGTGCACAGCTCTGCCAGTTCATGTACCTCCTGCCCCTGCTCCACTGATAAAGTTTGCTGCTCAATATTCCATACTGGAATTGGTGGTTGAGTCCTTTGTGTGAGTAGGTTTGACACATAAAACTTTTGGGCTGAAGACCTAGGTACATTGGACTACTACACTGTGCAAGTTATTCAGCGACACCATCAGCAAATACTTTCTGTCAGATGATATACATATCTCTTCCACTTGCCCTTGTTTTATTACCTGAACATGTGGTAAAAAACATTGATCTTTTCAAACCTGGAAAATTAAGATAATTTTGTGGCCATCTGGATTTTCTCCATGCTGGCCTGGCTGTAGGGAATTGAGGTTGCCAAGAAGAGTGTCAGTGCTGTGCCATGATGGGAATGATCTGACCACACTCCTAAAAACAGCTTTGAGTCCAAACTTCTGTGCAAGGTTTGCCAGCAGGTATAAAGTCCTCTGGTTTTCTGATAAGTCTAGATGGGTTATTGGTGAGAGCATGTGGCAGTTCAGGGAGCGGGAAAAATAATCCAAAAGTAGGTTTGTGTTTGGCAGCTGGAGTTGTGTCTGTCAGGGTAAAGACACAACCTTAATCTGACACATACTGGACTTCTAGATAAGAAGCAAATTTCTGAGCTTTGCCTTCCTAGTTATAGAGTTATAAATTACTTGATCCTTTGGCTAGATCAAATTACTTGCCCCTATAGCAAGAAGACAGTCACAGGATACTAAACAGATAAAGGGTCTGAAACAGTGGTTTTCTTCTGATTTTCAGATCAGCTTCCTAGGTTTCTCCCAACCACTGCTGTGCTGTCTGCAGTTTCTGAATGTTCTCAGAAATTTCCCAAAGAAAAGTTCTCATAAAGGCATATTACTTTTATGTTGATTTATGTTTTTGTTTTGCTCTTTTATTTCCTCCAAAGAAGCATCACTTTGCTCCCTGACATTCAATCCTGTGCTTCTGAATATCAAAAGTTGTACTTCAGCTTCCCAGCTTCGACAGCTGAAAATAAAAGTGGAAGGTGAGTAGGCAGGTGCAGTAGCAAAATGTAGCTCTGCTTTCTCCTCTGGCTATGTCTTATTTCACCATGATTTTTGTATCCCTTCTTATTTCTTTGAATTATTCTTTGTGCACCTGAAAAATTAGGGGGAAATTTGATTCTTACTGTCATCCCTGGGTTCTTAGTGGTAACCGTCAAATGTGGAACACACCAGCTCTTCTAGAGATGTGTGAGCAAACTCTCTTTTCTATTCCCATTAGTTTCAGGTGACTGTTCCCCTCTCAGTTTTCTCTCTGCTTCTGGCCCAGATAGAGAGAGTGACACACAGAGAGCAGGACTAATAATTCTGTTGTTTTCTAGCTGTGATACAGAAGGAGATCATCTCGGTAAGAAATCTTTAGATAGTCTGTACTTCATTTGGAACAATAGAATAAAAAGAAAATCAAAGGCTGAGAAGAGTGAGAATTTCTAATGTAATATACCCCTGACCCCAAAACACTTTCTACAGAAGCTGCTGCTATATGAAATCTACTTGACATGGTGGTGGCAAAGACTGCAAATTTCCCTCTTTGAGAAACTTCCACAGGATCCAAGAAACACAGCAGGTCAAAACCAAATAATTCTCTTCACTTTATGCTACCAGTTGCCACTCTTGGAGCTGTAACACAAAACTGAATAGAGTTTTTTTTTAAGGTTTTTAGTCCTCTGGCAATTACTGTAGGATTTCTACTTCAGGGCACTTTTGTGTTCAGCTCACTGTCAGAAATTACTCATCACCAGCCATCTGAACATTGCAGCTTCCATATGAACCTGCTAGACTGAGGAAGGCTGATAGCTACCAGCAGCTTCTGCTAGGCAAAAAAAAAGACCTTGAATACCTGAGAGCTTAATAGGTGTGCTAAACACCATAAAAAGCATTTTAGCCTAGTACAGAGTAGGATAGGTGAAATGAAAGGAACACAACACAGAGCTTTGGAGCAGGATGAACAGAAGCTGAGCCACAGGATCCAGGGGTTTCTGGGGCAGGGGCTGAAATGCAGCAGTTTCACTTATGAGTTTTGTCTGTCAGGAAGAAACAAAGAAGTGAAAAACCACTAGTGAGAAGCCCAGAAAAATAAGGAGAAAATTCAAGGTGTGCTGGTACAATGGTGCTCAGAGTGAGATAGAAAAGTAAGCCAGCTTGGAGCGCTGGAAAAATAAACTTACCCTTATTTATTTTTATTGTATTAAGGGAAGCAAAATTTGTATACATTCCTTAAAAAGAAGCAATCAAGAAAAAAGAAGTATTGCTTGCAATTGCATGCAAGCAATACCTGACTACATTATGAGTTTCTCTTTCAAACAGAGATAAGTCAGCAAGGCTCTGCATATTGGTTAATCATTCATGCTAATGTGTTTGGGGTGGATTAATGAAGAGTGTGTTCTGTGAAATCTCACTGTTGCACTGTGTTATATTGTGTTTTCCACCTTTTTTGACTTTAAAAAGGTTCCACTGATGCCATTGACTCTAGTATAGTGAATCAAGACTACCAATACTATGTCTGCTTTGATTAGCATTTGCAGATCCCTAGAGCAATCCAGAGAGTTTCTAAACATCTGTGATTGGGAGATAAAAATAAAAAAGTTATGCTTGTGACCAGCTGCTCTAAAATATTTTTCCATGTCCATAAAATTTTTAGTTTATTTAAAACCTCTTACCTCATAAGTAGAGTGGCAGAGGTAGCTTGACATGTTTTTTATAATTTTTAATATGTATGTTTGTGTTTTAGAACAGCAATTTTTAAAAATTTTATTCCATTACAGAAATTTCTCAGACAGATCTTGCCCAGCACATGGAAAACAACGCATCAGAACATATGTGAAGATGACTTCCACATGTCTTGGGGAAGGTGACATCACTGCATCATCGCAAAAGCAAAGGCAACAAAAGTTAATGATATTTATCTCCAGTTTTCATAGAGATCATCACAGAAGACTGCAGAGATTACATATTGAGGGACAATTTCACCCATCACTGAATGAAATTAATTCACCTCTGCATCATATCTATGCTTTGCAATGCTCCCATTATATGCATTAATGGACCAATAAAACCTCTTTTGATATGCTTTAACACTACAGAAGATTTCTTCCTATAGTAGGCACCAACTGAGTGAAACAGCGCATCTTGTTATATTTTTTTTTTTTTTCTGTTTCAAATGTTTATTTTTATTTTTGGTACATTTCAGTGTATCAGGCAGATATTTCCACTTGTGAGCACCTTGAAGATAACAACTTGGTTTGTTCATGCTATAAAATAATTTGGTCACTAACTGCAGTGCATCCTAATAATCATAAAGCACATGATTTCTTACGAAGTGTCTCTCAGACCACTTAAAAAGTAACACCAAGATTACTACATAACACATAGATTTGAACTGGATTTGCTATCCCATTTCTTTAATCATTCCCTTGACAGAGAGAGATTTAAATATTTAATTGTGTCAATGGTCTATGCAGAAAAGTGGGAAATCATATTGACCTGACCCAGTTCTTAAGGTATATGGGTTTTTTTTAAAGTTTAAGCAGATGAACACGTTTTGTTTAAGTCAAAGAATCCACTCATGCCTAATTTCCAGCATTCGTTTGAAAAGCTTTAAATGGGGCTATAATCTTCAGATGCTTCTTTCAATGCCAGCATCCTTGTCTGGTCTTGGACAATAAAATAACTAGAGATTAGCCCTTTGTGCTGAAGTTGGTTTCTGCTGCACTTACAGACTATGAGGAATACTTTTGCTGGTGAGGAGTTCATAGAAATCAGTGACGTTAAGTTGTAGTCAAGCTTGAAATTCTCCAATTTTCATTTTCAAACCTTTCCAGGCTCAGTGAGAAAACAAACCCTTGCAGAATTTCAAGGGTGCAAGAGTAAATTTTCTTGAGACAAAACTTTTTTTTTGACATAGGCTGGAAATATAAACCTAGCCTCCTTCATAACCTTTAATGTCTCTTTAAAAATATGCATTGAACGTAATGAGAAAATCTAAGAGGAATTCCTTTGCCTCAAATTTATGTTTTATCAGCACTTATGATAGCCAGTAGTGGGCTATAGTCGAGGAGTACTACAAGTTCACAGTATCTGGAAGGTTTCAGGACACTTCACAAAATATTCTAAATTGGAAGGCACCCACAAAGATTATTGAATCCAGCTCTTAAATGCATGGCCCATATGAACCTTGGTATTATTAGATCTGTGCTCTAACCAACTCAGCTAACCTTATTGGTCCCACACTTGGCATGAATTGGATGCTGTTAGGCTATGAACTAAGGCAGATTTTACAGTTGTTACTTGATTCTCTCTTTGACTTGGTCTTTTGCATGCTCATCTTCTTTGAGGTTGCTGCCTCAGGGTACACCATGTCTCTCCCTCTTTCTGTGTTCAGTCACTCCTTTGCTTTGTCACTCTTGGATCTAATTTGCATTCCTTTAACATTAAAGCTCCTCTGTCCCTTTAAAGGTCCATCATTAACTGAATCATAGGTTTCCATGATCTTTTTGCTTTTAATCCCTCTATGATACTTTTGCTTTGTATTCCTCTCTTTGACATGTCTTGAATGTTCTTTACTTGCCCCAGTGAATTTAATTTACCATTTTAATTATTGAATTTGATCCACAGTCCCTTAGTTCCCCTCACTAGTCCCTTCACAAAACATCTAATCTAAAGCAGCATAAATTTATCATTTGATAATCTGTTAATCTCCTGATCTTTTTCTGGAATACCGTCACCTGTCAGGAAGATATGGAACATACACACTGATGTGTGTTCCTCTGGGAAAACAGTGCAACATCTAGTTAATCGTGGTAGTCTGTCTTCCAGAAAGTTCTGTAAGCAATGTGACTAGAACTGGGTTGCAGAAAGCAGCCTTGGTTCTTCCTTACAACCATTCTCAGCCACCCACCATCTCTCAGTTTTCTAACCTTTGTCCTTGCTCGAATTTCTGCGTTGTGAGCACAGTATCCTAGAGATGAGACAGCTCTGGTCTGAAAGGGTGTCCTTCTGCCTAAATCAGGGACTACTCACTGAGATCAGACTAACTTTCCCAGGGCTCTTTCCAGCTGACTCTTGTAAATCTATAAGGATGGAGATTGTTCAGTATCCCATTGCATCACATTCCAGACCTTAATTTTCTTGATAACAGCTTGATTTCTGTATCATCTTTTGAGCCTGTTATCAAGACGGTGTACTTTTCTACCATGTATTTCCTTACTTGATATTTATGCACTTACCTTAGTGTATCATCTGAGGGATATATTCTAAGCACTGCCCAACCTCCGTTATTGTTGCAATCAAAGGCAAAACCAATGGGATTGAGGTTGTATCCATTGTAAAGAAAGGAAATGTAGTCTGGACCTGAACCACCTTCTGCTATTACTCAGACAGGTACCCAAAATATGTCTCAATTTGCTCCACATAATTTGTGAGCTTGATGTAGAAAAGTTTTTGCTCCTTTTTAATTTAAAAATAATAGACCCCAAAATACTAAAGCAGCAAAATGCAATTTTTAAAAGAGATATTTTTCTACATCTACTGATGGACAAAAGTATTTCTAATCTTCAGCCAGCAGTGAATTATCTTTTATTATTTCTAGTGAGATTATCAGCTGTAGCAGAGAAGTGGAAAAAAGAGATAACATCTTAGAGTCATGAGACACGTCAACATTTCCTAGGGAACATTTTGATAAAAATAGAAAGAAAAAGAAAAATCATGTTAATAGTTCTGTGGATGACCTTCACATTTAGGATGCTAAGTCTTTAGTCTTTACTTCCTCCTGTGGAGTAATATTTATTTCCGTGATCATTCAAATTTGCAAATAGAAATGGAATAACAGGACAATGTAAGATGTATTGAGGACAGAATTTTTTTAAGAGGTCGTGTTTTAACATTTTCAGCTGTGTTTAACAACTGGCTACTGGAGTTACCCCCCTGAATTTTAACTAGTAGTTGTGTAATGTACTATTGTATCAAAGAGATGAAGAAGCATTTTCGGTTAATCTCTCACTGGAACTGTGTAGCTTCACAGTACATAAATTTATTTCAGTCTGATTGAAGAAAGGCAAATACATCAGAACATAACTTCAAAAGGATTTTATAAAATACAGTAAGCCAGATTTTATCACTTTCAGTTACTGTAAGCAGCATCTTGAATGAAGGTGACAGGAAATGGCAATGTAGTCCAGCTATATTTACTAATTGTTTATCCAATTTCTGGAAATATTCTTCACATTTCTCCCTCTTCTGTCAAGCTTTAATAATGAATTATTTTGAGGCATTTACTGGCATCCAACTTCATGTCTTTTGGTGTCACTCTCTCTTTGTTGTTGTTGCAGTAATGCATTGTGCATCTAAATTACAGGGCTCAGAGTAGTGGCTCAGAATTTCTTTTAACTGCCAATATTGGGTCTGGCAGCTTCTGAAGGTGTTTTATTGACAAAAAGTGGCATTTTAACAGCTGTTTATCTTATTGACCCATGCCCCTCTTTTGCCCACAGAGCTCAGTAGAAATCTCTTTTGGATGTTGTTATTACAGTAAATTTTTGAATTACTAAATAAATAATCCACCCAAAATACTCCAGTGAAGTGAATGCATTCTCATCCTAATAAAAAATCCTATAAAAATTCGTTGGACGAATCTTTGTCTCTTATGGTCTATCACATCTATCTCATCTGGCATTGTTTCTGATTCTATGAGGTTGCAGGTACTCTTAAAACTTTCTTGATTTGGTGTGAATTGATTGTGTTTTTGGTACTTGAAACTGTAGTCTTTTCTTTTTTTCCTTCAGTGGGATTCATCTCGAACCCTGGAACAAAAACCAGGGCAATGCCTCTCCCCTTAAAAACGGCAACATCAATTTACAAGGTCAAATGCATTATTTTTAGTAAATGTGTGTAACAGCTGGTTATTGGCTCAGAAAAATTATCCCCCCCTTAGAAGACAAATTCTACAGAAAAAGATGGGCACAAACTGTGTAAATTACTGTGGTAGTTCTCCACACACCCCTTGTTGAATCTTAGTGAGGCTCCAGAATGGGGCTGCACCTCCCACTTCCCCTTGGCAGCACTCTGAGGCTGAGGACAAAGAGTAGGGAGGGGAGTGACGTCCTGTGGCCCCCTTTGTATATGGACACAAAATCAAACCCCAGGGAGCCCAGCTCACCTCTGCATGTGCCTCATAACAGGATCAGACAGGCCTGTGTTATTCCTGGTGTGTCTTCTCAGCCTCTACCTGAAGACCTACTGTGAGAGGGACTCCAAAAGTTCTCTAGAGTCTAATCCATTAGAACTTCCTTTCTGGGGTGTAACATAAATCTCCCTTACAGCTCTGTAGACATTACTATTTTTCCCATTCATTACAGGAGGTGAAGTTCACATGCAAACTTCATTCCATAGAGGAAAATGAGATAATCTAATGACAATTCCTCTCAAGGTATATCCAAATGGCTACAAATATAAGCATCAGCTATGTGCCCAGAGAAAGCCTCTGCTACTTTGTGCTCAGTCTCTTCCTACTTCATAGAGGTGAATGATGTTCATCTATTTTCTCAAGGCTTCACAATCCCTGGGCAGCAACTCCAAAACATTAAAACTGTATTTAGGAGATGAACTCTAAAAATGCCAGATAGCACTTGAGATGAATAAAAAAGACTGACAGTAGAGCTTTTAAAATAAATAAAAATATAAAACATGGGTCCAAATAAAAAAACCCCAAAACCTACTTATATGTAATTTTTTGTTCCTATAGCTGGAATCGACCATATTTTACATGGCCCAGAAGGCAGCTATCTGCATCTTTTGGGATCTTATCTGTTAGCAATTTCCAAAGCTGAAGCTGCATTCTTGTGTGTATACATAAATGCAGTTGTATGTAAAAAAGCTTGGAAAAACCCTGTCACACGAAGAAAGTTTGCATAAAAAATATTCAAAAATTGAATCTGACAAATGCAGTATGTAAAGCTAGGAACCATTTACTCACACCCTACTTCATCCTTACAGAATGAAGCATCACACTAGAGAAGCTTTATGGGAAGCGGTTGTAAGCTGGCATTGATGTTCTACTATCTGGAAATCAATTTCAAACTTGGACAGTGAAGCTTCCAATTTTAGTGTCTGCTGTTGATAGACATAACTGGCAGAGACTGAAGGGACTCATGCAAGTGGTTAATTTCAGGTTTTGCCATGATGTCCAGCATCAGTGGGATGGTATTTTGTGTACACAAAGTCCTAGGAAGGCTGGCACCATGGTGAGTATCTTTTGTGAGGAGATAAGCCCCTTGCAGCCCAAAATGAATGGGCAATGGCTTCACCAGTCTCATTTATATATATGTGTGTGTACATATTTAAAGATTAAGTCTTGCAGCTTGCTGTGAATGAATGGAGTTGAACAAGTTTATTACTGTGGATTCATAGACACAAGCTGAGTAGTTGAAATGTTTACATTTTCTCAACAATTCTGCTAAACCCACTTTATTCCCTAAAGCGTGTAGTGTTTATTCTGTTTTTTCAGAGAAGTACAACTATTGATTATGAGATAGTATGTACACAAAAATCCTGCAACAAACAAACAAAAAACTACAATAAAACAAAACCCCTGTCAGTTTAAGTTTACCAGAGGTTCAGTATAAGGAATTT
The DNA here is from genome assembly GCA_032173965.1 of Sitta carolinensis. NCBI lineage: Eukaryota > Metazoa > Chordata > Aves > Passeriformes > Sittidae > Sitta > Sitta carolinensis. The sequence continues at coordinate 51,501,388 of CM063284.1, read as the reverse complement.
TGGAGCTTTTATTGGTCAAACTTCACACACAGAGGTTAATTCATCTTAACCCCATTGACTGACAGAGTGCTAAATGGACTTAAATTGCAATTCCATTACGTGCTTTCTTCTGGGTGAATCCAGTGTAGGAAATCCCTGAACTCACACCTGTGTCTTCCATAGAAACATCCTCTCCCCATTTTGAACTGCATTTCTCTGTTCCATCATCTAAATGACACCTGCTGGGGAGACCACTGGATCACTGAGTTAGGAGTCACCCCGGAAATCGCCGCTTTTACTCTATTTACATGATGGCACTGATGCCTCAATGTGAAGCCTAGGTCTCCAAGCACTGCAAAAGCCCACCTGCAGGGAGCATGAACTGCAACCCTGGGACTTTCAGATCTCCTTATGGCAGTTTCATTGGGAGAAATGGGGGAAATATAGCCCTAGGCCAGGTTTTCAGAGTGCAGTTGACTTGCCGGCTGTCCCCATCCCACAGTTTGCTTTTTTGAATAGCCTAGTCCTGCTCTCCCCTCTGTGGATCCACCAAGACATTGCTTGCTTGGCCTGCTCTGTTCTCGATCCCCAGATCCCCCCTGCATATCCCAGCACCTCTCCTGTCTTTGCCCTGACAATTATCTGTCTGCACAGCAAACCGATGCAGCCAGCCAGCCTGGCAGGCTCACTCACTTTTCCTCTGCTGGGTTGGATCTCTGCCACATCAGTGATTATGCCCTGAGGCTGTGCTGGACGTTTGCCAGGGAAACATGGCTGTCTTGGGCAATTTTTTGTCAAGAGCTGCTTCCTTGACCCCTTGCCATGCATGTTGTGCTTGTTCTGCTCTTTACTGGACATTACAAGGAACCATGACAACAAGGGATCTAGAGAAAGAAACTCCTCTTGTTTTAGCCAGCATACTTCACCACTATTACTTCTCACATAGTCCTGAAGTCCTGAAAACAGATGAGCTATGGGACAGAAATTGCTGAAGCCACATAACACAGAGTACTCACAGGAGCCTCAAACTGATGCTGAACAGTAGGTGGTGGGTAATTTGTTTTTCTTAAGTCTTTGTATTATGCCATCTCATTTTAGAATTTTTTTTTTTTTTTTTTTTTTTTTTTTTTTTTTTTTTTAATTCGGGCTAGGAAGGATTAGTCCTCAATCTACTTGGGAAAAGCCAAATAGTACCTTTCAATAAAGGTGTGATAATAGGCAAACAATTTCCTTTTTGACCTTTCTAGGCTTGTTAGTATCTATGCTGTGTAGGTTAATGATATGTTAAGTCATAGTGATTCTTCTTCTTACTCACTGTGTGCCTTATGGGTTTATTAACCTAACAGGTTTTTTCTCATCCTGTCATATTTTGAGAGTTCAAACTAGTTGGCTAAGAGTACAACTAACTTGAATGTGAGGCTCACAGAAAGGGAGAAGTAATGTGGGATTTTGAAGGAAAATGATGCGCTTCCACTTCTCTCTCCAGCAAACATCTTTCCCTAGATATAATGCAAACCAAATTGGCAGAATGGGGAAGATTATGTCCCTAACAGCATTTAACATGACACAGTATACTGTCCATCTTGAATTTTCACAGAGGAATTGCAGACAAATTATATGCAATTAGTCATTAGTATTACAGGATATGTTGTCAGGGCTTATTCAGTCTTGGAGGTTAGGAGAACAACTGGCTGGTTATCAGAGAATGAACAAACAGTTCCCTGACACCTTTTTCCTCATTCTACTTCTCCCCTCCCACCTGCTCTCATTTCTTCTCTCTTATTGCTCTCATGTCCTTTTTGAAGGGATATTAATAATAGCAAGGGTGCTAACCTACTTTTCTTCAAACTGTTAAAGCCACTGAGCACCACCACAGTGCCAGGAAGCAGATGCTGGTCAGGCAGTGGGTTACAGCAGAATCAGTGCACTGTCACCCCTGAAAATAAGCCTTCTGATTGTTTACATATCTGTGATGTACTTTCCTATGAATTGATAAAGATAAACAAGGACTGTTATTTTCATTCTTCTGTGAAGGATGTCACATGAGGGACTTCTCATTTGACCAGTGGGATTGGAGAGATGGTAACTTTATTGTTCAATCCCTGGTCACTGTCCAGAAATCTATAAATATCGAAGTCAAGAAATAAAGCTGCTTCTTCTTTTGTGCTCTGATACCTGGTGTGTGTGCATGTGCTGTATGTTCCCTCTGTGTCCCACAGTGACAGTGCACTCACAAATTTTCTTTGGTTTTGCTTTGCTCTTTCCATTTGTGTTGAGGAACAAATAAAACGGAGAGTAGGAATGGGGAAGAGGAGAAGAGTTTGTTCAGAGAGAACAGAAAAGAGAATCCAGTTGAGAATAGTTCCACAAATTGGTCTAGCTTGGCTCTATGTTTCATGTGAATTTTTCTCAGTGTGTTTTTGACCACCTCTGAGGTTGTTGAAATGTGGCAACAGAAAGGAATGGCAGTCCAAACTCCACCCCAGTGAATGACCATAAAATGAACCCTACATCTCCAAGCTTGCATGACTTACAGCTGATGGTGTGGGTTATCATTCTATAGGTATACCAGTTGTTTTTCCCATTTAGGAATGTCCTCTAGGAAGAGTATAGTAGTAGAGATAGAAATCTGCAAATGTTGCATTTTTACATTAATGACTAGCAATGCTTCTTGTTTCCTGAAAATGCAGAAAATGCCTATACTTGATTTAGTGAAATTTGCTCATTTTAAATGGCAAAATAAATCTGTTCAGCACACCTGTCACAAGACAGTTATGTTTAGGAATATTAAAAAATATTCAAAAGAAATAATTTGATAAAAAGGAAACATTTCATACTGCTTTTAAATTTTGGGACATTTTGGAATAAAACATCACAACATAGGTCAGAGTATTGGTTCACTAAATCATTGCCCTCAATCTGCATTTTCTGACAATGTAAGGCAGTATTTTAGATGTGAGGTATCCAGCTTTGTCTCACACACAAACACATGAGGAAGCTATTTTCTAGATGATTCTTCCATTCCAGTTAGCCTGTACTTGAAAAAAAATGTCTGAAAAAAGACATGTTGTCAGGTCTACTTTGAGACTATGTGTCATAGGTGTACAGGTATGAACAGCCTACACCTAAAATAGCCTGTTTGGGGAAAACCCAACCAATCAAATAAAAATCCCTCCAACCTTTGTTTTAATTAAAAAGTTTAGAAGTAAATACTTATTCCGCTCACTAAAATCAAAGAAACTGCTCCACAGGTAAACAGAGCATCCACTGAATTTACTTTCCATTTTGTGTACAGCAGAAAGACCTGATCTGTTATTAAACCCAGCTGAAGGCAAGTTCTTTACTCCGCACAATCCTTCACTGTCTTTCTTCTATTGTGATAGCTGTGTGATAGGTTCTAAAACATTAGTCAAAAGTAGTGTTTTCTCAAGAAAAGGTCTAAGAAACACCTAATCTCTCTTAAAATCGTTGTGAGACCTCATTTATTTAGCTCAAGATCTTTTGTCATATGTCAATAAGAGCCACAAAGACTTTAATCAGATTACATAAAAGGACTTTCATTAAAATGAAAGTTTGAACCCCTTTCTGTTACATCATTTCTACCTTGAAGCTCCTTGAATTTTAAATCCACTTTCTTTGGTCACTTTGGGAGATCTCATTTCCCTGGTACAGTTCAACAAGTCCCTGAAATTATGGGTTCACTGCTATCTTTTTATTTAGAAAAACAAGAAAGGCACATTAAAAAAACCACATTAAAATTGGGGAAAATCTATTTATGTACAAGAATCTTACAAACACAGGAGTTTAGTCACTGCACAGCCATGGCTAAGCACTATCCTCTTAAGATAGAAGCAGTTTCTTAGGATGACAGTACAGTGAAAAATGGAGCGTGGTGCAGCACTGCTAACAGAGACTTGTATGTGACAGCACCATGTAGAGAAAATTGTTTGGTCTTTAGCGCCTCTGTAATCAGCTTGATTGCTCTGTAGCATCTTAGGAGCAGCTGTTTCTACTTCTGTCTTCTTTCCTGTTCCTGCAGGTTATAAAAATTTAGATACCTGAGCTTCTCTGCACTGAGAGGGATAGACTGTTCCTTAAGTCTCCCTGCAATGGCTGTCCCTCCTTCCATACCTGGTTAGCTCGTTTGTGAAGAAATGTTTTGTCAGGTCCTATATTGATGCTGAGCTAGTTGGCTTTGTACTGAGATATCAGCTCTGCTCCTGCTGTCTTAGGAGCTGGAGTCACCATCTGTCACATCTCTGTACAGTGAACTGTGTGCTGCTAACAGTCTGGGCGACACTGGCTGCAAAGTTCACAGCTCTGCTATTTCAATGAACAACCAACTCTGGGGACCTATGTCTACACAGATATTATTTGATTTGAATATTTTCTAGGGCAGTGTTTGTACTCCAAAGAGTAAGTCCACAATGCTATACTGATCTGGAGTTTGATACAAAATCTTCTTTGTTACTCATAATCTTCAAGTCACTTGCTCCATGGCACATCCTGCACACAACCTCAGACATCCTTTGGATTTCAAAACTGGCAGTTGCCTCTCACCTTTACACTTCCAAAACAAGTCCTACCCATAGTGATCAAGCCTAGCTGGTAGAATTTGTGTATGAAACAATTTTTATGAAACAGTTTTTTCACCCTTGAAAATAAGGCTGACCAAAGATGCTTACTTTCCATCTTCAAACGGGTATGGTGGCAGAAAATTCTGTCTCATGGAATCCTCTGAGCTTGGGTTTATATCATGATCTCGAAGCCAATTAAGGTATGATTTTTTATACCTCTACTTGCCAATCACACTGAGGAAATCTATCCTATTCAGAAAGAAGACATTTTTAGGCTCCATAATTCTAACAAAGGCCAAAGAAGAACAGGAAAGATTGGATAGACTCGTTTTATATCCTTTTTCTGAAGAAAACATTTTTATTGGCTACTGTCCTAAGAATTGTCAGATTGCTGTAGGAGTGCACCTTATGGGTTTATGATCTACTCCTCTTCAAGTGGAAATACTGTATGCACTCCTTTGTAAAGGTTTGGAAATTGGTATTTTGACAGAGTAGCTCAAAAAAGCACTATGTCATGAAACATAGTGCAAAATAAAAACAATATGCTAGTTAATGATTCTTTTATTTTACATTTTCTTTATTTCTTGAGAAGCAATGTAGTCTCAAAGCAGCTTATGTATAAATCTCTTTTAAAAATCCCTGTTTGATATCACTCCATTTCCTCTTCTCTGCTTTTCTGTCTTTGCTTCCTGCACTGTTTTATGGGGTTTAGCAAGTGAGATGTGAGTTACATTGACAGAACAAACATGATAAATTCCTGCTGCCCTACGAAATTTGTTCAGTTGAGTTCCTCTACTGCTGCGAATCTTAATGCTGCTCTCAGGCAGAGTCTTCAATCCATCAGATACTGTACAGCTGCATATGTGCACCACAGCGGGAAGATTTATGGGTTCCTATTTTTAGGATTTCATGTTATCGCACCTCCATGCTGTTCATTTGCCCAAACTGTTTTCTGCTAATTAAACCTTAAGACCTAAATTATAATGTACTTAGGGATGTACTGTAATGTACTTTAGGATGTTTAGGGATGTATTTCTTGATTGCATCCATTTATATATAAAATAATTTTCATGTGAAGTAAAGATACTGCCATATTTTTCATTTTGAAAGGAAAACTTACATTGCTTTTTGTGAATATTTCAATGCACTTTTTTTTTTTTTTTGTTATTTCAGTATATTTAATATATGTATACATTTAATTCAATGATAGAATAGTTTGTAGTTTGAAAATCTCTGGATGAGAACTTTTCACACAGACACACACTCTTGGGGATCTTCCTCTGCAGAGATTAAAAAGCTGAAAGTGTAAAAATTAAAGAAAAAAAGCAGGATCAGTTTTATGCTGAAATGGCATTGGAAGCCACTAGAAACTGTTCTATCTGTAAGCTAAGCCTCAATTTGGTTATGCTAGCACTCATTTCACATTCTGGTACATCCTATCTTTCAAAATTAGCCTTGTTTAACAGTCAGTCTTAAAACAGCACCTCAATTTTTAACTCTTTTGCCAGGCCTAGGAAATAAAATTACTTAGCAGCCAGCTCATGCAGTCTCATTTTACTGAGAAGTTGAGTTCTCAGTATTTAGTACACATTGATTAATAATATAACATAACATTGATTCTCTTACACAGATGACCACCAATTTTCTTGACTGAAAGTGTTAAGAATGAAAATGAAATTGTCTGTAAATTTTAGAAGCATATACATTAAGATGGGGCTATTATAAAGTTAGGATTTAAAGATGCAGGAGCAGGTCATTCTTATGTGCTGAAACAGGAGCTGTTGAGGAAGAAGACTAGCTTGGCTGAACAGGGAACTCTCACAGGAACTTGGGGGATAAAGAGGGTTTATGACTTTTGGAAAAAGGGACAGGCAACTCAAGAAGTGTATAAGGATGTCATTAGATCATGTAGTAAGAAAATTAGAAAGGTGGAAGTTAAACTAGATCTCAATCTGGCCACTGCTGTGAAAGATAATAAGTGCTTTTATAAATATGTTAACAACAAAAGGAGGTCCAAGGAAAATCGCCATCTTTATTGGAAACAGAGGGGAACATAGTCACCAAGGATGAGGAAAAGGCTGAGATTTTTAATACCTCTTAGGATGAGAGGACATAGCCTCAAGTTGTGCCAGAGAAGGTTCAGGATGGACATCAGGAATAGCTTCTTCATGGAAAGGATTGTTAAACATTGGAATGAACTCAGGCAGGTGGTGAGGTCACTATACTTCATGGTGTTCAGGAAGCAACTGGACTTGGCACAAAGTGCTGTGATCTAGTTGACAAAGCGTTGATCATAGGTTGACCTCAATGATCTCAGAGGTCTTCTCCTACCTATATCATTCTGTCATTCTTTGATTCAATTTTTTTTATATTTTAACGGATGGTAACTTTAGGGCTCATGAAAAACAAAAATGAGAAAGAGAGGAAGGATCCTTGATGCAGAAGATGAAAAATGCTGTTACTGAGACATCAATTAAGTGATGAGAAATGCATCCATCCCAAATCAAGAAACATGTGATGCACTGAGTTTAGGAATAATGTAAGATTAAGTTAAATTTCTGATCTTAATAAGTTTATGCAGATTGAATGATGAAAAAGACTGCAGCAGGAAATCCTTTCCAAAAGCAAGTTGTACTTTCAGGCACTGAAATGAGAGGAGAGGATGAGAAAGTCTAAACTGAAGAAGCCTAAAAGGGTAACTTTGGGGCGTATTAATACAGAAACCACTGCAAACCAAATCTGCCCTCTCCAGTTATCACACAGAGAAACCTGCACAAGAATCTTTGTCCTTCTCCATTTAGTGGGAAAATAACTAGTTCTGTAACCCTGTCTCCTTTGCTTCTGGGAAATACAGAAGGTACTTTTTATATCTTTACTTTGAATGAAAAGTAGCATTAGAGACTAGAAAAACTCAATGGTGTGAAAAGGGAAGTAGTCGTAAAGAATCATGGAATCATTATCTGGCTAAGTGAACTAGAATTACCACCAAAATTGCTGTCTTTATTTCTGCTTCACTGCCAAGTCCCACAACTAGATCCCTTATCACACTCCCTTGTGGCCTCATGTTAAAAAAAAAAAAAAAAAAAAAAAAAAAAAAAAAAAAAAAGAAAGAAAGAAAGAAAATTCGTTGCATAAGATTTGCCCTTCCATCCAGTCCTGGAAAATTTAGGTAAAAATTGCACACTGCATCTTTGGGCTTTATTATCTTTCCTAGAAATCCCAGTGCTGCCACAGCCCAAGGATAGTGATACCAGTGTGAATTCATCTATTTAACTAGCAAGGTAAAAGTGTCATGAAAGCCTTCTCTGAATCTCAGCTACTCTGCCTGGTTTTGAAACAGCTCTTTCTGAATAAAAAGAGGGAGAAGTAGCCCTCAGCAAGGACATTGTTGTGGCTCTTTTAATGTCCCTGACTTCTCACTGTGGCTTCTAAGTTGTATTTGGGCAACTGAATTGTGCATTTCTCACTCTAAGGTTGCTTTCTACTTTCAGAAGCAGGGACAATACCTCCATTTTAAAGCAAACTATTTTTCTAATCTGCTTAGTAGGAAGTGGTGACTTTTCCTTTTTGGAGGGAAATTATCGAGCACTGGGAACTGGGGAGCCAATAGAACTTGAAGACCAGGTTATGCAATCGTACTATGTTTTGTATAAAGATGACCCACTTGCTTCAGTTTGGGAACAGTAGTGGGAAACTGGGTTAAAAAGTCCATGCTGTTCTTCAGTACTGGAGTTTAAGGAAATACATGACACAGCAGTTGTGTCAGATGCTCAGATATTTATACCATCATCTTTCAAAGAAACGGTTGGTCCATATCCATATCCATATCCATATCATTGCTTTGACTGGCAATGAAATTCTATAGAGAGGGCATTGAAATGGATATGGCAACTAGGTATTGCTTAATTCTGGTCAGGTGACAGCAAAAATTTATGTACTGTTCTATGTCCAAGCTCCATGTGTGTTTATGTATCCATGTGTCTATTTCTCTTAAACAAAATACAAATGTTTCTCGACTTGCAGATGACATCTTGCTGCTGCTGTGTAACTTGATATTAGACAGAGAAAATTCTATATGGGTGGTGAATATTTCTAGCACTATCAACTCACTTTTATATGCGCTACATCCAGAAGTGGTTTTTTTTTTAAACACGGAATTTCAGATGAGTTTATTCTAATATTTCCTTTTGACGTTAAAAATGTGTAAGTCGATTTAACTGATTTAATATTCTTCAGGTAAAAAGGCATCTAAGCAACATCTATTCCACAGTCCTGTCTATTAATAGACTGTTCCTTCCTAAATTCAGAAGTTCAGGGTGTCATTGCAGTAGATGATATCCACATATGAGCTCTATTATGAAAACTAGGAAACTCTTTTTGAAATACAACATGGATATTTTAGCAAAACAACATATTCATGAGTGAGAATATTTTTGGCAACATAACTTATGGACTACAAATCTGCAGAGCTGTCATTGTATCCTTGGAGATCACTAATCAAGGTTGGCAGAAGGGGCCAGAGTATAAAGAATACACTTCCCAAGAGTCCCTCAGCTAGGATGTAGACAGGATTTTTTTGTGCTCTAACCTTCCTCTCATCTTGAGGTGACAGGAGGATGGTTGTTATTAGCTATAGAACACTTTCTGTGAGTATGGCTTGCTGGCACTTTCTCTTTTCTGGAATTCTATCAATGACACATAATGTCTCCAGTGGCCCAGGCAACTCCTTTAATCATTATTATATTCCAGAATATATGCACCATGTGCATAAAATGTCAACAATTATTTAAGCACAATATCCTGCACTGTACAAAGAAAACACTGACTACATGCAGAAGATGAGCAAATCGCCACATTCTCTTTGAAATATTGTATTAAATGACCTTACAATACCTTATTTCTATTCAAAGTCACACTGGTTGCTTCAGGCATAATTGCTTCATTCATTCTTCATTGCTGCCAGTTATTTTTCAAAATCATAAAACTGACTTTATCTCTGTAGTCTTATTAACGTGCAGGTACTGAGGGGATTATATTTTGTAAGTGTTCTCACATTAATGCTGTAGACACTGAAATTTTCACTAAATCACAGGATGTCTTGTTTGTTCTGGGGAGATCATAGTTTGGAGAAAGTTTGTACTATGACAGATTTTACATCTCTTGAAAAACCAGGGGATATTTCTGTGAACACATTAAATACATATTAATGTCTTTGATAACTGTATCTGACTATTTTCATTTGAAGTGGAGCAAATATTTGCATTATTGCTGTTAACTACATATGGCTGCTTGACACCACTAACTGAACAGAGAAAGGAAATAAAACCATGAAGTTCAAGTTGATATCATTTTTACTTCAAAGAGAAATAGTAACTATTTGCTGTATTTGCTCCCACCTATTTATAGAATTTAATGCTATTACCATGGACAGCATGTCCTGTTAGATGCTGCTATTAAAAGGCACATTTTTTAGACTGCTTCATGACACATATATACCTGCTTTGATTCTTTCATAATTATTTTACAATTTTTTAGTTATCAATGCATTTCACATGCTAAAATAAATATAGATGTGAGTTAAAGATAGGACAATTTTATCTGACATATTAAAACAAATCTAAAATTTTAAATCCCTTTTAAACCGAACGAAAAAAGTCAGCTGCATCGTTGACTTTAAACTTACTCACCGCTTTTACTGAACAAAAGTCTGTGACTTTGTTCTTTCAAAATTATTTTTCCAACATCCTTCAAAGCACGGCAAGTATTGCTGTGAAACAAAGAATCCCTGTAGTGTGAACAGCAGTTATCTCCATGCAATTCGAAACACATGACTTTTTAGTTCACTAAAACAGTTAAAACAGGGTAAATATTGGGGACAAATGCACATTAATGTACTTTTCTATTAATGAGAAAAAATTAATTTTGACTGCACCGCTGCTACTCATGCTTCTTGCATAGCTATATCTTGAGATTTAAAATCCTTTATGTTGCAGATAGTTGTGGCAAATGACACTTTCATCTCCCAAGACACCCCCTTGATGTCTAATTTCAGTCATCTCAGAATTCTGAGATGAAGCTTATCAAGACAAATTCATGAATGAGATTTCTGTTGGTCAAAACGGTTCATGAATTATGAACAGAGGTTTGATGGAGAAATTCTAAATTGCAGTTTAGAAACCTTGTAGGAGGTGCAAATGTGAGTAGAACCCTCATGGACTTTGGGAGAAAGGGCAGGGGAACTTAGGGAAAAAGGTGTATTTTCATCTCTCTAATGCAACACAAGTGCACACACACTGATGGCTGGTGCTAATGGTAGTAACAGAAGCCACAGCTTTCTCAGCCTGTCTTGGTACCTCCATACTGGGAATTGATAGTAGGTAACACCAGAAAACTACTCCAGATATTCCTAATAGTATCTGTTGGCTCTTTTGCTATTTACACAAGAATGAAGACACTTTATGAGAATTAATGATTTCCTGAAGAAAATGTCCTCAGCTTAATTGTGAACAAAATCTTAAATCTTTAAATGATTACAAACAGATAATTAGAAAATATGTGTGAATTTATTAAATGCACATAGTTTGCACAACTGAATACTCAGAAGTCAAAATGGGGCTTTTTAAATAATATTTTTGAATCAGAGATTTCAGAACAGGACTTTTCTCACAAACTGGTTTTATTTTATGAATACTTAGTGTTCTTCAAAAATTCTAAATAATTTTTGTTATGACAGGAGAACCTTAAAAACAGAGTATCTTAAACATAGAAAGCTATAGACCAGTGTAAGTCATAACAAGAAGGAATACACCTTGGTATGGAATACACCTGCCAGATGGTGACTAATGAGATGGTGCATCTCATTAAGTTTAGCGTATGGTTTCTGAAGTATTTTTTTAACAAAGTATAAATTGTGGACCGTAAAAATGATGCAAAACCAACATAATTGTAAGAGATTTGACACTACTGTAGTAAATACACCTTGATGAATATCTTTAACAATGTGGATTTTAAGAGTCATGATAAAAGTGATGATACAAGAATTGAAATTAGTTGGTTTTGTCTTCCCCAGAAGAATCTCTGGAATTTCTTCCAAGAGTCTCTGTTGTCCTCTTTCTATCAAAATGAGTGCTTTTTTTAAAAAAAAAAAAATCACATATATACCGATAAATAAATAAATAATTGTTTTGGTGCCACCTGATCTGTTCCACAAAATCCAAACTACACTCCCAGTTGAACTAGCTGGGCTTTGTGAATCAAATTGTCACTAGTGGGCTATAATGGGTTGTGACCAAAGAAATCACAGCATCACAGCTACCAACACTAAATGCTACTTGATGACATTAACTTTGATTCCTGAAAGCAAGTTAATCTCTCTGTAAGGGAGAGCTTCTTGCACAGTTAGCTGGTAATGTATCTGTAAGCCATGGAAATAGTGTATCAAGGTTTCAATACCATTGGTAAGCATTATGGATGAGGAAATTACTCTTGTAAGACATGTCAGGAAGTGATTTGCTCTCAGTAATGCAGTGAGATTACAATGTACAAAGAAATAATGTGCTTTGAAACTTCACTGCGAAAGACCATTTTTCTTGAGGGAAAGATGTTCATATCCTTGTGAGTTAAATTCAATTTGGCACCAGGCAGAGCAGTTGGGAGGGAAATTCAGGGCTTGCCATACAGAACTGCAGAGTTTATTTTTGCCCTGTAAAAGGGTTGCATATGTTATGATAAAAAATTTTGGTGTGTGTGGCTGGACTGGGTGAGACAAGGGAGTAGAAAAGAATACAACCATTTCTACTTTTACTCCCTTCTGGCTAAGTTGTGTGTATGGAAGATAGCTGTGCTACCTGATGCACCTGAGATTTGAGGAAGCCATCAGCATCCTTGAGATAAATGCCACAAAATGTCCTAGTTGGAAACCCAGATCTTGTCTGCCTGTCTGTCCACTCAAGGTCGAATGTTGTGCGCTTGTGATGGGGGTCTTGATGCTGCTTGGTAACTGTTGCTGGTGCACATGTTTAATCCCACTGCGGAAGTTTAATATTGGGGCATCGAAGACTTACAGCACAGCACAGAGTGAAAGTTGCTCTGAGAACTTAATTAGGAAAGGGAAGATTTTGGGTTCTCTTGCTGTATTTCAGATTGGTTGCCAAATAGTACTACCAGAGCTCTGTGAATTTTCATGTCTTCTCCATTGCTCAGGGAGCCTTAAATCTACTTGCAACTTTCTCTGTATCAAAATATAAACATGGCACAGAGCTTTCACAAGTATCCGTGAAAGAGCACAGTCATTAATGAACTTGAACCACTGTAAAGCAGGTAATTCCTCAAGAGGAGTGACTGCAGTTCCTTTGGGCATGATAATAATGGAATTTTATGCCAAATCTCACCTGAAAATAAGGTGACTATTATAGGAAAATTATCATTGCTTTATTTTAAGTAGGAAATTAAAAATAAACAATAATGGGCAGAGTCCAGAAGCAGACTACATAGGAGATTTCACCTGATGTAGTGCAGATCAGGAGCAGATAAAGATGGGTGACATATTTTAGCCATTTTTTTTTCTTCTCTCCATAGGAGGCAGATACAGCTTTAATGACCTATTTTGAAAATCTGATACCTTTCTTCTTAAATTCTTCTGAAATTTCCTTAAAAATTCCCAGCTACATTCCAGAAGTAGTTCATTATTTATTGGATCATTCATGATGTTTTGATTAATTTTCTTTTCAGACAGACCCAGAAGGATTGCAAAGTTTATGGCTAGTAAATTAAAAGAATATCCATAAACAATTTGGCTATTGACATATCAGACTAGTAGAAAGTTACAACTGTTGTGGTGATGTGAAAACCAAATAGGAAAATGGCAGACCAAAGAAGTAGGATACTGAACACATCACAGAATCACAGAACCACAGAACCACAGAATGGGAAAGAAAGGAAAATCAGGAAGACTTTTCAGCTTCTCATGTAAGGCTGCAGGAACTGGCCAGTGGTAGAAAGACTGAGATAATGTGCAACAAGGTTTTAAACTGTTAAGGTCTGTTGTAGGGTTAATTAGTTCAGTATAAAAACGTACCTGAATAGGGACCTTCTATTCCTCTCTTCCAGCTGCAAACAAAGGAAAAAACCCAAGCAACAGGCTTCAAAATGTGTTGGAAGCCCACTTAGATGTATATGTGCATACATTTTACCATTGATCCCTGGTAATCAATTATTGCTGGAAACTGGATTTTGAAAACTAATACATTTTGGCAATTTATTGGGATTTAAATGCCTTAAAGCATGGCCCATAATCTCCCCTTTTGGTCAAACTTGGTACAGGAATGCTTTCAACATTATATATGCTCCTAATTGCTTGCCAATAGACAGGTCCTAGAAATAGGAGCAGTTTAAAGTTTTGAGTTAAGACTAATAACTTCCTATTTGCTATGAGCTATTCACAAGAGTTTATCACTATAGCTAATCAAAATCTATGGAAGAGTGTTACTGTGACTAGACAGAAACACACAGTAACACACACAACAGGTGTTTAGGTAGAGAAGAAGAAAAGAAGTCTCTCGTTTATAGTTGACTTCGTATATATAAGTTTCTGGACAGTGATCAGAGATTGGACAGAGAAGTTACCACCTCTCCATCTTCACTGGTCACTTGAGAAGTCCATCAGGTGATATCTTTTCACAAAGGAATGTAAACATGATTCTTGTTTATCTTACAATTCATGAGAACTGACTCTACTATACTAAAACAAATCAGAAGGTTTATTTTCAAGGACGACAGAAGAGCATAATTCACAAATAAGCAGCCCTTAAAAACGGGCAGACATTTAGTTCTTGAAAGGGCTTTTGTTTGTGTCTTTAAATTGAAAAAAAAAAAGTACAGAAAATAATACTATTGGGTGAAATTTTGATTAAAGGTGATGTATAGCCAAGTACAAATATATCTTCTGAGATTAAAATTTCTGCATCTCTGCACAGGACAGGTATCCAGTGGCATGCTTAAAATGCAGATTTTTAAGTCTTTCATTAGGCATTCAATTTGATATCCAATTTGAAGTCAGTGCAACTTCTGTAATTAACTGTAATGAACTGGGTTTGGATCTTAGTTTTGTTGGTACAAGCAAAATCAAATATGAATCCTACTCTTTATCTGTGTTAAACGTTCTCCTTGGATGGAGCTGAAGTTGGAAGTGCAATGGTCTGGAAATCCCCTAACATTTAGTTCAATGCACCTGGGATGTTGGTTTCTTATTATTGTGGCTGACTTTTAAAGGGAAAAGGATATTGTCTTCTGAGTCCCACCTCTGTATCTTTGCCAGAGAAGAATATTAACATTTCTGATTGGGAAAGCAGGGAAAAGAAGGAAAGTGACTAACCCAGCATCTGAGTGCAATCTCTGCAGTGTTTAAAGCTTTAAGAATGGGATTTCTTAGAGTGGTGCAGGAGGCACATCAAGCGCTTCTCCACGAGTTCTGTGAGCACGCTGGGTACAAGCCAACTGTGTCACCTGAGGCACAGGTCCTGAGGGGTTGTCCTCAGGAACCAGCTGTCCCAGAACACCAGTATGCTGCTCTGCAGACATGCTCTGTCCCTGCTGCTGAGGAAAGCCTGCCGCAGCTTGTGGAGCTGCCCGGAGAGCCCTGCTGCAGGGTGCAGCGGGAGCATCTGCTCTTGCTAAGCTGCTGCTTACAGTTCCTCTGGCGGCCTGTCAGGCAGCCGAGCTGTTGGACACGGTCAGACACCACTGCTTCAGAAATGGAGGCAGGATGTGACATCTCCTGCTCAGCTTTATGTGCACTCTCTCAGGTCAGAGTAGTTTTAGTCCGATCCTGCTGCAGCTAAAGTAATTTCATCTGGCTGCTGACTTAACCTCACACAAATGCCTTGAAAACAAAGTGCAGTATGGTTTAGTCAAGTCACATATTTCAGTCTGGGTTGGGTATGAACTGGGGACAAGACTGGTGTGACCACTTAGGAATGTTAAAATGGCCCCTCTCTAATGCAGAATCATTTTTGAGGAATTAAGCACATACAGAGGGACAACAATGTGCAAAGAAAACCCTCAGCAAGTTATTTCCAAATTAAGACTGTAGTTAACAAAATTAGGAATACAAATAAAAAATATGTTATTCTCCCCAAATTCTCATAATAAGTGTTCTTTTATAGTGCTTTAATACTTAGGAATGAAATAAAAAAGATGATTAGTTTACAAAAGTATTAGGCTCAGCAGTGACATTACAACTAATAATTACAAACTGCCTTTGCTTGTTGACTGTTCTGACATCATCAGTTGTGTTTAAATAGATAAGAATTAGCAATCCTACACTAAACAGAACAGTAAATAGCAGGACTGTCTTCTGAGATTTAGCACCAAGCCACAGGCTGTTAATGGGAGAATGGAAGCTGTGAGAGGGAGTGAGTCTGTTCCAACTGCTAATTAATCCGATATATAAATCCTCAAAGAGAGATCAACAAAACAAAGCTCTTGTTTTTGTGGAAGGTGCTTTTCTAACAGCAGAAGAGAAAATAAAAGTAATAATTAACCAGTTGACTTGGAAGGCTTTATGTGGAAAGAGCACAGTGTTATGAGCAAATATATTGCCAAATGGAGAGCTTTCTTTATTTATTGGAGTGTTTGGAGAAAAAAACTAGAGACTTTTCATATTAGATTGCAATTTACATGTTTACTTAATTCTTTTCCTTTTTTTCTACTGCTTACCCTCCCTTCCCTCAGAAACAAACCTACAGTAGAGCAGCCATATTTCTCAGAGCCAGTTTCATCTGCTAACATCAATGGATTTGCACCACAGATGAATGTGGCTGTTTGTGCCTCATCCTGATAATCATGACAGCTGTTAGGCCTGACCATGAACTCAAGAATCCTATCATCTGTCACGATGTTTGTCTTCTTAACAGTGTTTTTGTCAAATAGCTATATTGGGAGAGGAACACAGCTGGTCTCAGCCTTCTGCCCAAGTCCAACACAAAGGTACAAAACTCTTCAATTTTGTTGATAGTGTGTCCTATTATCCCAGACAGGAAAGGCAAGAAGCTGAACAGACAAAATAACCTCACCAGAAAGAAGGCAGCTTCAAAACACAGTTTTAAATTTGTTTGAGGGAGGAAACTTTGTGGCTTCATTATAACAATGAATGAAGGTTTTATGTAGGACACAAGGTGAATTTAATCACAGTTGTATGCATGTATATGTCTGTTGTCTGTGTATGTCTATGCACATCATTGCTTCCACATGTTTAGCTTGTTTTCTCTGTGATGCTGATTTCAATCCCCCATTCTCTTCCCAGAATTTGTTCTGTACTGCCTCACCTAGGACTAAGGTGAGAAGTTAAGAAGAAATCAGTTAAAAAGAAATGTCAAGGGATAGCCTGTTAAAAATGTTGTGTTTTGTGCAGGCTTATCACGGCAAACACACAAAAATTGAACAGAACAAGGAGAAAGACACTAAAGCATTGTCGTCCCTGGATTCATAGTGATCTCATCGCCCACCCTATGTTCTGTAACAGGACTTTAAAGACAGGTAACACATTGCTAAGAATTACACACTCAAAAAATTTTAATTGCAGAAAACACTTCGCTTCTTTATGATCACAGTTTTATTTTTCCTGACTGCTCTGATGAAATTCCACAAGAAATATAATCCAAAGAGGGATATTTTGACCTAACATCTGGGGAAATTTGGGAGTGTAATAGAAAAATTTGCTTGTATGACAAGGAGAACATACTTGATCTGAAGAATGAAGAATTTAATGCATCTACTCAGTTGAAACAGTGAATGATGAGCAAGTCGGATGCTACAAATACCATTGTTTTCTTCATTATTTTAACCCTGCTAAAAGCCTGCTTCTTAGTGAGTTTTAATGTGGGACTGATTGAACAGGTTATTTTCTGAATGCAATTCTTTTAAATCCATATTTTACCTTAGGTTTTTTTGCTGCTAAGTGCAAGAATATATATTTTCGCTAAAATATACCTGTTCTATCTGATATTACTATGGAAGTAATTGCTATCTCCTGTGGTCTTCATAAAAGTTTTAAGTTGTCTAGAAATAAGTTCCAACTCCTCATTTCTATCAGAAATTATTGATTACCTGCCTTTTTGAAAATGGGACAATACAAACCTACCCAAGGCAATACAACAGCATGAGCTGGTGCAGGCAGACACCAGACCCTGGCTGTGAGTATGGTGAGCTGCCCCACCACTAAGTTTGACCACAAAAACTCGTGCCTCAAAGAACTCCCAAATGAAATGAGAGAACAGTCTATAAAGAAACAGAATATGGACTTTACTCTCAGTTTTAGGCATGAAAAAATGTATATTTTCTTCCATTTTGCCTTCTTTGTAGTCTGTTCAGATCTGCTGGTGGTGTCTCACAGGCAGGACAGCACAGCTCCTCTGCATATCAAATTTATACCACCACATTCCAGACAAGATAATCTTCTGTCATGAAGCAGTTTTTATGCTGTGCTGATTCATGAACAGAGTTAAAGAAAAGGCTGCATCAGTGGACATGCCTGGATTTGCAACACACATTTTGCCTCCTTCTGGTTTATAAAACTGTCACACATTATTGAGACCTTTATAAATTCTTCTATGAACAGGCTTCTTGCACTACTAGAAAAGCAAACACTACAAGATACCCAGATATGTGCATGATAAAATCCTGAGATCTATCTCATTGGACAGAACAGTCCATCTCACTACATGAATACATTTTAAACGCTCATGGACCCAGCATTGAAAACTCTATCTGTCTGAAAACCTTCAGCAGCTGTCACTGCCTTTTCACTTCACAGAGAGCCACGTCCACCCATAGAAAATAGATGTCAAACATAATAAAAACTCAACGATCAACAAAACTCTAAAAAATTAAAAATTAAAAAAGGGAAGAGATTGAAGTTATTGTTTTTTTCAAATAATGTTTTGTAAATAATTTCTTTTGTTCAAAGGCTGTTCAGATTGGTGCATGTGTATTCTGTGGATTCTGCATATCTGATTAAATGCTAGTCTTCATTTTATTCAGCACTTAAAGTTTCAGGGTTTGAGGGTGAGCAGGTAGGATAATACCAGCTAGTATCACAGCAGCTATTCTCTCATGAAGTTATTTAAGCTTATTTAAGCTGTAGCTCATGGGATGATTATCTGTTTGTAGCTTTTAATAATTATACCTATGAAAAGGGTTAGGAATAGGGAATGCTGCTGCAGTTTTCCCTTTCCTCCAAGAGCTACTGTTTTCTACCAGCACTTAGATGTGTTTGTGTCTGACTGCACACTGGTCAGACTGCCTCCCTCTTTGAATATGTGTTCAGAATGTGTGTAGGGATCTAAGAGGACAGAAATCCATCACCTCTATATCAGGCTGTGTGGCACTCATTTTCTTGATTCTGCCAATATTAGAAACACTTTCCACTGGAGCTTAAAGGAAAAATCTCCATCTCTTCCCATCCTCCAGGTCCTGGCCCAGAAACTTGAATAAAGCATTTATAGCGAACCCTTCCCACTCCTTTGCTGTTTCCTGCCTCGCTTTTCTTATAAACGTCTTCTGTCAGACACATAAATCTTCTCCCAATTTATTTGGGCAGTTCCATGGAGGCTCACTAGAGAAAGAAACAACTCAGTCATTCCTTCAGCTCTTCTGAAGCTTCTCCCTTTCATGTTACTTTCAGCCTTCCAGTTTATCCAAGGGCTGCAAAGCAAAGACTGAGCTGAAGCTGAGAAAGGATGTTACTTTTCTGTTAAGATTTTAGAAGCTGAACAGCATTGAGTATGTGTTCTCCTAATCATTTAACTGGAATACATGGAATGTCTCATGAACTGAGATGGTTTTTAAAGCAGAACTATACACTTGCCCCCAGCTCCTTTATCCCTTTTCTTGTTTTATTTTTTTAAGAAAATTACAAGGAGCAATGAAGTTGTTTTGGTCAGGTGAAGAAAGATTTCTAGGAATTTAATTTTTTCATGATTTGAGATTAGAACTGTACAAGGAAATCCCAAGTAAACAACCTGAGTTCAGAAACGACTCTCCTTGCTTTTTAGGCAAATATGGCAAAAAAACTGTGGGGAAAATATCACTTGTACAATACATAAATTAATTTCTTTTTTATCTACTGGCCCTTCTACTGCTTTCTGTTTCTTCTAGAAACAGAATTTAGAGCCTTTCTGCAATGGAGGAAAAAAATCTTCTTCAATGAACTTCAAAATTCTTACATATAGCTTAATGCTAATGGCACAATTTGGTGAATTCATATTACAGATAGACCAAAGGAAATATTTATGTGGTGGTACTCAGAAGAGTACCCATACATGTAGGAGGATTTGGCACTTTTTTTTTGAGTTTGTCTTCTGTGAGGGGAAGTTATATGATAATGACATAATGATAATGAAATTCTCTGGGCCACAAGTTGCAAAAGAGGAAAAAAAAGATGAAAACTGTTTTCCTTCTTTGTGTCATTATAGGTGGGCTAAGAGAATATATTCTCCAGAGAGGCATATTTGAGGTGTTTCACAGTGCAACTAACCTACATTCAACCACATTGATGCCAAAAGGCACAGTTCTCTTATCTCTTTTCTCCCCAGGCATGTACTACTGCCTTCTCCCTTGAGACCTGGAGATCATGCAGTTGTAGGGTGACCTCAAAAGCTCATTGACCTCCTCAGTAAATGAGTAATTTCTTATGGCAAGCACATTCTCTGTTGGATTCATTATCTGACCCATTGATCCAATGGCAGTTTGATTGCCAGAGCCAGTGGAAAAAGTAAAGGAGCTTGAGGGACCACACCTTTGGTAATCTATAATTAGACCAGACTATAAATAGACCATTTACATCTAGTGTGAAATCTTGGAAGAAAAGGAACTGCAAGGAAGGACTGGTGATTTATAGCAAAATTCCCCAGGGCTTTGTCTGGGCTGGTGGAGCTGGTGCTGCTTCCCCTCCCACAATTCCAGCTACCTGCGCTGCCTTGGCAGCTGAGGCTGGAAGCAAAGGCAAAGCAACACCAGGCGATTTTGGGGGCAAGAAGCAAGGGAGGTGCACGCTGTTCATTTCTGAGGAGGAAAAGGAGGGTGTAAAGGCAAAGGACAGATAAATAGGCTTAAACATCATTTATTTTCTATATATTTTGTTGTGTTTGGAAAGCATTTCCGTTAATACCAAACAGTGGAGAAAATGTCTGTTTATAATATGGTACAGATTTCTGAGTAGAATAATTGTACTCATTGGAATTAAGGTAAAAGCTCACCCTAGAGTAAGGCAAAGAAGTGTGTGTGTAGCTATAGGTAAAAAATAAGGAGGACAAAAGACTCTAGTTTTTCTTGAAAAACAGCAATATTTTTAAATGTTTCTTGCATGCCAGAGAACTGTTACAGATGTAACGTTGGGGACCATTGCTAGAACCATTGGTAAAATGTGTGCTGGCTGGAAGTTTACAGCAACAAAACCAGTTTTAGAGCACAAGATCTGAGACAGCTTGTACTGAGTCTTGTGATGTTTGACAGTGGCAAAATGTGAATGAAGTAGGCTAGGCAAAAGCCGTACCATAGAACAGGTTTGTGAAAGAGTTTTAATCAACATTTAAGATAGTATATATTACTCTGTATTCCTTTTGTGTGTTTTTTCTTCTTCTAAGAAAATATTGCTTGAGTCAAGTCATTCATGTTTGTAAGTGAGGAAAATGAGTCTGGGAAGCATCGCGAAGTTTAGCTTAATTTCCTAACTTTTGGGCTGGACAAGAATTGATGGTTAAGAAGGATTCCCTGCTGCTACCAGCTAAGTCCTGAAAAAAAAATGTTAGAGAAGTAAATCTGAATTGATGCATTATGTCTGCTTCTATGTTTCAAATTAATTCTATTGGCACTTAAGCACATTAAAAAAAGGGAAAAAAAAAAAAAAAAAAAAAAAAGGAACAGATTGAGTCTGGTTTTTCAAGAAACTTCAATATTTCAGTAGAAGAATGAGTTTAACAGAAATGTTTCTATTAAAAGGAGAGGAAGAAGAAGCAGAGACTTCGTTCCACTGGTATATGTGCCTGCCAGCTCATTCTATTGAATTTCCTGTGCTTTATAATGATATTTTATACAGTGGTAATTGAGAAGAAATGTGCAATATTTTTCTTTGACACCTTCTTGCAACCCTTTTATTTTACTAAATTAACTCCTTACCACAGTGTGAAGACTAACCAAACAGTTGTTCAAATATTGTTCTCTTTTAAAAAATAATAAATCAGCTTTAGTATCTACTTTGGATTAGAAGGGAAGCTTTCAGGAAAAAGAAACAACCAGCAAAACAAACCAAAAAAATAACCATTGAGACCTCATCTACATTTATCTATCTCACCCCTCTTGGACTGATTTTGCTCCCTCTGTGGAATAGGCCTAGGTGGCCTGTTTTTATCTACAAATATTTTTGCTATGTCATCGTCTAAACCCTGACAATATGGAGCTAAAAATCAGTCCTGAGCACTCTCTTTCCACTAGTACTTGTCTGATGGAGTCACAGTAGACTTCACATTGATAGGGTACTTTTAAGGAGAAATAAAGAGCGGTTTAGACAAGCCCAAGGGTCACATTATGCAAATGCCGTGTTCTCATTTACCTTTCACATAGCTGAAAACATTTGTTACCTGGTTACCTATTACCCTTTTTCCTTCCTTCCCGTCCCAAAACTTGCAACCACTCTGACACTTCTCATCAAAGATTTAATTTCAGGGAACTGCTGCCATTGGCCCTCTGCTCATTAAGTTTGTATTACCTTCAGAATATATAGCATGATACATTTCCTGGCGGACTGCTAAGTAATGCTTTCAATAATTAAAAATCCATAAATAATTAAACCACAGTATTATATTTGTCAACATAAATGAACAAACTGTGTCCTGTGAGCAGCATTCTGAACAGATACAAGCTGAAAACATGCAGTAATCTGTTCAATAGCTGTATTTAGGAATAAATCTTCCTCTCTTAAAACAGATCTATATTAATTTATCCAAATAATAGGAAATGGAGTGATTCTCAGAAGACATCATTGTCATCAATAAAAATTAATTTGTATTTGGATTACAACTGAAAGCGAAGAAACCCATGTGAGACTAAGGCCTCACAGGGATTAGCACTTTGTGAATAAAACATCAGAGGATGGACAACTTTTCTTAAAGAGATTGAATATGGGATAAATAACATCCATGAAGTTTTGCAGCAGATGAAGAGTTGAACAGCACTGAGAAACTTACAACCTTTCAAAACATGAAATTTCACATGAAATTTGTGATTTTGGGAATTCATGTAGTATATATTTGACATGTTTGTGTAGATCAGCCCACTGAGAGAGAGATTAAATAAGATCTAACAAAAATAAAATTAAATCATAGCAATAACATCTGGCTATAATTAAGACATTTCTCTTCTTTAAGAGGATTTTTTTCTTCTCAGTCTTCATTTTATGTGCATTCTGACTTTAGGCTTTTATTTCCTATGAGAGCCAAAGTGATTTTTTGGATTGTTTAGTCAAAGGCAGTAATATATCACTGTTCTGAAATTCTACATTCTCTTTCATATCTCTAATGCTTTTCACTTACCCTAAATTAGAAATGCAAAAATCTTTTCTGCATTGACTTTATGAAAGGTATAAATAAGACTAAAATCTTGCTGTTGATAGGATTTTGCTTAGGGGTTGATTTGCAGCTCAAAAGTAAATATTATATATGGAGAATACTATATTGTATTATTTCTATATTATAACTTGTCTTGATGAAGGACATTGTGGGTATCCTTGTTCCCAGTCAAATGGTATGTTGTTTGAACATCATCAAACACCCACAGGTGGACTAGGAGTTTTCAGGTTTCATGTTCATAATGTCCTGAAGGCTTTACTTCAGGTAACTTAATGGTCAGGGCTCCTAAAACATGAGGATTTAAATGAATTGTTTGATGCCACACACCATAGCGAGCAGTTAGGAGAGGTGATAATGTAGGAATTACTAATTTCTTCACTTTACAGCATGAGATAATGCTACTTTGCAACTGAATGCCCCTTGTCAGTCCTCTACATGAAAGAATGAATATAAAAAAAATTCTCAGTCAGAGCTTCAATTATGCTCATTTGCCACTAAAATTGCTACTGGAAGGAATAATTCACAATAGATCATGCATTTGTTGAATTTTTTCTGTTGCATTACTTCTAGGCTTTAAAAAAAGTAGTTTAAAAAAAGGTTTCAAAAGAAGATTCCTGACTTAAAATCACTTAACTTGAAGTACATGAGCAATCTCTATGATTTCAATAGGACTACTCAGGTGTTTTATGAAACGCATATATAAGTGTTATGAGATTACTGGAGACGTCTTTTGAACTTCAAATGCCAAAATAAAAATTTTACAAAGCTTTAATGCACAAATTATCACAGACATCAAATATGTAAAACCTTGTGCGTTTTTTAATACAAAACTGAAATTTAGGAATCAATTAATAAATAAATAAAAAATATATAATATATATAAATTATATAACATGTAAATTATATATATGTAATATAATTATATATAATATATATATATATATATATATATTATATATATATATAAATTAATAAATTAATATTTATTGAAATACCATTCCCTCCAGATTTCCAATACAAATCTCCTCAGAACTATTATTGTAGAATTGGCAAGAAATGTAATGTGTGGATACAAGAACAAATTATAATCAAATCCTTCTCTTAATATCTTGCACAGGGCCACTTTTTAAGGGTCATATTGTTTTTTGTTTGCCACCTCCATTAGGTTGATATTTCTCTCAAGGTCACATGTGGTAGTCAGTAAGAGTCTAATGAAAATCCATGAATAGTGAAGTATAATGAAGTAAACAAGGAAAAGAACCTATTGTTTTCATTATGATTATGAAATAAAACTTTATACTTCTCTTTTCAGTGTTTCATCAGATGACCTGGAAGATTATTACCTTTTAATTTTAATTGCCCAAGCTCATTTCCTTCCCACTTCAATGAATTAAACCAGGTGGCAGTTTGACCTACAATATCTCTTAACACATTTTCAGTCAAACATATACTGCTGCAGATGAAATAGAAATACTCAATGTGCCACATTCCTACCTGCTTTGTGAAGAGGAATAGAAATCAACAAAACATCCACTACAAAAGTGGTTCCTCTAATTCAGTTTAAATCACACAC
This sequence comes from Sitta carolinensis, assembly GCA_032173965.1. NCBI lineage: Eukaryota > Metazoa > Chordata > Aves > Passeriformes > Sittidae > Sitta > Sitta carolinensis. Next base: position 51,476,639 of record CM063284.1, on the reverse strand, counting down.
TGTGTTTTTATGTCTTTAGGGAAAGAGGAAACTTTGTTTCATTTTTTAAAGCACAGATAGAGGAGGTAATTTTGTTATTTATAGCCATAGGAAGACTTTATCTAATCATGCCTTGCTTGATCTGTGGTTTTCAGGTTTTTTCTCATTCGAGTTGCAGTAATTCCTCATAAACTTTAAGGAAGCTTCCCTAAGAATGTGAGATTTTAAAATACGTTGATATGCCTCAACATGCTCTGAAGCATTTTTTTGACAAAGGGGAGAAAAGAATTATGTGTGCTTTTTGACAACACACTGTCATGAGTGAGTGCTTTAAGACATTTAAAGAATTTTCAGGAAAAGTATTAGCAAAAGAAGGTTTAATAAAAATTTGAAAAAAACATGACAAATTTTGATGAGAAGGTTCCCTCTACTGCTTACTAGATGAATGAAATATTGTATTGGGTTTGCATGGGCAGATTTTGGTAATGAGGATGCTACAGGATGATTTCTGTGAAAGTCTCTTGGAAGCTTCACCCATGTCCAAGAGAGCCAATGCCAGCTGGGCCCAGGATGGCTCTGCTGCTGGCCAAGGCCTAGACAATCAGGAATGATGGTAGTGCTTCTGTAACGACCAATTCAAGAAGAAAAGCTATTGCATGGATGTAATTGTGAGACAAAAGGAGTGAGAATATGTGAGAGAAACAGCTCTAGAGACACCAAGGCCAGTGGAGAAGGAAAGGGAGGAGGTGCTTCAGGCACTGGAGCTGATTCCCCTGCAGTCAGTGGTGCAGACCATGGTGAGGCAGCTGTGCCCTTGCAGCCCATGGAGATCCATGGGAATGCAGAGATTCCCTGTAGCCCATGGAAGAAATGCAGACAAGAGCAGGTGGATGCCTGAAAGGAGGCTGTGAACCTGTGGGAAGCCCATGCTGGAAGAGGCTCCTGGTAGGGCTTGTGACCCTGGGAGGACCCATGCTGGAGCAGCGTGTCCTTGAAAGACTGCACCCTGTGGATGAGCAGCAGCAGAGTCTCATCCACAGCAGTTACCTGTGGGATGGATTCACTGGAGAAGTTTGTAGAGAACTGTCTCCTGATGAAGGACCCCATTCTGCAGCAGGGGAAAGACTCCTCTCCCTGAGCAACAGAGACACAGCTTGTGATGAATTGTAACCCCTGTTTCCCATCTACCTATGCCACTGAGGGAGAGGAGGTAGAGCTGGGAAGGAGACAGGGATTGGGGTGTCAGGCAGAAAAAAACCTGGCTCAATGAGCCTCTTAAAAGGGTTTAAGGCTGCTTTTATTATACTCTGAGTTAGATGCACAGGAGAAATACCAATGAGATATTTTCAAGAAATAAAAATCAAGAAACAGACTTTACTGGCAACTTCAGAAAATCAGAGAATGTTGGGAAAACCTTAAAGTAACATTTAATCAACATAAAATACTTCACAAAACAATAAGTCAGACCATTCAACTTCACAAACTACAAACCTGTTCAGTTTTAGGTTACTCAAAACTCCAAGAAGAAGGAATTAGATGAAGAGAAAAAGACATAAAATATGTAGATCAGAACAATTATAGCTACCAATCCTGGTTCCACTCTTGTTCAGCTGATAAAAATTCCAATAGGATGTGGGGTCAAGACCTGCTTGCCTTATTTCCTGGGTTAAATTCTCTTTGGCCTTTCTGGGCCATTTCCCCAGGTGGGGCTGTTCTCATTTTGCCACTCTCAGGCTAGAATGGGACTCCACGGGTGGGTGTGGAACATTGGCTCCAGTATATCAGGGGTTGGTGCCCACTGGGCACCAGTGACTGGGATATGGGCCCAGAGGGAGAAGATGTGTAGAGCAGGGCATTGGTCCAAACTGTCCTCCTTCCCCACATACATGCCCAAAATGTTTTTAGCCAGCAATCCTTCCAGCCTATCACAGAGGAAAAAGTGTTTTTAAGATTTGTTTTGCTTCTCATTATCGTCCTCTGATTCTGTTAGTTATAAAGTCAATTTATAACCCCAACAAGAGTCTATTTTGCCCATGATGGTGTTTGGTGACTGGTCTCTCCCAGATCCTATCTTAATCCATGAACCCGTCATTATATTATCTCTCTCCTGTCCAATTGCAGACAGAAGTGGTAGAGTGGCTTTGGTGAGAGCCTGGCCTCCAGCCAGTGTCAACCCACTGCAAACATATAAAGGAAATTCAAAATAGAATCAGTTTAGGATGATTTACAGGAGGTCAGAATGAAAACAGTAAGGATGGAAAAGAGTAAGGGTGAAAAGTGATAAGGGGGACCCTTCTGTTGGATCGCAAGGTCCAGTGAACCCCTTTGCCAAACAGGCTCAGAGTTGACAATTTATGTCTAAAGGATTCAGCAACTTCTAATCAATCAACTAATTTAACATTTTTGAAGTGATTCAATAGAATTTACTACAATTAAAATGGTGACAATTATAGATCTGACATGGCAATATTTATGCTACGTTTGTTATGGGCCATTCAAATCAATTCACACACAGAGGCACACAGACAAAAAGAAGTATGCACAGAGGTAAGGTTGTGGAAAATTCCCCTCAAATGTCAGTGAAATGCTCATGTGGACTGCCTAGGTATTCACTATGGTTGTGGGTTGAGCCTTGAGGAGCAAGCGTATCAGGCCAGGCCTTGTCAGCTTCTGGTGATGATACTTGAGTATCATAAACTGAGAGTTTGTGAATTCTGAGAGGAGTCCTGCTAAGAGGAAAGTTTGGTGCATCCCTCCATGTTCCAGAAGAGATCAAAGGGCCTCACTTAGGACTGTTTGCAGAATCATGAGATGTTTGACTTTAGCCACCTGTAAAATTTCCATCCTCAGGTTGGTTACGGGAGTTGCAAAACACATGCATCAGCCCACACTATTGCGAGAGAACACAAGATTCTTGATATTCTGCACATAAAGAAGGAAAGAATAGAATTTTCTAGCAGATGTTTAACTTCAAAAGACGTGAAAAACTTGTATGGCTCAGGGATGATGAATAGCACAGGCATATGGACCAGTTGTCTCAATCAGCACTCCCAAGACTTATCCAAGTCTGTTATACACCAATGTGTTATAGTTGTAAGCTTGTCCACATTCTATATGCTGTAACCTCTCCAATTTACAGCCTGGACTTTGTCAGTCTGGCAAAATGAAATGAAAGCAGTACAAACTGATTAGGAACACTCATACAGGAAGCATTTTGCTTTCTTCTGTTGCATCAGCTTATGAAGTGGCTTTAACAGCTGGGGCTACACATGAGTGTTGTGGTGTGATCATCCCTCCTTTCCCCCACCTCTGCTGATCACTGTCTATCACTCCTGGAATTCCAGAAGGTGTGGAGTGATTGGCAGATTCAAAGGATGCTCTCTACCCCTGGGGGGGCATTGGCCATCCAGCTGTCCTTTGTCCCCTAAGACCTCCTTGCCTGTACCTCTTGGTGAGCTTCCTGTCCCTTCCTCTCCCCTGGTTAAAAGGATGAGCTACCACGCGGTCAGGGGTTCAGTTGGAGCTGTTATGAGATTCAGAGGCCTAATATATAAATGGAATAAATGTTCTGGATTAAACCCTCCGTCAGAACTGACTCCTTTCCTTCACCATCACCCTAAAGCTTCTCCTGCAGAGGAAAACCTGGACCCAGCCTCCACGGAGGAAGCTCATCCTGCCACTCCCAGAGCCCTGGCATGCCTGGACTTATCTCTATGGTCCTAGCTATATCACCAGCTAGCCAAAAGTAACTCTGGGGTGAAACACCACAGCAACCACTGTTTGGCTCAGCAGCGAGGTCCAGACAAGCCAGGAAACATCCTGACAGCAATATTGGACACACCAATAATGAGGTACATTGACAGACTAAGATCCATTAGTCTAAACTCTCTGGAATATTTATTTGCAACATCTGGAAAGTAATATGATTGTGCTGTATGCAGATAAGTTTCCTATGCTGTCAACACATGAAACTGTATTGAGCTTGCTGGTAGAAGTCATCGAGAATCCAAGAAAAGGATTTCCTATGTGGTTTCAGAAGAGAATGTGAGCCGTAAATAGCCACTGTTGAATTCAACAGAAAACACAAATAGAAAGGCAACTTTTTAAAATGTAACTGTCCTTAAACACTTAGAGAAAATATAATTTAAACCCCATTTTCTGCACTTGCAGTTTTAGTTATTGAATGCTAACTTTTGTAATAACATGATACATCTGCCTTTGCCTTCCCTCTTCCATACTCCTTGTTACTGGGTTGCAGATACTTCACATTTTGGATGTAGAGATTTGCAGAGATACGCACTTTTGCCAAAATTGTAGGTGAATTAGGTGAATTTTTCTTGAGTTATACATCTTAGAATTAGGTTGTGAAAAGCATCTGTCCTTTTGTGTCAGTTCTATGAAATAACAAGTCTTAAAATTTTGCCTCTTTTAGAAAAGTAACTCTGAAAAGCCATGATTTTTAGGAAAAAAATCACATTGACAGGCTTTCAGGTCTAGCAATTGAAGATTCTTTTCCCTATGAAGAATGTCAATAAATGTTTTTTAAACTGAAAGAGAGATGAACCTGTATTCTGGGTGCACTGAGAGCATCAAAGAAACCTTAATAGTTTACTTTTTGGACACAAAAAGAAAACTTGCCAGATCCTTTATAATGTCCTCCTAAATATATGTTTTGGACATTATTGTCATCTAGACATATCAGTTCTCCTCATGTTTCAAAATTAAACAAGCAAAGCTTTAGTTTGTTTATATAAAACAAACCAACTCTGACTATTAAATGAGACTCTCAAGTCTACTTTGTATTATACATAATTTTATGCTTGGCCCCTTTGCTAAACTAAACTGGCGTAATTCTACTACTCTGTGGATAGTGATAGATTTGCATCAATTTGTTACTTCTGAGGACTAAGCTCCTGCAGTCAGTTACAATACATTTTGGGTTAGAATAGCTTCAGACCCACAAAAAAGACCACAGCCAGCCTATTCCTTCCTGTACGTTGTCCAGAAGAGGATTATATTAGCCCTGAAACTCCTTATTTTGAAAAGAAATTAAAGGCTGGCATAGCAGTAGAACTTCAAATAGCTATTGATATTTTGCCTTTTTTTTTTTTTTTAATTTAATTTCAAAACAGTAACTGAAGTGGCCAAACAAGAAGACATTTGTGAAATAATTCATTACAAAATGTCAGAATGTCCTTCACTGAACTTTCTTAGCCTTGTGAGAACAAATCTTTGCTGGAAGATTTTTACATGATAGGTGAATGGATTATGTAATAGAGACAAGTGTACATTCCCATATGTGTATTGAATGTATGTTGAATCTCCTTTCCAAGTTTCAATACTTACACTTGAATGAGGATCTGACAGTGGTGGAAATCACTGTTTTATTAAATTTTGGAGGAAATAGAATGTAAAACAACCTTCTACAACTTTCTACAGAAAATACATTTACTGACCAGAAAGTCCAAATAACAGGTATAGCACTAGATGTCAAATTCTGCTAAGTCTCTATTGCAGTCTTTATAGCAGTCACTCTGATTTAGATTAGCAGAGCATACGTCTCATGGCTTTGTTACCATGTAATAATATTTGTCATTTTCCTATGGGATGCTTTTGCCTTTGAGATCATTTACAACCTTATAAATGTATTTGGCCATCATTTTAAATAACAAAAATCTGGGGAACTCACTACTGCTAGCTCTTTCTATCTTCGCCAGACAAGATAACTTTGAATTATACACAAGGGCCAGATTGTTATCTCATCTGTGCCATGGGAGTTCCTGATATCTTCTGGTATCAGTAGCATTGTAGTAGTTTAGAACTTCCTTAGCTTTCAGAGCCCTCTAGAGTCCAGCTCACATGGAAACCCTATCCTAAATTTCTTCAAAGACACCAGGTTAAAGGTTTATCCATGCTATGGCTCATTTATATTTTTAGATTTAAAATGCCAGTATCTTTTCATAGGATGACACTGAGAGGTTCTACAGTGGAGCCAGAAGAAAACTTCTGGGTTTGGTGATGTCAGTGTAAATCATGACATAAATATGTCTACATTTACTTTGTAGTAAATAAGTCAGATGAGCTAGATGACTTTCAAGTAAATACACAGGAAGCATCAGACCAAGCAGAGAAGCTGTGTTCATAAGTCACCCAGATTGATGGCATTCACCTGGGAGCTCTTAGGGAACTCAGATGTGAAATTAAAGAACTGCTGGCCAAAGCATGCAAGCTGCTTCTAACACAGTCTGTGATGGAGGCCTGGCTGACTGCCAGCAGCACTCCTGTAGCTACAAAGTTTCTAGCGGTACTCTGAAAACTGCAGGCTGGTAGGCTGACTGCTCCTGGTGAGGTGGGAGAGTCTGTAACGAGGAAAGAATTCTCTAGCTCCAGAAGAGAACAAAGTCTTTTGGGCAAAAGAGGCAGCAGTGCTTGTGAAAAGGGCAGTCTGGGTCACTGATATGTTAGTTTTGTGGAAGCATCAACAGCGCATATATAGAAGTGATCCATTGCATTGTGCATTGAAGTTTTTAAAAAGCTTCTGGCAAGTTTCTGTGCTATAGGTTCCGGAGGAGCTATAAGAGGGATTTGACTTGAAATGCTAGGTGTACATGTGTACATGGAGAACATGCCCAAGTCAAGGGACTCTTCAAACATGCAGATTGTACACCAGTTCATGCAGCATTTTCCAGTTTACATCAACATAAGCATGAAATTAGCTTTCATGGTAATGCAGACATAGTTCATCTCTCATTAGCCACACTGCCAAAAATCAGCTGCTAAAAATAGACTGGACATGTTATAAACACCATTATAGGGTCCTGACTGCAACATCCATCTTTTATGAGCCTTGGTGAGCCTGTACCATCTCTCTCAGTACCACTTCGTTTCCCTTCCTGGGTATTACACAACAGTATGACCTTACACCAGTCTGACATGAAAACAGCAAAGATGTGAAAAAGAGCTGTGAGAAGTCCTCATTGACAGCTACCCTTATAAGTGAGAAGCTGCATCTGCCTCCCTTGGTGTGACCCTCAGCTACCCACCTGCCTGGCAGAGCAGGCTGCACCCTTCCCTTCTACAGTCATTGCATTTATGTACAGAGTCAGGAGTGGAAATTTGTGACTGACATCAATAGAAATGTTCTCTTTATTCTCATAGGTTCTTACAGAAACACATTTTAAAGCAGATCACTGTTAACTTTCTTTTCTCCATATTTCAGTTAGTCAGGTTAAAAGAAATGCACTTAAAAGACTGTAGGCTGTAAGAATTTCTTCAGAATTAGATAAAGTGAAACCCTGCAGCTAGAGATTCCAGCTTTGCCTATGCTTTGAAGCAGAGGAAGTATCCAGATCGGAGCGTGTGTAGTTGTGCCTACTTAGGGTTCTTTTCTCCCGTTGACGTTCATCTGAATAGCCACTAGCTACATCTCCTCAGTTCTCATTCACAGTGAGATATGCTCCTGAAACTTCAATATATGGACAGATTGGTCCTGACCACATGTCATTGTATATGCATGGAACCAGATCTGACCTGAAATACCAAGAATGTTAATTTAGAAAAATTCTTTGGAAATCGCCTGGATTTATGGTAACTTCATGGCTCAGATCATAGTATATCTGAATATGAACACGAGTAGAAAAGTAATGAAAAAACATGAACACTTCTCCTTCATATTTTGAATCTAAAAGACCTCGTAGAAAGCAACATCTACAAAAATAAAAAGCAGGAACACCTCTTCCAGAAGTTATAGATGCAAGGTGAGTTGTAGAGCTCATCCTCACACCTGTGAACTGTGCAGCACAACCCTGTCCTCAGAAACAGGTGTGGTCATACAGAAATTAATGTTCATCAGGAGTTTCTGGGTGCAGAAGGGAACACAGTCACACTCTGTACATGCTGTCCTGCACTTCAACAGTCAAGGCAGAAGGTTGTTTGTATATTTACAACTTATGAGGATGCTCAAACCTTTTTTGATACAGCTCAAAGATACGAGTCCTTGTACATATTCATTACATGATATATATATGACTTTCTATCAGTTATATCCTAGCTGTAATTTCCATTTCCAGTGACAGATGAATATTGAATATTTTTTCAACATAGAAACCGCCATAAAATTTTTAAAGAACTCATAGCACAAACAAAATCAACAACTTGAAAAACAGTTACCTTATGTTCCTTTGTCATCATGGTGGTATTACCTACTCTGTTCTTGCTTCCATACCCAACCATTTATAAAACTTATTAATTGAAATATTTTTACATTTAGATTATTAGAGCTTTGGGATGAAGAAATAACTTCTGTTGTATTTCTTGACAGCACTTAGCACAGTGGGATCTAATGCAGAGTAGAACTCCAAGATACTGCTGAATAACAAAGTATAAATAATTGTAAAGGTAGAGAAGACCTGCTAACACTTTCATTTCCAAAAACATTTCAAATGTCTTACACCAAAAAAGACCAGGTCTTACTCATCATGTTGCTTGATCACATTGTAGAGAGAAAAGGAAGGTTGTTATGAACTTCAGATTTCTTCAAATAATTCCCTTGGGCATCAGAGCTTGTAAATTGCAGACATGCAGCCTAATCTCCCCATCTGCTTATATTCTCTAAAGAACACTTTGATCTGCTTTTACCTTAAAAAGTGGTGAATTTAGACCATTTCTTTGCAGCATCTTCTAAATCTCACTAGTCGGAAAACTCTCCTGATATTTGGCCCAAATTTTGCCCTTCCCTAATTTAATCTTTTTTGTTTATAAACCCTTGAGTGCCTCCATATAACTCATCTTGATAGCTGTCATTCCTCTCCAGATGAATTATTGTGTGGCACTGTTTGATCCTCTCTTATGAGTATTTTTTATCTTTATACCTCTAAGAATCTTTCTTTTACCATCTTTCTGCAATCATCTGTATTGCTGATTCTTCCATACTAAACATTATCTGAAAAAAACAAATTTCCATGTGTTTTTTTTTTGACCTGTGAAGAACATTTCTGAGGCAGGCAATGAATGATAAATATCATATGTTCTTTCTGTTTGTCTTATTGGTATGATATGACTCCCTTGATGAGAATGACAGGCTTCCTAGGGGGAACCAACATGAGCACAGGAAAGAAGGCAATGCTAAAAAAGACCTACCATTTGGAACCAGTATTTAATTGGTAGTTGTCTTAGTTTGGAAGACAGGTATCGCTAAGGACAAACAGGACCCTCTCAAATCCCCAAACTCCTCTAATTTTAGAATTAAGGGGGCTCTCAGGCAAAGATGTGAGGATATGGATAACAGTTCTTTACTTGTGTTTAGCAAGGCAAAACAGAACAACAATAACTATGATATGAACAACAGATAGAACCAGGGAAACAGTCACAGCGTTTCTCTGCCGCTGGCACCCTCCCCGCCCCCGTTGGTGCAGTTACCGGCACCAGCAGCTGTGGTGCAGAGTTCCAGGGTGCTGGAGATGGATCAGAAGCTCCCCGGCAGTGGCTGGAGCTGCAGCACGAGTCCCGGCAGGACAGGGGGTGCGGGCTGAGGCTTGGAGAAACACTCGGAGCAGGAGTGAAGGAACAGCGAAGGGGAGAGAGAGCAGGAACTGCCGTGGCGCAGCTCCCGGCGAGGCAGACGGGGGCCCAGTTCCAGATTCCCGGGACACACACGAAAAAGACCGTGGCCGGAATAAACCCCCCCAACCCTGCTCCCGTGATGCCAGTGAAAAAACCCAGAGAGATCTCCCCCCCACCAGCACACCACCCAGCAAAAGTGAAGTTCTACATACCCCTCCCCCCACCTCAGCCACTTCTTTTGTCTTTATTAACTACTCTTAAGTACTCAGACATTAGTTACCTGGCAACTTATGGGAAAGAGAAAAAAAGAAAAAATTCTACAAGTGAACCCAACCCCCAACAGTAGTGCAAGTGGAAAAGAAGGACCTCAGACAAGCATTTTGACCAGGTTAGACAAAAGGCTACTCCAGGGCCCCACACTCAATCTGAATAGAGCTTTACCAAGCATAAAGCCATTCTCAAACACTGAAGGTCTTCTTTAGAGAACATGATAAATATGTCTCAGGTGCCCAACCCCGTCCCACTAGACATTTGTCTCTTGTGTCATCTTCATCTTTACTCTGTGGCATTGCTCTTCATTTTAAGAATTAATTGCAAATATAATTTTACTCATGAAATTATTACAGGCAGAAGATTCCTACAATGTATCTGTCATAGCCTTCTCATTTGATAATTCTGTCAAAAAGTAACAGCTACAGTTTGTTTTTGTACACTGCACTTATTCCCGATGCCTCTGCTATCTTCCAAATGGCTAGAAACTTATTAATTCCAGTATTTTAAAAGGGATACAAGCTAGACTTTCTGACAGTAATTACTACGATCTTTCTCTTTTTGAAGGCTGACACCATTTCTTTCCTGTTATCTACCAGTACTTCTATCCCAGTTTCATTTATGAGAGCAGCAGGAAGAAGAGAATTATAAAGACTATTTCAGTGATGAGTTCCTGCAGCAGGAGAGCTGCCAAAGCTGAGCTGAGAAGGAAAGGTAAGTTCATCTGCTGCACTATGAAAGGATCTCTCTCATGCACATGACAGTAGAAGTGGATGTAAAATGTTGTGAGTGCACACTGAGTCTTTTAATCTGACTCCTAATGACCAGCCAGCTTCCTTGTCAGCTTCTCTGTAGAGCTCAGGTGTAGTTTCTCACAGATGCAAAACTGAAGAGGCATGATTCAACAGAAGTACCACAAGTCATTCAAAGCTGTATCCAGTTATCCCAGGCTGCAGGATAATAACGGTGTTTCACCTCTTACTCCTTTTCACATTCTTCTTCATAGGCCTTTTCTTTTTCATGCCTTTTCTCTGGAGTGCTTCTGGTGGCAGGCCTGTTTTAACATAGTTTTGCTGAAGCAGATCTCTGCTTATTCTCTCTGCTGCTGTACCTCATTTCTGAACAGAACGATGCTTTTCCACCATTTGACATCATGTTCTACAAATGTATCCTGTTCCAGGTCGGTTGATGATCTGCACTTTGGGCTCTTCAAAGCAGCAAATTTCTGTACTTCTTGAACTGTCCAGATCTCCACTCCTGTATTTGGTCTTTAAATCACACATAGTTCACCCTTGCCTCCAGCTGCAGCCCTAAAATATAATTTCTTTCAATGCTTTCACATTCACGCAAAAGAGTAGCATCAAGCAAGTGATCAGTGAAGAAGAATACTTCCTTTGACGTGCCTGTATCCAATTACTGTAGTTTTACTCCAGTATTTCAATAGCAACAGCTACTGATTTGTTTGTTTTTTTCCTAATTTTTTATTTTTAAAAAATGGATAAATACTCCCTAATCTCCAACTCATATTCTTTGGTCACTGGTTGTTGGCTTGTGAGCTTTAGCCTTGGTTATACTTATTTTCTTAATTAGTTTCATCACTGCAAATTGTGATCAAAGATCTTCCTTACCTATTCTGCTGGCAGAGTTCTGTACAATTTATAATACAAATTTATATAACTTATAATTTATAAAACCTACTCTAGCAAACTCACTGGCACTCAGAGGGAGAAACAAACTTACCAATCACCAAGGTTTAATTTTTTTCTGTAAAGCATAAGCAAATTCTAACTTCACCTTTTTTATTGTATTTGTTGACCCTCTTATACATTAACTGTCTATCCATTGGTTTCACTGTTTGCAGTTTTATTGGTTACAGTTACCTGAACTATCCTTATAAATAATCACTTTAACATAAATAGAAATAAGTCACTTCTGCCTAATAATGACAAGATTGTTTCTGCTTCATCTGTGCAACAGAACTCATCCTCATCCTGCTTCCATGGATACTGATGCTCAACACATTTCTGGATTTCAGGAATGCGACTATGTGAATCAAAATGATTTGCAAGAGCAGCCTGTTTTAGTGCCTATGAAATAAATGAGACTATTTCTTTGGCATCCAATGGGCATTAAATTAGATCTTTACTGAATGGTGGAACATTCCTACAATTCAAAACAACTTAACTTGATGAGAAACACTGTTTTCCAAGTGTAAACTCTCAATATCTTTTCCTAGAGGAGAATCTAGGATATGTATAAGGGCATTTGTTTGTTGCTTTTTTTCTTAGTCAACACTGTTAAATTCATAAAGAATTCTAGACTCCTCTAGGGAGAATGGGTTCAAATTAAAAATGAAAAGTTACATGGACTTGTGTGCGTTCAAAGCTTGTATTAATTTTAAATAGGTAATAGGTACACTTAAACTTCGGAATACTTGGGGAAAAAAGGACAATTAGTATGTATTTGAGAGCAATTGATTAAAACCAGCTGCAATTACAGGGACGCATCCACCCATGTAAATGATGGAGGATACAGCAGGAAGAAGCCTTATATCATTGTCATTCTTTCATCTTCTTACAGCTTCATGGTATGGAAAAAAAAAAAAAAAAGACTGAAGAAAAAATGGAGATGAGAAGAGCAGAAGTGTGGGAGGAAAATGAAGGAGAACAGAGTATGTTTTCTACCTATTCTATGTGCCAGACTGGTCATTTATGGCTTTAAAATAAAGGTTCAAAACATTTAGGGACAAATTAATCTCTGTTTTTAGCTATTCAGAGACAAATAGAGTTGAAGCAGGAACATAGTTTTCCTCCAGATTCCTGGTAATTAAAATTCAGATCCCAGCAGGAATGGCTAAGGCTTCCATAAATTTGGAGAAGATAGACAAACTCCTTTGCAGTGTACTGCTCTTGAACTTTTCTATTCCTGGCCTAAATTCACTTCTGGGCATTACTAGCTTTCAGAACCCAGCAGAGGAACCACCTGATAGGAAGATTGGAGAGAGAATGACAACCACTGGAGGTAATAACCTCAGTGACTTCACTTCATTCCCAGGCAAACCCAAGTGGCACAAGGGCTTGGTTAGGGCAGCTGGTAGGGCAGGATTGGAGTGGTTTAGGGTGTTTTCTCCTATGGGATCAAGGAGTCAAATCTTAAAGGCCAACCTTAATCAGGTGTTGCAGAAAAATGTATATCCTTGCTGCTCTTGTGGGCATGCTACCCCTGCCCACAATAAAGAACTAAATCCTACCGGTAACTTTAGAAATGTACTCCTGCAAGCTCTGACTGAGTAATGATATTCTTTTGCCATCTTAAACAGAAGTTCCTGCCTCTGTCCACTGCTACCAATTCCTCTTTCTTCACTGCTGGTACATCATTGCAGGCATGTTTTGGAGGTTATTCTCCTTTAGTTTCATCTGGCAGTTGCCTCAGCTAGGTGAATTCAATCTAATGACATACAGTATATAATCACATCTAAGTTTGGACTCTTGACTCGCAAGGTTCAGGCATGTCGTATTTAGGATGCATTCAGAATGATATTTAATATGAAATAACCGAGAAACTGAAGAAGCTGAATAAAAATGTTGAGTCATATCTGTGGTTCAAACAAAGTTGTGACCTAAGATAGCTAGAAGTTATATGGGAAAAACCAGAAAGCTTCAGTAGACTGTAGCCAAATTACCACTGCTGCCAATACTGAATTACATCCTAATCTGAATTAAACTGGCAGTGATATATGGCATAGCAAATTTACTTTTTATGACTCTAGGACTAAGACAGTTTGGGCAGATCTGCCTAAAGAAAAATCTCACTTGTATTTTAACTACTATTTTAAGATATGTTTGCATGATAAAAGATTTTGTGTACTATGAAGCCTTGACCCTGACCAAACAACTTCCAGTTCCAAAAATTTTCTTCTAGGTGAACGGAACACACTGCATCAGTACCTATTAGACATTTGTAGAGTACTTTTAGATATATGAATTATGTAAAAAATAGAATTTTAGCTATTACAGAATTTTAGAGCAAGCTAGATTTCCTTTCTCCATGTTAGATTAGCACACAGTGTTGACTCAAATTGCTCGTTTTTTATAATTGAGATACCTTTGAGTTTCTTCAGAACCACCACTCTAATCTCCTTTTTCCTCCTCTGCTGAAATATAAACTATACCTAATCTTCCAACTTGTCTTTTCTTGAGTTACACCTCCTGTTTCCTGCCACTTGTAAAATGAATCTCACTTAAGGATTCATCTCAAATATGGCAATGAAATAGCATGACTTCTCCCTGCCTTTTTTTTTTTAATTTTTTTTTGGAGGGGGGTGGGGTGGGGCAGTGGAGGGGGTGTTTGGGGCTAGACTTGAACAAATTATGATAAATATGCATCCCTTGCTTTCTGGGATTAGATTTCATTTTCCCTTCCAACATACTTGTGAGCTTCCCTAAAAGAATATTTTCATTTTCTCTCTTTATTAGTGCATTCTTGCTAGCCTCTGGCTTTTTGGCAAGTCACTACATTTCCAAGAGTTTAGAAGAGTATTTACAGGCTTAATCAGAATTTTTTTTAAACAACTGATAAAACTCCTGCTTTGTGATCCTACACTTTTCCCGTTGTTAATCTGGTTGCAATTCTACTGTACAAATAGGTGAAATGGCAGCAGTGAATGGTCTAGTATATAACGGCAGGCAATATCATGGGAATGAGTGCTGAAGGCAAGAGAAGGTACAACTGATTTTTCTACCAGGGAACTGTGGCATGGAAGATTATCTCTATAATCCAAAAGAGTTATTTAGTAATCTTCCAACATCAAAAGTGATACTAGAATTTCCTGACCATCTTCTGGGGAGTGGTGTCCTGAAATATGGTGAGAATTAACAGATAACCATTGCCAAAAAGGAATGTCCTTTACCCCTTTCCCACTCCCATATGTTCTCCATGCTGGTGCTCACTTTATCCTCTTTGACAACTGTAGTCTGAGGCTCCTGGGCCTGAAGTTTCTGAGTTTCTAGACTCAGTTTCTTCGTGGTATTTTGGTTCAGAAAGACCTTGTGTTCTCACAGGCTTGGCATAAACATCAAAAGTGTTATTGTAACAAGAGTGATGTTTTGGATTCCTTTCTGTAGGATGGACTTCTCTCTGTCTTTCAGTTTTGGGCCAAATGGATGAAGAGTTCTGGCACTCTTCTGACCAATGAGATGGCCTGCTCTAGAAGCTATATAAAGGGGGTCAGTCTTTGAATAAAGAGGAGTCAGATGCAGTTTTTATAATGAGGTCTCATGTCGTCTGTTCATCACCCACAGTGACAGAAAACCTCTTTAATTCACTAACTTCAGGGGGAACAAAAAGAGAACTGAACATTTTCTGTTACAACAGTGAGTCAACATGACTCACAAAAGGTCTAATGAGCTCTGGAGGTGGAAGGGGGACACAGAGATAGGAAAACAGGGAAGAAGAATGATAGGAGTATTGGTAAGGGAAGGAAAGGGTTAGGACAGAATCAGACATGGTTTGGTGTCAGCAAATTTAAGAGTGGTGCCACTGCCTATGGAAGCAGAATTGTCTTATGAGGTAGCTAAATAAATGGTCTCTATTTTTGTCTTTGAAGTTTGGAGCTCTACAATATGATATATGATGACAGAAACCCAGCAATGGCGAAGTGCTATAATTCTATCAAATACCTTGTTGAAAATTTTTCTTTAATAAGCTTCACCATAAAAACAAACAATAGACTTCTTCTACAAAATCCAAACAAAAAAGCAGTAACATAGATCCAGGGCTGACTCATGTTTATACAGAGAAAATGGCCAAGGCCTCTGGGAGTAGTGCAATTCAAATGTTAAATAAAAAGATCAGAAGACCTCAGAATGAGGGAGGTAACTGAATTCAGAGGGCTGGACGTCCTCCCAGGCTAAGGGAGTATGATGCCCAGTTATGACCTAGTTGATTGCTCTTCGTTTCCTTTCATCTCTCTGACTTTCCTTCTGAAGAAATTTCAAGAGCATTCATGGCTTGTAAATGTAATTATTACTGACCCGGTATATTAGAAGAGCAATTAATTCAGCTCAGCTCTCAGCCTTTTAGTGCCTCATTCCCTTGTACCTATGTTTCTGGACAAAACTAAAAAAGTATAAAAACAGTGTTGGACAAGTTTTGATGTAGGTTGTTGGGGTTTTTTAGGGCTTTTTTGGAGGGGATTTGTTTTTTTTTTGTTTTCTGTCTGTTAGTTCCGGGGGTTTTTTGTTCTTCTGTTTGGTTTGTTTTGTTGTTTTGGTTTTGGGTTTTTTGCCATGAGAAATATAAATATAAAGGAAATTTATGTTTTTAAATTAGAATAGTTTGATCAAAACTTTCTATTAGATCCAAAAGGGAATTTGACTATGTGCTAGATTTTTGGGTTTAAAGGTAAGTGCCATTTTACATACTTGTAAAGCGAGGAAATACAGAGAAACTCAAAATGCAATTGCTTAATATATTAGTTCCTTATTTTAGAAAAAAATTTGTTACAAACCCCAAAAGCTATTATTTAACACATAGGATACGTTTTCTCATTGGAGATTATTTTCTAGAAACCATTCAAATTCTAAAAACGATAATCATGTTTTTTTAAATGATTTAATTTAGTCAAGGTGCCCAGTATGAAACCACACAGTATTTTTCTAGTTCTGTAGAGTAACATTAACTGTAGGGTAAGTGATTATGCCTGAAATAATTAAATACCTGCATTAGTGATTATTTTCTGCTCATATATGTTGTAATATAAAAGAATCACAATCATTCCATCATAGTTATGGTTATGTGATAACCATATGATTCCATTCATATGGAATGACTGAACTGGTAATTCACTGGATATTTTGACACCTCCTCTCACTGATTTTCTTCCAATATTCTGGTCATCTTCTGGGTGGAGAGAAAAGTTAAAAGGCCTTGCCCCTCTCCTTGGCTTCAGAATAAAAATGGACATGAACCAGTATTAAGTTTCTCTGTGTTACTGTTGCATTGAAATATGACACTTGCCTGTCAAAAGTTTTCTGAGGAGGATGAACTTTTAAAACCTTGAAAGAGAAAGAGCTATGAAAACCATAGAATCATAGAATGGTGTGGCTTGGAGAGACCTTAGAGACTGCTTAGTTCTAACTCCCTGCCATGTTCAAGGATGCCACCCACTATACCAGGTTGCTCTAAGTCCCATCCAGCCTGGCCTTGAGCACTTGCTAGGGTTCAGGTACCCACAGCTTCTCTGGGTAACGTGCTCCAGCGTCTCACCACCCTCACAGTAAAAAAATTTTTTCCTGATATCTAATCTAAACCTAACCTCTGTCAGTTTAAAGCCATTTCCCCTGGTCCTGTCACTACATGCCCTGGTGAAAAGCCTCTCTTTGGCTTTCCAGGAGGCCCACTTTAGGTAGTGAAAGGCTGCTGTAATGTCTCCCCAGACCCTTCTCTTCTCCAGGCCAAAAAACGCCAACTCAGTCTGTCATCGTAGGAGGGCTGCTCCATCCCTCTGATCATCTGTGTGTCTTCTTCTGGACTGACACCAAAAGCCTCAATGTCCTTCTCTCACTTGGGATCCCCAGAACTGGATGCAGCTCTCCAGGCGGTGTCTTATAAGAGCAGAATAGAGGAGAAGAACCACCTCCCTTCACCTGCTGGCCACACTTCTTTAGATCCAGAAGATTTCTATGAACATTTTTTTTCCTTCAACATAAAATATGAATCAAGTTCCAAACTAGAGATAAGCTCTAAGAGCTGTTCAACCTCACTTGATGTTTAACACGTAGACATAATGAATGTCCCTGGCAATGTGGACTGAAAGTCAGGAAATTTATAACCAAGTTGGAAGCAAGAGATTGGAGGTTATTATGTTTCTTAGATGACAAGGAAAAAATCATAATAACACATTAAGCTTTTTGACATGAGATGAGTTAGCCAGTGTAACCCTCAGTTCATAAGCATTAACTCCCAATCAGAGCAAGATTTAAAAGTCTAATTGTGAGAAGAGAAACAATACATCCTGCACATGCTAGTTATTCTACTGTATTAAAACAAGTAAGATATTTGCATTTCCAGAGCCCAGCACAAGGACATGCTAAAAATTTGTGGCTAGACTAAAATATTCAGAGAAACCCCTGGAGTTGGGAATCTGAGAGATGCACCTTTAGACTAAACCCACAAGTGTTATATGAGGTTCTAAGGACCAAATCTAAACCAGTTATTGTATTTTAGAAATATATTTGGGGATAACAGATTTTCCTATTATTCCTATTTTCTTATTTCCTCTTGACAGTTCAGGCCATTCACAAAGCTATCTGGGAAACTTCAAAAAGCAAAACCTCTGTGCAAATTCAAGTAAGAAAACCACTTCTTTTGATCTTCTTTCTGCAGGGAAGCCAAACACTCTTTCTAGGTCTGGCTGCTAAAGATTTAGTTGCACAGTTACAAAGAATTTTTTTCACTTTAACCTTAGTGAGGTATCATGGTTTCCTAACAGACCCTCATATCCATGAAAGAGAAGAAGGGAATAGAGATCTATCCTATGTTTATTAGGCTTGGCTGTAGGATGATAATTCAGAAACCACATTCATTTTGGAAAACATTTCACCAGTTTATATGTGGAAGGGTGAAAGCTTAGATTTTCACCCTAGTTACTCTCCTAGGTTGTATTCTTCTAAAACTCCATGTACAATTGAGCCAGTTTGTCTTGGGACTCCTGATTGCATTTTACATTTCCCCCACTCCACTTTATCTCCCTGAAATGTAAGAACAGACAGGGAGATGGGGTTTGCTGTGTTCTTAAGCAGGTATTAGATACCTTTCAAAGATACCAGAAGTCCAATTAAATTAGAACACTTTAAGTTTAATAAAAGCCAAGTATACCTGCACTTATGTATCGATGAATTCCATACGAAGACTTCAAGATTTTCAGGGACCCTTAATATAAGTGATCTGGAGTTTTGCTTAACCCTAAGAAGGGTTGCACTAACTCTAAGAAAGTCATAAGACCTTATTAAGTATTTTTCAAGTGACCTGTCCTGAGAAACATGTCTGACACAGGATTTGTGAAAATAATATTTAAACTAATAAACTAAACTAATAATTTTATTAATAAAATAACTAATCAAATAGAAAAGAACTTATTGAAAAAAGGAAGTTATGGGACTTAAATTACCATCCTGAAGCAACTGAGGAAGCATCATTTTCTTGTGCAACATTCATTACGATGGTGGAGGTAAACCAGAATGCATTAAGAATGGGGTGATTAAATCTTGCCCCCTACATTTCAAAGTGCTTTTGACTCAGAGATGGAATTCTTGGATCCATTTTGGGAGTTTATGTAGGCTGACACATCACATCCATTATTTTAACACAGATTTTGTGCGTGTGAATTATAACTACTCTGACTGACTGGCTGCTCTGTAATGTAATGGATGTAGACAAAGGCTGCCTAAGGTAGAATACTTTATTAGGTCAATTAATATACCAGCAGCACCTTGTTCCTGGGTTAATCATTGGACTGAATCTTTACTGTGCATTTCAATGTGGCCCTGGCTATAAAAATTACTCAAGAAAATGATGTTTTAGTTGTCTATGTTTATTCTCTTCCCATGATTTACACATTACATTTGCTCAGTTTGTAAGTCATAACGTGATTTTCCAGGTTTCAAAACATCATGCTCAACTTGACATAAAAAAAAAAAAATCTAGTTGTGATGTCTCTCCATGTACACATCACAAACTGCAGTCATAATTCCGAAACTGCAGTTAAACTGGTAATGTGCCTTTGGGGTTTCTGGGAAAGAGGGTGTTTGTTTTGTTTTTTTGTTGATACACAAAGCAGAAGAACATCTATCTTGCCTTCTCACAGGAATTACTAATTGTATTAGTTTATATTGTCTGTAACTACCACATAATTCATATGAGAGAGGGTTCTTTCTGGTTTTCATAACCATCAATTCAGAGCTTTCCTTTCTGAAAAGGTATAGAAGAAAAGTCAGACAGACCTTTCTGTCTGAAGGGAAGGGGAAAGCCATTGCAACTAAACGATAAGGTTTGTGAAAGAGCAAATGCCAATGACCTGGACATAGATAAATTTAGAAAAGGAATTTCACCCTAGGATCACCTGGCACCAGGAACTGTAGCAGGAAGAGAAGCCTTCTAAAATGTGCTCTCAACAGCTATCCAAGTAGTTTTCTATTGTTGTACCTTAAGGCCAAACTTAAATTTGTCAAAAGGTGCCCTAGGAAGTGGGTTCATAAAGGCAGGTTCTCCACAAAATTAATGCCTTTCTCTGAAATTATTTGTAATTCTGCTAAAGCAGTGCATGCTGTTAGATTATATTCACTCCTAAGCAGTGGAATATGCTTCAATAAACATTAAATAGAAATTAATAGCCTCAGAAATTTCACTGGTGGTTAGGTTTTCCTTTGGTTTGGTTTTGTGTGTGGGTTTTTTCGTTTTCTTTTTTCAATGAACTTATGGAAGTAACAGAGGACATTTAATACTTGCAGCAGGTCTCATTAAAAAAAGTCAAAATTCACCAGTAGTTACTGTCTCACAGCAGCTGAGTTAATGCAGTTGCTTTGCATTCTTAAAGTGTTAGGGAAAGTATTGTAGATATCAATGCATTTTCTACCTATTGGTAAATTATGAATTTTTAATGGCAATAATTTATACCAAAGCTATATACATTGGCCAAAAAAACTGCTTACTGAAAGAACTGAGCAGATTTTCACTTAATACATCAGACTGACAAATTAATTTTCCCAATTTTATTCCAGAGATAAAAATGAAATACAGTATATTTAAGTTTGTAACAAATATTTTGGAAATACACTCTTAAATGTGTAAAGCTTACTCTACCACAGCAGCATTTCCTCCAGAAAGTATTGTTATCTGGAAGCTTCAGTATTTATCTCCTGTTCAAATATAACACAAGATTTATAATCCCTGTGTTTTATATCAGACTGCTAATCAGGAAGCTTAAATCAATACCTCAGATTCTTACGTACCTTTAGAGAACAGCTTTATAGTGGTCAAGGTAGCACAGTAGAACAGCCTGATCCTGCAGTCTCACCTGACCACCAGAATACCTTGGAAACTGTGACCTAGGAACAGCAAACTAAATATTGTGGCCTTCAAGAATGGCTCCATTGCAAAGCCCTTTAGAGCAGAA
This sequence comes from Sitta carolinensis, assembly GCA_032173965.1. Taxonomy (NCBI): domain Eukaryota; kingdom Metazoa; phylum Chordata; class Aves; order Passeriformes; family Sittidae; genus Sitta; species Sitta carolinensis. The sequence continues at coordinate 51,455,656 of CM063284.1, read as the reverse complement.
TGAAGAAATCACAGCTTGTGGGCTGAATAGAGGCAACATTGCCTCATATAAAATATTAGCTTGTTATTTTTTCCCTCCCCTTTATTATTACGTCATGCAAAGATACGGACTGATGCAAGACCCACCAGAGAGTTTTGAAAAATCCATTTCTAAGACAAGAACAATGTTTCCAGCTCTTCATTACAAGGAAGTCTAAGGAATTTTAACAATGCCAGAAATATCAGATGAGGCTTTTGCTGGTCTTCAGCAGAAAGGAAAATGTAAAAGAAATCATACATCTAAACTACTTTTTGCATAGCTTCACTGTATTCCCCAGAAAATAGTCATATCCATTTTGAGATTTTTCCCATCTCACTTCCTCAGGAATTACCCATTTTTAATCAAATTGTTATTCTACCTTCTCTAAAATCCTGTACTGGATAATGATTTCTTTTGGGAGGGGAAAGATCTCATCAAGCACTTGCCAGTTATGAAATTTCAGTTCCAGCAGAGAAAAGTGATTTTATGACCCACTCAGTCCACCAGGTTAACCTCCTTTCCTACTCACACTGAAATAACTTACATTGCTGTTTATTTCACCTGGATAAAATCTGACTAACCACAGGGTGAGGAGATTTAAGTCTCCGTTGTAAATTCACACATCCCAATTATCCTCAGGTTTTCCACTGAACAAAATGAGTGACCAGAACAGAATTATAACTATAGCCTATTAATGATTCCTAACATATTTTCCTTGAAAAATTTGTTTTGCAAAAGCTACATGCTCAATTCAGACCTGCTTCAAAGAGAACAAGATTCAAAAAACGCCCCAGCCCAACATGGACTTTAAGAAGTATATATTTCTATATGAGGAAAGGAGGTTTATGTTTTCATTCATTCATTCTAGCATTTACAAAAGAAAGAAAGAAAAATATTCTTAAAACTACAATCTCCACAGAAGTCTTCATTATCTCTTTGGCAGAATCTGTCTGAAGATCTCAGTCTTCAATTTTTGTAACCAAGAGTAAACTAGGGCAAATACTGAAGTTGGGGTTGGATTCGACTCTGCCAGCTAAAACACATAGCCCAGGAAAAAGCAACAATGCTCTCAATTTTATTTGCAGGCAAAGAGATTGCAGAGAAGCTAACAGGGTAATGAGGGCAAAAATCTCAAGGAAATTGCTTAAAATTAAATGTGGCTTCTAAGTAACACAAAATAATTTCCTTTCAAAGAACTCCTAATTTTTGTCAATATGTAGTGAGGTAGCATTGGGAAATACCTGCAAGATAAACCTTATTATAGGTATGACACATATGCATAGTTAAAATACTTATTGCTCCAAATAACTGGCAGCTTAAATAGAAAACATAGTGAAAGGCAATATTATTCCTATTAGATAGTAAAAAACTGAGGCACACAGTTCAAGACAAACTTCACTGCTACAGCTTTAGGCCCTGGAATATGTGGTTACAGAATGGCAAACTCTATACCATAAATTCAGCTGCATTCTGGTGGAGCCTTTATCCCTCTTCATTTATTGCAGACAAACATTTGTGTACATAACTTGTCAATACCCACAAAATATACTTTGTAAGGCAATCCAGGTATTAGTTCATCTCTGCAATTGTGAGGCAAGACAAAAATCTTTGGATGCTTTTCCTGTTATGGAGAAGTGTCCAGTCTGATGTGATGTGTATATATATTTCTTTAAGCATAATTTAATTTATCAAATTTGAACTTGTTAAAACATTCTGAACTTCTTGAAGCAACCGCCTTAGAGATTATTAGTTTTTAACATAAATAGGTCTACAATACCAAGAAAAATACTTCAGCACAGAAATCCTAGAAAAAATGGCAGCCTAATCGCATATCAATTAATAGAACAACTATTTTTTTAAACCAGAATTTGCTGAGGAACTGATGTTAAGTATGCTACAAAGCAAAGCCAAGCCTCTCTGTAATTAGCTACTAAAAGCTTTCAGAATTGACATCTACCTCCAAGTGAAACATTTTTCCCCTGTCTCATTATGTGTGGAAGAATTTAAGATGTATGAAAAAGTAGCTTTTCACTTTTGTCTTATTTTTCAAGCTGTAATTATTGCCATGTGTTAACTAGACAGTTACCGGGAAGTGATCCTCAACTCCTCTTCTAGGAAGGGCTTTTAAGAAAGAATATTTCTGTGCTGACATAGCAAGTTTTCTAATTTTTTTCCAAGTTATCACTGGTAGTACTTGAACCTGCATTAGAGGAAAATTTTCTACTCCCACAGGGCCTGAAGCAAGAGACAATGGAGAGACCTGAATGACCCACTTCTTGGATCTTAACAAGGCATGACTTTGCTGCAGAAAGAGGGTAGTCCTGTCTGGACCATGGCTGTGGCTCAGCTCACTGAGCCACCACTGGCAGCTTTATGAAATTATGTTTGAAAGTCAGAGCCCTGGGAACCAGCTTGAGTACTCTTTACAAATGAGGAAATGCAGTGAATGCTTTTCACAACAGAGACTTGAGAGTCAAGCCTCTGTCACAGGCATCTGAAGACAGACAGTGTCACAGCACAAAAGATACTGTCTGCAGCTGCATTCTGCATTCATGTCCTCAGGGCAAACATACATTCTTCAAAGCCAGAGACAAGTAACCTGCAGTAGTTAAGGCCCCAGGTAAAAGGACGTCAGAATGACAAATTTTAGTTGCTTACATGGACAGCAAAGGCATTTTCTTAATAATGACAATTTATCAGATATTGCTGCTCCCTAAATGTGTGAATCCAAGGAATAAGCTGTGCTGAAGATGCTGTCTCATGGTAGCCTGAACAGTGGGAACAGTGATGGTGGTGGTGTTTCTGAGGGCTTGGTAACAAAAAATAAGATTTTTTTTTTACCATTGAGATTGCTAATGAACAGCTACAGAGACAAGCTGAAATTTTGCTCTAGACCAAAACCTGGTCTAGAAGAGAAGGCAAGGGCAGGAATCACCAGTGAAGAGGGAAGAGGTGAAATTTTATTTGTGAGAGTATGCAGAGAAATGAGACAGAAGAAGAGAAGGGGACTAACGACAGGGATGCTCAGGACCCCACATCATTCTTCAGGAGGAGAGGAAGACACCCAGCAGAGTACACAGCAACCAATAAGTGACCTGCCACCAGAAAAATCAAGAGCATGAAGCTGAAGATGAAGAACGTGTCCTGGGCTGGAAACAATCTAGTCACTGGAAAACACTTTTGCCCACACAAGTTAGAATGTCATCTCAGGATGAATGAACTATTTGTGGCTGGGGAGAAGAGGTATGAAAAATGAAACTCATTTGCTGTCTTTCATCCAGTGTTGTGGTGGTTCCTGAAATCAAATAAGATGAGTGCAGTAGGGACTTCCACTTGAATTTGTAATAGATGATAAGCCTAATAAGCATAACTATATCACATTATTGATTTTTTTTTTTTCCTCTAGGGTAACTATCGGAATGCTGCTGACTTTCATACTATGCTTGCCACCCATGGTAATTTTTTTGGGCCATTAATCAATAATGGTTCCCTCAACTTGCTGGGGACACACCAGTATACCTAAAGCTGTTAGAAATAAAGTCAAGATTTCTCTGGCTGTGTGTGATTTGTTAACTTGGGATTTTTTATTTCCATTTAAGCCATTTCCATTAAAGCAAAACTTTAATCAGCATCCATGAAAAGGTAATCAGACTTCTTTCAATAAAATGTGTGTCAGAGCATTGCATGACATCATTCCCTGGTGTTACAGGCCTGAAGAAATCATTGCAGAGAGTGCATTGAGATCTGTCTGTATGAAGTGACTGTCACAGACACTGCCCCGTAGAATCAGGCCATGTGGTGTCAATCGATCTACAACCTGAAGATAATCCTCTCTGTCCACACTCTCTGCCTCTTACCAATTTTGTGGGAGAGTACTTTCAATGAGACACTGTCAGTCCTCTGTTTGCTAAATTCCCTTTGTGACTGCTCCTCAGTTACAGGCACCGAATTCATAATAACAGTGACTGTGGCAGAAATTCAGTTTGTAAAAAAGGCAGAGATGATGTAACATCAATTAGTCTGTACAGGTGGCCGAAAACGAATACAAGGTTTCAGGACACATTTTAAACTACTTGATATAATTTACATTTGAAACTGTGAAACAGATCCATTTTGGGGGGTTGGCAATTTGTGTGCAAAATACAAGCATCTGCATTTTTTCTTTTGAATTGCTGAACTGGAAATATCCCTGTGGATATCCAGATGTTTCTTTTTGCTAAAATCAGGTCAGCAAAGAAAAAACCAAGTCCATAATATTTCTAATAAACATTAGAAAACCTTTTACACAAACAAAATTTTTAAAAAGCAACAAAAATATTTTTTTTCTAAATCTTTTTCTTTTTTTTTCTGTAAAGGACAATTTTGGAGCAAGAATAATTACTGAAAACTTTCAAGTAGTTCTAATGCTCTAAATTTATTTTCAGATGTGATATTTATCTGTTGACCTATAGAAGATAAAGTTTTGGATCTAGTTTGAAAATGCTGTCAGTCAAGAATTGTTCTACTGAACAGAATAGGAAAACCCTAGTATAAGTCAGCTTTGAATAAAACCAGAATTTTGATTCTCTTAACTTGATTTGTTAACTAAGGTTCAATCATTTTAGACTCAGGCCACTAGCAAAATTTTCCTCACAACTCAGGGGAAGACAGTCAAAATTTTGCATAAAGGTCTTTCAGTTCATCTCTATGAACTTAACCTTGTCTTGCTCACAATCTGTGTGCGGTAAATTGCCAAGACATTTTATATATGATCATATTGTTATTTATGGAATAATATGTTTCCAGCCTTAATCTACAGAGACAGGGAGAGAGCAAGCTTTTTTGCGCATGCACAAGTATGGCTGGGTAGCTTTCTTGCCACTGGACTGCACAAAGGAAACAGGATTGTATGATTGTACATTTTGGAAACTGTGACGTATTGCACAGGACTGAGGTCTGCATATCCCTTTTCCCTCTCTGAATGAGAAAATATGGTCAGGACATGATCCTTAGCCCCTGATTCCTGGTGGGCACCATTATTAGACCTTGAATATTTGCTGTAGGTGATGAAGGGAAGAGGGAAGCTGGTGAGCTGGACTCACCAGGGTGTATCCTCTGGGCACTGGCATTTGGCTGAATACCACATGTCTGGCAATATGCGGACTACCCCGGGACAGATCCCTTTGGACCTTGTCATGTTCCCCAGAATCGACAGACTTTTTACATTTTCAGGTATACAACTCCTGCATGAAAAAGTGATGATATTCATTCCATCAACTCCACTGCTGAGGAAGGATTTTTCTGTGTTGTCTGCTTCTGAGTATTTCCCTCTTCTGGTTTTAAATGAGTCAAAACAGAAGCACATGCTCCCCATGAAAAATTTTTTTCAGCAAAAATAAGCATTGATATTAGAGAATTTTTTCATATTTTCCTCTATTCTTAGAACTATTGTTTCTATGTTTGTTCACCTCGCTCATTCCTTTCCATTGTGAGAAGCCTGCTTGTTATTGTAATGTTACAAATAGCATGAAGACTGAAGATCCTGAATTATGAGAAACACATGTGAATTATTCATTTGTTGCCAAAATTGCCCAAAAGATTTCTATTTTATCCCTGCAGCCCCTTGATGGTAATGTTTCCTTCACTTTAACATCCTGGTATTATATATGTTTTTCATCTGCTCCAGAGTTAGACAGACCAGAAGTGATACCTTTGCCAATTCATCTTCACTTAGGTTTTCTTCATTCAGCCTGTCAGAGACTACAGCAAGAGAGAGACAAAGCTGGAACATGACAAATAGGCACTGTGATTGTTTTTAACATTTCACAAAAAGTAGGACAAAATATCTAAATGTTTTCCCCTTTTCCCTCATCCTTCATTCAGCAGAGATTTGCTGTCATTTATAAAGGTCACTGGCCTATGAAGCAACTAAAAAAGGCAAAAACGTTTTCTTCCTTTCCAAGTATGTATTCAAACTACAGAAATAACATGAACACTTTACTAAATGCTGGGTGTCTGCAGCAACAGCTAGTCACAATCTGTAAAATACAGGATTTTAGGGCATGCCTCATTTTATTTATGCCTACCCAAAAAACACCTGTTCTAAAACCAGATAAAATCATGCTTTAGTGTAGGCATTTTGAAACTGATGACAGCTTTGACAGTTTCTATTGCAACGATCAAGGAATATTTTGAAATGGGGTTATGCAACACTGTGCACAAGGCCAAGAAAAAGATCAATGAATTACTGTGTCTCATGCTGTACCTCTTATATACACATTTTTTAAGTGTGACTGTTCAGCACACTCTTCCTCTCCACAAAAAGATCCCTGCTTCTTCATAGACCCCTTGGAGGCTTATGACTCTTGGTTCTGAAAGGTATAATATTTTCAGTTGGAAGGCTGTGATAGTCTCTCACAGCAAGTATATTTACCTAACTTAGACCTCCATCACAGTCCATGTGTCAGAGGCTTTAAGGAGAACAATCTCTTGTCATACATTGCTTTTCCTCTCCATCAAAATTCTGATGGGAAAATTAAAAAAAAAAAACAACAAAAAATCCCACAAAAAACAAACAAGTCTGTACAGAATACAGAAGCATGAAGCAACCAAAATACAGTTGCCATAATATATTAGAAAAGTCTTTTCCCATTGAAATGTTTCAACTTCCAATCAAAATATTTTACCTTTGAAATGTCTACACTTTTCCTTCCCTATGAAAAATGACTAAGAAAAAGAAAACTGAAAAAAATTACTGTTTGGACTTGTGCTTGCCAATGGCTGATAATCTTGCCACTATACTATCAATATACCAGGAAAGCACATTCTTAACTTAAGGTGCTTAACTTTAAGTGGATAAGTTGTATTTAACTCAGTGAGACTGTTCAAGTGCTTAAAGCTAAACACCCATTTACTGAGAACAGAGTGCACAGTACCTTGTGTACACTTGAGAAAACGAACAGACAGAGTATTTTTAGATTTTTTTTCAAAATGTGCTCTTCTGTTCATTATAATTTCTAGTCTTTAAGGTTAAAAAGTATAGTAAGGTTTCAGTTGATCCCATTGATTTACTTTTTTGGTGAGAAAAGGCATTTTCAGGTTTTGAGGCAATCAATCATTTCACAGACTTGTGAGGCAGGAATTCAGGGGAACATATCTATGGGAAAGTAGTACCCAAGAAAAAGGACAAGTAAACTCCCTGAAACAAGAAGGCCGGCATGCCCCAGATATGAGTGCAAGGTGTTTGTCTTGGTAGTTTCTCATGAAAGCTGCTCCAAGTCATAGGCAGACTCAGGGTGCTGAGAAAAATTTGAGTCCTTATGATACTTTGAGGAAAGTCTTAGAACTCAAGCTATGACCCTCTGATGATGAGGCAGAGCTTGTTAAATATTATCAGCAATTCTTGTTCTACTCACCTCTCCTCCCCCTGGAAAAAAAAGGTACCAAAACAACTCTCTTACCATTTTCTCTGATTTTCTCACTAAAATTTCAGCTTTCTCTTCAGAAATCCTGTTGTATTGTACAAGATAGTTAGTTTGTTATAGATGCACCCTGGTGACTAGTTATTGGTTTTATTATACTCACATGGTATATCCTAAATACTCCCTTCTAATCCAGTGGTGTAAACTTCCCAAACTGACCCCTTCCCTGAATGCCTCTCATTTGCTGTATTCCCTTGACCCCACACACCTCTGTTATCTTGATGTTTAAAACCCCCACACTCACGTGGTGGGGTCTCTCTCTTCCTCCCTGGATCAGCAATAAACCACTGGGTCTGGGTGCCAGAGCAAGACTGAGCAGGCCTCATTACTTTCATCACACCAGGTCCACTCCTATGGTCAGAGCTAGCCGTGGTTAAGACCATAAAGGACTGGGTCGCAGTGTTAAAACCCTACTGCCTTCATCAACTTTGTGCCACAAAGGCGGTTCATCTAGGCTTTTTTTTTTTTTTTTTTTTTTTCAGATAAATGGGTCCAACTCACAGGCAGACATAGCAGTAGCTAGTTACCCCAAAGATTAACATAGGATTTTGGTGACTGAGCGTAACATGTGCCAACCGGAGAAGCCTCCATGTTAGGAAGAGAGGCATGGTGTGCATCCTATGTTACAGGCTCTGTAAGACTAGTACACATGCCTCACCTGCAGGGAAGAAAGCTGATCTTGAGTCTTCTCAATCTATCTACATCATCCCTCAATCAAAGGCCCAGAGAAAAATGTCTTCATCCATATGAGCATTTATAGTCGTGTTTAACTGGAGGGTTAATGTCTGCTCAAACAACTCTGCAAGAGTGGTGAAATGAACACAATTTTTATGAAACGCTTTTTTTTATGGCCCTCATATGAAGTAGGGTAGTCTTTGTTACTGAAATTGATTCCCCCCACCTCATTTTTATTACAGTAAATTCTAACAATTTTTTAAGATAACAAGATCAGGTCTATCTCAACCTCTCAGATGATCTCCAAATTTCTAGTGTTTTAGGAGTTTAGCATTATAAAGATAAACTGACATATTTTCAACAAAGACATCTTGGTTCAAATTTTAACAAGACATTTTGAACAGTAAAATAGCTTGGTGAACTTTAAAACAACATGACCACAGGCAGACCAGGCTATGCTAGCTGTGTTTGATATCCTCACACCTCACCTGAATCTAGAAGAGACTGGCAGAAAACTCTGAGTCTGAATGCATCTGGAACACATCATCATTCATGACAATACAGGCACAGGACAATTTAAGGCAATTTACACCAGTGATGCTTGAGATTATCTGAGGATCCTAACCTGCCCAGGTCTATGGATGTTATACAGCAAGTGGGATATGATATTTGCAGTGCAATTGGAAGAGTGTGTTATTTTTTTCTGGCCTCTTTAAGTACTTCAAGTACTGAGAGAATAGAAGACGTACTTTCTGATACCAATAGGTATAAAGCCAATACAGGATGCTGTAATTGTCACTATTGAATAAACACTACTGAATTTGCATTAAAATAACATTCCAGAAGTCAACTTATTTTAGTGTTCTTCAAGTCATTAACACCACTTGTAAAGTAAAAGGCAAGAACAGAAATAAGGTCCTTTACTTACACATTTCAGTTCAGAACAGCAGTGTGTCAGCACCATAAGAAAATTATTGTTGAAATGACACTGATTAAAATTCAGAAAAAGGTATTTTAGGGAAAACCATTATTTTTTCCTTTGTTTTAAGCATGCTCTCCCCCTTCAGCTGACATCAAAATGTGAATTCACACTGGGGTAGTGTAGATCCACTACACATCATAACCCTTAAATATATAAGGAGACTAGAATCACATAGGGACAACTGGAGTCTCAGTAATGGATTATTTTGTTCACTGTAACAGGTTAAGAAAAAAAAAATGAATTAATTGGATGGTTCATGTTGCAGTTATTTCATGGAAATACATTTTTATTTTGCAGACAGGCAACTTTAGCTTATGTCTCGTGTAGATGCCTCTCATTGGATTATCTAGTAATATGTAGGGACTAAAATTGCCTTGCAAAATTTCATTCAAAGTGGTTCAGGCCCAGACCCTCAAATGTCTGACAGATTGAGTTTGCCAAGTTCAAATCCTTGGATCTAACTGCAGGCTCAGTTGGGGCTGCATTACCTTGGATACTGCATGATTCAGTACATACATTTTAAGAACTAATAACAAAAGAAAGAAATTGAACTTTTTTCTCTTAGAGCATTAAGGAACTCTCTACAGGATTACCTTTCTCTAATATAGCTTCTTTCCTGCGGTCATCATCACTGGAAACAAAGATAATAGAAAAAGAGAAGCAATGAGATTAGCCCTCCATAACTTTATCATTTCTTCATGATTTTTTTTTTTTTTAATAGAGTACAATGTTTAGTAAACTTTCTTCCAAGCTTTTTCCAGTGAAATATAGTCAGCACACAAGTTAGGTTTAGCTGCAATGACTCTAGTTTCCTTGAAGTATCGTAATTATCATTATAAATATTTTTCCTTGTGAAAGGAAAGTGTAATTATTTTGCTAATAAGCATGAAAATGTTGAGGAATGGAAACAATATGGAACTCTTTGACTTGGATTTTACTCCCCAGCTGTTAATAATATGCCTATGTCTCTGGTGGAATTGTGAGTGCTATTCCTGTGCTTACAATAAATAACAACTGTTTCTGAAACTAGGAGCTGGGCCAAAGGGAAAAAAGGAAGCCCAAAATACATAATCAAATCCCTTAAAGTCCATATTGTGTAATTAAATTAATTCCCTAGAACAGAAAGTAGTAAAAATTCTCATGTGCATGTCATTGCATTGTTCCAAGCACTCTTTAATTTTTGTAGGAAACAAAAGTTTGTGACAGCTTTTTGAAATTACATTTGGAATCAAATATACCCTCTATTGTAAAAAAAAAATATTACCAGTTGTGGCAGTGTGTTTTTAAGTTCTTGGAATTATTATATTGTTATGTGGTTCGTTCCATGTACCCCCTATGTTCTTTCCCTATTTGATTCATTCCGGTTGCTGTTGTTTGTCAATCTTAAATTATGTAGCTCCCAGACCCTGTCTGTCACTCTGAGACCTCGCCTTCTGCCTGGAAAGTTCTAACAGGATCACTGAGTGATTGGACAGAATTCCTGTTTTCTCCCCCCTACTGTACCCTGGTTTGTTCCCCTACATGTCACTAAGTTAGAGAGCCATCCCCCGCCTATCCCTAATTGGGTCCCAGGTTCGACCCTACCCCAGTTTCCCCCCCCCCCCTTTATAAGCTGCTGTATTCAGGGGCTAGTGGGGCTTTGCCTGAGCTGCCGCCTTTTACTGAGGCTGCCCTGCAGTGGGGAAAATAAAGTCAGTGGTTTAACCTCAAGCAAAGTCTCCCTCTTTCTGTTCCTACCATCGTTGCTCACTGCCCGCAGACAAGCCAAGACTCACGGGATCAGCAAAGTTCGTTCTGCTACTGAGCCGTACCCCTGCTGCCGTGGTGCCAGGGCTGACTGAGGTAAAAATCACGCTGACACCACCACAACCAGTGATTAGTAATATTTTCCCCAAACCACGTGCATATGATGGGCCAAAAGTAGCTTACTTTGAAAGACAGTTAAAAAGTGACATTTTTCCAGATTTTCAGTTTATCATAATTTGTGAAAAACAGGGAAACTGAATACTACATGAGTAATATTTAATGCCTCAGCTATTTTGATGGCCATTTTGATATATTTATGTTTTGGGTATAATTTTCTATTGTCAGTGACATAAGAGTTTGATTTTCAAAACAGGTATATAGCAGTCAAAATGTGATTTAAACCTACTAATGCCTACTCTTCTGAATTTCTAGGCAAAATAGAAATTAAAGTTCTTTAAATATTTTTTCATTATTAGATTTTACTTTAGGCAAGAAAAAAAAATTGCTTACTGACAAGGTGCTTGGAGAGACACTGTGTGATATAATTGAAGCCATCATGCAGTGTCTCTCCAAGCACTGCTATTGGTCAATTTTTCAGGAGAAAATTGACTTTGCTGAACATCCTGAACATTAGCAAACTTAAATGTCTCAAAGCAAAGTGTATGAAGTACCAGGGCATCATCAGTACTTGTTGGCCTTATATTCTTTTCTTTTATTTCTATGAACAGAGGCATTTCACTGGTGTGATCAGTAGCACCTGGACTTATAAAGAAAGGTAGGTATATGAATGTCGTTAGTAGAACTTGAACTTTTGCTCCAAACTTACATCAAACTCCTGTGTATTGATCTTATGGTATGAGCTGTCTCCCAAGTACAGGAAAGTCCCCTAATGTGTCTGAAAAACACAGATTATATCTTAAATAATTAGTTTTGCTTCCCCTGACTGACTGATTTTTCTCTATACTTTGCTAAAATGGCACATCCTCGGCACTAGTGAAGTACATACATATATTGTGCTAGACAATTTTTCTGTTTCTGAAAACGTGACAGTGCTTCAAGTTTGCTGACGGTTGATATATTGGTCAAATAAATCTTCCGGATGGATAATAATACAGTATACTCCATAATGTTCTTTTACATGTCATGTTTTTTACCCACACTTATCAGCAATTGCAATGCTTGCTGAAAAGAAAAAAAAATTATGTTGTGTGGGTGGCTCCTGAACCATCAGTATGATTCCTAACTGGGAGACAGTAGAACAGTTTGGAGGTGCTAAGAGAAGATAAGGAGGCAAGCTGTTTGAAGTAGTCCAGATCTCTGGATGAATAAAATCTCATGCACAAATACAGGACACAGATTATGCACGAACCATGTCCTGATAAAGCATTATTTTGACAATTGAAGTAGATCTCAAGTGATGCATAGTTTGCACTGACTGTAGAGCAGTGGAGAAAGTCAGTTGTGCTATTTACCCATGGACCAGCCCAAGGACAGGGCTGTGCACCCACAGAAGCCATGTAAAGGAACTCTGCTCCTATTGTATTAGTACACTTCAAATTTGAAGACAGAGAGGAAGTAAAGTCTTGGTTTCATGCCACAGGAAATAAAACCCCTGCAACTCACCATGGCTTTGGGAGATTATTGGTTTGTATGCTCTGCTGGTTTTGAGTGTGAATTGGAAGATAGATGTGTACTACTCTTGAGGCTAGCCCTCCCAAAAAAGGGACATATCTGTCCTTACTGGGACAAGTGGAAGAAATGTACAAAAGCAATGGAAATTCACTGCAATTTTTCAAAGCATCTACTTTTTCTGGTGCTTTGGTGCAAGAGAATTTAAAAACTGTAAAATTACCAGAAATGTAAGATGCAACTGAAAATGTGTGAAAGAGTATGAATAAAATTTCTTCCTAGCGGGAGTAGGAGTTATCAGTAGATACAGAAGTTAGGGTTTATAAGAATAATGTTTTTAACTTTCCAAGTAGACATTTTTTACACTGCAAATATTTTTGTAATGAATATTTAAATATTTTCAAGGCGTCACAGAATAGTTGATGTTGGAAGTGATCTATGGAGGATATCTAGTCCAATTCTCCCCTTGCATAGGACTTTGTCTAGTTGGGCTTTGAATATCTCCAGTGATAAAGATGCTACCACGAACTCTCTGACAAGCCTAAACCTGCATTTGAATTATGTTCGTGAATCTTAGCCTGAAAATGAACAGGAATAGAAACATAAAATGAAAATTACTCTTTCATTTCTAATGTGCCATCTGAGCAAAATGAGATAAAAATAATTAGCAACTATATATTTTAACAGCTCTTCTGTTTTAATATAATTTCAGATGATGTTACTAGCAAGAGAAAAACAATCCATTTTGTTGGCTTCCTTTAGCGTATGCAATGAAAGTCTGCACTTACTCTGTAAATTTGGTGCCGGCCCTTGCTTGAAGATTCGGACCTTCTGATGGCAGAACCCCCAGACTCTTTCCACTGATTTCAGTGGATTTTATGTTAAAACCGATCTCGGATCTTTTAAACAGGCATGAATTTGTCTTTCTTGTATTTAACTAATATTATGCAATTATGAGAAAACAGTTTAAATATTTAAATTAGTCAAATACTTCATTACAAAAGTCCTGAAAGAAGAATGCTCAGCTTCATTGCACTTCAATAGCTTGCAAATTGGCAAGTAGTTGTAAATTTACTCCTAGACTTCCTTAGGTTAATCAAATCAGATTTAATGATGTCTTTGAAATCCATGGATTAAAGGTATAAACGTGTGCATCATAGCATGGGATAGAATCATAGTAATAGTAGTTAATGTCTATTTTTTTTTGCCTTCTGTTCTCTATTCTTTCCCCATAGACCTCCAAAAAGAACAGAAGTGCGAAAACATGTCTTCAAGTGATGCTAGAGCCTTGATCTCTAAAAAGAAATTCCCAATAAAGTCTTTTCTTGTTTTCTTTGACCTTTTATTGAAAGGAATTTCACATTCCTCTTTTAGTCCCATTTTGCAACCTTCCCATCACCAATCCTATTGCACTGCCTCACATGCAAGACACAGGAACTGACATATCTCTTCATTTACTTAGAAAATTTTCCATACAGGAGGTCATGTAATGAATCAGTAAACACATTTATTAAAAATCAGTATTTCATCTTGCAAAAAAAAAAAAAAAAAAAAAAAAAGGAATTTTTAAAAATAATGTTTTCTAGAGATCTTTTTGAAAGTATCAACAGGCAGACGGATGATGTGATTTAAGTAAAGGAATTGGTAAATATGTTGTCTACAGTTCGAAGACAACAATGTTTTAAGGAACTGTGCCTGAAAGAGTGAAATCATATGTCTAACGAGTGTGTATTTTCTATTTTTTATCAAAGTGAATGTGAAAGATTGTGAGGAAACAGGAAATCTCAGTGCAGATCTAAGGCATAAATTCAAACCTTTCTCTGAATGTCATATGCAGCTGTCTCAGCCTCAAGTACCTGGTAAGAAAGGCTTGGGAGCCAGTGACGTGGACAGAATGCCTGCCACTTCTACCCACTGCATAAATCTTTCTTATTAAATAAAATAAAACTTTCTTATTAATCTGTTATCCAAAAGAGCAAACCACCTCAATAAAAGGTAGTTTACCTTTTTGATTTGTGGAGAGAATTCTTTCCAGTCCAGTTATCAACTGGCAATTTCTTATGTAGTGGTACTTCCTAATAATAATTAAAATTCAGGAAAATATTTAGTTCTATTTAAACATCATTATTATCCAACAAAAGAAAACTTTATCATAGACCCAAGTCCAGATCTTCATGGAAACATATAAATGTCAAGAAAATCTTGTTTTCTTTCTACCTTTAAACATCATAGGTGTTTGCTCTCATTCTGTGAGAAGATATTTCCTAATCTTGTCTCTAAATTTCTATAGTGTTTCATTCATGTATATAAGCTAATTTTGTTACGAGTGGGAGGCAATAATTTTTCTGAGGGAGGAAAGAAAGGCCTTTGTGGCAAAAGAAAGTAGGTTTAACTCTTTGCAGATAATAGTAGCTTTTCACTTGAAAAAAAAAAAAAAAAAGCAAAAACTATGTGTTACAATGATGTGTGACTGCTTCCCTCTCAAAAATTTGAGCTAATGTCCACGAGATTTCCATGGTGCATTAAAAGGCTCTGTAAAGCCAACTGAAGCTATGAAGGGTTCAGGGAGACAGAATACTTCCAGCACTCCTGTTAGTGTAAATTTAGTGTTCCAGCACTCCAGATTCCATTTCTATGTTGTTGGATACCATATTCCTTCCGGCATATGCTCCCTGGCCTAAATATTCCACAGAGAAACAGTGGGACAGTACAGACATCTCTGAAAAGTAAAAACTGAAATTTATCCCACCCCTTTTATAAACTGTGAATAGACTGTTTTTTCCACACTCATTCATACAGAATGTGGGCAAATTTTGGCCTTTAACATGCTCTGGAGAAAACCCATCAAAGTCATTATTAAATAATGAATTGATCTGCTGTGTACAAAAGTTACAAGATAATATATAGGCTGAGACCTGAACAGATCCAGAGCAGCCCTGGGGAGAAGGACCTCGGCGTGCTGGTGGATGAGAGGCTGGACATGAGCCAGCCATGGGCACTCACAGCCCAGAGAGACAAACTTGTCCTGGGCTGCCTCCAAAGCAGAGTGGGCAGCAGGGCAAGGGAGGGAATTCTGTCCCTCTGCTCTGCTCTGCTCTGGTGAGACCCCACCTGCAGTCCTGCATCCAGCTCTGGGGTCCCAGCCTAGGAATGACATGGACCTGTTTGAGCCAGTCCAGAAGAGGCCACCAAGATGGTCAGAGGGATGGAGAATATCTGTTAGAAAAGGCTGAGAGAATTGGAATGTTTCAGCCTGGTATAGAGATGGTTTAGGGGTGACCTAATTTCTGTCTTCCAGTTCCTAAAGGGAACCTGCAAGAAAGACAGAGAGGGACATTTTAGAAAGACATGTAGTAACAGAATAAGGAGCAATGGACCAAAACTAAAAGGGAATAAGTTTAGATTAGATATTGGGGAAAAAATGCTTTACTATGAGGCTGGTGAGACTCTGAAACAGGTTGCCCAGAGAAGTTGTGGGTGCCTCAACCCTGGAGGTGACCAGGCTGTATAGGACTCTAAGCAACCTGATTTAGTGAAAGGTAGCTGTTGCCATGGGAAGAAGCTTGAAAATAGATAATCTTTAAGGTCGCTTCCAACCAAACTGTTCTCTGATTCTCTGATATGATCCCAGTCTTGGACAGACTGGCTAAACAGCAACACTCAGGGTCTCGATATTCAGTACCTGGGATTATGTGATAACCACCTGTATATATGTGATATGTGTGTATGTATTATGTGGTTGCCTGTACCTGAAAGTAATCAAGACCTTAAGGCCTTATTTCACACCCTCTTTGCACCATTGACAAACTGATAGACATCCAGTGTCACTCCTCCAGCTGTTCTGAGAATTTTTAGAAAAACAAGCAGGGGCATAAAGCTTACAATAATTACCCTCCACCAGGATTTAGCAATATGTACAAAATAAGTAAATAAAAGAGACCAGTTTAAATGTAGAAATTCACTAAAGGAAAAAATCCCTTTACCCTTCAAAGCTGCTGTCATTGTTACTCATAGCCAGGAGCAACAGTTTGTTAGGCTCTCCCTAGGTAATCTTTCATGTGCTTTGTAACTGCATGTCTTAGCTCAGAAGCATGAGCTCTACTGCTCAGTAGCCCTTCATGTATTGCAGTCCTGTGACTGACTGCTCAGACAAGACATATCTCTGATCAAAATTTGGCTGCACAGGTGCTTTCTCTGTAACAGCATGAGATAAATTTAACACTGACTAAAATGGTATTTTCAGTAAGCTTGAAACACAGTGAAGAAAACATCTCCTGATGGACTTAGCCTGCAAATTTGGCAGTGGGTTTTTCTTGTGTTCAGGGAAAGACATTTATCCCAAGACGACACATACTTCCTTCTCTCTCTCTCTTCTTCTTTATTATGTTTAAATAGAGATGAATTGGGAAAACATTTCTCTTGTGTAGACTGCAGGAATTTTAAGAAGCTTGTGCCTGTTGCTATCCTTCCACCCAGCTGAACCTGCCAAATACCCTTTCTCTGAGCACCCCTGGATAAACAAGGTTAGTGTGTCACTGAATGCACTGCTGACACCAACAACTCTTGTTTCTCTAAATAGCCAAAGCCAGATATGAACTACCAGACAGCATTTGGGATTCAGATTCAAAAAGCTTTTGAGCTTTTTTTCATGCTGAAGGCAGAAATTAAAGATATTAATTGCACTGCTTAGAACTTCAGCCTCTTCATCTGAATGAGATGTTTTGTGATTTCCATAAACCCCAGGAGTATGATGCTTGAAGCTGAAATATATTTCCTGACAGATTGACAAATAGGGCAGACTTTTTTTCTTATTATAGCTATTGGAATTGAAAACACTACCACATAGAGATGACAAAAAAAGGCTCTTTTTATACATAAGGGTATTGTTTCCAGAAATGCTTTGAAAGATTTTCCCTATTAATATTCCTCCTTTTTGTCCAACAGAGGAAAGTTGTTTTTTTAGCTGATTATATATTGCATAAAAGCTAGTGTAAGTCTTGAAGCCACTGAGGATAGTTGGCATAATGAAAAAAGCTTCATTCTACCATTGTTCAATCCTGTGATAAATAAGAAGTAATTTTACTACAGTTGTGATGTCTGATGGGTGGAAGAGAAATCATAATTGCAGTCAGGTATTTTTTTCAAAGAAGCATTCTGGGAGATACTAACATTACTGTATTTTGGTTGTACACAAATGATTAATGGTAGAATCATATGCCATCTGTTTATGCTAATTATACGAAATGTTTGTAATAAAATCTAAAATTCAGTGTGTTTGTTAAACTCCTAAAATTCAGACTATTACTATGGAAGATTTATTAAGGCACATGAATTTTATACCAGAAATTGGGATCCTGCCGTGACAGAATCTGGAACAAGGTGATGCACTGTTTGTTGGATCAAAGGAGTTTTAATGTGAGCAGTATTCTTGGTTTTGTGGACTAATCTTGGTTTTGAGCTCTGAGCGGAAACTCAACCCAAAATTCAGATAAGAGAAAGCAGGGTGAACTTTTGCAGAAAAGAAGCAAAAAAAACCACCAAAAACAAAACAAACAAAAAGAATAAAGGGAAAAAGAGTACCTTGGTAAAATCTCTTGATGAACTTACAGTGCATTATCAGTGGCTTTACTCAAAGCAGTGTAAGCATGGGTATTCCAGTGCATAGGAGTGTGACAGACTGAATCAGAACAGAAGATGAAGGCTGTCAGCTGTCCCTTACCCTTTTCCTGAAATGGCACCTGACAACAAATCTTTCTTCCCAGAGGTTCCCAAAGAATCTTTCTTCCTATTATTGCAATACAAAAAAAGAGTCAGTTCCTGCTATCCAGAAGGAGAGAAGCTTCCCAGAATATGGTACCAGGCAACAAAAGGCTCTTCTAAATATGAGTGCAAATTTACCAGGAAGAGGAGGACTGGGTTCAGGTAACATAATACCTGAATTTTGAAAAGCACCCCATCATATTTAAATTAGATTGAAGTCCCTTTCAGAGTAATTTCAAGGATACACAGGTGCTTAAGGGCAGCATTTGTGTTAGCCTCTTCCTGAGGAGGTGGGTAGAGGACCCTGCTCACACTGTAACCTCATTTCAGAGTCTTGCTACTGTTCCTTTTTTTTTTGCAGCAACTAAAAAAAAGGAATGGATGGAAACAGAAAACGCAGGGCTGGTATTCTGCTCAGATGCATGAGGGTGCAAGGGAAGAGTGTTACTGTCATATATGAGATATAACAGACATATTCAAGTGCTATGCTTTTGCACATTTCATTCCTTTATTGGAATGAGGATAAAAGTCCTATAACTTTTTTCAGCCAATGAAGAAAAGTACTTGGGTGCTGCACTAATTGAAGGAATAGGAAGGGCCATACACCAAAGATCAGAAGCTGCGGTTTTATTCACATCTCTGTTATTTGCTTTTTAGTCTTTTCCATCTTCTCAATGGAGATGATAATGTTTAGCTGCCAACAGAAAATATTTTTTTATCTACAGCTGAAAAGCACTACATAAGTCTAAATATTATTTCAGTATCTTCTTCCCACCCACTCGGTAAATGAAATATGTGAGAGTTATGGAAAGTGATGTGATAATTATTACACAGAGGCTGAGCTTTGAAGTTGAAAGCGTGTTATAGCTCATTATATGTAATACCTCTCAGACACTACGCCAATGAGCTTGGTATAAAAACTCAATAGAACAGATATTTAACAGGCTAAAATGGCCACAGATAGAGCAACACAGTTGCAGTTTCCTTGAATGAATAACATGCATTAATGTGGTGAGCTACTTGGGGTGCAAAGCTTCTGATCATACTTCAAGCTCTGATTACAACCCAATAAAGAATGCTTCACCCTCCAGAGCTCTGGAAAATGGAATGCGTTTCACATATGTGGAACTTACAGACAAAATGAGGTTGCTGGGTCCTCTCACTGCTGAGTTACCAGGAGGACAAATAGTTTGGGGTTTTTTTGTTTTGTTTGTTGGGTTTTTTTTGTTGGTTTTTTTTTTGAGATGCTTTATAATGCAATTAGAGAGCTCCTGGAGGCACTAATTGGATCATAAAGTGCCTTCATGTTCCAGCTGAGGAGAGAGGAAAAACGGATCACTTTATGTCTTCTTTGCACCTGCTAACATGTTTGTGAAACACCTTGCAATTAAATTACAAGCATCTAGAGGGGACTTTAAATTGCATACTAGAGAGCTAGAACCTTGAGTCAGACAGCAGAATTCACAAACTCAAAGCTTACAAATGTTTCATATCCACCTTATGGTACTTTTCTACTTCCTGGGGTGGAAAAAGACCTTTGTTTTTCCATTGCCCTAAGTTCTTAATATTCCTTCTCAAAGTGATGGTCTAGGTATATCCTAAGCTAACTGCAATTCCTTCCTGGGTGTACAATATGTCTTTTCAATACTGTGGCCCAGGAGGGAACCTGACAACAGGCATAATACGGATGGTTATTGTAATCAAGAACAGCTCCTGAGTAGTCATCTCTGAAATTAAACTGCCCATTTCATGTGAGGAGGGGTACACTGTGGAGCTTTTATACTCTGTGGAGGCTGGTATGGGGAAATTAGACAATTATGGTGTTAAATCTGGAAATTGTATGAGAACAGCGCAGGTTGCAGTAACCCTGGAGCAGTGTGAGGGAGAGGAGAACCAGGGACAGAGGCAATCAGAGTCTTATGCAGCTCCTGTGCCACACTGATGTATTCAGCCAACCATAGTGCAGGTACCAGTTCCTTTCTCATGCTTCACAGTGTTCTCAGAGGTTTCATACCAGCAGTACTATGATAGTAGGACTTTGCCTCTGGCAAAGAGGCTCTTGACTCTTCCTGTTTCTCACTGATGTATTAATCAGTATCAAATCTGGATTTATATTTTATAGCCCTCTTTGGAAAAGTATATACAGAGACATCCAAAATCAGTGTACTACTTTAGGGTTTTGGCAGCAGGACTATAATTCAGAGAGTAGGGGCAAAAATGTCTTCTGGGCTCTAATAAAACCAATTATAAATAAATAAAACTCTAGCCAATCAAGATACTATATCCAACAGCCCAAAGACCTGGAGAGAGATGTCTCACCTACCATTGAGTCAATCTGGTAGAAATACAGTAACTGCAGCTGTTCCTGCATGTAGAATTGAACTGGAACTCTTTGACGCTTTGAACTATTCAGATATTTCTCCAAATGCAGGGGTCCTAACTAGCATGTAGCTTTGACTTTAGTTCATAGAAATAATTGAGATACACATATATAAATACATTTATGAATTAGAGTCCTACTCAAATCAACATTCTTTAGGCTCCTAAATGCATGTGTGAACCCAGATCTAAGCATCTCCCTTTCCAATCAGGTAACTTCTCAACTTCTCAAAGACTGTCAACAGATTGTTGTTTCTCATGAGATTTTTGTTCCATTAAATTTTCTATGGAAGGACAATGCAGAGCCGTCAATATTAAGAGGCAAGAATGATAATTTGGTGGGCAGACTATCTAGACCAAATTTTGAATATCTGTAAAGTGGATGAAAATATTCAGCTGAATACCAGAATTCTGTTTGTTTCATTCTTGCTCAATAATGTATTTTGATATTTTGTTGGTTTGGTGGCTTTTTGTAGCTTTTCTTCAAAGTCATGAGATTTCATGGTTGGTTTTACTCTGTCACTTTCCAATACACATTTTCCTACCTTCTTATTAAGTAGTATAAATATACTTTGCAGAGTATGATTTTGCATGTATAACTTTCCGTGAAATTATGTTCACACATTGTTTAACCTGGATCATCCTATTTCCCACATCCTGTGTATTTTTAAAGGTGGTTATTTAATTATGATTTGTTCATGTTGACTGTTCTACTAGTTATATCAATTTATAATATATAATTTATTCTCATTCTATATAGAGTGTTTTAATAAGAAACTGTATGCCTTAATGACAGCATATAGCATCAGTTGCTCGACTCTGCCCATTCTTATATGAGAGTGAGTTGCTACCTATTAATTCATTTTGGTACATCCAGTAATCCATAATCCACTTAAATCAACCGATTAACAATGGTGTAAACTTTGAGTCACTTCTACACTGCTATGGGTCAAAAACAACACCACAAATCCTGATAAAATCAACTACTGTTTGCAGGCTGACTACACAAACACAAAATTGCAAGAATGGTGGCCCCTTCAAGATACACCTAGCTCCGAAAAGTAGGTACCAAATTGCTCCTTTCATGAATAAATAGCTAAAGGAAAAGCTGAAGACGACAAGCTGGTCTGTTCCAGTCCCCATTATACAAAACCCTTTGGTTGCATCTTAAAATTTCAAAATAAAATATTGCTTTTTTCCTCTTCTTTCTTATCTGGGGTTCTCACTAAAAGGCCCAAAAACATTGAAGGTATTGTATTTTATCCATCACTATTTAAATCAGTCTAAGCTGTCTGGGGTAGAAACCATTTTATAGTTCTCTGCTGAAAGTACACTATGCAGTAGGAATTTAAAGATGAGGATCCTAAGAGCTACTACCAAAAACTGTCATCATAAGCAAGGCAGCATTACTTAGGAAGAGCCGTAAGCAGCAATTACCAAAGCAATCAGAAGGAAAAAGTGTTGCCTTTCAAGACTGTGATCCACTTTCACACCTTATTTCCGTGCTACTGCTTACACAATAAAGATTCTTACCTTTCACATTCAAGAGATTGCAAATGACCTGTGAAATAAAATGAAGGAAATAATAGAATGAGATACATGGCAAGAGCTATTTAATTTCTCCCTGATGCTGTAATGATGAAACAATAGATATTGGGAAATTATAATCAGTGGGGTATTCAAACAACCCTGGAGCACTGCTGGGAGTAATTTTTGTTTAAGGCTGTTTTAAAAAATTTTATAAAGCATTTTTGGGAGAAATGTTTCAGTGAAAATTTCCTTTGCCCACCCACACTTTCAGCTTGACAGTCAACACATGTGAGGATGTTAAGGAAGGAAATACTGACCATGTTTTCTTTTTGGTTTTGCAGCAGCTTTATTAAAAAAAAACAAACCCAAAAATCAAAAAACAACAAGCCAACAAACCAAGAAATGTATATTAAAAGTCGCACATGAAACCTTTGGCATTTTATACAACTAACATTTGCTTGTCAGAAGAGAAAAGGAATAAGGGAAAATGTGAGCATGTTAGTATCTCTAATTTGATAAAATATCATGCAGGGTAACTGGGTACATGGAAAAAATGCACAACCAGAAAGTACTCAAGTCTACACTAGCCTTTGATGCTGAGTTAGACATGAAGACACATATTTCAGTCCTAATGACTGTACTTACCCACTCATCAACATTTCTCACTAGAAATCAATAATCTCACCTGTCATTAACCAGGTCTGTCTAAACCAGAAAATTTATGCATAGACTACTCTTCCATGTTATAAAATAAAGAAGACTGCAGCATGAGTGGGGAGAGTTCAGGAGAATGCATTTACTCTGAGCCATGACAGTATCATAACCTTTTGCCTTGCATCCTGCTCACCCTGCCCTTCATGTAATTTAGAAAAACCAACAAAAATCAGCACGAAACAATCACTGTTTTCCTTTCTGACTGTTTCAGTGATGATTTATAGGGAAATGTTTTCTTTTTGCTTGGCAATTTTTTTCATGAAGACTGAGAAACATCTGAAGAGTTTGTCCTTTCCCGAAGTTGGAAGGAGTCTCTCTGGTGGATAAAAGCCATTCCTTTTCACTCTATAAATTGCAACTATTGTTTAGCTGAAGTCTATTACTTTGATTTTGGTTAATAGAGGGCAGGCAAGCAACTGATGATTAAAGGAGCTAGACACGATTAGAGGAAAAAAAATCAATAAATGTATAAACAAAAAACAGTTTTCAGGCTTTAACCAGGTGATTTATTGCACATTTTATTGCCTCCTTTTACATTAAAGTTGTTAATGTAGTCCTACACAACTTGATTACACTTTGGATTTTTTCTTTGTACTTTGTGTTTTGTACAAGAGCAGAAGAAAAAAAATACCTTGTATATCATATGAATTGAAATTATTTTGTTTAAAGTAAGAAGAAAGACTAGAGCTTGATCACAGAACATAAACACAACATCACAAAACTGAATATCCACCAGATGATTTCTTGCCTGTTTACTGGGGAGAGGTTTGAAAGCAAAATATTACATTCCCTTGCAAAAATTGCAGCGAATGCTATCAGGTGAAATAGGACCTGTGGGCTAAAGCCAGCTTTGACTGTATGAGGCTGAAGGGAAAGTATAATTTGCATTTCAGTAGCAGGAAAGCAAAGAACTAACATCTGTTGTCATTAGACACTAGTGACCCCTTTACTGTGTGTGCAAGTGTCTGTTAACGGTCCTTCCTAAATAAATTCATAGAAGTTAGCTTTTGGGTACCTTTGGTTCATATATTTTTGTTGCATAGAAATGTAGCCCACATCATCTCCACCTTGTTAGAATTACACATATTCTGCCACCGGAAAAAATAGCAACAATGGGTATTTAACTGGATCACTTAATTCTTTCATATATGTATCTACCTTCAGTCAAAAATCACTGCTGACATAAACATCCTTGCTTGTTCCAGGATATTACTTTGTACCATTATTTTTGCAACTCTTCTTTGTACTCTTCTTTTTGCAACTTTTTGAAGACTGAAAGCAGCCAGTGTTATTTCACTAATGCATAGACTTGTGTCATCATATTAACGAAAACAGTCTTTTTGTCATTTTCTGTTGCACACCGTGGAGAAAACCACAGTCCTAGAGGACAAGGAAATGCTTAGCTGAATTGACAGCAGATTGGGCTTCTTCCTGTATTTGTTATGCAACATTCAAAAGTGATGGTGGCTGTGAAAGTCCTCAGTGCTTTCCATTTTCAGTGTGCAAAGTCCTTTCTACCTCAGGATTAATGTGAAGGTCACAGCTCAGACTTTATCCCCGTGCTGTGACTACATTCTCTTTCTCATAGACCTTTCTGCACATGATAGTGTGGAACAGGAATGATTTGTTATGTTGCCTGAAAAATTTATAATGAGACACATAACTTTTTGTAGCTAAGATATGCCATGTTTCTACTTATCTTATATGCATTACTTCTTGACAGAATTTCTCTTAGAGCTAACTGGTTCAAAAAAGTTATGAATAATGTGAGAAATCTTCCTCATATGTCTAACCCATATTTTGTTTATGATATTTTGTATCTTTGCCAGGCCTAATTGGGTTCTTTCTTCATCCCTCATACAATATTCCTACTGATTCACCCTGCCTTCTTTTCTATTCGGGGCCCAGAGCAGGAATTCCTTTACCATTTAGCAGTAATAACATTGGGATTATAGTTAGATATGACTGATAATAGTTGTCTTTAAAATGTCCCTGAGGCTGGACAGCTGAAAAAAGAAAATGTTAGCAGTCCAGTTCTCTGAGACCTTCACATACCCTGTACTGTCCACCATCTGCTGTGAAATTTCAGAGTGCCAGAAAATTGGGCATAAATCTACCTTTCTACAAGTTCAGTCAAAACCTAAAAGTCTTTTACACAAAAATCTAGAATACAATCCTTCAATTATAGATAATGATTGTAGAGTTCAGTGAAAATTTTATAATAAGAATTTTTTAATGTAAATTGTACAAAAATAAATAAGATTCCGTAGAGCTGGGATAGAGAATGGATCAATACAAATGTTCAAGCATTATGCATGTAAGATGGATTCCTAAACACACCACACTTTGCTGATCCCCAAAATTGCTAACATTTTAGACTGCTAATAGGGACACCAAACAGAGTAAAAAACAAAAGGTTGATACCCTACAGATTGAATTCACAGCTTACTTTTCACTCAAGTATGAAAAGGATGGTGCTTTGAGAAAAAATTGATAGTCACATAAAAGCAGAGACTAACACTGACTTCCACTTGAAAAAAAAGTTTTATGCTAAAGGAAACTTTGCCAATTAAATATTAATTAATGAATTAATAGGTTATATGAAAC
This sequence comes from Sitta carolinensis, assembly GCA_032173965.1. Classification (NCBI taxonomy): domain Eukaryota; kingdom Metazoa; phylum Chordata; class Aves; order Passeriformes; family Sittidae; genus Sitta; species Sitta carolinensis. Next base: position 51,430,156 of record CM063284.1, on the reverse strand, counting down.
TTCCAGAAAACCAAACATATTAATGGGCTTTAAGTTCAGTTTAATTAATTCCATTTTCTGTTTCTATTAGAATCCATTCGGAAAGTAATTGCCAGTATTCATTGGAAGAATTATTGTATAGGATCCCAAATTGCTTGGCTTAAACAGTATCCCTCTGCTGACCACAGCAGAGCTTCACCACCATCAATCTGCATAACTGAATGAACATTCAAATATAAGGCACATAAGACTGTTGCAAAGTAGAGGTTAGACTCTGCCTTGCTTTAGACAAGCTTCATAGAAAAGCATCTCCCCTGTGTAAGACAATCTTCAAGTGGCAGAAAACTATTGTGCACCTAATGTATTCTTAGATAAATTTCAGTAATTTCTGATTTCAGGCATCTTCTGATTTCTGTTCATGCTCAAAATGTTTGGAAGTTAGATTACATGTTGGCATAATACCTGGCAAGATGTAAGAAAAACACATCATGCTTGACAGAGGGAACTAGATTTGTCTCAGCCAAGAAAAGAAATAATTTTAGTTTCTCAGTATATTGGGAAAGATTTAATTTCATTATTGATTAGAGTGTGGAGTTTTTATTGACCAAATACATATGTAATGAAAAACATTGCCTCTACCAATGAATTTCAAAATTCATTTAATTTGAGTGGGAATGAGAGTGGTTTTGGTTTTCTGACAATGTTCCTGATTATCAGCCATGACATAACTATAAGAACATACTTTCCTTCATGTCTTGAATGTACACAAAGCTTTAACATGGAAATCAAAATATTCACAACCTCAGAGGCCATGCATTATATGTCCAAGAAAAGAAAGGCAACAAACAAATATTACTTATGCTTACTCTTGAAATCTTGGGATATCAGACTATATTTGCATCTGGGGAAACCAAAATTCTTGTGGAGTCCTACAGTTAGCACATGGAAATTTGCTGAAAGAGCATGTGGACAACTGCATAAACTTACCTAGGGATGGACAGATGATTTGCTATCGTGTCTGAATTCTACCAATATGGTGGTTTGAAAAGGAAATGAGTTTTTTGGGGATTCAGTGGTCAAACCAATGAATGCTCAGGTTTGAATATTGGCACTTAGTGTGGCCACTGAGGACACGGATCCACCTCTGAGAACACAGGGGGTTAAAAGCAGAGGGCTCCCTGGAAAACTCTCTGTTGGTTCCGGTCCGTGAGGGAGTTCAGGACTCCCCTGCCCAGCTTCGGGCTGGACGGGGCAGGGGAAGCCATGCGGCCTGGGCGAGGTAGGCTGGAGCCTTGGGCCAGAGAGGGGGAGAGAAAACTCCTACAGGATAGAAGGGTGGAGAGAATACAAGAACCTTGAGAGGTATCAGGCAGCCCCCCTTTCACCCCCCCCCCCCCCCGGAGAGAGAGAGAGAGACTCTGTCTGTGCCACCTTGAAATTTGATATTGGCAGCCGGGCAGCACGGCCGAAGGAGTGAGGAGGAGGAGTGTTTTTTAAAGTTTTCATCCTCTTCTGTGTGTGGTATAAATGAACGGGCCAGGAGCTCTTCTGCTCCCTTTTAAAGCCTTTATTGTGTGACCAGCCCAGGTGGGGGCTCGAGGGGTCGCGCTCACCGCCACTGCTCCCTGTGGACAATGAAGAGGAGGAGGTGCAAGCAGCTTTGCCTTAACGACAGAGCTGGGGTCTCCGACCTCACAGGAGTCCTATAGGTATTGCTGGCTTATCTGCTTCTGTCCCGGCTCTGTTTCAGCTTCCCAGTTAGATCAAAGGGAAGACCTTGGAGCAGATGTTTTCAGCAATAATTTCTAGTTTTGGGGTTCAGCTTCGAAGCTAGCAGAATTAGACGGCAAGAAGTTCTTTCTCAGAGAGGGGGCTCGGTTCGGAGTTTCAAGAAAAGTTTATTTATCACATCAGGTTGAGAGAAGTTGCTCTGGTGGTGTTCCAAACAAAGAGCCCCAGGGAGCATCACCATTTAAAGGAGGGTGGTTACAAAAAAGAGATAACACTTTTGGGCCAATTAGACAGATTCTAGAAAAATTGACCAGTTGTAAGACAAATAAGAAAACAGCAGGAGGGAATACATCTTGAACCTTTCATCCAATCCCCTAGGGTCAGTTGGAAACAAAGAAAATACCTTAACTGTGAGGTAATGGACAGAGACCTTGGGGAAAGGGAAAAGTACATAGGAATAACAGGGAGGGGGAGGGGTGGAAGGGTACACAAAACAAAACCTTTAATAAGAATTTTAAAACTTGAAAAAGCACATCACCACATATAGGAGACTACATCTTGGCTCGTTTGAAGTCCAGGGGTGACTCTGAACAAGTCTTATTTGGTTACAGTGAGATGATCAAACAGTTCTCCAGATAGCTGCTGTTCTTCCCAATCTTCTAGGGTAGATTGGCAAGGTATCTGTCCATCAGCTTCCAAACTTCAGCGGTTTGTATGCAGTGGTCTCACTCTGGTGGTCCCTTGGATCTATGGAGTTCACATGGTTTATATACTGGGTGGAGCCACTGGTTGTCATGGGGAAGAATAGGGGAGCAGTGGAGGCGGAGCCCGAAAGAAACAGGAGCAAGGAACAGGATACAGGAACTTGGGATAGGGCTACAGTATCGGTAAAAGGTAGGTGATTTTTAACATTATTTAACAATCATAACAGTTGTTACCACAAACATTAACTTTGCAACTACAAACATGGTTAACAATAACTCTTAACTCTTTTTCTTTCTAACAGTGTGTGTCTTCTTTACATATTATAAGTAAATAAAGTTCTTCTTTCCTTTTGTTTCTAAATTAGAAACTGTTTTGCTCTGTTTTTGGTCACATCTCACAGCAAGCACCAGGGACAGTATATCTTCATGGGGGCACTGGCCTTGTGCCAGCGTCAAACCATGACAACCTTATAGGCAGGTGGTACATGTGACTGCATCTGTTGTACTTATTTAAGGTCAAGATAACTCTAGAGTATTTATTGCTGTGACCTGAGATTATAAAAAGTCTCTGGTTTCCCAGCCCCACGACCAAAGAAGAATCTGAGATCTATCTCTTCTGGTTTTTAAGGTTGTTTGTTTTCTCTTATCTCTTACATTCTTGCTCTGTCCTGCTAAGGTCTGTCTTGCAGGTCAGGATGAAGCAGACTGGCCGCCCTTGGGGTGGTGTTTATCTTTTATACTAAAAACTCCGTGTACTTTATTTACAATAATTTTCCAATACCTGTCAACTATGTTGGACAGTGTGCCTCTACTCTAAACCAATAAAAAAGTGCCACCATCACAGCAGAAGATGGAGGACAAGAAGACAAAGAAGAAGGACTGGACACACCCAAATTCCTCCAGCTTAGCTTCTTAAACCACCATTCTAAAACCCCAAAATTCTACTTTTTCACTCTGTGACAAATTAACTATTATTCTACTTAAACTCTTGTGACTTGTAAATTTTCCAGGGTAATCAGAGGAATGTCTTGGGTCCTGACAGATTAGATTTTAGGATACTTCTCCATCAATATTACACCTCTCAGATATAAATATTTTCAAGAAAATAAAATTAAAGAAAAACATCTAATCCTTATGTAAGAAGCACTTGTCTAGATGTAATAGTACACTTAGTATACTTGATATTGAGTTAAAGAAAACCTGCACAACACAATTTTGCTCTCTGAGTGAATGGATAATTGCACTCAAGGTCAGGTATGAATAGCTGATTGTTTCTGTTTACTTATGATGAATCCTTTCTTATTAGAATACTGGATAACTATAAAATAGTTTTTATTACTTAACTATCTGCACCCCCAGCAATGTTTATGTCGATGTTTCTCATGACAAGAAAGAAACACAGAGGTGTTTACTATCACTTCCATTGCTATGGAGCAACAACATTTTTAGGTGAAATGTTCTGGAGACAAGCTGAATCTCAGGTCAGTGGAGATTTGTTCACAGTCTCTTATAATTTCTATATCCTTATGTGTTGAAATACTAAAAAAAAATGTTAAAACCCGGGATACCTACCACAGTACTAATCCAGATCTTGGCAGCAAAACCAATTTATTACATACTGACAGGGTAAGCCACCGCCTTGAAGGATATGTATTCTGAAGACTTACAGAGTATAATGATGTGAAGGTGCTGAAGAGATAAGAGTTTTATTTTGAAATTTTTGGTACATATGCCGGTGTTTTACTCTCTGTTCTTACTCCTCAGTAAAGTACAATGTTACAGGCCCCCAGGTCCAGGAGGACAATATAAAAAGATTCTTCTAATGGAACAGGGCCTCTACACTAATCCAAGGTATAACAATTGGTCTCCACACAAGAAAAACTCCAAAACTTAAAGGCACATCTGACCTTTATTTTATATTGCTTTAAAAAAAACCCCAAAAACCAAACAGCTGACCAAAAGACAGTCTCAGTATCTACCTACTGCAGTCCAAGAGGGACTCAAGAGGAAACTAAAGTTTGATTAATAGAATGCTGAAATGTTTATGTGTGAATGCCTCTGTTCTCTTTGACTCAAGCTAATATAAAAGGACCATGTGACAGAAAAGAACAGCTCAAGACACTACAATTTTAGTATTGCCAAGTAGTACTTCAGTGGAAAAATTCTTGAGAATTCATTTCTAGTTTTCCAGAGGTGAGGTAATCTGAACCTATTTGACTGTAAAATCTAACATCGAGGAATTCAGGACCTGACAAGTGGTTTCCAGCCTTCAAGACTTTCTGAGGTCTATCCAAATAAAAGCCATCTCAAATCCTAACATCAAAAGGTCAGACCTGGGAAGCTGGTTAACAGCAGCTAAGATTATTTTATTGATCATTGCCAAATGCAAGCTGAAAAAGATCCACTTTCTCACATGTGCATATTCTCTCATGCACATTCCTGCACAGCATCTATATTTAGCCCTGTCTTGGGACGGTACCTTTCTTGACTGAGATTTTAATTTTCAAGGTCTTCTATTTTTGAATATATATTGACTTTGCACTTTATTTTCAAACTTGACATCAGATGTTAGAATCATGTGCCATTACATTGGAGGTTGATCCATCTCTTTGACTGGATGCATGGAGGTGTAATAGATAAAGCAGAGAGCAAGATAAGAAAGGAAAAAGAATTTTGGAAGATATTTTTACCTCAGGTAAGACTAGGGTATAAAATATCTCATTATAATGCAGAATTTTTTTTTTAAAAGAAAGGCTGATGAATAAAATTAATCCTATAAGGACAGAGGAGAAAGAAACATTGGGGATAAGAATAAGTGAAGTAATTTCTACAGCCACATGGTTAAAATTAATACAACTAAAATTAATAGTGAGCAAACTATTCACTTTTTTCCCCTCTCTCCTCAAATATAAATAAATTTTCTACCAGACTAATGAAGTATATAATAATATATGATTTTGCAGGTTTGGGCAATTGATCTTCTACCTCTGATTGTAGTCTGGGTTGTTGTCGCACAGAGCCATAGTCATCAGTGAGAAGTCATGAGGAAAAAAACCAAGCTTTTCTGTGAAACACCTTAACAATCTAAGATAACTGTCATTGATAAACTGGCAGAGAATCTGTTACGCCAGAATATACTTCTTGTTCTCTTATGAGTTAAAGCTTTGCCTTTGCATTTCCCATATCTATTCATGGAGCTAAGAGTGTAATAAATGCATTCAACCCATCGGGGATAAAGAAAGAGAGAAAGGAAAAATAACCCAACAAAACAACACCAAAAATCCCATCTGCAAAAAGATGGGTAGCCAGCAGAGATCTATGAATAATTTAAAAGGCACCTGTCCCTCCTCATATTGGCAACTTTGAACTACTCTTGCCTTGTGGATATATTTCAATTGCCTGAGCAAAAAGCATTGTCTCAAAATTCTCAAAAACCTTGTAAGTGCTTAGCATTCCTCCAAGATGCTTCAAGGAAAACTTTACCATTATACCAAACCATTTCAACATACACTGCGCATACATTTATTGATGACTGGGAGAAGTAGAGCATTCAATTAAGCAGAGAGTCTTTACACCAAATTACACTTAAAATTACAAATTAAGTCCCAGCTCAGCCACGGGTAGCTGGAATTCAGACAGAAATTTTGAAATAAAATATATGGCCTGTGTTATTATTGAATTGTTTAGGTTGGAAAAGACCTCTAAAATCATTGAGCCCATTCCTAGACTGATCACCACCCTGTCAACTAGACAACATCACTAAGTGTCACATCCCGTCCTTTCTTGAGCATCTCCAAGGATGGTGACTTGACCTCCTCCTTGAGAAGTTTGTTCCATGCTTGACAATCTTTCAATGAATAAATTCTTCCTGATGTCCAGCCTGAATGTCGCCTAGTGCATCTTGAGTCTGTGTCCTCTTATCCTGTTGCTAGTTGACCGGGAGAAGAGACCAAACCCCACATGTCCAAAACCTTCTTTCAGGCAATTGTAGAGAGCAGTGGGGTCTCTCCTGAGCCTCCTTTTCTCCAGGCTAAAAACCCTAGCTCCCTCAGCTTCTCCTCATAGGAATTGTGTTCCAAACTTTTCACCAGCCTTGTTGCCCTTCCCTGGACATGCTCCAGCACCTCAACATCCCTCCTAAACTGAGGGTCCTAGAACTGGAGGCTTTCAAGGTGTGGCCTCATTAGTGCTAGGTACTGAGGAATGATCTTTGCCCTGGTCCTGCTGGCCACGCTATTTTTGATCCAGGCCAGGATGCCATTGGCCTTCTTGGCCACCTGGGCACAGGCTGGCTTGTATTCAGCTGCTGTTGACCAGCACCCCCCAGGTTCTTTTCTGCCAGGCAGCTCTGCAGTCGCATTGTCCCCAGCCTGTAGCACTGTGTGGGGTTGTTGTGACCCAGGTGCAGGAGGCTGAGTGAGATGATCATAATGAGCTCTACCGGGCTAAAAAAATAGAATAATTTCAGAATCCATAAAGAGGACCTCATTATCTTATTGATCTTATCAAGAGGAAACACTGTGATCTGAACCTAAAGCATTTGTTAGGTACTGAGGATTATACCCATTCTGTTGGACTAAAAAAAATCTCCAGCCCAAATCTTAAACATAACCCCATTATGTGTGATTATAATGAGAGAGTTGTGATAAAGTGCTGGTATAGCATTCAGTATGAATGTCTATTCAGTCTGCCTATTCACAGAATCATTCGTTGTACAGTGTTCATTATCACCTTCATGTCTGTCAAAGGTAATTATTTGGGCTTAGAAATTGTCATTTATTCAGGTGAAAACTAACAAAGAAGGTTATAGCAGAGGGGTTAATAGATGGGTCAGAGGAATTTTCCAGAATAATATTGTAAAAGAATGAGCTAAATACCTGTCCCCATGTGAAGGATTCTGTTAGGATCTGACAATAATTAGCAGGAATGGGCAAATACATTTCAAAAGAAAATATATATAACAATATATACATCTATAAAAACGTGTATTATCAGAATTGAAACATTTTGTTACACAGAAGGATTTTCAGCAGAATTGAAAGGACTCATCATGTCACTGTTAAATTAATTTCTTTGTTTTTTGTTTTTTTTTTTTTTTCAGATTGCAATTAAAATCTCGAATTCTATTAAAAAATCACTCTGAGAATGACAATTTTAATCTGTGGAAATTAGTTATGTCCAGTGACTTCCATCACAGATGCTTTTTCATCTTAGAAGTATATTGCAAAAATAAAGAAAAGAGACTGAGTTTAAAAAGGTCATCCATCACCTACAAAAACTGAAGAATTAGTAACATGTAAGGTGAGATTTTCTGGAACTACTTTGGTATTGCCTTGGCCTGCTCTGTTCAAAATAGAGCTGTCAACACTTTGTAAATAAAAGGCATTACAAAAGACAGTTAAAATCCATGTCATTGACCTCTCTCAGAAAATAAAGTTGGCCTAAATTATGAGGGCCTCAAGGCTATATTCAGTGTTTTGCAAGGCTAAAGCAATCATCATTGTCAGCTTTTACAAGCAGAGAATAACACGTGTTATTTGTGCAACCTGGTCCTATGATACAGTTCTGTATGAATTTCCATAAATCTTTCCCAAGTTTTGCTCTTTCCTCACAAATTTCAGATAAAAGTAGTTCTAAAATATTAATTACTGAAATGAGATCTCTTTTTGATATCAAAGCAGTTATTCAGTCCCATCCCAGAAAAATCAGGGACTAGAGAGGGGTCATTTTCTTTAGCTAAGTTTCTGGTTGAAACTGTATTCTGGGGATAATGGGGGTGTGGCAGGAGGAGAAAATATTCTGACTTATCCTTCTACTTATGAGTCAATTTTCCCCTATATTGACATAAAATAGAGCAGTACTGTACACCTTCCTGCCTGAGTCTTGGACCGGAACTGACAACTTCCTTTCCAGGCCTCTCTTGAGATGCAATGCAACAGGGCAAACGCAAAAAATGTAAGTTAAAAGTAGAGCAGCTATTCTTCAGAGTAGCTCTCAATGGCATCTTAGGATATTATCAGGGGAATACTAGCAGCTCATCTCAGCAATAAGGAAGCTGGAGGTACTGAAGAGAAACACAGCAGTAAGACATCATTTAAAGGACTCACACTGAGAAAAAAAACCAGACAGTGGGGGACAGTCTACAATAAAAAAAATAATAAATTTTATTAGAGAAATATTGTTTGCCATAGAAAGTCCATGGTTTTCTAAGCTTTCCCTGTTTGTTTAAATATGCTTATGAAGAAACTCCTTGAATTTGCCATTTTAAAAGTCTGCTATGCATTTCATCTTCTTTTGTTTCCTTTTTAATTTTTTTTTTGTGTGTGGGAACTAGTAAATGTGATCACTAACTTTTGGTCTGAAAAGAAAGATTTTTGCTAATAGAAAACCAAGAAATTCAAAGCACTGACTATAAATCTGTGAACAGATCAAGTCATTCACACAGAAAGCCAAATCACAATTAAAAAAAAAAATCCCCCAAACATCAGAACTGAGCTTGCCTTTCTTTACACAAAAAAATAAAAATAAAAAAAATCTCCCTCAATTATATTTCAACAAGATATTTTATGCTCACAAACACAGAATTAGAGAAACACAACAGAAAAAGAAATCAGAAAAATATTGAATAAATTTAATAGAGAATTAAATCCTGGTAGTCTTTGTATATCTATTAAAATATTTAGCATTTTTCAGCTTTCCTTTCTTGTATCATGTTTGGAATTGAGAACTGTTTCTTCAATTTTAAAAAGGTAATTTTTCTTATATTTTCTGGGAAGTCACAAACTTAATCAATAACCTCAGTTTCATGTCCTATTAATTATTTTTAAAAGGTTGACATTATAAGCAAACTAACAGGGTATTTAGTAGTCTCACTGTAAATATTTCATTTTAGGAGACGAAGCTCATTTTATACATCAATCAAAATGTAATTTTCCTTAGTAATACAAAATTTAATGGGTTTCACCTGTGTGCATTTATGTCAGCAGGTACACATTTTATGAACTTCATAGAAGCAATATGGAGATAATATCAATTTTAAAATATATGCTTGGAATTTTACTAAATACAAAATGAATGCAATTAGCAAAACTTTCTATTTCCTAAAATTTAATTTATTTATCTGGAATAGATTTGTTCCCTGGATGATTAGGTTCAGTAGTCACATAATGCAAGATGCATTATTCAAAAGAGATATCAGTCTTTTGAAGTAAAGCAAGACTTGTGAAAAATTAACCACCCAAAATGAAAAAAAAAAACCACAGGGAGAGCTATTTTTTTCTCCACATAACATAAGAATTATTTTAGAAATAGTTTGATACCATCTTAGAATTAAACACATATTACTGCTGGAAACAACCACATAAAATGGACTTTGCTGATTGCATGCTAATTTCCTAGAAGAACTAGCAACTTAAGACAAGAGGCACATTTTTTTTTCAAACAAAATGCCACCTATGCAAAATTTGTACAACAAAGAATTGAAAAGGTAATTTTTCCTCCTCTTTCTAGACCAGTTCTTAATTTCTTTGATGTTCCTTCATAGCAGCATCCACACCAGTAGGTCTTCTCTCCAATTTCCTCCTGCTCACCCCAAGAAAATTTAATGGACTTTGGCTTCCAGTTCTACATTCTTGCCCCTGAATCACAGCTACAAATATGTATCAATGGCAATTAAAGCATTTACTTTTTATCCACAAAGAAGAAGTTAATTTTAAAAATTATTTATGATGTTTTTAAGAAAGTCTTCAATTTCCTGAGGTAAAATGAACAATAAGCTGTACCAATATATAATTTAAATATATGAAATGTAGCAATTATGGTAATGTTAATTTCATATATATTGTCATAAATTCTTACTAATATTTTTTCATGACTATGCAAAACTCCAAATCTACATGGAAAACCAGGACTGCTTTTAATTTTGGTGCCTCAATGCAAGTCTGTGTGGTATCAGTGCAGACCTGCTCACCAGCTACTTCTGGGAACTTGTGAGAGGGGACTTCCATCCAGAATAAACTCACCTGCCATTTTTGCAATGGCTTCACTTTTTAGGTTGTCATCTTTTTTTGTCTTCTCTCTCATCTTATGTAACTTCATTGGCAAAGCTCCCTCCAGCAGATTTTTCTGACACATGCTGGCAAAATCCTTTCATTGCAACAGTGTTTCCATACAGACATTTAATCCTTTGTTATTTCAGTTCTCCGTGCAAACACAATGCACAGTTCATGTGTATCACAGTAAGATAATTGTATATAACCACTTGGTGTCATCACCCTCTTGCCTTGCAAAGGCTTTTCAAAATGATATCAGATGGCCAGTGGTGACTTGGCAGCAGCAATTAGTTTTCTCCTTTTATTGGAATGTTTGCTGAGAAATGCATGATGGTGTAGAATAATTTTTTATATATTTATTTAATATAAATCAGATTTTAAAAAAAAAAAAAGAAAACAAAAAATTTAAAGCCACTGTAGCTAAAAGTGCCTCTTACAGGGACTTGTAACATCATGGCACGTACAGCTTGGGAAGAGAGTACTACATGCATACTTGGGATAAAAAAGAGCCCAAGTGTCACCTGAATATAAGTACTTGTAAAAATAGGTGGATTTTAATTTTGGTAGTCTCTACAGATTTTTAAACACACAAAGACCTTGGACAGTCCAACTATATAACAAGTTCACAGCTAATGATGTGCACACCTACAGAAAGTAGCATGGCTTTAAATTTTTTTCAAAAATGCTTAAATCTTTGTCTTTTTGCTCCATTTCTTAATTGGCTGGTCATATTTTCTTTCAGAGTAACTCCTTGTCATATTGTGGACTCAAATATAACAAATACTTGCTCCACTTTGTAGAAAAGCAGATGAAATTAAATAACCCAAAATTTTGTTTCTCCTTTAGCAATTCCTAGTACAGTTCAGAAAGCATCTGTCCTTGCTAAGATTTAAAAGGAATGGTTGCCAACAATCCCAGAAAGACTGAAATATCAGCCAAGAACAGAATAGAGGTAACATGATCCTGGGTCTTATCATGCCTTTTATATCTGAGCCAGAGAAAACACGCAAGTGAGGAGCTCATTATTCCAACTCTAGATGATTAAATGAGACATAAAGCCATGGCATCACTTTTGAAGGCAGGAATGGGATAAAATAATGAAACTCTTTAACTCATGGATTTTCAAGTGCAGAATATGGACCTGAACACTCTTTTAACACTTTCTGTGATATTTTCTATGACTTCCAAAGAACTGATCCTGAAAGGTGCAAAGAACTAACTTTGTAATGGTCTATTAATATATGTAAGTGTTTCTGGATTGGATTAAACTGCTCACATTTTACAGAATCAATTTCCCGTTGGATCTGTCTGTATTGAATGTATATGCCTGATCTGAAATACAGTTAATGTAGCTAGCTCCACTTGAATTCTGTATGTCTTTCATGTATGGAATGCAATACTCAGGATCGTGCCTTAAGTCTTGCTCCTTGGAACACAGCAGAGAATTAGACATTGAAAAGTCTATTGAAACACAGTTGTGTAAACATGGCATTACCTACAGCATATTGAAATTCAACTTTCTGTAGAACCATTCTTATTTAAACTGTACAAGCTTTGCATAACAAAACCCTACAACATATAACAGTAGACTACTTCAGGGATTGAACAACTGGTGCTAAACTTTTGAAACACAAAGCTTTGAAAAGACCACTATTTTTCTCTGAAAAAAAAAATGGATTTTTGAGGTCACATACTACTTCTTTTTATTTTGTCATTTGACATGGTACCAGACTTTACCCTAGCTAGCTCCTGGCACTGGGCCAAGAGTGGGCTGCCCCCAGAAAACCACACAATCCGAGGTGCAGCTAGGTCTAGGAATTTTGTTCAATGGCACCAGATGTCTTGTGTTGAGGTTTGGGGTAAAAAATAGGGATGGGTCTCTTGTGTGGTTCCCAAGGAGGTTTATTCCATGAGAGGTTCAGGAATAAGAGCTCCAGAACAGCATCGCGCACAAACTTTTAAACTGAGGAGGTACAAGGTGGTTTACAATTCTTCAAACAATTGGGTAAAAGGAGGGGAAGGATACAAGACAGAGTCTCACTTTACAGTAACCAGTGAGGGACTATATGGGAGGAGAACAGGTCACATGAATCAATGGGGCATCAAGAATTAGGGGACTGACAGGGAACATTCGAGATCAAAGGGTGGATATAATATGGGATTGACAGTTTAACATGAGAGAAAAGAACAATTTGGATTCAGGGCAGGGTTGGGGTAAGATGACAACCGGGAAAGGGAAGAGAAAACTTGGACAAAACTAACTAACATGGGGAAACCAGTAATTACCTATTCGAGAAGTTACAATACAAAACCCATAATAAAGAACACAGTCATTAGTTATGAAAGCATGTTGTGTGGTATGTCTCCAAGGAAGACAGAGGGAATAGCCCACAAAAATAAAAACAATGCAAAGGTACTAGCATTAACAAAACATGTCATTTTCTGCCATAATATTTAGCTCTACTACTAAGGCTTTGTGAACTAAAAATTTATAATATGAGAGAAAACCAGCAAACCCCACACTAAGAATTGTTAAAGCCATTGGAATTGCTCACACCCTAATTCCTTGTACTTTTAAGTTGTTCTTTTCTTGGTATCTTTAAATACAAATTTCTCTCCCTCATTGTCAGACTAAGAGAGTGTGCCAATATCAACAAAACCAGTAACAATAACAAAAAAATTACTCTGCTTTTCCAGAATTCAAGGTATTATTACTGACACAGAAGACTACATTTACCTTTTAGGAAATCTGACAAGTGATGTATGAAAAGTCTGACATGCTTCACAGAATGCTAGTAAAGCACAAAATGAGTTAATGAATGTTGATAGAAGTAGGCACAATGGTTAGGGCAGTTCTTTTTAACAAAATACAGGGTTTTATGGATCAATTCATTTGTAGAGGGGAGGTGCTTTCATTTTTCCATAAAATTTGCATCAGTAATATTCAGCAATCTGCTTATTCCTAGCTGCTAAATTTCTTTTTCTAGTCATGCACTTCTCTTGTAGACTCTGGACACTTAGAAATATGGAGGAAGTACCCAGCATGGTTAATAATATTTTAAACAGATTGAAGTTCTCCTCCTCCTGTGTTCTGGTTAGGGTTTGTCAATTTGAAATTATCCAATCAAGACCAAAGCAGGCTTAAGCTTAAAATTAAGAAGACTTTATTAACTAACACTAAAAGGAAAAAAACCCAAGAAGAATGAGAATGAAACCTTCAAAGCACCCTTCCTCCCTCCCCAACCCTTCTTTTCTCCCAACCAACAATGTAAAAAAACCCAATACTTAGAAATCTCAGTCAGTTTTCTACTTTTAAAACAGTCTTTCTTCAGTTCACTTAAGTAGGGAAGCACATTTTGTTTGCTATGGAAAATTCCCCCACAAGAAAACAGTTCTCTTGTGGATCCAATCTTCATGAACAACATCTGCCTGGAAGATCTGCGTTCATAAAACTTTTACCATGTTCACAGTTGTGCTTCTGGGCCACATCAATGTATGGGGTCTTATTTTAAAGATAACTGTTCAAAAACAAAGGTTCTCTTTATTTATCTTTGGGATCACCTTCACCTCAGGGAACAGAGATTCACTTCTTCTTTTAAGGGCAAAGAGTCTTTATTACTTCATCTCTCTGTTCAACTTCTCATGAAATCAACAACTTTGTCATTCATTCAACATTTCATTCTTTTGCTCAGGTCTACAATTTGAACTTTCTATCTTCCCCATACTTCTCTATGGTTTAAAGGAAGTATTTCAATATATTATAGCCAACTACTATAGCTTGCAAAGTCTTTTATAGCTTGAAAGCAGCTTTCCATACTCCTTCCATCTGGATCTTTATTCCTTCTTGACTGACTGTGATACATCATGTGGTCTTTACACATCTGCATTCAATGTTTCTCTCACTGGAGACAGGATGGAGGGTTTTTCAGATCCCATCTGTGCACTGATGCACTGAAAGAGCTACAAAGGCAGTGTCCAGGCTGAGGCATTCACCTGAGGGATTGTGGCTGTGCTGGAGCTGTGCCAGGATCTTGGCCCGGCTGTGGCAGTTCATGGTGTCACATTACAAAGGCGGGGGTGGGGGGGTGGAGGGGGTGGGTTTGCAGATTTCAGGGTGCCTGGGCCCAAAAGGCAGCCACTCGCTGGTCTTTTGCAGCTAGGGGGGGAAGTTGGACAGATCTCCAGATTCCCTTTTCCACCCCTCGGTCTTATCAGGGTGGCCCAGCCTGCAGCATCGCTTCTCCCCTCTCTCTCTGCCCAGGGCTACAGCAGAGGCAGAGCCCAGCCCGGGCCAGCAGCAGAGCAGAACTCTGTGCCAACAGATGTTCCCAAAATCAGCTGAGCCCTACCTGGCACATGTGGCCTTCTCCCCCTGCCCTCACCTCACTCGGCCCACAGCCAAGGGGGGAAGGTGTTCTCTTTCTGACAGCCAGAATCAGAAAGAACTTCCCAGACTTTGTTTCCTTCCAAAAGCAGTAAGAACTAGAAAATGAAAATGCTTTCTCATTGGTCCAATAAAATGCCAGTATCAAAACCAGCCAGCTCACTTCTGTGGGCTTGTCAAATTAACACATTCTGTTTGATGTAGGCAGTTTTGCAAAGGCCTTCTCGCAAAAACTCTATCATAATCCTTTTTGTTTCTTTGTCTCTGACTTCAGCATAATCAAAACTTGTGGAAGAAAGCAGAGGACCCTCAGCCAAACTATCATCACTGTAAGGACTTAAAGAGTACAGTTAATTATCTCAAACATTATCAAGGCCACAGAAAGATCTAACTTAAAATAAGCCCCCATAGCAGCAACTTCTTGAGGGAAACACAGAAGGGAGGAATCTGCAACAAGATTCTCATTCCAAGCCTGGTGGAATCAAGGTCTGCTTAGCACATCCTTGTCAACATACCCAGACAAAAATTCATGCTATGGCAAACTGTGTTAAAGGAAGCAACTGCTCGTACATGTGCTGCCTCAAGTTATGGCAACATCTGTGACCACCCCATGGATACCCAGAACTTGGACTGTCATAAAGGTGGTACCCCCAGAAGAACGACTACAGGACCCCACCACCAAAAATCCCAGGGTGAAGAAAGACAAACAGGACAATGTTGGATCCGCAGGTGGTGACTGTCTTCCACTTGACCTCACTCTTTCTCTCTCTCCCCTCCCTTTTTTTTTCTGTTTTTACCTCCTGTCTCTACCATGCACATATTGTTAAATAAAATACATTTTGTTGTCTTTGACATATGGTGTCATTTGCACCTTATATTGGACAGAGACATTTCTCACTAACTGGATTTTAACAATCACACACACACACACACACACAAAAAAAAAAAAAAAACAAAACCAAACAAACAAAAAAAAAAACCACCAAAAATACACGATGCTGTGAAGGGAGGGATCAAAATCTGTATTTTCCAGCTCTTCATAACAGCAGCAGCCTTTCTAGGGTCATATGCCAAAGTTAGAACATTTTTTGAGATCTGACTCAGAGCAGAGATGATAAGGGTCAAGGAAGCATATGCTTTCTTTGGACTGTTCTACTGGCAATGTTGCTGGATTTTGCACTAAGTGGCAGTGGCTTCTATTCAGCAGCTTCCAATTCTCCTCTCTCACTCATCCTCAATAGGAGTGGAATGCAGCCGCAGCTGAGATACCACTAGTGATGAGCTAAGCTGGTAAGACAGAGAAGGAAGAAATAAAAGCCATGTATGCCACGATAAACATCCAAAACAAAAAAAATCAAACAAGGGTTAAGACCATATATAGTCTGTTTTCTTATATTATTATGTACATAATATAAACACGCAAAAGTTCTCTCACACACATACTTTGCTAAAGTAAACTTGAGTACAAGTTTATGGAAGGGCTACTTCCCTGAAATGAGTCCAGTAGCATGTTGTAAATGAACAGAAGATGAATAGGGCTCTTTGGGGAACAGTTCCACCTCTCAGTTGAGTTCTCTAAAAGAAGGAAATTTTTGGCCAAGGCATCCTGTGAGAGCGCAAAATAGCCTTCTAATGGAAACAGTAGCTCCTAGAGTCTTGGAGGTAGACAATCATGAATGACTTGATGAAAAGGTGCGATGAAATTTAAAACCATGTGATTTTTCTTACAGTGTTCACTGCAAACTACATAATGTGGTACATGGAAAAATTTAGAAGACTATAAATCATGCAGGACTTTAAGGAGCTCTTTGTGTATGGTATTTCTTTCTAAGCATTTCAACAAAGCTACCTTAACTCTTCTGAGAGATGTGACAAATATCTTTAGTTGATACTGTTCATTTCCAGATAAGATTATGGACCATGAGGTACAGATTGGTGCCTGAACGTTATCTCTAATTTACTCTCTATTTCTTGTTAATTTATAATTAATTTTTGAGGCCCATCTTTTTATTGTCATGGGGTCTTTTCAGAAATGTAGCAAGAAATGCACTGATTTTGCAGCTTTATTTCTCTTGAAACAGCTAGTATCTCTTTGCTGACAGATCCATCCATGAAACAGCCCTAATAACGTAATTTAAAACATGGAAAGTGTGCTTGTTTTGCTTCTGTATTTTGGAACCTATTGCTATTCAATTTAGTACTCTAAATGAACTCATATCATATCCCATTATTGAGGAAAATGACCACCTGCCTCCTCCATATGTTGATTTCAGTTTTAAATAGTGCCATTTGAAAGTCTTGAAACACATTAGAATGACAGAGTTTGAGCACACAGTCTCTGTCACTCAGAAAAATAAGATATGGGGAAACATAATCTAATTTTTCAAAATCATTTTTTTTTTCAAAATTATTTTTTTGTTTTCATTTTCCTGTCTTTGACCTGCTTGTAGCTTTTTAGAGCTAAGATTAAGAAAAAATTAAAAATTAATTTTGTAATTTTTCCTTCTAATTTAGAGTCCATATTGTTGTTGTTATATTATTATTACTTTCAAAAGTTTTATTTTTACACACCCTTCAGGTCTTTTGAAACAGTAGAACTCTTCTGGCTGTAAATTGCACCTTCCTTGCAAGATACCTCCCCGAACGGAATAGGATACTGAAAATCTGCTTTAGCCTTGTCCAGGCTTTGGGTTGTCCATATCTAATGATTTAACAAGACTACTACAGGTATTTTAAAAATTCAAAGACAGTTAGGGATCTAGTCTGAAAGGTAGATCAAGACACATTCTTGACATTGTTATTTTTAATTAATATGTAGCAGCACTGTGCAAAATAATCTCACTTTGGATGATGCAGATCTTTATTACCTCCACATACTCTATGGTAATATTTGGTTGTAGAGCAGGTAAGCTCTTTCCCCTGCACATATTTTTAAAATGGCTCACAAGCTAGATGAAATCATTTAGGTACCTGAGTCTTATCTTGGGGAGCTACCAGAGGCATCTTGTTGCAGAGCTACAAAATGCTCAGGACTCAAAACACGTCTATAGTATTACAGCTAATACTGTATGGGCAAATATGCTTGAAAAGTTACATTGTTGTCTTCCACATATAATAGCCATTAATTCATTCTGTTCTTTAAGAATTTTGTCCTACTTCTTGATGTTTATAAAGGCATAAGGATTTTCCAGATACACTCACTGAAACAAATATTAAAAAGGTTGAAGCACTAAAGGAAGCGCAATTGGGCAAACTGTACTGTAATCTCAAGTGTTAGGAGATAAGAGGTAACTTCTAACAGGATGCATGTCCTCACTTTGGTTATATCTTGCTAACCTACCATGAGTCTTAGACCTTTAGACATTTTTGAAAACCTGTATTCTTTCTGTCTCCACATCCTGTTCTAAGAGAAAATGTTTTTTAATTTTCAGGGCTGTTCTGAGGATAAGGATGTCTTTAGTTATTGAGAAAGGTGGAAATACTGCCTTGTTTTACAGTTTCCCAAATATTTAGAAGGAAGGAATTTTTCAGTTAAGACTGACAGCAAATCTGTTTCTCTGGGCTGAAAGTTTCAAATTTCTACCGACTCCACTGGTCCCTAAATGAATGTGGTCTCATTTCTTACATCATGATACAGCTTGTCAATACTCACTGTACAATTGGACAGATCAAACAATGTAAACCCTATTGTTACGTGTGCAGTCCTTTAAGGACAGGCAGAAACCCTGGGATTTCTGCTTCAAAAGTAGCATTATTTTGATGACAGGCACCCTCACAGACAGAGAGGTTCATGTCTCTCCTGCTTCCTTCTGTCTGCAGGTTTTAAATGAACAACACTTGTGATGAATGATGGAAAAACAGAACAAAGGCTGTGATTGGGTCATTCCTCTGCGTACAGAAAACAGGTCACCCCTAGCAGACTACTGAGCCTGTTATATACTTGTGCTGCTAAAGTTCTGGACAAACAGATTTTTTTGGCTGTTGCTGTGGGGTACCTAAGCAGAGAGGTGTCCCTCCCAGAAAAAACATCAGGTTTCAGTTCCGTGTTTACCCTCCCGCTGGTAGAAAAAGGTAGAAGTCTGGTTTTGCAAGGCTTTCCCCACAGCTCTCCATCCCATTTGTGTCATTTCTCCTTCACTCACCCCTACCTGCGCAGAAGCAGCCTGCCCTTGGCCCTCCTTTGTTGTCTGCACTGCAGAAAAGCCTTGGAGTAACTTTTATAAAGATCATGGCAAGTTCCCAGCTTTCTGTCCCCAGGGAGATGCCATGACAAAATGTATTTAACAACTAGGGAAGCCTATAGGTGACAACAGGGAGACTACAAAATTGCAAGAAGCTGTTTTTAAAGGACAGCAAAACAGGTGACACAGAGGCTGACACAGACACATTCAGCTAGCATCTGAATATATACGCAGCATACTGAATGCTCTCTGTCAGATCTGTATGACCCAAGACCATTTGGAACTCATAGAAAGCATCATCTACAAATGGTGTCTTCACAAAAGTAACTGAGAATTTGTAGCATTGTGCTTTTTAGGTTTTTGGGATTTTTGTATTGTTATATAGTTAGTTCTATGTACCCCCTATGTTCTTCCCCTATTTGAATCATCCCCCCCCCCCCCCCCCCCCCCGGTTTCTCTTATCGGTCAATCTGGAGTTATGTAACCCCCAAGACCCTGCCTGTCATCCTGAGACCTCACCTTCAGCCTAGAAGGTTCTGATCACAAAATTATTGGATGGGGTTTCCGCTTTTCCCCCCCACGGTATTCGGGTTTGTTCCCCTACATGTCACTAAGTTAGAGAGCCGTTCCCCGCTTATCCCTAATCGAGTCCCTAGGTAGACCCTACCCCGAGTTCCTACCCCCTTTATAAGCTGCTGTATTCAAGTTCGCGCTGAGGTTTCGCCTGGGCTGTCACCTGTGACTGGGGTCCCCGCTGCGGGACGAATAAAATCCATGATTTAAGCCCAAGCGGAGTCTCCCTCTTTCTGTCCTGTCTTCGTCGCTCGCTTACCTGCAGACAAGCCGAGACTCACGGGTTCGACAGTCTGTATCGCTACGGAGTTGTACCCGCGCTGCTGCGGTGTCAGGGCTAGCCGGAGCAGAGAAGACACAGACACCGCGACAAGAATTTGAAGAAACAATGAAATCATGAGCTACTAAACTTAAAAGCTGTCCAATTCCTGGAATTATCAAACCCAAATAAGATTAAATATTTTATAATAAAGCCATTTTATGAATTAGAGGGAATGTCAAAGGAGGGTGATTCGAGAAACCACAGTACCTCTTTGAGCAAACTTACTGAACAATCTCGCCTCTAAAGCAAGATCACGGTTAAGATAATGTGCTAATGCAAATGTGAAAATAAAGGAAAATGTCATTAAAATGCATACAAAATTAAATTCTCAAATATAAAGAAGAGTCATGCCTGAACAGACACAGAGGATTTGCATGAAAAAAGCATGGTCTTGGGATCAAAGACCTGTGGACCCGTGTCCAATAGAAACAATGTATTCATTAGGAGAATATCATACAGGTTAGATTTTACACATAACTAGACAGGAATTTGAGAAAGGAATTACAAAAATACTTGTGGTAAAACCCCCTTTTTTAAGGAATATATATTTTATTTTTAATTTTTCATGTTTGAAGAAAAAACTAAGAAGCTAATCTAGGTGTTTTTCTAGTATACTTTTAATAATAACGTTTTATAATCAAGCACATATTTATAAAGATTGATACTGTTTTAAAGCTATGAATGAATTTGAAAACCACAATTGCCAAAAAGCTCTAATTTGTGTTAGAAAATAAGTTTGTGAGAACTGGAGATTACAGCTAACATCATTACTCAGGTCAAAAATATTTCTCTGCATTCTGAATTTTTGGAGGTAAGAAATCATTAAATTACTGAGTCTGTGTATGACAGTGATGCAGTGCAAAACAGGCAACTAATATTCAATCTGCCACCAGGTACAAACAAACAAAGCAAAACACAGAGAGACAACTGGACAATGAAGGCCGTGTCCATAATATGGAGTTGGGCCTGCCCATGTTGGCCTGAGGTGTGAGAAAAATCATCCCCGTCAGATGATTTCACTGGGCCAGCAATACCTTGGTGTAGATTCGGCAATGCTTAACAAACGATGCTTTTTGCAGTTCAGGGACCTG
Source organism: Sitta carolinensis (assembly GCA_032173965.1). Lineage (NCBI taxonomy): Eukaryota > Metazoa > Chordata > Aves > Passeriformes > Sittidae > Sitta > Sitta carolinensis. The sequence continues at coordinate 51,409,140 of CM063284.1, read as the reverse complement.
GTGTGATTAAGCAAGCCAAAGAGCTTGTGTCAGCATAATCCGTGTCTACAGGACAGCAGAACTTCTCTAGAGTAAGCAAGGTTAAAGATTTCTTCAGAATGTGCAAGAGAGGGAAATGGGACTGTAATCTTGCAAAGCAAAATTACCATTTTGTAATGGTATGATCATAGTACAAGCTGGATCAAATAAATAGCAGCTAGAATAACAAAGACCCAAAGACAGCTACAAAGTCAGAGATTTCAGTTCATACTGGTTATACCTACAGTAGGAAAAGATCCTATCTCAATTAATATGAAGGATAGATTCATATAAATGCAAATCAAAAGTAAGCAAACTGTTTCAGAGCAATCATGGTAAGGTCTTCAAAGCAGAGCTCAGATAAGATTGCTGACATATTTTGTTAAGACTGTAATGACTTTCAAAGCATGACACCTGGAGATGTACAAAATAACTGCTATAACTGAAAAAAAAGAAGAGAGAGCAATGATATACACTGGAGAGAACAAAACCAAAACAAATTACATGATTGCAAAAGCTAGAGACACCATTATGTGGAAAAGCTGCCTGACAGCCCTTTGAAACAGCTTATTTGCATAAACCCAAACAGTTTAGAAAATTCTCACTGCCAAATTTCTGCAAAAGAATTTTTTTTTTCTGATTTAACTAAAGCAAAAACAATGCAGTTAAAATGCCAAAGGCAGGCAGCAATTATTGCTGCAACAGGCAGCTCCTACAGTAGTTTTGTATGCCAACAGGTAGATTTAGTGGCACAAAAGCACTTGTGTCCCCTGTACAAACCTGGACATGGAATGATAGAAGGTGTGGTACAATTTTTCTGTAAGCAACAAATTTGTGAAACTAAAAATAAATCTAGACAGACATTCCATAAAAGTTTCATGCTTGATTAATTATTTCACCCAACTCTCAACAAACTAATACTTGTGCATCAGAACATTCTGGGCAGTGAAACAGTGCAAAAGAACAACTTATCACGGTTGTTCCATGTAGGAAATAGGACAGGATGGGACATTTCCTGTCATGTTTATGGACAGGAAACTGAGTAGAAAGTGATCTCTTTAAATGCATATAAAAAGGATTAGTATCCACATGCTGTCTTCTCCAAAATCATTTTGCTGTATACTTGAGTATAGCAACTGAAGAAGTATTTACAGAATTATGTCTAACAGAAGTGCAAGAAAATCTTAAACTAAGCCCATTACTTGCTGGTTTGTAGAGGGATAGAAAGACTCCAAGAGAGAAAGAGAAAGGACAAAACCCAGTGAGGGTTCCTTCTGGCTTTTGTATTGTTTGTACAGTCAGAAAGACCATTTTAGAATGAAAAACATCCAGCTGTTTCCCAGCAAGCTAGAAAGAAGTAAGCATCCAACAGGTTTAATACATAAGAGCAGTCAACCAGAATAAAGCTTTATTGTTAACGGGGAGTTCTGCCAAGACTATATTAAACTATTTTTGGACTTCTAGAGAGTACACACACCTTACTTTGAACATTGTAGTCAAGGCTGTTTGCAAGCTAGGAAATGGTTATGGTGGAAGTGGGAAAATGCGGACCAAGTGAGAAGTATGAAAATCCAAAGTTTTCTCCAGAAAACTGGGGGCAGATGGACCTCTTTGGTATGAGCTAAAAAACCAACAGCATATTACTTAGGCTACAAGACAGGAATACCACAAAGACTATGACAGATTTCATCAGACATACTATTACAGCAGTAGTTTCAAGCAAACTCTTCTTTATCTTTCCCACATAATTCACAGGACACTATGAACTAATTATGAATGCTGCGCCATACTAGTTGAACGACCAAGTTCAACTTAGTAGTTAAAACAGACAAAAGTCTTAATAAACTCTGCTAAAGAAAGACACATGGTTAGTTCTCCTGAATGAAACAATTCTTTCAAGAACAGGAATACTATTTTTTTTCCATACCGGATGCCAAACATACCTTTTTTAAATAGCTACAGTTACTACTGCTATATGGATAGAAAAACACCTTAAGCCAAAACATTTGATAGCTGACAAGACAGCTTCCAAAATTACCTCAGGAAATATTTGCAAAAACAATCTATTTCTCTGGATAAATTATCCATTTCTAAGGATGCTGAACAGCTAAATCCTCGTCATACAAGAATAATTGATGAGCACATATTTCAAATAACTTCCTCTGGAAACAAAATAAACAGAACATGTAGGACAAAGAAATATGCTTGCTTCTAACACCTGATTAACAAGATGTGGAAACAACCTCTCCAGCATGGTTCATGACTGATAGCAATGAAAATAGACTCTCAAAACAATGTACCACTTGAACAATTAAATATTCTACAAGCTTTGGTTTTTGTAGAGCTAGATACAAATATTATTGCAGCCTTTTGACACTTGTGGGGGTCTCTCTTTAGATGGAGAGAGGCTTTTATTAAGACTTCTAATTACAGGAAAAGGGGCAGTGGTTTTAAACTTGTCCTAGTTTGACCAGCCCAGGGAAGTGAGCTGTCTTGGTAGGAGATTGGCATTTTATTGGACCAATGGGAAAGCATTTTCTAGTTCTTATTACCTTTGAAAGAAGCCCGGGAAGCTCTCTTTCCTTCCGGCCATCAGAGCGAGCACACCTCTCCCCTCTCTCGGCCCTGGCCGAGTGGGGGGGAGGGGAAAGGCCACGCGGGCCAGGCAGACCCAGCTGATTTGGGAAACATCTGCTGGCACGGAATTTGCTCTACCGCTGGCCCGAGCTGAACTTTACCTTCACTGCGTCTGTGGGGGGAAGGGGAGGCACGATGAGGCAGGCTGGAATACCCCCCCCCCCCCCCCCCCCCAGTATGGCTTTGAAACATGACACCATGGACTACCGTGGCCACATGCTGTTTCTTGTTAGCTCCTTCAGTGCATCAGTGCACACATGGAACTTAGAAAGCCTCTATCCTCTCTCCAGTGAGAGAAATTAGAATGTAGATGTGTAAAGACCACATGAAGTATCAAAGTCAGTCAAGAGAGAGTGCAAGTCCAAGTAGAAGGAGTGTGAGAAGTTGCTTTTGAGCTATTAAAAACTCTTGTAAGCTGTGGTGGTTGGTTATAACAGATTGAAATGTTTCCTTTAAACCATAAAGAAGTATGAGGGAGATAAAAGAGTTCAAATTGTAGATCTGAGCAAAAGAGTGAAATGTTGAAGGGACTGTTGATTTCATGAGAAGTTGAACAGAGAGATGAAGTGATAAAGACACTTTGCCCTCGAAAAAGAAGTGAATCTCTGTTCCTTGGAGGTGAAGGTGGTCCCAAAGACAGAGAGAACCTTTGTTTTGAATATGTTTATCTTTAAACTAGACCCTATACATCGATGTGGCCCAGAGACACAACTGTGAACATGGGAGGAATTTCATGAACGCAAAAAGATCCTGGTGGTTGCTGTTCATGAAGAATGGATTTACAAGAGAACTGTTTTCTTGTAGAGAAATTTACCTTAGTGAACAAGAGGTGCTTCCCTCCTTAAATGAACTGAAAAAGACTTTTAAAGTGGAAAACTGACTGAGATTTCTGAGTGTTGTTTTCTTTACATTGTCAGCTGGGAGAAAAGAAAGGGTGGGGAGGGAGGAAGAGTGTTTTGAAGGTTCCATCCTCACTCTTGTTGTTTTTCTTTCTTTTAATATTAGTTAATAAAGTCTTACTACTTTTAAGCTCAACCCTGCTTTGCTCTTGATTGAAAACTTTGAAATTGGCAAGAAAATCAAACCAGAACAGAAATTGGTGTTTCTGCCCAGTTTCAAATTGAAACCACAACAAAACTGAAAGAGGGTAGCTTTAGATTGGACACACGGAATATTTTACAATGGGTGAGACACTGGAACACTGGAACAGGTTATCCAGAGAAACCGTGGATGCCTTATCCTGGAAGGACTCAAGACTATGTTGGTCGGTGCTTTGAGCAACATAATCTTGTGAAAGATGTCCCTGTTCATGGCAGGAATGATCTTTGAAGGTGCCTTCCAACCCAAAGTATTCTCTGTGATTAGATGATGGGAGAGAGTCTTAGGAAGGACATTTGCTCTTTGACCATACAGAGAGAAACTTAAATTGGAAAAGTCTCAGAAGAGAAAACAAAATATGAGGGAAAGAATAAAGTTTGAATCATACCCTGACTTCTCTCCTTTTATATGCTTACACCATGCAAATCCTTTTCAAGCTAATTATCCAGTTTCTTAGATAAACTTATTGACTGCTAATTTATTATGTACATTTTGAGGATTGATTATTCAAGTTGTAGTTGCAAGGCAGAGCCCATAGACAATAGTAGATATGTCTATGTTTACTTCCAGAGCTAAAGAGCATTTATATTATAGAGTTCATTTTCAAAACCAGAGGCTTCTGACTATCTGTACTATTTCTGTACTATCTTGAAAATACCACAGAATTGCTGCCCTGCAGGGACATTCAGGAAGTAGTAATCTTGTAATCCATCACTCCCTACAGAAGCTCATATCCCAGTGCAACATTATAATGAGACTTTTGGTCCTCATTATAAAAAAGTAGATAGAAAGCTTATTTTATTTCTGTGAAATCCACCCCAATGTTAACCAGTCAAATTATAGAAAAAAATATTAGCATTAGTTGTACATTTTCCTTTGTGTATTATCTTCAGCTCCAAATTTTCCTTTGTGACCAAAGCTACCAGATACAACAAAGGAGGGCTCATAGGGGCAGGACAGACCTTTCTCAGATACTTTTTTGCCTAGGACTCCTGAAATGCAAATTATGCAGGAGTGCTATTCTCATAAGATAGTTGGAAGAACTAAACCACCCTAGGGAGAGAAAACATAATTTTGTATCTCTCATCATTTTGAACTTGCCTAGTGCATAACTTCTGAATGAATGGAAAAACCTTGATTGGCTGAGATGGAAAGTAGAGCTGCTTAGAGCTTCTGTTTATGAAGAGAAATCCGAGTTTTTTAAAACGAGTTTCTTACCAGACAAGAAAGCAGAGTCAAAGGAACAAGTACAGCAGCAGAGTTTTCTGTATAATAAAGTGCACACTGCTTTGAGAACAACTGCTACACAGTCAGCAGAGGCATCTCACTTCTTCAGGAATATCAGCCTGAAGTTGTCACCTAGTTCTCAGCAGACAACCCTGAGTGTGTCCAAATGATGGATAAAGCTAGAGAAAATCAAGAAAAAGCAGATTTTATGATGATTTTCAGCCATTTTCCCAAACCCAATGTCTCAAAATTAGCAGCCAGTATTCTCCCACACCAAAAGAAATGGTTGTATTAAAAAAAAAAAAAAAAAAATCTGTCATAAGAATGGTGAAATACAGGGTCAGTTTGCCCAGAGAGGTTCTGGAACTTCCATTCTTGAAAACTCAAATATACACAGCTCTGATCTACCTCACTTAATGGAGATTTTCTTGGATTAGGGACTTTCAACCTCCAGAGGCCCCCTGTTGTTCCTCCACGGAGGTGTGATTCTCCTCACTAACTTCTCACAGGACTGGCTGTCATAGCAATGCATTCATCTTAAGATATGCACTGTTCAACAGACATTAAGTGATCTAACTTTGCTCTGTTCCTTTAAGGATTATGTTTGTCTCCAGCTGTCTCTCTGTGACACAGATAAAAAAAGCTGAGACACATTGAAGTGCAGTGAAGTAGAAATTTGACCAATTTCAGACAGGAACATTAGGACACTCTGTCTAGTTGCCCTACATACCTTGAACAGCAACAAAAATAAATAATTAGAGATTTGAGCATCAAGACAGTATAATTTATGCACTTTGCTTTTGCCTATACAGATGCAGAAAGTATACAGAGGCACTGTAGTATAAAATTGAGGTGGGAAATCTCCTATTCCAATTGATTAGTTTTCATTACTAAGCACTAACCCCACATAACTCCCTGGGCTAGGCTCTTTTGTGTTAGATGGCCCACATCACCAATATATCAATGAAGGCTTTGTATACAGCAACCAGTGATCAATCAGAATGGAAGATTTAGAAAGAAAAAAAATTGTCATGGTCAGTAAAATTCCCTTTATCATTCTTCTCCAGGCCTTCTGTCTGCATTCTTGCCAGTGTCTCCCTACCTTTCTTATCTTCCTTCCCCTTCTTCTCAGCCAGGCTTAGCCCTACCACTCCTAGGCTCAGAATAAGAGGATTTTCTACTTCGTTCATTTAATTTTAGATAAATGTTGAATTGGGAGTTGTACATTATCCCTGATTCAGCTGTCTTACTGAAAGTCAGTGGGAGACTTAGACTGAGTTGCATATGAATGGACTTCAGAGATACATGCCATATAACTAAAAGCTTGAGGAGAAAAAAGGCAGTTAAGAAAAAAATAGGCTGTTACTATTGAGATGCAGCTTAAAGTGGCATCTGAGACGTTTCTGCTAAAATCCTTCTCTGACTTTCTAAAAAGACTGCTTGAAACAAGATACAGATAAATCTAGCTTTTCTGAAAATCTTGGGATAGAAAACACATAGAAGTCGAAAGCTTTGAAATGAATCAGATCCTTACCAGACGCAACCTGAAGATAAAGGTAGGTCCAAATCCAAATGCTGCAAAAGGCCAGGGAATCAGAAAGCAGGAATAGTATTGTGGGTACTTGCCACCCATAATAATTTACTCTGAGATCAAAATTTCTTCCTTCTTTGCTTTTTTGTGCTGTATCATTACAGATGTTTGCATTTATATTTGTTCCTAATAAATTACTTCCAGTTATATGTTAATACACAACCCTTTCTTAAAAAAGTTGACCCTATATACAACAATAAACTTATTTGTAGAGGCATTCAAAGATGATATATAATATCAGTCATAATGTACTGATTCAATTTAGAGCTTGTATGTAGGATTTTTTTATCCTTAAAAAAATTCCCATATTCTTTTCATTGACATCAATAGTAAATCTAAGTAAGGCTAAATTCTTCCTAAAATAAAATCTTACAGGTTTTTCTCCAGTTGTCTAACTTGATTCTATCTGCAATGTGGAACTTTGCAGCTGGAGTGTGATTGCAAGTGGTGGTTACTTTGACCAGAAACCAGCAAGTTTCCGGAGGAAAAAACCCTATAGTCAGACTGAGGTTCCAAAGCTGCTCTTAAAACTCACATGAAGATTGTTATTGCTGCAGTTCAAAGACATGTAAAGTTGGCATATAATTTCATGCTTTAAAAGACAACATTATTTTAGGAAGCTGACGAAGCGTTCCTTTTAGGAAACTGGGCAAAGTTTGATACTTATTTTCTTTCAAAACACTATGAATTTGTTTAAAAATCAAGGCATATGTGACTTTCACTGTAAACAACTTTTAATCTTTAAACTTTAATAAAAGTCATACTTAGTTTTCCTTAAAATTGATGTAATAATAAATAAGGTTTCTTTTACTTATTTATACAAATCTCTTGGGTTTTATGTTAAATTGTTTTATGCTGTTAAAACAATACTTTTACCTTGTTTTTAGACTTTTATCTTTTGAACCTCAAAGCACTCTAAGGAATGGAATTTATATTATTATTCCCAATGTAGATATGAAATAAACTGAATATTGTCAGAATTTAAGTTTCCATAGAAACAGTGGGGAAAAGTTATGGGGGTTTTGGTTTGGGTTTTTTTTTGTTTTTTTTTTGTTTTTTTTTGTTTTTGTTTTGTTTTGTTTTGTTTGTTTGTTTGTTTGTTTGTTTTTTATTTGTTTGTTCCTAATTCCTGCCTGTAAAACTGACCTTTTAAGGTTTAAGTGCCCATATCTGCCTGAAGATCCAGCTCTGATACTGTTCACAATCTGGACTATTGAGTGAAAGAATCTCATCTTCTTTTTCTTTCATTTAAATGGCCAAAACTAAGTACTGGCAATGATGAAAAATTGTCAGCTCTGAAGTTTAGCTTAGAACACAAAATGCAAGTGGAAATTGCTACATTTGCCTTCTACATGCCTTGAAATCTATGACATGTCTAAATCCTTATAAAGATTCCAATTTAAAAAAAACCCAAACATTCACCTACTTAATTTCTGTAGACTTAATGAGGGCTAGTATTCTGAAAAGAGGGTACTCCTTATTTTCTAATGTTATAAAATTATGTATGCAAATTAAATAAAAATGTTCATCTGAATTATTCTGAACTAATTATAAGAATCCTCTGCTTTGTATTTAGGAACGGTCATATTAAAGGTTCATTTATATGAATGGGAATATTCCTTGCCTGTCCCTTTCCCTGATAAACATGATTTCTAAACATAAAGAATTTTTTATTCTGGATGGTTCTTTCAAGCCACATGTGTAAGATAGGCAAAGCACATCCACTGTACTTTTTTATCCTTCACTGCATCAGAAGGGTTTCATCAAACAATCCTTTTTTATATGTGATGGCCAGCACTTGAGGTCACATCTGGTACCTTGCTGCCAGTAAGTGTTTCTAACTCAGCTGACCTGATTCCAATTCCTTGGACATGGAAGCTTGTTTGTCAATGCTCTAAGGAAAAATGGAAGGCCTCTGAGAAATGCTGTGACAGAAGATAACTTAGGTCTGAGTCGGCTTGTCAACTGAATCAGGGCTCCTGGACTTTGACCTGCACCAGTTGTATAAACTGGGAATCTGGCTCCTTCTCTACTAAACGTGGTGTACTTAGGAGAACAATGGAGAATTAATTCAGTGACAATAACTAATAAATGTTTAAGGGGGAAATTGGTATATACTGCCACATACGCAGAGCTGCACACACAAAAAGATTGTGTGGAAATATAAAATCAGCAAGAAATGATTGCTCAGCAGGAACATGAAGTCATTTTGCAGTCTAACACAGGAGTCTGTGTCCGATTACTCGATCGGCAGGGAGTTTAGGCAGCCAACATAATTTAAAGTAACATACACTGCAACGAGGCCCAAAGAAACAGACCTGTCAAAGCAGAAAAAGAATCAAAATAAGTGGGCAAGTCGCCCTGGAAGAAAATCATACATACACAGATAGAATGTTTTGTAAATGTAATACAAATATATGAAAGGTGTAGACTACAGCAAATTTTGTAGGCATTGCAACTACAAGGCAGAGGATTTAAAGTCCTGCCTCCATCATATAATACTTTCATGCTTCATCCTGAATAAGTAGACTACAACATGTATTTTGGCAAATTGAATCTTACTAGGTGGAAAAGTCTTGGAACAAGATATTGATTAATTATTTTTCTACTACTTGTTATCAGCTATCACACAGAGAAATCAGGCTGCCAATAATAAGGCTTTGGAAAGGATCACAATCATATGGAAGGCTACATAAAACCAATGAAAAAGAAATATACTTCGTGAAACTGATAGGTAGGCAATAATCAATGCTATTTTAAAGTGTAAAGCAAATTAGTATGAGCAAAACCTTATTTGGATTTTAGTGTCCTGCAGAAAGGCAATCATAACTGTAATAAAGACACTCGAACACAGATTCTGCTAAGAATGGAACAAAAAAAAATCAATATCACAGCATTTATACACATCCATTCATCCGGACTCTAGCACAAAAATGCATTAAAACTAGCACTGTTGCTTTGAATTCAGTAAGGCAAATATTTATTTGAATATTTATTTTCACATAGCTAAGGTTAAACAAGAAAAAAATTAAAAAGGAAAAAAGTCCCCCCAAAAAAACAACAATCCACACTTTTAACTTGCACAGAGTTTCTCATAATTCAAAATAAAAATCCTCAGCTATTTCACAGTGTGTAGTAGTTTAGGAATGTTTTTTCCCAATTTAGCGTTTCCACTGAAACACCCCAAACCATGTACTGCTTGTTCACTCACTCCTCCCTCTTCATATGGCAGGCTGTGGATGAGATTTGGAGGCACAAATGGTGAAAATCATAGGTTAAGATAAGAATAATTTCTTGGAAACAGCAATGAGATAAGAAAATGAACAGTAACAGCAACAATATTAATAACAGAAGGTACTAGAGAGGTGAACAATTCACATGTGAATGCAGTAAATCTCCCCCAAGCTACTGCAACTGGAAGAGACCCCTTCCCCCATCCCTAGAAAATTATGTGGGTCGAGACAAATCTTCATATTCTTAGCTTTCTAGGGTCTCCTGAGAACTCTACAATGTGCTTTCTCTGTGTTTACATCAAAGCAAAATTTGGCTTTTAGTCATATTACCATTAAAATCTCCATTTTTTTAGTCATCACTTAGATTTTTATACTGTTGACAAAAGTCCTCTTAGTCCTGAAACATCATGTTAAAAAAACCCTTTTTCTTGAATGATATTTGACAGCTCAGTTTTCCTTTTTTCTTTTATGTTGGATTGTCTGTTATTGTTCTTTCTATTTGTTTCTTTTGGTACATGCTAAATTCCTTTTGATCACATATCTCAATATAACTTGCTCTGTCTAATAAATCTATTCCTCACTGGACTGTCTAACTCTCTAGTAGTTACAAGAAAATAGGAGTTAGTTCCCTGAGCACAAAAAACTTTGAATTTTATTTGCATTTTTTGATTTAATGATTTTTTTAGTCAAATTACATATGAAAAACCTCAACATCAGAAATTGATAAAGGATACAGTCATCATTCAAGAAGCAGCCTTTCACACGTCTAACATGAGGTGGATGTAAAATGCTCTCTCAGTGGAATCTTAGACTTTCTCCTTCAGATGTATGCTTCCACAAGACTGGTAGAAATGACAATAATTGAGATAAATATTTAAAACGGTTAAAGCATGCCAATGCAATCATATGTTTGCATAAACTTCATTTCCTTATGAAATCAAGGTCAATCTAACACTAACAATAGTTTAAAATATTTTTAAACACTTTAGAAGCAATTAAAGTTCAAAACCCCTTATATTTGCATTTTCTATTAAAGGTTTTCACTAAAGGGAAGTCTTCAAATATCATTCAAGTCATATGAAGTCCTACTGTACCTTGATTAACACACCTATGTAGGTATTGGCATATTCATTCTAACAAGTATTCAATTCATCTGTTAGCTACTTCCTTGAACTCAACTGATATTCCAATAATGGAAAAGATAAGGAAAAAAGAGATAACTAGAGTGAAATTCTGCAATACCTCATACATGCCTGCCCACTAAAAATGGAATTTATAGCCTTTATACTTTCTAAAGACCGTTATGACATAAAGGTTTCCTAAGAAATTTTAAATTATTTAAAATGTACCTCTTAAATATTTAAGGACATTACAAAATAAAAGCAGCTATCTACTGGAGCTCAATACAAAACCACAATCTTGTTTATAGAGGCCAAGAATATCACTGGGGAAAGGCAACTTGTTAGGAATTTAAGCATAAGAAGACAGATCACAAGCTAATTTCAAGTAGGTGCCCACTTACTAGGCACATCAATCATTTTCAATTTACTTAAAATTGGAAGCCTGTTCCCACCACATATTCTGTAGTCTTTGGGCAATGCATCATCCTCAAAGGAAATCACACAGAAATACCTACAGAAATACGACATGCTAAGTAAGCATGTTTTGCAACCCAGAGTTCAAATAGCATGTTGGGACTGTATTGTGCATATATTGCAGCATATTTTGACACTTTTCAAGTGAAAAAAGAGAGTCATTGCTGAATTACTACATTAAAGCTATCTATTCTTCTGTGCTGATAGGGTTGTCCTACTTTAGCATGCAGACAAAAAACTCCATCCTGCATCACAATACAATTTTAGTTATCTAGGAATTAGAACTACTGAATTCAAGTAATGAGCATGAGTGATGAACTATTACTGTTTTGGTATGATGCAAAAAATTATTACATTGAGATTAAATTTAAAATATAGGAAAAGGCAATTTCAGTAAATTGTAATAGATTTAGGGATCTGAGCAGTTCCAAATGATACATTTTCTGTCAGTCTTCAGAAAACTCAAACAATTCAAATTTTTAACTGTCTGAGTACTATCATTCACAGTCATGCACCACACCACCCAGGTTAACTTTAAGCACAAAACGTACAAGTGCAGTGTCTGCAGGAGGTCTGTGCTGGCTGCATAATTGGGAAATTTCCCAAGCATTGTCAAGTGAAGCCCTTGAACGTTCATTTTCCCCAGGGGCTACTTTTTCAACAGTTCCTTTGTATTCATAAAAGTGATGGTGATGACTCACTGCTACATGGAGAGAGAGTTCTGACAAACACAGAAATTAAGAAATAGGAGGAAATGTATATTAAACAAATCTTCATAATTATTTTTGAGCTTGCTAGTTTGTAGTAGAATTAAAATATTAATGAAGTTGTAGGATTGACTGATCTTGTATTCACCTTAGATAAATGAAGTATATAAACATAAACACGTGCATATACAGTAATCAGCTGTGGGATCTGGCGGGCCCGCCGCGGCTCTGCCATGGAGGGAGGCCCCTGAGATGGGGAGGTGGGCCTCCTGAAGAGATAAGGAGCATTGCACAACAACAAAGTCCAGACCCCCTAGATAAGGAGAACACTTTTTGGTTACGGAGACCCACAATTCTTTGAGGGATTTTATGTAGATCTGTTGGAACCCATTGGTTTGTAACCCCCCACACCCACCTATGTACCCTTATAAAAACCTCTGTACTTTTCCCCAGACTTTGGGGATTTCTCGTCCCTGGGTCCCCCTTCGCTTGGGTGCTTGGCAATAAAGTTACCCCCTGTGGAATGGCCATACGAGTCCCTCATCTCTCTCTCTCCGTGCCGGCTGTGAAGGGGTTGCCTTGCAGGATCACTGAGCTGAACTCACTGAGCTGAACTCACTGAGCTGAATTCACTATAGCCCGCCGTGGCTACTATCCTGCTAAGGCACCCCTAGGCTAGCCGAGGGAAAGCCGCTGGCTCCCTGGAAGGCATTCTCTGAGGAGAGTACCTCTCTGGGGTAGACCCGGCTATCCTGGCCTGATACCTCTCAGGCCCCTTCCCGGCGGAGCAGACATTAATCAGTCATGAGGGAAACAATCATAGAGAAAGTAGAATTATATTATCCTATCTGTGAACTAGTGCTAGTTCTTCATGAATCAACTGGTTTGTCTTAAGAAACATTTTCTGATTGAAATGCATTTAAATAATAACTTGATTTAAAGTTTACCAGTTACTTTATTTTATATTTCCCTTGGAAGAACACGGTATGATCAAACATTTTCCAGATCGCAAATTCTTCTACATTCTACATTTTATCTTTAGAAATTATTCACAGTACTTGTATTACTCAGAAAAATGGTCACCAGGTTTCTTAAAAAGCTAAAACTCCAACTTTTTCAAGGTGTTTCTGTAAATCTGTTAGTTTATTTGTTCATTCCTGTGTCTTTCCATTAAGAGTTACAAGTAACAGCCCCATGGCAGAAGTGCTTTTGTCAGCTTTGGTCTAAATGTCATATTTAAAGAGAGACCTTCCTCCATCCTCAATTGACATTTCTGACTATTTGTCTCAGAACTTCCTTCACCAGCTTTAGAATAAAACCCATCTCAAGTTCCTTAGCCATAATGGCTTCTCTTCTGGTCATTGCTTCCATAAGGATTTTTTATTTTACAAGACTTTCCATCAAAAAATATCTGTGATTCTTATTTTCCATTTTGCTGTCCTTTTAGGTGTTTGAACATTTTTTACATCCCCATGACTGTTTTAAGTCCATCTTTTAATGAGAGAGTATTGTTAGGAGGGTACAGAGTTTCCATAAATTCTAATGTCAGATAAAAAATCTTCTGGGAAACAAGGAACAATATCTGGGAAGTAGTTACAAAGGCTTTTGCTAAGCACTTCATAAGAAAGATTGTCATTACACAAAAGTAAATACTGTAAATTTTAGTAGCACAATATGTACTTTACTGAATATTTGTCATGTGTAAAGAGGTAAGTTAATAAACCTGATATTAATGGAGCTGCAGATCAAGTGCTAAAAGGTATTTCTTACTTGTTGACATTTCTCTAAAAAATGGGTTAGTGAAATTAAAATGTGGAAAGTAGAAAACATCAATATAGTTGACTTATAAATAAAAAGGAGGTGCTCACATCAATATATAAAACAGATATTTACCATTATAGAGACAGATACAGATGAACTGTGTGCTTTAGAGACACTTGAAAAATGAACACATCCTCAAAATCTTTGCTTCACAGAATCTGAGGTTGGAAGTGATCTCTGGAGAATCAGTACTGTAACTCCCTGCTCAAATCAGGGTCATCTACAGCAGATTGTCCAGGATCATATTTAATGAGGTCCTGTCTGCCTCCAAGGACAGAGACACCACCACCTCTGGGCAACCTGTTCTAATGCTCAACCACACTCAAACTAAGATTCTCCCTATGTTTAAATGCAAATTCCTGTTTTTTAATTTCATGCCCATTGTCTCTTGTCCTGTGACTGGGCAAAACCAAGAAGATGTAGGTTTCCTCTTTACTCCCTCCGACAGGGTATTCATACACATTGGTAAGACCTTCAAGGCTAAACAGCTTCAGCTGTTGTGTCTCTTTGTAGGACAGGTGCTTCAAGTCCTTTATCATTTTTGCAACCCTTTACTACCCTCACTTCCATATATTCACATCTTTCCTACATGTGGAAGCTGTTTTGCACCAGAAGATATCTCCCAGCAATCCAGTAAAAAAAAAGGCACTGGCACTCTTTAAGAAATCTTTTCAAAGATATTTATATAGAGATAACTATAACTATACCTGTAACTAGTATACCTATAAGGTGAGAAAAGTACACATAATCCTATGTATCTTCAGATGCTGGAACAACAAGTAGTGTAGCATCAAGCAAGCCCCTGATCCATTCACTGCACACTGTGCAGACCCCTTTCCATGGAAGAGGTTCTGTCCCCTTGGTCACTCAAGCTGTTGTAGATTTATTTACTCCAAGAAAACAGCTCTATTGATCACTCTCAGGGTCAAACAAAAAGGATGCTCATGTGGCAACTTCTTGCCACTCTCCTAGGTACAAGTACCCACAGGTGGTATAATTGCTAGTACCAAGGAGGAGCTGGCTGGAGGATCCTCTATTGCAATGAGCTGGATGAGTTTGTCCTGCAGCCATGGGGTTTGTGCAGCACAACACTGCACTGAGGCAATACCATTCAACAGAGTCACTGATGACCTAGATGGTGGCAAAAAACAAACAGGTCTGAAGACCACACTAGACATGCAGCCCAGCACAGGCCAGGCCATATTCAAATTAACTATTATGAAGTTTGATAACTCTTTGATATACAATGGTCAGCCAGTCAAATTCATTACAGACAATTAGAACTGGGCACAGCACTCCTTATGTGGCCCCTCCAGTAATAAGAACAAAAGACGATCACCTCCTTCAAACTGATGGCATTTTTCCTGCTGACAGCTCAGGGTGGTTTTTGGACTTTGTCACATGAATGTATTTCTGGCTCATGTTCAGTCTTTTGTACAAGAACCTGTAGGTTCATCTCTACCAAGCTACATTCCAACTGGTCAGACCCCAGTATGTGCTGGGGTGAATGGAGTGATTCCTCCTCCCCAGATACACCAGTCTATATTTCTCTGCTAAACTTGAGGTGATTCCTGTCAGTCCAATGCTCCAGCCTGTAGAGATCTTTCTGAAAGGCAGCCCAACACACTGGTATGTCAGCCACTCCTCCCAGTTCTATATCCTCAGCACACTTCCTGGACATGCATCTTGTCCCATCACAATGTCAGTAGTGACTATGTTAATCACTACTGGATACTATAGGGATCCCCAGCTTTACTTTGTGCTACTGATTCTTTCAGAGTGGTAAATAATTTCTCAGTCAACGTAACTTGTTTACCTAACCTGTACTTCTGTTTGTCTATACAAATGCTATGGCATAGTATCAAATGCATTACCAAAGTCAAGGTAAAAAGCATCCCCTGCTCACCCTTCCTCCACAAAGCCAGTCAACTCATTCTAGAAGGCTATCAGGTTGATCAGGTAGGATTTCTCTCTGTAAAACCAAGTTGACTAGTCTCGATCACTTTCTTAACCTTCATGTAATATCTTAAATAGAAATTGCATACAATGATTGAAAAGTCAAACTCATCCAGCCACTATTGACCTTGTGGACACTTTTCTATTTGTTTTCTCCCTGGATTAGAGCAGTGTTAGATGTAGTTTGTGTTACTACTAAATGAGTAATAGTAATAAAATTTAAATTGGATCAGGTTTTCCTTTTTGGCTGTTAGCCTGTCTTCAGGTTTCTCTCTCTTTAAAACAGGCAATATAACTTTCAATTAGCACCAGGAAATTTATCTGTATAACTGCTCTAGACACTGGAGAATAAAGTCTAGTGTGCAAAGAGATGTGTAGTTCATTTCAATAGCCCTGAACACTCACCCACTTACGGACTTGGACAAATAGGTCAATATGTTGCAAAAATATTAGATCTGATAATAACCTCTGGGATTTGGATTTAGCAAAGTTGCTAGTTGGTGTTACAAGAGGAAATACTTTTAATAGTTCACCCTTGATGTCAGTCTGAACTGAGCATTCAATTTCAGTATAGTTCATGATTATGGTGTGATGAACAAGACTCATTAAGGCTCTTTACATGATAAAATAATGACAAAGTTAATATTTAAAAGAAAAAAAAAAAGGTTTCTAACTTCAGGATACAAAAGGCAAGTGTCCCTTTCTCTCACACATGATTTGGGACATCATGAATATCTCTGGCCACCTTTTCTTCTGAGTTTGCTAAGGCTTCAAACCATTGCAGAGGATGTACAAGATCCCCTGTCAGTACAAATTTAACCTTACCTCCTGGAAGCAAAGCACATGAAGTCATAATGGGCTATTGCACTTTTGAAAATTCTAATTACACTTCATTCTTTAGCTTTTACTGTGTCTGTGGTCTCCAAGAGAAACAAATATGTGCTGTGACTACTGATCTTAATTGAAACTATTCATTCTACATCCTCTATTCTCACTGCAGCTTTAGAGGTGAAGCTCAGCAAACAGCTCAAACAGTTTAACAGCGTGGTGTCCAAATGAAAAACCTCTGCAGGTCTTTCAAAATCCAGTGTTTTACATGGTTTCAGAATGAAAATTTATTATCCCAGGGTCAGTTAAAAATTTTATGTTAGATTTTGAATTTATAATTGTCATGGTTTGGTGCTGGCACAAGGCCAGTGCCCCATGAAGATATACTGTTCCTGGTGTTTGCTGTGAGATGTGACTAAAAACAGAGCAAAACAGTTTCTAATTTAGAAAGCAAAAGGAAAGAAGAACTTTATTACTTATAATATGTAAAGAAGACACATACAGAAGAAGATGAAAACTTAAAAAAACACTCTTCCTCCTCCCCCCACCCTAGTTCTCAACACAATAAAACAAACTAAAAATTCCTAATCAAGTTACCACCTTTCAGATAAATAATCTTCAGTCCATTACTACCTTTTTGATAATCAGTACTCAGTTCATTAAGGAGAGATAGGAGTCCTTCTTGCACCATCTCGTGACTTCTTCTTCTATGTCCAGTGCTCTCACCACTGTGCATGGACCAGAACTGTTTCTAGGGTTTCTCTTCTTAAAGATGCTTTGGTCAGTTCCAAGAAACGACAGCTTCTCAAATTCTGGGACACCAGTCCCCCCAGATTTCACCCCCTGGGGCCGAGGGGCCTTGAGAACAGAGCTCTTCCTCTCATCTCTGTTCACACTACTCTCTACTGTCCACTTTTGGCTCTAAGCCAATGCCTCTCCCCAGATACAGTCTCTGTGTCACAAAAAATAAGTCTGTCCATGGCTTTACAAGAAAAGTCTAGCCAAAGGCCACTCCATCATCTCCTCCACCTAGGATTCTTTTCAGCATTCTCTGACAATCTTCCACTTGCACAAACTTTCATTATCTCTGCTTAGTTCTTTCTATCTTCCTTCTTCAGATTCAGGAGGATTAGCATTTATAAAGTTTCCATCATCTACAAAAAAGGTTAAAACTTGGACTGTGTGCCCAAACTCCCAAGCAAGTTGCGCACTTATCTCCTCCTATTGTACCGTCTGCCCAGCTGCCGATATCAAATTTCAAGGTGGCACAGACACAGTCTCTCTCTCTCTCTCTCCGGAGGGGGGAAGGAGGCTGTCTGATACTTCTCAAGGTTCTTGTATTTTCTCCACCCTTCCATCCTGCAGGATCTTTCTCTCCCCCTCTCTGCCCAAGGCTCCAGCCTACCTCGCCCAGGCCGCATGGCTTCCCCTCCCCCGCCCAGCCAGCCGCTGGGCAGGGGAGACCTGACCGTCCTCAGGGACCGGAACCAAGAGAGAGTTCTTCCAAGACCCCTCTGCTTTTAACCCCCTGTGTTCTCAGAGGTGGATCCTTGTCCTCAGTGGCCACACTAAGTGCCAATATTCAAACCTGAGTACTTATTGGTTTGACCACTGAATCCCAAAAAAACCTCATTTCCTTTTCAAACCGCCACAATAATAAACCTTGTTACCACCTTAGTTGAGTCAATGTATGGATTTTATAATGAAATGTCATGAAATTCTGCAAGCGATGATTCATCTTCTTATTTATTCTCTGTATCTTTTTGCAACAGTTAAAAAATTTTCTGATTAAATACACTGTGTGTACTAAAAAGGCTAATACGACATTTCAAAAGTAAGCAATCAATATTATAATCATCAGATTAATTGGGGTTTTAAATAAAAGTGACAGGGAGTGGACATCTGAGCAGAATTATCTCCTTCATTGATTTTTATTTCCTGACACTTTAATAAATTTCTCACTGGTGTGTACTAGATTTATCAGAATTGCCTTCTGAACAAAACCAAATGAAAAGTTGTTGTTATTGGTTTCTAGGAATGCAGTGAAACATTTGTTGGTTTCAGTAGGTCAAAGGTGGACTGAAACTTCTTAAGTTTTAAGTTCAAAAGTGAAATAAAAACTAAATAAATTCAGATTTCACTAAGTGCTTTATAATTTCCATTTAAAATTTGAAAACGTTTTGATACAATCACATTGATAATTTAATTTTAAACAGTCATGTTAAAGTCTCTTGCATGATGATCTACTTACACATCTTCATTCAGCAAAGTCACATTTTACATTCAAACTCAAAGTACCTTGCCCCTTATTTTTAAATGCAATGAGGACATCCATACCTACCATGATTTCAGATTAAAAATATATGAAAGGTATTTGACATTTGCAACAAAAGCTGAAAAAGATTTTTGTTTCCTATTGACATGGTAAGACAATATGTTTTCTCTCTTATGGCATATATGTCAACATGGTATTTTCACAAATAATTGGGAAGGTTTTGATGCCTTATAGGTACTGAGAGAAATATTAGTATCAGACATCACTTAAAATTTTTGATAGAGGTGATGCAGTTCCTTTTTGCTTTCACCTTCACCCTGTGCTATTTGTAGGTTTATGTGTAAGTATGGATGGCAATGCATTCAAGATACTTTCCTATTTTTCAAAGCTGGAGTTTCAAGATGTGGATCCTTCTATCATTAATTGTCAGAGATATTTCCTCACTCCTTCAGAGTAATAAGACTGTAGAACAAATATTTTAAGCTGGTTTAATGAGGTTTTGACTTAGTATAGTGTAAGAAGAGGATCCAGATCCACTGGTCCAATCAGTGCTGCAGATTGGGCAGTTCTGCTTAACCAAAAAGCTCAATAACATGCTATCTGGGACATGTCTGCCTAAGAAGTTCAACAGAGAAGTACTTGTAAATTGTGATGTAGCCTTGAATAAGCTGCTCCTTGTTTTAAGTGTTTGGTTACAAACATATTTTGCAGCCAAAGAGCTATGTGAGCATTTTACTTTGCAATATTCTGGTTCCCTTGCTGGAATAAACTACTCAGCTGAACCACCTTATTGCCTCATAAAACAGAGCAGCAATGCTATTATCGCTTAACTGCACCTGAATTCAGGCAGAACTACTTTGTTCAAAGAGCAGTAAACACTTGGAGTAAGTTGTCAAGTGAGGTCATTGGAGCAAATAACATAAATGAGTACTAGAGATACAGAACATTTTCATAAAGGAGATTGAAGGATACAGTGACAAGAAGGGATTCAAGTAGGATGAACTGAGCTCAGGAAGGACTTATTTCAACATTGTTATTAAAAATTATTCTTTTGCAGAAAGCTAGTAGAGCCTTTGTACACCACTTAATTCTTATATGCCTTAAGAGCCTTAAGTAGGATCTAAGAGGTACAAAGCAACAAATTTTAGCCTGCATGAAGAGGGCTTTGATCAATCCAATAACCATGAGAAGCACTGTATTCATGTCTGTGAACCTTTAGAAAAGGTAGCTCTTTTAAATATTTTCTTAACACAGTCTGGTTTTGTACTCTTTCTTTTCACAGATTCCCAACTATAGCTAAAAAAATCAGAGTGGCTTCCCTGCAGCCACAGTTAACATTCAGGGTTATTTTTGTTACACAGTGACTACATGTGTTTTTCAGACTTTTGTCATATACTCTTAGAAACTAAGCTCACAACTATCTGGCCACTGAGTCAGCCACTGCTCTACAAAGCATTACCTGTTCAGGCAAAGGCAAGCCCCAAGAAATCCTGAACCCTATGCTGTCAGTCAGCAGGAGATCCACGACCATTCTGCGGTAATGGCAAAAGTAAGATTTACTGGGCTGCAACACCACTCCATAGAATAAGTATTAAATTTAATGCTGAATGCATACCAAATATTCCAACTTCTCACCTGAGCAGCCCTCTTACTGTTCCATTCCCTGAACTCAACACTGGCTTTTCACCACACATCACAGCTTCTTTCTGCCATCCTTCCTACCCTCAAGCACCTATTCTTTTTGTCTAAGCTCTGGGCTTGTTCAAGATCCCTTAGCAGTTCTTTCTTACTGACTGATTACTTCCTGATGAACCTTTTCAGAACCTGTAATAATGAAGGAGCAGGATGTTAACAGCTCCAGTGTTGCTCTGCACTGGTGGCAGGGAGGGTCAAGATGGTGGGAGAGAAAAGACTTCATTCTTTCTGAATCTCAGTAAGAATGGCCCCAAAAGAAATGGTGCAATAGAATAACTGGTTTAGTAAGATGGAATAAAAAGGCTAATATAGATAACAGGTCAATCTTACATTCTTCAGATGCTGAGAATTCTGCTTTCTAACGACACATCTGAATGACCCCATATGGATTTTCCCACCATGCAATGCACCTGCTTACACAGAGGTCCTCCTCTGTGCCATGCCACAATGAATTTCATTTTCTGTGAAAACCAGAGCCATATGATTTTCTGGGCAGGTTGGAATGCTATACTTGTCCTAACCTGTCGCTGTGGTGAATAACACACAAAATTTCTTTAAACAGTTTGGAGGGATGACTCTGACTCCATTTATTCAAAAACTCCTTCCCTTTTTATATATTTTTGACAGACTACTGTGATTGATGAATGAGCGACAGAACTCTTCATCCACATTGGTTAATCTAGAGGGACATCAAAAGACAGTCCGTCCCACAGAAAGAATTCTAAACATGAGTATCATTACAAAAACAATCCTGATGTTTTGTTCTTTTGCCTGGGAAAGTAGTTTCATCAACCCAAAACATCAGGAGAAAAGGAGTTTTAGAAACTCAGACACTCTAGGCCTGAAAACCAGACTACATGAACCTCAGCACAGTGCAGGCTAGCATGGGGCACTCCAGCAAAGTCCCTTGCAGCAGCCACTGGTGCTGACACATGGGCTGCTCTGACCTGGAGAACAGTGCTCTTCTCTGCTCAAGATAACTCACTTCCCATACACAATGTCTTCTGGAAGGCACCCAACACAATCACACCTTGAATGGAAGGTAGTGAATTATTGTATCTACTATTTAACAAGTGTTCACAACCTGATATGGCCCCTTAAAGAAGATGTATCATTTCCCTCCTGAAAATACTCTGTCCAGTTTTCCACTCAACTCACTGAACTACTCTCCCTTGGTTTATCACTTCCCAGCTACCTCTAGAGTTTTATCATGAACACAATAGAACAAGTATTTTTTTCTTTTACAGTTCTAGAAGCAAATGAAACATAATTTAGCTTCACATTGATACAATGGCGTAAAAAACTAGAATGACATACTTCTAGAAAAAAAAAAGAGGAGCAACATAAATTTTGTTTAAATGTAATAATAGTTAGGGAGATAAAAATAATTTTAGGCTGAATAGCTTCTTTCCTTTTTAATATATGGAAAGGTTTTTTATTAAATATGAATGAAAAAAATCAGATGCATCTAGTATCAAACTGAAGCTGCTTATACAGGTGAAAGAGAAAAGCTTGTTTCCACTAATAGAATTAACATTACAAGGAAATAAATGAATACAAGACTGAAGTGCCGTGGTTTACTGATCTTACATAATGAGTTTAAAATTATATTACCCCTCCCAAAAAAAAAACCCTGACAATAAATTTAAGGTACTACAAGAGTAAAAACTGTCCTGTCCTTAGAAATTCATGCTGGGAAACGATGAATTCAGTGCCAAATATTGGTGTGATGTCTTAAGCTCAAATTCATAAATCCAAAATTAAATCTTTGATCTTAGGGAAGGAAAAAGGCTATGCATCTCTAAAGAACCAGTCAAAGGGAATAAAATAAAATATCAGTCAAGGAAAAAAATATTTAGTTAATAAGAAGCTAAACTCAGGGAATTGTCTAGAATGTCAACTTCTTGCAGATTACTACAAGCCTTTATGCTGTCTAGTTGTCCTTACTGTCTGTAAGTTGAGGCTAATAGCAGTTGTCTCTTGAGATTCATGCAGTGTTCCAAGTCTATTGTAGTATTAAAGTATAAGCACCTTCTAAAGATGATTTTTATTTCATTTCCATCAATGTATTTGCCAGAAGAAATTACTTGTTTTCTGAAAATTTTCAATTGTCTTTGTTAAGTGTCTAAGAAATTAAGTCTCTGTATCTGCCTGAAACTACTCTGTATTTATTTAATCTGAAGAGAATGGCACACCTTTGTTGCTGTTTTTCAACAGAAACAGTAAGGTAGTATTCTTCTTTGTCAGTATTCAGATCCTCTCAAAAATTCAATTTCACTGAGTTGTTTTTTTAAAGCTTAGAAGGAAAAAATTTAATCGCTTTTTGTGTGGGTTGTTTCATAGTTACTTAATAGATCCCAGCAGCATTTAAAATATCACTTAAGAAGAAAATCAAACACTAAGCAGACCTAAAATGAAATTATTTCTTGCTGTAATATAAAAACCTGAAGGCAATTTAAGTGAGTGAGAATGTAAGAGGACACTGTAAGTGTTTTCATCCTGCTGAAGGGTAGAACCAGGAAATTCAAGTACTGAACCAGACTCTTAGTGTTTGTTTTTCTGATCTGATTTTCCTGCAAAAACTCATTTTGCAGGAATCACAATTTAGAATGGTAATCTATCATTACATCTAGTCCTGAAAACTGCTTTTGTGACAAATCAGAGAGACTCATGGTATAATTTATTTAAATATAATTAATGACTGTCTGTGATGGTATAGATGGAAAAAAATTAACTTCCTTGAATTGAAATTATTCAGTTTTCATTCAGATATAATATAACCCAGAAAATTCCTTCTGTTTTCATTATGCTGAGAATTTCTGAGAATCTCACCGTAAAGGAGAGAATCGTAATGCAGAGTTTCCTGAAAATCCCAGAAAGGTCTTTACAATAAATGCAAAAAAATCATGGCCAACTCCACTAAATGCCATTTTAGAGGTGTGTTTTAAGAAACATGAGGAGAATATCTAAGAATAATGTCTACATTTCAAATATTTGGACAATTACAAAGGACAGATCAAGTTCCACTTTGTTTAGTTATTTTTGATTTTTAAAATACATTGCTCAGAGTGAGGCCAGTTTTCAGCAATTGTCCTGAAATATACTCTTTTCAAGATACCTCAAATTGCATATGCAGAGTTCAGCTCTTCCTGAGAAGCATTTGCAAAGCCTTGATTTGGCATACACCGCATGTCTTTTCTTGAGGATGTTTTATGCCACAGTCATCACTTCATATTGGACTTTTTTCCTCTTTCTTTTAAAATATTTAGGATTGGTGACTACTCATGAGTGCTTTCTGACATCAGATCTATTAGATAATCTAATATGGTCTGGAAAAACCTGTGTTCTTACTATAGCAAATGGTGTGATGAATTATACGCAAACTCAGGAATGGTTGGGAAATTTATAAAAGATATGTGAAGAAAAAGAAGCAAACATACTTCAAATTCTACCACTGAATTCACTTCTTTTATATTTTTATGTTTATATATTTTTATATATCACTGGTTTTTTCTTTGCCCAAACCTGATTAATAGAGAAATATAACAGGAGATGAGAAAGAGAGCTTCATCACAACACGAAAATACACTTAGAAAATTGTGAAACCAAATCAGAGGCTCAGAAATTAAATGTTTAAAAATAAGGCCTTCCTTAGACACTACTTCCTTTCTTTCTGCTGGTAACTTTCCATCCATTTCCTCTGACCTTCTGACCAGGTGTTAATTATATTGTTATTATTATCATCCATTTAATTTATACTATAAATTCCTCTCAATAATCAAGAACAGTATTGTTGTTTTATACTGAGGCACTAAAGAAAATGGATCTGTTTACTTCATCTAAAAGAAGATTAAAAGGTGGTTTGACCACCACCTACAGATGGTCACATAAGGCAACCAGTTTTTATAGTCATTATTACTTTACTCTGCCAAAACAAAAAGTCATAATAAAATCCAGTAGTTGGGAGATCACACCAGCTATATTCACTAGGGAAACACAGATGTGCCCAACAAGCCAGTAAAGATAAGAACAGTAAATCACGGAAATATTTTACTTAGGAAAGCAGAAGATTCACTTGAAGGTTTATATTCACAACTGGTCATCTGCATTAAAAATGTCTGTCATAACTCATATGAAAGTTATGGGCTTGATGCAGAAATTATTTGATAATATTTTTTGTTTCATACTGTATGTAAGATCTGGAACTGCTCGGTACTACTTGGTGTGGTACATGCTTGGTGTGGTATATCCTTCACTGCACATCTCAGTCCCAGACATGGAGCTAGGCTCAGTCAAAAGTCCAGATTGCCAGGCAACTTTGTGGCTATAAGGCAGGTCCAAGGTCAAGCCAGGGAGTTACAATTGGCAGGCTGGGACAGAATCAGGTTCAGCAATTATAGCCAGTGTCAGACACAGTCCAGTGATCAACAAGAAGGGCCATAGTGATGGCACAGGTTCAGGGTGAGCCAGGAAGCCATTCTGCAGATCAGGGTCAGGACCAATACGGTGCTGAGCTGAGGACAGGAACTCCTATGACATAATTTAGACTGACACCAAAGGCCCAGAGTTAAGTTGGAGTTCCTGGCCCATGTCTGTGTCCAAGTGGGGATAAAAGCCCTAAATGAGGTTGGTTAAGACCTTTTAGTACATTTAAGACTCCAGCAACTGTGCTTCATAACTATGTCTTCAGATTTCTGGTGGCAAGGTTTACATGCTGATGCTGAAAAGCAGCAGAACTTGTGGAGCCACTCCTAAGAACAGTAAAGAATGATCTTGAATGTGACTTTACAGACTTGAGATAAAACAGTTGCCACTGCAAAATCTAAATTAATGCTCCTGCCTGCTTGCTATCTAAGATGGCAGTCATGGGATAGGCTGTTGTTAGTCAGCCTGCATTAGATATTCTTATTTTGAAAGACAATCACATTATCTTAAAGCAAACAAGACAAGCCCCTGAACAGGCTGTCCTATCTCTTCTCTGTGAGCAAGATGATTTTTAATAAGATAGGTAAATAGGCATACTATAAGTAAAGGCCATAGAATGAAGTCATAGCCTTACCAAAGATGCATTTCATGTCTGCCCTATCTATCAATGTCTAGAGACTTCAATTTCACAGGTGAAACTTACAATCTGATAAGGACATCACTGCTTATATTGCTTGGTTGCTCTGCATCACTGAGCACTGTAACTGGTGCTGTACTTAATGTCAAGTTGCATAATTGTCTTGGTTTTTGTTTTCAGCACTACCTTTTCCTCGAGCCAAATTTATCATTTGCAATTGTTTAGAAAAAGGCCACTGAATCAGAATCACTACACTCTAAGAAAAGTCTTATTGTAAAAATAATCTAAATGTTGTTTTTTATGATTAGGATGATGAGTGTTGTCAATACAATTAGGAGCTC
Organism: Sitta carolinensis; assembly: GCA_032173965.1. Classification (NCBI taxonomy): domain Eukaryota; kingdom Metazoa; phylum Chordata; class Aves; order Passeriformes; family Sittidae; genus Sitta; species Sitta carolinensis. The sequence goes on along the minus strand of CM063284.1, from coordinate 51,383,056 downwards.
AACCTTTAACAACGTTATCAGGAAAGACCAGTTGTCCAGCTTTCTTGTCAGACCATATTGCATGCCATATAAAGATTCAAAAATTATAAGCGCTTTTTCTGCAAAAACAAATACTTCACTTGTTGTCAAACATTGACAGTCTGAAGCCTATTATTTCAAATATTCTCATTTGTGGGCATCAGTGCTTCCTCTGACAATGAGTAAAGAAGTTTTATCACTTTCAAGGATTCTTGAGGACTTCTGAAATGCTCATTACTGTGGTAATAAGTGCACATCGAAATGGAAGTAAACTGAGATCACCTCTGATGAGACCCATTCTGTTGTCTCTTTTTTAAAAATTGTCAGGGTTTTGGACGTGAACACTGTCATATATGTGAAGCGAGTATTTTCTGTGGATTCTTTGCAGAAAGATTCATTCTTATTGGTACATAATTATTATATACCAACATAATAATTTTTCATTATAATTGGTATTGGTATATATATATTGGTCATCATATGGATATATTAAAATAGGCTAATTAAATATCAATCTCTATTTCTTAAGATAATAAATCAAAATTGGACAAGATCCTGGGGAATATGATGTAAACCTTGGACACCCCTCCACTTTGAGTGGGGCTGGCTAGCTGTCATTCCCAGACCAAATTATCCTATTAACTCATTTGTTCTGATGGGAAATTGCTTTCTTGGCATCTATCATAAGCAAAGAGTAACTAAGAAACCTTGCTACTGGATTTTTTCCTAGTGTTTCCTACAAAATTTAGCTTATAAAAGGTGATCATTTTTATTTCTGGATCTGACAGCCAAACCAATTCTCATGAAAGGCAGAGCCGCACCTTCAGTATTTTACACCAATGGAGAACTATATTTAGCTTGTGTGTAGAACAATGTGGTCTTGAATTAGTCACATTTATAGAATAATCTGTTATGGTTATACCAACACACAAATCAAAAGAAGTCATAAAAATCTGACAAAATCATGGCATGCATTATGGCATGCTTGTGGTGCACATCTGGGTTTGGTTTTTAAACAACTGCTTGCAGATTTTGCAGGAAATTTTCTTGAAATGTATTCTTTCAAAGTATCAACTAATTGTCAGTGAAGATACTACAGGTGTGCAGAGATAAGACTTTCACTTTGAGGAAAGATCCAAGTCAAATTATCTTCACATGCTGCAGAATTATAGCTGTGATATCAATGTTTGTTCATGACCTGAACTGAAAAGTTTTGAAGAGGTCAATATGAATTCAGAAGAAATGCACATGGACAGAATTACCAAGTTTTCTATGTGGTATCCACCCAATATGCTGTTTCTGTTACATGTAAAATATTGCCGAAAGAATGCAATATTTGTCTTCTGTCTCTTTCTCTTTTTCTACCTTTATCTAGAACTCCTTTGTGTATTGGAATTATTACAGTTAGTTTCTGGGAAGATGTTGTATTCACTAGACACTTGCCACATATTTAGGTCCACAAACATAGCAATCATTGTGTCTAATATTGTTCTCTATAGTATGGATGTTCTTGGATTACCGTAAGCAGAGGACTGTCCAATTTGGTGTTTCTGGAACAAATCTATTTTGCAAAAATTCACTACCTCAGCCAACATGCTATGTCTTTTTTTTCAAATTAAGTTCTAAGAGCCAAGTTACTTGCCACTTTTTTTTCCCACAGGTCCTACAGTCCTTTTCTCATTATTTGGCACATTCACAGTGAGATCAGATTGTTTGTTTCTGTCATCAGATACCTAGTGTATGCCTGATTATGTTACAAAAATGCGCACCTACATTCCATGACAGTACTTTTTGCACATCCTGGCATGTAATATCAACACCTAATAGTAAATGCCACACATTTTAGCAGGTGAGTGATCAGCTGTACACTTTTTTATGGAATTTTGTTTACAGTATGATAAAAAATGTGTTTAGCTAGATTTAGCCAGTTTTACGGTTGAGTATTTAAATTGTAATAGTTTTATGGTTGTGTATTTAAATAGTAATAGAGGGAAAGCATTTATATTCTAACAGAAGGAGTGTTTTATTCATTTTTTTAGTGAAATCTACAGATACAGGATATGTTTTTTCCTGTATTTCCATCCACAAAATATTTCCAGGAAATGTTCCCTCTTAGATAAATTCTGTGGATTTAGACATTCTTGTACTCAAGAAACACTTAGAATACTTCTACAGACTAGAGCACAGTATGGCCTATGGTATGGACAGATGCCAAATGGCATTTCTGCAAAGTCCAGCTCAGCTTGATCCAACAGTAATGAGGGGAAAATCTCTTTCAGACTCAAATAGATTTCTTACCAAGACCATAAAGTATAGCTAATGTTGTGAACATCTCTGTGAGACCTGACTGTAAACTTGAAGATAATATTAAGGAAGAAGAGGACAAGTTACTACTGACCTTCCTCTGATCTGGTAAATTAATAAATCAGTGTCAATTTTAGTCAAGCATCTGGTTTTAGTTACAACAGCAAAGACTGTTTGTGAGCCAGAGCCACCAATGCTGATTTTGAGCACTATTTTTATAACTCTGAAAAAAGCGGAAAACAACAAAAGACATCTTCAGACATTTAGGAGTTCATCTACTATATTGATACAATTTTTAAAGGGCAATTAGAACTCTAATGATTTTTATCATTGGCAGTTTTTAGATTATATATAAAAGCTATCTTGAGCCAATTTGAAACTGTTTCTTGTGTTATTGTGAATGTCAAGACTTCTGTCATCTTTTGTTACAGACTTTTTCCCCCACATTTTCCCTTTGGAGTGCTCACCTAAACTTGGAGTTATGACTCTTACCTTTGTTTCTCAGTATTATCTTTTCTATATAATTTCTTCTCTTTTCATTTGTACATCAGTGGTCCTTGTGGTTCTGATTCATGTTTTTAAAGACACTCTTTTCATAGAGGAAATAAATTTTCTCATATCGAAAAAAAACCCAAAACAAACTGTGGGATCTGGCAGGCCCGCTGCAGCGCTGCCGTGGAGGGAGGCCCCTGGGATGGGGAGGCGGGCCTCCTGAAGAGATAAGGAGCATTACACAATAACAAATTCCAGACCCCCTAGATAAGGAGAACACTTTTTGGTTACGGAGACCCACAATTCTTTGAGGGATTTTTATGTAGATCTGTTGAAACCCATTGGTTTGTAACCCCCCACACCCACCTATGTACCCTTATAAAAACCTCTGTACTTTCCTCCAGACTTTGGGGATTTCTCGTCCCTGGCTTCCCTTCATTGGGTACTTTGCAATAAAGTTACCCCCTGTGGAATGGCCACACGAGTCCCTCATCTCTCTCTCCCCGTGCCGGCTGTGAAGGGGTTGCCTTGCAGGATCACTGAGCTGAACTCACTGAGCTGAATTCACTGAGCTGAACTCACTATAGCCCGCCGTGGCTACTATCCTGCTAAGGCACCCCTAGGCTAGCCGAGGGAAAGCCGCTGGCTCCCTGGAAGGCATTCTCTGAGGAGAGTACCTCTCTGGGGTAGACCCGGCTATCCTGGCCTGATACCTCTCAGACCCCTTACCAGCGGAGCCGACATTAACAAACCAGTAATTTTTCCTGGAACACAGAGAAAAGCAACAGCTATTGAACTGCTGTCAACATATCTGCAGCTCCTCATAAGAAAGAATGGACAGAAATACTCTATAGGTCTGCTTTTCCTTTATGAAAATTCCCAGAGAGCTCAATAGGTCATTATCCCAGAAGGGACCCATAGGGTACTCTTGTGGCTGTTGTCATGGTCCACATATACAGAAACAGAGACATGAGGAAATATTGTAATAATTTAACATAACTTTCTGCATCTCAATAGCCCAGAGATTCCTGCTTCAGACCCCCAGATTTTCAGTTGTGGTATAGTACATCCGTTATAGAGCTATTCAATAACAACTCAGTGTTCTTTATATCTTAAGATTTCCAATGGGTAGTTACCCTCATTATGGAAAAAAACACCAAAAAATTGTCCTACAGTTCTAATATATATTGGTTCAAATTTTAATTTTGGCTACTGCATATTATTTTATGTTTTTCTACTCTAGCAAGAAAGATTTAGAAATTTTCTCATGCAGTAAGTGTTTTGCAGTGGCTGTCTAATGGTCTGAGTAAGGGAAGATCAACTCAACCTGCTATGTGAAACAACTTTTAAAGTAATTACAAGATAAAACCAAAAAATGGTGGAATTGTCTGGCATATTCTGTGTGTTCTGATCACACAGAAACATATGTACAGACTCGAAAGTTACATCTCAATAGGTTGTTTACTAAAGTTTTTAAGCTTTCCTTATAAATGACCTCTCCAGACTATAAAGCACATTTTTTTTTGTTGATTTTTTCTCTTCACTTTATTCATGTTTTCTGAGTATGAATACTAAAATTAGTTTCAGAGCTTTAGTGCTGGTTTTTGGTAATGGAGAAAAAGATGAAGCTACACTGTAAAATGACTTCATAATTTCATTCTATTTGTCTAACTTGGAATACTTCTTCCTCTTACAAAATCCAAAACGTCCATCATTTTTACAAGGCATGAACAGTTTAATGAGTAATGTTTAACATATTCTGAAGACACAAAATAGGAAGCATGATGTTTTCTTCAGTTACAAAGATTGTGCTTTCCCTCCTAACTCTTAATAGCCCTCCTATAAATATATGTGTTGACCTGCTGCTTTAGCTTCCGCTTCTGTTTTCAAAGCAACACCTCTTCAGTGCATGCTTTATCTCCACAATAGCTCTTCTGTCCTGTTCCAATAATCTTTATGATGCCATAGATCATTTTCTGCTCTGTTATCATGTTCTTCTGTCTTATTGCTTAGTTTTTAGCCAGAAAATCTATCCACTGCCTAGCCCAGTCATGTTTGAACTGTTGCACCCTCTTAATCAGTGAAATGAAGAAAATGAAAAAATGAAGAAAAAATAGACCATCCATCATGGAAGTAGCTTCTTCCATGTTCTTCCTAAATTTGGAACTGGTCAAAATTTAGCATCTCCAAACTATAAGGAAAGAATTTTGTGTTCAAAAATGCAAAGTAAGAAAACAAATCTAGGTTTTTTACTGCTTTTCAGTCTTCCCATAGACTTTGAACCAAGCACAGCCTATAAGGAGAGAGTCTTTATCAACTTCTTTCAGGAGTCAGGCAGAAAAGGAAGGCTTGTTTAGAGAACTGTCAGACAAAGAAGGCCAGGATTGTCTGACACCTTTTTGAAGTATGAAAGTAGAGTAAACAGGGCCTCATCCTGACACAAGAGCTGATGAGGCAGGCTTTTGTCATAATCTGAAGGTTATTTTGTGCACCAAAATCTCATAACTCTGCCTTCCTGTTCCAATGATTCACAATTCTGCTCCTCTGCAGACCCTGGGGTAAGGTAAGGAGCACAGCAGCTCTGAATACACAGAACAAACTGGAGGTTCAATCCAAAGGAAAAGGCCAGGAAAGCAGAGACAGTAACAACAGTGCACTGTTATACTTGACTTTAAACTACAAGGGAAAGGGTGTGAGCACTTAGGCTTCTAGGTAATAAATATATTTTTAAAATCTTTAGAGCATTCCCTTCTCCTCTTGTTTTTCGTGCCAGCACTTCTCCAAAATATCTACAGTGATGAGATCTTGTTTGCACTTCTATATAAAGTACTAGCTTTATTGAAATGTGATCTGCATATTTTCAGCAATATTTTATTACAAACTTCCAGAGGAACACACTCCCAATATGTGAAAGCATACTTCCCTTGCATAAATAAGCTTCAAGTTTTATTAAAAATCAAGATGCTCCATAGTAGATCATGAATTATTAATTTTATGTTCATAACCATAGTCATGTTGGAGGTTGGGTCCTCTTGTAGAAATTTTTTCCCATAAATTGCCAGGGAACTGATCCCTGGGTAGACAAAAGAAGTGGCCTTGGGTGGAGGGAGAGGAGGAACACGTGGACTTCACTTCTTTTTTAGGGAGTGTGCTTGTTGGGAGAAGAAACAGCAAGCTGTGGTTTTCAGACTTCTGGGGAGGAGATTTTTCTTTCACTAGCACCACTGGAGCGGAGTTCGGGGTTTCCTGCCACGGTCTCTTTGTGCATGCCCCGGGAATCCTGAACCTGGCCCCTGTCTGCCTCGCCAGGAGCCGCTGCAGTTCCTGCCCCCCTCGTTATTCCTTCGCTCCTGCTCCGAGTGTTCTCCACGCCTCAGCCCACACCCCCTGTCCTGCTGGGACTCGTGCTGCAGCTCCAGCCACCGCCGTGGAGCTTCTGATCCATCTTCAGCACCCCGGGACTCTGCACCACAGCTGCCTGTGACGGTAACTGCCCACAGGGAAAGGGTGCCAGCGCCAGAGAAAACTGTGACTGTTCCGTCTTCTGTCTGTTGTTCATCTCCTAGTTATTGTTGTTTTGTTTTGCCTTGCTAAACATGAGTAAAGAACTGTTATCCATATCCTCACATCTTCGCCTGAGAGCCCTTTAATTCTAAAATTATAACAATTCGGATAGAGGAGTTTTTTGGTTTTGTTTTTTTTTTTTTTGCATTCTCCATTTCAGGAGAGGGTCCTGTTTGTCCTTAGCAAATACCTGTCTTCCAAACCAAGACAAGTCAGAAGGTATTTCCTGAAACACAATGCAAAATATAAAGGAAATATCACAACCAAGTTTTAATAAGTTAGAAGGTTAAGATAATAAAATCAGTTCTTTTTTTACAAAGAAGTAAGCAAAGAATCCTAAGGCTGCTTTGATCACATATCACTGATGACTCTATAGAAAATATGTGTACTGCTGGTGAAACCCTGGTGAAATTCTCTCCTGTTTTTTTCTCTCAGATAAATCTGTCCACTGCACAAAGGACTGTTCGACAGTCTGGAGTGTTGTCCTAGAATATAATACTTTCCAGTCCTTCAATTGTACCTTTCTTTAGCATTGTGTCTCAGTTTAAAATTCTTTTAAGTTAAACTATTTTCCAGGATAAAAATCAAGGTTTAAGAAAGAGCCTTTCTTCTGACTAGGCATCTATAAATATACTTTAAGAAAATTAAGCAAGGTGGTCACTTCCTTTTAATTCAACCAGTGGAGACAGAAAGTGATAATGAAGGATGAGAAAGTAGATCACAGTCCACAACATTATTTGACACTTCCACCCCTTAACTCTCCCTACTAACTAAACTGAGATAAAGTGCTGTGTCAAGAAAGACAAGTCAATAGCAAATGGCTCCTGAGCATTCTCCTCTTTCACTGCTGCAGCTGCCCTTGGGGAAGGAGCTCCTGGTCATGACACTTAAGACTATTCTTAGTTCTGCAGGGGTTGATACAAAAAACTAGACTCCTTTGCATGCAAAGATAGCTAACACCTCAGAAATCTCTGCATTTTTGCAGTCATTGCTAAAGCAGCACCAGGGAGCAGCTGCAAAACAATAGCCAGGCAAGAAATGACTGATCATGTGATAAATTGAAAGGAATCACTGAATCTGAGCTCTAGATTCTATCTTTGTCCCCTCTAATATCTTAAATCCAGGCACTTTTGATTGTCTTCTATTGCATTTCTCATAACACTTCAATGGAAATATCCTGTTACACAGAGTGATCATCAGTCACACCGATGAGATACATTCCCATGAAGCAGACTTTACTGCAGAGCAGGCTGTCATGATGGTAGAGGGCAGTTTTTGGAGTGCAGTAGGAGAGAGCTGGCTGTGCTAATGCTACTGTTTACCATCTAATCATCAAAAACATAGTGCAAATATGCTGTCCATGTACAACAGTTTAATCCAAAAAGAACACTGAAACTGAAGATAGGTAGGACAATACTTAAAATTTCTTGGTTTGTGAATTCTTTTTCCAATAAACACCCATGCAAAATGCCTTGTGGGGTCCAAATTTCTTTGAGACTGCTGGAATTAGGTATCACTTTCCTTTTTTTCTTAAAGTTCAGTAATCTTAATGTATCGCTATCTGATTAATTGTCATATTTATTTAGAAGAAAATTTGTGCAAACATTCAGCATCCCTTCCTTTACTATTTTCTTTCAAATATCCTTTTTATTCACACCTATTGCAAAGGAAGAGGGGAATAACTCCTTGTTTTGTACCCAGATACTCCTATTTATAGATTCCTGATACAAACAGATGCTAAAAATGCCTCTCTGTGACAGCTGGGAAATGAGAAAAGTAGATGAGTTTATTTTTAGGAAAATAACAACCCTGCATTCAAAAAAAAAAAAAAAAAAAAAAAAAAAAACAAAAAAGTAAGATAGTGGATCTGCTTTGTGTACTGTGTTTTGAGTTCCTATCTTCCTAATGAAGAATCAAGGAGAGGCAGCACTGATGAGGAATAGAGCATCAGCCCAAAAGGGCAAGAAAAACCCAACCAAGTCTCAATAACATAATTAAAAATGACTGTGGTGTGACTAAACCAGGGTTATTGTTCAAATTAAAAATTAATTTACTGGAGGGATGATTTTCTTAAGCAGATGAGATGAGTGATCTTTTAGCATGGGCTTTAAACATCATTTGTGTTGACAATTTTTTTTCTAATTACTCCCCCTGCAGGATTTTCAGCAATGAGAAATAGCCAGAAGAAAAGCTCTTGGCTAGTTGCACACCATGGTTGCCAGCAGAAATGTGCGACACTTTGAGCAGATCACCTCATGTCAGTGTGTTTAAAAGTCAAGAGACCAGAGTTTGTACTGAAGCATGAAGCAAGGCGTTGTCAAGGACTGCATTATGACTTTCTGCCTTCTGAGATCAGTTGCAATTGCGCCCCAAGCCCAAAGATTTAAACCATTTTGGACTTTGCCAGGACTCTACTAGCAACAGATGCCAAGGCCCTCTTTGCTACCTGTGGGCAGACACAGCAGAGCACGTTTCTCAAAGACTCCTGTGCAGAGTGCTCCAGTGGCATAGGGCCCCAGAGCCTCTCCTGTTGGTTTTCTTGGAGCTAGGGGTGTTGCAGTTCCTCTCTCACTACCCTCACACACTGGTATAAGGGTTCAGAGATGTCAGAGAATTTAGCGCAAACTTCTTGTGTGGCTACTGCAGAAGGGCCAGCTGATCAAAGTCAGATGTCTCCTGTTACTGTAGGTACCACTAATTGTAACATTGGCATCACTGGGCAGACAAAGAAAAGTAAGATTTTCCAGCAATCTCTAGCTCAGTCATGTCCCACTGGAAGGCTCCAACAGATCAGAGATGCTGGTATCTAAAAAGTTCTCTGGTCCATTTTAGCAATAACCATATGTAATGACTCTGTCTGGATCTAAGTGACCACCACATTTCAGGGTGCTTCTACATATCCTTAATAAATATCCTTAAAAGACCATCTTTTCACCATTTAATAGTAAACCATCTTAGAAACTGTCCCTTCATAAGCATCACAGGGCTAGAGAAGTGGGATTCAAAAGATCCCATCTCCATTGGACAGGAGATGGTCAAGGGAATGACAAAAATTTGGACAAATACCTTTGGATAAGTGCAGTGTGTGCACTGCAGAGCATGTAGCCATTGAAGTCAAGCAAGGCTCTGCTAAAAAAGCTGAAATTATAAACAGCCTGTAATCAGTACGTTCTCTCTTACAATCCTGTGTTCCTATTTTCTACACTCCTTTTTCTCTTTTGGTGACCAAAATTAACACTTAACACTATTAAGAGTTCACCTCCACTTTACATATACATGGTTAACTAGAACTCCAAATAGCAGATGGATTTAGAGTGGAGAAGATACTGTTACTTAAACACCAGAGAAAAAGAAACAATGTGAGAGGATAAGCTGCTGTATTTTACATGAAATTTCCAGTAGCAATGGGGTGAGAATGAATGTTGGTTACAAGGGTAAAGATTGCTTAAGTATTTAATGTGTACATGATAAATCCCTACAAAGTCAATACTTCATAACACAGAACTATAAGAAACGGGTCATGAATCCATGTTTAAAACTGCTGATATATATTGGAAAGTACTTCCTTAAGACTTACCTGTCTTTAAGAGCACTCTGCTGATGCTAATCAGCTATTTTGAAAAAATAATTCAATCTTTGGTATTGTTAAATTAGCTTAATGGGAATGATCATCTTCTACTGAATGATAATTAGTTGCTGCCAGCTTTTTCACATGGAGGTAAAACTGCAGCAAGAGCAAACTTGGTTGTGACATTTTCAAACTTTTGACTCTTTTACTCCACAATTTGAATGAAAATTTTAGTATTCAGCAAGGGAGTTGGACTTAATGATCTTTAAAGCTTCCTTTTCACTCAAACCATTCAATGTTTCTATGATATATATGATTTCTATTAGAGTAAAACATTTATATTGTTTATTTGAAGAAAAAGAAAGGACTTCAGTATTTTTACTATTTATTTTGGAACTAACATGACTGTTTTACTAAAAAACTGTAGTGAGTTTTAGTTTGCTGTCTTCTTTTTTACTTTTGATCTAATTCTGTTTTTAAAAAGCTAATCCCTTCAGAAAGCTTTGTTGATACCAAATTCTGGTGTTGACTTTACTATGAAAATGATGGAACAGACTAAAAAACCCTCATATTTATATCACTCTTAGTTTGGATGCTCTCCTCTTGTGACATATTTTAATTTTTCTCCAGGTATAAACAAAATTGGAGACCTCAGTGAATCACAGGCTCCCCTAGAAAACCACCGTATCTTTCAAAAATGTGGTTCTTGAAAAGCTATCTCTTTTTTTTTCTGTCTTACTTCAAATCCTGAAGTTTTATTCATTGTTTCCTTTCCCATATTTCAAATGCTGCATTTAACCAAAATGTAAATGCTGTATCTTGCTGTGGATCCATGTAGTAGAATCCTTAGGTAGTTTAAGCAGACCTGGATGAACTGCACAGAGTACTACATGAGATCAAGCAGATACATGGTGTCTGTGACCTGAATTGATAGCAAAGTCACATCATCAACCCTGAGAGAATCACACAAATTGGTGTGCAAATGTGCAACACACCCAGTATTTGTGAACCGGGTGGGAGATCATGAATAGTACAGGAGTATTCAAAGCATGGCAAATTCCTCATAAAAACAGAGTAAAACAATATGTTATGAAAAGTGCATTAAATCAAAAGCAGACACCATACAGTGCAGAGGGTGTTTCCGTGGAAGCACTGTCCCACATGACAGGTAGATCAGCAACAAATGTAACAGAGAGAAACAAGGAGCAGAAATGTCACCAGGTTAAACCTAACTATAACACTTATAAAACAATATATATACCACAGCTTTTATTCCCTGGAATAGGAAGTTAATTATTTCCAACACAAACTATATATGTGTGTGTATATATATATATATATATATATTTATATTTATGTTTATATTTATATTTATATAGATATATATTTATTAAAAACCCAAAACCAAAAACAAACAAACAAACAAACAAAAACCAAAACAAAAAAAAAAACCAGCATTGGATAATTGTGAAGAAAAGAGTAAATCAGTAAATGTTCTTTGTCTTGGTATTGTTTAGCAACTAGCTTGGAAAATAATTTGTAATCATTCTTGTTCTATTTCCTGCTGAATCTCCTATGATATACAATATAATAAATAGAATTAAAAGTAGTATTTTATATACAGAGACAGCTTCCTATGAGATATAAGATTAAAGTGGGTTCCATTATCAATCTTGAAACACTTGGGCTATGAAATATCACAGACACTAAGATTTAGGACTAATTCAGAAAGAAAGAAAATTAGAAGGAATGTATCAAATTTATTATATGGGAAATTATTCAGACATTATGCATGGTAAGGGAAAAAAAATATGATTAACATGGCTGACACTGACTAGATCCATGAGACATAAAAATAAGGCAAGACCATTATTAATAGTTTATGATGAGCCATCTGATGAGCTCACATTTTTAAGTCTTGACCCCAGAGCAGGGCATTAGATGAGACACTTACATGGAGAAGATTCTGTGGTAATGAAGATTACAGGAAGATATTCACTCAGCCAGTATTCATAAAGTTATGGATTATACCTACTTCCACTTGATACAACCTTTGTAGTTATTTTTCTGATGTCTAAATGCCAGATTCCTGTTCTCTAGTGAAAGGGAACTGTATCTCTACTGGAAATGAAGTAATTCATATTGCTTCATAGCTGACTACACAGAAGTATCAGCAACTAGTTGCATATTGTACTGAGCAAGAAAAAAAAGTAAGGATTATTTACCTTCACCTATTCTACTCATTGCAAAAATTCTGCCACAATTAAGAGATTTCTTAGACACCATTCTAAGCTTTCTTTTGGTGATCAACATTATCCTGTATTCACCAAAATGAAGAAATGCATTGCAGTGGGAGGACACATTGGCACAAGGGGCAACAGTACAGAGGATTTAATCCAGTCAAGGGTTATGGAAAGAAACAAAGCTCATTGTTTATGCATGACAGTCTCTCACATCCACAGAAATAAATCATATGGTGGGCACACCTATTTGGATGAGAGTGCCATACATGCAGTTGAGACATTTCTGCCTACTGTTACAAGGCATCACTCACTCAACTAACAGTGGTACCAGTGTTTCTACAACAGGTATTGCATTTTAGTCAGGCTTTTTCTTTCTTTCTTTTTTTTTCCCCTTCCCCCCCCCCTTTTATTTTTTATTAATGCTGGAGCATAGAAGATGAGACAATCTCTTGGCATAAATTACATTGGCAGGGATGCAGCCAGGGATTGGGATCAGAAATTGATGATGTGCATAGCTAAAGGTCACAGCCATGAATACAAACAAAACTGTCATATTCTGCTATATCACTGATACTACAAGCATATTGACCACAGCAATGAGAGATTTTTACACTCTACTAATCTAGATACAATGCAGGAAAGGGTTTAGCACTAAAAAACAATTACTCCTTTGTTCCCATCATACAATATATGGAAGGAATATGACAATTACTGTAGTTAAAATTGACAGCATTGATCTTGCTCAGTGGAGTCCACGTGTTGACACTTGACAGATTAGTAGCAAAGAATGTTCAATGTGATTTTATTTAATTTTTTTTTTTACTGAATGCAAAGATGAGACTTTCACAGTTTACGGTAATCAGACAGAAGTGTGACACCTGTCACATTTTGTTTTACTTGAGGAATCCTAAAGGATTGGTTTGGTATCTTTTTTTTTACATCAGAATTCATACAGTTTTCTGTCTCTTACATAAATTCATTTAGAATATAAAGCAATTTTGACACAATCTAATGGAAGCTTTCAAAATTTGTAGCAGAGCAGAAAGATGATCAAAAGAAATTTCTCCTATGGTGGAGGCTTCAAAAATGAAGGGAATAATTTACAGTTAAGACATAACAAGTTGTCTTAGTTCGGAAGACAGGTATCGCTAAGGACAAACAGGACCCTCTCCTGAAATGGAGAATGCAAAAAAACCCCCCAAAATTCCTCTATCCAAATTGTTGTTTTAGAATTAAGGGGCTCTCAGGCAAAGATGTGAGGATATGGATAACAGTTCTTGTGTTTAGCAAGGCAAAACAAAACAACAATAACTATGCTATGAACAACAGACAGAACGAGGGAAACAGTCACAGTTTTCTCTGGCACTGGCATCCTTTCCCCGTTGGTGCAGTTCCCGACACAGGCAGCTGTGGTGCAGAGTCCCGGGATGCTGGAGATGGATCAGAAGCTCCCGGCAGTGGCTGGAGCTGCAGCATGAGTCCCGGCAGGACAGGGGGTGCGGGCTGAGGCATGGAGAACACTTGGAGCAGGAGCGAAGGAACAGCAAGGGGGGAGTGGGAACTGCAGCGGCTCCTGGCGAGGCAGACAGGGGCCAGGTTCAGGATTCCCGGGACACACATGAAGAGACCGTGGCAGGAAAACCCCGAACTCCGCTCCAGCGGTGCCGGTGAAAAACGAGATCTCCCCCCAGTGCAGTCTGAAAGCCACAGCCTCCTGTGTCTTCCCCCCACAAGCCCACCCCTCAGCAAAAAGTGAAGTCCACGTGCTCCTCCCCTCCCTCCACCTCAGCCACTTCTTTTGTCTTTCTTAACTATCCTTAAGTACCCAGAGATCGGTTCCCTGGCAACTTACGGGAAAAAAATTCTACAAGAGAACCCAACCCCCAACACAAGTGATGGAAATAAGAAATGACAATTCAATTCATGGTACCTCCAAATTTGTTTAGAATGATAGATCAAAAAAAGTGATGAATTTTATTTATTTTGATATATGAGTTATGAAGAAGCTCTGAGATTTATAGATCTTTGCATAACTTCATTTTCTGTAATTATTGTTTTACTAACATAACTTACTAACCTCAATTTCTGTTCCTAGCATGATCAAGGTATTGTTTTTGATATATAATATATCCTTTAATTTAGAAGGTGGATTCTTAAGATAAGTTTTCCATTCTAGGCAGCCAGTACAAAGTCTGTGATTAAATACAGGGCTTTTAAGTACAGCTTCCAAATTTGTACATCTTAAACCCAAGTATTTTTGAAAGAAAACAAAGGACAACATAATTCACTTCTTCCTTTGGTCTGATAGAATCTGTGACTGTTGAGAGCTAATCTAAAACTCATCTACTTACTTCGTCTGTTTCCTGAGTGAAATAACTGAAAGGCTAGATTGGTGAACTTTCAACATTTGCGTTATGTAGTGCTTCATATTGTGTTTTGTATGTGGTATGTGTTAGTGTTTGACAGGTATATGTTAATTTGAAAGCTTAGTAAATAGGACATAAAATTTCCGGGAAAAGAGAAAACTGTTCTAATCATATAGATAAGCAACATTTTCCATTTTCTTATGCTAATATTGCAGTTCTGTAATTCTCTTGCTTGCTGGTTCATGGCTTTGTGTGATAACTATAACAAAGAGTATATAATAGCAAGTATCATTCAAGTATCACCATTAGAGAGGTCATGGGACTTAATTCTACTACATCTAACATTGTAAGATTTCAGCTTGTTTTTCTTCCCATTTCATTTTAAGGAGCAACCTGGGATATATTAATGGAGCATACACTTGCAAAGTAGCATGAAATAAAGGTGCTGTCTGACAGAGATCAAACACTGAATAAGAGTCCTTCATCTATATTAAATACCTGATTATTGCCCTAGTAGTGAATGTTTGGTCATATCAATTTCTGTGAAGGTCTGGAGCCATTCACCAAGTTGGGGAGACACAAGGGGTTTCTCCCAAAGGATATCCTGTTCTGTTACCCCTGTCCTGTTCCCTCAGTCGGCCCTGTTAGCCCCCTCCCTGTCCCTGTGTCCCTCAGTCACTCCCCCCCTATTTCCCCATTGGCCTCTACACCCTAACCCTGCCTTTGTACTGCCCCCATGCCCCCTGACAATTGGCTCCTCATGCCCTCTCAGCCCAACCTTCCCCGTACTTGAACCTGGACCCTCTCCTTAAGCTCACCTTTCACCCTGGATGCTTGGCAGGCATGGCTCAAATAAAACATCTCTGCAAAACCCATACAAAGGCCCTTCCTGCTTCTTTGCCATCACAGTAACTGCAGCTATCCTGGTTTTAACAAATTGCCATGGTGATTGTGATACAACATCACTCAGCTCTGTTGTTTTTAAAAGCAGAAGGTAAAAACAGATCATAGTTTAGCATTTAAGACTAAAACTAGGTGCAATTCTTTCAATATTCCATTTGACATTATCCACTATTTATGTTTTTATTGTGTTCAGAGATATGTTGCACTCTTTCTAATAAAGGACGTTGTACATTTCCTGAACAGTTAACCACTAAAATCTCTAACCCTGAAAACATTTTCTAGAACCTTAAAATGACCATGGGCAAAGCTGATAGTGTTAACATGGTCAGAGAAGGCAGCTCTGCAGACATGCAGTCATCTCTGTGTCTGTCTGCATAAATACAGCTCTCAGTATCTACAAACAAGTATAATAAATGGTTATTTTTGCTCTTTTTTTTTTCTTTATTTTTGATACTGGATTACATTTTATATGGATTTTTTTTCAGATATTTACTATTTATTATGATCAGAAGCACTTAACTCCAGCTTCAGAGGATAATTCAGACAGTTGTTTGGCAAAAATTCCATATTAAAACCTATATTCATTGGTCAATTGCAACAGGACCACATGTCATTTCTCTATCCTGTCATAAATTTATTCCTTTGCTCATGACAAAAGAACTACATAATGATCAAAGAAGTCTGGAGTCTGCAATAGAAACAAAATTGGTTTTTTAAGGGGAAACAGGACAAACTGAAGTAAAGAGAGACAGTAAAGTATTCTATTATTCTGTTCAGTGACATTTCCCCTTTAAAACAAAGTATAAGAATTTCCAGAGACAAAGGAAGAAAGATGATTCAAAAACTTCAAATTATCAGCCCTTCTCTTTTCCTGGTGTCTGATTCATGCTTGGTGTCTTCCCATCTCACTTGAACCTGCTGCCCCCCAAACAGTGGTTATGCCGCCTCTGGTTCTGTCTGCTCTCAGAACTACAGACATTGGGAGGTGCAATATATTTCTTCACAGCTGCAGATGTTTTAGGCATTTGACTAAGTCATCATTGCCAACTTGATCCAGAGCCTTGATTTAAAAAAAGAGGTCTGGTAGCTTTCATACCTGTTGGGGGTTGGGTTTTGTTGTAGAATTTTTTCCCCTAAGTTGCTAGGGAACTAATTACTGGGCACTTATGGGTACTTAAGAAAGACAAAAGAAGTGGCTGAAGTTGAGGGAATGGGTGGGCACCTGGACTTCACTTCTCTTTGGGGAGTTCTTGGTTTAACAAGGGAACAGCCAGGCTGTGGTTTTCAGACTTTGGGGAGATTTTTCACCGGCACCACTGGAGCTCCATTTGGGGTGACCTGCTACCATCTCTTTGTGCGTGCCCCGGGAATTCTGAACCTCGTTCCTCTCTGCCTCACCGGGAGCTGTGCCGCCGCAGTCTCTGTGCCCACTGTTCCTTCGCTCCTCCTCTGGGTATTCTCCACGCCATAGCCCACACCCCCTGGCTAGCCGGGACGTTTTTGCAGCTCCATCTACCGCTGCCGAGCTTCTGATCTCCAGCATCCGGGACTCCTTCTCACTCGGGCAGCTTGTGACGGTAACTGCACCAAAGGGGAAGGGTGCTAGTAGCAGAGAAAACTGTCCAGACTCCTTCCCTGGTTCTGTTTTCTTGTTAATGCCATAGTTATTGTTGTTCTGTCTGCCTTGTTAAACACAAGTAAAGAACTGTTATGCCTAACCTCATATATCTGCCTGAGAGCCCCTTAATTTCAGAATCATAACAATTCGGAGAGAGGAGGGTTTCATTCTCCATTCCGGGAGCGGCTCTTGCTTGTCCCTGGTAGATACCGGTCTTCCAAACTAAGACAATACCCTAATGATAGATGGAAGTTCGGGGGTTGAAAATCAAACTATTCGGTCTTTGATTGTCAATGTTTTTTGAGAAAAACTAGTTTTTAAAACTATATTTTATTAGAATGATAGATAATAATTGAACTTTTAACATAGACTAAACCTGTGGACGTGTTCTTTATACTAAAACTTTTCAAAAAAAACCCAACTTCCACTCTGATTGACACAGAATGAGTCAATAGATATCAAGGTTACTGATTTTTTTCAGTGCTATTCCTTGTTCATCAAATGCCACCAGTTTTCAAATATACTACTACCGTAATAAGCTATTTGGTGTGATTAATCAGCTATCATTGAGTTGCATTTAGCTACACATTTGGCAATTTCAACTGCTCTTTTTATTCATCCGATTTATTGTCATGTTACTTGAGGACCAATAACCATCAATTTACTTGTTACAACCATTTTCCCACATATCATTTGTTCAAAGATTTGGGTCTTTTCATAATTTTTGCTGTTCACTGCTGTCTTTCTCTGAATTTCAGTTCTACTGAGCAAGAAATTTTGAAACATTCATTTTAAGGTCATGTTACAAATGCATATTTTGGTATTGGCTTTTCGCAAATGTTGGAATGAATAAGTATGAATTTTTTTTCTGCAGTTTTTAGTGTGTTTTTAACTGTCTGAATAGATGTATAATGGGTTTTTGCTGTAGTTTGGAATTTAGGAGTAGTTTGTTTCAGCTGCCTGAATAGATAACTTCCAAAAGAGGCCCAAGTGACTATCAGCATTCACCGCTTGTGAAAAAGAGACCAAAGCCCAAATCAAAAGATAAGAACCGAATAAAAGTGGAGTTGCGCTTGATGGACCCAAGGAATGACCAGGCAGAGCAGTTCCTGGAAAAGTGCATAAGTCCATGCATGAAGAACAGTATAAAAAGGGGCTCTCGGCAACACACCAAGACACCCGGCCAGCCGTTTAAATATTTGCTTTATGTGTCTCCTATTGTCTTTATTAAACATTTTTAAACTTTACCAGGAAAGTGAACCTAGTTTTTCACAGTCCTATAACCAAATTTTAATGTAAATTAACTATCTTAATATTATATATTAAAAATAGAGATTTTTAACATATAAACTAAATATAAATATATCTAAACACTTCAGATATATAAACTACGAAGAAAAAACTCACTTGACCTTTGAGAATGAAATTTCCTAATAAAGTAATTAAAAACTACAAATTAATCAGATTGTAGCATCTCTCTAAATACTAGTCATATGAAATAAAACTTCATACTTGTCAGAACACAACAGACCATCTAATAAGCCATGTAAAAAACAACCCTACTCCCCCTCCTGCCCTTGGGAAGAGCAACTCAACAGTGGGAAGTAAATGAGGACAACCAGAGGCAAATATCCATGGTCAGAAAGCTTGAAAACGGCATTAAGAGAAAGGAAATTTGAGTGTGATGAAAGTAAAATATAGATGCCCATGGAAATCTGTAACAGTTCAGATAAACAGCTCTTCAAGTACAACCGGACATCAGCATATTGAAAATAGCTATGAGTTAGATCACTTTTGTTTGGAAGGGAAGGTTGATTGAAAAGAGGTGTCTCCTCCCTCTGCTCAGTTTTGACAAAAGGTAACTGAGAGTCACACTGAAGAGCTTTGAAGTGGTGAATGTAAGCCTATTTCCTGCCCCAGAGTCCATACCAGTGTATTGGAAAGGATGTCTCCACCCTTCCAGCATCTGGAGAATAAAGAAATGCTTCCTTTTACAGAGCATACCCTCCTATGCATAAATGACCTGGTGACCTGAGTTACATCTTTTAATCTAGTGCTCCCCCACAGCTTGGACCTGTATATTCTTCTTTCTTCACAGGACTGAATTTGTCTCCTAATACATAAGATATTGCAGCCCTGGAATTTGCAGCTCCATTTTTCTTACTTACTTATTGTAGATTGCAATTGATGATCTGTAAGAATTACTCTCATATTGAAATTAAATCACTGTAACTGATCTCTTACTTTTGAAAGAGAAAAGCATAATGTTAAAGATCCACATACCTGAGGCTAAAATATTTAACTGGAATACTTCTGCTCTTGGATTTCAAGCACAATAGATAAAATTTATGTCTTGCATAAATCAGTTCTGAGAAAGGGAATAGTCATAGTAGGGTAAACAAGCAGTGATCCCCTATTGGCTCTTCCAGCTCTGATGGTGAGACTTTCCCCATTTTCCTTTGTTCTTCCATAAAATGCATAACATAAGTATTAGATAGTTTGTCCAGTGAAGATATTGAAAATGCTTAAGTGACTTAGGAGATTATTAATTTTCAAGGGTATGTTTGACTTCTGTCTTTTTTATATTTATCTGTTTTCCAGAGTCTCTGGGTAGTCTTTGAGAAATTCTTGCCAGCACAAAATTTAAGTTGAGAAATCCCTAAGTGCAGAGGTTTTTATTCTGTTAAAGTGTTCTTTAAATTTCCACCTATGCACCACTTTACATTCATTATCACATCATTTATGTTTATCATCACATCCCATCCACTGGCATTTTGTTGACAATATGGCACCTCTGCATAGGAATATACATAGTTTTCTAGAACTTGATGAATCATATTTCTTAGCATGTATAGTTCTGCATAACTGCTGGCCACTGATCAAAGCATATTCTATATAATAATTATATATCAAAACTCTCATGTAAAAATAAGAGCACTAAATTGCAGAGTTAGGCACTGAAATGTTTTCAAATGCTAGATTTAATGTTACTAGTGAAATGTAATTCACATGCTAGTGAGGATCCACTATGGTACAACAGTTAATTATATGATCTCATTCTATTTTTTCCACAGGACTTCTTATTTTGAGGTACAGAATGTAAGCTACTTACTAAGTCAGCAGCAATTCAATATTTTACTTTATTCTATTTGTTTTATGATCCCATGGTTTATTTACTGCACTCTATTCAAACTGCGCTTGCAAAACAGAATACTTAATTTCTTCTTAGACTTTTTCCATAGAGCTCATCTCTGTAATATATTTTTCACTATATATGTTTCGCTAGCACTCATAAATGAATTTGTGCAGCATTCCTTTTTGATAAAGTGAGAAATAAAAGCATGTAGAAACTGAGGTAAAAAAATCTCTATGTATTATCACTAGCATCTATGAGTAATCACTATTACCTATTATAATTACAAATCAATGTAAAATAACTCTCTTTTTCTAATTGCCTAACCTTATGTTGTATTTTACATGTTCAAAAATAATTCTACTTTCATGCTGTGTGTGCTCAGTTCTTCTTCAAGATGTAGGAATTTCAATCCAAATTCCCAGAAAATAAAGATTGTATGTTTAGTAACCACGTGAGTAAAGTTACTAGCTACCTGCTAACTGGCAATCACATTGCATTTCTCTGACATGTGTAAGGACAGGATCTGGTTTCTTAAGGATTTTACTTATTCAAAGATCTTCTGTTAACCATGCTCCTTTATTCCATACATTTCTAGTTGAACAACAGACAAGTGTAAGTCTTAAGAAAAGCTGCTGGGTTTTACCCAACTCTGATCAAATAAATTCAATTAATATACCAAATATTTTGCTGGTAAAAGTAGCATCTAATGCCATGCTTGTAGAATGTGGCATTAAATAACATTTTAGCCATTAATGAAGGTTGCAAGTGACAGACTAAAACTTCCTCAAGGAGAGCAGCAGAAAGGAAGGTGTTGATCTCTCTCTGGTGACCAGCAATAGGACACAAGGATACTTCATCAGAGGAAGTTCAGAGTGGCCATTAGGAAAAGGTTCTTCACTGAGAAGGTCACTGGTTGCTTGGAACAGGTTCCCAGAGAAGTGGTCATGGCACCAAGCCTGTCAGTGTTCAAGGAGCATCTGGATGATGCTCTTACTCATACGGTTTCATTTTAGGAAGGCCTGTGAGGAACAGGAACTTGAATTGAGTGATTATTATGGGTCCATTCCAATTTAAGGTTTCTTCTACCTGATATCCCAGGTCTGACTTGCTGTTCAGGTGTGTCCATACATCCAAAGAGTTTGAGTGTAAAGTAAGTTGGATCTTCAGAACTTGCTTTACAGAAGTATTTGAAAGACCATAATAATTATAGTAAGCTTAGGATTTCAGCTTAGGCCCTCAATGTCCTAAATTATGATTTGAAACACTATATAATAACTTAAGGTAAAATCAGATTGGTGTTACATAATTTCCTGTTCATTAGGGTTAAATAAACTCTCCTACTCTCTTTACTCAATAACTCTCACTTTTTCCATCATTGTGTCTGGCCCCTACCTTTCCATCAGCTCTGAGCTTCATTCTTTTGCCCATCCTTTCCTACAGCTTCTTGTCTGGTCACAAATTCCCCTAAGCCACTTGATCATTTGCTGCTTTCCATCATTTTTCCAGTAGAGATATCTCTACTGAGATATCTGTACTCTCTGGTTCCATGTATCTGGCATATCTTCTCAATTTCTTTTTTTTTGCTTCATGCTTCTTACTAGCATCACCTGCATTGAATTTAGGTGACTCCTCTTTTAAATTGTTCTCTGCTGTGGTACAGTGCAAGCTAGAAAAGTTCATCTTGCTGTTGTTAGTGGTGATACCTGTGTGAAGATCCATACCAGGGCACAACTAATAGTTCTTAACGGGGCAGGGAAAATTCTTGCCATTCAAGTCTACAGAGTGTTCAATACTGGAAAATGTTGAAGAATATAGCTATAGACACCCAGCTGATTTCTCCAAGAAAGTGTGAATTATTTTTTCAAAAGCTTATACTTTGAACCAGTACTGACTTGTCACCTTTCATTCCCCTTCTCTGAGACATGGAAAACCCAGAACTTAACAAAGGAAGGATTGCCATAATTTTGCCAGGTGAGTGAAGGAGGTTATGTTTCAAAGGATTTTTATAAAAAATAGCATACAGAGTGAAGATTACAGTGTTCTTCAGGGAGATTTGAATCAAACTTTGCCTATACATCATCTATCCTTTCACAACCTCACTGAGAAACTTACAGCTCAAAGTTGTTTTTGGAAAAACAAAAGACTGCAAAAGCTTGAATATAACTTTGAAACATCTGCAGTAGCCCTTGCAGTAAAGCAAAATATAGTGACTCCATAATACTGTTTCAGCGTTAATTCAGAGCAGAGGATACAAAATGTAACTTATTTCAATCCTGTTTAGAGAGATCTCCATCAACAGTGACTTGCTTCAGGTCCTCACCTAATGTACTAGTTTGAAATCAAACCAGTGGGGGATTGTAAGTCAGAATTATAATTTTACATTAAATAATTAAAATAAATAAATAAATGCAGTAGTACAAGAACACTGACAAATACAGAATACAAGCTGACACGCTATGGTGGTAGCAGTCCAAGCAGAGTGGTTCTGATGAAGTGAAGATCCAGCAGTAGCTCTTGTCCTCTGGGAATCCAGTAGGTAAGCACTGCCCTGGTGTTCAGAGTCTCAGCTTATATCCAGGCTGGAATGCCTGGTTCCTCCCTCTGGGCGGAGCATCTCACAATGGGATGGTGAGTCATGTGATAAGGCCTGATGGTCCCATTAACAGGAGATAATCCAGAGTGGGGGAGGCAGGGAGCGCTGCCTCACCTGGTTTCAACAGTTCATGAAGATGGTGATAGAATATACTTCAACCCAGGATACATGAGAAGGTAACTATGAGAAAATCGTTTCTCTTATACTTCATGGCCATCAAGAAAGCAGAACATGTTTGTAAACAGATTACTATGGAAAGATAATAAAGACTTGGGAGAAAAAGATGGAATTTAGTTTTATCTCTGAAACGGGAAATGTGATAGCTTCTCCTTAAGAAGTTTGTCATGCCAATTGTAGTCACTTATTAAGGGTTATTTTAAAAAAATACAGGCATAATCTGGAAACATATCATGTTATTAAGAATTTAAAATCAAAGAAAAATTTGGGAGGGACAATGTGTACTGTAGAAGCCCAGCACATGTCTTGAGCTGCATCTTGAAAAAGGACAATTATCAGTATGAAGCATAAGAACATACAGTAGGGGTTAGGAGACAATATTATTATAAACATGTATTATTCATCCTTTTTTTGTCTAAAAAATTCACTCCTTTTGACACATATGTAACTAGTTTGTCATCTGATATGTTATATTATTAAATTAATAATTAATGAGATTATACAAAAGTATTTTTCTCTCTCTTTCAGTTACTTAAATTTGGTGCAACCAAGAACTAGGAACATTCTCTACTTATATCTTCTTTGCTTCTATAAGCAAATTTGTTAAAAGGACCTCTAAAGGTTGAAGTACAAAATGTTTTGTTTTTCACAAATAGCATTGCCACAGATCTTCAAATGACAGGGTGTGTAGAAGTAGGCATCTACTCACTGATGGGCAGAAGTCCAAGCACATTCAGCTAACAGTGATTCCAGACCTCATGACTCATTTCTCAACTCAGTGCATGAGGAATCATCTCTGTTCCTATGACAGGTAGGTATTTTCCTTTGTGACAGGACCATTACTTTGCCCATGCTGTGTGCCCTTGTGGATGCCCCTTAATCAGAGGTGTTGGTTTGGTTGAAATTTGCAGTTGATTCAGATTTCTGAACATTAGTCCACTTTTTATAGAGAGATAGGTATAGATTTAAGCATCCAAGGTAACAATTTCCTTTGGGTGTTTTTCACAGTAGAATTTGAACACTACACTATGGTATAAAAAATACAGATTGCAGGGGAAAAATCACCCTTCAGAAGGAATGGTAAATAAAGAAGACATGATGAATTAAGAACTGTGTATTTAGACTTCACCTGAATGCAACCTCAAATTTTCAAACTTTGCTGCTTGCCCTGCAATACCCTAAAGAGAGTTAATGTACTTGCAGGAGAGCAGAAGTAAAGGTAAAAACCTAGTGTGCTACTTCATGCCAGAGGTTTCATATGGAAGACTCATTTTTGTTTACAGAACATAAAATGCTTCTAAATTTTACACCATATTCTTTGAAAAGCTCAATGTATTGTGAGAAGAACAATTGAGAAGAAAAATCTTTTCTCTGTGTTCCTAATAATAAGTAAATGATAAATATTACTATACAGGTTGGGGAAATAATTTTTGATAACTTTTTACCACAAGGACCATACATGGCAAAAATGTTGGCAAAGTCAATTTGCTCCTTCAGTAATTAATTCTTATTTAGTGAGGTTTGTACATATTTTGTCCTGTCTGTCTGCTTTGTCTGTTGTATCTAAGGACCTGGTCTTAGACTTCTCTTGTATACATCGAAAGACATACTGTAGACTTCTTCAATGTCATGTTCTTGCCTCACAGTCCCCAGTATGCCTTTCTGCATTTTTTTTCTCCTCTAATGACTTCATGAAACTGCAGCTAGAACTTTGAGAACCATTTTAAGAGCTCTTGCTGAAATTTTGATGGTTTATGACAGTTGCCCTTTATGCTACTAAATTTGGAGTCATTGCTTTTTCTGCCTATAAACTGACTTGGATACCTGTAACACCATAGCTATGCACACTTCTATGTTTTTTACTTTATACTAAAAATTAAAAGTTTTTGTAGATGCAAGTGTCTCCCATTTTTTACTGGTGCAACCTCTATTATATTGAAAATGGTCTCCTGACTCTAGGTCCCAAAACAATTGCATGAAGCTGTTGAAATGCAGGACCTGATTCAAGGTTAAAAATTCTATTAACAATAGAGTAGATACACAGTTACAGGGGCCTAGTTAGTAACTTTTGTTTCCTTCAGCAATGCATGCATAGAGAAATGTCATGTGACTTTTACAACTTAAAATTAGACAAGAATAAATAAACAAATACAGTACTGCCTCAGACTAATGTGACTTTCTATTTTATTTACCCTATAAAGTAAGCACCAAAAAATCCAGCTTGGTTTGTTTTCATGGACAATATTCCAGGTGAAGCATGGCAGATAAAAGTCATTCCTACACTGATGATCCAAGCTAGATGTGCCTATCCAACAAACCTTACCTAAGCAGCAAGTTTTTATAAGAGGGAGAATGAATAAAGGCAGGGATTTAAGAGTCTACTACTGGAGAAACCCAAAAAATGTATGGTTGAGAATCAAGAGCTTAAGCACTACTAAAGTGCACGAGCTTCAGGGAGGTATATCTGTCCCAAGTCAGAAACACTCTATGTCTAGTAGATATAATGACAATGAGCAGGACGAAGCATAAAGGAAGTATCTTTGGCACACATGAAACTATGAATTTCTGAAACAGAATAAGGAGTTTCAGGGCATTTTTTATAACTGAGCTTCTTTTCTGTCTTTTGAACAGTTTTGGTTATTTGCAGTTTTAGAATCACTGTCTGTGAAAATACAGTATCTTTGACCTTCAATGGGATTGGTACTTTGAGGCAAACAAAACTGCAGGACAGCAAGAGCCTGTGAAAAAGGGAAAGTAGAGAAGGCAGCTGAGCCTTTTGCTATCTCTGTGTATGTAAGAAATATCACTTAGAAGATATATATTTTACTTCACATTAAATGTAGAGACATTTTGCGCACAATTCATGAACAGAAACAGAAAAGAAACCAAACAATTTCCAGTGCTCCAAGTAAATCCACAGTAAGATAAAGTCTGATTATTTGTCTAGGTGGTAGAATTTCCTGTGTCTTTGGTCACACAGTCCCTTGCAAACTAAAATGCATGACAGTTGAGTCCCTGGCTTACCAAATTTGTTGGAGACTTAGTAATTATCCATTTATATTGGCTTATTTAAAATCAAGAGGTATTGATATAGTATTTCTATTTTCACAGCATGGTGTGTAGTTTTTGTACTGAAAAATTAATTCTAGTGGGGGCACTGAAAATTCTTGTGGGGAATAAGACAACCCCTTCAAATACTTAAAACATTTTTTTATGCTTTTGTTTTCCACATGCTTTTCCTAATATATTGTTATATTATCTGTCTAATGAAATGAGGCTGGATTCTAAAATTTGGCCGATTTGATGGCAGGGCAACTCAATTGACTGGAGTTATTTTTGAGTTGCACTGATGTCAAAAAATAAGCCCACCTCACAATTAGAGAAGTGAAAGATCATATCTGAAAATTCTTATGTCAAGTAGTAAAGTGATAAGTTTTCCTTCACATTAGAGAGCACTGAAAAGTAGAAATAATCCCTATCTGTGTGGCAGTATCTTTTACTCCCTGTTGTTTTACCACATTATTATCATTAGGAAGTTTTAGTTAATTCTGGAACCTGCCACGACTTCACTATAATGTTTTTTTAGCTTATCACAAATAAAAGTAGCTTAGAAATTTTTGTGGTTTTCCTTTTTTTTTTCTTTTTCTTGCTTGTGTGTGAATTTCATTGCTTTTTCTCAGCTTTAGGTGCTTTTTTTTTTTAAGAGAAATGGTCCCCTCTTTTTCTTTACCTAGCATTGCTCTCATCTCAGATAATATATGATTTTCTTTCGATAGTGAACTTTTGGTTACAAAAAGAACAAAAAAAGCACTTCAGCATTTCTTTTAGCCAAAGATTTTCTTATCTCACTCAGTTCACTCCTGCCTGTTCTGAGTCACTGAAGTCAAGAAATGATCTTATTTTCTCACATGAAGTTTCCTCAGACTCACAGGTTTGCATGTTTCTATATCACTAGCAGCTTCTATGTAGTAATGTAAACATTTCTGAACTTGTCTCCCAGTTCCTTCACTCTCACTTAGAGATAGAATTGTATAGACTTCTTCAGTTGGACAAGACAAACCCAGTATCTTCAGCCACTCCTCAGGGGACATGTCTGCCAATCCCTCCCCAGCTTAGTGCCCTCCTTGAGACACATTCATATATCCCAATGTCCTTTTTAAATTATGGGGCCCAGAACTGTAAACAATATCTACAAAGGATCCTCTGAGGGATTTTCGAAACTCTACCTAGAAACTGTTGGTGTTCCAGCACAACTGTGCTCTTCAGAGTGTACAAAATTAGTAGGGCTTGCAGTGATCAGACAAGGAGCAGTGGTTTCAGTGCTCAAACTGAAGCATATAGATTCAGACTGGACATAAGGGGAAAATTTCTTATGATGAGGGTGGTGGAACACTGAAACAGTTGGCCAGAGAGGTGGCCCCAACCCTGGAAACTTTTGAAGGCCCTTGAAGTCCTTTCTAGTCCAAACTATTCTGTGATTCTATGATAATTCATGTCATCATTCGTATTTGTGCTCCAATCAGGTACTTAAAAGTGAATGTGTGAAATATAAGAAATAGAAAATAGAAACAGGTGATTGATTCAAAACCAGCTTGGTTCTTCTTGAAATTGCAGCTTAATTAAAAAAAGATGTTGAGGGAAACACTGGGAGTGTATCTTCTCCCCAGAATTGGTCTGCTATTAAAAAAAGGGAAGTTTCAACACCAGGATGGTATATTGGGGTTTTAGAATTGTTGTAATATAATAAAGGGTATAATAGCTAGAAATTAGCAGTACTGGATATGTCAAACTTAATGAGATCAATATATAATGAATAAAATGTATCCCAGTTTCACTAGGTTAATGTCTAGAATTCCACTTTGTCCATATTTTTCACCATTTGCCTGCAAAAAAAGAAAAGCAACAACTCTTTTACTACTTTCTTTTTAGTAATTGAGACAAATAAAATCAGTGCTCATAAATTCTTTTCCTCGAAGTAGGTTTGCTGTTTGAACCATCATTGCACATAATTGGAGTATCAATCTTAAGTTTCAAAAGGAGGGAAAAGACCTTTGCCTCCATGTTCTTCAGTTGGAGCCAACACATCAAGCCAAATTACTTTCTCACTTACACATGGTCAGTTCCCCTGAAAACGATTTGGTGTTATGGGTGTAGGGGTGAGGGAGTTCGGCACAATAGTTTGTGACTGTGATTTTGAAGTCTTTGAAATATTTTAGAGCCATGAAGCAGTGTCATAATTTTTACAGAGAAATTGATTTAATTCTCTCATACTGCAGAATCTACTGTAGGCTTTAGATGGTGCTTTAAGTTCAGGACTAATTTTGCAGCGTTCATATGGTCCTGTATAATATGATAGCAGGGAAAAGGTCTGATACCTGGACTTCATGTATTATAATAGTTATATTTTTACAAAATATTTGCCATCTGTAGTGCACTGCAGCATTTCACATGAGTAACAAATCCATGTGCCTATGGGGTCATCATTTATTTCAGCTTTTAACTAAATTAAAGTACACACAATTTTAGAAAGCCTTTTGTCTGTGTTTATTACAGCCCATGGTACCAGGAATTCACAGGACCTTCTTGAACAGGGATGCACAGTAAATCTTTTCTTGCAATCTGCTCAAAAAAGGTGAAATGATTTGCAATGTTAGAAGTCTGCAGTGCTTCACAAAATATAGGTGAAATTAGATTCTAATGAATCAAGCACTGACATTAATTATTTAATTTCCAAAGTTTTTGTTGCACAAATAGGCTGTGTGAACATGTGCCATGCAATAACGGGCATACTGGCTCCTCCTGCCTCAAGAAATGTGTAGCAAGTGAGGCAGAAAGTTAGACTTCTCTAGCGTGCAGTTTAAATATTTGAAAGGACATCATGATTATATTCTTCAAAGATACGGTGAGAAAACACTTACTGGATTTGTGATATTTAATTCTTCTGGAAGTGACTACTTTGCAAAGCTCTCAGTGTTGCACTCTGCAAGACCTGTCCCTGCAATATACCCACTGATCACAAGCCAAAACCATGACACCTTCAGGGCTTGTTTTTAAAAGTATACAGTCTTTCAGCAAAGGAGATATTTTGGAAATGTTTCTCTTCCAAAGCCCTTAGATTGGGTGCAAGCATCCAAATGTGGTCACTGGGGAACTAGAGGTGGTGTCTGTAAAGACA
Organism: Sitta carolinensis; assembly: GCA_032173965.1. Taxonomy (NCBI): domain Eukaryota; kingdom Metazoa; phylum Chordata; class Aves; order Passeriformes; family Sittidae; genus Sitta; species Sitta carolinensis. The sequence continues at coordinate 51,353,899 of CM063284.1, read as the reverse complement.
AACCAGGGGCTGCCCCATGCCAGACACAGCTGGATGCAACAGTCCTACCAAGGGACGCAGATGAGCACATCAGCCACCATTAAGTGTGGGAAAATATATTTAAGAAGGGTCACAAAATGCCACAGAGTAAAGAGGGCAAAGAGAAAACAGAGAGAGAATGAAGAATTCAAGAAAAAAAGCAGCAATGCCAAGGTCAGAAGAGAATAAAGAGGAGGTACTCAGCAGGTCATTAGAGTAGATATTCCAATAGGGACTGCAGCCCTTTGTGGAGAGTGAGAAGGAAGGAGCAAGTGAGAGAAGCCCTTATGTCCTGATCTTTCCCTGAGCTGCCCATTACCTCACTGAATGGACTGAGTGTGACCTGTGCTGATAAAAAGATAGAAGGAGGTCTGTCTGGAGTGGATGCAAGCTTGGGGAGGGAGGAACATTGTGTTCTCCCTAAGTGTTTGTACTGTTTGTTTCCAAATATCTGAATCAGTACTTGAATACTTAGATTAATTGTCAATAAATTTACTTAAATTCCCCAAGATGAGTCTGTTTTGCTCATTAGAGTAACTGCTAAGTGAACTCCCTAGTCTTTACTTCAGTCCACAATCCGTTTTTTATTCTGGTGTGGGGGATGAGAGGGAACAAGCTGTTGTGAAGGTTCTTAGCTTGTAGTCACCACTTCTTGATGTGCCTTCTGCCTTTTATAATTCTTTATCATTGTGATTACAAAGCAGTTTGTTTTCTTTATAGTTTCCTCTTCCCTAAACAATTTCCTTCAGAACCCTAACGTGGGGAAAAAGTTTTGCCTGTTGATGGACACTGGTTTTCTAACTGAGATTCAAAGTGATGTTCATGTTCATGCTCAAGGGCTGACAAGCAATTCACACTACCTAACTAACCTGTCAGTTCCACTTACCAATCTATATTGTGACACCCAAAACCACGGTCAAGGTGGCGCTAATAATTATGTTCCAGCTGTGGCCAGTTATGCTTTTCAAAGTTTTACATCCTGTCACTCATTCACAAAAATCCTAAAAAGTATATAATGAATACAGAATTTCACATGGTGTTTAATTTCTGTATGGGTAATTTCATCCATTTCTTTTTTAATGGCATCTACAGTAAAATAAGTGTACTATTTTGAAAGCAAACCAGTGGGAGATCCCAAGTCAGAACTACAACTTAATAGGAAAATTAAAATAAATATAATAGTACAGAAACACTCACAGAGTCAGGATACAACCTGACACCCTGTTGGTTCGGGGATTGGTAGCAATCCAGTTAAATCATGGCTGCAGTCCTGTAGGAGTAATAAATGTGGGTCTGTTGAAGCAGTGATCCTGTAGAAGGGTGTAGTTTTCCTCTGAAGGTCCAGTGGTGGTGTAGAAGGGTCCAATCTTCCTCTGGAAATACAGTGAATAAGGCTCCCTGTGCTGTTCCAGACTCAGATTATACCCAGGTAGGAATGATCAGTTCCTCCCCTGGGCAGAGCATCTCACAATGGGATGATGTAATTTTATGAGTCATGCAGTGAGACTTGATGGCCCAGTAAGAGAAGAGAGCCCCTGGAGGAGTTATCAGGGATAAGTCATGGAGGAGATAAGGAACACTGTCCCACTTGGTTGTAACAGCTGATGAAGTTGGTGATAGAATACATACTTCTGGTTACATCTTACATTGTAACCTAAGACAATAATTCTGAAGTTGTAGTCCCAGTGGATGGCAGAAGAAAGACAAACACTGAAAACTATTCACTGTTTTTTTTGAAAGTTTGTAGAAAAGATAGTTGAGCACTATTTCATATATTCATAGATGGATGAAGGTAGGGATTAAACTGACACAGACTTCCACTAACTTCCATGGAATTTTAGACCCCAAACAGCTTACAGCTTACAATATTCAGGGGCCTGAGGGGCAGAGACTTCTGCTGGTCATATCACCTAGGATTTTGTTTTGCTGTGATGAACTGAGATTGTCAAAAGTCTCTGTTTTTCCCAGCCTGGCGACAGAACAGCCTGAGATCTCTCTGTTCTCGTTTCTCAGGGTTGTTTATTTTTCTTGTTATCTAGTACATTGTGGTTCTGTCCTGCTGAGGTCTTTCTTGCAGGTCAGGATCAGGCAAACTCCCGACACCTTTGGGTGGTGTTATCTTTATACTAAAAACTATGTACGTTTTATTTACAATAATTCTCCAATACCTATCAACTATGTTGAATAGTGTGCCTCTACTCTAAACCAATTAAAAAGTGCCACCATCACAGCAGAAGATGGAGGGCAAAAGATGAAAAAGAAGGGCAGGGACATGCCCTGATTCCTCCATCTTTGTCCCTTGAACCTCCATTATAAAACCCAAAAATTCTACATTTTCGAGCTGTGATACGTTAACTATCACTCTACTTAAATTCTTGTGACATATAAATTTTCCAGGACAGTCAGAGGGATGTCCTGGGTCCTGACAATATCACTGATGTATCTATGTGGTAATAGTAATATTCTGCAAGTCAGGATACATGGCTGTATTGCTTTCAGACCTCAGCAGTCTACTCCATAAAGCACATTACTACAGGGACATAACTGAGGTAGCTTTGTGAGTCAAGATGAATTATATAGGGCGCAGCCTTCTGAAAACAGGATATATGGAATTGGGAGACGTTGCATTCTTATACTCATGCTTTTTATGAGACAAAATTTTGTCTTCAGTTATCATGACATGTGCCTTCTAACATGAATTCATTGGTAGGCAGCCATTTCCAAGATGATTAGAGATTGGAGGTCTAGCATTTTTTTTATACAGCTTGAAAACATATATTTAGACTGGAAGTTTTCCTCTATCCTTCTTTATCTCCTCTTCCCTATTCTCTCCGTCTCCATCTCCACTCCTCCACTCCCTGCAGTCTTACAGAGTTCTAATGACTAAAGAGGTAATTCCCCAAGAGAAGATAGTTTATTTCCCTTGTATTTTGCTCATTTTCTTACTCTCTTTTAAGCTTTTAGCTAGACACTACTAACCACCCACCAAAGACTAGATAGTGACCAATACAGTCATTTGACTTGAATGTGATATGTGCAGTGTCCTTGCTATATTATTACCCTATAGGTAGCTCTTTATTAGCTCTTAATTCTCTATCTGTGCTTTACTGAACAGTTATCTGTGGTGTCCTGAATTGTCACAGTAATACTTTTTTGAAGAGGAATTTGTTGATGAAGACTCAATTTTGCAAAATTATATGCATTTTTTCATAACATATTTTCCTTTGAAGACAGTATTTATTTTTGGCTTCTGACCACAACTGAAAGCCATTCCATACTGGCCACTCAACAGGGGAAAGCAGAAAATTCTATTAGAGTAGTCTGTCATCCATTTCTCGTTTTCATTGTGTTTATTTCACTTTTTAGGTGTTTTGAAAAATTAGTCAGAGTGTAATGGTTCCATATTGGTCTACACAGGACCATTCTAATTTCCAATTCTCACTTTTCTCAAATGTGCCATTTGAATTCAAATTTTGCCGAGGTTTTTTTCAATTCTTGTTTGCTTTGTTAGACTCTCATTGAGAACAAATGCATACAGTGTTTGTTCCAGTCTAAAGGAAAGAAAAACTGAAAAGAAAAAAAGATGCCATATTTAAAGAATTACTTTAAGAGGAGAAGGCACTCAGATATGTTCTAAATGATTAATACAAGATTTTAGTTGACTCAAATGAGGCACCTAAATTATGAGAGAGATGATGTGAACCTATATAGGCACAGTAAGGTGTTGGGAACAAGAACAAATAAAATCACTGAAAGTAACCACAACAGGACAGTTAGTTTTGTGATGCAGATTCCTTAAATAGTTCTGATTCCTCCTATCTCCCAAGGTGCTCTCTGAATAAGTATCCTGACAGCCGGAAGTCTGACCTCTAGAAGTCCAGTGTAAAAGTTTTGTTGATGCCCCTCCTTGTTTCACCAACTATTGAAAACTCTATTATTTCATGGTCACTGTACCCCACATGGTCTCTGACCACCGCACCTCCCAGCACCTCCCACCTTTTCTGCTTGTAAGCAGCAGGTCAAGAGAGGTATCAGCCCTGGTAGGCTCGCTCACCAGCCGTGACAAAAGCTATCCTCCATGCACTCTAAGGACCTCCTAGACTCTTTTCTTCTCTATGCTGAGTTCCCAGCAGACATCTAGCAGGCATATTCTGGTCTGGCTACCTTAATACTACATCAGCATGATATATGCCTAAAAGAACCTCCTGGCACCCAACAGGCATCCTGTGTTAGATTCATACTGTAAAAAGAATATGCAGAAGGATGTAATGAAAGCATGGTCCAACTCATCCCCTCAGTGACTTGGGGAGAACACCATGGGCAGACTGGAACAGCTGCAACATTTAGGAACCTCCCCTACCTCCAGTTTCTGCCAGTTCAAAGAAACCACCTTCCTTTGGATCCTGCCAACTCCAGCTAGCATCATCATAAGCTGGCAAGATGACAGGGCATGTGTTGCTGCCCCTTCTTTTCTCTTTCAGGTAAGCAGAGTTTAGTTGTTTATCATGTGAAGCAATTAGTGGCCATTTGGACCAAGAGAGCAGGCTGTCCTCACAACAACAGCTATTGAAATATGATACACAAGTGCATGCTTAGTTCCTGAGGACCTGTATGCCACTTCCTGAATGAGATAAACATGAGATGAAACATGAATGAGATAAAAACACTTCTAGACATGAAGCTGAAGAGCAGGCATAAAGTCTTATTTATGTTGCTTGGACAAGGCAAAAGGATGCTTTATTGGTTATGCTTCTATTGATTTCCTACATGAGCTGTAACAATTCAGCCTACAAAATAAGTTTTCATTTTTCTTCTGTGCTAAAAAGTGTTATGTATTCAAGGTGCAAAGAATATAAAAAATTGGTATAGCTCTCTATTCACTTCCCCTGTAAAATGTCAGCAAGGTATGCAAGACACTGCAATGCAATCAGTACAGAGCAACTGGATACCCTCAATATAACTTTCCCTGTGGCCACTTTAGTTACTTTAGCTCTAATTAATTTAGGCTTTATAAAGCCTAAACCAATAGCTAGCATATGCACTCTTCTGTCATCAAGATTAAAGCTCTGAAGTTTAAAACCTAATTTGTCCCCTACTAGAATTCATGATGTAACATTACACAAACATTTCATATTAATCTCATAGTAAATGGTTAGGTGTTTTTCTCTAGCCTTTCTGTCCCTCTGACACATTAACTTTGATACCAACATCTGAAAATACTTTTAAAAAGTCATTTGGATATGGTTCCATTGTACAACTTCAAGAAATAAAAGAAGAATGTGATTTCATTTCCACTATATTTTGGTAAAGGCCAGTATCTGTGTTGATACTTTCTGTCAAAGGTCCTGTTCACATGAATCTAAAGAGGGACATGAATCTTAATTTCACAGGCTTTTCCCCCCGCTGAAATCTCATTTTGAATTTTGTAATTCTACATGTGCTTCAATTATATTGTTGCCCTTATCTTATATGCAGGGGATGGTTATGGATGCTGTAGCTAATTAACAATCTAAGCGCACAAATGTCTCCTTGAAAACAAGATCTGGCACTTGACTAAATGAACATTCTGATTTCTCATTAAATGCAGCAATTTCTCTGTAGGTTGGGTAATACTAACAAGGCAGTGGGTTTTCTTTTACCTCCTGTTTCCTTGCCCTTTGCTTTTTTAAGCAAATTTCTCCCCCTTTTCTTCAAGAAGTGCATAAAGATAGCTGTATTTTTCTTAGCATGTTTTCCTGATACATGCTTTCTGTTTCTGCACCTTTGCTGCAATGCAATGGTCACATAGAAACAAGGGCTGGGGAAACAAACACTTTGCAGGTCCTGAGTAACGCTGCCTTGGCTCATGGAGAATGCGCACCTGCTGCTTCAGGTGACAGGCTGCCCCAGGACAAACAGGTAGTCTGGGTAGTCCCCCAGGACAAAAAGATGCAGTCTTACACTGACTTGTAGGGTAGATATAAGTTCACTTACTCTTAATTCCCTACTCTTTCCAAGTCTAATGAAGCCTTGTCTCAGTGCTACACCTTTCAGATGGAGCTTATTTCTTCTGCTTTAGTTAATGATATTTTAGTAGATTTATGCCTGCATAGATGGAAATAGCATTATCTGTGAAAGTATTGAGTGCTTGATGGAAACCATCATAATTTCTTGAGGGGTAATTTCCTTACCCCTATATAGAGCATTGCTAGTATTTCTTGTATGAGTTACCTGACTAAGAACCACTGGAAAGTAAGAAAATAAATTTCTTAGCTCAATTACTTATCAATCTGTGTTTAGCTTAGGGAATATGAAACACTTTTCTGTGCTGGTGTTCCTCATTGAAGCTTGATTTTAATTTTGCACCCATAGGCACTTTAACAACAAGTAGGGCTTTCTAACCCTTATTTTTGATTGCAGCTGCATAAAACATGTCAGTAATATAAAAGCAATCTTTATGAATCTGAAAGCTTTGAAGATATTGTATGCAAGTTCTAAGCTATGATCATGGCACAAAGAAATCTGCCCTTTTAAGTTTGTTTAATTTGGTCTCCATGCATAAAAGTACTTAAGTCAAGACTTAACTTGTCTGTGAAAAGTAATTTGCAATTTTAAGTGGAAAATTAATTTTATAAACCCCGGTTCAAAATTATTTTTGCATAATACAAATGTTGATACGGATCACCAGAAATTAATGTAGCATCATTGCTTTTGATATAATGACAATTTAAGCAGAAATACTTTAAATTAACATCCCTCTAATTAATACTTTAATATTTTTGCGGTAAAATAATATGCAAATAGCAGTATTGAGAACATAATAATTTATTGTTTTTTCTTGGAAAACACAAATAATATCACAAAATAAAATTACAAGTATATTTTATTATTAATTAATAATAATTTATTGGTGGTGTTGGCATTTAAAAACATGCTCCAGTTTTTCCTTTCCTGATCCAAGGGATTAAGCTGCTTTCATCTATTGTGATTGAATGCCACTGTTTTTTGTGAACTTTACAAGCTATCACATATTTTATGAAGACAAAATCCAATCAAGTACTGGAGAAATAAAAAAATTCTGTGAATTCAATTTCATTGAATTAATTCTACAATCTGGCTTAGTATTAAACTCTCCATAATTAAAATCTGGTTAGTAGATAAAGTCATTCTTTTGCTTCCCTTTTTTAAACCTGCTGTGTAAAAAACAGCTGGCAATTAAGTCTCACACCGCCCCTGGCTCACTCCCCCACGGTGGGATGGAGGAGATGTTTGAGAGAGCAAAAATGGGGAAAGTTATGAGTTGAGGTACCAACAGTTTAATCGGGGAAGCAAAAGCCATGCATACAAAGCAGGGAATTCAATCAGCAGTTCCCATGGGCAGGCAGGTGTTCAGCCACCTCCAGGAGAGCAGGGCCCCATCACAAGTGGCAGTTACTCGGGAATGCAAATGCCACCGCTCTGAAAGTTCACTCCTTCCTTCTTCTTCCCTCAGCTTTAAATTCTGGAATGACACCACGTGGTGTGGGATATCCGTTTGATCAGTTGGGACCAGTTGTCCTGCTGTGTCCCCTCCTGACTGCTTGTGCATTCCCAGTGTAGGTGGGTGAGGAGCAGAAAGGATCTTGAATCTGTGCAAGCCGTGCTCAGCAGGAACCAAAAAAACCCTAAATTATAAATGCTATTTCCACAGCACAAACCCAAAACACAGCCCCATAGAAGCTACCATGAAGAAAATTGCCTCTATCCCAAGCACCACCAGCACACCACCATGTTTCTGATTTTCCAGAGTCACTGGGAGATGAGCTGATATCAGATTAGCATTACGCTGAAAAGGGGAAGATTTCTAGTTATTATACTTTTCCTTTTTCAATTAGAAAAGAGTAATTAAAATAAATGAGCAAAAGTGAAAAAGTCTGTCACCTATGTGTACCACTTCTTTAATGCCAAAATCTGAGTAAGACATGGTTAGAGTCTAATCAGAACTTGTCTAAACTTGGTTTTGGTCGCTTTTGTTAGAATTCTTGCCCATGTGGAGGGATATATTTTACAGAAATATTTGTCTAACCATTCAACCTTCACTTTGGTCAGTATATTTAAAATACACTTGCTAAGAAGAATTTAAATTCTTAAAGCACAGAAGCAAGTAGTTCATTTTTCACAAAAACAATTTTCTAGTTCTTACTTTTAAAATTTTTTTCATTAATTTACTTTTTATTGTCTATACTGACTCTGTTGTAAGTCAGACCAAAGCTGAATACTTGATACTCTCTTCAGTAAAAAAATATAGTAACACATTATGCTTGTAGTAGATCACAGAAGAAAAAGGTTATATTGGTCAAACAACATCAAGCACATTTTTCCCTTGAGAAAGTCAGAGTGGATACTGTCTTTTGATCTCCCTTCACTTCTATTTAAAATTATTGCACTCTGGAAGCAACTACATAGCTACATCTATGCAATACAGTAATATATATATGTATGTCTGTCTATCTATCTATCTATCTATCTATCTATCTACTATCTATCTATCATCTATCTATCTATCTTTATGAGAAAAGTTTTGAATAACAGGAATAATAAATAAAGAGGATATCTTAGATATTTTATGTCTAAAATTCTAAGACTAACGTAAAGTGCTAATATTTCTAAATAGAAGACTGCACTCTATTTACAATCAGATTAGACAACTCACCTCCAGTTTCTGTTTATATGAACTATAGAGGAGGTAATAATGTATATTGCTATAAATCTTCTTTTATTTACATTGCAATATGTATGGAAACAGAAAATATGGCAGAGTCCTTCCATAACAGCATTGTATTTGCCTATAAACTGACCAGCTTTATCTAGAGAAGTATAAATTCAGCATCTGGGATGAAATTCTCTTCAGATATAACATGGTAATATGATTGTTGTTAGGACATATCTTAACAGGCCTATCTAATACTACTTTCTGTCTCTCACATAGTAGATTTTTTTTAATCTGTTGAAGAATAAATATGAAACATTATTGATTGTGACAAAATAGCTACACTATAAAGTAATTTCTTTGGATTTATGCAGAACCATCTGAACCCAAAAGTTAATTTCAGAGAATTACGTAAAATTAATCTTATTTTGTTACAAGTACATTTTAAAACAAAGATTTATACCATATAATTTAGAGTACACAATCTGAGACCTGATAGACATGGTAAAACTGTAGTTATTCAATTCTTACTGAACCTGCAAGGTATCTGAATTGTAGTAGTCAATCTTACATCTTTCTCTACTTTATTACAATTCTGTGAATGATGTCATTTCAAGTCACTTCTTTTAAAATCCTTGTCATTTTTCCAATCATTTCACCAAGGTAGAGCTCTAATTTTACTTTTTATTTCTTAGTTCTAATTAAAAAACGTGACTGTCAACAGATTTGTTCAGTAAGTTACTAGTATAACACATATGTTCAAATCTATGCAAGGGTACTAGCATAATAACAGGATTTCTGCAAATAAAATTTGTATATATATTATGTTGGTGTTTGACAAGTTAGTCACTAAGACAGGCTTTTTCTCATTGAAAACACCTTAATATTCCTGACAATTCTTATCACAGTTCTTATGAAATATTTATTAATTAGTTGTTGATGGTTTAATCCAGCAGTTAAATACAAGTAGCACTATAATTTGGAACAAGATTTTTCTTAATCTTAAGAATAAAAGATCTTAATCAAGATCTTAATCTTAAGAATAAAAGATCTCTTAAGAATAAAACCCATGTCTATTAGATTCAGCAGGGCTTTACCACAAGTAACCAAAATTAAGTATAATAAAAAATATTTACAGATGATGCATGTGTAGACTTCAGGAAATTTTGCCCTGTATCCTAGCATAGGTAATAACTTTGAAAATTAATTAAGAATTGCAAAAGTTGTGGGATGAATGCCCAAATGAAAGGACTTGTAACTTTTTCTATTAAGCTAAACATATTTAGTCAACTGATGCTCATTATAAATTCCAGGTTTAGTCCTTTTGTTCTAAGTATCAAATATAAGAGCAATATCAATTTCTAAAGTCTATATGAATTTGACGAAAAAAAGGAGGATCTTCTGTAACTGTTGTGCTAAGGGCAGATATTCATATACCTTAGCTCCTAAATCTCAATATATTCCAGAACAGAGTATGCCATGCCTGTAAACATAGAGAAAGATAGAACATATGTCTGTATGTTTCTTCTACTGATGATCTAACTATGAGCTCATTTACAGCAGTGTTAGACCTTTAATAGCAAAAATTGATCCTGAAAAGGTAAGCCAATAATTCTGATTCTTTGTGTTTACAGTCACAAGATAAAGCTTCAACTTCTGTCCTCTCTTGGAATATGTTTGGGAGAGATTTGGTTAGTTATTAATAATAGCTTTTGTTAATAGAAAATCTGTAACATTCCTTCACTTCCGAATAACAGGCATAATGTGAAATTGATGGCTAAATATGATTGAAGAGGAAATATACAATATTGTTTTATATCAGAGACTGACTGCAAATCTTAAATTAAAAAAAAAAAAAAAGCTTTCTTTTTTTAGCCAATTGGGAGAAATAGCTTTCATTATAGACTCATTTAGCTTATTTAGGAAATTAACTACATCATGTAGTATCTTATTTCCCTGTATTTCCCAAATTCCACTTCAAAATTATTGTTAGTTGATGTCAACAAGTCTATCTGCACAAACAATATAATGCTTTCCCACTAATCCGTATAGGTTATAAATTCTTTTATTTCAAGGAATATGTGGAAGCAGCAATTTTTTTTGGTATTATTAAGGACCAGCCACATTCATGTCTGAAATACATGACAACAATTTCCATGTCCAAAATATTTTTTGGGGACTTTAGTTACCTTTGAATGTAATCATACAGAAACACATAGACTTTAGGACAAACTTTTTAAATCCCGGTGAGTTTTTTATAAAATAATTTACATATTGTTGTTTAAATTTTAAATTGATCTGAAAATAAAAATTGTGACCTTTCCTTCTTAAAAAAACCCAAAAGACCAAAATTTTTTTACTTTTAAAAACATGTGAAGAGTTGAAAGTTACTTTTTGCCTCAGGAACCATTTTTTTTTTCATGAAATGGTATTTTCTTATGAAAAAGCCATAAGAAATTACTGGCTATTGTAATCTGAATTGTTCTCACATTATTAAGAAAAGGGTTCCTACATTGCAGTGTCCAATGCAATATTTTTATTTTGACATTGAATTAAAAAATCCTTTTTTAAAAAAATCCCATTTGACTCTTACAATTTGTCATGTGTGTGACTTTAAGGAGACAGTTTCTGTTATTGACATAAGATTTAACTAATGAAAAGAGTGGATAAGCCTTTGCGAATACACCTTTAAGGACAGGGAGACCCAGCAGTCGCTCCCTTTGTCTTCTGGCGTTTGGGGAAGGTGTTGGCAGGTCGGGTGCGGGTCGGCCCCGCTCGGCCCATGTGGCCGGGCCTGGGCTGGCCCCACTCGACCCAGCCGGGGTTCTCCATTCCTGGAGGGGTGATGAGCAGCTGCCGAGCCCCTCACCGAGGAGCCCACCGGCCCCGTCCCGGGAGGGGCAAAGGAGCCGGCAGAACTTGCAGATCTTTTGATCCAGTCGAACCACCCAAACCACGCTGACCTGAGGCTGTGTCGGCATCAGGAGCAGCGGTGCAGCGGGTACCAGCACCTGTATGGGCACCAAAGGAGCTGAGCATGGGGACAGCACCTGTATGGGCACCAAAGGAGCTGTGCATGGGGACAGCACCTGTATGGGCACCAAAGGAGCTGTGCATGGGGACAGCACCTGTATGGGCACCAAAGGAGCTGTGCGTGGGGACAGCACCTGTATGGGCACCAAAGGAGCTGAGCATGGGGACAGCACCTGTATGGGCACCAAAGGAGCTGTGCGTGGGGACAGCACCTGTATGGGCACCAAAGGAGCTGTGCATGGGCACCAGCACCAGTGGCCCCCCGTAGTTCATGCTAAAGGGGCCCCGAAGCCAGGAGCAGCCCTGACCCCCATTCCAGACTGAGAACAGCTGGCACAGCTCACATGGAGTCGGCAAAATGAGCACGTGGCCAGCAGAAAGAAGCAGAGAGAGCTTGTTTCTAATGCAGGACTTGGGCTAAATTGACTTGTTTCAGCGTTACCAGACTTTGTACTCAAAGAACACTAATTTTCTCTTAGGCTAAGAAGGAAAAAAAGGAGGTAAAACTTTGTAAGAATAACCACATAAAATTGAAGTCGGTAAGGAAAGAGTTAGATTTTAGATTGAAGGGATTTTGAAAAGTTTGTCTTAAGTTTAGGCTGTAAAATTCTTTTGTGAAGCTATGGTAAAGATATACTTGTTAGAAAGAAAAAAAGTTAAGAGTTATTGTTAACCATATTTGTAGTTGCAAGATTAATGTTTGTAGTAACAACTTTTGTAACTGTTGAATAGTGTTAAAAAAAATCACCTACCTCGTGTCTGTATTGTAGCCCTATCCCAAGTTCCTGTATCCTGTTTCCTGTATCCTGTTCCTTGTTCCTGTGTCTGTCGGGCCCCGCCTCCACTGCTCCCCTACTCTTCCCCATGACAACCAGTGGCTCCACCCAGTATGTAAACCATGTGAACTTCCAGACCCCCGAGGGACCATGGGAGTGAGAGCACCGCATACAAACTGCTGAAGTTTAGAAACTAATAAACAGATACCTTGCCAAACCACCCTAGAAGATTGGGAAGAACAACAGCTATCTGGAGAACTGTTTTAATCATCTCACATCTCACTGTAACAAGAATAAGACTTGCTCGGAGTCACCCCCCTGGACTTTAAACGAGCCAAGTAGTCTCCTATGGGACTCCTGCGAGGGCGGAGACTCCAGCTCTGTCGTTAAGGCAAAGCTGCTTGCACCTCCTCCTCTTCATTGTCCACAGGGAGCAGTGGCGGTGAGCGTGACCCCTCAAGCCCCCTCCCCCAGGCTGATTTCACAATAAAGGCTTTAAAAAGGAGCAGAAGAGCTCCTGGCCCATTTATTCATACCATACTTGATATATCAGACTTTGGGTTCTCCTCAGTAAGTTCATGGAATGCTTTGGGGAGGGTGGGGGTGGTAGCATTCTAGCCACAATCATGAGCAGAGGCACCAGTGTTAGAAGTTTGATGAGAAACCTCATCCCCGGGGATAAAAGGGGAAGACCTCTGTTCCCAGAGATGGGTGAAAGGATGCTAGAACAACTCATCCTTAAAAATCCCACCCCAATAAGCTGACATAGACCGAAAGCACAGTTGTGAGGAAAAACTGTGAAAGATGGGAAAGACTTCACAAAGGCAGATCTTGGGCACCTGTGATTTGTGAGAAATGAAGCCACAAGAGTTCTTTTCTTGTGGGGAGCTTTCCATAGCATTAGCAAAGAATACTTTTCTCTCTAAATGAACTAAAAAAGATTGTTTTAAAAGTAAGAATCAAGCTAAATCTTCTAAGTGTTGTTTTCTTTACATTGTTAGTTATAAGAAAAGAAGGTGTAGAGAGGAAAGAAGAGTGTTTTACAAGTTCCATCCTCATTCTTATTGTTTTCCTTTCTTTTAGTGTTAGTTAATCAAGTCTTATTACTTCTAAGCTTAAGCCTGCTTTGCTCTTAATTAGAAACTTTGATATTGGCAAAAATCAAACCAGAACAGAAACTGGTGTTTCTGCCCGGTTCCGAATTTAAACCATGACAGTTATCCACCGAGTTTCCATCTCTGTGGTGGAAATTTGTTTGTTGGTAGAAAACCCATAAAAGAAATGGGAAGAGATTTTGCACTTCTTTCTCCATTCCATTATATCTTTCTTATAACCGCAAAAATCCAAGGATAAAATAATTTTAAATTACTAGGATATCAGGACAGCAACACTGTAACAGTGGAGTGGTGTTGCAGACAACACTTTTTATGTTGTAGTACACACTCCACATATCTTTGGAAAGATTTTTGGTAGAATAGTAATTTGTGGTTTTTTCCATTCTATTGATAGGAGACAATAAATGATAAATTTAATTTACTCTCCCCTGTTAAATTTAACCTACTCCTTTAGCCTTTTGACTCCAGTTTTCTTATACATATAAACATATGTATACATCGACTAGACATTCACCATATTTGAGATGGTAGGGCTGTTGAACCTTTCTTCTCTTTACTGCTAAGAAAGCAAATAAACTGTCAGAAAAAGAAATTAAAGTGACTATGAATGTGCATATTTATCCTGTCTATGGTCCCTAATATGGTCCCTTTCTCCACACATAGTTTCTTCCACCACCAGATTTTGCTCATAATGTCCACAAAAGATCTCTCAAACTGAATCTTATTGACCTGATGTAGTGTAATGACAGTCAGTCAAAAAGAATAATTCATTTTAACCATATTAAAAAAAAAATTTAAAAACAATTCTTATATGTAAAGAACAAAGAACAAAATACCCTCTCCAGATCATCTCTGTAATGAGCTATGAGATTTCTCTATGCTCTCGGTCCTCTTGGAACTTATTTATTTGTAATTTTTTTGGCAATTACTTCAATATAGCACCTGCTAGTACTTTAGAGAAAGGAGCATTTGTTCTGTAGAAATATTAACATAAACTGTGATGCAGTCTCATTTCATACAGTTCAGAGTATTATGATTCATGATATATGAATGACATATGCAAAAAAGATAAGTTTAACCTAATGGATAATCATTATACACAAATCAAAATGACCCATGGCTAGTAAGCACCACAAAGTTGGCCAGAATTATATGCAGTAAGTAAGAAAATTTAATTGTACTCATTATTTTTATACAGCTATTAATATATCTTGAATTCTTTAAAAAACCCCACATAGTTCCAAGAATCAACATTTCCTTCTTTGTATTACCCAATGTACAGTGATTGACACCTTAATGCCTGATGTTCCATTGCACTCAAGGCAGCAATAGCATCTGTTATTTCCTTACCTTTGGTATTAATAGTAGACAACCTGTATCACCAAGAGTTTAAAGATGACCCTCTAAAAGGGACTGCGATCTTTCTTGGGTTGACTATATTTTAGCCAATAGCCCTTTTCTGACACAGCTGCTTAGATCAGCAGCACTGAGATTGGTATAGCAATGAACAAAGCTGTATGTTGGAGCATTTCTTTGCATCTCAAATCACAACCTCTTGCCAGCAGTTTAGAAGTAACACAGATCTGTATTTGACACCAGCTTTTTCAGCTATATCACCTATTTTTTGATTTTAGTGTTCCTGAAGCTGACAGGATGCACAGCCTCCTCACTCTGCCATTTCTAGGGTAAGACATGTGGAAAAACTAGGGGAGATTTGAATTGAAAGTGTATTCATCAGCTTTCATTTTGAAAATCAAAATAAACTAAATCAAATTACAGCTATCTCAAACAAATAGTCCACTGTGTGGAACAATTCAATTAAATAATCTACTCTGAAGAGTACTTAGAATTCCTTTCAGAATTCACTTCTTAATTTCCATAATCGTCAGTGCCCTTTTAATAGTCATTCATGGCTTAGTGATCACTTTCAGTTTCTCTTCTGTTAAAGAAATGGCTCTGTGAAAGTCCTTAGTGGTTTTCATTGAGTTCTTAAATTAACATCAAGAGTTAAAATGTTCAGAAAATGATGTACCTTTGCTTAAAACACAAGTGGGCTTGTGAGAGAGGGGGATATTTTATTTATTTATTTAAATTAGTGTCCTCATTTTCTTCCTACTTTTCCTTACATATTTGTCTAATAGGACTCAGATGTGCTACTTCTGGCCGTTCCACCAGTTCCTACAGGAACACCATTCTGGACTAAAATATTGCATAAAAGTGCACACCTGAGGTCTGCAATTAAAACATAGTTTCTCTCACACTGATGATTTGTCTGCTGTAATAGAATCCTGCTCAAACATTTAGAATACTATTCCATGAGCGCAGCTACCAGGAGTTAGGAGTATAATGAATCTTTTTCCTCTATAAAATTATGATCCTGAACAGAAAAGGACTTCAACTTTTTATTATTTTCATCAATTCTTGTCCAAAATTATAATTTCAGAGGTCAAATTTCAAACCAATCTCATTTAAAAATTCACAACACTTTCAACACTAATGGTTAATTACATAATAATTAAAATTAACTGAACCTAAAACTAAGATCTAAAAACTAACATTTCAAAATAAAACTAAAAGTTTATGATCAAGAGTGAGCTATTTAGTACAGCTAAACAAGTTCTGCTTGTTAGTTTTGAATTAGAACTACATTACTCCATCCACAGAATGGACATAAGAAGGAAGAAAGAGCTGTAATTCCCGGATTAATACTACAAGGTAGGTCTGGTTTATTGTCATAATTATTTAGTCTGATCCCTGCCTCATATATCCCAATACAAGCAATAATATTAGGTAGCACAATCTCTTAAAATCTCCTTGAAGCCGAAGCCTCTGCTTTTTCCCTTCCACCCTGAAACAGCAGCTTAAACAATATTTTGCAGTCCTTCAGCCTAGGAACAGACTAAAGTTAAGAGAAAACTACTACTCGTTTGTTTTATAACAACCATTGATGAAGTACGCAGCCTTTCAGATAATATTTCCTTCCTTAAATTATAATTATTAGTGTTCAAACAGGAAAGCTATAAAGAAGGAAAAATACGAATAATTTAAGTCCTCACTTCAAGGCACCACATTTCAACATTTTTCTGAGTTGCTAAAGCATATCAAAAATAGACAATCCACCTGGAGCCTGCTCAATTTTGAATTACAGAATAAGGTCTGTAAACTCAAAAAACCCACATGCTAATAATGTTATTTTTATATTTTGAGAATTTTTCATGAAAGTATTGAAATTGTTACGTTGTACTAATAAAATCAGCAATTATTTAAAAAGCATGATATTTCCAATTTCATTTTACTATTTTTGCTTAATTTTTATAATACATTTATTAAAGATAAAAATGAGGGGAGAGGTTTTCACAAAAATCATTATATTAATTTTTTTTTCCTGAGGAATAGGTTTTTTCTTTCTATTAAGAAAAAATATTAATCATAAAATAATATTTTGTACTGCAGTTTGATACATGCCAATTGAAATATTTCTCTTTAGTGTTTTTAAATAAGCTGTTTAAGAAACAGTTTTTTGGGGAAGAACAATGCTGATTTAAGATATTACTCTTTCTCAACTGGGCCACAGAAGTATCTTGACAAATCTGACTTTCAAATGAACTAAACTAGAAGTATTCAAATTATTTCAGATTTGTGTACGACAATTTGTGTAGGAAAATTCCAGAAAAGTAGATGTAGCTGGGAAGAACACTACTTCACTCATTAAAGACAATACATAATAATTACTCTTCCCAATTTTTCACCACAATGACCCTGTTACCTTACTTTTAAAAGAACAGTTCAAATATATTTTTTTCTTATCTCTTAAAATTACTTTTTTTCCCATGTTCCACTGATGATATAAAGCAGACACAAAGAAATAGCTATGCACTCTCATTTTATGTATGTGATAATTTTTGGTGAGTCTAAAGTAAAATAATACATATAGAATCACAAAGTATACATCAACAATGACTGGAACACTGAGATTTTTTCCTAAATTTTATAGGAGAAAACTGATAAAACAAGATCTTTATATAATGTCTATTATTGTCTCACTTTTTCTGGATATTTTTGGCAGTATGTGTGTGTTCTTTCCAGTTTCAGTAGGTCACTCTTGTCCAACAGAAACATTGTGAAGACTGATTTCCAATTCAAAAATATTTGATCAAAACTGCCTAGTATAGTTTGACCGTTACATCACCTTGTTCTTTTCACCTTTCCCCATGTGATAGTTTTAGCTATGAATTTGTCAGAGTGGTCTTAAATGAACCTGCAGATCAACACTTTATTTTTTTAATTTTTTTCCTTTTCCCAAAATTTCCAGACAGCACAATGTTACTTTTGACCTAGAACAAGAATAAAGGAGGTTACTCTTGAATAATGGTGTGTGCATTGGTGCTTAGAATAGTATGTCTCTTGCTGTCCTATAAAATTTTATTACTCATGGTGAATGACATAATTGAATGGCTACTGTGTGATGAATACCTTATGTCCATCCATGATCTGAAACTCTTTCATTTAATTTGAGGGTGGTGTCCTAGTATGCCATTTAATCTCATGGAGCATTTCCAAATGTAATCCTTTAAAGAAAGGTGAAGGATCACAGCACAGGACAAATGTGTTTTCTGGTAAGGCTGAGACGCAAGTAAAACTTTCTGGGGAGGGGAGAGGAAAGCAGTGACCACCACCTATGAAATATATGCAGAAGAAAAAGTTGGAATTTATGGTAGTAATGGAAGTTTCTTCTTTAATACGAAAATGTGATTACACATATAAGCTACCAGTAAAAACACTGTTGTGTAAATGCATAAGTTGGCCTGTCTTCCAAGCTGCTGAAGGTCTGGAAATGTACTTTTTCAACTCAATGCAATTTGAAATTAGTATTTTGATTTCACATTCCTTTTTTGGAGTGTTTGGGTTTGGTTGATGTTAGCCAGCTGCTAGACACCACCATCCAGTCACTCCCTTGCTCTCAATCTTCAACAGGGTTGGGAAGAAAGTAAGATGACAAAATCTTATGGGTCAGGATAAACACAGGGAAATTGCATACCACTACATCTGGGGAAAAACAGACTAGTCTTTGGGAAAATTAATTTATTACTAATTAAAATAGGTTTAGGTAGTGAGGACTAAAGATGAAATTAAAATGGCATGGTCCTTCCAGGCTCACCTTCACTCCTTCTCTCCCAAGCCCTGCCTGCCCGGACTCTGCCCTGAGGGATGCAGGAAATTGGGAGATGTGGTCACTGTCTGTATCATCCCCTCTTGGATGCTCTGATCCATCATGGGCTCCTCTGCAGAGGCTACTGCTCCCTTAGGAGAGATTAATCTACTCTGGTGGGGGCTCTACAGGAGAAGAGATGTCTCTCTCCTCGGAGTTGGCAGAGCCATTTCTCCCTCTTTTCCCCTCACCCCTTCCTGCCCGGGGCTGAGGGTCTCAGCCGTGCCTGTCATTGCCTCTCCCATAGACACACTTGCAGCCCCTACCAGCACCTATTTTGATCAGAATTGTTTTAAAAATTTGGGTCAGGAGTATGAACATGAACACATGAACATATACATGGATTGAAAATGTGTTACTGGTTCAAAGTTTCAGAAAATGCAGACCATACAAATAGTGATTGTAGCGAAATTAGAGTAGTTTTCAACATCCTAAAGGTTCAAAACACTCATCAGGTTTTACACAGGTTTTAGTCCAGAAAACTCTTATTCAAAAAGCCACTCTGACAACACCAGCTGGCCAGTCCCCTGAGATTTCTCTGTGAAGAGGTTAACCTTAGTAAAAATTCAAGAGGTTTTTAAGGATATTAGTTTGGAGGATGCTTTCCTTACCAGGCACTGGCATGGAATGGATAGTCAGAAATTTTGTGCATCAAAGGGAATCCATTTAATACCTGTCTTTGTATTCAGCCCCAGTACTGCTGGGGAGGGGACACAGACTTATGTTTATTTGGACTTCCCCAGCCACCACACACAAAGATTTGATTCTTCATGAAAGTTATATTATTTTAAACCTGGAATAATGGAAAAGTTCCACAGCCATTGGAACTTCTCATATCTTTTTATCTGATAGTTTCCTGACCTATAAGAAAATCAGTTATCTGCAGCAATAGCTTTTTACTCAGTGATGCTCGATACCAGCGTAAGACAGACAGATGCTGTAGAAAATGCAATGAATTCCATGATAACATCAGCAAGTCAAGTGTACCTCTGAAACTTTAGTGCAATTATTTTATAGAAACACTAAAATACATATGAAGCAGACAAAGACACACCAAGCATGCTAAAATATCTACAGTTTGCTTTGTCTCAAGGGAGCATGTGTAACAGCTTAAATCTGCCTTTACATTGCAGGTGGAAGAACAGAACCTGCCTGCACCATTCTATCCAACACCGACCTAAGCAGAGACATTAGAGGTCATAGAAATGTTGTTTATCTTAATGTTTGAATCTGGTTTGTGTAGCCTGAAGACACAATGAAAGTAAGGCTGCTTACACACTATTTTCAGCTATTTTTCAGGACAACAGATTTAATAACATAAGAATTAATTAACTGACAGTCTCTCCTCCTTGTATTCTCTGTTAATAGAAGATAATTCAAGCTGCACTTGAAAAATAGGACAGACCAGATTTATTGTTCCCAATGGGACCTTAATTCTGCTGCCCTGTATATCTATTTTGTCCACTGAATGAAGCTGAAGTTCCATGGATAAAGTAGGAAATAAAAAGACTGCCAAGGACTCTTAAAATTAAGACATGCTCCTTGATAATAAGGTGTTTGCCATGGGCCTACACAAAACACCATAACAATACCACCACATGATTATCATACACACCCTCAAGTTTTCTTTGAAAAAACCCCCACTGGTTTAATACTCTGGTGTGTGAAATAGGCTGTACAGGTATAACTAAACACACATTTCTATTACATGTGCACTTTATTAGTTATTTTGAAACTACCTGCACACATGCCCTTTTTGGTCCAGAACAGACATATGAAGGCTTCCCATGTAGCCAGTGCAGGGGAAGAAGATAGATACTTAACTCAGTTTGGTTGAAGCATCTGTCAGCCTCACTTCTACATAGCAGATCCTCTTCAGGATTTGGTTTCTGTACAGCCCAATAACTACTCCACTCCACTCTCCACGGTGCTATTTATTTTTTTTTAATTATTTATTTATTTCTAACAGATGGTCAGCAGAACCCACTTTGCTTACTGTGCAACCCCATTCCAATATCTTTGTGAGGCAATGTTTACTACTTGGGTCACTACCACATTCTGATCTCTCATCCCAATCTGTTACCAGGATGAGAAACTAAAAAGAGTTTAAGTATGCATGTTTGTGCCTTTACAGCACATGAATGACCCTCAGGCAGAGGTAGTCCAGAGCTTTTGGACACACAAATAATTCTGTGGCAATTATCTTTTACATTGTTTTACCAGTGCATACCAGAATCATCAAATGAGTAAGAGCTGGGCAGATACGAAGATCTTGCATAAGTGACTGGTACTTTTGGATAGGCTTCAGCCCCTGATCTGTGTCTACTTCCATCAAAATCAAATGTGGCTATGCTCAACTTCAATTTTAACAGATCATCAAAATCTCTCAATGTAACTAAGGGAAAAAACCTCCAAATATTAATGACACTTATAGGGGTAAAATACACCTGAAAAAATTTTTATTAACACAGATGTGCTTTGATCTTTGGACTTTTAGCCAAGTTGAGAGTCAATCAAACCAACAAAAGAAGAGTATTGGCTGTTACTATCCTGACTGATCACTTTAAATGACTCAGGAAAGGACAGGAGAGTCTTTTCAAACTGTAGTAGTAAAGTGAAGACCAGAGAATAAGGAGTCCCAGTTGTTGTTGAAGGGGTGTTTACCATCAATACAGATCTGAATGACAGGTCAAAAACCAAAACAGAAACAATTGTATCTCACTCAAGAAAAGAAAACATGATTTTCAGTATTTGTTAGACTCCTAGCAAATTCCCAAGAATTTACAATTACAAGAAAAGGATTTTTAGAACCACTTCTGAGTGTAAACAAAACACCTTTATATATTTACAAGGATGATTTTAAAGGTTGATTGCTGATCTAGTGAAGCCTGCTATAGCAGATGAGCAAACTAAAGTTAGGCATCAAGGTTTTCTCTTTGAATTATAAGCATTATAATTGTATATTCCAAACCCATAAAAGCAAATCTTGATGGAACTAAGTCATTAACCTGAATGATATGGCTGATTTTTCTAAACATCTATTAAAAAACATTATGAGTATTTGTTTATCTGCATTTCTATAAGCTCTCAGCATTGAGTCTATTTATTTTTCTGCATCTAATTACTTTGCATAATGACATGTTTTTACTACTGGCAATCTTCTCTTTGAGAGTGGAATTATGCGTACAGTATCCATACAGAAATGATCCAAACTGAAGAGGTTAACGCATATGCTATTATAAGCAAAAACTTTTTAAAGGAAAAAAAATTATATATAATTTTAAAAATTCAGCATCTTTCATAGACTAATAATCACATCTTTTATGGGCTGCCATTTTATTTTGAATATTCATTTAAAGATAGTAATGAAATCCTATCTATCCTGTGGAATTTTTTTTCATCCCAATAGCATCAGAGAAGCCCCCTGAATTCTGCAGTTGAGCTTATGTTATCCTCTTTGTTCTAGAAACAGCGCTGGAAGTCTTGTAAAGATAAGACTGAAGTGAGATTTCTAGTGTCTTCAGATTACATCCAGACTCTCTGAATGGAAAGGGCAATCTTTTCTGTTTTCTGCTGTTTTCTTTTGGTAAAGATTTATCAAGTTCTAAAAATAAATATATCTCAGTGAAGTGAAAAGAAGAGAAAGAGTTAATTATATTCTTATTAAGATCAAACTAAAAATGGGTGAAGGTATAGAACACTTAAATTTTTCTCAGCCTACTCTCATGTCCATAATTTCATTAAATATCTAAAACACTTTACTTTGTGGTTTAAAAATAATTATTTTTTTATATTCTTGTTCTGTGACACAACATTATAGCCTTTGCCATTATATTCTTTTTTTTTCAAGGATTTTCTTACAAACTCACACTAGATGAATTTGCTTATAATCACTTCCATTTTTCTGCTCAATATGACATCCATGGCTACTGTTAGTATAGATGATCATCTTACTGGATTTTGCTCAATACACCACACAAGTAACCCACTCCATTATTAATTTGTTATTCTCACTCTGTCATGCAACTTACTAGTGCTTGCAGACAAAAGTGCTGAAACGTGGCTGGTTCCTATTAACTTTCTTGCTCTTTTGGGTTATCAGTGGTTGTTTTCTCAATTATTTTGCAATGCAGGCCTGACCAAGCCATCCTGGTAGCACATACCTTACTATTAAAAGAGAGAAAAAAAAAAAAAAAAAAAAAAAAAAGCCACTAAAAATAATTGTTGTAGTTCTAAAATATACCATCAGGTATATCCACATTTTTTAAATTCCTCTCCATTTATTTGCCAGGTAACAAAAAATGAAAATTGATGATTTAATTATACCATAAGGCAGTTTATTTGAAACAATATAATTTATTTATGCGGTACAAATTTAAGTGCTCATCCTCAATAATTATTAGACTAATACTGAAATTAATCATTGAAACCTGCATTCCTTTTAGGTCCATGAATTTATCTCAGCTACTTGTTGATTGTAATGGTTTTTTTCACATAAATTTAAAGGCATTTTCAGTTAAAATACTAATGGGAGTGAAGATGTTAAGAAAAAAACTATGGAAAAATTGATATATTTTAAATAATTAATACAAAATGTTATAGAAATTCTATACAGAAAGCCTTTTACATTCTAAACATTTAACTATGGAAAGAATTGTGACTGATATTTTACTACAGATCTATGACCTATATACCTGGGAAAAATTTATTTTAAATATTTTTTTAATAAATACATAATTGTATAGTGCGAAATAATGTGGAGCTAAAATATTTTCATCTGTTTTGAAAATAGAGTTTCATATTTGGTTATTTATTGATACTTAGGTAAATAATGATAAAATTAAAAATCTCAACATAATTTAAAATATCATATTTCTGATGCTTTTTGTTCTGTTTTAAAAATTCAAGCTTTTATCTTTTCTTTATTGCATCAGTATTTACAGTAGTAAAACTTCAGTTTATGTTCCGTGTATGTATTCCAAGATTTGTTTTGCTATTTAACATAAAATTGAGCTTGAATGGAATCTATTCAGTATACGTTAATTTTGTTCATCTAAGGAAATGGCAAATGTATGTGTAAATGTAATGAATCATTGCTGCGAAATTTGATCTCCAATGTATAAACTTTATTGATGGGCTGAATTTGGTCTCTCCATCCCAGGAACATTGTGTGTGTTAAATATGATGGGTTTCCCTGCTTGAGCAGGGAGGCTGGACCAGATGACCTATTGTGGTCCCTTCCAACCTTGGTCTGTGATTTTGTAATTGTTTGTTTTGCTATATGTGTTGCTTATTTGCTGTAGTTCTTGTGTAACTCTACACGAATCAGAACCTGGTCTGTTTCAATGTAAGAAAAACTGGGCCCTGATCATGACAAAGCTAAAAAAATTATCTAGCTGTGATAGAAGATAAAAGGAAACACTTGTTTTTGCTCATGATTGTCATTCCTTCATTTTCACACTTAGTACCCTTCATTAATCATTTTTAATGTTTCTCCAAACAATATAAAAATGTGTTGGTCTCATGTTCCATGGAAAATGAAAGGAGGTGCCAATCCAGTTTTGACCCTTCAAAAGACATTTAACTATGGTATTAAATTTCTCCAAACCATGCTGAAAATCAACCATCTCTTCTCTGTTGCACATTTAGACCATGTCAATTATGGACATAATATTGTATAATTGGATATAGAAAATGAGGTCATATATCTCATTTAATTGTTTTAAGTGCTTGCTTTGAAAAATGTATTCAAAGAACATAGGGTCATTTAAGTTCTGCAAAGATCGTTTGAACACACAGTATTAAACTTACATGAAGTTAAAACAGTCATTTGTACAGATAGAGGTACACAAAAACATTGACCTACTTGACAGCATTTAATTGACTAAAAATAATTAGATTGGTACTCATGCAAAGACAAATACATACTGCAGTGTCTCAGCATGTGAAAACAGATAAATATACCACACATCTGTAGCGTCTTTCATTCTGTCCTCATCTCTGGTCTTCAGTGCCATTGTTGTAATTGGAAGGCATTAACTTACATACAAGAACTTATATATTATTTATACAGTGGGAAGTGATGTGCGATCAGATGTCATGTTAGGGACTTTGTTTAGTGGCAGATGTGGCAGTGCTAGGTTAACGGCTGAGCTTGATGGACTTACAGGTCTTTTCCATGTCAAATGTCTCTATGACTGTAGTAAAACCTCTAAAAACACAACTTTGACAGCATCAGTTGGACAGCTAAGAAACCTGAGGACTGGCCTTCAAAAATAGCATGTCTGGAAACAATTCCAAAAACATGCTTAAAAATTTTTTTTTAAAGCTTTATTCATGATGTGATATAGTTTATCAGTATCTGCATGTCCTCAAATTTCGGACAGTTGCATTTAAGTGTCACCTGGTTTATTTAGTGCTGAAAAGCACTGTCTCTGTCAAGAGCTTATTATGATCTACGTCATCGTTGACTCTCCATCTTTGTTAATATTTTTGTACAATCAACAGATTTAGAATGTGCCATGGAAACTCTATGTTTTTAAAGCTAATAGAAACTCAAAAGTGATGGAGCCCACTCTCAATTACTGATTGCCAGTAGAAGGCATGTGGGCAGAGTGTGTGAACACTGTTGTTCACAGCCAGACCAGGTGATGAATCCTCTCAGGCCCACCCAGTGAGAAGACTTGTCATAAAGGCATCTAACCCAGCAGTGGTGGAAAATTTGACAGATAAGTGTCAGTTTTAGAAAGTCTTTAAAGCTGCCTTTAACATCAGTAGCTACTTCAGTAGCAAAAAATCTGTAAAGAAAATTGTTGTCCCTGAAAATAAGTCTTCTGATTTGTTTTAGTATAATGGAGTCAGTTCTCCTGAATTGTAAGATAAACAAGAATCATGTTTGCATTCCTTTGGAAAAGATATCACCTGATGGACTTCTCAAGTGACCAGTGGAGATGGAGAGGTGGTAACTTCTCTGTCCAATCTCTGATCACTGTCCAGAAACTTATATGTACGAGGTCAACAATAAACGAGGGAGTTCTTTTCTTCTTCTCTGCCTGAACACCTGTTGTGTGTGTTGCTGTGTGTTTCTATCTGCATCACAGTAACAGGAAATCATTATTACATCTCAGGTTTTTGCTTCAAAGAAAGCAATGATTAACAATAATACTTCTCAAGATGTTGAACCTCTGCTTCAAAACTACAAAAACTATTCTTGGTTAACTTGGCTTCAGAATCTACTGGGTGAACAAACACAAGGAAACAGATCAAAGTGAAGCCTGCAGTATCAGAAATATTCTACAAAGTGACAAAGCCAGTGCAAGGAATTCCAGCCTTCCATGTTTTAGCTGTTAATTCTTATATCCCCACAACAGTTTGCAGCAGCTCACTGTGAAATGAAGTGTCTGTGGAACTCCTTTGTAAAACAGATAGGTACATAAGATAGAAAATAGAAAGTCTATTATAGTGCACTATATTATACTTCCAGGAATCAATTAGCCTTTGAGCCAAATCCCCTATCCCCAGGACTATTGAAGATTTTTTAAAATAAGTCCTAGTGGGCTGAATCATCTTCAAGAGACTCTGAGCCTGGAGTTTATGAATTTCCAAATCCTTGTGAGCTAACAGTGCATGAAAGAGGATCCAGGCAGAGAAAAGCTGGAGTTTGTACTAGGTGAGAACTCTGTAACTTTGAAGGAAATGTATATTTATGTTCCTAAAAATATTGATCTTTTTCTTTCCCTGAGGAGCTAGGTTATTATCAGAAAGATGGATACTCTTTTTCTTTAAAGCATGCTATTTTTTTCCTAGTCAAACACTATTTGTAAGAAATGAGAGATGGTTCATTAGAGAAAAGCTAGAACACACTATTTGGGATTGATAACTTATTTATCTCATGGTGATTAATTGGAATAATTTTTACATCACAATTTTAATTTACACTTCTCTAAAGCTGTTGATTAAACGATGACTTTAGCATTTCTCAGTTAGCCCTTTGCAACTAATAAATCTATTTTCTGTAACAGTAGGGACAGGATCTTGGTGTTTTTCCTGATTTAGCTTACACACCAAACTCTTACGAAATATATCTACACAAAGACAATTCCCCATGAGGTATTTCTCCAGCACTAATCATCTCTTTTGTAACATATCTTTTGTACAGTGTTGAACGCTCAAAAGTTATGAAAAAGAATTAAGACTTTCAGCTTAAGTTGATGATTTTGACTATGAAGTCCTTGCTGGTTCTAGCCTATCAATGTGAATAAGATGTACTATAAACTATTTCCGTGTGTATGTATGAACTTCTAAAAGAATATTATGCTCAGTGTCATGGTGCAAACCATGACTAAGGGCAGACTAAATTATTTGCCTCAGAATCTAGAGACCAAAAGACAAAGTTTTATTTTCCTCAGGATTTGAACAACAGAAATGTAAAACATTTGTGATAAAACAAGGCTGATCCCAAACCTCTGAGGCAGAGATATAGGAGTAGTCTACAAAGGACATGAATTGCTGACTGTGTGTCATGATCCACTCATAGAGGCAGGGAGTCATGATGGTTTGTTTGTGGACCTCACAGCGCAAAACAGCAAACAGCACGGGACACTCCAGCAGTTAATCACAACAGTGCAGTTTTACTGAGTGCTAACAAAACAGATATGTGATAGCAGAGAGGAAGGAAGGAAGAAAGGAAGTGTTCGAAGGAAGTGTTGGAAGGAAGTGTCGGAAGGAAGGAAGGAAGTGTAGGAAGGAAGGAAGTGTCGGAAGGAAGTGCGGAAGGAGGAAGTGAGGTGAAGAAGGGAAGTGTAGGAAGGAAGGAAGTGTAGAAGAAGGAAGGAAGTGTCGGAAAGGAAGATGTCGAAGGAAGGAAGAGTGTGAGAAGGAAGGAAGGAAGTGTCGGAAGGAAGGAAGGAAGTTGGAAGGAGAAGGAAGTGTCGGAAGGGAAGTGTCGGAAGAAGTTGTCGGAAGGAAGGAAGGAGTGTCGGAAGGAAGTGTCGAAGGAAGAAGAGAAGGAAGTGTCGGAAGGAAGTGGGAAGGAAGGACGGAAGGAAGGAAGGAAGGAAGGAAGGAAGGAAGGCAGGAAGGAAGGAAGGTAGGAAGGAAGGGGAAGGAAGTGTCAGAAGGAAGTGTCGAAGAGGGAGAAGGTGGAAGGAAGGAAGAAGGAAAGTGAAGGAAGGAAGGAAGGAAGGAAGGAAGGAAGGAAGGAAGGAGGAAGGAAGGAAGGAAGGAAGGAAGGAAGGAAGGAAGGAAGGAAGGAAGTGTCGGAAGGAATGGAAGGAGAAGGTAGGAAGGAAGGAAGTGAAGGAAGGAAGGAAGTGTGGAAGGAAGGTAGGAAGGAAGTCGAAGGAAGGAAGGAAGGAAGGAAGGAAGGAAGGTGTCGGAAGGAAGTGTCGGAAGGAAGTGTCGGAAGGAAGGAAGGAAGGAAGTGTGAGAAGAAGTGTAGGAATGGAAGGAAGGAAGTTAATGGAGGAAGGAGGAAGGAAAAAGGAAGAGGAAGGAAGGAAGTGTCGGAAGGAAGTGTCGGAAGGAGTGTCGGAAGGAGAAGGAAGGAAGTGTTGGAAGGAAGAGTCGGAAGGAAGGAAGTGG
The DNA here is from genome assembly GCA_032173965.1 of Sitta carolinensis. Lineage (NCBI taxonomy): Eukaryota > Metazoa > Chordata > Aves > Passeriformes > Sittidae > Sitta > Sitta carolinensis. The sequence continues at coordinate 51,325,498 of CM063284.1, read as the reverse complement.
GAAGGAGGTCGGAAGGAAGGGAAGGAAGGTGGAGGAATGGAAGGAAGAAGGAAGGAAGGAGTGTCGGAAGGAAGGGAAGGAAGGTCGGAGGAAGGAAGAGAAGGAAGGAAGGAAGGAAGGAAGGAAGGGGAAGGGGGGGGGGGGGGGGGGGGGGGGGGGGGGGGGGGGGGGGGGGGGGGGGGGGGGGGGGGGGGGGGGGGGGGGGGGGGGGGGGGGGGGGGGGGGGGGGGGGGGGGGGGGGGGGGGGGGGGGGGGGGGGGAAGTGTCGGATGAGGAAGGAAGTGGGAGGAAGGAAGGAAGGAGGAAGGAAGGAAGGAAGGAAGGAGGAAGGAAGGAAGGAAGGAAGGAAGAAGGAAGGAAGTTCGGAGGAAGGAGGAATGTGATGGAGGAAGTGTGAAGGAAGGGGAGAAGGAAGGAAGTGTGGAAGAAGTGTGGGAAGGAAGTGTGGAGGAAGGTCGGAGGAAGAAGGAGAAGGAGGAAGGAAGGAAGGAGGAAGGAAGGTGGAAGGAAGGCGGAAGGAAGGAAGAAGGAAGGAGGAGGAAGGAAGGCAAGGAAGGAAGGAAGTGTCAGGGAAGGAGGAAGGAAGGAAGTGTGGAAGGAAGGGGAAGGAGGAAGGGAAGGAAGGATGGAAGGATGGAAGGAAGGAAGGAAGGAGGAAGGAGGAAGGAAGGTGGAAGGAAGTGTGGAAGGAAGGGAAGGGAGGAAGGAAGAAGGAAGGAAGGAGAGGAAGTGGAAGAAGGAAGTGTGGAAGGAAGAGGAAGGAAGGTGGAAGGAAGGAAGGAAGGTGGAAGGAAGGAAGTGTGGAAGGAAGGAAGGAGTGTCGGAAGGAAGGAAGGAAGTGTCGGAAGGAAAGTGTCGGAAGAAGGAAGGAAGGAGAAGAAGTGTGGAAGAAGGAAGGAAGTGTCGGAAGGAAGTGTCGGAAGGAAGTGTCGGAAGGAAGTGTGAAGGAAGGTGGTGGAAGGAAGGAAGTGTCGGGGAAGGAAGGTGTGGAAGGAAGTGTCGGAAGGAAAGTGAGGAAGGAAGGAAGGAAGGAAGGAAGGAAGGAAGGAAGGAAGGAGGAAGGAAGGAAGGAGGTGAAGGAAGTGTCGGAAGGAAGGAAGGAAGTGTCGGAAGAGGAGTGTCGGAAGGAAGGAAGGAGGAAGGAAGGAAGGAAGGGGAAGGGAAGGAAGGATGGAAGGAGAAGGAAGGTAAGGAAGGTGGAAGGAAGTGGAAGGAAGTGGAAGGAAGGAGGAAGGAAGTGGGAAGGAAGGAGGAAGGAAGGAAGGAAGGAAGGAAGGAAGTGTGAAGGAAGGAAGGTGAGAAGGAAGGGGAAGGAAGTGGAAGGGAAGGAAGGAAGATGGGAGGAAGGAAGGTGAAGGAAGGAAGGAAGGATGTGTCGGAAGGAAGGAGGAGTGTCGGAAGGAGGAGGAAGGAGGAAGGAAGGAAGGGAAGGAAGAAGGAAGAAGTGGGGAAGGAAGGAGGAAGGAAGGAAGTGAGAAGGAAGGGGAAGGAAGGAAGGAGGAAGAAGAAGGAGGAAGGAAGAAGGAAGGAGGAGGGGAGGAAGGAGGAAGGAAGTGCAGGAAGGAAGGAAGAGTGTAGGAAGGAAGAAGGAAGGAAGGAAGGGAAGGAAGGAAGGAAGGAAGGAAGGAAGGAAGGAAGGAAGGAAGGAAGGAAGGAAGGAAGGAAGGAAGGAAGGAAGGAAGGAAGTGTCGGAAGGAAGTGTCGGAAGGAAGTGGGAAGGAAGTGTAGGAAGGAAGGAAGTGGAAGGAAGGGAAGGAAGGGTGGGAAGGAAGGGAAGGAAGGAAGGGGAAGGAGAAGGAAGGAAGGAAGGAAGGAAGGAAGGAAGGAAGGAAGGAAGGAAGGAAGGAAGGAGGAAGGAAGGAAGGAAGGAAGGAGGAAGGAAGGAAGGGGAAGGAAGCGAAGGAAGGAGGAAGGGGAAGAGGAAGGGGAAGGAAGTGGAAGGAAGTGGAGGAAGGTGGAGGAAGCGGAAGGAAGAAAAGGAAGGAAGGGGAGGAGGAAGGAGGGGAAAGGAAGGGAAGGAAGGCGGAGGAAGTGCGAAGGAAGGTGGAAGGAAGAAGTGGGGAAGGAAGGAAGGTGGAAGGAAGGAAAGAGGGGAAGGAGGAAGATAGGTGAAGGGGAAGAGGGGGGAAGGAAGAGGAAGGAGTGCGGAAGGAAGGTGGAAAGAAGTGTCGGAAGGAAGGAAGGAAGGAGAAGAAGGAAGGGGAGGAAGGAGGGAAAAAGGAAGAAGGAAGGTGGAGGAAGATGGGAAGGAGTGTCGAGGAGTTGAAGAAGTGTGGAAGGAAGTGGGAGGAAGAAGTGAAAAGGAAGGAGGAAGGAAGTTGGAAGGAGGGGAAGAGAGTATGGAAGAGAAAGGAAGGAAGGAAGGGGAAGGAAGAGCGGAAGAAGTGTCGAAGAAGTGTCGGAAGGAAGTGTCGAAGGAAGAAGTGGGAGGAAGTGTCGGAAGGAAGGAGGGGAAAGAAGGAGTGTCGGAGGAAGTGTCGGAGGAAGTGGAAGGAAGGAGGAAGGAAGAAGGAAGGGAGGAAGCGGAAGGAAAGGGAAGAGAAGGGAAGGAATCGGAAGGAAAGTGTCGGAAGGAAGGAAGAAGTGTCGGAAGGAAGGAATGCGGAAGGAAAGTGCGGAAGATGTGAAGGAAGAAGTGTCGGAAGAAGGGGAAGGAAGGTGAGGAAGGAAGGAAGGAAGGAAGGAAGGAAGAGAAGGAAGGTCGGAAGGAAGGTGGAAGGAAGGAAGGAGAAGGAGAAGTGTGGAAGGAAGGAAGGAGGAGGAGAAGGAAGGAAGGTCGGAGGAAGATGTGGAAGGAAGGTGAAGGAAGGAAGGAAGTGTGAGGAAGGAAGTGTGGAAGGAAGGAAAAGTAGGAAGGAAGGGGAAGGAAGGAAGGAAGGAAGGAAGGAAGGAGGGAAGGAAGGAAGAAGGCGGAAGGAAGGAAGGAAGTGTGGAGAAGGTCGGAGGAAGGAAAAGAAGGAAGGAGGAAGAAGGATGTGGAAGGAAGGAAGGAAGGGGAAGGAAGGAAGGAGGAAGGAAGGAAGGAAGGAAGGAAGGAGAGGAAGGAAGGAAGGAAGGAAGAAGGAAGGAAGGTGGAAGAGAAGGAAGGAAGGAAGGAAGGAAGGAAGGAAAGGAAGGAAGGAGGGGAGGAAGAAGGGGAAGAAGGAGGGGAAGGAGGAAGGAAGGAAGGAAGGAGGAAGGAGGAAGGAAGGAAGGAAGGAAGGAGGAAGGAGGAAGGAAGGAAGGAAGGAGGAAGGAAGGAAGGAGGAAGGAGAGGAAGGAAGGAAGGAGGAAGGAAGGGGAAGGAGGAGGAAGGAAGGAGGAGAGAAGGGAGGAAGGCGAAGGAAGGTGAAGAGGAGGAAGGAGAGGGTGGAAGGAGAAGGAAGAGGAAAGGAAGGAAAAAAAGAAGAGGGAGGAAGGAAGGAAGGAGGGAGAAGGGGAGAAGGGAAGGAGGAGAGGAAGGAAGGAGGGAAGGGAAGGGGAGGAAAGAGTGAAAGGAAGTGGAAGAGGGAGAAGGGGAAGAGGAAGAAGGGGGAAGGGGGAGGAAGTGTCGGAAGAAGTAAGGAAGGAGAAAGGGAAGAAGTAGAAGGGAAGGAAAAAGAAGGAAGGAAGAAAATGGAAGAGGGGAAAGGAAGAGAAGGAGGAGGAAGGAAGGAAGGTGGAGGAGGGAAGAGGAAGGAAGGGAAGGAAGGGAGGAAGGGAAGGAAGGAAGGAAGGAAGGGGAAGAAAGGTGTCGAAGGAAGCGGAAGGAAGGAGGAAGGAGGGGAGGAAGGTGGAAGAAGGAGGAAGGGAAGGAAGAAGGGAAGGAAGGAGGAGGAGGAAGGAAGGGGAAGGAAGGGGAAGGAAGGAGGAAGGAGAAGGAAGAAGGAGGAAGAGGAAGGAAGGAAGGAAGGAGGAAGGAGGAAGGAAGGAAGGGGAAGGAAGGGGAAAAGGGGAGGAAGGAAGTGTCATGTCGGGGAGATGCAAAAGGAATGCGGAAGAAGAATGTGGAGAAGAGAAGAGAGGAGGGAGGAAGAAACGGAAGAAGAAGGAAGAGGAAGGAAGGAAGGAGAAGGAAGAAGGAGGAAGGAAGGAAGAAGGGAAGGAAGGGGAGGA